>JAPCYP010000069.1:0-1448845 GCA_035048595.1 Echinosophora koreensis
GCTTTTCCATTAAAAATCTTTGCTTGGACATTTTCTGATCAAGATGTAAAACAAACCAATCTCCATATAACGATATCAGGGTTTACCATTATTTACATAGTATCTAATATTGGATGACTTGACATTTCTTTACTTGTGTCAAAATTCATTTTTAGTTGCTGATTATTGCCATTATTTCTTTAGGTTATATGATTGGCCTCCATACTAGGGGATTTTGGATTTTCATGTTGGAATATCTCCAACACTAGCATGGTAACAAAGGTAAGTTCTTTGTACGCTTTTCTTTTTTCAAATTTGTCTGTCTCAATAACAATAAAAAGTTTTTATTTTAACAAACATGTTATCTTTTGTTGTAAGCAGGTGAGAGGCACCCTAGTTGGAGCGCGTAAAGCTGATCATTTTACATTGTTTGGTGAGTGTGGTAATCCATGGCTTTAACTGACACATTGCAACATTGAAGCTCTTTGCCAACACGAAGTTGTTTTAGAAGGTAAGATACATTTTTATTCTATATTTTCTTCCTAGCTGCCTTCATCCTAGAGAGGCCTATAAATATGCATATACAAATATTAAAATTAAATGTTTTTTTTGTTTAGGAAACATATTGATCGTGGATAGGGAGACAAGCAATAACTACTGGAATAAATTTAAGAAAGCGGTAATTGGAAGTGTAAGTGCTGTAGACATGAGCTTACTGGAAATGTTTCCATTGCAAGAATCAAAGCGCATGCTGATCGAATAAAAGGAAAAGGCATTGACAAAAGCTCCGGTGGTCCTGACAGTAAAGGAGTTCACAACAATATGGCTTCCAGGCCAAGTAATTCATAGCAACTCAGGAAGCTATAAAGACCATCACAAGTTTAAGGTAAATAAAAATGATGTTTCATTGCTTTTGTCTTATTGTTTTACATTTATAAATTGTGACAAGATTTTTTTTTCTACCATGTTTTATTGAAGTGGCAGAAGGTACTCTCGAATGGTTCAGTTCACCATCAAAGTGATACCAAATCTATTCATTTATTGGGAGGTATGAATATTAGTTACCAATTTTCATTATTTTTGAATAAAAAGATTTAATTTCCTTCTTTTCTGGACAAATGTTTTTTTTTTTTTAGGTGATACCACATATTTTTTTTTTTCCTAATCTTCTATTATTATAGTTTCATTTTTAATAATTAAGCATGTAATGCTTGAACCTTTTTGTGTCATCTGAAAATCTAAATTTTAAACTAAATAAGCACATTTTGTTTTATTTCTTACGACCAGTATGAAGAAGCACATTAATTGCATGCTAATTAAATTAAATAAAAACAATTATGTTGCAATGAAGTACATCAAGTTTTTTTTTTTTTTTTTTAATTTACTTAGTTTCCACCCATGTTGGGATTTCAAAATTGTGTTATTTATAATTAAGACCAACATAGAATTTAATGTTTATATGTTTAAGCAATATGAATATCACCAAAAACAATGAAATAAGGGTGAGCAAAAGCAGTGCTTTTGAAATTGAGATTAATCACCTAAACATTTTGGTTCTTGACCTACAATGTGAGGAAAATGACTTTAAAAAACAAATACAATGGCTACAATCCCGGGATAAAAGGTGCAAGAGACAAATTGATATTTGGTTAAATGAATTGAAGGAATTGAAACAAAGTGTCGATGATATGAATATAATGCAGTTGGTTGAAAAAAATGCAAAAGCAGAAGGATAAGAAACCTCCAATATTACCGACTGAAATTGTTTGTGTATCTTTTGAGAAAATTTTAAGGGGTGGATACTTCTAGTGGACGAACAAGTCTTCATCATGGATCTATATGGAAGGGGAGGGGTGGGAAAAACTTTGCTATGTGAAGAATGAAATAAAATGGAAGGAAATCTTCAAGGATGTGGTTAGGTTACTCTTTCCCAAAATTTTAGCATATCAAGGTTGCAACATGATATTTTAAAAAGAATGAGTATAAAGCTTGATGAATACGACGAGAGAATCAGAGTAGCTAAGTTGTTGTTGGTATTAGAAAAAAAAATTCAATACTTATTTTGAGTGATGTTTGGAAATATTGACTTTCAAAGGGTGAGAATTCCTCTCTATACTAATGGCATTAAAGTGATTCTCATAATTCATTTGAATCATGGGTGTCAACCAATGGATTGTCTGGCAGCTGATATGATAAAAATGCCACATCTCTCGTGAAGAAGCTTGAGAGTTATTTGAGTCAAGACTCAGGCACAATGAAACACTTGCAAGTATACTAGGGATTGCGATATTTATTATTAGAGAGATGGGGTGATTTACCACTTGGGATCAATGTGATGACTAGAATTTGAAAGGGCTTGATGAAATTTTTTGGTGGAAACATGGATGTAATAAACTTGAAAATTTAAAAAATGAGAGCAGAGGTGGAAGAAGAAGTATTCAAGGTATTAAAATGTAAGCAGGGTTCATGCTAACTATTGTATCTTCGTTTTTTAATATCTTGAAGACTTCTTTTACCTTCATTCTCATTTCCACCTTTTCAAGTTTATTATATGCATGTTTCCACCGATGAATTTCATCAAACCCTTTAAGGGTTCTAGCCATTACGCTGATCACAAGTGGTAAAACATCACCTCTCTCTACAATATATCTTGCAATCTCTAATACTTCATGTGAAGTCTTATAGGTGTTTTATTGTATCCAAGTCTTAGATCAAATAACTCAGGCTGCTTCAAGAGAGCGACGCAACATTTTTACCATATTACCAGAAAGGCATTCCATCTATTGACACATATGTTTCAAACAAGTTGTGAGGATCACTTTAATGCCGTGTACTTTAAGAGGAATTTACACAATTTGCAAGTCAATGTTTTTCCAGACATCATCCCAAATAAGTATTGATTTTCCCTTCTCTCCAATGCTAATGACAACTTTGTTGCTCTAATTCTCTCATCGTCTTCATCAAGCTTCATACCCATTTGTTTTGAAATATCATGTTGCAATCGAGAGATGCTAAAATTGTGGGAAACAGTGACCCAAACCACATCCTTGAATATTCCCTTCCATTTTATTTCATTCTCCACATGAGTTGCCAGCAAAGTTTTTCTTACTCCTCCTCTTCCGTATATGCTAATGATGAAGATTTGCTCAGCCACGGAAATTCTCACACCTTGAAGTTTTCCTCAAAAGCCACCAACTATTTCATTCGAAAATGTCGGAGGTTTCTCTTCCTTGTTTTTTTTTTTCTTCATTTTTTCAATCAATTGTGTTTTCATCTCATCATCATTTTTTTTTTAGTTCTTACAGGTCATTTAATCAAATATCAACTTGTCTCTTGCGCTTTTTGCCCTGAGATCGCAGCCATTGTATGTCGTTTGATGTCACTTTTATACATTGTAGATCAAGAACCAATTGGTTTAAGTAATCAATCTCAATTTCAAAAGCGCTACATTCGCTCGCACCTTTTTAATTCTAAACTATAAAATAACATAATTTTGAAATCCAATATACGTGAATACTAAGTAAATTTTATAAAATATTAAATTTAATGTATTTCATGGTAGTATATTCATTTTTATTTAATTAGTATGCAATTAATGTATTTTTTCATGCTGGTCTTATGAAATAAAATATGATGCTCTGATGTAGTTTGAAATTCAGATTTTTAAATGACATAAAAAAGATCAAGCATTAGATGCTTAATTATGAAAGTACAATAATTGAGGATTAGAAACAAAAATCATGTGATATCACCTACAAAAATAAAGATCATGTGTCCAGAAAAGAAGGGAAATAAATCTTTGTTAAGAAATAATGAAAATCCATGCCTCCCAAAAATGAACAGATTTAGTATTACTTTAATGGTTAATTGAACCGTTGATACGAGGGTAAATTGTTTTGACTTTGGATTATACCTTTTGCCACTTAAATAAAACATAAGGTAGAAAAAAATCTTGTCACAATTTTTTAAACTTCGACAAAAATCAGGAAAGAAGAAAATATAAAACAATTAAACATTTTTATTTACCTTTAACATTTTTATCTCCACTTGAATCACTTCCCCCAGATGTGCTAAAGGAGAGACTACCTGGTATCTCTGAAACTGCTGCTATTTTTGCTGGTGTGGATGTTACGAAGGAACCCATTCCTGTTTTGCCAACAGTGCATTATAACATGGGTGGTATCCCCACGAACCATCATGGAGAGGTATGAAGTCAAAACAAGCTGTTTAAAGTAAGACCTCCGATTTAAAAAGGAATAAAGGAAAAAAAAAATAGATATAAAAAAAGAAAGTAAAACCTACCATAATTAGTCTCACTATCGTACCTATATAAAATTTCTTGTATAGCAACTGTTTACTTCTGTTATAAATTAGTGCTCTTTGTTTACTAGTTGTATGATAGTTGAGCGAGAGCATATACAACAGAGGTGATGATTGTTTGGGTTTGTTTTGGTAACTAAATCATTTATATTTGCCTATACCCCTAAATCAAAACGACTGAGCTGAGCTATAGATTGAATTATATTATTTAAATAATTTCTATTTTATTCTATAAACAAAATACCATTATGATTTTATATTCAGGTGTTATTACAAATACCCAAACAGTTCAATTAGATGTCTCAAAACATTACAGGATGGAGTTAAAAATATATGCAAAGTTATCTGTGTCTCTTTCCCTATTGAAAAATGCTCTTTGTGGTCAAGAAGTTATTAGAAAACCTGTGATCAAAGTCATGTCATTCTAATATTTTTGTGTAACCATTTTTTACTTGTAGCATTACTATTACTCTAGCACCAAGCCACAAACACATTATTTTGTCGCAAAAAAATAATTTTCAAGTCAATTATTGCCTTACATTCAAATTCAAATGTCAGATCTCTTCCTCTGCAATATGATTATAAGTCATACATATTTTATATATATATATATATATATATATATATTATATTCAAAACTAGATTCTTGACTACTTGTTCGGATTTAGTGAGTCAGAGTCTTATCCTGTCCCTCGTGTGGGGTAAGCACAAAAGTAGCAATGTTGTTCTTTGGATTTGTTGTCTTTCATTTCTTGTTTCTTTGAGGAAAATATAAAGAATGAAAACTGGTGTTAATGTGCCATTTTCTTATTCAGGTTGTTACCATTAAAGGTGACGATCCGGATGCAATCGTTCCTGGATGGCTGCTGGGCAAACAGCGTGTGCATCAGTCCATGGTGCCAATAGGCTTGGTGCAAGCTCGCTTCTGGACATTGTTGTTTTCGGTAGAGCTTGTGCAAATAGAGTTTCAAATCCAAAGGCCAGGCAAGATTCTTTCCAGTTATTAAAATTGATTTTGCACTCTGAAATAAGCGTGATAAAAATGCACCTATTTTCCATTTTGCAGGAGAAAAACAAAAGTCTTTAGAGAAAGATGCTGGCATGGAAACAATCAAACAATTGCATGGCTGGACAAATTGAGAAATTCAAATGGGTCGTTGCCAACTTCAAAGATTCGGTTAAATATGCAACGAATAATGCAAACCAATGCAGCTGTATTCCGTACGCAAGAAACATTAGAAGAAGGTAATACATTTCATCAATTATACTTGATCCTCTTGCTCCTACCCCTTCCTTTCTATTCCCATGGTACATGTTTCACCCAGCTGCTTCTGTAATTATCATCTCTCTGAATTTCGTATGCTGTATGGCAGGTTGTCAATTAATTGATAAAGCATCGGAGAGCTTTCACGATGTCAAGTTGAAGGATCGGAGTTTGATATGGTAAAAAAAATTGGCTTATCTTCAAATACTCAGAATTTCAAGGAATCTGCTGGTTCATTTTAAAATTTTATCGGCTCAACGTTCATAGGAACTCTGACTTGATTGAGACTATCGAGCTGGAAAATCTTTTGATATATGCCTGCATCACCATGACTCTGCTGAAGCAAGGAAAGAGAGTAGAGGTGCTCATGCCCGTGAGGACTTCACGGTCAGTATGTTTTATTTTGTTGTCTTCTGTGTAAATTTCACACCACTAATACGAATAGTAGTAATTGTCTAATTAAATATATTACTTTTACTCTGCAGAAAAGGGATGATGAGAAGTGGATGAAACACACTTTGGGGTTAAGTCATGTTTCAATACTGGACAGTTTTTATTGATTTTAGTTTGCTATTTACAATAGTAGGCATATGAGTTGAAGTTGAGTCTCCATTTCTAGTGGGAACCTTGGTCATTTTAGAGTATCTAAGGCTACTGATTCTTAAGAGCACCAGAGCTCTTGACTCTCTTGTGATGATGGATCAGCCAAGTCGTCAACAAACTAATGACACAAAAGTGGGGTAATATTGATTGACAATATCTGGTGTTTGTATTATCTTTTAGATGATAAATATATGGTTGAGAACCTAATTCGTAATTTGGTCCCCCAAGTGCCCTTGCTTGAAGATCCTCAGTCACCCACTCACCGGGTAGTTTTTATTCCAACAAGAGATATAATATGTTGTTATGGATCCTTGGAGACTTCTTGCAAACGTCAGCAAATTTAAAGTGGTGACGTGATGCAAAATTGAGCATGCTTTGAGCTTTGGTAGCAAATCACTATAAATGTTTCAGTTAAATATCGTATTTCACTCAATGATGACAGTTGATTTAGAGCTGTAAGAACAACGACTTGGTTATTATGCAACCTACTAGAGAAGTTGAAAAGCTTATAACAGTCATTTGTGGAGAGGGAGATATTTCGATTATGTTCCTGAATATAGGCATGGTATATAGTTTGGTTAGTGACCATTAGGATTTAGAATAATCAAGGCACACATATATAGTGATAGGGATTGTGTATTATGAGGTGCCTAATTCTCACATCGAGTAGTGTGGGATGTTCGGTAGAGTGCTTAAGTGGCTTGGTCCTCCTTTCTTTATGGCTAGCTTTTGAGGGAGGGTTCCCCAAGTGCTTGAATGCTTATCATATAGTTATTATTAATAATTTGGTGGGCGTTGTTGGGCCAGGTAGCATTAATGAAGCAAATTTGGTTTGCTGTTAGAATAACTCTATTGACGACAGAATACTTTTGTGTCTGCAAGTTGCATCTGTTAGCTAATTTTTTGTGCATTGACTTGCAGGTATTGGGAGAATGAGAAGGTCCGGCTGGATTACAGGCCAGTGCACATGAATACTTTGGATGATGAGGTTGAATCATTCCCTCCTAAAGCTCGTGTTTATTAATATACGTGCTAAATCGTTGTGGATTACTTATACGGATTGTTTTACGAAGTTGGAATGACTAGTGCAATGGAAAGAAGGATTCAATAAAGTGTAGTAGATGCGTGACTTTGATGATAATTGTTTTATCCATCATCAATGTTGAATTCCTGAGGTATCCTCAATGTTACATTCTAATAAGTGTTACTATTTTGATCCATTTTGAGTTGTGTACTGTTTGCTATGTTGATAATCTGCATGCTTGTAGTTTCTAAATATCTGTTTGATTCCATTTTTATATATCTAGAGTAACGAATGAAAAAAAAAAAAAACTATAGTGGCTCATGTCTGTGAGGTGAAATAAGTAAATTGTGGAAACTAATCGAAACATTGCTCGAGTTACGACTCTATTCCAAGAGTCTGAGTGACGTGCCTCACTTGTTAGTTCTGGCATCCGGTTTGGGGTTTCAAAATTGAGTTTGGAGGAACCATATTCATGTATTTTGTTATTTTTCACCCATATGAGCTACATACACCATAAACAGAGAACCAGATCATCAATGATCAAAGAGAACCCTATTTCTTTTTGGAAAGTGATAAGAAACGGATATGAAAAATTGTTACTGCAGCTAAACATCCGAATCCATGAGTGTTTCTACAAAATTATAATTTTGAAAGTTTGACGAGGACTAATGGGTATGTTGTCTTCTTTTTTATCCCCATTACTAAGTGAAATCTTTCAACTTTCATGCTATTATTAAGCTATGTACTTTGGAGGTTGTATTATATGGAGTCAAGTTATCCCCATTAATAACTTCTTCAACTTTTGAATTTTAAACTTCACCTTCAAAGACAAAACCCTGTCTATTATAAAAGTCAAAACTTTGTAGGTTGTTATATTATATTAGTGATAGCTCGCTTCTATGATCATCTTCTTTGGCCTATGATGTTGTGATTCCTCACACATCATCTGACACTTTTGAGTTCACTTGGTACATAACACATAATATGCAATTGTAGTATCAATTTGATGCCCTTTGAAGCAATAGTCAGCAATAGCATATGGAGCAGTGTTGAGAATGGATCCTCTCCGATTGTTTTATCTCTAGTTTTATGCAGTTTTAGATCTCCACCCTTAATTAATAATTTCTTCTTGTTTTCATTTTCATTATTCAAAATCCTCCCACCTTTTTATTTTTCAAGAGTCAAGATCCCACTGTAGAAAAATTCCACTGCAGGGATCTGTTCCCAGTGATATTCTACATCTTCCATTTGTGTTGCCTTGGAGTTGCAGCCAGTAATGCATGTGCATCAATTGTGGGACATATCGATTGCCGGAGATATTAGCGGTGGCCAAATGTTGTTGTTGTTGTTGTTGGTTTTTTTTTTTTTTTTTAACTTTATTGCATTGTGATTGCCTGATACAAAAAGGTATCCACTCATTCATATAGTTTCGTTAAAAAAATCTGCTTACCATATAGCATGATTGTTTTCCTAAGCTTTGAAACAAGGTGACATTCTAAAATTAATTTCCATAGGGACCCTAAGATATTATTATGAAAAACTATTCAACAATGTCTTCATATAATGATGGTCTACATTGTATAAAATATTTGACGACCCATGTTTATTTGGTTGTACACAATTCAAATTTCACCAGTCAAAAAGCATTCTCAAGCTAAGCATATGATGAAATAGTTTATCGCGATTATGTTTATCAAAATTTTCTGAGATCATTCTTTGATAGTTAAAAATAAATAAATTTAAACTTTACCTTATTGTTTGTTTACTGATAAAGTTATGTGATCCTGTGTGCTCTCTTCCTTTTATATCCATTGAGCTCTAGTATTAAGTTTTTCTTACAATACCGTTTGGCATGGATACACGACATGATAATCTTAATATGAACAAATGACAGCACAATGGTGTTTCATCTTCAATCTTACCTAGTGAAAAGAAAAAATGCTTTAGTTGTTGTCTTGCTGGATGTACCATTAGGTGGGAAAGGGATTCTCTCCAATGAATTTCAATTCAATGGAATCATCTCAACCATAAATTGAAAAGGAGAGAGAGAAACACTTCAAGATAAATAAATAAAAAAAAGGAGTGGAAGGTTGAATGGTGGAGATATTTTACTACACCACCTCCAATAAATACCACGGGAGAAAATCACATCCCCATTTGATCATAGACATAGCTTTTGGTCTTAAGTTATTTTGGAATTTGAATAGTGTTTGAAGTTTTACCTTAGGAAGAAAAACAATCTCGTTTCAAGGAAATACAAGACCGATGCCATATTTTTTTTGTTTTATTTTAAAAGCTCCTCTAAAATGAGCTAAATTGTAAAATAAGAAAGTAAATTCAAGATACAATCTATTTATCCTTCTTTTCTCAAATAATAAAATTACAAAAATTTGTGCAATAAAGTGGTATTGATATAACCCATACATTAAATATGATGCTGTGATTATTTCAAAAAATAAAATAAAATAAAACGATGATTAGAAAAAGAAAGAAAAGTGAACATCACCGATGGCACCCCTCAAATACATGCATAAACCTCTTCAAATAAGTCAATAATCTATGGGATTTTAGGCCTTGGAAGATGTTTAGTGCCTTGCTTTTTCCTTATCCTTCACCTCATTTCTCTTCGTCTGAGTCTTGTCATCGGCTTCATGGACATCCCAAAAGAAACAAATTTATCAGTATTGGATCTTAACGATTAATTAGACATTTTAGACCACTTGGTTTTCCATTAAACACCCAACAAAGAACAAAATTGTAAGAGGTTAAAAAATGACATTAAGTTCATATTTGATAAATAAACAAACCTGGGTCATCTTCATGGATGCAGATATCAATCTTAATTTCGGAAGTGGACTGCTTCCCATCATTAGCCCCTTCAGATCCTTTTTCATCAGATCTCGTAGCATACCCTTCCGCAATCGAAATAGACATCACATCCCTTCACAATATTAATTGTATTCCATTAATGTTGCACTATTTCAATTCAACTCCTTCGAGACCTTGAACAGCACTAAATAATTTTTTTTCCCCATAATTATATTCTTGACAAGTACTGTTATTTAGTCTGGGACGCATTGTAGGTCACACGGTAATTAAATAATTTTACCACTTAAGCTCATAAAATTAGGTGTGTCACCATTACATTAGTTATTCAAAGATTTTCTCCACTAAATAATTTTTTAAGAGATATAAAAACATCATTAAGTTTTCCTTCAGGAACTAATTACATGATAGAAAACATAAAGATGAACTTTGAAATTTTTTATTTTTTAAGAATTAATATGAAGATACCCTCTAATCTTCAGATTAATTATCAATTGAAGATTTTAATTAAAATAATATTCATATCAAATAGTATCTTTTCGTTCATGATTTTCAGAAGATATTCAACTCACTCTGCAGCATTCTCGCTCGAGTTCTTAGTCACATCCAGAGCACTATCAGGGCAAGTGCAAAAGAGACAGCGTGGAAACCAAGCGTATGGATTATAGATTCGAAAATTCTTGATTGTGTGAATCATCATTTTCTTTTCTCTATTGAAATTTTCAAAACATGTGGGGCTTGAGCACCACTATTTAGTACGAACAATTGGAGTACGAAATCTGACGAATGAGCTGTCATTTCCTAGGTTTTGGTTCAATGATATTATTTAATTACAAAAAATATAATATTAAAAATGAAACAAAACCAGTTCTCTTCCTATATTCATCTTCCTCCTTTTGCGGCTTTCAGGTTGCCTCCTCCTAGTCATGGATCTTCTTGTCATCATCTATATGTCACTGTTTGAAGTTGAGACCACCGCCGGAAAATGAAGCCACCATCACACGGATCACCTCTCCACCGCATGCCACATTCCTTCACTCCTAGTCCACTATTGAACTTGCGACCGCCGCGAGTAGCCACCATTCCGACACAACCATGTACAACAACATCCCTAAAGTGAGAACCACCCGACCCGGCCCGACCCTGCCATAGTACATAAGCGGGTCGGGTCGAGCTAGCCCGAAATTATAACGGGCTGTGATTTTGTTGGCTTAGCCTAGCCTTAAGTCGGGCTATCGGACCAAATTGGTCTTAATAATAAAATTATTATAAATAAAAAATATTAAGCAGTAACAAATCAATATCCTAAGCTCCTAAGCAGTAACAAATCTTGAAATCCCTTGAAGCATCCTGTTGTGAATCAGCAAACAGAAAAAAAAACGCAATGAACGAATAACCCATCCAGAGCCTTAAGAACTGAAACCAGCTTCCAAGTGAAAAGTTGTCCACGCCTAAAGCAGCAAAAGTGACCTTGAAAGAAGATGTTTAGGCAAATCGTACCAGCCACGTGGACTCTATTATCATTTCCCACAAAAAATATATATCGCGTAAGAAATAAGGAAAATGTATAAACTTTTGCTCTAAGAAAATGTATAAACCTTAAAACCAAGAGGAAAATCCCAGGGCTCACACCGATTCTGTGTCCTCACATATCGGTCTGCCGCCGTAATATTCCTTATCACGTCAATGAGCAAACCCACCGCCATATCGATGACATCCTCGATGTCATCGGTTCCGGCGCTGGTGGTGACGACGAGGCCGAGGAGGAACCGACGCAAGGCAGTAGCAGCGAGTACGGCGTCGCGGCGTTGTAGTTGCAGATGGGTACTGGTAAAGAACAACGAACATTCTTAGGAGGAGAGTGGAACGACTCCAGCGAGGGAGGAGATGGAGAGAATTACGCCGGTGTGGAAGGAGAGGAGGAGAGAACAGCGCCATCGTGAGGGAGGACTGAGGAGGAAAGAGTGGTTTTTTCTGCCCTGGGTAAAGCTTCACAGTGAGGGTGATTTCTTGCGTGTGATATCCTTTTTCTTGCGTGTGAGAATTGGACTGAGAACAGGAAAGGCTAGATATTGGGCCAAACTCAACTGGACTAGACCAAGACAGTATTGGAATGCTAGGAATTGGTGAATAATCGGGCCAGCCCGAAAACTACCGGGCCAGCCCGGCACTAGCCCGCGAGGCCAAATAGACCTGGATTTTTTCGGGCCATGATTTTGGGAGCCCAGCTTGGCCTAAATTGCGGGCCATTCGGGTGAGCCCATCGGGCCGGGCCAAAATTGACAGCTCTATTCAAGATGACATGCTCTTGATCAACCCAACAAATGACGCGTCCACATTGGTGAAGGAGTGAAGGACATAACTTTGTTTGGTTTTCTTTTTGTTACGTGATGCAGAAGAGCATTACACGACTAAACGTACGTCTCAATAGTTAGTAAAGCCGGAGATGGGCCACTATATTTGGTTTTATCGGGCTAAACTAATTTAAGTTTGGCCTTGTAATTTATTTGCCTAGCCCAGCCCTATGCAGGTAAACGGGATGGCTCATAGACCAGTACACTTAAATAAAGATAAAAATTAGATATTTTAAAAATTAATAAAATTATAAAATTCAGTAAGTCATAAATATTTTTGTTAAATATTTTAATTTATATTATTTAATAATGTGAGTTAAACTTAAAATACATATATTATATATTACTACAAATATTAAGGTTTTAAGTAACGACGAGCAACAGAGCAAGCATGTCATGACCTGAATTTCGTAGCCATGACCGGGCGAAAAGGAAAGTCGCTATTTCCCCTTCGCAGCCTCACAAGCATACAAAATTCATTTCATCCAAAGAATACGATTACATTCATTAATTATACTATAATGAATATAATACATCAGAGTAACTAAACAACACAACTTACAAAGTCCTGTTAAAAACTAGATACACTTATACTATGAATATTGGTTCTTTAAAGATACAAACACTTTTAAACACACCCACAAATTGAATAATACCAACTTACCTATTTAAAGGAAGGAAAAACATAATCCAACAACTATAAGCCCAAAACTCTATTAACATTGAGGCAACCATATCAAAATAAATAAATACGTGATTAGCAAAGCGAAAAGGAGGATATGCATTAACAAATTTTTTTAAAAACCCATAACATATATAAAGTAAAAGAAGAAGAAGACATGCATTGGAAAAAAAAAAAAAAAAGCCAGAACATCTCAAATGATCTACTCGGAACATATATCAGCTCCGGGTCCCCACAGCAACCTGTCCATGTGCTTCTTGAACGCTTCCTCAAATAGCTTCGTCAGGGTGCTCACACTCCCACGCCGTCTGAAACGGCTCGGGATGACGACGTACTGTGTTCTGGTTGGAGACCTTTCAAATCTAAGGAATTTTTCATATATCTTTTGCACTTGAGGTTACAGCAAGTTAATATTGTATTTTACTAATTTGGAACTTGATAAAATGGAGGGAAAGAGAAAGTGGGAGATATATTTGTGGAGAAGAAGAGGGAAAGACGAAAACAGAGTAAAAGAAAGGAATTAATGAAGGTTTTTCGAAATGAGATTTTGTCCAGAGGTGCTATTGAGTGGAAGGAGGAGAAAGCTTTTTTGATGGGAAAAAGTGAAAAAGAATAGATTAGAAGTATCGAGAAAGAGGAGGCTTTAATTATAATTATATAAATTATATATAATAGGATAATATATGATATTATTGTTGCTAATAATTTAGAATAGAATACAGATAAAAGAAAAATTAACTGAAGAAGCATTGGGTGGGAACACTATACAGGAAAGATTCAGAAATTGTATAGTAATTGATTATGAAGTTTGAGAACTACTTATTCACAATGAGGGTGCACAATAAATTCATCTGTTACTATCAATGTTTTAAAAATCGTTCCAATAAGAAGACCGAAAGACATTCAAGATTTAACCAATTCAATCAATTTAACCAAAGTTCGAACCACGTCACACACACACCCCTCTATATAAAGATGATATACTCATTTGGTGTCTAACTTTATTTTTTTTATTGCAACAATTCATTTTAATTTTTTTCACATATTTCCATTAGGACAAATCCATAAATAACTTGCTATTATACTGTTTTTATCCTATCCCACAATTTTTTCTTTAATAGTTTCAATCTATGTTGTCTTCGCTATTTTGTTGTTATACATATCTTACTCAATTCACCAATTTAGAAAACAAAATACCCAAAACAAAAGTACTGAAAAAAAAAATTTTAAAAATGCAGACTGACAAGCTCAACAACGTAAATAAAGACGAGTAAAAGAAATAGAAATGCGGCCAGACAAGCACTAGTATATATTATACATTGCCGCTAGTATATATAGTATTATTATGATAGTAATAATATATTATCATATATACTATATATTATAAAATATATTATACATTGACTAATACTTACATATATTAATAACATATATTAATAATATTATATTAATATATAGTATATTACAAATGGTATCATAGTAAAATTAATATTATTTTACTTATGCTATCCATTATCTATCAAACGGTGTACATGACAAAAAGTTGTCCTATGACTTAAGGGGTTGTGCTATGCTGTCATGCTTGTCCTGTGTTGTCCTATGGATTAATGTGTATCAAACGCACCCTAAGTGAGTGTCATAAACTCTAGTGGACACATTTCAAAACTTAAAATGAGTTCCTTAAAATTTTATTATTGGAGATACTCTAAAACTTAATATAATTTTTCAACCCAACACAAAAATTATATTTTTTAGCTTTTAATCAAAATTATTTCTAAAGGTAAAATTAATTTTATCTATTAATAACAAAATACTTCAATTTTACTAAACTCATGTTCGACGGGATCAATTCTAGATATTTTTAATTTTTAATATTTACCAACACACTAAATTAAAAAATAGTTTTAGCAAGCTATGATGTGTCAAAGTTACATACAAGTGCTACAGTCAGGCTGAGACACGTAAGAAGAGTTCCAGATTCTTCTAATCAAACTTTTCTGACAAATCATAAAAATATTGAGCTTTTATTCCTTAAAGAAGAAGAAGATAAGAACAACAGCCTCAGCAGCGAGAAATCAGTTGCACCTAACGTGACGCATCACACAATCTCACCCTTCCACAGAAATAATCTGAACCGTTGATCCATAGAAACTCCCTTTATATACCAAACGGGAGTGGGGTGCCATCTAATATGCACCTTATGAAAAAGGTGCATCCTCCACCATTTACCAAATTCCTCTTTTACCTCTAGTATGAAAAGCACTAACCTTTTCTCACCAAGCTACCCATCGGTTCCTATCCTCCTTTCCCCGGCCACCACCTATTGATCTATGCGCCTTAGGACGACGCGCGATATTGCTTGCTAACTACATTTTTTTTATAGGCCCACTGAGTCCCACCCAGACCCTGCTGCCACGACGCTGCCATTGAACAAAACGAATCCCAGAACATGAAGATAAATAGAGAATGGTTCTTTAATAAATCATTTGTTCTTTGACACCCTTTCAACTTCTGTTTTCTTTTGAAACGTTTACAAATTCATGGTTGCGTTCCTTTTGTTTATCTTCATGTTCTTGGGATTTGTTTTGTTCAATGGTGGCCAGAGGTAGGGTTCAGCGGAGGGAGACAGAGCTGTGGCGACGAGCCACGGGATGGCGGCGACGGAGCCGTGGCGACGGGACTCAGTTGGGAAGGGATGATAACAAGGATAATATTGTCATTCTATAATTTTTAATCTTTTAATTTCAATTATCTTTTTTTATATTAATAAATGTGTGGTTGTAATTTAAAGAGCAGCCCGCACCAAAGGGAGTATGACCCTCTTCTCTCTCTCTCTCTTGTGTAGTATCCTAAAGCCTGGTAGCTCAGATCTGCGGTAGGGAAAAGCCAGCGTCCTGTTCGTCTCTCAGAAATGCTCTTGAGGAGTCTTACAGCGTAGATCGTGGCAAAAGCATTCCAGATGAAGCGGTTCCATTGCTTTGGGGCTGATATAGCACCAGATCTATGGTTCTTCACTGGCGAATGCTGTTGTAAATGATAGTTGCGAAGGTTTTGAGGGAGAAAGTATGATGAATGTAAAAAAAAAATTGTTGAAGAAGGGTGAAGTGTGGTTAACACGTGATATTTGTGAGGAGACCTTTGCCATGACAGGTGCGCTTGCATGGCAGGTCAAAAAAAAAGATCTTAAGAAAAAGAGATATTTTGGTTCAGAGGGAGATCGCATTGGGTTTGCCCTGGGTCTCCCTCTGGTGTGTGGTGGTGGTGTTGTGTGTGTGATGTTCTCCTCTTCCTTCTACTTTGATTTATCTTTGTTATCACACCTAACTCATTTCAACAAAACGCGATCACGAAAGTTAACGTACCACGCCAGAATCGATCTCCAATCAAATGAGGTATTTTCTTCAAGCTTACATTTAAGAAGCGTTTTATTAATTGTACAATATATAGCTAAATTGTGTAACAAAATGAATGAAATCCAGTAATAAGTCATATACAAGATTTTAATGTGATAGTCTCATTTAATTTCAATTTTGTGAACTGGTAATTGAAGTTCTTTTGATATCAATTTTTGGAGATTTTCTCTTGATGCCAGTGTGGGTGAGATGGAGATGTATAGTATTTTATATTTTAAGATAGAGATATATATAATATGCAATTGTGAGTGGGATGTCACTTGGGTGTCCAAATTCAGGTGTTCAAATAACATAACTCTTCTCTCTTATAAGCAATGTTTACTTTCGTGTCGTGTAATTTCAATTTAGTGAAATCCGGAGAATTTCAATTAATGAAATATTAATATCATCTTATTGGAGAGATTGCTTTATGGAATTCTTCAATATGTCTTCTGAAAGGTTATCAGATGTTAGCCAACTATTATATAACTTTTGGTGTTTATGACTAGAAATTAAATTCTAATTGTTCTTTCATTTATTGTGATAAATTCATTGTTACCTTGTAACCCACAAACCATTTAACACCATTCAACCTAAAATCAAGATGTGGAAATTAAGCAGTCTTGTCATATGGTTTATGTATTAGTTTTTGATTTGAAACGGGGACCTACTATGTAATCGCCACCAGAAGGAAGAAGCATTTTTTGCTGTTAAGATATATATGAGGCAGATCAATGTAGATCTTGAAGCTTATGATGTAAGGATGTTCATTTGTTCCAGTGTTTTGCTGATGTCTTCTAGGGGTCATGTTTTATCTCCTTTGTATATCTAAGGCCCGTGAATACTCTACTTTGCCACGGGATTAATTGCTCTCTTGTTCACTTATTGAGGTACCCTCCTCATATATTTTGTACAGAAATGAATCATTGATTCTTACAGTTCCATGCATAATCCTGGTTAGTTATTGATGTTTTTGCCATGTTATATGCAATGAAGATTATTCAGATTATTGTTTTTTTTCATATTTGTTTTGTTCTATTATAATTATAATTACAATCTGCTATCTAGTAGTGTTTGCATAAGTTAACTTTTGTTTACTTAGTTTATGTATAGTCGTTCAATCAGTTTGTTGTTTTGCTGTTTCCAGATAGAGCTGTCCTGTTTTTTATATTAACCTGATCTGGAGCTTGGTTATAGAATTTTATATGAAGCTCGATCGGATTTCGTGTTTTAAACTTTTAATCATTTTAAAGTTCGGTGGCAATGTCGTGTTCAGGTAGCAAGGTTTAAAAAATGGGTATAAAAATGGTGTGATAGATAAAGTAATTGGAATAATTTTGCTCAAGTGTATGCGAGAGCAACTTGGATTGTAATTTATTTCGAATTCGAATTTTTCCTCAGTTGCCTAAAATGCTGTGAAGATTGTAGCATATAAAATATTTCTGAACGATGTTGTTATTGTGTGGTTAATGTGGTTAAAGTATTCAATGTTTTTTTTTAACTCAATGTCTGTGAATTATCCACTTTTTGACTAATATTTTCCAGGGAACCTTGTTGGGCCTCATTTAGCAGGAACTCGAGACGAAATTGAGTCCAGATTCACTCTGAATTAACATAATGTTGTAGTTCGATGTTTGAACAATCAGTAGATTGCATCAATTGGACAAATAGTTGGTCATTAAATATATTTCCTGCAACTAGAAAGGTTTTATTTTTTAAAATGCTAGTGTAATAGTCAGGTAGAGGAGATTAGTTGTCGCAGTGACATTGTAATGTTTATGGCTGAAAATGAGTTAAAACGCCTAAAAATGTTGGTTATTCCATTGCATCTCTCCCTTATGTTTTTATTCAAATATACATTTCGTACATACTTTTGGGATGTTGTCTATTATTTTTAGCCCATTTTTTATTGAGAAAAGGTGTGAGTTGTTTCTCGAGTTACATCAGCTGAAGATGGATGGCCTAAGGAGTTTGCCTCGTCAACTACTAGCTTACGGTATTATCTTATCATTTTTCTTGAAAGGTCTGTAAGCTCAAATTGGTTGAGCGCTCAAAGCTTTTGTTGAGGGGAAATTCATGGTCCAACTTAATCTCCTACAGTTGTGTATACTGATTCAAATTGAGTTATTGAACACAATTAAGTCTCAATACTTTGAGAGGATGGTGGTTCGAATCCACCCGGACCTGCAGTGATTGTGTTAAATTTTTTTGTTCTTTGGAATATGATGGTACATAAGCATAGTATCATTGTTCGAAATTCTTCAAATCTTCCGGGCTTCACAATGTATTGGCTATACTTTTTTTTTTTTGCTTCTCATAACTGCAATCGATGTATTTCAACTTTCCGGGTCTCTGTCCTTTATCATAAGCTATCACTTTAGGGGTTTCGGCTGGTGAATTGGGCTTTGGACCCTTGATGTTTCTAGGTCATTTGCTCAAGGTTTCTTCCAATATTTGGCACCTCTCATATTGATAATTTGGCTTGATATATAACAGTGATTTACCCCTGGGTGATATCTGTTTAGTCGATGTTTGCTATTTTATCAAATCTTTGCTTGATGTGTGTGAACTCTGTGCTTATTTCTAATTTTCTTTTATAGAATGAGTATGAGTTTTATTTTGATATTTTAAATTTGAGTCATCACTTTTAGTTTCAATAATGGGTTTTTATTCGGAAAGCTGCTTACTTTTTCTAAAAGCGCCTTGTAACTTAATTCTATTTAATTTAGTATCTAATTGGGTAGTTTTTTTTTACAAAATGAAAAGTTAAAACCTAAATCACAAAAAGGCAAAAACTCTCAAACCATTAAACACCATTCAACCTAAAATCAAGCTGACAGTCCCAAACCATTTATACACCATCGACCAACTGGCGGGCACCACGAAGACGAAGGCACAGTTGCTGGTTACACGAGACAATCTCAGGGGTTGAAGTCTTCATATCCTTCAATGTGAAGGATAATTTTCCAAATGTTAGTATGTGTTATACTGGTTGTTTATGCTGATTTGCCTATATATAGTTCATTTTTGTGAATGAGTGAAGTCTTCCGTTTTTATTCCATTCCCTTGCCATTGTTGCTATGCGTGTAGTTTTTGCAAGAGGAATGATTTTCTAATACCTCAAATGAACACCTAAGCTGCACACCGTATTTTGTAGCACATTTTCCATAACAAAATAGTATAGATTAGATAGAAATAGTAGATAATGTATGTCATATTCACTTTTATACGGTGTTGGTGTTCAAGTTTGGTGTACAAATAACACACCTTTTTTTGCAATGTGAATGATCATGTACCCATGCTTGCATATTATGTGGGTAAATGAAAAAGTTGGGGCTTTGAAATGATTTCCCTAATGTTATCATTATTTAAGAAAAAACAAGAAATTATTTATGCCTCTCTGCTCATTGTTTTTGCTCATATTTGTTCATATTTTTTTTTACTATGATTATTATCTTAATAGTTGTGCTCATGCAGAAATTTTCTTTTAAAGGCATGCCACAACAAGAACAAAGATGAAAAGGTTAAGATTAATTGTTTTGTATTTATTAATTGTTTTGTATTGATTTAATTGATTTGATTTTTGTATTTTTATTTTTATTTTTTTTGCTCAAGAATTCTAATTTGTTTCACTCCTAGGAATAGAAAGAGTGTCTATTGAAAGACAACATACACTCAATAATTGAACTCAACCTATGTTTTTCTATTAATAGACAAGAATCCAAATGAAAGAGGGGCATCTTGTGTATAACACATGAGAGGGAACTGTTGAAGTTATGGCACGTCTATCACTATTTTAGCTTCTATATAGTTATACTTGTAGGTCATAATTATTGTTCTACATTCTACTTTAGTCAGAGCTTGTTGAAGCAATAGCTTAGCTTCTATATAGTTATACTTGTTAGGTTATAATTAATGTTCTAAATTTTAATTTACTCGGAGCTGGTTGAAGCAGTAGCATTACATCCAGAAGCATACGAGGATAGCAAAATCTAGAATGATATATATTTTACAAGTGTTGCGAACCTGGCTGTGTATGCACACATGGAAAAGGAGTTGCATCATCAGACCTATTGAGGACATGACCTGGCAACTGGAAACTCTGGGCTTGTTTGTAAGTTTTGGAGTGGAAGGGAGGGGAAGGAAAGAGAATGCTTTAATTTGAAAGAAAGCAAAGGGGAAAGGGATTGGGGAAGGGAGGATCTCCCCACACCTTGCATATGCTTATTTTTTAACCAATTGAACTAGAGGAGAATTTTGGAGGGTTATATTCCCTTCCCCCATCCCTTTCCAAAGCTTTCCCCTCCCCTCCCCACCCCACCCCACCCAAACTCACAAACAGACCCTAAGGCTTTGTTAGTGAAGGGGAAAGAAAGGGGAGGGAGGGAGGGAGGGGAGGGGAAGGAGAGTATTATCCCTCCCCTTGTTTGTGAGTGTATATTGTATAAGGGGAAGTAAGCAAAACTCACAAATAAAGCCTAAAAGTGATCGAGGAAGTTAAAGCAGAGATACAAAACTTGTCACTTTGACATTTTTGACTCTCTCCTTTATCTTTCTTTCCTTTGAAGGAAAGGATAGTTCACACTGATAAAAATCCTAAAATCCTAGGGCAGCAAAAAGTTGCAAGTAAGAATTGTGAACCCATGTTTTGGATTTACAGTAGTTCGTGATATTAATGGATTTTTATTCACAAACTTGCATATTTACTTATTTTTTTTACCATGAGAGGTCTAGAGATATTAGTAGTTAAACTTTATTGATATATAATAATTAGCCATGCCTACATATATAATTCTAAGTACAAATTTTTCAACATAAGTTGGTTGGATTATAAAATTAACTCGAGTAAATATTTAGGCATAGGAGTATTTATACCTTTGGATTTGCGCTCATTTTGCTTTATTTTTTTCTTCAATATTAGTCTGTTAAAATATATATTGGACCGATCCAGGAATTCGAAAATACTGAATGCAATTATGCAAGATGTATGAACTGTGTGATCTAAATTGTTTATAAGCTAGAAAATAAGCTTTTTTTTTTTTTAATGTTCAACAACTTGTTTATAGGCCTTTCTAATTAACCAAATAAACAGATTTTCAATTTACGCTATCTTGTCTTTTTTTTTTTTTTTGGTAATCCGCTATTGTCTTTATGTCTGTAACATTGGAGCAAAGCGTATAAAAATCAGCCCAGAGCAAAAAAAAGAGAGATAACAAGAAAGTAAACAAAGTGCATATTTGCGTTTGGCTAAATTTTGTAGCTCATTTAAATTTGGTCTTGTAGTATATTTTTGAGTTATTTCAGAAGTTAAATATTTATTTTTTATTTTTTTGACGAAGTTAAATATTTGATCTTGGTTGTGTTATTATCACACAACAAGTGTAAAATAAATGTGATTAGTTTTTATTATTTTGTCCAATTAATTTTTTGTGAAAATAATATTTTCATTCAGAAAAAGCTTACCGAGAAATATCTTGTTTTGCAACAATTTATTTTGACTTGGTCATACTTGCATTTAAACACTGGACTAACAGCTTCCATATTATATGCTAAAATGGTTTCTATCTTGTTTGCTGTTCCATCCAACGTTCAGCATTTTGACCATGTCTTTAACCACTTCAATCATGTTAAGTTGGTCAGTTAAATATTTTGTTTGGATCTTATCCTTAATAAAAGGCAGCGTCCAGCACAATATGACCACGTTTTGACCGGTCAGCTTCGAAACTACTACTGCACGTTCAATTTGTTGCAATCTTATCATTTTTATCCAATCTTTCCAATTTGTTAATGGTAGTTTTTGAACTTTAAAAAGGTGCTGATCTGATATACTAAGCTACTACCTGAATTTACCCCAATTTAATTAAGATTAGCACATTTTCTCTCCAAAAACAAACTCTCTTCTCCTCATCCTTTCCTGGGTTATTGTGTGCTTCATCTATATTAGTTTTCTTCTTGTTCTGTTACCTCAGTGCATTTTTGCCAGGAGGGACCTATTGTATCCTGGGGGATTTGCACATCACGCGGATAAATCCTTGAGGACAGCGTGATTCCACACGCCTCAGGCTATTGTGATTTGTTCCTGAGTATCAGATTTGTTCGTGACTTGTTGCTGTTTTGTTCGACGTGGCAAAGTTCAATTTTCAATAAGAAGAATGAATTTCTCAAGTTTTTGGCACAAAGTTCATCATATGCAACTCAGGTAATTTTTCTGTCTGGTAATTGGAATCATAATCTAAAACCGTGAATGTGGTTTGAAGGTATATAGGAATTATTTATTCATTTGTTGTTTAACCTTAGAGTTGTCGAGATTCGTGTTATAATTACAGTTTCAGTTGTGAACCTATAAAGCTTGGATACTCTAACAATGCAAATATATCCGTGTCGTATCCATGCCCGATATTAATACTCGTATGATACTTCCAAATAAGTATAAAAATATATGAACTTTGCTCCAATACTCATGATGATTTTCATGATCAGTCATAAAAATATATACTGCTACACCAGCTTCGATATCGATGCTCGTGCTGCGTTGAAGACCATTTAGACAATAGGTTTTTAGCATGCAAGCCGGTGTCTCTAGTTCTTAGATTGCAAATTAAACTATGCAAGAAAGTGCTTGAGCTGTTATTAACAGGAATGGTCGTGTAAGGTGGCTTGATGATGAAACATGCATCCATGCATATATATATATATATATATATATATATATATATATATATATATATATATATATATATATATATATATATATATATATATATTATATGCATGGATGCATGTTTCATCATCAAGCCACCTTACACGACCATTCCTGTTAATAACAGCTCAAGCACTTTCTTGCATAGTTTAATTTGCAATCTAAGAACTAGAGACACCGGCTTGCATGCTAAAAACCTATTGTCTAAATGGTCTTCAATGCAGCACGAGCATCGATATCGAAGCTGGTGTAGCAGTATATATTTTTATGACTGATCATGAAAATCATCATGAGTATTGGAGCAAAGTGCATATATTTTTATACTTATTTGGAAGTATCATACGAGTATTAATATCGGGCATGGATACGACACGGATATATTTGCATTGTTAGAGTATCCAAGCTTTATAGGTTCACAACTGAAACTGTAATTATAACACGAATCTCGACAACTCTAAGGTTAAAACAACAAATGAATAAATAATTCCTATATACCTTCAAACCACATTCACGGTTTTAGATTATGATTCCAATTACCAGACAGAAAAATTACCTGAGTTGCATATGATGAACTTTGTGCCAAAAACTTGAGAAATTCATTCTTCTTATTGAAAATTGAACTTTGCCACGTCGAACAAAACAGCAACAAGTCACGAACAAATCTGATACTCAGGAACAAATCACAGTAGCCTGAGGCGTGTGGAATCACGCTGTCCTCAAGGATTTATCCGCGTGATGTGCAAATCCCCCAGGATACAATAGGTCCCTCCTGGCAAAAATGCACTGAGGTAACAGAACAAGAAGAAAACTAATATAGATGAAGCACACAATAACCCAGGAAAGGATGAGGAGAAGAGAGTTTGTTTTTGGAGAGAAAATGTGCTAATCTTAATTAAATTGGGGTAAATTCAGGTAGTAGCTTAGTATATCAGATCAGCACCTTTTTAAAGTTCAAAAACTACCATTAACAAATTGGAAAGATTGGATAAAAATGATAAGATTGCAACAAATTGAACGTGCAGTAGTAGTTTCGAAGCTGCCGGTCAAAACGTGGTCATATTGTGCTGGACGCTGCCTTTTATTAAGGATAAGATCCAAACAAAATATTTAACTGACCAACTTAACATGATTGAAGTGGTTAAAGACATGGTCAAAATGCTGAACGTTGGATGGAACAGCAAACAAGATAGAAACCATTTTAGCATATAATATGGAAGCTGTTAGTCCAGTGTTTAAATGCAAGTATGACCAAGTCAAAATAAATTGTTGCAAAACAAGATATTTCTCGGTAAGCTTTTTCTGAATGAAAATATTATTTTCACAAAAAATTAATTGGACAAAATAATAAAAACTAATCACATTTATTTTACACTTGTTGTGTGATAATAACACAACCAAGATCAAATATTTAACTTCGTCAAAAAAAAAAAAAATAAAATATTTAACTTCTGAAATAACTCAAAAATATACTACAAGACCAAATTTAAATGAGCTACAAAATTTAGCCAAACGCAAATATGCACTTTGTTTACTTTCTTGTTATCTCTTTTTTTTGCTCTGGGCTGATTTTTATACGCTTTGCTCCAATGTTACAGACATAAAGACAAGATAGCGGATTACCAAAAAAAAAAAAAAAAAAGACAAGATAGCGTAAATTGAAAATCTGTTTATTTGGTTAATTAGAAAGGCCTATAAACAAGTTGTTGAACATTAAAAAAAAAAAAAGCTTATTTTCTAGCTTATAAACAATTTAGATCACACAGTTCATACATCTTGCATAATTGCATTCAGTATTTTCGAATTCCTGGATCGGTCCAATATATATTTTAACAGACTAATATTGAAGAAAAAAATAAAGCAAAATGAGCGCAAATCCAAAGGTATAAATACTCCTATGCCTAAATATTTACTCGAGTTAATTTTATAATCCAACCAACTTATGTTGAAAAATTTGTACTTAGAATTATATATGTAGAGCATGGCTAATTATTATATATCAATAAAGTTTAACTACTAATATCTCTAGACCTCTCATGGTAAAAAAAATAAGTAAATATGCAAGTTTGTGAATAAAAATCCACTAATATCACGAACTACTGTAAATCCAAAACATGGGTTCACAATTCTTACTTGCAACTTTTTGCTGCCCTAGGATTTTAGGATTTTTATCAGGGTGAACTATCCTTTCCTTCAAAGGAAAGAAAGATAAAGGAGAGAGTGAAAAATGTCAAAGTGACAAGTTTTGTATCTCTGCTTTAACTTCCTCGATCACTTTTAGGCTTTATTTGTGAGTTTTGCTTACTTCCCCTTATACAGTATACACTCACAAACAAGGGGAGGGATAATACTCCCCTTCTCCTCCCCTCCCTCCCCTTTCTTTCCCCTTCACTAACAAAGCCTTAGGGTCTGTTTGTGAGTTGGGGTGGGGTGGGGTGGGGAGGGGAGGGGAAAGCTTTGGAAAGGGATGGGGGAAGGGAATATAACCCTCCAAAATTCTCCTCTAGTTCAATTGGTTAAAAAATAAGCATATGCAAGGTGTGGGGAGTATCCTCCCTTCCCCAATCCCTTTCCCCTTTGCTTTCTTTCAAATTAAAGCATTCTCTTTCCTTCCCCTCCCTTCCACTCCAAAACTCACAAACAAGCCCAGAGTTTCCAGTTGCCAGGTCATGTCCTCAATAGGTCTGATGATGCAACTCCTTTTCCATGTGTGCATACACAACCAGGTCCGCAACACTTGTAAAATATATATCATTCTAGATTTTGCTATCCTCGTATGCTTCTGGATGTAATGCTACTGCTTCAACCAGCTCCGAGTAAATTAAAATTTAGAACATTAATTATAACCTAACAAGTATAACTATATAGAAGCTAAGCTATTGCTTCAACAAGCTCTGACTAAATTAGAATGTAGAACAATAATTATGACCTACAAGTATAACTATATAGAAGCTAAAATAGTGATAGACGTGCCATAACTTCAACAGTTCCCTCTCATGTGTTATACACAAGATGCCCCTCTTTCATTTGGATTCTTGTCTATTAATAGAAAAACATAGGTTGAGTTCAATTATTGAGTGTATGTTGTCTTTCTATAGACACTCTTTCTATTCCTAGGAGTGAAACAAATTAGAATTCTTGAGCAAAAAAAAATAAAAAAAATACAAAAACAAAAACATCAAATCAATTAAATCAATACAAAACAATTAATAAATACAAAACAATTAATCTTAACCTTTTCATCTTTGTTCTTGTTGTGGCATGCCTTTAAAAGAAAATTTCTGCATGAGCACAACTATTAAGATAATAATCATAGTAAAAAAAAATATGAACAAATATGAGCAAAAACAATGAGCAGAGAGGCATAAATAATTTCTTGTTTTTTCTTAAATAATGATAACATTAGGGAAATCATTTCAAAGCCCCAACTTTTTCATTTACCCACATAATATGCAAGCATGGGTACATGATCATTCACATTGCAAAAAAAGGTGTGTTATTTGTACACCAAACTTGAACACCAACACCGTATAAAAGTGAATATGACATACATTATCTACTATTTCTATCTAATCTATACTATTTTGTTATGGAAAATGTGCACAAAATACGGTGTGCAGCTTAGGTGTTCATTTGAGGTATTAGAAAATCATTCCTCTTGCAAAAACTACACGCATAGCAACAATGGCAAGGGAATGGAATAAAAACGGAAGACTTCACTCATTCACAAAAATGAACTATATATAGGCAAATCAGCATAAACAACCAGTATAACACATACTAACATTTGGAAAATTATCCTTCACATTGAAGGATATGAAGACTTCAACCCCTGAGATTGTCTCGTGTAACCAGCAACTGCGCCTTTGTCTCCGTGGTGCCCGCCAGTTGGTCGATGGTGTATAAATGGTTTGGGACTGTCAGCTTGATTTTAGGTTGAATGGTGTTTAATGGTTTGAGAGTTTTTGCCTTTTTGTGATTTAGGTTTTAACTTTTCGTTTTGTAAAAAAAAAACTACCCAATTAGATACTAAATTAAATAGAATTAAGTTACAAAGCGCTTTTAGAAAAAGTAAGCAGCTTTCCGAATAAAAACCCATTATTGAAACTAAAAGTGATGACTCAAATTTAAAATATCAAAAAAAACTCATACTCATTCTATAAAAGAAAATTAGAAATAAGCACAGAGTTCACACACATCAAGCAAAGATTTGATAAAATAGCAAACATCGACTAAACAGATATCACCCAGGGGTAAATCACTGTTATATATCAAGCCAAATTATCAATATGAGAGGTGCCAAATATTGGAAGAAACCTTGAGCAAATGACCTAGAAACATCAAGGGTCCAAAGCCCAATTCACCAGCCGAAACCCCTAAAGTGATAGCTTATGATAAAGGACAGAGACCCGGAAAGTTGAAATACATCGATTGCAGTTATGAGAAGCAAAAAAAAAAAAAGTATAGCCAATACATTGTGAAGCCCGGAAGATTTGAAGAATTTCGAACAATGATACTATGCTTATGTACCATCATATTCCAAAGAACAAAAAAATTTAACACAATCACTGCAGGTCCGGGTGGATTCGAACCACCATCCTCTCAAAGTATTGAGACTTAATTGTGTTCAATAACTCAATTTGAATCAGTATACACAACTGTAGGAGATTAAGTTGGACCATGAATTTCCCCTCAACAAAAGCTTTGAGCGCTCAACCAATTTGAGCTTACAGACCTTTCAAGAAAAATGATAAGATAATACCGTAAGCTAGTAGTTGACGAGGCAAACTCCTTAGGCCATCCATCTTCAGCTGATGTAACTCGAGAAACAACTCACACCTTTTCTCAATAAAAAATGGGCTAAAAATAATAGACAACATCCCAAAAGTATGTACGAAATGTATATTTGAATAAAAACATAAGGGAGAGATGCAATGCAATAACCAACAGTTTTAGGCGTTTTAACTCATTTTCAGCCATAAACATTACAATGTCACGCGACAACTAATCTCCTCTACCTGACTATTACACTAGCATTTTAAAAAATAAAACCTTTCTAGTTGCAGGAAATATATTTAATGACCAACTATTTGTCCAATTGATGCAATCTACTGATTGTTCAAACATCGAACTACAACATTATGTTAATTCAGAGTGAATCTGGACTCAATTTCGTCTCGAGTTCCTGCTAAATGAGGCCCAACAAGGTTCCCCGGAAAATATTAGTCAAAAAGTGGATAATTCACAGACATTGAGTTAAAAAAAAACATTGAATACTTTAACCACATTAACCACACAATAACAACATCGTTCAGAAATATTTTATATGCTACAATCTTCACAGCATTTTAGGCAACTGA
Source organism: Echinosophora koreensis (assembly GCA_035048595.1). Classification (NCBI taxonomy): domain Eukaryota; kingdom Viridiplantae; phylum Streptophyta; class Magnoliopsida; order Fabales; family Fabaceae; genus Echinosophora; species Echinosophora koreensis. Next base: position 28,502 of record JAPCYP010000069.1, read on the forward strand.
GGAAAAATTCGAATTCGAAATAAATTACAATCCAAGTTGCTCTTGCATACACTTGAGCAAAATTATTCCAATTACTTTATCTATCACACCATTTTTATACCCATTTTTTAAACCTTGCTACCTGAACACGACATTGCCACCGAACTTTAAAATGATTAAAAGTTTAAAACACGAAACTCCGATCGAGCTTCATATAAAATTCTATAACCAAGCTCCAGATCAGGTTAATATAAAAAACAGGACAGCTCTATCTGGAAACAGCAAAACAACAAACTGATTGAACGACTATACATAAACTAAGTAAACAAAAGTTAACTTATGCAAACACTACTAGATAGCAGATTGTAATTATAATTATAATAGAACAAAACAAATATGAAAAAAACAATAATCTGAATAATCTTCATTGCATATAACATGGCAAAAACATCAATAACTAACCAGGATTATGCATGGAACTGTAAGAATCAATGATTCATTTATGTACAAAATATATGAGGAGGGTACCTCAATAAGTGAACAAGAGAGCAATTAATCCCGTGGCAAAGTAGAGTATTCACGGGCCTTAGATATACAAAGGAGATAAAACATGACCCCTAGAAGACATCAGCAAAACACTGGAACAGATGAACATCCTTACATCATAAGCTTCAAGATCTACATTGATCTGCCTCATATATATCTTAACAGCAAAAAATGCTTCTTCCTTCTGGTGGCGATTACATAGTAGGTCCCCGTTTCAAATCAAAAACTAATACATAAACCATATGACAAGACTGCTTAATTTCCACATCTTGATTTTAGGTTGAATGGTGTTAAATGGTTTGAGGGTTACAAGGTAACAATGAATTTATCACAATAAATGAAAGAACAATTAGAATTTAATTTCTAGTCATAAACACCAAAAGTTATATAATAGTTGGCTAACATCTGATAACCTTTCAGAAGACATATTGAAGAATTCCATAAAGCAATCTCTGCCAATAAGATGATATTAATATTTCATTAATTGAAATTCTCCGGATTTCACTAAATTGAAATTACACGACACGAAAGTTAAACATTTGCTTATAAGAGAGAAGAGTTATGTTATTTGAAACACCTGAATTTGGATACCCAAGTGACATCCCACTCACAATTGCATATTATATATATCTCTATCTTAAAATATAAAATACTATACATCTTCCATCTCACCCACACTGGCATCAAGAGAAAATCTCCAAAAATTGATATCGAAAGAACTTCAATTACCAGTTCACAAAATTGAAATTAAATGAGACTATCACATTAAAATCTTGTACTATTGACTTATTACTGGATTTCATTCATTTTGTTACACAATTTAGCTATATATTGTACAATTAATAAAACGCTTCTTAAATGTAAGCTTGAAGAAAATACCTCATTTGATTGGAGATCGATTCTGGCGTGGTACGTTAACTTTCGTGATCGCGTTTTGTTGAAATGAGTTAGGTGTGATAACAAAGATAAATCAAAGGAGTAGAAGGAAGAGGAGAACATCACACACACAACACCACCACCACACACCAGAGGGAGACCCAGGGCAAACCCAATGCGATCTCCCTCTGAACCAAAATATCTCTTTTTCTTAAGATCTTTTTTTTTGACCTGCCATGCAAGCGCACCTGTCATGGCAAAGGTCTCCTCACAAATATCACGTGTTAACCACACTTCACCCTTCTTCAACCAATTTTTTTTTTACAATTCATCATACTTTCTCCCTCAAAACCTTCGCAACTATCATTTACAACAGCATTCGCCAGTGAAGAACCATAGATCTGGTGCTATATCAGCCACCAAAGCAATGGAACCGCTTCATCTGGAATGCTTTGCCACGATCTACGCTGTAAGACTCCTCAAGAGCATTTCTGAGAGACGAACAGGACGCTGGCTTTTCCCTACCGCAGATCTGAGCTACCAGGCTTTAGGATACTACACAAGAGAGAGAGAGAGAAGAGGGTCATACTCCCTTTGGTGCGGGCTGCTCTTTAAATTACAACCACACATTTATTAATAAAAAAAAAGATAATTGAAATTAAAAGATTAAAAATTATAGAATGACAATATTATCCTTGTTATCATCCCTTCCCAACTGAGTCCCGTCGCCACGGCTCCGTCGCCGCCATCCCGTGGCTCGTCGCCACAGCTCTGTCTCCCTCCGTTGAACCCTACCTCTGGCCACCATTGAACAAAACAAATCCCAGGAACATGAAGATAAACAAAAGGAACGCAACCATGAATTTGTAAACGTTTCAAAAGAAAACAGAAGTTGAAAGGGTGTCAAAGAACAAATGATTTGTTAAAGAACCATTCTCTATTTATCTTCATGTTCTGGGATTCGTTTTGTTCAATGGCAGCGTCGTGGCAGCAGGGTCTGGGTGGGACTCAGTGGGCCTATAAAAAAAATGTAGTTAGCAAGCAATATCGCGCGTCGTCCTAAGGCGCATAGATCAATAGGTGGTGGCCGGGGAAAGGAGGATAGGAACCGATGGGTAGCTTGGTGAGAAAAGGTTAGTGCTTTTCATACTAGAGGTAAAAGAGGAATTTGGTAAATGGTGGAGGATGCACCTTTTTCATAAGGTGCATATTAGATGGCACCCCACTCCCGTTTGGTATATAAAGGGAGTTTCTATGGATCAACGGTTCAGATTATTTCTGTGGAAGGGTGAGATTGTGTGATGCGTCACGTTAGGTGCAACTGATTTCTCGCTGCTGAGGCTGTTGTTCTTATCTTCTTCTTTAAGGAATAAAAGCTCAATATTTTTATGATTTGTCAGAAAAGTTTGATTAGAAGAATCTGGAACTCTTCTTACGTGTCTCAGCCTGACTGTAGCACTTGTATGTAACTTTGACACATCATAGCTTGCTAAAACTATTTTTTAATTTAGTGTGTTGGTAAATATTAAAAATTAAAAATATCTAGAATTGATCCCGTCGAACATGAGTTTAGTAAAATTGAAGTATTTTGTTATTAATAGATAAAATTAATTTTACCTTTAGAAATAATTTTGATTAAAAGCTAAAAAATATAATTTTTGTTGGGTTGAAAAATTATATTAAGTTTTAGAGTATCTCCAATAATAAAATTTTAAGGAACTCATTTTAAGTTTTGAAATGTGTCCACTAGAGTTTATGACACTCACTTAGGGTGCGTTTGATACACATTAATCCATAGGACAACACAGGACAAGCAGGACAGCATAGCACAACCCCTTAAGTCATAGGACAACTTTTTGTCATGTACACCGTTTGATAGATAATGGATAGCATAAGTAAAATAATATTAATTTTACTATGATACCATTTGTAATATACTATATATTAATATAATATTATTAATATATGTTATTAATATATGTAAGTATTAGTCAATGTATAATATATTTTATAATATATAGTATATATGATAATATATTATTACTATCATAATAATACTATATATACTAGCGGCAATGTATAATATATACTAGTGCTTGTCTGGCCGCATTTCTATTTCTTTTACTCGTCTTTATTTACGTTGTTGAGCTTGTCAGTCTGCATTTTTAAAATTTTTTTTTTCAGTACTTTTGTTTTGGGTATTTTGTTTTCTAAATTGGTGAATTGAGTAAGATATGTATAACAACAAAATAGCGAAGACAACATAGATTGAAACTATTAAAGAAAAAATTGTGGGATAGGATAAAAACAGTATAATAGCAAGTTATTTATGGATTTGTCCTAATGGAAATATGTGAAAAAAATATTAAAATGAATTGTTGCAATAAAAAAAATAAAGTTAGACACCAAATGAGTATATCATCTTTATATAGAGGGGTGTGTGTGTGACGTGGTTCGAACTTTGGTTAAATTGATTGAATTGGTTAAATCTTGAATGTCTTTCGGTCTTCTTATTGGAACGATTTTTAAAACATTGATAGTAACAGATGAATTTATTGTGCACCCTCATTGTGAATAAGTAGTTCTCAAACTTCATAATCAATTACTATACAATTTCTGAATCTTTCCTGTATAGTGTTCCCACCCAATGCTTCTTCAGTTAATTTTTCTTTTATCCGTATTCTATTCTAAATTATTAGCAACAATAATATCATATATTATCCTATTATATATAATTTATATAATTATAATTAAAGCCTCCTCTTTCTCGATACTTCTAATCTATTCTTTTTCACTTTTTCCCATCAAAAAAGCTTTCTCCTCCTTCCACTCAATAGCACCTCTGGACAAAATCTCATTTCGAAAAACCTTCATTAATTCCTTTCTTTTACTCTGTTTTCGTCTTTCCCTCTTCTTCTCCACAAATATATCTCCCACTTTCTCTTTCCCTCCATTTTATCAAGTTCCAAATTAGTAAAATACAATATTAACTTGCTGTAACCTCAAGTGCAAAAGATATATGAAAAATTCCTTAGATTTGAAAGGTCTCCAACCAGAACACAGTACGTCGTCATCCCGAGCCGTTTCAGACGGCGTGGGAGTGTGAGCACCCTGACGAAGCTATTTGAGGAAGCGTTCAAGAAGCACATGGACAGGTTGCTGTGGGGACGCGGAGCTGATATATGTTCCGAGTAGATCATTTGAGATGTTCTGGCCCTTTTTTTTTTTTTTTTCAATGCATGTCTTCTTCTTCTTTTACTTTATATATGTTATGGGTTTTTAAAAAAATTTGTTAATGCATATCCTCCTTTTCGCTTTGCTAATCACGTATTTATTTATTTTGATATGGTTGCCTCAATGTTAATAGAGTTTTGGGCTTATAGTTGTTGGATTATGTTTTTCCTTCCTTTAAATAGGTAAGTTGGTATTATTCAATTTGTGGGTGTGTTTAAAAGTGTTTGTATCTTTAAAGAACCAATATTCATAGTATAAGTGTATCTAGTTTTTAACAGGACTTTGTAAGTTGTGTTGTTTAGTTACTCTGATGTATTATATTCATTATAGTATAATTAATGAATGTAATCGTATTCTTTGGATGAAATGAATTTTGTATGCTTGTGAGGCTGCGAAGGGGAAATAGAGACTTTCCTTTTCGCCCGGTCATGGCTACGAAATTCAGGTCATGACATGCTTGCTCTGTTGCTCGTCGTTACTTAAAACCTTAATATTTGTAGTAATATATAATATATGTATTTTAAGTTTAACTCACATTATTAAATAATATAAATTAAAATATTTAACAAAAATATTTATGACTTACTGAATTTTATAATTTTATTAATTTTTAAAATATCTAATTTTTATCTTTATTTAAGTGTACTGGTCTATGAGCCATCCCGTTTACCTGCATAGGGCTGGGCTAGGCAAATAAATTACAAGGCCAAACTTAAATTAGTTTAGCCCGATAAAACCAAATATAGTGGCCCATCTCCGGCTTTACTAACTATTGAGACGTACGTTTAGTCGTGTAATGCTCTTCTGCATCACGTAACAAAAAGAAAACCAAACAAAGTTATGTCCTTCACTCCTTCACCAATGTGGACGCGTCATTTGTTGGGTTGATCAAGAGCATGTCATCTTGAATAGAGCTGTCAATTTTGGCCCGGCCCGATGGGCTCACCCGAATGGCCCGCAATTTAGGCCAAGCTGGGCTCCCAAAATCATGGCCCGAAAAAATCCAGGTCTATTTGGCCTCGCGGGCTAGTGCCGGGCTGGCCCGGTAGTTTTCGGGCTGGCCCGATTATTCACCAATTCCTAGCATTCCAATACTGTCTTGGTCTAGTCCAGTTGAGTTTGGCCCAATATCTAGCCTTTCCTGTTCTCAGTCCAATTCTCACACGCAAGAAAAAGGATATCACACGCAAGAAATCACCCTCACTGTGAAGCTTTACCCAGGGCAGAAAAAACCACTCTTTCCTCCTCAGTCCTCCCTCACGATGGCGCTGTTCTCTCCTCCTCTCCTTCCACACCGGCGTAATTCTCTCCATCTCCTCCCTCGCTGGAGTCGTTCCACTCTCCTCCTAAGAATGTTCGTTGTTCTTTACCAGTACCCATCTGCAACTACAACGCCGCGACGCCGTACTCGCTGCTACTGCCTTGCGTCGGTTCCTCCTCGGCCTCGTCGTCACCACCAGCGCCGGAACCGATGACATCGAGGATGTCATCGATATGGCGGTGGGTTTGCTCATTGACGTGATAAGGAATATTACGGCGGCAGACCGATATGTGAGGACACAGAATCGGTGTGAGCCCTGGGATTTTCCTCTTGGTTTTAAGGTTTATACATTTTCTTAGAGCAAAAGTTTATACATTTTCCTTATTTCTTACGCGATATATATTTTTTGTGGGAAATGATAATAGAGTCCACGTGGCTGGTACGATTTGCCTAAACATCTTCTTTCAAGGTCACTTTTGCTGCTTTAGGCGTGGACAACTTTTCACTTGGAAGCTGGTTTCAGTTCTTAAGGCTCTGGATGGGTTATTCGTTCATTGCGTTTTTTTTCTGTTTGCTGATTCACAACAGGATGCTTCAAGGGATTTCAAGATTTGTTACTGCTTAGGAGCTTAGGATATTGATTTGTTACTGCTTAATATTTTTTATTTATAATAATTTTATTATTAAGACCAATTTGGTCCGATAGCCCGACTTAAGGCTAGGCTAAGCCAACAAAATCACAGCCCGTTATAATTTCGGGCTAGCTCGACCCGACCCGCTTATGTACTATGGCAGGGTCGGGCCGGGTCGGGTGGTTCTCACTTTAGGGATGTTGTTGTACATGGTTGTGTCGGAATGGTGGCTACTCGCGGCGGTCGCAAGTTCAATAGTGGACTAGGAGTGAAGGAATGTGGCATGCGGTGGAGAGGTGATCCGTGTGATGGTGGCTTCATTTTCCGGCGGTGGTCTCAACTTCAAACAGTGACATATAGATGATGACAAGAAGATCCATGACTAGGAGGAGGCAACCTGAAAGCCGCAAAAGGAGGAAGATGAATATAGGAAGAGAACTGGTTTTGTTTCATTTTTAATATTATATTTTTTGTAATTAAATAATATCATTGAACCAAAACCTAGGAAATGACAGCTCATTCGTCAGATTTCGTACTCCAATTGTTCGTACTAAATAGTGGTGCTCAAGCCCCACATGTTTTGAAAATTTCAATAGAGAAAAGAAAATGATGATTCACACAATCAAGAATTTTCGAATCTATAATCCATACGCTTGGTTTCCACGCTGTCTCTTTTGCACTTGCCCTGATAGTGCTCTGGATGTGACTAAGAACTCGAGCGAGAATGCTGCAGAGTGAGTTGAATATCTTCTGAAAATCATGAACGAAAAGATACTATTTGATATGAATATTATTTTAATTAAAATCTTCAATTGATAATTAATCTGAAGATTAGAGGGTATCTTCATATTAATTCTTAAAAAATAAAAAATTTCAAAGTTCATCTTTATGTTTTCTATCATGTAATTAGTTCCTGAAGGAAAACTTAATGATGTTTTTATATCTCTTAAAAAATTATTTAGTGGAGAAAATCTTTGAATAACTAATGTAATGGTGACACACCTAATTTTATGAGCTTAAGTGGTAAAATTATTTAATTACCGTGTGACCTACAATGCGTCCCAGACTAAATAACAGTACTTGTCAAGAATATAATTATGGGGAAAAAAAATTAGTTAGTGCTGTTCAAGGTCTCGAAGGAGTTGAATTGAAATAGTGCAACATTAATGGAATACAATTAATATTGTGAAGGGATGTGATGTCTATTTCGATTGCGGAAGGGTATGCTACGAGATCTGATGAAAAAGGATCTGAAGGGGCTAATGATGGGAAGCAGTCCACTTCCGAAATTAAGATTGATATCTGCATCCATGAAGATGACCCAGGTTTGTTTATTTATCAAATATGAACTTAATGTCATTTTTTAACCTCTTACAATTTTGTTCTTTGTTGGGTGTTTAATGGAAAACCAAGTGGTCTAAAATGTCTAATTAATCGTTAAGATCCAATACTGATAAATTTGTTTCTTTTGGGATGTCCATGAAGCCGATGACAAGACTCAGACGAAGAGAAATGAGGTGAAGGATAAGGAAAAAGCAAGGCACTAAACATCTTCCAAGGCCTAAAATCCCATAGATTATTGACTTATTTGAAGAGGTTTATGCATGTATTTGAGGGGTGCCATCGGTGATGTTCACTTTTCTTTCTTTTTCTAATCATCGTTTTATTTTATTTTTTGAAATAATCACAGCATCATATTTAATGTATGGGTTATATCAATACCACTTTATTGCACAAATTTTTGTAATTTTATTATTTGAGAAAAGAAGGATAAATAGATTGTATCTTGAATTTACTTTCTTATTTTACAATTTAGCTCATTTTAGAGGAGCTTTTAAAATAAAACAAAAAAAATATGGCATCGGTCTTGTATTTCCTTGAAACGAGATTGTTTTTCTTCCTAAGGTAAAACTTCAAACACTATTCAAATTCCAAAATAACTTAAGACCAAAAGCTATGTCTATGATCAAATGGGGATGTGATTTTCTCCCGTGGTATTTATTGGAGGTGGTGTAGTAAAATATCTCCACCATTCAACCTTCCACTCCTTTTTTTTATTTATTTATCTTGAAGTGTTTCTCTCTCTCCTTTTCAATTTATGGTTGAGATGATTCCATTGAATTGAAATTCATTGGAGAGAATCCCTTTCCCACCTAATGGTACATCCAGCAAGACAACAACTAAAGCATTTTTTCTTTTCACTAGGTAAGATTGAAGATGAAACACCATTGTGCTGTCATTTGTTCATATTAAGATTATCATGTCGTGTATCCATGCCAAACGGTATTGTAAGAAAAACTTAATACTAGAGCTCAATGGATATAAAAGGAAGAGAGCACACAGGATCACATAACTTTATCAGTAAACAAACAATAAGGTAAAGTTTAAATTTATTTATTTTTAACTATCCAAAGAATGATCTCAGAAAATTTTGATAAACATAATCGCGATAAACTATTTCATCATATGCTTAGCTTGAGAATGCTTTTTGACTGGTGAAATTTGAATTGTGTACAACCAAATAAACATGGGTCGTCAAATATTTTATACAATGTAGACCATCATTATATGAAGACATTGTTGAATAGTTTTTCATAATAATATCTTAGGGTCCCTATGGAAATTAATTTTAGAATGTCACCTTGTTTCAAAGCTTAGGAAAACAATCATGCTATATGGTAAGCAGATTTTTTTAACGAAACTATATGAATGAGTGGATACCTTTTTGTATCAGGCAATCACAATGCAATAAAGTTAAAAAAAAAAAAAAAACCAACAACAACAACAACAACATTTGGCCACCGCTAATATCTCCGGCAATCGATATGTCCCACAATTGATGCACATGCATTACTGGCTGCAACTCCAAGGCAACACAAATGGAAGATGTAGAATATCACTGGGAACAGATCCCTGCAGTGGAATTTTTCTACAGTGGGATCTTGACTCTTGAAAAATAAAAAGGTGGGAGGATTTTGAATAATGAAAATGAAAACAAGAAGAAATTATTAATTAAGGGTGGAGATCTAAAACTGCATAAAACTAGAGATAAAACAATCGGAGAGGATCCATTCTCAACACTGCTCCATATGCTATTGCTGACTATTGCTTCAAAGGGCATCAAATTGATACTACAATTGCATATTATGTGTTATGTACCAAGTGAACTCAAAAGTGTCAGATGATGTGTGAGGAATCACAACATCATAGGCCAAAGAAGATGATCATAGAAGCGAGCTATCACTAATATAATATAACAACCTACAAAGTTTTGACTTTTATAATAGATAGGGTTTTGTCTTTGAAGGTGAAGTTTAAAATTCAAAAGTTGAAGAAGTTATTAATGGGGATAACTTGACTCCATATAATACAACCTCCAAAGTACATAGCTTAATAATAGCATGAAAGTTGAAAGATTTCACTTAGTAATGGGGATAAAAAAGAAGACAACATACCCATTAGTCCTCGTCAAACTTTCAAAATTATAATTTTGTAGAAACACTCATGGATTCGGATGTTTAGCTGCAGTAACAATTTTTCATATCCGTTTCTTATCACTTTCCAAAAAGAAATAGGGTTCTCTTTGATCATTGATGATCTGGTTCTCTGTTTATGGTGTATGTAGCTCATATGGGAGGTAAATACTAAATATATGAATATGGTTCCTCCAAACTCAATTTTGAAACCCCAAAACCGATGCCAGAACTAACAAGTGAGGCACGTCACTCAGACTCTTGGAATAGAGTCGTAACTCGAGTAATGTTTCGAATTAGTTTCCACAATTTACTTATTTCAGCCTCACAGACATGAGCCACTATAGTTTTTTTTTTTTTTTTTTTTCATTCGTTACTCTAGATATATAAAAATGGAATCAAACAGATATGTAGAAACTACAAAGCATGCAGATTATCAACATAGCAAACAGTACACAACTCAAAATGGATCAAAATAGTAACACTTATTAGAATGTAACATTGAGGATACCTCAGGAATTCAACATTGATGATGGATAAAACAATTATCATCAAAGTCACGCATCTACTACACTTTATTGAATCCTTCTTTCCATTGCACTAGTCATTCCAACTTCGTAAAACAATCCGTATAAGTAATCCACAACGATTTAGCACGTATATTATAAACACGAGCTTTAGGAGGGAACGATTCAACCTCATCATCCAAAGTATTCATGTGCACTGGCCTGTAATCCAGCCGGACCTTCTCATTCTCCCAATACCTGCAAGTCAATGCACAAAAAATTAGCTAACAGATGCAACTTGCAGACACAAAAGTATTCTGTCGTCAATAGAGTTATTCTAACAGATTCAGCAAACCGAATTTGCTTCATTAATGCTACCTGGCCCAACAACGCCCACCAAATTATTAATAATAATAATAACTGTATGATAAGCATTCAAGCACTTGGGGAACCCTCCCTCAAAAGCTAGCCATAAAGAAAGGAGGACCAAGCCACTTAAGCACTCCACCGAACATCCCACACTACTCGATGTGAGACTTAGGCACCTCATAATACACAATCCCTATCACTATAGATGTGTGCCTTGAGTATTCTAAATCCTAATGGTCACTAACCAAACTATATACCATGCCTATGTTCAGGAACATAATCGAAATATCTCCCTCTCCACAAATGACTGTTGTAAGCTTTTCAACTTCTCTAGTAGGTTGCATAATAACCAAGTCGTTGTTCTTACAGCTCTAAATCAACTGTCATCATTGAGTAAAATACGATCTTTAACTAAAACAATTATAGTGATTTGCTACCAAAGCTCAAAGCATGCTCAATTTTGCATCACGTCTCCACTTTAAATTTGATGACGTTTGCAAGAAGTCTCCAAGGATCCATAACAACATATTATATCTCTTGTTGGAATAAAAACTACCCGGTGACTAGGGGTGGCAATTTTGCCCGTAACCGTGGATAAAATCCGCAATGGGTACGGGGCGGGGGGCTAAACGGGTATCCACGGGTTAAGTTAACGGTTTTTTTTGCATTACCTTCCCATTTGTTAACGGGCAGGTACCAAGGTATCCGTGCCCGCGGATACCCCCACCCGTGAAGTAATTAACCCCAAAGCTATTAGCCTACAATAAATATACATTCAATCGGTTTCAACTCCCCTTCATTACAGATATGTCTAAAGACTGAGTTATTGATTCATGAAGAGATCAGTTATCTCTCAAGACCCACAATGCAAAACTTCAAACGTACATCTTACACTTCAACTTAAGTAATACTCATACTAAGCTTGAATGCAAGATAACCAGATATTTGCAACTGCAATGACAACATTTTAGCTCATAAATTTTACAAAGAACACAATAATTAACACAATTTAAATAGCTAGACTTCAATATTTAATATACAGCGAGATAATGCAACCAGAACTTGAATAACATACATGCAGCAAAAATACTCTTTAAGCTAACCCATCTTTAATCATCATTAAAATGGCTCCTTTACAAATTACAATCACCAAGGACTCATTCAAAATCAAATATGACAAGATATCATAAAAGCATATGGACATACTGTGGTGTTTTGGTTGGGTTCTTTTTCATATACTTTGTCTATAGATGATTCAACATCTTTCGCGGCCTCCTCCATCTTCCCATTCACCAACCCTTCTAACAACATCTTCAAGGTTTTAATCCCGAGGAATCATTTTCACTTTTATACTCTCGCTATAAACCTCATACCCTTCATTAAAATCCTCATGTGTGCACAAATTAAGAATCACAGTATCAAAAGTCAGGGCATCAGTCCTTTTCATCCAACCCAGCATAAACTTACACAGCTTCCTTCATCATCCCATAATTGAAATAACAATTCATCAAGAAATGGTAAGTTACTATGTTAGGCTTCAACCCAAGATCCACCATTTCAGCAATTATAGCCTTCACTTTCCTAGGTACTTCATCTGACAAATACTTGATCCTCACATTGTATCCAGCAACATCACGTTTCATTGAAGACCACCATTTCTCTGCTTCGTCACTCTTATATAATGTATCCAATACATTTGTATAGTTGACATTGGGTTTGACGAATGAAGAGTGTTCGGAGAGAAAGTCGATTCCAGGAGCCTTGTTCGGTCGGTGGTGGCCGCCTCTCCACCACCACCACCGACCCGGACAAGGCTCCTGAAATCGACTTTCTCTCCGAACACTCGAAATCGATTTTCTCTCCAAACAATCCATCATCCGCTTCATTCGCCGAACCCAACGTCAACTATACAAATGTATTGGATACATTATATAAGAAGAGTGACGAAGCAGAGAAATGGTGGTCATTAATGAAACGTGATGTTGCTTCATACAATGTGAGGATCAAGTATTTGTCTGATGAAGTACCTAGGAAAGTTAAGGTTATGATGGCTGAAATGGGGATCTAGGGTTGAAGCCTAACATGGTAACTTGTCATTTCTTGATGAATTGTTATTTCAGTATGGGATGTAGAAGGAAACTATGGAAGTTTATGCTGGGTTAGATGAAAAGGACTGTCACTTTTGATATTGTGATTCTTAATGAAGGGTATGAGGTTTATAGCGAGGGTATGAAGTGAAAATGATTCCTCAGGTTAAAACCTTGAAGATGTTGTTAGAAGGGTTGGTGAATGGGAAGATGGAGGAGGCAGCGAAAGATGTTGCTTCATCTATAGAAAAAGTAGAAGAAAAAGAACCCAACCAGGACACCACAGTATGTCCATATGCTTTTATGATATCTTGTCATATTTGATTTTGAATAAGTCCTTGGTTATTGTAATTTGTAAAGGAGCCATTTTAATGATTATTAAAGATGGGTTAGCTTAAAGAGTATTTTTGCTGCATGTATGTTATTCAAGTTCTAGTTGCATTATCTCGCTGCATATTAAATATTAAAGTCTCTAGCTCTTTAAATTGTGTTAATTATCGTGTTCTTTGTAAAATTTATGAGCTAAAATGCTATTGAAGTTGCAAATATCGGGTTATCTTGCACTCGAGCTTCGAATAAGTATTATTTAAGTTGAAGTGTAAGATGTACATTTGAAGTTTGCATTGTGGGTCTTGAGAAATAACTGATCTCTTCATGAATCAACAGCTCAGTCTTTAGACATATCTATAATGTAGGGGAGTTGAAACTGATTGAATGTATGTTTATTGTAGGCTAATAGCTTTGGGGGTTAATTACTTCACCGGTGCAAGTATCCGCGGGCACGTGTACTGATACAAACCAGAAACTCAGACAATGAAACAGTAGAGAATTAGGGCAATTTTAGGGTATCTGTATTATTTACTTGAAAAGGGAAAAGTTTACAGGGAATGTAATCATTCCACTGCCACAGAGCAATGCTCCTATAGAGAGCTATTGCTCTCTATCCATAACAACTTTCTAAAATGCAAAGATACCTCACTCCTCTTGCACACTCCACTAAATAACCGTACCATTCTGTTTTGCCTCAATTACATTTTCTCTCTCTGCCAGCACACTCTTTCCTGACCCTCTTTTGTTTCTCCTAATGTAAACCTTCCACTCCTTAGCTCCAAGATTGGCTCCCTGGCCCAATAGTTGCATATTCGGGTCTTCTACATTTCCTTGGGCTCTATCAATACCGGCTCCTTTAAGAACAGCCTTGTCCCCAAGGCTGAGTTGTGGGAATTGACTTAGGATAGTAACTTCATCTTCCCAAGTTGCTTCTTCTGCAGGTCTGCCTTGCCACTGAATAAGTAGTTGAACCAGATTTTCTCCTTTTTTGTGAACAGTACGTGTGGCCAACACAGCGGCTGGTTCAAAATTCTCAGCAAAATCACCATTCATTCCCAAAGGTAGTTGCTCCTCTACCCTGTAATCGCCTACAGCTTTCTTGAGCAAGGACACATGGAATACTGGATGCACTTTTGAAGTAGAGGGTAATTTGAGGCGGTAAGCTACTGCTCCAATACGTTCCAGCACTTGATAAGGACCGTAATACCTTGCAGAGAGCTTGGTATTAATCCTTAAAGCTACTGAATTTTGTCTATGGGGTCGCAGCTTTAGGAACACCCATTCTCCCACAGTAAAGCTCTTCTCTTTTCTGCTGGAATCCGCTTGGGATTTCATCCTTCCTTGAGCACGCTGCAAATGTTGTTTCAGCTGTCTCAAAGCTTCATCTCTGTCTAGCAAGTCTCTTTGGACAGCCTCTACCCGGGTTTCCCCTTGTACGTAGCGAGTAATAGTTGGAGGCTTCCTTCCATAAACTACCTCAAAAGGTGTGACCCCCGTAGTCTCATGATAAGTAGTATTATACCAATACTCTGCCCAATGTAACCATTGCAGCCAAGTCCGTGGTTGATCAGCAATAAAGCACCTTAGAAATGTTTCTAGGCATCTATTCACCACCTCCGTTTGTCCATCGGTTTCGGGATGATAAGCGGAACTCATTTTAAGTTGTGTACCCTGCAGCTTAAACATTTCCTTCCAAAAATTACTAACGAATATAGGATCACGATCACTAATGATGGCTGTGGGAATTCCATGGAGGCGCACCACTTCCTTAGTAAAAATTTCAGCTACTGCTCGGGCTGTATAAGGGTGCTTCAAAGGGATAAAATGACCATACTTTGAAAGCCTATCCACCACCACAAATATGGCTTCAAAACCTTTAGACTTGGGCAACCCAGTGATAAAATCCATGGAGACTTCATCCCAAATTCTGTCAGGTATAGGCAAGGGTTGGAGTAGCCCTCCCGGAGATGATGCCAAGTATTTCTGCCTTTGACAAGTGTCACACTCCCTTACATAGCTCTGAATGCGACTCTTCATTCCAATCCAATATACATTAGCTGCAATCCGCCTATAAGTTCTATAAAAACCTGAATGTCCACCCTGTGGTGTAGCATGAAACTCCTTCAACAAGGTTGGAATCCAAGTGGATTGTGCAGATATCACCAATCTGCCTTCATACAGTAACACCCCATTCTTGTAGGTAAAACCTATCCTATTCTCTTCACCTTTGTTCAAGTCTTCAATTATCTTCAACAAAATCGCATCATCGTGAACTTCTCTCGAAATCTGATCCATATCCTCCCAAATCGGGTATGCTCTCAGCTGTCCAAATTCTCCATCTGCTCCTACCCGAGAGAGTGCATCCGCTCCTCGGTTAGTCACACCCGGTTTGTACACAATGTCAAAACTGTACCCCAATAACTTTGCTGCCCAATTTTGTTGATCAATTGTTGATATTCTTTGCTGCAGGAGCTGTTTAAGGCTCTTTTGATCCGTACTCACAGTAAAATGCCTTCCCAATAAATATGGCCTCCAATGTTGGACAGCCAGGACCACCGCCATGAGTTCCTTTTCATAGGCAGATTTGGACAGGTTTCTCTCCCCCAAAGCTTTGCTGAAAAGGCCACTGGTTTTCCTCCTTGCATGAGAATGGCACCCACTCCTTGACCCGAGGCATCACATTCAATAAGGAATTCTTTGGAAAAATCTGGGAGAGCAAGAACTGGAGCCGTTGTGATTTTCTTTTTAAGAGATTCAAAAGCTTCCTGGGCTTTCGGATTCCACTTAAACCCCTCCTTCTTAGTGAGTTCTGTTAGGGGCCTTGCAATCTTGCCATAGTTTTGGATGAATTTCCTATAATACCCAGTCAAGCCTAAAAAGCCTCTCACACCCTTCACATTTTTTGGGCATGGCCACTGTAAAACACTTTTAACCTTGCTAGGATCCATAGTGACTCCCTGTTTAGAAATTAGATGGCCTAGATATTCCACTGATAGTTGGCCAAAATGACATTTCTTTCGATTTGCCACCAATACATGTTGTTGTAGGGTCTGCAAAACCTTATTCAAATGCTCCATGTGGGATTTCCAATCAGCGCTGTACACTAGTATGTCATCAAAAAACACCAATACATACTTCCTTAACATCTCTCTAAAGACTTCATTCATGAGAGATTGGAAAGTGGAAGGTGCATTCATCAACCCAAAAGGCATCACCAAATATTCATAGTGACCCTCATGAGTCCTGAATGCTGTCTTGTGGATGTCTCCTTCCCTTACTCTCACTTGATGATAACCCGACTTTAAATCTAACTTAGAGAAATATTTAGACCCATGCAACTCATCCAGAAGTTCATCTATTACAGGAATAGGAAATTTGTCGGGAATTGTTACCTTATTAAGAGCTCGGTAATCAACACACATCCTCCATGTCTCATCCTTCTTCTTTACCAAGATCACTGGACTAGAGAAAGCACTATGGCTGGGTCTGATAATCCCAGAATTCAGCATTTCCTTCACCTGTTTTTCTATTTCATTCTTTTGAACATGAGGGTACCTATAAGGTCTCACATTGACAGGGCCTTGTCCAGTCATGAGATTAATGGCATGTTCTTTGTCTCTCTTTGGAGGGAGTCCCCTGGGCTCATCAAAAACCTTCACGTATGCAGCTAACAATCCCTCCAAGTCTTCCCTTTGTGCCAAAGTCAGCCCCTCCACACCTTCATCCTTCTCCATTTCTGTTTCTTTTGGACAGTATATTTCAGTGGACAACAACAAACCTTCCACCCATCTTTTTGGCTTTCCCAAAAGGCTTTGCAAAGCTGTCTGAACTCCATTATTACCTCCCTCTCCTTTAATTCCACCCATTCACCTCCTTGCTGAAATTTTAGAGTTTGTCTTCCCCAATCTACTATCATTTCCCCAAGAGTTGCTAGCCAGGACATGCCTAGGATTAAATCAATTCCTTCCAAGTCAAAAAGAAAAGTGTCTATTTTCAACTTAATGCCTTCCAATTCTACCTCCATTCCCTTGCAACTCCCTGCAGTAACAGCTTGGTACCCATCCCCTAGCTTGATGGTTAGAGGACGTGTACCTTCCATGGCCCACCCCATTGTAGCCACCAATTTTCTTGACACAAAGTTATGGGTTGCACCACTATCTACAAGAATGAGGATAGGCACCCCCCTAACTTGGCCTCTTAGTTTAACAGTCTCTGGCTTTGTTCCTAGTTCCTCTCCTAAACTTCCCAAACTTATCACTGTGCACTCCCCATCAACTCTTTCATCCTCTTCCACTTCCACTGCTACCATTTTGTCCTCCTCATCACCATCTTCTTCCTCATCAAGTATCATCACTCTCATTTGTCGATCTGGGCATTGGTGGAGAGGGTGAAAAGGACCCCCACATTTGTAACACAGCCCTTTTTGCTTTCTTTCATTCAGCTCCCTGTACGAGAGATGTGAGACTCCTCTATCCCTCGGTCCAGCTCTCTGTTTGTCACTATTGGGCTCCAATTTGGAGCGAGGCCCAAAAGCTCCCTGCCTTGAGTTGTTGCCCCCTCCTGGTCCAAGTTCCTTGGCCCCTCGGACATAGACCCACTCCGAGCTCGAATTGCGGCTAGACCCAGTAGGTACGGGTCGGAGAGACGAACCCGACCCGGGCCCATAGCCACTCCGGCCACCTCCACCCGAGAACCCGACCTTACCCCCTATCTCCTTCTCCACCGCTCTGGTTACGTTCATTAGACGAGAACGTGAAATTGGTCCCAAAGACATGAGACTCCTCACCCTACCTTTGATTTCATCTCTCAACCCATGAAGAAAGTACCCATAGCATTGATCATCTGGAATCCTCCTCACTTGCGCAATCAATCGCTCAAATTGTTGTATGTACTCACCCACGCTTCCTCGCTGCCGAAGGTTCGTCAACTGCTCAAACACTCCGCCGTCCCCCATTCCGCCATACCTCTCAAGGAGCTCTTCCTTCAACTTCTCCCATGTCAAATCCACCTCCTCATTTAGCAATGAATTGAAAAAATGGATTGTGGGTCCCTCCATGCACAACTGAGCCAGATTCACTCTTACCTCTGGACTCGTCTCTTGCACTTGGAAATATATTTCTGCCCTAGTGATCCACCCAGCTGGGTCATCACCATCAAACATGGGAAGTTCCACCTTCTTGACGGATTGACGAAACTCTTCCAACGCCTCTCCTTGCAACTTCTTCATTCCGGAAACTGATGAGCCCTTTTTGGACGAGGTACTCTTATCTCCGCCTTCTTTTTCCTTCTCGGTTTGTTCCTGCGTGTCTTTATTGGTCTCCTCTTCTTCATTTTTTTCCTCCTCATCCGATTGAGGTGTTCTCCCTAGGATCTTCTTAAGCATCTCCACGAGAGTTTGGTGGTTCTCGTCGGCCTTACTCTGGTTCTCATCTACCTTGCTCCCCATCACCGTTAAGGTCCTCTTAACATTAGCCAACTCTGCTTCCAATGCAGCGACTTTCGCATCCATTGTTTTCTTCTTCGATGGCATTAACTACCCTCCGCTTCCTCCTTTCGCTGATCCCGTCACGTATCCAGCAGGTCGGACCAGTTTGATACAAACCAGAAACTCAGACAATGAAACAGTAGAGAATTAGGGCAATTTTAGGGTATCTGTATTATTTACTTGAAAAGGGAAAAGTTTACAGGGAATGTAATCATTCCACTGCCACAGAGCAATGCTCCTATAGAGAGCTATTGCTCTCTATCCATAACAACTTTCTAAAATGCAAAGATACCTCACTCCTCTTGCACACTCCACTAAATAACCGTACCATTCTGTTTTGCCTCAATTACATTTTCTCTCTCTGCCAGCACACTCTTTCCTGACCCTCTTTTGTTTCTCCTAATGTAAACCTTCCACTCCTTAGCTCCAAGATTGGCTCCCTGGCCCAATAGTTGCATATTCGGGTCTTCTACATTTCCTTGGGCTCTATCATGTACCTTGGTACCCGCCCCTACCCGTTAACAAACGGGTAATGCAAAAAACCCGTTAACTTAACCCGCAGATACCCGTTTAGCCCCCCGCCCCACACCCATTGTGGATTTTACCCACGGGTACTCGTAGGTACGGGCAAAATTGTCATCCCTACCGATGACTGAGGATCTTCAAGCAAGGGCACTTGGGGGACCAAATTACGAATTAGGTTCTCAACCATATATTTATCATCTAAAAGATAATACAAACACCAGATATTGTCAATCAATATTACCCCACTTTTGTGTCATTAGTTTGTTGACGACTTGGCTGATCCACCATCACAAGAGAGTCAAGAGCTCTGGTACTCTTAAGAATCAGTAGCCTTAGATACACTAAAATGACCAAGGTTCCCACTAGAAATGGAGACTCAACTTCAACTCATATGCCTACTATTGTAAATAGCAAACTAAAATCAATAAAAACTGTTCAGTATTGAAACATGACTTACCCCAAAGTGTGTTTCATCCACTTCTCATCATCCCTTTTCTACAGAGTAAAAGCAATATATTTAATTAGACAATTACTACTATTCGTATTAGTGGTGTGAAATTTACACAGAAGACAACAAAATAAAACATACTGACCGTGAAGTCCTCACGAGCATGAGCACCTCTACTCTCTTTCCTCGCTTCAGCAGAGTGCATGGTGATGCAGGCATTTATCAAAAGATTTTCCAGCTCGATAGTCTCAATCAAGTCAGAGTTCCTATGAACGTTGAGCCGATAAAATTTTAAAATGAACCAGCAGATTCCTTGAAATTCTGAGTATTTGAAGATAAGCCAATTTTTTTTACCATATCAAACTCCGATCCTTCAACTTGACATCGTGAAAGCTCTCCCATGCTTTATCAATTAATTGACAACCTGCCATACAGCATATGAAATTCAGAGAGAGACGATAATTACAGAAGCAGCTGGGTGAAACATGTACCTTGGGAATAGAAAGGAAAGGGTAGGAGTAAGAGGATCAATTATAATTGATGAAATGTATTACCTTCTTCTAATGTTTCTTGCGTACGGAATACAGCTGCATTGGTTTGCATTATTCGTTGCATATTTAACCGAATCTTTGAAGTTGGCAACGACCCATTTGAATTTCTCAATTTGTCCAGCCATGCAATTGTTTCCATGCCAGCATCTTTCTCTAAAGGCTTTTGTTTTTCTCCTGCAAAATGGAAAATAGGTTCATTTTTATCACGCTTATTTCAGAGTGCAAAAATCAATTTTAATAACTGGAAAGAATCTTGCCTGGCCTTTGGATTTCTGAAACTCTATTTGCACAAGCTCTACCGAAAACAACAATGTCCAGAAGTGAGTTTGCACCAAGCCTATTGGCACCATGGACTGATGCACACGCTGTTTCCCCAGCAGCCATCAATCCAGGAACGATTGCATCTGGATCGTCACCTTTAATGGTAACAACCTGAATAAGAAAATGGCACATTAACAACAGTTTTCATTCTTCTTATTTTCCTCAAAGAAACAAGAAATGAAAGACAACAAATCCAAAGAACAACATTGCTACTTTTGTGCTTACCCCACACGAGTGACAGGATAAGACTCTGACTCACTAAATCCGAACAAGTAGTCAAGAATCTTGTTTTGAATATATATATATGACTTATAATCATATTGCAGAGGAAGAGATTTGACATTTGAATTTGAATGTAAGGCAATAATTGACTTGAAAATTATTTTTTTGCGACAAAATAATGTGTTTGTGGCTTGGTGCTAGAGTAATAGTAACGCTACAAGTAAAAAATGGTTACACAAAAATATTAGAATGACATGACTTTGATCACAGGTTTTCTAATAACTTCTTGACCACAAAGAGCATTTTTCAATAGGGAAAGAGACCACAGATAACTTTGCATATATTTTTTACTCCATCCTGTAATGTTTTGAGACATCTAATTGAACTGTTTGGGTATTTGTAATAACACCTGAACATAAAATCATAATGGTAAATGGTATTTTGTTTATAGAATAAAATAGAAATTATTTAAATAATATAATTCAATCTAGCTCAGTTCAGTCGTTTTGATTTAGGGGTATAGGCAAATATAAATGATTTAGTTACCAAAACAAACCCAAACAATCATCACCTCTGTTGTATATGCTCTCGCTCAACTATCATACAACAAGTAAACAAAGAGCACTAATTTATAACAGAAGTAAACAGTTGCTATACAA
The DNA here is from genome assembly GCA_035048595.1 of Echinosophora koreensis. Taxonomy (NCBI): domain Eukaryota; kingdom Viridiplantae; phylum Streptophyta; class Magnoliopsida; order Fabales; family Fabaceae; genus Echinosophora; species Echinosophora koreensis. Next base: position 50,006 of record JAPCYP010000069.1, read on the forward strand.
GAAATTATATATAGGTAGGATAGTGCGACTAATTACGGTAGGTTTACTTTCTTTTTTTTATATCTATTTCTTTTCCTTTATTCCTTTTTAAATCGGAGGTCTTACTTTAAACAGCTTGTTTTGACTTCATACCTCTCCATGATGGTTCGTGGGGATACCACCCATGTTATAATGCACTGTTGGCAAAACAGGAATGGGTTCCTTCATAACATCCACACCAGCAAAAATAGCAGCAGTTTCAGAGATACCAGGTAGTCTCTCCTTAAGCACATCTGGGGGTAAGTGATTCAAGTGGAGATAGATGTGATCTTTCAGGGGTCCTACAAATAATTTCCACCATCAATACAAGCTTACTTGAAAACTATCAAAGAAATAACAAAATATCCAACTTAATTGGAAGAATAAATATTTTCCAATACAGGGAATAGAAAGGCCATGATTCTAGAAAATGATGTGATGTTGGAAAAGCAAACTTGACATACAAGTATACAACCCATTCTCAAACACTAGTTTCCACCGAAGCAATATTGCAACAATTATGTACAACTACAAACTAATAGCATTTAGATTTCTTATATTTTAATATAAACCTTTTATCAGAACATAAAAATATCAATTTAAATCCAGCATACCTACACCACGACCTTCCCGAATCTCCATAGTCATCGATCTTGAAACTACATCTCTTGATGCAAGATCCTTTGCAGTAGGAGCATATCGTTCCATAAACCTCTCACCCTCACTATTTCTAAGAATCCCACCTTCACCACGAGAACCTACAAGGTCAAAGAAAGAAAATGAGAAACAGAATATATATCAACTTAAGTGGAAAAGTACATTACAGGATGCAACCTAAGGCAGACCCAGCTTGTAAATAAGAACCTAAACATACTAACCTTCAGTGATAAGGCAACCAGCTCCATATATACCAGTTGGGTGAAATTGCACAAACTCTAAATCCTACAGAATTTATGACGAGAACATATATGATAAAAGACTCACTACATAAGATATTAGCTTAAATGTTGAAATTTTCAAAGCACAAAGAAACCTCAAGTGGGATCCCAGCACGTGCAACCATGGCATTACCATCTCCAGTGCACGTATGTGCGGAGGTTGCAGAAAAATATGCTCTACCATAACCCTGATGTAAAACGGAATATTGATACTCATATGTCTATATTAAGTGAAGTACAATTAAAAACTTGCAATGTCAAACATCCAAAAGAAAGTTATGTACCCCTGTGGCCAAAATTGTTGAAGCAGCTTGGAAACGATGTAGTGTTCCATCCTCCATGTTCAAGGCAATTACTCCTTGGCAAGTGCCTGCATATCCAATATGGAAAATTAGTTAAATATACCATAAACTCCAACACACCCAGTATCATCTTTCGTTTTTACACCACTGTATATGTTTGATAAAGCAATTAGCATAAAAACAACTCCCAACATATTTACAATGTGTAAAGGACAAATAATGTTATGGATGTGGAAAAAGTGATACATAAACATAGCCACTATCTTACATCTTAAATGTATATAAAATGGAACACAAGTTAGAATTTTGCATTAGGCCTACAATAATGACATGTAACATTGAATTTTTAACAATTTTACTCATTAATGTTTGTTCTCTCAAATATGTCGCTGCTTTGTTTTTGGTCATAATATCACCAAAGGAGCTAGCAAGGTCAGAGAGAAGGAAATCCTAATATTTTTTATTGCCAAGATTTGCATAAAAAATGAAATAGCTTCAGTTTTTATTTTCTTATATAATATTGTATCAGTTAAATCTATTTTACAAATTGGCTGGAAAATCATGTGACACACTCCCCTTGTTACGATCTTGACTTTTGAAATTGCTTTCACACCATATTGGACATACCGACATAGTGAGGCTTTTGCTACAAATTCTTTACTATGCTTTATGTTTTGGTTACTAATGCAACCATTATTATACAGGATATAGAAATAATAATAATATAAAATAAAGCATATACTGTTACCTTTGTATTATAGTTATAGCTTAGGCAAAACTGTGGTTTCTTTTCTCTGTTGATGTTAGTGTTGTTAGTTATCAAACTTCAACCATTACAATCTATAAAATAAAATTCAGTGGATTAAATTTCAATTTCTGAATTATATACATGAGAATTAAACAATTAAATAAAAAAATGGGCACAAAATTACAAACAACGATGTATGCAAATCTAATTTAAGGATATATTTTTCCTGTGCAGGCAATTTTCTAGTCATGATATGCTCATTAAATCCCTCTTCACGAATGCTGAGACCTTGTTCAATTAATTGATTGCAGATTGTTTTTGTCAAAACAAACCATTTTCTGGAACAACTTACCATCACTATTCATTAAAAGATCTAATGCAAAGTATTCCACGAAAAACTGGGTATTATGTCTCATAGCCTGGCCATAGAGAGTATGCAATAAAGCATGTCCAGTTCGATCAGCAGCACATGCACAACGATATGCCTGACCACCTGTAGCATAGTAACATAAGGAAGCCAAGATCAGAACTTTTCTCTGTAGAAAAAAGCTAATATCCCTAGTTCCCTACACCAAAATCTACATTTAATTTACCTTTTCCAAAGTTCAAGCTCTGACCGCCAAATGCACGTTGGTATATTTTTCCATCTTCGGTTCGTGAAAATGGCAATCCATAATTCTCAAGCTCAATGACCGCTTTTGGAGCCTCCCTGCACATATATTGAATGGCATCCTGGTCACCTGTAGAACAGAGAGCTTGCATTTTCAGATCCACAAAAGAAACAAAGGGCTAAAAGAATCTCTATATTCCATGATATCAATAATGGCAAACCACTCAACTTATAATCTAATTAAATTTTGTAGCACATAATGTGAAGCAAAATTCTGAGATTGAGCAAGTTTGTACCTAGCCAATCACTCCCCTTGACAGTGTCATACATGTGCCACCTCCAGTCATCTTCCGTCATATTTCCCAATGCAGCATTTATACCACCCTAGACAGAAAAGGTATGAGCAACCGCTAATTTGGTGCATCATCTAATAATACTTTCTATTTCATGAACTGATTTCAGAAGCAGATAAAAACACAAGGATATAGGATAAAAAGCTTATTATATCTTCACTCGTCATTGTAATACAATATCCTCCACTGCTGAGTTTAAAGTGTCTTTTACACACTTGCGCATAGTTTAAGGTTTTAAAAGATGAAGTGATGGTGTCAAAAGTGACCCAAGATAATAATCATGTGATAGATTACATCACAGACCTAAAACAAAAAATGAGTAATATCAAAACAAATTTACAACATGCGTGGAGGCTTCCCTGAAATATGATCATCAGATAGATAGTAAAAATTGAAAGAAGTTACTACTGCTATATTCATCTAGTTCATCTAGTTGAAAATATCACCAATAGGCAATAGCCCTCATTCGGTTGTTCATTAATATATTTATTAAAACCTTAATTGAATAACTTCTATGAATACAGACTAGTTATGTAACAGTATTACCAACCTAAAAAATATAACAAATAAATGACACGATTTAATTGGTATACAATGTCGACCCATCATGAATAGTTACGTTATCATAACCAGCTTAAAACTAGTGCATAAGATGATTCTAGTCGACAATGTAAAAAACTTTACATTCACAGTGTATGAAATTAAACTCTAAAAACAACTCATAAAGCACAAGAACAATAGGCATAGAAATGGTATAACAAAAACAAAAGGCTTTTTATAATTATTATTAGAGTAAAGGCCCAAAGTGATCCCTCAAATTTTTCAAGTAGGACAGTTTGGTCCCTGAAAAAAATAAAGGATAATTTGGTCCCCCAAATTTCAAAACGGGGGACAATTTGGTCTTTACGGAGGGAATAGAATGTCCCCCGTTATGAAATTTGGGGGACCAAATTGTCCCCCGTTTCGAAATTTGGGGGATCAAATTATTCTTTATTATTTTCAGGGACCAAACTGTCTTATTTGAAAAATTTGAGGGACCACTTTGGGTCTTCACTCTTATTATTATCTTTTATTTTATTTTTTTGGTTAAAGCGAATGAAAAGTGGAAAATGTGATACCTGAGCTGCAACGGTGTGAGAACGAGTTGGGAAGAGCTTGGTAATGCAAGCAGTATTGAATCCATGTTCTGAAAGTCCAATAGCAGCTCTCAACCCTGCCCCACCAGCACCTACAACCACCGCATCATACTTATGATCCACCACGTTGTATGCGTTGTTCCCCCCACTCTATACGACAAAAAAAACCAATCAAAACGACCGTGTTTCAGTAATAATAAATAAAACACACAACACAACCATATACCAAGCAAGCCAAAAATGTTGTTTATGTCTGAATCGGAATTTAACGATAAATAAATGAGTATATGATTGATTAATTGATTCGTACAGAGAAGAATCTAGAAATGTGAGATCTAAGTGGGGGTTGTTTAGGAGTAGATCTCTGAGAAGCTTGTACACGAACAGCACGAGACACGCACCGCCACATTTCCGAAGCGCGCACACTGTCTCTCTTGAGTTGAGGATCCTTCGCTTTGTTTCGAATTCGGAGTCTGTTGTTGTCGTGCGTGTGTTAGTCACAACACTTTTTTCTATGTCTTTCCGTCTGCGTTTTTTTTTTTTTTTTTTTTCCCTATAAATATTTTTAGTGTTCTCGGTCTCGGATTGGTTTTCGCATTAGTTGAGGTAATGAGGTATCAAATTTGATTTTCACGTCTTTCACTTCATTTTTCGTGTGTCTGTTTTTCGTTTAAAAACTAGTAGATAAATTAAAGGATAACTGATAGCAGATAAACTAATTCATAAGCTAGAGGATTGAATTTGAAATGTTTGATAAAACTAGCAATTGATCTAACTGATTAATATAAAATGATATATTTGCATTTTTTATATATATATAAATTAAATATATGTATATATATTATTTATATTATATATTTTAAAATAATTATCAATTTTAACTCTTAAATTTATTTTGAATTATTTATCATTACAAAATTAAATATTAATTTTTTATTTTAATATTATTTTAGTTTTAATTATTTTTAATAAATAAAATGGAATAATAAAAATAATATTGATATGATTTTTATATAAATTTTTTTATAGATAAAAATATATTTTCTATTTTTTATCTTAAATATAAATCTTATTTGTAAAATAAAATGATTAGTATTTTATTTTATTAGTTGAGGATAGGTGAGTAATTTATTTAAGATAATTATGATAAAAATGAAAGAAAAAATGATAAACTATACAGTATAAGCTTAAACGCTATTTCAAGTAGCGTCTGAAAAAAAGGTTATACGCTAGTGAAAAAATACTAAACATTAATTTTAAAAATAATTATCAAATAAGGCTACTTTTTCATCTGCTATAAACTATACGCTAACAGATTTGACAAACCAAATACAGTCTTGGTAAACTGAATGGTCATAAGTGGAAGTAAAGTAATGGCAGGCCACCTCTGAAAAGTTAAATTGATATCAAGGGGAGAAAATGACTCCTTACATAAAAAATAAAAAATAAAAAAAAGGGAGAAAACAAAAAAAAATTGTTAGGAGTGGTTGGGGAGCATGACAGCCTTCCCCAGTACTTTGGTGCAGAGGGGCGAGGAAGGAAGATTTTACTATCGGTGTACTCTCATTTTTCTCTATAAGTTTTTTTTTTTTTTTGGATGAAAAAGGAGAGAAACGAACAACTAAACCAATCGAGGTAGAGAACCACCTCTTACATCATTCTGCAGAAATAAATTAAGCATAGGAAAACTCCTATCAAGAATAACCCCCTCATAAGAAGAGGAGTGACCTTTACTGAAATAACCAAAGTTAACACAAGAAGGGGGATTGAATTATGTTTACCAACTTTTTCGATTACTTAAAAAGATTTTCGCAGGCACAACAAGCACAACTTAGATATAAGAAAATTAGACGAGTGAAACGTCTAATATAAAGACAGAACAACACAAGCAATCAGCGAAGGGTAAAACAGAGTTTGATATTCACAATATTAATTCCCCAAGTTGAAAGCTTAAACAGAAACAATACTCGAGCAAATTAAAGAGATCAGGGGAAGAGAAATATCACTCAGGAGATTTATACTGGTTTACCCCAAAATCCACAGTGCTACGTCCAGTTTCTTGGCAGCACCAAGTTTCCACTATAACTGAGTAAATTACAGTACAAGTATTCTTTGCATACCTAGCCTCTTCAGGCTCAACACTTAAACAAGTATTATTTCCTCACCTAGCCTCTTCAGGCTCAACAACAGTAAGGAATGAAAAGTTTTTTGTATAAATTAATACAACTTGTAAATCTTTCGGATCACACTCAATGAGTGAAATAAATATGAAGTATGAAAGACTGCGAATTTATATCAAATGATTGAAGGTGTATTCAATGTAAGAATGAAGAAGTTAATGAAGAGAGTAAATGCTTATGCGCAGTGTTCTTTATGATATTCAACTTCTTGCCTTCATCTTCATTGTTTGATTTATTTAAAGACTTCAATCAAAAGATCTGCTTGGTCACAGCTTCAGAAAGTGTGTTCTTCTGACTTAAACTTTCTGAGACACCATTAATGCCAAAGAGTCATTCTGTAAAAACATTAAATGCTTGGGAACGTTGAGCTTTGACAAGGATGTCCAAGAGTACACTTTAAACTGAATAGCTGTTCTTTCAGAGTATGCAGTAGCAGGCTTCTTGTACTTGTAGCAGAGAGCTTTCCTCTTTCAGTGCAACATCAGTTCACTTTCCAGAAAGCATTTTTACTTTGTACTAAAACAGCTAAAATGTTACTGCTGTGGTACAGAGATTGCGTGTTTATTCCTTAAAACCTTGAAACAACGTTCTTTATTCTTTGTCCTTTGAGCTATTGTCCAGGTCTTCGAGATCCTTAAGGAAGGCATCTAATTTGAATAAGGTGACTTGGACTTTATTTCTGACACACTAACTTGGTATCAGTAATGAAAATTTAGACGGGTGAAAGTCAATCCAGAATTTAGACGAGTGCTTATGCATTACAAAACTTAGACGGGTGTTAGTGCATTCCAAAACTAGACGGGTGATCCACTGAGTCTTTTCTAGACAAATGCTTCTTGCCACGTCATCAAGTTAAACTTAGATCATGACTGAGCGTTGACTTGATCTTTGACTGAATTTTAGACGAGTGATTTTTAGACAAGCCTAAAAACTGAGCTTCTACTAAAAAGTAGACGGGTCAAAAATAGACGAGTGACCTTAAGTCTATTTTCCTGCACACTTATCAGATATGTCAGTAATTTCATATGGTTCAATATTACCATACTTAAACTATTTGGAATCATCAAAACTTAGAGAATCTACACATTGAGTGTGTTTTAGACTTATGAGGTCTCAATGTTCTCCGCCTTTTTGATGATGACAAATATCTTTTCTGATTTTATTGAACATCAAAAAATAATAAGAGAAATTCCCAAACAGATAAAATTGATCATAGTATGTTATGCTCCCCCTTAGTTTATGCATCAAGTAAAGACGAGTATCAGAGCAAAAACATTATATCAGAGTAGAAATCAACTTGGTATACAGATAGTCATAAAATCATGATAAGAATTTATAATTTCACTATATTTCCTCCCCCTTTTGGCATCAATCAAAGAGATATATAATATAGAGAGCAAAAAAGAAATCAAAAGTTCAATTCATTTCATATAACTAGAGTCAAAAGAGTTAGAAGTGATAGACATCACTGACTAGTACATTGCATGACTCAAGAAGGAAATGAAAAACAGATTCCTAAAAATCTAAGAACTAGGGCTCCTTGGCTTTTGAAAAGTTTCCATCATCTTCTGCATTGCTTGCTGCTGAGCTAGCATCTGAACTTGAAAAGCAGTTTGTTGAGCAATGGCTTCATCCTTTCTTTGAATGACAGTTTGCAAACTTGAAGCCATTTCATCAAGTCTCTGATGTGCAGCAGGGTCATATGCAACTACTGGAGAAGTAGTATTTGTTGTGGCCAGAGTAGTTCCAGAAGCTGATGGAGGAGGTGGACAAGGAGGAGGGGTAGGAGGTAACTCTTCAGTAGAAATGTCATCCTCAGGCTAAGGGTCTATAAAGACATTGGTTGAGAGAGTGGTGACAAAATCATTATTTGGATAGAATTCCTCTAGAAATGCATGAATTCGGTCATGATGCAGAGGAGAATCTACTACAGAAAGAAGAAACTCATAAGATCTCCTAATGAGATTTATGTGAGTAAAAGGAGCAGTTTCAGGAAAGTTTAGCACAAAGAAAGGGAAAACCATGAAGAAAGGAGGGATTGTGTAAATGGAAGGTGAAAAAGGATAGATAGCATAGGCTTGGCTACCTCTGGTTGGAATATCTTCATTTTCTTCTTCTTTTAAGCCAGAGCTGGATCCACCTTTTGAGAACAGCCTCTTTCTGAATTTGAGCTTCTTATCATTCAGCTGGAGAAGAGAGAACTTCTGATCCAATGGCAAGTTTACTGACTTCTGTTTTCCTTTCAGAGCCATGGAGTCAGACATCACTTTGATTCTTGTGGAAGGCTTCATGAAGATGTGAGGATTGAACAACCATTTCCCTACAGGCTTAAAAGTTCTTTCCAACTTTACAATCTGCCTTTCGGCTTCAAGTGAGGCAATCACATCCAAGTCTTTGACATCTAGGTAGTTGGAACAGGATTCATCTGTGACAGAGAAAGGGGTGGTTCTGGAAGATGGGTGATATGGAGATATAGTGGCTAGGGGGATAGGGTTGTGTCTGGTTTCAGAAAATGAGTCTGGAAAGATTATTCTCAGAGGGACTTGGCACTGGTTTTTGATATAATCAGGGATTGATGAATTAGGTGAGGGAGGAGGAGGAGTGAGATTGTCAAAGTACTCAAAATCATTGACATCCTCAGTTTGAAGAAAGTCAGAATGGTGAGATGTTTGTGGTGTGGAAGGTGTTGGTGAGTGAGTATCAGACATGTGAGTTTCTGAGATGGTAGGATTGGGTTCAGAAGTGTGATGGATAGGTGATGTATGTGGAGGAGTTGGAATTTTTGGTGAAGTAGGTGGAGTGGGAATTTTTTGTTATGGTTGAGGTGATGGTGTTCTTTGTGATGGTGGTGTTGGTGTTCTTTGTGGTGAAGGTTGTGGAGTTGGAGTTGTTGTGGTAGAAGGTTCTGTTTGTTGAGGTTGAGGAGATAAATCCTTCTAAGGTGATGGTGATGATGAGGGAGAGGAAGGTACGACAAGCTTCCTTTTTGGTTCAGTGGTCCTCTTTTTTTTAGGGATCACAGTCTCTTCTGGTTGAGACTCCCCCTCAGCTTGCACAGCTCTCTTCCTCTTGAAAACTTTAGTTATACTAGGAGCTTTAGGAATAGAGGCAGCATCTTCCTCAGCAGTTTCAACAACTAAAACAGATTCAGTAACAGGTTCAACAACTTGAGTAGGATCTTGAGACACTGAAGTTTCATCAATTGACTTAGTGACTTTCCTCTTCTTCCTATGAAGTTGACTTCTTTCTTCTTCAACTGGTTACACAAAGGGTTCAAGTTTGACGGCAGGGATGGAAAAAGATTCTTCCATTTGAGCAGATGCTTCAGCATTTTGCTCAAAAGTAGGAGTCAAAGTGACCTTCATCAGAGACAAAGTTTTTGTGGTAATCTCAGTACAGGGATCAGCAGAGACAGCATTTCTCAAATTCAATTTGCATGCCCTAAAAATCCTTGTCATAATCAGTCCAAAGGGATAATCCTTATGCTTTCCCTTGACAGCTTTCTCCATGTGAATAAAAATCAAGTCAGTAATATCTATCCTAATTTTTTGGACTAGATGAAAGAGAGCAAACTTCTCTAATTTACTGACATGATTTCTAGACCCAGTCCTAGGCATGACACAGTTTATAAGAAGAACATGAAGAAATTTTGCCTTAGGAGATAAATATTTAGAGTCTCTGTTTCCAGGTTTTGCATCTCCATAAAGCACTAGATTCACATTCGCTTCTCCTTGATCATTCATCCACTCTTTATAATACCCAACACCTTCCCTTGGTCTTCACCAACGTCCCCGGAAATCATGGAGGTTGTATTGTCCTTGGTGATCTTTGCCGTGGTCCAGAAATCCCTAACAAGAGCAGGGAAGACGCGCTCTTGTAGTTGAAAGAAGGGTAACCATCCAGCATGGTTGAGTTTAGGAAGAACATCTAAACCCTTGGTTCTGAGTTCATCAAAGTTTGGGACCCTTCTAGGGTGCACCTTTTTCAGTTCAGCAATAGATAACTTGGTTTTCTCAGCCAAAGTTTCAAGAAGACTTTTGGGTGCCATTGATTCTGAGAGGTGAAGATTAGGGTTTGGAAAGGAATGATTTCGAGAGAACGAAGACGAAGAGAATTCAGAGAGAGAAATTGTGAGCAAGAAATTTTGAGCGGGTAGATTTTGAAACGACACGGGTTGCTTTTGTTGAAAACACTTGAGTGCTATTTGCGTTGGGAACAAGGAGAGAGAGTGTTGCCATAAATAGCAACCAATCAATTTGAAAAGATACATATATAAAAAAAATGTTTTTTAAGAAAAGGAGGGAAAATGCAATGTACATATGTCTCAGTCAGGGTTTAGCACTAAGTGCTTTTAGACACGTCATTAGACGCTTGGCTAAAGTAGACGAGTGAAGCATAGATAAAATAGACGAGCCAAGTGAACATAGAATATAGACAAGTAAATTTTTAGACATATCAGCAAACACTTGTTCAGACACATTATGCATATTAAGATTCCTTGTATTGAAAACAAATCTATCTTCACTTAGAAGTTTAGTAAAGATGTTTGCCCACTGATAATCAGTGTTTACAAACTTAATTTCAAAAACACCTTTTTGAACATAATCTCTAATAAAGTGATGCTTTATCTCTATATGCTTTGCTCTAGAATGCTGTATTGGATTTTTAGACAGATTAATAGCACTAGTATTATCACACCAAACAGGTATATTATGCTCAATCATTGAATAATCTTCAAGTTGATATTTTGCCCAAAGCAATTGTGAACAACAACTAGCTGCTGATATATATTCAGCTTCAGCAGTTGATAGAGCAATGGTGCTTTGCCTTTTGCTTGACCAGGAGATCATATTTGCTCCAATGAAGTGGCATCCTCCACTGGTGCTTTTTCTATCAATTCTATCTCCAGCAAAACCAGCATCACAAAATCCAGCTAACCTGAAATCTTCAGTTTTCTTATATAATAGACCAAGGTTAGTGGTTCCAATTAAATATCTGAAAAATTCTTTTAACAGCCTTATAATGAGATTCTTTAGGATCTGATTGAAATCTAGCACAAAGACAAACACTGAACTGAATATCAGGTCTGCTAGCAGTTAAGTATAGAAGAGATCCAATCATATCTCGATAGACAGTTTGATCTACCTTTTTACCTTCTTCATCCTTGTTTAGAATAACTGTTGGATGCATAGGAGTACTCATAGGCTTTGAATTTTCCATTTTATATTTTTTTTAGAAGTTCCTTGGTGTACTTCTGTTGATAGATATAGATTCCATCACTTGATTGTTTTATTTGAAGACCAAGGAAGAACTTCAATTCTCCCATCATGCTCATCTCATATTCATTTTGCATCAACTCAGAGAACTCTTTGCAGAGCTTTTCATTAGTAGCACCAAATATAATATTATCAACATAAATCTGTACTACTATGAAATCTTTCTTTGAGCATTTCTTGAAAAGTGTAGTGTCTACTTTTCCTCTAATGAAATTATTTTCCATTAGATATGTGCTTAACCTATCATACCAAGCTCTAGGAGCTTGTTTGAGTCAATACAGAGCTTTCTTAAGCTTATAGACATGGTGAGGATTCTCAGAATCCTCAAACCCAGGAGGTTGCTTGACATAAATTTATTCCTCAATTATTCCATTTAGAAATGCACTTTTAACATCCATTTGATAAAGAGTTATATCATGTTGTGCAGCATATGACATGAGAATTCTAATTGCTTCTAATCTAGCTACAGGTGCAAAGGTTTCAGTGAAATCAATACCTTCCTGTTGACTATAGCCTCAAGAACCTAGTCTTGCTTTGTTTCTTACGACTTTTCCATCTTCATCTAGTTTATTTCTGAACACCCATCTGGTTCCAATAATAATTTTCTCTTTGGGTTTAGAAACTAGAGTCCAAACATCATTTCTCTTGAACTGATTTAGTTCTTCTTGCATGGCTAGAATCCAGCTTTCATCTTGCAAGGCTTCTTCAATCTTTTTAGGTTCCAAATCTGATATGAAGGCCATGTTGTTGTTTTCATTGAAAGCAGATCTGGTTCTAACTCCTTGAGATGGACTTCCAATAATAAGTTCTTCTGGATGATAGGTCTTGAATTTCCAATCTTTCTTCAAAGTCTGAGTTTCAGACTTATCAGTACTTATCTGTATTTCAGACACATCTACTTTTGACTTGTCTGAAGATTCTTCTACTACAGGATTAAGTTCAATACATGCAACATCATCCTCTAGATCTGATAGTTCCCTATCAGTATTCAAACCATCATTAAACTTTACATGAATTGATTCTTCTACAACAAAAGTTCTATAATTAAAATTCTAAAAGCTTTAGACATTTCAGAATATCCAATAAATATGCCTTTATCTACTTTAGAGTCAAATTTACCAAGATGATCTTTTGTATTGAGAATATAACATTCACAACCAAATGCATGAAAATATGATATGTTGGGTTTTCTACCTTTCCACAATTCATAAGGAGTCTTATTTAGAATAGGCCTAATCAGTATTCTGTTTTGTACATAACAAGCAGTGTTAATGGCTTCTGCCCAGAAGTACTTAGGAAGATTATTTTCATTAAGCATTGTTCTTCCCATCTCTTAAAGAGATCCGTTCTTTCTCTCAACTACTCCATTTTGCTGTGGAGTTCTAGGTGCAGAGAAATTGTGAAAAATACCATTTTCCTCACAGAACAGTTTGAACTGCTCATTTTCAAATTCTCCTCCATGGTCACTTTTGATAGCAGAAATACAAAAACCTTGCTCATTTTGTACTCTCTTACTGAATACTGAAAACACCTTATAAGACTCATCCTTGTGGGTTAAGAAGAGTACCCATGTAAATCTAGAATAGTCATCAACTATGACAAAACCATATTTCTTTCCACCTAGGCTAGCTACACTGACTGGTCCAAACAGATCCATGTGTAACAATTGCAAAGGTCTAGAGAAGGTGACTTCTTTCTTGGATTTGAAACTTGATTTTACTTGTTTACCTCTCTTACATGCATCACACAAGATATCTTTCTTAAAGGAAATATCAGGCAATCCTCTCACAAGGTTATGCTTTTTCAATTTAAAAAATTGTTTCATACTAACATGTCCTAGTTTCTTATGCCACAGTCACTTTTCATCCTCTTTAGACATAAAGTATGTTACACTTTGATCTGAAAGTTCAGACAGGTCAATCTTATACAGATTGTTTTGCCTTTTGGCAGAAAAGAGGGTCTTCCCACTACTGTCATTGACTATACATGCATCCTTAGAAAAAGATACAGAAAATTCACTATCACATAATTGACTTATGCTAAGTAGATTATGTTTTAACCCTTTCATATATAAAACATCATGGATAATAGGCAAGGGAGGTTTACCACCAATTTTACCTACACCAACAACTTTTCCTTTCTGGTTGCCACCAAAAGTTACATGTCCGCCTTTTTTAGGTTGGAGGTTTAGGAACATAGACCTTTCGCCTGTCATGTGTCGCGAGCATCCACTGTCCAGGTACCATGACAGGTGTTTGCTTTGTCCTGTTAAGTATATCTGCAACAGGAATGATCATGAACTTAGGTACCCATATTTTCTTGGGTCCTTTTCTGTTAGTATGAGGAGTCTGTGAAGACTTCCTTCTCTTTTTGTGAATACACTTGACATGATATGTCCAGCTTTTCCACAGTGGGAACATATAGATTTATTTGAACTATCTAATTAATAGCTATATTTGAGAACTTTGTTGATCCTTTATGATGTTCTTGATTGGAATAACCTATACTTTCTTTGTTAAGGGAGTGCCTCTGACTTCCTAAGAGTTTAGTCAGATTATCTCTACCATTAACAAACTTGGCAAGATCTGAGGTGAGCTCTTCTACTTTCTGTTGAAGTTTAGTCACTTCTTCAGATGGTGGAGTTTCAACTGAGATCTCAACTTTAGACTTCTCAATCTTAAGTCTACTATTCTCTTCAGCTAACTTCTCACACTCTTGAGATTTCTATGTATGCTCATTTGAGAGTTTAGCATACTGTCTCTTGAGAGATCTGAAAGCTTTAGATATATAGTTGGATTCCTCCAATAGTTCATCATAGGCATCATTCAATTTCTAAAGTTCAGAATGTACCTCAGTTTCTGATTCTGAATCAGTATCTGCCATAAGACAGAGATTTGCTTCAAGCTCCTCTCCTTCACTTTGAGTGAAGCTTTCATCAAGATCTTCCCAAGTGGCCATCATTCCTTTCTTCTTTTTGTTGAAGAATTTCTTGGAAGATTGCTTTTTAAGTTGAGGACATTCTGCCTTGATGTGACTAGGCTTTTTGCATTCATAACACACAATGACATTTCTGTCATTAGATCCACCATCTTTGTTGTGTTTTTCTTTATTGAAGTGCCTGAAGGGTTTGTCTTTTCTGAAGTTTCTTTTCTTCCACAGCTTTTTCATTTTTCTGGTGATTCATCTACTTTGAGAGCTTTTGAACTTGCTCCCTTTGTTGACTTCTTGTCATGTAATGGATTTGTTTTTCTTTCCATTATTCTCTTCAACCAGTTCTTGTACATGAATCTGAAGAGTACCAAGAAGCTCATCAAGCTTCATTGTTGTTAAGTCTTTGGCCTGAGACACAGTAGTAACAAGTGGTCTCCATTGTTTTGGAAGACTTCTAAGGATCTTTTGAATGTGTTCCTCAGTCTTGTAAGTTTTTCCCAGAGATTTCAATCCATTGGTTATGGTTTGAAACCTTCCACACATTTGGCCAATAGTTTCTCCTTCCTCCATTTTGAACAGCTCATACTTTCTGACAAGCATGCTGACTTTGGTTTCTTTGACCTTGCTGGTTCCTTCATGAGCAATAGCTAGTGAGTCCCACATTTCTTTTGCAGACTCACAAGCACAAACTTTTTCAAATTCTTCTCTGCTCAAAGCACACATGATTGCATATCTGGCTTTGGCATTCAGCTGCCACTTTGTTCTTTGATCAGTGGTCATGTTTGCTTTAGGAATTTCATCTCCTTTGTCATCTTTAGGAACAAAAGGACCTTCATCAATGATATCCCAAAGATCAGAATTAGTGGATTGTAAAAACCACTTCATCTTTTCTTTCCAATAGATGTAGTCCTCTCCATTGAAGAAAGGAGGTCTTGACATTGAGGATCCTTCTTCAGCATGGTTCTTGCTTGCACCGGTTTCTCCTGCCATTTCCAAGATCTTTTCCTCTACACTGTTAAGTGCTCAACCCAAAGGCTGAGCTCTGATACCAACTGAAATAACCAAAGTTAACACAAGAAGGGGGTTGAATTGTGTTTACCAACTTTTTCGGTTACTTAAAAAGATTTTCGCAGGCACAACAAGCACAACTTAGATATAAGAAAATTAGACGAGTGAAACGTCTAATATAAAGATAGAACAACACAAGCAATCAGAGAAGGGTAAAACAGAGTTTGATGTTCACAATATTAACTCCCCAAGTTAAAAGCTTAAACAGAAACAATACT
The DNA here is from genome assembly GCA_035048595.1 of Echinosophora koreensis. Lineage (NCBI taxonomy): Eukaryota > Viridiplantae > Streptophyta > Magnoliopsida > Fabales > Fabaceae > Echinosophora > Echinosophora koreensis. Next base: position 65,784 of record JAPCYP010000069.1, read on the forward strand.
CAAGCAAATTAAAGAGATCAGGGGAAGAGAAATATCACTCAGGAGATTTATACTGGTTCACCCCAAAATCCATAGGGCTACGTCCAGGTTCTTGGCAGCACCAAGTTTCCACTATAACTGAGTAAATTACAGTACAAGTATTCTTTGCACACCGAGCCTCTTCAGGCTCAACACTCAAACAAGTATTCTTTTCTCACTTAGCCTCTTCAGGTTCAACAACAGTAAGGACTAAAAAGGTTTTTGTGTAATTAATACAACTTGCAAATCTTTCAGATCACACTCAATGAGTGGAATAAATATGAAGTATGAAAGACTGCGAATTTATATCAAATGATTGAAGGTGTATTCAATGTAAGAATGAAGAAGTTAATGAAGAGAGTAAATGGTTCTACCCAGTGTTCTTTATGATATTCAACTTCTTGCCTTCATCTTCATTGTTTGATCTATTTAAAGACTTCAATCAAAAGATCCTTTTGGTCACAGCTTCAGAAAGTGTGTTCTTCTGACTTGAGCTTTCTGAGACACCATTAATGCCAAAGAGTCGTTCTGTAAAAACATTAAATGCTTGGGAACGTTGAGCTTTGACAAGGATGTCCAAGAGTACACTTTAAACTAAACAGCTGTTCTTTCAGAGTATGCAGCAGCAGGCTTCTTGTACTTGTAGCAGAGAGCTTTCCTCTTTTAGTGCAACATCAGTTCACTTTCTAGAAAGCATTTTTACTTTGTACTAAAACAGCTAAAAAGTTACTGCTGTGGTACAGAGATTGCGTGTTTATTCCTTAAAACCTTGAAACAACGTTCTTTATTCTTTGTCCTTTGAGCTATTGTCCAGAGGTCTTCGAGATCCTTAAGGAAGGCATCTAATTTGAATAAGGTGACTTGGACTTTATTTCTGACACACTGACTTGGTATCAGTAATGAAAATATAGACGGGTGAAAGTCAATCCAGAATTTAGACGAGTGCTTATGCATTACAAAACTTAGACAGGTGCTAGTGCAAACTAGACGGGTGATCCACTGAGTCTTTTCTACACAAATGCTTCTTGCCACATCATCAAGTTAAACTTAGATCTTGACTGAGCGTTGACTTGATCTTTAACTGAATTTTAGACGAGTGATTTTTAGACAAGTCTAAAAACTGAGCTTCTACTAAAAAGTAGACGGGTCAAAAATAGACGAGTGACCTTAAGTCTATTTTCCTGCACACTTATCAGACATGTCAGTAATTTCATATGATTCAATATTACCATACTTAAACTATTTGGAATCATCAAACTTAGAGAACTACACATTGAATGTGTTTTAGACTTATGAGGTCTCAACACTTTACTAGCCCAAAAAATCAGCACATTGGTTGGCCTCCCGGTAAACATGGATCACTGAGGTAGTCCAATCCGGAAGATGGAGAAGAGAAATGACCTCTTGGAGAAGAGGTTGAAGGAAGGAAATATGAGTTGATCCTAAGTTAACCATGTCCACAATAATTTTGGAGTCCATTTCAAAAATGACCCAATTAAGACCCAAGTCTCTAGCAAGTTTGATCCCTTTCCTCAAACCCCAAAGCTCGGGCCAAGCAGCATTACAAGCCCCCACTCTGTTGTAGAACCCTTTAATGAACCGGCCCAAAGAGTCTCTAGCCATACCACCACAAGCTGTGCTCCCTGTGTTAGGAATGCAAGAACCATCAACATTGATTTTTGTAGATACATCCGGAGGGGTCTGCCAGGCAACATCAATGAATTTTCTGCTATTGTCCACAACAGAGGCGGATGAATTCTGCTACTGCAAAATAAACTTCATTTGGGCAGAAATTTGGAAGAAGTGGTGTCTCCCAAGGTGAGAAGAGATAGTAAACACCAAAGAATTCCTATCCCTCCAAACCTCATTTAGAGCAAGCCCAAAAAAAAAAAAAAAAAACCAATGTAGCGAGTTACCTCCCACCTTACTAGAAGTCAAGTTCCAATCAAGCCAAATGTACAGGCCACAACTAGAAAATTTACTCCAGTGATCCGGATCGATGAAGTTGGACCACCAATCCTTAACTTCTTGGCAATCTCCAAGCATATGGATAACAGACGCGGAGCAAGAATTACAACGCGGGCACATATCACAAGCTGTCATACCTCTCTTCATTCATTCTTCATTTGTCATCAATTTGACATGAACAAGCTTCCAAAGGAAAGCTTTTACTCTACTAGGACCGCACCAATTCCACACCTTTTTAAACAGGGGATTGTGATTCACAGGGTCATCATGTTGCCGCACAAAGGAGTCGTAAGCCGTTTTTAGAGAAAAGAAACTATCGAAAGAGAGTCTCCAACAAGGGAAATCGCAAGCACCAGGAGAGGGGGAGCTAGAGTAGCAATTCTGTCACAGATCTCTGAGGGGACATGCTGCTGAATTCTAGACCAGTTCCAAGAGCCATTCGTGGCATAGTGCAGCACATGGAAGTTAACTTCATCAGCAGTACATAAATCACCAAGAATATCCAAAAGAGGACCATATCCCGGAATCCAACAATCTTTCCAAAACCTGATATCGTGGCCATTTTTAACAATCCAAGTAACATTCTTCTTGACCAAATCCCAAGAGTTGACAATAGCTTTCCAAGTACTGGTAGAGCAAGACTTATGATTAAAAACAGGAATAGTATTTAGCCCGCAAGAGTACTTAGCTTTCATGACTCTAACCCACAATTTATTTGAGTCTACAAGCATGCCCCAAGTAAGCTTCATCATGTGAGCCTTGTTCAGAGTTTGCAAGCTTCTGAAACCTAAACCACCATCTTCCTTTGGACAACAAAGCTTGCTCCAAGAGATCAAGTGGAATTTTCGTAAATGAGCAGTTGAGCCCCATATAAAGTCTCTACAAATTTTCTCAGTCTCCAAGCAGACTGAAACATGAATATTTGAGGACTGAAAAACATAACCCGGAATGTTCAGCAAAGAAGCTTGGGCTAGGGTAACTCTACCCGCAAAAAAGAGTGACTTTGCCTTCCAACCATTTAACTTCTTCCTCATTTTATCAAGGAGGAAGGTAAAATAGTTTTTGGACATTCTTTGGTGAACAAAGGGAACACCAAGATAATGACCCAAGTCCTTAGTAGCTTGCACACCAATAGCCTGACTGAGGACTTCAATTTAGGAATCAGCCACATTCTGAGAAAATAAGACCTGAGACTTATCAAGGTTAATCTTTTGACCTGAGGCATCACAACATCCTTGATTTTGTGACCCAATCTCTCAAGGCAAAGAACAAAGAGATACGGAGAAATCGGGTCTCGTTGTCTAAGGCCCCTAGAAAAGTTAAAAGAATTAGTTATATTCTCATTCCATTTGACACTCATAGACGCAGAAAAGATGCAGTTGTAAATGATGGATTGAATATCACTAGGGATCCCCAAACATTGCAGAGAATCCATAACAAAACTCCACTCCAACCGGTCATAAGCCTTCTCCAAGTCCAGCTTAAGAATCATGTAGCCCTTCTTGCCCTTTAAAAGTTTAAAGGAATGGATCAATTCTTGCAGAACGAAGACATTATCAACTGTTGACCTTCCAGGAATGAAGCTGCTCTAAGTATCTAAGACCACATAAGGCATAATAATTCTCAGTCTCTGGGCTAGAACCTTAGTGATTACTTTATAGACCACATTGCATAGAGCAATTGGCCTAAACTAGGAAACCTTTGTTGGGTCATCACACTTTGGGATTAAAGTGATAAGGGTTTGGTTCACTTTATTAACCAAGCTGGGTTGTTGGAAGCACTCACAAATGAACCTGTGCAAAGAAGAGCCAATAGTATTCCATTGAGACTGAAAGAAGAGGGGGTGATACCCGTCAGGACCGGGAGCCTTGAGATTCTTCATACTAAAAAGAGCTTTTTTAGTCTCATCTATAGAAACCATACTTCTGATCATGGCTAAATCACAGTCTTCTATCAAAGCAAAGATGGTTCTGGTTTGAAAAGATGAAGGAAACAGTCCAGCAAAAGAGTCAAGGCCACGGTAGAACTCAATAACCATATCATGTAACTCCTTATCTTCATAAATCCAATCCCCAACATCATTGATAAGAGCAACAATACGATTTTTCCTTCTTCTAATGATGGCATACTGATGGAAAAAATTGGTGTTATTGTCACCTTGAGAAAGTCATTTACACTTTGCCTGGTGAAGCCAATAAAGCTCTTCTTGGTTGACAATTGAATTGTACTCCTTCCAGAGCTTACTTCTAAGACTCACAAGCCTGGCATTTCCTTCTGACAAAAGTTTGTTATTGATCCCCCTCCAATCTTCTTATGATTCTTTCCTTTCTTCTGAATATATTCCCAAAAACATGTTTATTCCACTGTTTCAAATTAGAGGTCATCCTTGAAATGTTGACATTCCACTCATCCGAAGGCACCCAAGAGGAAGAAACTTGGTTATCAAAGTCTTCATGTTCAATCCAAGGACTTAGGAACTTGAAATAATTACTCCTCTGATTAGAAGAGTTTGGAGAAAACCGAAGCCAGAGAGCACAATGATCTGAGGAGGAGATAGGAAGATGGGTAACAGTACTATTCGGAAACAAATTCTGCCAACAAGAACTGCAGAGAACCATGTCTAACCTTTCCCGCAGGGTGCCTTTCTTCCAAGTAAAAGGTTGCCCTTTAAAACCCAAATCCAGAAGCTGACAAGAGTCAATACAAGAAGCAAAAGCCGAACTATTAGCAAAGTTAATTGGACCACCACCCTGCTTCTCCCAGTCAAAAAGAACCTATTTGAAATCCCCAGCTAGACACCAAGGAGCAGATAAAGAGGATTTGAAGTCCAAAAGCTCATTCCAAACTTCAAGTCTTTGATAGCTACATGGAATAGCATAAATAATTGAAAAGAACCAGCGGTCCGGGGAGTTAGGATTAACAATCAGATGCACACAGTACCTGGAGGTGGAATGGGCAGAGATCAGAGGACAAGAACTCTTCCAGAGACACCAGACTCTCCTAGAGAAACCTTGAGCATCAACTTTGGCCACATTAGCAAAGCCAATTTTCCTGATAACCTTATCTGCAGTTTGACCACTAATTTTTGGTTCCACAATAGCAACAAAACCTAAATGATAAATTCTGGAAGTATCTCTAATCAGAGATGGAAACTTCTTACCTCCAGCCCCTTTACAATTCCATATGAGGTAGTTCATTGGGAACAATTATCAAACAGTTGAAACGTAGTCTCGGAGCAGCTCTGATGCATAACAACATCATTAACAACTTCAACCTCCATATCACCCTTTGAATTGTCAAGTGAAGACGAACACCCCTTCTCATTTCCCTGACCCGAATTTGCAGCGACATGATCGGATTTAGGCTGAGGATCGATAGCCATGTTACTCGTAGCCAGAATAGGACCCCCATTCTGGCCCACATCTGGCACAATACATTTGCCCTTAATGACGCGTTGTCTCTCCAAGAAGGCAAGAGTCTCTTCATCCGGTTCAACTGCAGCTTCCTTGAGGGGGTTCATCCAGTTAAGACACGCACTCAGAGTATCACTTTGCTACCTCAGGAGAATTCTCTTAAAGTTTTCGAAATCAAAATCATAGATGTTACTTTTTTTGGGGCCAACAGCAGATGAGCCAGTTTCTTTTTTGGGAGCATTCATTCTCCTGGGTTCTTTCAATGGGCCTATATTTTTTATTGGGGGTTTGGGCTTCAACTTAACACCACTATTTGCACTGGGCTGGGGATTCTTACCCCCAGAAGGATTTCTCACTCTTTGCACTTTAATAACCTGAGCTTGTTTGGTATTAAAAGCAAAGTCAACTCCTTCCTTCACAGAATCTTTTTGATTTGTGTCATCCTCTTTAACAGCATTGAGGATAGAAAAATGTGATCCTTGGGATTTGGGTCCTTTCCCATGATTGGTAACAGAATATCCTTTGACATTACTATTAGTTACTGCCTTAGAGACTTCCTTTCCTTTTTTATGCGAATTCCCTTTCAAATAATCCATCACAACATTCGGTTGTTGATTCTTCTGATTTTTCGGCCTAAAATTCCGTTGGGCAATATTCCGGGGGCCAAACTTGGCCTCATCCTTAATTTCAGAAATTTTAGCACAAGACAGATTTGGCTGATCCTCCTCAACTTTTTCCTCCACTTCAGCCCTACCTCTGGCCATCGTACCCAGAGCCTCTGCCGTCATTGTTTCCTGGGATCTTCAACCATTTTCGATGATTCAACAGGCTTGCCCTAACTGTGTTCATTGACTTTGGCAGGGTTATTAGGGCTTTCTCCTACCTTGACAGCAGGCTCTTCTTGTTCAACGATTTCCTGGCATTTATCAGCTTTGTGGCCATAACGGCCGTAACGAAAACAAATTTGATGTAAGCCCTCATACTCTATAACAAGATTATGACCTCTGATAGCTATGTGGGAAGGGATAGGCTTTGCAAGGTCCATCTCAATGAAGATGCGGGCAAACTTTCCACGGGAATGAATCGAGGTTAAGCCATCCACCTTCAACATATTGCCTAACTTAGACCCAATGCGCCAGAGAAACTGGGCATGGTATAACTCAAAAGGGAATTTGGGAATCCTCAACCAGATAGCCACATTGCTAGACACTTCTGCATTCTGAAGAAAAAAAGGACGCCATCTTTGAACAATTAGATAATAATCAGCAATTTTCTAGGGGCCTTCAAAGAGAGCCCAATTGTAATCCTCCTCAGATGAACAGTGAACCAGATAGAACCCATCTGCCATATCTACAAGTTTGAATGTTCCTTTTTTAACCCAATTTTTCTGTAGATAGTTATGAAGAATCTTGAAGCTAATATTTTTTCCCATAAGTTTAACTACCAATGTTTTCCTCCAAGGAAGGGACCAAGTTTCCCACTCCTCATCAGAGAGATGAATTTCAGGAATTGCTCCTGGGACTGTGGTACTCTCCTTCTTATCTTTAGACAAATCATCTCGCTTGAAGTGCTCCTTCATATAATTTGCATCAAGTTTTTCTGGAACTTCCTCCCCAAAGACGTTAAGGATATTTTCCTTATAGGAAGCCGGGGGAGGTTGTTTTACGTTGCATGCAGCCTGATCAACAGAATCATCATTACCATCCTCTTCCCAGCAGTGAACTTTCTTTTTACTGCGCTTGATGAGGTCTTCCTCCTCCACACTTTTTTCTTGGTCCAGAGAGGGGGACTCAGAAACCCTAGCAGAGCTCATAAATATTTTGTTTACGTAACCAGAAAGCTTTGTTAGCGTTAATCTATAGAGAAAAAGACAAAGCAAATTCTATTTCATGATAGTGTCCATCCAAATTTGATTTTATAAAATCCGAAATGTGTTCTTTTAAATTTCCTTCTACTAATCCTTCTAATACAAAAAATAAAATAAAATAAAGTATTCAGTAAAAAATTAATATTTTTTATTTAGTAAATAAAAAATTATTAAAAAATTGAATAGCAAAATTTAGAAGAATTAAAATAGTATGGACTGTCAGTCTAAAAAGTTTTAAATATAAAAATAAAAATAAATATTAAAAAATTGAATATCCGTTAACATTTTAATGTGCTTTTATTTTAATAATTAAGAGAGAAATAAAAATAATGCTAGTTTGTTAAGATTTATTAGATGTAAGTATAAAAATCCTTTATACAAAGGATACATAGAAATTCCTTAAAGAAAACAATACATAGAAGCTCCTTAAAAAAAACAATAGATAGAAATTGAACTCAGAATTACTGGACAAATTAAACTTCAAACTTCAAAGTTAAAATAGGCATAACAGAGAAAGTATACTGCATTTGCATTTGCTTAGGCAAAACTGTGGTTTCTTTTCTTTGTTGATGTTAGTATTCTTAGTTATCAAACTTGAACCATTACAATCTATAAAATAAAATTCAGTGGATTCAGTTTCACTTTTTGAATTATATACATGAGAATTTAAACAATTAGAGAAAAAAATTGAGCACAATCACAAATGACAATGCATGCAAATCAAATTTAAGGATATATTTTTCCTATGCAGTATGCAGGTAATTTTCTAGTCATGATATGTTCATTAAATCCTTCTTCATGAATGCAGAGACCTTGTTCAATTATTTGATTGCAGATTGTTTTAGGCAAGACAAACCATTTTCTGCAGCAACTTACCATCAGTATTCATTAAAAGATCTAATGCAAAGTATTCCACGAAAAACTAGGTATTATGTCTCAGCCTGGCCATAGAGAGTATGCAATAAAGCTCAGCAGCACATGCACAACGATATGCCTAACCACCTCCTGTAGTATAGTAACATAAGGAAGGCAAGGTCAGAACTTTTCATAGAAGAAAAAAGATAATATCCCTAATTCCCTACACCAAAATCTACATTTACCTTTCCAAAGTTCAAGCTCTGACAGCCAAATGTGTGTTGGTATATTCTTCCATCTTCGGTTAGCGAAAATGGCAATCCATAATTCTTAAGCTCAATGACTGCTTCTGGAGCCTCCCTACACATATATTTAATGGCATCCTGGTCACCTGTAGAACAAAGAGATTGCATTTTGATCCACATAAGAAAGAAACGGCTAAAAGAATCTCTATATGCCATGATATCAATAATGGCAAACTACTCAACTTATAATCTATATCACTGCTTGGTTTTTTTGTTATAATATCACCAAAGGAGCCAGCAGGGTCTGAGAAAAGGAAATCCCAATATTTTGGATTGCCAAGATTTGCATAAAAAATGAAATAGCTTCAGTTTCTATTTTCTACTATAACATTGTATCAGTTAAATCTATTTTACAAATTGGCTGGAAAATCATGTGATACACTCCCCTTGTTATGATTTTGACTTTTGAAATTAATCTCACACCACCTTGGACATACCGACACAGTGAGGCTTTTACAGTTTTACTACAAATGCTTTACTATGTTTTATGTGTTGTTTACTAGTATTCAGGAATAAATATAGAAATAATAATAAAATAAAATAAATTTAAACAATTAATAATCTTTATTATTTATATTTAATTTTTTTAAAAAAAGAGGTAAAAATTTTTTAAAAATTTTATTTTGGCACAAAGAAAAAAAGAAAGACTCACTAAGAGAAATAAATAAATAAATAAAAAACACATCAGAAGCTACCACACAAACAAAAAGAAGGACATCAATAACTTAAAGAAAAAAAAAGAAAAAACAGACACTCATCATAAGCCCAAAATAGAATAGAAGCCCGATCACATACCAATAACATATCACTTAATCACCTAATAATAACAAAAATGATAAACAAAATAATAAACGAAACAAAACACAAGCTTCTGGGTGGATTCCAATCCCCTGACGTTGAGCCAGGAAAAGTCTCCTGCCGTTCAATGCTTTTGAGCCGTCAGAAGGTGACACATGTCTGGGCCTTTTTTTTAAAAAAAAAAAAATTGATGAAAAACTCAGAAGCCAAAGACGGATTCCAATCCCCTGACGTTGAGGCGGGAAAAGTCACCTGTCGTTCAATGCTTCTGAGCCGTCGCGACGGCCCAGAAGGTGACACGTGTCGGGCATTTTTTTAAAAAAAATTGATGAAAAACTCAGAAGCCAAAGACCCTTACCCTTACCCATTTTCGAAGATCTCCACATTCTGGCCACAATTGCGACACCCCCTTCCCAGGGTATCACATTTAAGTAACTTGTTACGGAAATACACTCAATAAAATGTTATTGGTTGCTTTCGGAAAATAATGTCTTCTAGTTACTTATCCTTATTCAAAAATGGTGATAAAAATTTTCCTTTTTCTTTTGCTCCACATACAATCCAACATTATCAACATAATATACAATTATATAACATACATAGGTATCATAAGAGTTTTACACTTAGACCTTCACATAACAGGTCATCTCCCAAAGTCAAAACATAAGAAAATAAAGACGTAATTATAATGTAGCGGTAATCTGGAATCACAACTCAAAAGAATGACTCTCAATAGCCAAACATCCAGACTAACAAAGTACCACTACTTCACAAGATACCAAAAGTCCTATAGCTGGTCAATACTAGTAATCACGGTTGGGAAGACCACCTTGGCTTTCCCTTCCTATCGGGATATCCGGTGAGGATACCTCTACTTCCGGAACTATGGAAGTATCCGAACTTAACAGTTTCTGATCTATAAGAAAATCGGTAAATAACCAGAGAGGTGGTAAAAGTATCTCCACCATCAACATCTGATACGTACGTGATGTAGGTCCTGAATTAGTATCCTCAATTATCGAAATTGATCCGGTGTAGGTGGCACTCCGAGCTCCCGTATTGATCACCCAAGCCTCACCATTGTCGGCATTCACACAGGTCAAGGATCTGATCCTTGAGTACGACAGATTCGTCTCCTCCGAGTTCATCTATACTCAAATATATATTTCACACAGTAGAGGAAACAACAAACAAATATACAAGGGTGAGATACCAATATATGAGTTTTGAAAAGACAACCGCATGCGCGACACACAAAACAGCATATACCAAATATTCACAGCATATAAAAATTATTCAAACAACAGAATAACTTTATCAAAGAGGGTTTCATACCCGACAGTCATCGTCATTTTATAAAATGCATGACACTTCAATATTCAGGCTCTAATTTGATACCTAATCTCCGGAGATCCCATAACTTTCTATTTTGTTTTGAGCAGATCAAGCTCTTTACATGGTCCATTGTAAAAACGAAATAAAACAATGTCCAACAGAACACATAATACATTGGTCATCACTCAGTATACCAAGGTTATTGTTCACAAATGTAACGTTGGTCCACACAGAACACAATAGTTACTGCGATCAATGGAGTTTATTGTCCATAACCTATTGCCTCACTCAACCCAATAGTCATCGCATTAAATTGGAAACATAGTCCAGTAAAGATACATTGGCTCACTCAGAACTCAATGATCAAATGGAAATATAGTCCACTCTGATTAATTATTCAAGCTTATTAAGCTTTTATCCTCAAATTAATTTAAACACTGACCAATGTCAGGTTTCTCAATCCATCATTCAACAGTAAGTAATTTCACCACAATATAGTATGACATACATCCAAATTATGGCATGCATCACAATTATAATTTAACAATTCAATTATAATCATGTAAATCAACATATCACAAAAATCAAGTAAGCATATAATCACTTAAACAATAAATGGTTCAAAATCATAGAGAATCACCACAGATAATTTTACAGACAACTCTAAAAATGACATGTGATTATCTTAAACTCCTCCGGAAGTCTCCCCTTACCTCTTGAAGATTCAAGTCTTCGTTTTCACGAACTGTTTTCCGATTCGATCTCCGTTTCCTTCGCACACTCAGTATAATCAAACAACGATTTATCCTTCACGACAAATCATCACAAAATTAATGAAAATCAAATAACAACTTCATAAACCATATGCTAATGGTTCGGCCTACTAAAAATCGTTAGGCTAAGGATGTTAAAAATTTTCTAACTCATGGATTAATGATCCTTAAACATGATGAAGACAAAATCAGTGCTTATGAACCAAGAACATTGAACAAAAACTCATCTAACTCAATGAGTCAGGGTTTCGGCCTTGACAACAAATTTGAGTTAGGAATTTCACTTGATTTCCATCCCTTGGATTCAACAAACATGTATAATATAGGGATGATTTCAAGTGTCACAAGACAAAAATTGAATCAAAATCCTTTTAGTCTAAAATTTTAGGGTTTCGGCCCTCATGAAAAGAAAAGGTTAGGATTTGATTCTTGTTTTCTCAATCACTTGGATTCAATACCTAATATGATTTAAGAGACAAAACCATGCATCATTGAACAAAAGTTGAAGCAAAAACTCATTTACACCAAAATTATGAGTTTCGGCCTTCAATGAGAAAATAGGAAGGAAATTCATTTTGAGTTCATTATTCTAGATGATGAATATATACATCATGATGAGTTCATAGAAATTGATTTCAAACCAAATGGATTTTTCTACAATTTTCTAGAGATTTTTGAAGAAAACTTCATGAAATTGGATAATGATGATTCATGGAATAAACTTATAAAATAAATGAAGTAGAAGACAACATGATCATGATAGATGAGGGTTTACCTCTTGTTGATTGAAGAAATGAAGAGAGTGATCAAAACAAGCTTAGTTAAAAATGGAAGCTTTTGGGACAACTTTGAGGATGTGGTGGTTTTATGAGTGATTCTCACGATCTACTCATCTAAAAATTACACACTTTGGCTTGTTGGAAAGATAATAAGGAGGGGAACAACTTTGATGTTGAAGGTTTGGTTTGATTCAGATCAGAACATGGGCGTAAATGGCCTTCTTTCCGCTGTTCTAATGTGATGCTGTGGATTTTGAGCTGTTTTTGTAATTTGGGTATATCTCTCAAAATACTTATTCGTTTTTGATGATCTTTAGCTCTTTGGAAAGAACAGAGAAAGATGAACAACTTTCATGTAGAAAGTTTTTCTAGTTTCAATAGAGAGAAGGGTCAGAATTTCGATACAGTTTAGAATGAGTAATGAGAGTTTGTCTTAGTTCTCTTGGTGTTCTTGATGAATGATGAAGAGAAAATGGTTTAGTGTGGAGGATGATGGCTGGCGCAGAAGCAAGGGAGAAGAGGAGAATAAAAAAAAAAAATTTTGTTTTAAATGGAATCAAAAGATGATGTGTGGTAGAGAAATAAGCCATGTAGTCTTGTTAAATTTGTGGTTGAAATGAAAAATGAACACATGGTTAAATCACTCTATCCTATCCTTTTGGATTCTAACCCAGCCCTTCCCTCAGGATAGAATTTTAACTAGATGGACAGGATATGATAGGTGACAGGATTGCTTTATCCTATCCTGCTGACTCACCAAACAACAGTTTCAGACAGGATATGATACCTTATCATATTATGTCTCTCTTATCCTGACCACCAAACGAGCCCTAAATTTATTATATATTTTTTATCATTTAGTGTTAAAATATGTGTAGTAAAATATTTATTGTTATTACTTATTAGTACCATCTAATATTTATTAAAAGTATGAAAACTCAGCATATTATCCATTGTCGTCCAGCGGTTAGGATATCTGGCTTTCACCCAGGAGACCCGGGTTCGATTCCCGGCAATGGAAACATCTTTTGTTAAATAATATGATCCATTTTCATAACGTATTCTTTATTATTTTTATTCGAAAATTACTGAATTAGGCCGGTAACTCTAAGCCAATAGGCCCAATATTGAAACTGAAAGAAAGCTAGTGCACCATAAAGTAATTGACAATGACCCAAAAAATCTACTACCAGGCAAACAAATTCTCAATGAAAATTGAAAAGTCTGTATTTATTTTTATTGATAGTCTCATATTATAATCGGTGGTGGATTTAGGACATTGAATCAGCAGGGTAAACTATTTAAAAAAAATAAAAATTATCATTATTATAATATATATATATATATATATATATATATATATATATATATATATATATATATATATATATATATGAGGATAACATATATTTTTTTACTGGTTGATTTGAGGATAACATGTTTTTTTTTATAACCAAATGATAACATATTAAAATCATAAAATTTTAATATATTTAGTCAATAAATTACATACTTTGTAACGTGATTTCATGTTTTGAAATTGTTAAATGATCGACTCATTTTCAATGTTATTAAATACATCTTTCTCAATACGAATCATTAAATAATCATTCATCAATACATAGGGACTAGGGAGGGAACCAAGAAAAATATTAGGGTTTAGGGATGCAAAAATTTAGTACATGCAAAATTAACATATCGTTTTCTCTCTTTACGCCCTTTTTCCTTTTATTTAATATTCTTTACCTTTCTGACATTTCATGCTTATCTTTTCCCAATCTTCTATTTTTTCATGTTGAGGGTTTGTCTAAATTTTATTATGTAGCAAACCTGCTAGTTGTTATCCCTTGCCTTATTTCTTTTTGGGCTTCCTAGTGATGTTCATGGTAATCGTTTGTTCTTCTTTGTTCCTAAAGAAATCCAATGGGTCAATTTGATTGTTATTTATTGGATAGTATTATATTATAGTGTAATATAATTTTTTTAAGGGATATTAGAGTGTAATATGAAACTTCAATTTTTACTGATATTTTTGGGATGAATTTGGAAGGCAAGGAGCCAAGGAGGGCATTGAGAGCGCTTAAAGCATTAGTGAAGTTGCAAGCTTTGGTGAGGGGCCACATTGTAAGAAAGCAAACTGCAGATATGCTCAGGCGCATGCAAACGTTGGTGCGATTGTAGGCTCGGGCATGTGCAAGTCTTGTGCACTTGTCAAAATATTAGGGGCAGTGGGACCAATATTTAAAAATAGGGGCGCAAAATTATAAAAAAAAAACTCAGGGATATAACTTTTAAAATTGAGGGTGATTCCTGAATGGGTCCACCCCTATTTATAACCTCGGCCGAAATGTAAGAATATCCTCCAACTAGTGGTGCTCAAGACCAAACTAGCCTTTATAATCCAGCCTGATAATCAATTAATCAGAAACTAATTTGAAAGGGTTAAGTTCTTAAAATTAGATTTGTTGTATTTATCAGGGCAGATTGATCCTCCCCTTTGGAAGAACATTATATGATCCTATTGAAGAGAGAAAGACACAATATCTTTCATATAAAAATCCACCACATATATTTATTGGATCCACTAGTTACACATCAAAAAGTTTGTATTTTTCTCTCTCTAGAAGGACCATATCCCGTTCTTTATAATCAGAAGTGGATCCAAATCTTGTATTAGGTTAGGTTCATATCACAAATTGGGTTGGTTAGACCCGATCCGATATTACATAATATATTAAAATTTAGAATTTTATGAAAATTACTAATGAAACTCAAATTAATATTTTTTGCATTAACATAATTCATTTCAAAATATATTTAATAAAAGTCCTGTGATTTTTGTTTCGTACTTTCAAAATTTTATGATTTAGTAATATATTATATTTAAATTTGTACATTTTATTTAAATATTAGATTGAAACCGTCACGATCTGTTTGGGCCATGGTTAGATTAGGTTTTGGTCTAAATATTTGACCGGATAACAATGTCGAGTCAGAATGATGCCTAATTAAACCCGAATTATGAGTACCCTTACCTCTAGTTATGGGCTATGTACACTTCTTTTTTTGAATCAAGTTATGTACACTTCTTAAGTCGCCAAAATGTGCATGTTGAATTTCCATGAGTTTTCTGCTCATAAATTATAACTTACAAGTCAAAACAGCTATGCTTGATTTCTAGACAAACGTATAATGATTAGAAACACACTTGAACATACTTGGCATAGATGTTGCTTAGTTTTCAGGGTACACTACTCTCTCTCATTTGTCTTAAATATTAGGAAAATGCTAACAAGTTTAGGGATTGAAGGAACCAATAAAAGAAAGCTTACATAGGAAATTGATGTTTTTAATATTTGAAAAAGTGAAATGCTTAGTTTTCTAATGAAATTTGTTTTTCTTCGTCTCTTAAAGGGTGCTCTAAGGACACTCGTTAGCATGACCCTAAATATTATAGTTTCGTTTAATTAACTATTTGTTGACATTTTAATCAATTGAATGTCTTTAGAGACCAAAATAATATCAATATTGATATGGCAAAAAAAGGTGCTGAATACAACATATAGGGAAACTAAAAAAAATAAAAATATGTTTTCTTGGCTTGAATGAAAAATGGAACAAATAGGTGACCATTCATATCAACAGGCTGGAAAATGTTCTCTGTAGAAAAACTTCCACAGCTATAGAAAAGCAAAAACACCTAAGGTTGATGGCAGATATTTTGAAAACCTATATACTCATGATTTTCCATCTTCTCAACCATGTTCTCTATTCCCACCCCACCTGTCATACCCAAAAATAGGAAGTGAGTATCTTTGAAAGAAATTAGTCAACAAAAAAATGAAATGATAAACTGAACAGAATGCTAATTGCTAAGACTTCGAATCAAAATCATGAAAAGTACCTAGACTGATTGCGCTCACGAAAATGGTGAATGCTAGTATGAAGATGATGATGGATGCTCGGCCGAGGATAGCAATTATCCTTCTCACCACATACTGGCCAGTTAATGCAGCTATGGTTGCAACCAGAACAAAGTAAGCAGCTGCATAAAAATAAATAAAAAGATAAACAAAATTTCAAGTATCAGTAAGTTTCACAACTTTGAGGGAAAAGGGTAATTTAACACTCACATTTAGTTCATATAACATTTAATTTAAAAAGGTATAGTTCTATCTTAATATTTTTTTTTTTTTAAGGAAATCTTAATATTCTTAGAGCCCTTAAAAATGACCTGTTCCGTTAAATTTTTCATTAAATTGTGATAGAATTGATCACATGCACGGCATGTGACTCATTTTCTTCCAAAAAAAAAAAATGGCATTTTCTTCATATTTCCGGTGATGCTTGCCAATGGAATTTATCATGACCCTTTCTTTCAAAAATATCAGGACTATGTCACTTGACTCAAACTTCGGGTGTTAAATTGCATTTTCCCTAACTTTTAATGCTAAATTAGCAACAAAGTGACTAAAAATTCCTAAGTCCAGAGCAACTGTGCAACTAAGTCCACTAATAGTTAGTGGGAAGGTCCTGATTTCAATCCACACCTCCAGTAATGTTAAACAAAATGCTTAGAAAATATATGGCAATGTACAAAAAGCTAAAGGTCTTGTGTTTACTGTTTAGTATGACTTTTTCCCAAATCCTGCTATTGCATTCAGGACTCTTTCTAAAATAGTTTAATTTATTACATCTTACCATATGATACTGGGAAGCGATCTAGAAGGTAATATTGTACCACTGACATGGAGGAAGAGAAAACCATAGCAAAAGTTGATGTTGCACTTGCTACCTGCACAGAGGACATATTCATCAAGGCTATATTTTCATGCCAAATTGTAAAGAGACTAGTAAATGCACAAGAGTGTATGTACCTGAGGAGGAATTCCCAATTCCAAAAAGAGTGGTCCTAAAATGAAGCCACCTCCAAGACCAAGCAGTCCACCAACCATACCAGCTATTATTCCACAGGAACAATAAAGGCAGATCTTATGAAATTTCCAATTTGTGATTTCCTTTCCCTTTGATGCAATCACTCTTGTTCCTTTGTATAAGCATATGGCTTCATAAAGGGTAACAGATATCGCAATAGGCACCTAAAGTGATAAATTGGCACATTTCATTTAGATCTTGGGGTGAAATGGTATTATGTAAAATGCAGCAAAGATATACACTTTAGTTCAAAAATATTATATTTGCTTGAGACCAGTGGCTCTCATGTCTTCACTATAGCCATTTGACAATCTAAAGTAATTGATACACTTCGCTTGCAAATTCGAATTCATGTGCCTGTTACTTCCTTCAGGCAAACTGTTTTTTATACGAATTCTTAAAGTTGCAGAAAGTTCTAAACTGCAGATCGTATCACCTGGTATTGGGAAAAACCCAAGTCCCACATTGACTAGAGATAGTATCTAATAAGAGCTTATAAGTAATGGACAATCTTCATCCTATGAGCTAGCTTTTGGGATTGAGTTAGGCCCAAAATCTAATACATGATGCGGCTGTAATATTGCAGCTGCAATCATCATTGTAACCGCATCACCCCCATAATTGCAGTGTGATCACATAAAAGGACTTACCAAAATAGTGACGTAGAATGTGTTTGGTTTGGCGTCCAACATTCACGTTTCACATTTCGAGTGGCATGCTCGTGATCTTTTTTACATGAAACGTGAAAGCTTGGTCTGAAACGTGGTGGGAAAATCACGTCTGCATCTGTGGGATGCACAACCAAACATGCAAGTAGTTGTATAGGATTACATTGCAACTGCAAGGGGCCACAATAGTTTCAAAAACCAATCTCAACCCACAAAAGTTTCATGCTGCAACAATTGCAATCCCGTATCGCAATGGTGACAGTGCTCGCAATTGCGGTGGCCAAAATAGCAATTTAAAACCATGACTTGCAGTTATGCAAATTTTGTTTGAAACCATTTCTAAACCCCATGTCACGTGTTGTAGTAGTATCAAAATACTTATGTAGAATCTTTACCTGCAAGAAATTAAGAACCCAGTACTGTATGGAGCAAGTTTTGCTGTATGTCTGCATTGAAATACATAAAAAGATGCATATTCAGTGAACATAAGAAAAATTCCACTGTAAATTTCAAACTGGGAAACAGGTGAACAAATTTCGAAACCAGATTCACTATAATATAAAACCAAGATCCCCCGTGATAGCCTAAGTTTAGGTTGAAGCAACATATCTTAATCCCAGAGTGGTATGAATTTATTGTAAGGATTTCAAACTAAAAGAGAATCTCAAATAAGTTACTTGTATGAAGGGTCAAGGGATGCTTTTGTTTGAATACACAGATTTCAAAACCTACAAGCTGCATGTTTGTGATTGAGACTAGTGAATCAAAAATAACAAATCAAATATAATAGCTTAACTACCTTAATAATCTGAACAACGAGAAAAGCCAGCCAGACATACACAAGGAGTAATAATTCTTTCCAGTAAATGTTCTTCAGTAAAGAGACCTGCACACGAGAATTTAACAGAATTTGTAAAGATAGTTAAAACATTAATGAACTTCCTATGAAGAGTGATTTGAAAACCCTTGTAATTACTTCCTCCTCATCACGTGGATCTTCTGAATCACTCGGTAGTGCCTTGTAGTCTTCTTCAGAAACATCTGCAATAGCCAATAAGGGGTAAGTACTAATTGTGCATATTATTTCAACAGTAAGTTAGAGAGATTTTCTACTAGATCTTCCAACACATGGTCTTTCTACTGGATAAGAACATGTATTTTTCCTCATATATTCAGGGTGTATGCAACTAAATGTTGGGTGAAAGAAATGCATTTTTCAATACCTTTAGTTGTACAGAATAAAAAAACCAAGTGTTGATGAAACTCAAATGAAATTCTATATGTGATGAGTTGTTTGAGTTGATTCCATTTTCCAATTTCCCATTTAAAGATTTCTTCAGTTGTAAACAATTGGTTAAGAGGTTGAATAACTGGTGACAGGGAATGACAGAATGCTTCCAGAACAATTGATGAAAGTTAGATTCAGTCGCAATACTCGATCGATATAGTTATGTATAGACTCAATTTGTGCCTAAACTAGGACCTATAAAGGGGGAAATGAATGTTCATAAATTCGTATGTGATAAATCTTATTATTGCTATGCATATTCCTCTATATTTTATGCAATGTCTTCAATTTGCTTCATGTCATTTTTAGATTTTGCAGTAATCTTCTGTATAGTTGCTGAAAGATTTCTCTCTATATATTATACGAATGTTGGTAGGGACTTACAACCAGGTGTAGAATCTGATTCCAACAGCTTGGCTGCTTCCTGAAAGTTAAGTAGCATAGTACTCTTGCTCTAAGTTGAAGACAATGGAGACTAAACTTCAAAATTTTATAATTGTATAAAGGTAAGTTTACCTGTTTCATAATTGTTTCCTTTTTCCATGTATCTATTCCTTTGAATAAAGCTTTTGTTGATGTACCTACATCCAATTATTTTCATCAACAATCAAACATATTATAAATAAGCTATTCTGAATAGAACAGTAAATAGATCATGTCATCTGTAGCATAATCTAGTTCTGAAATATTGAAAGTTACAATAACTAATATGTAATAGTTGGCAGCAAAAGATAGATTGAGAATATTTCCTTTTGTGAAATTTTTCTTTTAAGACAAATGAAAATATCATTCTTAAAATATGAAGGAATTCAATAAAAGAACACATGCATTCTTGTATCCAAAAAATGAGAAATTCTTGTATATACTTAGTGTACAGAACTTGTGTACATTAAGCTAATTAACACTAAATAATTACATAAATCTTTGTGACAAATAATTCTTTCTAAATTTTAAAATGTTGATATATCAATTGTTTATTGGCTTAGCATACCCGATAATCTCTTTACGGTCAATGTCATGGTACCTATTTTATTTTATTTTATTTTATTATACAGTAACTGAGAGTGAGTTGTCAAATATATTCATTGTTGGTTATTTTTTACAATTATTATAAAATCAGTGTTCAATGAATGTTTGACTACTCATCCTGGATACACTATACCCATCAGAATACCATAAAAATTCCCTGGAAGAAAACGTTAAAACACGTTTACAAGAACAAGTAGTACACTAAAAATTTAACTAATTGGAAAGATTTAACTTACGCTAAGCAGATAATGATTAGTTGATTACCTATGAATAGGATAATAAGCAAAACCGAAACCATCCAATCAGCAAACATGACATTAAATACAACACCAATGCTTATTCCAAGCATTAGCATAGGCTGGAAGAGCAAAGCCAGATCATAATCTATAAGTGGCATGTCTAGGGTTGGGTGTCTAAGCCTCAGATTGTAGTATACAGTTGACCCAGCTGCACCCATAATCATACCTGCAATTATGGAATAACATCTTGATATGCAAAATCCGGAAACTGAATGCAGTTACAATAAATCTCCATACTTTATTGTGGAAAAATGAGTTCTGATGTAACAAGAAAATGTCCCCCTTCTTTGATAGTTAGGGGTCATAGCATTTAATGCATGACACAATATGATGGAAATGGATTCTCTGCATTCAATTATTGACGCATTCACGGATTCATCTATTAATGTACCATTGGATCAATCGCTGAAAGTATTCAAGAAAGCTTAAAATTGATCCAATGGTATATTAAAACGTGAATGTGTCAATAATTGACTTTAAGGAATCCGGATCATTGTAGATCCACAAGTGGTGGTTTTACACTTGTGTACAGAAAGAATGCATGTCATGGCTATGTTTTACTGATGTCTAGCATGAAAGAATAAACAGAACAGAACAATATACTAACACTTTGAAATGGCTGTAGAAGACTTAGGGTCAAAACCAATGATCAAAGTGAGCATAGGAACAAAAATTCCTCCACCTCCTACGCCGCCTACACTGCCCAACGCTGCTCCGAAAAATCCCACGATTGATCCTATCATAATTTTCCAACCAAACTTCATTTCCTGCTCAATAAAAGAAATAACCAAAAACATAAGCAAAGTACTACAAAGTTACTCATGATATATGCAAATGTCTTTGATATTCAACTCACAGGCCAAACACGTTCATAGGAAGATTGATCACTCAGCCAGAAGAAATCAACCACTCTAATTATAACCCCTCCATGACTTTCTTTCACAACAAGATTTTCTGAGTTTTGGTCTTTCAAAACTCTTTCTGCTAAACTGACATTGCAGATCATAATAAGACTCCATGAGACCAGCCATGTTGCTGTTGCTGCTAATTTTGTAGTCTTTGGTTTCACTTGTATAGCCATGTGTGGAAGGTATGAAGTCCGAGGTAGGAATGTTGCACAAATGATACAAGACCAATGCTATATATGCTAACTCTACCTCCGGATTTTTATTCCTCTGCTTATTTTTTATGATGGTTCTACAAGTATGGTTGAGGGAGGAAACTGTAAAAGTAGGGACTAAAGATTGCAATCTTCAGTAACACCGTCCTCTCTTTTTTATAACAAAGGCATACTTTCTCACTCTCTCGTTACATTTTTAAGACCGAGTGTGTGTGTGCGCGCATTAGAGAGTGATGAACCAATTACTGTTTATTTCCACAAAAATAACCACTTATTGGTGTCTATACAATTAGAATTTGGCTCCTCTAAAGTGACAAAGTAGGGGTATACCCTTGGATCATTTTTAGTGAGTCAAGATCTGATGCATTTATCAAATCAAAGGTAGATGCATCCTTACTTTCTCACTTTAGAGATTTTCTTACTCTACGAAAGTCAAATCCATAAAATTACGTATTGAGTTTCAAAATTAGGTGTTTAACTTCAAATTTTCATGGTGCTTAAGTTCTATTTTTTTTTTTGTTCCGAACTCACTCTAATTTGCCCTTTAGGCCGAATGGGTCCAATAGAGTATCCCCACGACTTAGGCCCTTCGAGCCCACTACGAGATTAATATTTGGTTCGACTGATTGAGTGTGATTTTAGCCCCTGGTTCTCAGCCTTCCAATGAGAGTGACTGCACAAGGATTCGAAGCCGGATTCCCCGGATTCTCCTCCTTGTGGGGGCTAGCTACTTCTACTATACCAAACACCTCATTGGTTTCATGGTGCTTAAGTTCTATTTTCACATATTACTGCCCCGTTTTTCGAAACCCGGGATTTTTGTTATAGCATCGATTTTAAAAGATTCTCTTCAAGGTAATTTGTATTGCTCGCATTAAAGGAGCATATATTGGAACCATTAGTGACATTTAGGTACATTAGTCCCCAAAATCATGGGTAGCCATCACTCTTGACTTTAGTATCGTTTTAGTTTCTAAAATAATGGTAATTATATTAGCCCATAAAATTGTTAAAATCTTATATATTCCAAAAACCTATTTGGCTGATGAATTATAATTTCAGAACTTAATATGACCGTTGCTTATAATTTCAAGGACTAAAACAATGGTTTTCTAAAATTAATAACTACTATGGCCGGTTCTTGCAATCATAAAGACTAAACTGAATTTATTCTTTGGTTCGTGTAAAACTAAGGCTTTTTGAAGGTATGCTTAATTGCTTTGCATTGCCAAAGCTTTGCAGTCACAACATTTTATATCAATCTTTACACGCCAGTTAACAATGCAGAGATTTATAGTTAATAACATGTATAAATTGACTAACGGACTAATAAAATGTATATGGAAACCGAAGTGCTATAGTAGTGAGCGAGCGGTGTGATTATTTATCAATTATAGAGTTCAGCTAAATCCATGGAAAAATGAACAGTTAAAATGCTATTGATAGAAAGTTTAGAAAATAGAGTGGACAAGATATAGCAATCAATGTTGTTAAACCCGGACCAGACCGGCCGGTCAGTCCAGCAGCTGGACTTGTGCCCGGTCCGATTAGCATGTCGGATCGGATAGTCATATGAACCGGTGCTAATGTCATCAACTCGACATTGAACTGGGGTGAACCGGTGAAAACTAGTCGTTGGATTCGCGAACCGGATCGGCTGCTGATGTCAGCAGGTGAAGCAGGTGCCTAAAAAAATTACAAATTTAACACATACCGGTTCATTAAGTTCAACCAGTGACTCACCAGTTGGACCAATGACCCACTGACCTACTGCCTTGACCGAGTCAATGACTAGGCCGGTTTTAATAACACTGATAGCAATGATACTACAAGAATCAGTTCCACTGATTGGAAAAAAAAAAGAAAAAAAAAAAAGACAGACAGACAGACAAATGGATAGCTTCAACTACCTAGTACTTTCAGGAACAAGCCAATGGATTCTAGGAAGCTTCATGGAAGCATTAAACATTTTGAAGCAACGTAATGCCCAGCTTGATATTTCATGCGTTCATTCATAGAGATAACTAATCGTCCTTGCTAATCTGATACCATAGCAAAATTATGAAGCTTCATGGTAATTTCATTTGTTTTCGGCTTCTCTCACCGTTAAATCACTCGCATTGCCTAATAATAACAGAACAAAAAAAAGCTTACAGTACTCATACCTTCTCTTTTTGTTTTGTGGTGATGGTCATGATCAATCTGTAATGGCCTTCTCGTTCTACAAGATTTCATACATTTTGCAACAACGAAACTGCTAGATGATCAAATTACTGTCGCATTTGCTTTCATAGTTAATGGACTAAGTCCCTTCGGTCACTGTAAAATATACATTAAAAAAATCCCTTTTTTTGGTCTCAAGGAAGGTCCAAGCATGACATGTAATTAAAAAAGATGGGCTAATCTCGGTGTATTCCGAAAGAGACTAGACTCTACTGTAATTTTCATAAATCCATTATAATTAATGTAAATAACTCAATATGTAATAAATAAAATTATAAATTCACTATGTAAATCATACAAGCTATCCTGGAACTCTTAATGTCAACCCTACAAAGCTTGAACTCGGCACATTTAAATACTCAGCCTAATTTCAAGCATGAGCTTGAGTTTGATTATTTAACAAGTTGAGTTCAAATAAATAATTCACGAATAGTTTGATTCATTTATACTCCTACACTCCATCTATAATTAATTACTGGAAAATAAGCCATCACCACAAAACATCTAATGGAAGCAAGGTCTCTCTTAGGCAAGTGACATTGTAATGTAAGCAACATTTAACAAACTGAAAATGTACCATGCATCAACAGACCAATGATAAATTACAATCCGGACAATTTTTCCCACAAAAACTGGGATAAGAAAACCCTATGTTTCTTAAAATGTCTGAAGAAAACAAAACCAACTATATTAGCAGTCCACAATTCCACATCCATATCGAAACTGAGAACCTCAGCCCCAGCGGTAAAGCTTCAAGAATCAGCATTAAACCAAGAAGAACATAAGGATAGTAGCAGAAACCGAGTTCTTTTGTTGTGGTTTTGATCACTCCATGCCTGAATCCATTAATAGCTACTAAGAACAAATTAAGAATTTATGGCCAAGATTGACACCAATTAGTAACCATAATTAAATAGAATACCAAAATGTACGCCATGAATCTTACCAGTGAAGTTGAGAAGTATTATGCTCAAATACCTAGTAATCATACTCCCGAGAATGAGACCTCTCTGAGTGACGATATTCACTGTCCATATCACGATTTCTCTCCCTTTCACGTGATTCTGAAGTTGCCCGTTCAGTGCGGTAGTCATCTTCTATCCTATCATGATCAGGACGGTCATCTCCATCATCATATTGCCCCCGTCCTCGATGATGCTCATACGGGTCATATTGATCAGGATCATGGTCAGAATCTGCATGCCTATGTCATGCACAGGTTGGTCATACCACCCACGATCATCCTTAGGTTCATAGTCACGATGTCTTTTACCATGATGGTCCTTTTCATGATTAGATTCAACATGATCATAATCAGTCTCCCTATCATGCGAGCGTCCTCGATCAGTTTCTCCAACTTCATAATCCTTATCCCTTTCACGATGGCGGTCATGTTCTCGGTCCCGGACATGGTCCCTCTCTCGATCCCGACCACGATTGCGATCCCGACCACGATCCCGATCACGTGCTCTATCTCGATCACGACCACGATCTCTCTCTCTTTCCCTTTCCCTATCTTTGTCCCTATTCCTATCCCGGTCTCTCTGGTGCCTATCCTCTCTATAATCATGATCCCTGGCCCTATCAGTAGAGCGTTCATGTGACAATTCTCTATCTCTGTCCTTACCTCTTTCTCGGGATTTTTCTCTGTCCCTAAAATGATCTCAGCCAATAGCAGTCAAAGAAAAAATGCTTATAAACATTGGATGAAAGAACTTATTTCAAAATCAACACTATAAAAATTAATGCAGGGAAATCATAATCCCCAATCGTCAAGAAACCATTGTATGATGAGAAGTCATTTGTTGAGTACCAAAACCAATTAACTAGATAAAATCGAAACAAAACATTATGAAATTCTTACCGTTCACCATGTCGATCCTCCCGCACTCTAGGTTCTTCAGAACGAGAAGGTCCTGAGACCCCTGACTGCTGTTGCTCCCTAAATAATAATGGCATGTCAGAATTTCCCTTCAAAGGGATGACAGAGAAAGCATCCAACAAATTAACTACTGACGACATTCAACCAGACAAGCTACTATGATAATTTGTAATCTATGGTGCTCATAAGTCATAACAATCAGTTTCTTAGTTGGGAAGCCAAATCAACAGCCAGCAAGAAATGTTATTTGCAGGTAATTTCTCGATGCAAAAAGATTCTTATTTCTGGGAAAGAGAACTGCTGCTACTTCTGGAAGGTTGGGGTGGGACAGGGTAGCTGTCAGATTTTTCCAACAGATGATAATAACATTTTGCAAAGGTAAATTTTCACATGCAAGGATGTTAAAGAGTCACACAATTCCATAATACAGGAGAATCATAGAACCCCCAAGTCTATCAAGTGAGGATTTTGTTGCTGCAAATGTCTCTATCAAATACACCTATAAATTTATACCTAAGAAGGCACCTCATACATGTTAAAGAATAATGTCATAACAAGCAACAATCTTCCCGGTTTTTTCACTTTTATTAGTTTAACTTTACTTCAGGGTATTCAGAAAAAACAAGAGATTTAAAATAAGCAAGAATGATGTTTGATCAAAAAGTTGCAATTAGACAATTTACCTCCCAGAATTTCGCTGATTAACTTCTTCGCCCCCCTACTCGAGTAGTACCAAGCCCGCCACCTAGACGGCGAGGGCGCCAATTTGGAACAGTCCTCCACGTTCAACATCCACAAGCACTCTTCTACTCTCAATTTTCCTACCATCCGCTTGTTTATAAGCAGCTGCATAATTAACAAAGAAAAAACATGACCAAAAAGTCCATATATAGTAATAACAGACAAATCACACTAAACCACTATCAACCTTTCATGTCTCTTGTGTGCAGGTATTCAATGAATGCATAACCCTTAGGCTTATTTGTCATGCTGTCGGTGACTAACCGAACCTAAATCATAAGAAATTGGAAAGAGAAAGAATAGTCAGAAGGGAACATTATGGTCTTCAGCTTAAGAGAAAATAATATAGATGCTCTCTCACCTGAGAATTAACGAAAATTAACGAAAATACAACTAAAATAAAGGCTAATGTTATAATCCTAAATGGCACGGCAGACAGGCGCTATGCCTAATGAGCCGTGCTCACCTTCAAATCACACAGCTCCCCATCGCGAGATGCATCACCACCAGCAATAGTTGCAGGAAAACTGATGTACTTGGGGCCAATCAACCAGTTGTTGACTAGTGTCCCATTACCAGGGATATTTATTTTTAATTGATAAAATAAAACAGCTATGGGTAATATAGAAAGAGTTTAATTTTGATACACCATCAGTGTTAAGTTTTTTACACTGTCAATCAATCACAAACTATCCTATACGTGACTTTTAAGGTAATTATAATGAGTCAAACATTTTTTAAAGATGTGTCAATTTATGATTGGTTGATAGTGTAAATAGCTTTTACTCTGACAGTGCATACCATTAAATTCATTTAGAAAATACCATGAAATCCTCTCAACGAACTGATTTGTTTTGATAGCCTCTAAAGCGAAAATAAAGTTTTAGCAACATCAAAATTAGGCTAACCACGAATTTAAACAAAAGAGGAAGAGATTGCAATACTCCCAACATATTTTACCCAATGCAGGAAAAGAACAGAAGTTGTCAGTCTCCTTTTCTTGCTCGAAAACAAGGCCAAAGGCACACTTTTGCAGCATTGCTCTGCTCAACTAAAATACCATGCAGAGGAAGCACTTGAAAAGAAGCCAGTTTGATTGAAATTTTATAGTCATTTACCATATGCAGAACAAGAATGAAAACTAACCCTTGGCAGGGATGTGTATTGAAATGCTAAACTTGCTTCTAAAATAATTACTAGAGATCCCAAGCCCCAAGAAGAAACTGCTATCCACATATTCTAACGGCGGAGCAAAGTGGAAATTAACTAAAGAAACCAATAAACAAAATGCCATCAACAACAAATTGGTGGTGCCACCATGCTTCGAAGTCACTCAGCAATGACATATGAAATCAGGCAGATGCATAATCTATACCTTCAAACTTTGGTCAAAATGGGATAAAAATTATGCATAACTGAGTAACTTTCACAACAGGGCAGGTTAGTCATGAGATTCATTTAAATCACAAGCAGTTTCTTCAGCAGCAGAAGAAGGTGAAAAAAGTATATTATTAAAAAAAAAAGCCAGATTTTTGTTTTAAATAATACATATATTACATATATACATATAGAAACTGTAAAATTAGAAAATATATTTTCAAAGTTCATAACAGGTAAAGATGTCATATAGAAGTAGATCAAAAGAGTTCAAGAACCTAACATGTATGATACTCTTACCGAACCCCCTCGGGGTTGTTCAAAATACCTACCCGTTTGATTGCACCATATGACTCAAACTCCCTTTTGATTCTGCTCTCATTGGTCTCATAACCTCTGTTTAGAAGATAGCACAATGAGATGTGACAAGCAATATGCTACTCAAAGGTGCCACATAACTACTACATTAGAAAATATAACTCACCAGTCTGGCCACAAACAATGTCTTGTATGGATCACCTGATACATTTGGGTCCTTGTGTGGATCATCTGAATAGAAGCAAATATAAGAACAGCACTAAGAGAACATAAATCCACAATCATTAACAAAGTCACAACACATAGGAGTCATCACATTTCAGAAGCTCCTCTGCAGCCTTCGCTGCTCCCTTCTCTACTCTTAACTTGTGTATTCTTGCCTTTCTTTGAACCTGAGTTCACCAAAATGGATCAATACCATATGCATATTATATCTTCACATTTTGGGGCAAGGGATCCAACACTAAATAAAAAGTAACAGATATTCAATAGGTAGCCATTATGTCAGTCCGGTAAACACTATAATACTCAGTAGTCACTTGTTTTATATAAATTCAAAAACAAAACTGAAAACTGGGAAAGACTGAATATGCAAGAGTAATTATATTTTTGAATTACTCTGTTGCACTTGCAGCGTTCAAGCTTGCCAATTGCTATTCATAACCCAGGTTATTTATACAAATGATGTCTTAGAGCATCACCATGCAAAACAGGAATTTGTACCATATGAAAGAGCAGACAGGGAAGAAAGACTAAACATTTTGTTTGCAAAGTCTAACCCCATAAAAAACCTAAATTACAGAATTCAGAGATCACAGCCAATGGTAGAATAACATTAACTCACACCATGGCCTGTTTACCATAAGAATAAAGGTTGTGTCTTGATATTTGTTACAAATTAATAGTCCAAACCGTTGTCTCAATGACCAATGGGTAAGGCAAACAGACACTTCATGCAACAGTGGAGACCATAAGAATAATCATATGAAGAAACGAAATTTCCATTCTGTCCATCACAAAGTTTCAGAGTAGAATCAAAGCCAAAAAAACTAGGTGTTGCTTCAACTATATCAGTAACAAAAATCAAAATAAAATAAAATAAAATAAAAACTCATTGCACCAAATCTCCAGAGACCACCAGATACAACGACCACACAAAATCACGAATTTATGCACAACATAATCATAATAATCCAAACTAAGTCAAAAGAACTGAATATTACAGGAGTTTCAGCTACTGGTACAGGAGGAGAATATTCAGAATCACCAGGCTCAGCAAACTTGCTCACGAATTGCGCCATCCCTTGAGCAAAAAAATAAATTAAAAAAAATAAGATAAAGGCATCCACGTAGCTATATACATCTTACATGCATATCAACAATAAATCATCAATATAAGAGCACATAAAACTAATAAGTAATAACTAATAACAGAAACGAAACAAATTATCTTAAATTACTTTCCTGCAAACATATTCAAACACAAAACTGATTCTATTATAATCGATTAAAACATATTCTATTTTTTCACAGCTATATCCAAACACAACTAATTCTATTACAATCGATATATACATAATCTAATTTTTCGCAGCTATTCCAAACACAGATACTAGAATGATTTTTTTTTTTTAAAAAAAAACCTGTTAATGGTGGACATTTTCTTTTGTCAGGAGGAGGTTTAACTCCAAGGGAGGCCTAGGCTCAAAGAGCCCTTAACAGGTTCGCCGTGAGACCAGTTGGGTGACTCTGTCCAATCTGCATTACAATCATCACATTTACATGAAATAATAATCAGTAACTGAAAATTCACACCATCCCACCGTCACATATAGAATCTAGGGTTACGAGCATAGACTAGCGATAAACCCTAGCTATGTTAAAATAAAATAAAAATAAAAGCATAGTGAATAATGGAAATAAAGGAGAAGGGAGAGGTAACCAACCAGCTTGAGCTGAAGGACGTTGGCACGATTCTGGGCTTTGGCACGGGCCTGGACGGCGGCGTTTTGGTTGCGCATGAGAGGGTCGTCGTTGATGTCTCCCATGGCGGCGAAGTTGAGGAGATTTTGACACAACTCACAGAACTATGGATGGATGCGTTTATAAATTGAATCTAAGAAGAACTTGACAATATATCCTTCAGGCCAGGATGGAACTAGGTGCGACTACAAGCGCTAGCGGGTTCTGAAACGTGATTGATTTGATTGCGAGATAACTCATTCACAACTTGGGTGGGAATAGGCTAGGCCGAGATAGGTTATGGTGGGTTTGGGTCTGGCCTATGTTTCCATCACGAGATTTGAGTTTGGCCTATATCTGATATAGGTTAATTTTTAATGTCTGAGTTTGGCCTACTTTAAATTCTGGCCTGGCCTTAAAACATACATAAAAGCCTACTTATCAACAAGACTTTTAAATATACATCTATCTATAAATAGGTTTACAGTCTTCACTTATAAATAGGCTCGTAGGTCTCTAATGACAAAGAAGTTGATAGGCATATACTAATAAATAGGTCACTAGGTATTCAAAAATAATAGGCAAGTAGGCCACTACATGGCCAATAGGCCTTTACCTTTAAATATTATGAATATTTTAAATAATATTTTACATATTATTTATGTGTGTATGTGTTAATAGGCCAGTCTGGTAGGTCAAGTAGGTTTTTTTTAAAGCCTTAGGCTTGACCTATTTAGTTATACAGGTTTTTTATAAAGCTTTGACCTGTCATATTTACTAAATTGGCTAGGCCGAGCTAAGCCTTAAATAGGCTAGGCCACAGGCCCCCGACTGTTGACAAGTGACCTCAAACACAAGAGGGGGGGTGAATTGTGTGTGAATTGATTTTTGAAAACTTTTAGCAAATTAAACTAAGTTTAAAACTTGTTTTTGATAAACAATAAACTTAATAGTAAAACGTTGTGAAATAAAGAGTATGAAAAGATAAAATCGTTGCGATAAAGATAAAGAGATAAGGAAGAAGATGACACAGCGATGTATCCTGGTTCGGCCACACAACTACCCACGTGGCCTACGTGCAGTCCCCAAGGCAATACGACCAAGGGATTTCAATCAACTCTAGTTTTTAAAACAGGCTAAACTAGAACCTTTACAAAGTAGAGAACTCTTAACACAAATCACAGGACGTACTATCCCTTGTGCAAGAGCCTCAAGGAAGCGTTCGTGAGATCACACTCACTTAAAAATAAACTGTTAAATAGTTTTACAATGAGAAATCACTCAAAAGTGCAGATATGAAATACAACTTGAAGCACAATAATAGTAACACCTATATGGTGTATAAGTTTCTCAAAGTAATATGATCACGTGTAAGTGCAAGAGTAAAATGAAATATTAATCAGAGTTTAAGCACAATAGAGAATAGAAGAGAGTAGTAGATGGGGCATTTTTCCAAGGCTGCCAAGCTTCCTATTTATAGAGAATAGGTTAGGGTTCAATGTGAAATTAGGTCAAAGCCTCTTAAAATGCATTTCTGCCGCAGCATAATCGATTATCTAAAAACCATAATCAATTATTTAATAGCGCGCGTCTGGACAGAAAGGTCATAATCGATTACCATAATCGATTATGTGTTCACTGCTTTTTCACCAAAGAAGATAATCGATTTCATTAATCGATTATGATGTTACTGACTCTTTCATAAAATGCTATAATCGATTACATAATCGATTACAGGGTTTCAGATGTAGCACGTTGGAAGTCAGTTCAGGTCATAATCGATTATCCAATTTTCAATAATCGATTATTATATTTCAAAATTTGAATTCAACGGCTTTAATATCATAATTACTCATTAACATTCATTAAAGCCATTTAACCGACGACTCATAGTCGATTATAGCATTTCCATAATCGATTATGGTGCGTATCAGGTGGTTATTCAAAAACTTGACAATTAAGGAAAGATTGCCCAATTAAGCGTAATTTTAATTGTCAGTTTTAATCACATGTTATTAATTATTTAATCACATGATATATCTTTTAAAGCATATGTTAAATATGTGTGTGTGTGAGTGACCATATTAAGTTAAGAACCCTACTTACCATTTACAAATTATTCTAAAGCAACCAGTACAAATAGTAAAATTCCTTTTTTACCCCTCTTGATTGCTTTGCCTAATCTTGACTGCTTGTTTGGCCTTCTATCACGCTCTTTGCAAATAAGTCCTCAGACTTAAAAAATCTTTTGTCATTCATCAAAATATATGTACCTGTCAAGGCATACATCCACAAACTTCCCCTTTTTGATGATGACAAACATCTCATGAGGGAATTTCTAAAATATAGAGTTAAAGCAATGAGTATAGATATCTGAGTTTTAAAACGTTTGCTCAACTCCCCCTCACTTCATGCAATATTTTGAAATTCTCAAAATTCTCCCCCTTAAGCATGCACTCAAATATCTCTCCCCCTTTTGGCATTATCAAAAAGCAGGAAAAGCAAGGTAAATATTACATGGCATACATCCACCAAGATTTAAATATTTCAAGCATAAGACATACTTAGCCATGGCATAGCATATAAAAAAGTAAACCACACATCATAGTCATAGATAATTAAAGAGTGTGCATACGGAAGCTAAAGTGCCAGGAATATACAGTCATCCAAAAATAGTAGTGAAATGTGTAAACTAGATATAAAATAGTACTATATATATATAGTACTCATCACCACCATCTCCACCATCATCATCATCATCATCAGTGCCATCATCAGTGCTGCTGCTGCTGTCCAAGTCATCTTGAGGCTGTGGTGCGCCACGGAGGTGGAGTGCCCTCAGATGCAGTGACTCTACGCTCCAAGGATTTTACTTCCAATGAGAGCTCACGAATAGCTGTAGAGTTTGCTGCGGATCTCAGTGGTGTTCACCCGAACCTCAGCTAGAATACTCTCGGTAAAGCCATCATTTCTGGTGAGGCTATAGCAGGAGGTGCCTGTGAAGATGATGCTCCACCGGTGCTGGTTGGCTCATTTGTTGGCCATTTCCATCCTTTGGGTTTGTATTCCCAATCATCAACATAAAATCCATGCCCATCTGATTGATAGTACCCTCCTTCATCATAGCATGTAAACTTCTTATAGTCCAACTTAACCTCTCCAGTGAGGTTAACCTCTTCAGGACCACCCCTATTGTCATACATAATCCAGCCCAGTTTCACCCTCTTTTTCTTGTTCCAGCAGCCACAAAATAACAACATCCATTCTTAATAACTGAGAAAAATTATGGCGTCTAGGAAATAAAAAGCCTAGCTACCACATAGTGCAACAACCTGCTTTGCACTTTCATCTGACCAGCAGTTATTTCCTTATCAATTGCATCAGAAGGCTCAGTTAGTACATCCCTGATTGCTTGAATTCTAGCAAATTCATTTACCAAGGGTTCCACAGCAGGACCCTCGGCAGTGGCATAGGTGCCTTCAGAAGGCAAGCCAACTACTCTTCCAAACGCCTCATCATTGAGACGAATGGGTTTCCCACAGACTTCAGACATTAAAACTCCATCAACTAGCCTAAGGTTTGCAGTAAAATACCTTAACCAAGTCTGGGTAGATATCCTCTGATTGAGACAGAAACTCAGTGATTTCTGCATGGTCCCAGATACTCCAAAAATTTGAAGTTGCTCTTTCGCATCCATTCAATGTCCAGAAATGAGGTTTCTGAATCTCTTTCCCAATGTATGTGCTCATGTAGTTTTGCCAACTGTCCCCATTGGTGAACCATTTATCCCTTGTTTCTTGTGTAAGTGGACCCGGATTGATTTCTGCTGTTCCTTTGGCGTTTAGGAGGCATGATGATGATAGGAGTTGAGTAGGGATGAAGAGTTTTGAAAAGTTTGAGTTTTGGAACGAAAAACCAGAGAATAATGACAGTGGGGGCGCAGGAACAGTGACAAAGCAAGCACAAATGACGTTAGGGGTTCGGATTTACCTTATAAACTCGCGCCATAATCGATTATGTTACCCTCATAATCGATTATTTTGATGACGTGGCAGCTCCTGATTGGCTGGATCCTGCCAGTGTGGTTTTGGCGCCAACCCTTCAGCTTCAAATAATCGATTAGGTAATCGATTATTTTCTGGGTTCTTCATCAGAAAATCGATTATGGATGAACATTGAAGAACACTAATCGATTATGTAATCGATTAGTCTGTTTCTGGATTTCTGAATTTGTAGTGCTAATCGATTGTGCTAATCGATTATAATCTTCCTGTCCACGCTGCCCAAAGAGACAGTGGATGCATAATCGATTACAGTAATCGATTATGACTTCTCTGTTTTGTGGACTGAAACTTTCATTTTGGCATAATCGATTACGATAATCGATTATGCTCTTTCTGCCTGCACACTTAATAAACATATTAGCAAATAACAAGGTGTGTTATGCAGAAATGCATGACTGATTCAAAATCCTAATTTAGTTCCTTATGAAAAAGAAGCTTTCTTTTGATAGGGGTTTTGTAAAAATATC
The DNA here is from genome assembly GCA_035048595.1 of Echinosophora koreensis. Classification (NCBI taxonomy): domain Eukaryota; kingdom Viridiplantae; phylum Streptophyta; class Magnoliopsida; order Fabales; family Fabaceae; genus Echinosophora; species Echinosophora koreensis. The sequence continues at coordinate 100,268 of JAPCYP010000069.1, forward strand.
TGCAAGTTGTTTGGTTGTTTCAACAAATTCAATCATGCAATCCCCTTTTTGAACATGATCCCTAATAAAGTGGTGTCTAATTTCAATGTGTTTAGTCCTTGAGTGATACACAGGATTCTTAGTGAGGTTTATGGCACTTGTGTTGTCACAATTAATGGGAACAGTGTTGAGATTAATTCCATAATCATTTAACTGTTGCTTCATCCAAATGATTTGTGCGCAACAACTACCCATCGCAACGTATTCCGCTTCGGCGGTGGATAAAGCCACACTTGCTTGCTTCTTGCTATGCCAAGAAACTAAAGCATTTCCTAGTAAGTGGCACGTTCCACTAGTACTTTTTCGGTCTAATTTGCAACCCGCAAAATCAGAGTCCGAATATCCAATTAGGGTACAATCTGCCCCTTTAGGGTACCATAAACCCATGTTTTGTGTGCCAATGAGATATCTCATGATGCGTTTTACCGCGGCGAGATGTGATTCTTTTGGGTTCGATTGAAAACGTGCACACATGCAAACACTAAACATGATATCAGGGCGACTAGCAGTAAGATAAAGAAGAGAACCTATCATACCTCTATACTTACTTATGTCGACGGATTTACCATTTTCATCCTTGTCAAGGTAACAGGATGTGCTCATGGCAGTTGATAGCTCTTTTGAATTGTTCATCCCAAACTTCTTAAGAAGCTCTTTGCAGTACTTCGACTGATTGATGAAGATTCCTTCCTTTGATTGCTTTATTTGCAACCCAAGAAAATAGTTGAGCTCCCCCATCATTGACATTTCAAATTCACTTTGCATAATTTTTGAAAAATCCTTGCACAAAGCTTCGTTAGTGGCACCAAAAATTATGTCGTCCACATATATTTGCACAAGTAAAATGTCATGCTTTTTGTTTTTGATAAAAAGTGTGGTGTTAACCTTTCCTCTTTGAAAGCCATTTTCAAGTAAGAATTTGCTTAGGCGTTCATACCAAGCCCTAGGGGCTTGCTTTAAACCATACAAAGCCTTTTTCAGTTTGAAAACATGGTTTGGAAATTCATAATTTGTAAAACCCGGAGGTTGATCCACATAAACCTCTTCTTGAATAAAACCGTTCAAGAAGGCACTTTTGACATCCATTTGAAAGAGTTTAAAATCCATGATGCAAGCAAAAGCAAGAAGTATACGAATAGCCTCTAGTCTAGCTACGGGAGCATAGGTTTTATCAAAGTCTATGCCCTCTTGTTGGTTATAGCCCTTAGCAACAAGTCTAGCTTTGTTTCTAGTTATTATTCCATTTTCATCTAGCTTGTTATGAAAAACCCACTTAGTTCCAATTACTAAATGGTTTTGGGTTAGGGACTAATTCCCAACATCATTTCTTTCAAATTGGTTTAATTCTTCTTGCATGGCAAGTGTCCAATGTTCATCTACTATGGCTTCATCAACATTATTAGGTTCAATTTGAGAAACGAAAGCCATGTAATGACATATTTGATTAAGAGAGTTTCGAGTTGTTACCCCTTTTGATATATCACCTATTATGTTGTCAAGAGGATGGTGTCTTGATGTTCTCCATTCTCTTGGAAGATCGGGAAGGGGTGTCTCTTCTTCTTGTGGAGGTGGTTGATCAATAATGTTCTCCTCTTGAGTTCTTTTCTCCTCAAGAAAAGTGTTTCCCAGAATTTCTGCAACATCGTCAACACTATCCTCTACTACAATTTTCGGGTTAGTCTCATCAAAAGACACATGCACAGATTCTTCAATGGTCATAGTTCTTTTATTATATATTCGAAAAGCTTTACTAGAATTGGAATATCCAAGAAATATACCTTCATCAGCTTTAGCATCGAATTTACAAGATTTTCTTTACCATTATTTAAAACAAAGCACTTACATCCGAATACGTGAAAGTGGGAGATGTTAGGCTTCCTTCCCTTGTAAATTTCATAGGGCGTTTGTTTCATAATAGGTCTTATAAGGACTCTATTCATAACATAGCATGCGGTGCTTACCGCGTCTGCCCAGAAATACTTAGGAAGGTTGGTCTCATTGAGCATCGTCCTCGCTAGCTCTACTAGAGACCTATTTTTCCTTTCCACCACCCCATTTTGTTGGGGAGTCCTTGGTGAGGAAAAATTATGCCCGATTCCATTTTCAGTACAAAAGGCCTCAAATGCCTCATTTTGGAACTCACCACCATGATCACTTCGGATAGTTACAATGTTTAATCCCATCTCGTTTTGAATAACCTTGGCAAGTTTACGAAAGGCACCGAAAGCATCATTTTTATGAGAAATAAACAATGTCCATGTATAACGAGAATAGTCATCCACAATTACAAGTGCATAGTAATTACCACCAAAGCTCATGGTTCTAGATGGACCAAACAAATCCATATGTAAAAGCTGTAAAGGCCGGTTTGTAGAAATAACATTTTTAGTTTTGAAAGAGGCCTTTACTTGTTTTCCTTTTTGACAAGCATCACACATTTTGTCTTTTTCAAAACGGAGCTTTGGTAAACCAATTACTAAGTCCTTGCGAACCAACTTATTAAGATGGTCCATGTGAATATGGGCCATCCTCCTATGCCATAGCCAAGTTTCATCCTCTTTGCTAATTAGACAGTATACATCATTTGAAGGTAGGTCATCTAAGCAAACCATATAGATATTTTCCAATTCTTTGTCCAATTAACTTAGTTTGATTTTTAGAATCTATGACCGTACATTTTAAGTTATCAAAAACAACATTGAAGTTCTTATCACAAAGTTGGCTAATACTCAAAAGATTAGTGTTTTAAACCTTCAACATACAAAACATTTTCAATGATGGGATTTGGACTCTTACCAACCGTTCCAATTCCCAAGATTCTACCTTTGTTGTTGTCACCGTAGAAAACAAATCCACCCTTTTTGGGTGTGAGAGAGGAGAACTTGTTTTATCTCCCGTCATGTGCTTGGAGCATCCGCTATCAAGATACCAATTTGTGTTCCTTTGCTTTCAAGCACACCTACAAACAATTTCAAGTTTTAACTTTTGGTACCCAAATCATGTTGGGTCCTTGAGAGTTAGCTTTGGGCGCATTGCCCTTTTTAACTCATACTTTCTTGTCCTTTGACATTCACATTCTTTCTAGCATTGCAAATGGATGCAGTATGTCCCTTTCTACCACAATAGAAAGCATTTTACGAAAGGACTACTAGAAATGTTGGTTGGGCTAAAAAACTTTTTAAAGGATTTTTCATGTAATTTAGGGTGATAACCCAAACCAGCTTTATCATAAGTTCCTTTTTGATTTCCTAACAAAACATTGAGGTTGTCTCTCCCATTGGTGAATTTTGTAAGGATATCATATAAGTCCTCAATTTGTTTTTTCAAAGCATTACATTCATTGCATTTCGAAATTTCATTTATTTTGTTTTCACATGATAAGCATGATGAGGTTTTGTTTGAAAGAATTTGTTTTTCCTTGATAACTTCCATCTCTTTATTTAATAAACCTATTTTTGTTTCAAGACTAGAAATGGTTTTCTTTGAAGATAAAATGATTTTTCTAAGACGCATGCTTTCATTATTCAATTCTTCACATGCACAAAGTAAATCATCATATGACAATTCATTTTCAATTTCATTATCAGTTACCTCATCCTTGTTGTCCTCATGATTGGCCATGAGGCAAAGGTTTGCCTCCTCGTTGTCGGATTCATCGGAGGAGTCCATGTCATTGTCTTCCCAAGCAATGTATGCTCTCCTTCCTCTTTTGTCCTTTTGTGGCCTCTTTTCAAATTTGTCATTCTTCTTTTGACTTAGAGGACACTCGGGCCTTATATGACCTTTCTTTTTGCAGTTGAAGCACGTTGGCACATAAGTGGTTCCTTCTCCATCAACCTTCTTTTGAGGGGTGAAGCTTGGTTGTGTTTTCCCTTTGCTCCTCATAAATTTCTTAAATTTTCTTACCATTAGACTCATATTCTCATCTCCTTCACCAAGCTCATCAAGTTCATCAAAGTCAATATCTTCCTCATTTGTTTCACTTATACTTTCTTTGAGAGCAAGCCCTTTCTTTTTCTTATCACTTTCCTCACTCTCTATGAGGCGGTTCAACTCAAGTTCATGTTCCTGCAATTTACCAAATAGAGTTGCCAAAGACATAGACGTTAGATCACGTGATTCGGAAATCGCAGTTACTTTGGGTTGCCAACTTCTATTTAAACATCTAAGAACTTTATTTATTAAATCTTCATTGTTAAACACCTTCCCAAGAGCCCTAAGATGATTTATTATATGGGTGAAGCGTTTTTGCATATCTTGTATGCTTTCACCTTGTTTCATCCTAAATAGCTCATACTCATGGGATAATGTGTTCATCCTAGCCCTTTTGACCTCGATAGTACCTTCATGGGTCAATTCAAGGGTGCCCCACATTTCTTTAGCGGTCTTGCAATTTGAGACCCTATAGAACTCATCGTAGCTTAAAGTTGAGGTGATGATGTTCCTAGCTTTCAAATTGTATTGGACCTTTTTCTTTTCCTCGTCGGTCCAAAGAGTTTTTGGTTTATCCACCGAAGCACCATTAACTTCGTGCTTGGGGACAAATGGACCATTTTCCACATCATCCCAAATATCAATATCAGATGCTTCTAAAAAGATTTGCATTCTTTCTTTCCAGTAACCATACCCCTCACCATCGAACGATGGAGGTCTGTTTACGGAATTACCCTCATTACGAAAACTGTTTGAAGTCATCTTTCCTCTTGAGACGGTTTCGTCCTTTATATCCAAGAGTTAAGCTCTGATGCCGCTTGTTGACAAGTGACCTCAAACACAAGAGGGGGGGTGAATTGTGTGTGAATTGATTTTTGAAAACTTTTAGCAAATTAAACTAAGTTTAAAACTTGTTTTGATAAACAACAACTTAATAGTAAAACGTTGTGAAATAAAGCGTATGAAAAGATAAAATCGTTGCGATAATGATAAAGAGATAAGGAAGAAGATGACACAGCGATGTATCCTGGTTCGGCCACACAACTACCCACGTGGCCTACGTCCAGTCCCCAAGGCAATACGACCAAGGGATTTCAATCAACTCTAGTTTTTAAAACAGGCTAAACTAGAACCTTTACAAAGTAGAGAACTCTTAACACAAATCACAGGACGTACTATCCCTTGTGCAAGAGCCTCAAGGAAGCGTTCGTGAGATCACACTCACTTAAAAATAAACTGTAAAAGTTTTACAATGAGAAAGCACTCAAAAGTACAGATATGAAGTACAACTTGAAGCACAATAATAGTAACACCTATATGGTGTATAAGTTTCTCAAAGTAATATGATCACGTGTAAGTGCAAGAGTAAAATGAAATATTAATCAGAGTTTAAGCACAATAGAGAATAGAAGAGAGTAGTAGATGGGGCATTTTTCCAAGGCTGCCAAGCTTCCTATTTATAGAGAATAGGTTAGGGTTCAATGTGAAATTAGGTCAAGCCTCTTAAAATGCATTTCTGCCGCAGCATAATCGATTATCTAAAAACCATAATCAATTATTTAATAGCGCGCGTCTGGACAGAAAGGTCATAATCGATTACCATAATCGATTATGTGTTCACTGCTTTTTCACCAAAGAAGATAATCGATTTCATTAATCGATTATGATGTTACTGACTCTTTCATAAAATGCTATAATCGATTACATAATCGATTACAGGGTTTCAGATGTAGCACGTTGGAAGTCAGTCAGGTCATAATCGATTATCCAATTTTTAATAATCGATTATTATATTTCAAAATTTGAATTCAACGGCTTTAATATCATAATTACTCATTAACACTCATTAAAGCCATTTAACCACGACTCATAGTCGATTATAGCATTTCCATAATCGATTATGGTGCGTATCAGGTGGTTATTCAAAAACTTGACAATTAAGGAAAGATTGCCCAATTAAGCGTAATTTTAATTGTCAGTTTTAATCACATGTTATTAATTATTTAATCACATGATATATCTTTTAAAGCATATGTTAAATATGTGTGTGTGTGAGTGACCATATTAAGTTAAGAACCCTACTTACCATTTACAGATTATTCTAAAGCAACCAATACAAATAGTAAAATTCCCTTTTTACCCCTCTTGATTGCTTTGCCTAATCTTGACTGCTTGTTTGGCCTTTATCACGCTTTTTGCAAATAAGTCCTCAGACTTAAAAAATCTTTTGTCATTCATCAAAATATATGTACCTGTCAAGGCATACATCCACACCGACGAGCGGCCTGACCAATTCCCATCCCTATTTAGAACTCCTTTGTTACAATTTTTTTTACAAACCCCTTTGTTACATATTAAAAAGAAAGGTTAGCTTAATTACAGTTTTGATCCTCTGTCATTAATCATGTACGATTTTGTTTTCTAAAGTTTTTTTTCTTGTAGATTTGGTCATCCTATTTTTTCAATGTTGTAAATTTAGTCCTTCTGTCCAATGTATGTCAATTTTTGCAATGCTCTATATAGAGGAGTCACTCCTCTGAGCACGCACAATCTCTGATTGAGGTTCTCCCTCCTCAGCATCTCCGATTTAACATGATTCAATGACTCTTCTATGCTATTTACTGGTTTTGTCCCTCCTTTTTGTGACTTTTTTTAGTTCCACCACATGATCCTTTACCACAAAAGCTCAAAAAGAGGTTCTATGCGCTTAGAGCAGTGGTGCTTTGTATTTAGAGGAGTGGTTCCTCCATGTTAATAATTGTAAAATTGATAGATATTGACAAAATGACCAAATCTACGACATTGAAAAAACAGGGGACCTAATGTGCACGAAAAAAAATTTGGGGACCAAAATCGCACATGACCAACGATAGGGGACCAAAACTGTAATTAAGCATAAAAAAAATAATTTTCATATTCAATAATTTAGAGATTTTTTTAAATTTTTTTTAAAGAAAAACATATTTCTTTTTTCGTTTGTCTATAATCATAAAAAAAATTCAAAAAACGATTTTTAACTTGTCTAAATATAACAATATAAAAGTGTTTTTTTTTTCAATACAAAATTATCATCAAGGACATGAAAAATCATTCCAACATTAAAAATTATGTGCACCTTTCATGTACTTTTTCTCTCTTATGTTATCGGTAGAAAGTATCCACGTAGTTAGGGTATAATGGGTCGGATCGATTTTAGGCGGAAAAAAATCTAAGCAAATAAAAAATGATTTGGTTCAATTTGTTTCGGTTTTGAGAATTTTCCTACAAAATCCGAACCAAACCAAATCATTCAAGAACGGGTTGGTTCGGACTAGAAAATTATTAAATTTCAAAATATAAATAAATATTAAATATATATAAAAAAATTAATATAATAATAAGATTAGTATAATAAGATTAAACTACTAAATATATATACATATAAATATATAATTAACATCAAATATTAAAAAAATAATATAAATATTAAAATATAATAATTGGTTCGATTCGATTCCAAAATCCTTAAACTCGAGAACCGTACCAATCACCATCGGGTTTGTGTTCGAATCCGAACACCAAAAAATAAAACCAATTTAATTGGTTTGATTTGAATTTTCGAGTCCATCGGATCATTGGTTCAGGTCTTACACCCCTAGTTAGTAGTGACTAATCTTTATCGGGGAACCTGTTGGACACACAAGGTGGGTCCCCTAACCAAGTTTTCTCTCGTTTATTATTGATTAAAAAATAGGTAATTTTGACATTAAATAATTTGGAGGTTATTTTTTAGAGATTTTAAAGAAAAACAGAAGTTATTTTGTGTTTGCTTATAATCATAAAATTCATTTTTCTAAAAGTAGTTAGTTATAAAAAATATTTTTTCTAAAAGCTAATGAAAATAACTTTTCATTTTAACCCTAAAAATGATTTTTTTTTTATCAAGTTATTTTTTTACCAAGACTAAAAATACTTTTTTATGCTTTTTATTATTTTTAAAAGCAAAAACAAACAAGCTAAATCTTTTTAAAAATGATTAGTTAATTAAATATGTTTTTTTTAATAAAATAAGCAATAACAAACACACCCTAAAGGGAGTTATGGGGACCGTTTTCTTATGATAGGATTGGAATAATTTAAGGGCTGGACACGAATCGGGTAAACCTGACTAACTCCACCTAGTATAATATATATATATATATATATATATATATATAATGAGGAAAAGGGAGAAATAAACTAACAAGTAATAAGATTGATATTGATTTGATGTAGTGATGATGTGATTACAAAAGACAATCCTAATAGTCCTATTTATACTAAAAGTAAAATTCTATTCTTGATCAAATAGATAATCAAATCATAAAATATAATCAAGAAATAAATTCTAAGAGATCATCTAGGATACTCTAAAATATTCTAAAATATGAAAATATATTATCAGATATTTTTCTGATGTTCTAACAATATATTTGAGTTGGGTTGGGTTGAGTTGCAATATTTATTTAGGTAAGGTTTTGTTAGGAAATTACGCTAAATTTCCCCTCATCAAATATGTGAAAGCGAAATAAATGTGGAATAATGACACAAAATTGATAACGGAGTTCGGCCAATTATGCCTACGTCTCCGGGCTGCTGCATATATTTTACTGAAAAGGGAAATATACAAAGTGTTTACAAATACTCACAACCCACAACCCAATTACACCCAAAACCTTTTTTTTCTCACAGAGATACTTTCACACTAAAGCTTCTCTCTAAGCTTATATTTTTCTCTCTGGCTTCACTTGGTTTTGGGATGATTTTCCCTACATGTATTGGTTTCTATTTATAGAGGTCGAAGCCTTTTTTTCCCAACCAATTCATGGGTGGCACAATAAATTTTCTTTGAAAAATTTGCTGCACCTGCAAAGTTTGGCACCGAAACTTTGTTTTCAAAGTTTGCTGCAGGTGCAATTTATTTTGGTGGTTGAGGCAATGTTGACTAACAATCTCCCACTTGAAGACTGATTTCAATATGTCTTCACACTTTGATCAATGCAGCAGCCTTCTCTGGTCTGTTATTCTAGCAGGGCAACTGAAATTGAGCACAACTTCAGTTTGTCAATAGTCATCACTTTTGTTAACATATCTGTTGGATTCTTAGTTCCCTGAATCTTCTTTAATGTTAACACTTCATTCTCAAGTAGAGACCTGATGAAGTGGTAACGGAGATCAATGTGCTTTGTTCTGGAATGGAATGCCGAATTCTTTGCTAGATGTGTTGCACTCTGACTATCACTATGCAAAATGCTCTTCTCCTAGATGAATCCCAACTCTGTTAACAATCCTTGAAACCATATCAATTCTTTATTGGCTTCTGTTACTGCTACATACTCAGCTTCTGTAGTGGATAAGGCAACAATCTTTTGTACCTGTGACATCTAACTTACTGCTATGGTTCCAACAATGAATATGTAACCAATGGTACTTCTTCGGTGATCAACTTCACCTCCAAAGTCTACGTCTACATAGCCTTGTACTTTTAATTCTCCTTTACCAAAGTGCAGACACTTCTTTGTAGTGCCTCGTATATATCTCAAAATCCATTTGACTGCTTCCTAATGAGCTTTAACTGGATTTGACATAAACCTGCTAACAACTCCCACTGCATGGCCAATGTCTGGCCTCATACAGACCATCGCGTACATCAAACTTCCAATGGCTGAAGCATAAGGAACTTTAGCCATGAATTCTCTTTCTTCGTCTGTCTGAGGGGACTGATCCTTGGATAGGCGAAAATGGCTGGCCAAGGGTGTGCTAACTGGCTTGGCGTCGCCCATGTTGAATCTTTGTAAAACACGGTTGATGTACTCTTCCTGAGATAACTGCAAAATTCCTCTTTGCTTATCTCTCGTGATTTGCATTCCAAGGATCTTCTTTGTCGGACCTAAGTCCTTCATGTCAAACTCTTTTGACAACTGCATCTTCAAGCTTCTGATCTCGTCCATATCTGAACCTGCTACTAACATATCATCGACGTAAAGTAGCAAAATGATATAACTGGACTTATATCTCTTGAAGAAGCAACAGTGGTCGACATTGCACTTCTGAAAACCTTCCTTGTGCATTAAGCCATCAAACTTTTTGTACCACTGTCTTGGAGCTTGTTTCAGGCCATACAAGCTCTTCTTTAATCTGCACACCATATTCTCCTTGCCTTTCTCTGAGAAGCCTTCGGGCTGGTGCATGTATATCACCTCATCTAAGTCTCCATGGAGAAATGCAGTCTTCACGTCCAACTGCTCAAGGTAGAGCTCTTCACTGGCAACAATACTTAAGACGGACCTGATAGTATTGAGGTTGACAACTGGAGCAAAGATTTCAGTGTAGTCAGTCCTTCCTTTTGTTGAAATCCTTTGACAACTAGTCGGGCTTTGTATCTCTTGGAGCCATCACGCTCCTTCTTCATCCGACACACCCACTTGTTGTGAAGTGCCTTCTTTTCCATAAGTAACTCAGCTAGTTCCCATGTTTGATTGGTGATCAAAGACTTCATCTCGTCTTTCATGGCAAGCTCCCACTTGCTGGCATCTGTGGTCTGACATGCTTCTGCATAATCTTCAGGCTCCCCTCCATCAGTCAACAACATGTAGTCCATGTATCTCCTGTTAGGCACATGAGGCCGAAAAGACTTTCTCAATACAGGAGCCGGAGTAGAAGGCTCTGGTGTGTCAGACTATTGCTCACTACTCTGTTCAGTTGATTCCTCTGGCTGAGGACTCTTAACTATAGGACTTTCTGGGACATCGTCCACCTCTGCATACTTTGGCCCACTCCATTCTGGGTTGTTGGCCTCTGTGCTATGCTTGTACTTGTACATCACTCTTTCGTTGAAGATTACATCTCTACTGCGGATCATCTTTTTGTTTTCATCATCCCATAGATGGTAGCCAAACTCATCCTCACCATAACCGATGAAAGTGCACCTTTTAGATTTGGGATCAAGTTTATTTCTACCTTGATCACTGATGTGCACATATGCTACACAACCAAAAACTCTAAGATGTGAGAGTTTTACCTTTTTTTCCGCTCCATACCTCTTCTGGTATTTTGTGCTCCAATGGTACCGATGGACCTCGATTGATCAAGTAAGCTGTTGTGTTGACTACTTCTGCCCAGAACTGCTTCGGTGAGCCTAACTGCACATGCAAGCTTCTGGCTCTTTCAGTCAACGTTCTATTCATACGCTCAACTACACCATTGTGTTGAGGTGTACCCGGCACGGTTCTCTCCATTCTGATCCCATGCTCATAGCAAAACTTCTTGAATCTGGCATCTTCATATTCACCACTATTGTCGGTCCTGAGCTTTTTGATCTTCAACCCTGTCTCATTTTCTACCATGGCTTTCCATATCTTGAAAGCCTCAAATACTTCAGACTTATGTTTCAGAAAGTATACCCATACCTTCCTAGAGTGGTCATCAATAAAAGTCACAAAGTATTGTTTCCCACTAATGGATGAGACAGTCGTTGGACCCCAAACATCAGAGTGAACAAGCTCGAGTCTTTCCTTCTTTGGAGTTCTTCCACTTGTCTGAAAGCTGACTCTTTTCTGCTTTCCAAGTATACAGTCTTCACACATGTCAATTTCTACTGACCAAAGACCTGGTAGTTTGCCCTTTGAGTGCATGACCTTCATCCCTTTCTCACTCATATGGCCAAGTCTCTGGTGCCATAGGTTGGGATTTTCATTGTTTGCTGCAACTGCAATCAAGTGACATGCTCCTGCTGTCTTGTAAAGAGTACCACTCTTTTTACTGCGAGCAATCGTCATTACACCCTTTGAAATCTTCCATTAATCACCGTGGAAGATTGTTGTGTCGCCATCACTAGCCAACTGGCCTATTGAGATTAAGTTCTTCGTCAGGTCGGGAATATGTCTGACATTTTTCAATTCCCATACAGACCCGTTCAACTTAATCTTCACTACACCTTTACCCACAATCTCACAAGATTGCTCGTTACCAAGGTAAACTTTATCGAGGTTCCCGAGGACATAATTCTCGAAGAAATCTTTCTGCGAAGTGGCATGAAAAGATGCTCCAGAGTCTAACACCCAAGACTCTTCCTTGCTCTCCAAAGAGCATATTAATGCATCATCACCTCCTGAGGTGGAAGCAACATTTGCTTCCGTCTTCGTCTCCTGATTCTTCGGTGCACTCTTGCACTGATTTTTATAGCGTCCGGACTTCCCACAAATCCAACATTCAACAGTCTTCAAGCTATTGGAATTGCGACGATTCTTAGATTTGGACCTCTTGTCCTTTGATCTACCGCGTCCATTTCCTCTGGTTGAATTTCTCCCTCTTGACTCTGTATGCAATACTGAAGAGGCTGATGATTCACCCGACTCTCTCCGTCGGATCTCTTCACTTAGAATCAGATCACGAACATCATCAAATATCAACTTATTGCTTCCCGTTGAGCTACTCACAGCCGTGACAGTAGCATTCCAACTCTCTGGAAGGGAAGACAAAAGTATTAATGCTCGTACCTCATCGTCAAATTCGATTCCAACTGAACTCAACTGGGTTGTGACTAAGCTGAGTTCATTGAGATGTTGCGCTACTGATGCGCCTTCCATCATCCTGAAGTTAAACAACCGCCTCATCAAATGAACTTTGTTTGAGGCCGACGGCTTTTCATACATGCTGGAAAGAGCTGCCATAAGACTCGTCGTGGTCTTCTCTTTTGCAATGTTGAAAGCAACATTACGGGATAACGACAATTGGATAACTCCAAGGGCCTGTCTGTCGAGAAGATTCCAATCTGCATCCTTCATGCCCTCTGGTTTCTTTTCTTGGAGAGGTTGATACAGCTTTTTCTGATACAGATAATCTTCGATCTGCATCTTCCAAAAGCCAAAGTCCGCACCATCGAACTTTTCAATGTTCACCTTTCCTTCATCTGCGGCCATCGCTCCCACTCAAAAATGACTTCCTCTGGATCGTCTCTAACAATTTTGGTGAACCACCATGTATTAGAATACTGCCGTGGATACTTTACTATTCACAAAATTTACTATTCACATGAATAGTACCCTCACCAAAAAATGACAAAAAATGAGCACCTAAGCTCTGGTGTCAGTTGTTAGGAAATTACGCTAAATTTCCCCTCATCAAATATGTGAAAGCCAAATAAATGCAGAATAATGACACAAAATTGATAACGGAGTTCGGCCAATTATGCTTACGTCTCCAGGCTGCTGCAGATATTTTACTGAAAAGGGAAATATACAAAGTGTTTACAAACACTCACAACCTCTCACAACCCACAACCCAATTACACCCAAAACCTTTTTTTTTTCTCACAGAGATACTCTCACACTAAAGCTTCTCTCTAAGCTTATATTTTTCTCTCTGGCTTCACTTGGTTTTGGGATGATTTTCCCTGCATGTATTGGTTTCTATTTATAGAGGTCGAGGCCTATTTTTCCCAACCAATTCACGGGTGGCACAATAAATTTTCTTTGAAAAAATTGCTGCACCTGCAAAGTTTGGCACCGAAACTTTGTTTTCAAAGTTTGCTGCAGGTGCAATTTATTTTAGTGGTTGAGGCAATGTTGACTAACAGGTTTAACCAAACTAATCAATATCTAGTGTGGGCTAAAGTTTTTCAAAATTCATCCGATGTCTCAATTTTAAATTCTAGTTTCTTCTTCTCCACTCCACCACAACCAAATCTATGACATGTTACTGCCACCATGCACAACCTATCAATTGCAAGAAAAAACAACCAGATTTGTACCAAGCCGCCCACTATCTTAAGCAAGACCTTGGATATGCACCTCACCACGATACCACCTACAACAATGAAAGAGAACAGGTGAGGAAGGGTTAGGTCACGCCTCCATCAGTTTTTTAAAAGCAGAACAATTTGTATTAATTAAGAGCTGGGCACTCTAACCCAATACAATTAGAGGTGTGGAAAACTCGTCCCGACTCGAGGTGCTTGGGTCGGCTCAAACACTAACCTGCAATAGAGAAGGATCAAACCTATGTCCCATTTAGTGACCCGATGTCGGGTCAGGGACGAGTCCAAGTTGACCATCAGATTATCCGGTCCGGCCCATATAGTTAGTTTTCATAGCTTTTATTCTAATTTTGTTGCATTGGTCACTATCCCTATCAGATTAGTCACCAACTCATTTAGTATTTAGGAATTTATAACTTTCAATTTCACTAACACATTCTGTTGTCCCTATCCCTAATCTCACGAATTGATACCCTTCCATCAATCTCAACGATATCATTGCTCTGTGCACCGTCAATGACCTCTATTGCTGCAGCACACCACCATCATTCTGCACCATCAATTACTGTCTTTGCTATAGCACACCATCGATGTTTACACTTTGCCCCTTTTTCCATAAGCTTCTCTGTCGCTCTCTACCAATATGCTTGCTAGCGCTTCTCTTTTTCTCATTCCCCTTTCTATTTTTCATCCCTTACTGCATGTTGTGCTAAATCACAAATCTGATGATGTTAATCACTGTGTACACAATGTTTTCCTGATTGCAGGCGACAGACACGGTTAGCCCCATACGAGTTAAAGTGTGATAAAAAAAAAAAAACTTTGAACTCTAGGTACTTCCTGCTCTTAGTAGCAACTTTTTTGAATTAATCCCTACTTTTTGTTCATAAATAACAATCATACTATGTTTTTTTGGACGTTTGGCTCTTCTCTTTCTACCCTTTATTTTTTGTCTGATTTAGCTTTTATTTGTTGTTACTCCAAAGCATTAAGCTAACAAGGTTTCGTTATCTTCTTGTACATTTGAATATTAAATGTCATTTTTTGAATCCGAGGCTTGGGGATAGGTGATAGTGTTTGCAATTTGTTTGGTGGGTTTTATATAGTTTCATCCCTAGTAACTATGGTCAGATCTTACTTGCAGGTTTTGGGGGCCCTCCTAGAGAGTCAGAGAAGTCTACAATATTCCAGGTCAGTAGCAGAACTTCTCCTTTGCTGCATGTTCCAAGAATCTTAATTCAATTTCTAAACGAATTCTTATCTTTATTAGAATTGACATGAATTGCAATGTTGTCTATGCTGTCATAATT
The DNA here is from genome assembly GCA_035048595.1 of Echinosophora koreensis. Taxonomy (NCBI): domain Eukaryota; kingdom Viridiplantae; phylum Streptophyta; class Magnoliopsida; order Fabales; family Fabaceae; genus Echinosophora; species Echinosophora koreensis. The sequence goes on from JAPCYP010000069.1 coordinate 115,325, forward strand.
TAAACTTTTAATATCTACAATAATCTTCTTTTTAACTCAACAATTGAAATGATTGTGTTTTCTCTAAAACAAGAATAAGACTTATGTTATTATCCCCAAGTACTGTTTAATTTTTTTCATTGGTTATGGTTCCCTTTTAATTAAATAAGTGGTCTCTATTTTGGTCTCTAATTCCCAACTTCTTTTTCTTCTTCTTTTTTTTAATGTGAATTAAGTGTTTAATGATTTAGTGACCTATATTTCGGTCTCTAATTTTAATCAAATAATCGGTCTCTATTTCAGTCTCTAATTTCTAACTTCTTATTTGTATTTTAATGTGAATTAATTATTTAGCGATTTAGTGACCGATATTTCAATCTCTAATTTTAATCCAATAATTAGTCTCTATTTCTGTCTCTAACTTCCAACTTCCTATTAATGTGAATTTAATTATCTAACAATTTAGTGACCGGTATTTCGGTCTCTAATTCTTATCAAATAATCGGTCTCTATTTCAGTTCCTAGTTTCCAACTTCTTATTTGTATTTTAATGTGAACTTAATTATCTAACAATTTAGTGACCGATATTTTGGTCTCTAATTTTAATCAAATAATCGATCTCCATTTTGGTCTCCAATCACTAACTTCTTATTTTTATGTTGATTGGAATTAAATTATTTCACAATTTAGTGACCGATTTTTCAGTCTCTAATTTTATTTAAACAATCGGTCTCTATTTCGGACTCAAATCTCCAACATATTATTTTTATTTTAATGTGAATTACTTATTTAGCAATTTAGTGACCGATATCGTGGTCTCTAATTTTAATGAAAAAATTGGTCTCTATATCGATCTCTAATACTCAACTTTCTTATTTATATTTTAATGTAAATTGAAATTTTTAGTAATTTAGTGACCAATATTTCGGTCTCTAATTTCTTTCAAATAATTGGTCTCTATTTTGGTCACTAAAATATATTAGCAACCGATTTAGAGACCAATTTTTTTTTTGTCAAAAATGCATGGAATCGGTCTCCAAATCGGTCTTAATAGTGACCAAATATTTTCGATCTCTAAAATCGGTCACTAAAAAATGGATTTCTAGTAGTGTATGGTTTTCAGGATATTTTTGCAGGTGATACCATTTTTTACTAGATACCAATTTATTTAGATGTGTTTACAGGTGATTCTTATCTCCTTCAGTGTTTTTTAAAGAACTACAAACTTCCTTTAGTTTGACATTTGATGCCAAAACTTGTCATGTGTTTACAGGTAGCATGATGGAGCCATTTCTAAGCCACCGACATGACTGTGATTCTTATTATAGCTTGTGATTCTTTGTTTCCATCTCTAATTAAGCCATTTCTAAAGCTTGTAATTCTCTGTTGCATTTACTATATATGAAGTTCCATTTCTTTGATTCTGTGGATTCCTTGTTGTCCCAACTGTGATTGAATTTTTATCTTCTAATTATGAATTTGTATGGTAGTTACATTGATATCAAAGGGGAGGGGTTCTGCCCTATATATAGCATAATGTAGCATAATTGTGAGCTATATACACTTGTTAAATTGAGCCTAAAACATGATAAAGTAAGTGATCTCTACCAACACATTGATATGTACTTATGTTGACAGAGAAGATTCTTCTGGTTTTATCTTTTGTCATTGGAATGTCTCATGAAAAGAAAATTATTTTTCATATTATTTTGGTGATATCTGAAATTTAAAAAAGAAAATGATCATCAAGTGTGAGGTTAGAGTTATTCTTTCAGAGATAATCTAATGCTCCTTACATGAAAATTTTAACATATGTTCATACTTCGGGTCAACCAGGTCCCAATCTATTTAGGTCTGATCTTAAATCAACCCGCATATGATTAGGTTCCTTCAGGTCTAGGGACGAGTTTAAGTCCAAAATATTGGGCCAGTCAATGTTTAGGGCCGGGTTATCAGGGACCAACCTAACTTGTCCCTCGTCCCACGCTCACCTATAAATACAACAAACACTTTAAAACAATATTGTTTCCACTATATCGTATAAACAAACTGAGAACAAAAACATTACAAAGTGCATCTACCACGCCTAACAACGTCATGATATCTTAAGCACTCTTTGATAATAAAAAGGAAGGAATAATGCTTCCATTAACTTCAACCCACACTCTGTCTCCAGAACAAATGTAGTTAAGCACGCGCACCGCCATCAGTGTGTAATCCAAGCAGAGAGAGAATGGGTAGGGTTCAAGAGTTTTTATTTTCTTCCTTTGTAAAATATTTTTGAATTTTTTTTTATAAAAATCGATTACCCGAACCTAAACCAATGTGTTATCAATTATAGGTTGGTTCTAATTAGGTTACCTATTTTTCCTAAAAAAATTGACTCGAAAACGTTTGGTTGTTTCAGACTTTGATTTCTCCAAAACTCGACCCCACTTGACTGTGTGCAGTCCCAGGTAGTTTCGTCCCACCCTGCAGGTAACAAATCTTCCCTACTTGCACAGGGTGGGTTTAAACATGATCCACTATAAATTGGGACAAATATATGTTTTGGTCAATACATCTCGCCTTACTTCGCAGTCCACATATAAATGAAAGGTATACCTCTTAGTTTTATCAATTATGAACAAGCCTTGGAATAATAAAGTTTGTTTTTTTTTTTTAAGCAAGGAGACATGCAAAAGCATCACAATAGAGACTAACATCCCAACTAGGTTGGCACCTTAGCCACTATCTATCATTTGCAGCACACCTCAATTTATTAAAAAAGGAAAAAATCAAAACGATACAAGAGCATGGGGGGACATAAACCTTACCCATGAAATCATCTAAAACGAAAATTAGGGAGTCCTACCCTATTATTATAAAAATCTTCCCTAATAAAACTAGGGATTAAATCCCACCAAAAGAATCCATGAATAGATAACCCGTGATTGGCAATTTTATCTGCACAGTTATTGCCCTCACGAAAAATATGAGAGTAACCAAAACGCATTTCCTTAGTAAAGGCCATACAATTATTCCACCTATTCCTAAGTTTCCAAGGAACCATTGAGGGAGAAGAAATTGCAGAGATGACAAGCTTGGAGTCACATTCAAGCCATAACGACCAACCTCTTTTATGAGCAATTTCAATAGCCAGGATAGCTCCCATAATCTCAGCATGAAAAGCAAAAGAGACTCCAAGATTGGCTGCAAAGCAACCAAGAGTGGCAGCACTATGATCACGAAAAATTCCACCACAAGCAGAAGGACCCGGAGCACCTATAGAGGCCCCATCAGTGTTACACTTGACCCAATAACAAGGAGGAGGATGCCAAATGACTTCTATAATTTTAGGTGCACGACTGAGATGACACCGGACCATAAAAGCCTTTAATAACATAGAATCCTGAATGGAGGATGAGGAGGTTCCTTTGCTCAGATTCCCTGCAAGACTAACATTAGCAAGTATAAGGTTTTTTGCCACTTGCAAAGGGATAGACCTGTTATCAAACCTAGATTTATTTCTGCAGTGCCAAATTACCCAGATTGTGTTAATTATGGTAGCAATCAACAGATCCTTTACTTGAGAGCTCCATTGCTGATCACAGAAAGAGAAAACAGAAAGAAGAGAAGAAGTATCAATTGCCAAGCTAACAATGTTACTCAACCAAAACCATAAATCCTTAGCAAAGGCACATTGGAGGAAAAGGTGCTCGGTTGTTTCATAATTACAACCACATAAATTACACCAAGAGACCACTGTGCAGCCATTTTTCCAAAGATTCTCATCAGTAGGCATGCGATTATGCAGGATTCTCCAAACCAGGAAAGACTTGGAAGGAGGAACACATTTATTCCAGATGAATTTGGCCCAAGAAACAGCATGCCCATTGCTATTAAGAAATTTAAAAGCATCCTTCAAAGTTAGAGAGCCCTTTTCAGTTCTGCACCATACACGATGGTCTTTGCTAGGGAAGGAAGGGATGCTGATATGCCTTAGCTCTTCAGCTATAGCAGGACAGTTTTGAAGGATAATACTTGGAATGAACCACGAGTTACTATGCAGAAAATCTTTAACCTTTGCATTTAAGGAAGAGTGTAAATGAGCTGGTAAAGACAGCAGAGAGATCAAAGGCTTAGATAACCAAGCATCATTCCAAAAGTTGATGTCAGAGCCGTCTCCAATCAACCATGAAGAATTATCAAGAACTGAACTCAAGTGAGGTTTGATTCCTGACCAAATTGAAGAAGAGATGGAATACTGCACAACTGAATTATTTCTCAAGACTCTAGCTCTTAAGAGATTAGCCCACTGATCAGGGGAAGAAATGAAATCCCAGCACAGTTTCAGCATAGAAGCATTATTGATAGCTCTTAAAGATCTGACTCCTAGACCTCCTTCGGCTTCAGATTTGCAAACTTTGTGCCAAGCAACTGTAACTGTTTTCTTGATATCTGTATTACCAGACCAGATGAAGTTCCTCAGCCAGCTATCAACTAATTTCAGCAAGCTTATAGGCCAAGAGTAAACCTGGAAGCTATACATGACCATACCAATAACCACAGATTTAACAAGTTGAACTCTCCCCATGATAGACAACAAACAACCTTTCCATGTGTCTAATTTTGATTTGATCCTATCTGCAATAGGTTGCAAATGGGACTTCCTAGGCTTACCTTTAAACATAGGCAACCCAAGATAAGTGAAAGGAAATCTACCAGCAGAGAAACCTAATGTATTAGCAATGCTAGACATTCTAGAAGCCGAAATGTTACCTGCATAGAACTTGGACTTGTGGAGATTTACCATCTGACCAGAAATTTCCCCATACTCCTTAAAAAGAGACATTAAATTAGATAAATTCTGATTGGAGGCTCTGAAGATGAGAATATCATCAGCATATAAAATATGACTAGGAGATCTGAAGCCTCTAGGACCAGCCATTGTTTTAAGCTTTCCATCTTGAACTAACTTGCAAATAGCCCTGCTCAATACATCTTCTGCAATACAGAACAAAAGAGGGGACAAGGGATCACCTTGCCTAACACCCCTCTTACAAGAGAAAAACCCAACTGATTTGCCATTGACACCAATAGAAAGTTTAGTTGAGTTGAGAATGGTCTCAATCCATTTACAGAATTTAGCATCAAATCCAAAAGAAGAAAGAACCTTCAATAGGAATTTCCAATCCATGGTGTCAAAAGCCTTTTTGACATCAATCTTCAAAGCTATATTGCCACCAAAAGCCCTTTTGTCTAGCAAATTCACACATTCTGAAGCTGTACAAAGACAATCATTAATGTACCTTCCTTGAATAAAACCTTTTTGGTTATCAGAGACAATCTTTGGAGCTACCTTAGCCAGCCTATCTGCAATAACTTTAGTGATGATTTTGAACTGGAAATTGGCCAAGGCAATAGGCCTAAAATCCTCAACTCTATCTGCACCTTGATGTTTTGGAATTAGAACCACCAAGTTGGAGTTGAGGTTGGGCAGCAACCAACCCTGCTCAAAAAACTGAATGACAGCTTTGCAAACATCATGCTGAACAATTCCCCAGTAATTTTGGAAGAAGAAGCCACCAAAACCATCAGGCCCTGGAGCACCACTACCATTCAAGGAAAACACTGCATTTTTCACTTCTTCAATGGAGGGCAAGTTGGTTAACATTAGGTTGTCCTCCCTAGAAACCATTGGAGTTAGAATTCTGTCAACTAAGTCATTTTCCCAACACTAATTATCAGAACAGAACAGATCAGTATAATAACTCAATATATGATCCTCTATATCCTTTGTAGCATGCAGAACTTGATCCTCCTTTTTAATCAAGGAGATTTGCTTTGAGACATTCCTTATCTTGGTGATCTTGTGGAAGAATTCAGTGTTTCTATCACCTTGAAGAAACCAATCAATTCTGGATTTTTCTTTCCAGAATTCTTCTTGACAATGTAAAGCATACTGCAATTCAGATTGAACCTGTTTTTCTTGCTCAAACAGCATGTCAGTCATACCTGTGGAACTGATAATTTGTTGGATATCTTCAACCTTAGCCATAACAGAATTAACTTTAATGTTAACATCTCCAAAAGTATCTTTATTCCAGCTCTTAAGTCTGCCTTTCAACAGCTTTAACTTCTAAGAGAGAATGAACATGGGACAGCCTGCTACCTCAGAATTCCAGACTTCTTCAATTATTCTAGAGCAGTCCGGATTGGAAGACCACATCTTCATGAACTTAAATGAAGAACTAAAATTTTTAACTTCCTTCTTCATTGATAAGAGCAAGGGAAAGTGATCAGATTTGCTTCTAGGGAGTGTGCAGCAAGCAACACTAGACCAGAAGTTCAACCATTTGTCATTACAAACCACTCTATCTAGTCTTTTCTCTGTTAAAGCATTCCCTCTTCTACCATTGGACCAAGAGAATTGAGCACCACGGGTTAGAATATGGGAGAGTTGATAACTGTCAGTCCAAAGCTTAAACTCCTCAAAAGCAATCTTCAAAGGTAAGCAACCACCCCTTTGTTCATGAGCACCAAGAACAACATTATAATCTCCTATGAAACACCAAGGGCCATCATTTGCTTGTTGTAAAGCTGTCAGTTCAGCCCACAACACTCTTCTGTTCTGATAGTTAGTACTAGCATAGATGGCCGAAATGAATATTTCCTGAGAATCCATCTTTAAAGAGAAAGAAACATGTTGATTAGAGCAAGCAATAACAGTAGGATGCAGGGATTCATGACAGATACACCATAGATTAGGCAGAAGAGTATTCCTATCATTAACTGCAAAGACTTTAAGCTTGAATTTTGTCCAAAACCTGTCAGGGAATTGAGCAATACTAATCCAAGGCTCAGCAATGAAAATAAGATCAGGCTTATTAGAAACCAGAAAGTTCTTCAAAACCAACCTAGTGTCTAGGTTGCCAATCCCTCTAACATTCCAGAAGAGGAACTTCATCATGCAAAATTAACAGGACCAGCCCTGTTTCGGGCTTTTGGCTTACAGCTTTTGCTAGAGCTAATTGTTTCTGTCTCAATTTCTTCTTTTGAGACTTTGATAGAAAAACTTTGAAATTACCTTGCTCAGTATGAACTTCATTGACATTAAGGCATTCCTCTTCCTCTTCAATCTCTTCTTCATCATTACCATTACTCCAGAACTTAGACAAAATCCTGACATCCTGCTGAGCCTGATGAGGTAGAATGTCTACCTGAGAAGGGATAATAACATTAATCCTCTGAGGGATTGAGTTGTCCTGCATATTGTTGTCCATGCCTCCCATCGAATCAGAAACATGACTAATTGACTGAACTCCAATACCATTCTCAGTTGAACCTGCTATAGGAGTCTGAAAACCAGGACAATTATCAGTTAAAACTCTATCTGCCTGAGGTGATTCAGGATGTAATGATTCTGCATATTCTGAGGATGAGTCCTCAACACAATCCTCTTGGATTACATGATTATCCAAATTATCCTCTGAATCACAATCTTCATTCTGTTGCACTACTGCAATTCCATTATTATCTGCAGTAACATGATTATGATCATGTTTTCCACCATTATCTGGATCATTACCAGTATCTTCCTTACCATCAATTCCTTGATCAGGATTATCCATTACTGCAACATCTGGTTTCTGGACAGCAGGCTGTTGAGGAACATATGCAGTTCTTGATTTATGATTTAAATATTGCTCCTTGCGAGGTTCAGTACCAATCTTTTTCCTCTTGCATTCCCCAATAGAATGACCAATCGAAAGACAGCAAGAGCAAAAGGAGGGTAGTTTTTCATAATCAATTGCAACATAGAATGCATGATCATCTCTTTCCACCCTAATTCCATTTGGGATTAGACCAGAAAGGTCAATGTCAACTAGGATTCTAGCATAATGACCAAATACTTTATTTTTTGTTGATTCATCTAGAGCAATTGGAGTGCCTATGCCATTTGCAATTTCAAAAAGAATTTTCGGCCTCCAATACTCCATCGGAAGATCATAGATCCGAACCCAAGATTGAACATGAGTTTGCTTTTGAAGATTGGGATTAAAATCTGGACTCCATTGATAAAGTCTAAGCATGCCCGGTTGTAAACTCCATGAACCAACAGTCCAAACACTACGAAGATCTTCTAAAGATGCAAAGTTAAATTCATAATATCCTTTACCCAAAGGAATCATGCGCCATTGTCCAATTGGTTTCCATAATTTCGATAACTTGTCTCTTAAGTCATGAAACTTAATTGGTTGATTGCCTTTCGGAAGGATTATGCGGCCATGTAAACTGTTTTTGCTGCTTTCTAAGCCAATCTTGTATTCATCTTCTGAGATCTTTAATGAAATTGAGTCTCCTATCAATCTCGGCTTTGGCAATTGACTAATAGGTATGTCGAAAGAATTATTGAGTGCTTGAGCAAAAGATTTCCTTTGCGCAGGTAGAGAAGAAGTGGAGGGGGAAGAGGGAGAAGATGGAGGGAATGAAGGGGCTAGAGGTTGAAGAAAAGGCCATGGGCAGGCAGGGTCACGAGTAGACATGGTGCACCATGCAAACCAAACCCTCAAGGTCTTTGTAAAAATCCCTAACCAGTGAATTAATTTAAGAGTTTAGCCTTCCATGGGAGGCTTGAACGAAAATCAACTATGAAGAAGAAACTAGGAGATGTTGCCGTCACTCAAAAGATCGATCAATCAATCAAGCTCGCACATGGCCCATTGTAAAAAAAAAAAAAAAAAAAAAAAATAATAATAATAATAATAATAATAAAATAATAATAATAATAATAATAAAGTTTGTTATAAAAAAATAAATAGATAAATTCTTTCTATGTGTTAAGAACTTAAATGAATGTTTTATTACATACATATAGTAGTTTTTAATCTGGCATAACCCTACTAATTTAAATAATGACCTTAGTGCTTTAATGGGTTTATGGGCTACCGATCCTTAGGTCCAAGGTTAAGCTAAGAGAGGGTGTCAATCCATTTCCCCTTCATTCATCTTTTTGGTTGAGAACCCTAGAGAAAGAACTTAGAGTGAGAAAGTTAGAGAGAGCTTGGGAAGGATGAAGCCATTGGAGAGCTAGAAACTTGGTGTTCACACCTCTACTCCTTCATTTTCCATTTTTAGCTTTGGAGGCACAATAACCACAACCTAGGTGAGGGGTTTTTTTTTTTTTTCTTGGAATGGTCGATTCTAAGATGAATTTTTCTTTAATCTTGTTTCTCTTTTGATTTTTTACCTGAGCATGTTACATGATGGGATGTTGGTTTAATTTTTGTGTTTTATGGCTTTGTCATTTTATTATTGTGGTGTCATGGATTGAAAACGTAGGGCATAGCTGAGAATTTTTTTTTTCTTTTCCCGGTTGTACGTGAACCCCATGTAGAGAGTTATAAGGGTGGGCACTTAAAGAAGTTAGGCATTTTGATGGGTGTGTGAAGGGGGTAGTATAATGGTGTTGGAAGAGTTCTTTAAACTATATTTTGTTTTTGTGTGTTACAAAATTGAAGGACATGGTTGCTTTCTTTGTTGGGATATTAGAGAGCTTGACACCTAACCCCATGGCACACTTTTGTTTGTGGCACTTAAGTTATTTTGGAAATTCCTCAATCAATCTAGTAATTCATGTTGATAAGGTGTAGTACAGGGAATGAAGTCATATGGCACAAAGTCTAGGCAAACTAATCACAAGCTATGGTTGTTTGTTTGTTTTTTTTTTTTTTTTTTATAAATGAAACCGTATTTCGGATTCAACTTTTTTTTTTACAAAAGAAACCAATGCCCTTTATCTTATGATGTTGTCGTGCCTTTATCTAAAATGGTAGAGCCTATCATAGATTTGTTATTAGGCTAAGATCTTTGTTATTCCACCCACATTTGTACACGTTCTAGATGTCCAATCCTAGGCATTATTCCACCCGTATTAGTCCATGCTTTATATGTCAAGTCCTAAGTGTGAAAGCGGGCGTGTTGAGAGTCCTGAGGGGAGGGGGGGGGGGGGGGGGGGGGGGGGTTGGGGGTCATCACCTTAGAAGTCGGTTTTGTGGGTTGAGTTAGACATAAAAAATTGTATAGATAAGACCAAAATACCTCATGCTTAGGACCTCCTCGAATCCTTGATGTCCATGTAGGGAGTAGTTTTATGATTATTTTAGTGTTTATATTGGTTTTATTAAGGGTGACAAGCTAGTTTCTTTTGTTTTCAAGACTTGCAAATTATTATTTTGGTTTTTTTAAAAACTTTGATGATATTATTCAATCATATGAGATATCAATGAATGATATATTATTGATAAACTTTGGATGAGATGAATTTATTATGTTTGTGAGGTTACGAACGAGAAAGAAAAGGCCTCCCCTTTCGACGAGTCATGGCTGCGAAATTCGGCCATAACAAAGATTTTGTTATGGTTGGCTCTACTTAAGAAGTGTGAACATTTGATGAATTAAAATCACATTAGAGTTGTTTTTTTGCCAAAAAAAGAAAAAGAACAAACACTCACAATATGTTTGGTTACACGGAGAGGTGGCCTGGAAGCACGTCTGAGAAGCAACTGTAACACCCCGATTTTTTTCCGCTTTCTAAGATCGGTATAAATATAAATAAACGTTTATATTTTTATTTGAAACTTAGAAAATGATTTTGGGAAAACCAAAGTCATGTTCATATCATACTTATTTTTATAAGTATACGGTTAAATTTTCGGTTGAAAATTCAGACGGAACCCGGTCTGCGTTTTCACTGACAGTAAGATTTTACTGATCAGAAAACCTAATTTTGACCCGAGAATGAAATGAATAATCTTTATATCTCATTTCCAACGATATAGGCTATTTTGAAAATTTTCAAAATAAATAAGTTATTTTGGACGTAAAACCCTAAATCGGGTAATCGACGGAATCGAGAACGGAAGTGCAGAGACAAAATTCGACACCGGATGGATGAAGACAATGAGTCCATGATGACTCATAGGGGGTGACTCACCAATGTCATCATTACCTTTAAGCAAAATATCTAGATATTTCTTTAAACTAGTGTAAAGACCGTTTTGCCCTGGGACGATTTTACCCTTGAACTGTCATCGAAATGACAAGTTTGCCCCCACAATTTATGGACACAAATCAGCCACATCCTCACTCATTTCTCACCACATGTTGGTCATGACTACTTTAGGCAAAATTACCATTTTGTCCTTAAGTTGCCATTTAATCACAAAATTGCCTTAAGTGAAATTGCACCTTTGTCCTTAAATTTTTATGACTTGGACCCAAATACCCCCAAGGGCCACGACCCAAACCCCATTTGAGGGCCCATTTCACCTCTATTTAAGGCAATGTTCATCATCTTCCTCAAGCTTTCTCCATTTTTCCATTAAAAAGCTTAAGTTCCATAAGCCATTTTTGTGAAGGAAGTGCTTGCTTCCTTGCTCATTTTTCAATTCCAAGAGGTATACCATGCTCCTCTCACTCAATCATTATCATGTTCTTCATTCAATTTTATGTTTTAAAGCCTTGATCATATTTTTCAATTCCTATATCTAGAAACTTTGAAAATTCATAGTAAATCATAGAAAAATCCAATGAGCATGAAACCAATTTCTATGATCTTATTATCCTCTCTATATTTAAGATCAAAGAGGATACATCAAACTAAAATTTAGTGCCTATTGTTCTTGTTGAGGCCGAACCCTAACTCAAGTGGGGGGATGAACTTTGTTCATTTTTTTTGACATGTCTTGCTTGATTCAACCCTTATAGCTCATATAGGTATTGAATCCATGCTTGTTTAGTTAAATGAAAACCTCTAAGCCATATTTTTACTCATGGCAGAAATTATGTTTTTAAGGAATGGAAAGATTTTGTTTCATTTTTCAACTTATGATAACTTGTCTTAACTCTACACTACTCTAAGGTCATGGATCTAAGAATATGTGAAATTTTGAAATCTCTAACTCAAATTTAGTGTCATGGCCGAATTAGGGTTCTTGAAAGGTTGGAATATTTTATTTCAATCTTTGTATTCTAATCTTTGTTTTAGGGTTCTAAGTGATCAAGGATCACTAATTCAAGAGCTTAGGAATTTTAGAAAATGTTTATCCATCCAAACACCTCATGGCCGAACCTAGCATGTAGGAGCATAGGTGTATTTAGTGTTTGATTGGTATTTAATTGTTGTGTTTTGATTGAAGGATAAATTGTTGTGTGAGTCGTGTACGTGTTTTGCGGAGATCGGACGTTTGACGGAATTTCAATTCAACAAGAAAAATCTTCAAGAGGTAAGGGGAGTACCTGAGGGATTTTTTTCAATAGCTATATGCTATTTGTTTGTTGTCTGTATAATTTAGTTGGCATGTTAATTATTTTCTGTAGTTTGAAATTATCTGTTTTGCAATTATCTGCTTTTAAATATTTATTTATCGGCATTTAATTGTTATTATATGTTGTGGCATGTCATTAATTGTGCTATATGCTATATTATTGACATGATTGTTGTTGATGTGGATTGTGGATTGTAAAGCCTGACAGTGGTCAGAGCGTAATTAAATACGGGTTACAAGCAGTTAAAAGCTTCTTTATGAATTAATAAGTTTAATTCAAAAGAAATAGTAATATAATATTACTTGGTTATTTATTTAATGAAAAATGGAAGAAAGTGGAAAATAATATTATTTTAATCATTTAACAGCGAAAGAACGTTTTATGAGTCATAGTGCGGACGTAATCGTGAAAATATTTTAGCACTGCTAATTTTCACCTAAGGAATTTCTAAATATTAGAAAATGATGTTTTAAGTGAAAAAGTTTCGAAAATGATTTATTACAGTGTTGGAAAATTTATTTTACGACAAAGAGTCTTATTTTGACCTAAATGCGTTTTAAAACGGCAAACGACGGACAATTTCGTCAATATTTGTGAAAGTAGTTTTAAAAAAAGGGTAATATCGAGTAATACAGAGAGTTTGTCTCAAATGATGTTTTCAAGTTCAAATTATTAATTTTTAAAGAAAAATGAGTTTTAAGGACTTTTGACAAGTTTACAAAACGAATTTCCAACGTAAAAGGATTTTCGGTAAACAATGAGTTATTTCCGTCAACTTAGATAAGTTGAGGAAACTTTGGTTTTGTATTTCACAGAACGAAAATGGTTTAAACGAACCTAGCAACCGAGACGTCGGGTCTAGAGTTCTAAGATATGGGTCCGAGGTCCGAAAGTTGAAATTATGGACTAAATATCCTATAAGTGGTGTTTCAGGTTTTGTGCACTAAAATCTACGTATCTACGACTGGTGTATCGGTCTAGATTTCGTGATTTGCACACTTTTGACTTGAAGCCAATTATTGTTTGAAGGAGGTATTAAACTTGAAAGTTTAAAATGTTGTTTTTGGTCGTGAGACTTTTAGCTCCGACAACCAAAGATTGAACACAAAGAAAACAATGAGAACCAAAACGTTTTACATGCATTTTATATTTTGTTGGCAGACATGCCTAAAGGTTTTATGCATGGTGCCTTGGTAGGTATCCATGTTATGGGATACATTTCACCTTTGGGTGAAATGAATGGGGGTCTTGGAAAGGCCGGGTTAATTACGACTATTTCGGGAGCTCGGATATTAGTAATATTTCATAGGCCGAGTTAATTACAACTATCGTTGGATGTTCTTGTGAACTACTTACGATGATGGTTGGAGCTCATATCCTACCAAGTTCTTTACTTAAATAGTTGGAACTCGGAACCTTGACAGGCCAAATCAGTTGAAACTTGCCTTATCTGGCAACGTTTATATTCTGCCTTATTCGGCAATGAGAGCCTGATCAGCTCATTTACTTGATGGTTGGAGCTCCGGAGATTAAGTCTCAAAGTTAGTTGATGATATTGAAGTGTCATGGTTTTTAAAATGGTTACGACTGTCGGGTATGAAACCCTCTGATAAATATATTGTTTATCCTTGTATATTCATGTTAAATGTTATTAAATGTTATTTGTGAGTCGTACATGTGGTTATCGGTTTTAAAATCCATATATTGGAACTCACCCTTACAATATATCAGGTTTTATTTGTTACTGTTGCTGTACCTCGGTATTGCAAGTAGATGGTACAGAGGAAGTTTTAACTTCAATAGGGGATACAAATCCCGATCTTTGCAGAGGTTGGTAATAGTGGTGAGAACTACAGAGTTCTTCCAGTCGGTGTTTTGTAGAGCGACCAGCTTAGGATTTTCTATGGGTTATATGTTTGAAAAGGGCGGTGAATGATTTTAACCTTTGGTTTATTTTCTCTCTTTTAAAAACTGAAACTCCTAAGAAGAATTGTATGTCTTGGCAACTTTGTTCTTTATAGGACTTACTGTTCTAATGGGTGTGTATCTTGGCTGTCTAGAGCTTTCCGTTTAAGAAAGAAATTTTTTATACCCAGATTTTTCGACAGCAAAATAGATCAATTTCCGAAAGCAACCAGCAAAAATTCTTTTTAATTTACTTCCGCAAGTGTTATATAGTAATGCCCAAGGGGGGTGTTACAGCAACTTGCAGTTACTTTTGAGTTAGCGAACCCACATTCGGCAACTTTCAAACGTGGGTCCAAAACATGCTTAGTCTTCAATGTTTGATAGCAAATCTCATTAACGAATATTATATTTAATTTAGCTACTAATAAAGTTAATTACATTAATATTTAAGATTGTGATTAAATATTATAAGCTAGATGAATTTTTTTTATCCCTACAAATAGGGATTGTTTTGGTTTTAGTCCCTACAATTTTTTCTTATAATTTCGTTCTTGTACGTTTTAAAAATTTAGAAATAGTCATCATCGTTAGTTGATCACTGTTAAGTGACGACATGGTTGACGGTTCACCACATTATTCACGCCATGTATGTAATTATTTAATTTTAATTCCACGGTCTAATTTTGATAACCATATCTATAAGAAAGTGTACAATTTTTTAATGAACATGAATATTTATTGGCTAAAATATATTTTTGGTCCTTTATCTTTTGGTCAGAATTTATTTTGGTCATTTATCTTTAAATATATTCATTTTGGTCCTTTATCTTTCAAAAGTTACTTAAACTTGTCCTTTCCATTAGGTTTGTTAGTTACGCCGTTAATAAGGAGCATGTGTGGCAGTTAAGTGACACCCTAACCAATGAGGTGGAGCCACATGTCACTCTTCTTCTTCCTCACTCTCACTCTCACTCTCACCACCACCCTCTTCCAAACCACCGGAACTCCACCAGGCACCACCATCACCATCACCATCACCATCTCAAAACTTCGCCATATCTTAAACGGGACCAGCCTCACCACCACAACTCCATCAGTTCTCTAATGGCACCACCCTCAGATCCGTCGTTTTAACAATCTCATGCTACAGGTAGAGAAGATCCGTCGTTTCTTTGCACTGCTTCTCACTCTTTTTGCTGTCGATTCGTCGTCGACGTTGATCGCTGTTCCTTCTCCAAGCCACAGATCTGTGGTGGAGCCACCATATTTGATTGATCTTCTGGAAGCTCTCTTAACCAGAGAATTTGGAAGTCGACACACTGGATCGGAGATGCCGGTGGCGGCTTCCTCCATATACTTCCTGAACCTCCGCGGCGACATTATCATCAATCATCTCTATCGTGACTATGTTGGGTAATATCTCTTCCTCTCCTCTCTGCTTCGCCGCTAATTGTTGATCTTTACTCTTTAGTGATGGAATAAAATTTACCACTGAACCGTTTCCATTTTCCAGTCTCAAACGTTCTACTTGCTACGGCCTAATGTTTGGTGTGTGCGCTTCGTCCTGGTTGCTTATAGGAAAACAATGAAGCATGTTTTGATCGAAGCTTGGATGTTGTGATATCACGGTTTCAATTCTCAGATTGAACTTGTAGAACTTGTAGATGGAAGAGTTCTTCATATTGATTATGTTGTTTGATTTAGATTAGATTGATTAAAGAGTGTTTTGTATTGTGTTGCATCTGAAATTTTTAGGGTTTCTTTTAGGGAAGAAGACTCACTTGAGAGAGAAGAGTGCCACGTGGCTCCACCTCATTGGTCAGGGTGTCACTTAACTGCCACACATGTTTTCATTAACGGTGTCACTAACAGACCTGACGGAAAGGACGAGTTTGAGTAACTTTTGAAAGATAAAGGACTAAAATGAATCTTTTTAAAGATAAAAGACTAAAATGAATTCTGATCAAAAGATAAAGGACCAAAAGTATATTTTAGCCATATTTATTAGTACAAATTTATTTATGTTTTTTTGATGTTACAAGGTTTTATCACATCCTCGATTGGGTGCTAAGGCTCCTAATCGGTTGAGTTCTTCTGTTAAAGTTTGTTTACTACTTGAGATTCCCCGTTTTGGTATTAGCACATTGTTTAATAAATGTTAAAAGATACGAAATATGAGAAGGTACATAGAAGAAACTAGTATTTACTAACTTCTTCCTATGTGACTTTTTACTTGTGAAACCAACTCATCATATGTTAATGGAAGTTAGATTTATATCCTTCGCTCAGTTCAAAAATTCAGAAGTATGAGTATCTAATTCTAAAGTACAAATATTAATATCACAAAACATAAAAAAAGGATTAAAAGCAGGTTAACATTGACTGACAACTTTTGTAATGTACACCTCAAACACACCAAAGCATTCAATCTCGATTCTCTATAATATGATACCTCACTTGCAACACAAATAAAATCAATAAAAGCAAGAAGCCTTCACAAGTTAATATCTTTATAATAATTTCCCCCTTCCTATCAAGTGCGTAATCAGCAAAAATGTTATGTCACAAGGGTAATCCAAAGCTAACTGAGATCTTTGCTATAGCCTCGTTTTGATTCACCTATGTCTCCTAACGATGGCCATATTCCTTGCTAGATGGCTCGATGCTGTTGCCAAATTCCTGGCTTGACATTATTGCCTTTCTGAATTTCATCATGTCGGCATTATATTGCATCGTATCATAGTCTGAGCTCCCTGATGAAGAAGCGTACTTGCTGCTGTGACCTGAACCCGCAGGCTTCATCCCCTCCTTCAAGTCTTCTAGTGAGACATCTCCTTCCAATACCCTTACTATCTGCACATGATTAAGTCACAATTTAAGTTAATCTTTTTTTGGTCCTTGACCAGGAATATACCTCGCCGGAGGCGGGGACTAATCTCCTGCGGGGAATGAATGACACCTGAAGGCGGGAAACCCCCTCCCAACGGAAATTTGCTTCATACGCAAGAGCTGGCATTCGAACCCCAGCCACTTGGTTAAGGGGCACAAATCCACCACCCCTTGTACCAACCTCCTTTGGTACAATTTAAGTTAATCTAAATTCATATCACAATTTTATTTTTTATTTTTCAAAATGTCCATACATGTCCTCCGAAACTATGATTTCCCAAGCACAATTTACCAATCAAGCCCAAATGACTAGAAGAAATGTCAAACATATATATGACCAAACCGATGCCTTTACTTAGTAATGATTTCAAACTATAGGTGACGTATTGCGGTTTCAAAGTTCTTCATTACTATAATTGGTTATGAATGGCAACTGCATTAGTCATATTTTTTGTCAGATCTACGCAATTTTGTAGCATTGTGACAATTGTACATAATTCTGTAAATGTTACATGATTGTAATTTAAAATCATGTATAGTAATTTCAAGGTTTCATATATGACATTAATTAAAGGAAAAAATATGCATCTCACCACTTTTTTATCTCACTATTTTTTTAACATTCAAGACAAAAATGATTTGATGGATGATTATAAAGTAGGTGTAAAAGTGAACATAAAAAGGTAATGTGAGAATATAAATTAAATGACATTGTCTCCATGTGCATCATATATATATATACCTGGCTCATTTTTGCACGTTTCTTCGCAGAATGGCGAATGCTTGCAGCAGCACATGCTGCCATCCTTGCCATTTCCTGACTATTGTAGTTACCCTCCAAAAATGGATCCACCAACTCTCCAAAGTTGCCATCCTCCTCTAGCCCACGATTCAGGAGTGGTCGAGCCTGCTCGGTACATTATTTCACAATAAATTTTAGATAAAAAACACGAGTTGTAGAATGAAGTTGAAAACCAAAGTAATTTTTGGTTTTTTGAGTGATCACTTCACTCTAATGTCTGCAATATATTTGAAGGAAAAAACTTATGTGTTGTTTCTGTTTCATAAGTATTTTTGGTGTTGCTATCCAATAATAATAAGAGTTTAATTTTTATGCATTGTTTACACTAATAACCAATCAGAAATCATGGAATTAATGACTTTTAAGGTGATTAGGATAAGAATTAAACATTTATGATGATGTATCAATTTTTGATTGATTGACAGTGTAAAAAAACTTTAAACTATCAGTATATATCAATTAAATCCTAATAATAATACATGTGCAATAATTCACCAATAAAAATAAAATATGTGTAACATTTGTTACACATATATTATTTTTATTGAAAAACGGCATGGAACAATACATAAGTTTTGTCCATATTATAGATATGCAGCTTTGTGCAATGAGACAAATAGAAAAAGGAAAAGATAAAAATGTATATGGTACTGACCCAGTCCACTAAGCTATCCTCCATGGTATTTGTGATATCCAAAGGTCGCTTCCCAGTTACGAGTTCCAAAAGCATAACCCCAAATGAGAAAACATCAGATTTCTCTGTCAATTTTCCACTTGATGCATATTCTGGGGCTAGGTACCTGTTTTAACATGAAAATCTAGGTCATCAAGCAGGATTAACTTATTTAAACATAATTGTTCTTGCAAATTATGTCTTAAACTTTCTAAGTGTAAGAAGGATACAATACTAGCCGAATGATGAAATTGTTGGGCGTAAAGCTCTTAAGGGGCCGGGAATCATACGTCATTATCTTCCATTTCGCTAAGCCTTGTCGTGTAAATATTTCAATGTGCTATCAAATCATTCAGTATATTGCAGTATATTCAGTATATTTCAATGGCTAAATAGTTTAGTGTATATTCAATTATAAATGATTTTCATGACATGCAGGAAAAAAGTTCTTTGTTTTGATAGATTATTAATGTAATTAACATTTTGGAACATATAATTATGAATATTTTATATAAATTCGATGCATATATATTTGTTAGAATAACTTTAATTTTTATTGTTGGCCCTCCTTGTCATGGAAGTCTTGCTCTGTCCCTGTATTAAAGCATGCATGCAGTGGAGAGAAATTACCCGAATGTTCCCATGACACGAGTTGAGACATGCGTATTATTATCAGTTGTCAACTTGGCCAATCCAAAATCAGACACCTGATTAAGATGTATCATTGGCATAATCAATTAGCTTCAGCAACATAAGAATCGTAATATGTGTGATTGCAATAGATTAATTAGTTAAAACTAGTTAAAATGTAGGGAATAAACTTCATGAAATAAATGAAACATGTAACTATGTGGAACCTTGGCTTCGAAGCTATCATCAAGGAGGACATTAGAAGCTTTAATATCACGGTGGATTATGCGAGGATTACCTGAGTTCATTTGTTAATAAAGCAAATATGAGAAAGATAATGCCAGGAAATAATTGAAAAGAGAATGGATCATATATGAGGGATCTGAATCTTACAATCTTCATGAAGGTAGGCTAGCCCTTTGGCGGATCCTAATGCAATCCGCATTCTAGTAGGCCAATCCATGGTAGGCACACCCTTTCCTGTGACCATAAACAAATACCAATTTTGATCACTTTTTTTTTTCCCCCTTTCTAGGATGACCATCAAAGCAAAAAATTATTGAAAAATATGTTATCTTAATTATTGGGTTGCACTCGTATACCGAAAAGTATATATGCAATATTAAAAAATGTAGGATCCTTTTACTTTCTTTTCATTTTCCTGTTTTCATTTAGTGCTTTTATTGATAATTACAAAAATATTATATTGTTTTTATTTTATTTCATGTTTTTTAAAAACTTGCACTAAAAACAGTGAAAACAACACAACTCTTTGAAACAGGAAAGTAGAAAAAATGACATTTTACAATTTTTTTGATGAATGACATTTTTACCATTATTAATGAAAATATGACATGAAAACAATAAATTGGAAACAAAGTAACAGAGACTCTTATTTCCACTTACAGTCACGGTTGCACTTACGGTCACGGTTGCATAAGTGTCAATATATCAGTTTCTATTCTATTCAATATACTACACCTCGTTGATAAAGCATACATAATAATACATAAAAAAAAAATATGCTAACATTGTAAAGAATGTATAGTAGTTACCATGAAGGTGATGTTCTAAAGTTTGGTTGGGAACAAATTCATAGACCAACATTCTCTGTCCACCCGAAATACAATATCCAACAAGTGACACAAGATGGCGATGATGAACACGACTAATGATGTCAATCTCAGCTTGGAACTCTCTCTCTCCTTGCCCGCTCCCAGATTTTAGACTCTTTACTGCCACTTCTTTTCCATTAGGCAACACACCCTTATGGACATAACCAAAGCCACCCTGTCCTATAATTTTGTCATTAGCAAAACCGTTAGTGGCAGATGCCAATTCCTCATATGTGAAGGTACCCCCCTTGAGGGTAAGAGAGAGGCCTGGAGAGTGTGGTGTCATTCCCATTGAGTAATTGCCGCTCATTTCAGCACTGTTCATTAGAGGTGGTGGTGATGGACCCCATCCACCACTAGGAGGGCCCATTCCCATTCCCATTGCATTTCCTGATTGGTGCATCCTAATAACATGGTCCGGTGGCCCATGAGAACCTGACCAGTTAAGGTGAGGGTGCTGCCCGTTGTTGTAGTAGTTGCCCCCTATAATAGTCATTTTGGAGCCCATTAACTAACAATCAGCATCTGTCTGGTATTGCTTGTGTCAAAGATGATAATTTGAAAAGAATCAAGGAATGAAACCAAAAATTATTTGAATCTATATTACACGGGAGAATGCTAACAAGTGCTCTTAGGACATTGTTTAAAGAATTAAGAAAGGAAATTCTGAATGGGAAATAGTATAATTAGCATTTTGAAAAATGTTATACTTAGTTTTTTAATACAAACTTTCATTTTGTGGGTTCCTTAACCAATGCCTTTAGGACACTCGTTAGCAAGACTCATTATAATAGTGTTGAGAAAGTTCTTGCTCTAGAGTACAAACAAGTCTAAGTATGCATAATACCATGTTCTTCTCTCATTTGTGTGTGCGCGCTAAAAGGGAATAATTATCATAGACATTGCCTTTGCAATTTCAATACATACACTATACAACACAATTCCCATAGGTTGTAAAGCACAAACGCTACATGTATACACTTGATTTTAAATCACGGCTGCAGTTATATTAATTTTATTATAAGTGTGGATAATTATAAAAAAATATTGTTGATGCAACTGTAGAAGAATATTAAAATGGCATATTATAGTTGAATTTGCATGAACCATAATTTAAAAACCATGTTCATAACTGTTGTCTATGTATATAAGTGTATGTGTGTAAGAGATGTATATTAAGTGAGAGGGATATCTTATATGGGAGTAAAATGGGTTATTCTCATACTTTTAATCATGCATGAAAAATCAAAATTAGAACATAAAGTCATTTGACTTTTTTTAAGTGATCACTAACTAACTTTTAGTCTTAATCATTATATATGGTTTAATGGTTCATATTTACTCATCTAACTCGCATAAAAATACATCTCTCACTAGATACATTCATGCGTATGTATATGAAAATGTATGACTGTTGGACTTGTCACCTTTTCCAACAGAAGGAGGTTCTCCATAATAGTACTTTTGCTTTTGCTTTCTTTTCTTCTTCCTGGACCATATGACACAAATAATGGCGAGAACAAGAATAACAAACACCACTCCAACCACAGCTCCAACTATTGCTTTGTTGTCGTCCTTGCCGCCGCCATTTGTCGGCGGCGAATGTGATTTTCCATCTGGTAATGATTTTTGTGGTGTTGCTGGTGGTGATCCAGGGGAGCTTTGAGACTGGTTTGGCACTGAAGGTGATCTGGGGGAGCTTCGAGACTGGTTTGGCACTGAAGGTGTTGATGAGGAACTTGTAGGTGGTGCATTAGAGTTATCAGGGGTGGCGTTATCAGGTGTAGAGTTATCAGGTGTGGCATCATCAGGTGTAGAGTTATCAGGTGTGGCATCATCAGGTGTAGAGTTATCAGGAGAAGAGTTATGAGGGGAAGACATTGTTGTTTTTGTGTTCCGGCCACAATGTTTTTATGTAAAAAAACCACCCTGAGGCCGGAAACACCACCTTTCCCCTACCTTCTCTTCTCACATACAATTGTTGAGAACCCTGACAAAATACTTTTGCAAATTAATGAAGAGAATAGATTGATCAAGATAGAGACAAAACCATATAAATAATAATGTTTTTATTTTACAGGGTAGTTTTTGATTTGTTATGATTATGAAATTTGGATTCCTAGCTAGATTTAAATATGTTTCTCTTTGTTTGTTTTTTTTTTTTTGTTTTTTTTAACAAGATTAGGAAGAGGAATTCTGAAGAAAACTTACCTTGATGGAGAAACAAAAGGGTTCTCAAAAGAAAGGAAAGAAAGATCTATGGCATTGTAAAATACCCAAAATACAAAAGGAACCGTTCCTGTCCTTCCTCAATGGTCTCCTACAAAGGAGGACCTCTGCCACCTTTTGCTTTGTTTTTTTGTTTTTTGTTTTTTTGTTTTACATGTTCCCAGCTTTTGCTTAGTTTGAGTCAATAATAGGTTTTACCATTTCCTGGCTGGTGTTTATTTGATCATTAACATCAAGCCATAATTTGTTTTAAGGATCCTTGTAAATCATAACAAATAATAAGCTGAAATGGCATATCGAAAAACGATAAAAGACATAACATTTGGCGAAAAAATACACAAAATTGTGAACTTTCAATGGCCTTATTTTCACACAGCAATGGAGTGTAATTTTTACATAAACTACTCATTTTACATATATATTTTAATAAAACTTTCTCATTTGGTTCAATTTTATTGGAAGGGACATATGAGAGGAAAATGAAGGGGAGTAAAATCCCTCCTCACTCAAATTTGGATGAGAGGAAAGACATTTTAAATTTAATATTTTGATTAATATATATATATATGTATGAATTTTTATTGTGAAAATGTGAGGAACGAATCTTGATGATACAACAAAACATAAGCAATGAAAATAAAAATTATGTAAGTAGTTAAAAAAATTCTTGTTAATATACTTTTAGAAGTGACATGTATTTATTCTAAGTTTGATCATTCAAATGAGCCCATTTGGATTTTTTTTTTGTGTGGAAAAAAACACTTTATATATATATATATAAAAAGTGCTTTTAAAGAAAATATGAGTGTCTGTCTTATGACTCAAGTCCATAAATAGAACCTAACCCAAAATACTAGTCTCTTAGGTGGGAGAGCCTCTTAACTTAAGTACCACATTGAGTTTTCTTATCTAACTGAGATACTAACAATTAATCATAATAGATTAATAGATTAACTAACTGAGCTACTAACAATTAATCATAATATAGATTAACAGATTAACTAACTATAACTATTTGGAGTATACGTTAATCCACTCTATAAGTAGGTCTTGTCGTAGCCAAACTCTCAATGAAAGCACCAATTATTATGACTTAAGCCCATGAAGAGAACCAACCCAAAAAACTAGTCCATTCGGTAAAGAGCCTCATGACTTAAGCACTACTTTGAGCTTCCTTATCTACTCAATATGGGACTCATAATGTTTGGAAAGGTTTTTGTAAAATAAAAAATAAAAACGGGTGAAAAAAGGCACATTTTGATGCTTTTTAAGAAGCGATAGAAAAGAGAGAGGATAAGACATATTTTATTAAACAATAATATCCCTACAATAAATATCATAAAAGTCTTTTTTTTTAAACTCATACAAACATAAAATAACT
Source organism: Echinosophora koreensis (assembly GCA_035048595.1). NCBI lineage: Eukaryota > Viridiplantae > Streptophyta > Magnoliopsida > Fabales > Fabaceae > Echinosophora > Echinosophora koreensis. The sequence goes on from JAPCYP010000069.1 coordinate 139,243, forward strand.
TTTGATTATAATAATAATTTCTACTTGTAGAAGCTTTTTCTTTTAAAGCTTATCCAAACTGGCGCATAATAATCTCTAATAATAGTAAGATATACATGGTGACCTGACTCAAGCGGCTCACTCACGAGCATTAGCTGAACTTAACATCAGCCAGGTTGAGAAAAGCCGCTCCCAAAACTCACAAGTTGCGTGTGGTTCACACGAGATCTAACGATTGCTCCTAACCTAAGAACAGCAAGCAAAATCCAATTGCATGAAAATCAAAATCGACTTCACCGTCCAATTGATCAATAAACTATGCTCAGAACCATGTGGCAAAGATGTATATTCACATTCACATATACTACCATACACGATGGAAAATGGCAATGTACAGATGCTTGTTGGAGAGTTTAAACAAAAAAGTTACACACATTTTATTATTCACATCACTTGCATCTTTGAATATGCAATAATATAATATCAACCATAATTAAATAAAAAGAATATATACATAATAATGTAAGTAGTAAATAAATATAAAAACGTTATTCCAATTTAAAATATAAAAGTCCCGTCAATTTGCTGGATAAAAACATTAAATCGAGGGCCCCATCGAACATGACTTGGCAATTGACCAGTACCCCGGGACCAAGGTTTTCGCATTGTTGTCATTATTACAAGCTCAATAAATATAAGATAGAAATTGGAATAATTCCACGTAATGGCAATATTTTATGAAATAGCCACGTCATTACAACAGGTACCAACTTTGATTGATCGGAATCAATTTCATAAGAACTATCTACAGGTGTTTTACAAGCTTTTCCCACCAAGAAAGCGCTCCAATAAACTAGACATTTAGATAGGAAAAAAAATTTGAAAAAATATAAAAAGGTTCCAACTCTTTGCTTCCCTCCAAGTATCAGCCATTCCCCTTTACAAGCCAACACCTGCATTGAGAACATGAGGCGGTAAACCCCTAAATAACTGCCATTTGAATATTTAAGAGAGCAACGGCTATATGTGAAAGGGAAGGGAAGAGGGGGAAAAACCAATAACGACTTTTTGAACTAAACATATTTCCACCCAACATGCAATTCTTTTCCCTAACATGTCCTCTGTTCTGTCCAAGAGAGCTAAATACCTAAAAACTAACCATCATCATTGTTCTATCTAAACTGAGGTCTGATTGCTTCCAACATTTGGAAGAGATAAAGAAAACAAGAACATGATATATCACAGTGGTGTGTCAATGCTTCTTGGATGACTTTTTAAATGCTACAACATCATCATCTTCATTGTCCTTGTCTTCATCTCCATCTCCATCACCATCCCTCTTCCTCTTAAGGTTTGAAGAGGCAGGAGGCAACACCTGAACATCATCATCATCATCTTCATTATCATCATCAACTTCCTCCTCCTCTTCATCATCATTTCCGCCATCCACATCAGGACCGCCAGCATTGACAGGCTCAGACTGCCCAACTGGTTGAACAAGATATCCAGCACCACAGTCTTCTTCCTGTGATTCCAAAAAAACTCCATAGTTAGATAAAGAAGTTCAGACAAAATCTTGAATAAAGAATAACGAAAAAAAAAATGACAGAAAATAAAGCAAACAGTTTTTATTTTCATAAAATATAATACACTAGAAGAACAACAACCCATGCATTCCCAAATTTTCAACAGCCCAATTAAATTACCGAAGGTAATTGCATTAGCTCTGGTGAAGCAATCCCATGTCACAGGGCACATGGACAGGATAAAATTTAAAATTCAATACAAACATCAGTAAAAAAATTTCCTAACAAATCCGCATGCTTTATTACACTTTCAACTTCAAGACTCAGAAAACTAAAGCATTGAAGATTCTAGGATCTTGTCCAAACAATCACATAAAAAGACTACAAAAGCACATATAAATCCTTCGACACTATATTCTTCAATATCTTAGTTTACACCAAAAATAAGCTTTATTAGTATCAGAGCAGGAGCAGTACGTGGAAACAACAAAACCTCAGGAAAGGGCAACTGCTATTCACAGTGAACGTGAAAAAAAAGGAACACATAGTAAAAATAAGCATTTAACAAAATCATAAGATAACTTGAAGACAATAAACATTACTATAATGTGGAAAATCATGTAATCTGATGCATAATGTCAAAAGAAAATGAACTTAAGAGAACATAGTAATTATGTGCCAAAATTTGAACAAAACGGGGTTGTCGGAAACACTAATGGAGCAGAATAAGATGACTCAAAACAGTATAAGAAAGAATTTAAAACAAGAAATAGAGAACAAATGCAAACACCACAACTTCTACCAGTCAAAATAGCAATGTGACTGACACTCAAAACTGCAATTAAGATTTAGAATGCTATACCGTCTCCCTTGTCTCAAGCATTTTTTTCATCTTAATTCCTACATATAGAGCATACATCCAGAACAGTACAAGAAATTTTCAGTACCATCCCGGTGGGACTATCCAAAATTGGCCCAAGTCTCAACTGCACCAGCTTGGCCCCACCAAAATGAATATTAAAAACAAACCTCAGAAGTAATTAGGAATCCATGTAAAATTTGTAAGACCAGCTGGATGAGACACTGGTATATAGTTGAATATATGTAAAAAGTTGTTCACAACTTCACATAAAAACAATTTCAGAATATTAAAACAAAATCACATTAGTAATCCATATTATTCATTGGTTATAGCAGTGACAAGCACTTGAGTAGCATAAATCATATTTTAAACCACTATATCAGTCCTTATAAATAATAGTATCTGTGATAAAACATTGAAGGCAAAAATACATTAATTAATAATTTCAGTCGTGAGACCAAGAACTGTATCTCTTGCAGTTTCTTTTTAAACTGAAGAGGATCCCGGCTCCGTAAAACATCACCGCCTCTGTTATGCATAAAGGGTAAGGATGAAAAGTATCTACTCTTTAAAGAGCAACACAAGCAAAATACAAGTTAGTTCAAATTCCACAGACAAAGAAAAATCACACAATGCAAAGATATTAAAGTATTAAACTAAACAGACAAAACTTAAAATCCAGTTAGCAACTATCAGTCAACACAATTTTCCAAATATCAAGAGCATCCAAAACTACCATCTTCCTCTTCAGCAATCTGACAACTTCAAAAGAACATACTCAACAGAAACAATTAGCAAAATGAGATATGAAAAATGAATAAAATAATTAAACAAAAATAGGTAAACAGACGTGCATGCAATTAAATATATAAAAAAAAAATTAGTTAATCAGTGAGTTATCTTACTTCCTCATCATCTTCAAACTCCCCATCATCATCATCTTCTGCTTCTACACCCAATTCACCCATCTCATCTTCTCCAGTCTCTCCATTGTCATCTTCATCACCATCTTCCTCCCCCTGTTCATGTCCATCAATCTCCCCTTCCGTGCTTGTCAACCGTCCAGTACTCTCCGGCTCCGCAAAATCCCCTTCATCATTATCCACCTCTTCCTCATCTTCCTCCTCATCCTCACCATCATCGTCGCCATCATCGTCATCATCATCATCTTCCTCATCGTACTCAACCACATCCTCATCATCATCATCACTATCTTCAATCTCATGAACCTCAACCACATCATCATCATCACCTTCCTCTTCATCAATCTCCTCCCCTGACTCATTCCCCTCATCCTCTTCCTCTTCCTCGTCATCATCATCATCCTCCACCACAACAGGAGCAACCCGAAACCCATTCTCCTGATGTCTCAACCCATTCGTCGTCCTCATAACCGCCTCCTCCTCATCAGCATCGCTCTCATCCTCCTCATCAGCATCAACAACTCCATCACCAACCTCGCCGCTGCCGCCGTGCCCATTGTTCATCCCAAACGGTCGGTCTTCACCGTCAATTTCACCACTACCAGGATCATCCTCTTCTTCCTCCTCATCCTCCTCCTCATCTTCTTCGTCGTCGGATTCCGGCCTCTCATTCTCCTCAGCATCCATCTTATCCAAATACTTCAGCGACTTTATCAACCCGAAAACCCTAGATCGATAATCCTTCGCCCTCGTAACGGGACATTCATACAGATCCAACGAAACGAGCTTCAACTGCGCGAGCGGAGCGAGATCCTCGATATACTGAATCCGATTGTTCGAGAGATCGAGGTCGCGGAGCGAATCGAGACCCGCCCCGACGAGAAATTCGAGCCCGCATGCGATGCGATTGTCGGAGAGGTTCAGTTTCTGGAGATTCCGAAGCTTCGGGAACTGCTCGAGCGTCGAAACGCCGACGTTTGCGATCGAGAGGTGGTGAAGGTTCTGGAACCTTTCTAGAAGGCTCGGTGGGGGTAACCGTCCTTGAACGCACTTAACAGCGCCGTCTAAGGTTAACGTTCGAACCGTGGCGTGGTCCTTCTCGCCGTCTAACGCCGTCTCCACAGCTCTCTCCCAGATCTCATCCATCAAAAAAGGAAACACTATATGGAAAAATACAAAACCGCACCTTCTGAAAATTCAAGCACTTGGATTATCACGTTTTATAAATTTTGAAAGTGGAGCTAAAAAAAAAAAAGCACAAGGTGGTGTTGTTGTTGTGTCTGATATTGATTATTGAAAACGCTTAATTTTGTTTATGTTGTTCAGAGTTTGAAGCAGAATGGTTTTGATTTTTTGGTTTTGGAAGCTCTATTTGTTTCTCTCTCTAACTCTGTTTATGAGGGATAAACCTCTTTTCTGGGGGAAGGGGCTCGTGGTCCGGGACTGTTCTAGGGTTCAGGTGAGGTGAGCCTTTGTGGTTCGAGGCTTTTTTTGTTTTAATTTATGGGGTGGGGGGATTTGTGGACCGTTGGATTTGGAGCGACGAGGATCGGTGACGTGGAAGAGTGGATGGATGAGATTGGGGGTTTCTGTGTTTGTTTTCGAGAAGATTGTAGCGGAGGAGGAGTGACCATTTTTCAACGAGTTTTGTTAATTTTAATTTTAATAATTTTTTTTCTATTCATCTTCCTTTCTTTCTTTCGTTCTTTTTTTTTTTTTTTTTTTTTTTTTTTGCAATTCTATGCATCTTTCTATTAATAAATGAAAAAACGTATTAAATGAAAATATTAAACAAAAAAGTAAATACATTTAAATGAATATATAAAAATACTATTCTAATATTAAATAAAAATAAAAATATAAAACAAAAAGTAGATATATTTTCCTTTAAAACAAAAGTAGATACATTTAATACGAAAATATTAAATACTTTTTGGTGCTCTCATGAAAAAGCATGTATATTTTTATTTTAATAATTAATAAAAAATAATAATAATAATAATTTGTTAAAATATTATTGGCTATCATAATAAAAGTCTTGTATAGAAATTAAACTCTTAACTTTTTTAAAATTAGTTTATTGAAATATATCCAATATTAATTCAATAAAATATATAAAATTCTTATTAATACCAAAAGTATTATTTGAGTATTAAGTGAAAATATTGAACAAAAAATAAATACATTTAATAAGAAAATTAAATATTTTTTGGTTTTTTAATGGAAAAAGTATTTAATATTTTTTATGTAATAACTAGAATAAATTGTAAGGATTTAGAATTATAATTTTTTTTAAGGATTTATGTTTTCTAAAATTGGCTTATGAGAATATATCCAATATTAATTCAATAAAATATAACAAAAAAAAATCTTAACTATTCAACTATGTATAAAATCTTGCTTTTTATTTCAGAGACAACACACATTATAAGGAGTGAAATCCTCTTTTGTTTTTTCGATCTACGAGAGTGAAATCCTCTTTTGATCACGTCATGGATTATGTAAATATCGGGGAAGGTTTGATGTTTACATCTCTTGATGAATGAATTTACGAAAATGCCATGCGTGCGGAGTGCTCACCGGGCTAGACGATGTGTGATATGCGTGAATGCCGTGCCCGGGGACGAGAAAAATTAACAGAAATGTTTTTTTTGACAACCACGTTTAACAAGTATACGCACAACCCGTATAGTTTAACAATGTAGTATTATTGTGCTGTATTGTACGGTACTATAATGTTATATTGTTCATTTTTTTTTTTCAAATTTCGAAATTAAAAAAAATTAATAATTTGCATTTTTTTTTTGTACTAACATTTTTTTTAAGTACTAATATTTTTGGTTAAGTATGTGTAAATATCTAGGTAATCAGATACAAATATCTGGTGAATTCGATTCATTATCTGGTTAATGGGTTTTTTTGAGAAATAAAATTTGTGGTTAAGTATGTGCAAATATCTGGTTAATCAGATACAAATATCTGGTGAATTCGGTTCATTATCTGGTTAATGGGCTTTTTTGAGAAATAAAATTTGTGGTTAAGGCTCTGTTTGGTAAAAACTAGCGGATAGCGGATAAGCTAGCGGATAGCGGTAGCGGATAAACTAGCGGATCGGATAAGCTAGCTGATAGCGGATAACGGATTAGCTAGCGGATTGGATTTGAAGTGTTTGGTAAAACTAGCGGTTGGATTAGCTGATAAATGTAAAATGACATAAAATGATATGTTTGCATTTTTTTTATTAAATTATATGTATATATATTATTTATATTATTTATTTTAAAATAATTATCACTTATAATAATTTATTTTATTCTAAATTATTTATGGTTTATCACGTCAAAAAAAATTTATTTATCATTTAAAAAATTTAATCATTAATTTTTAATTTTAATATTAATTTAGTTTTAATTATTTTTAATAAATAAAATGGAATAATAAAAATAAAATTATATATTGATTTGATTTTTATATAAGTTTTATTTTTTATAGATAAAAATATATTTTCCACTTTTTTTTATCTTAAATATAAATCTAAATAGCGAAATTAATTCTTATTTATATACTATGTTAAATGATTAGTATTTTATTTTATAATCAAAGATAAGTGAGAAATTTAATTAAGATAGTAGGGTTAAAAATGGAAGAAAAAAATGAAACGCTATACGCTATAAGCTCAAACGCTACTTCAAGTAGCGTCTGGGAAAAACGCTATACGCTAGTGAAAAAACGCTATACGCTAATTTTAAAAACGACTACCAAACGGGGCTACTTTTCCAACCGCTATACGTTATCCGCTAAACGCTAGCGGATTTGGCAAACCATGTTAGTGCCTAAGTATGTGCAAATATCTGGTTAATCAGGTACAAATATCTGGTGAATTCGGTTCATTATCTGGTTAATGGGTTTTGTTGAGAAATAACATTTTTTTTTAAGTATGTGCAAATATTTGGTTAATTGGGTACAAATATCTGGTGAATTCGGTTCATTATCTGGTTAATGGGTTTTGTTGAGAAATAACATTTTTTGTTAAGTATGTGCAAATATTTGGTTAATTGGGTACAAATATCTGGTGAATTCGGTTCATTATCTGGTTAATGGGTTTTGTTGAGAAATAAAATTTTTGGTTAAGTATGTGCAAATATCTGGTTAATCGGGTACAAATATCTGATTAATTCCGTTCATTATATGGTTAATGGGTCTTTTTGAGAAAATAAAATTTTTATTTTTTTTAAAAAGTCAAAATTTGAAAGGAAAAAAAAATGTTACAGTAATGCTATAATGCGCTAGTGCTACAGTAGCAAGTTGTCAAAGTTATCTGGTATTTGGGTTGTCCAAATAACAGCCCTGAAAAATTAAGATCAATGACGTTTAAAGTGTTATTATTGAATGGAAAATCGATGTGGCTAATTAGTTTTTTTTTTTATTTTTTTAATTATTGATTAATAAAAATAATTTTAAGAAAAACGACAATTAGACACAAATGATAATTTCCCATGTATATTTGATATAAGAAGATGGATAGATAAATATATAAAAGTAAACATATAGTAATATTTTTTATTGATTGTGTGAGATTTTTTTTTTTTTATACTCACCCTAATTAGTCATTGGGACCGAGTGAGCCCTCGAAGTATCCCCACGGCTTAGATCCTTTGGACTCGCTATGAGACTAATCTCCGAGTCAGCCGCGCGGTTAGTAAAGTCTGGCCAAGGGTTGTTACATAACCAAGAATCGAACTCGGACAGAGCCAGAACGATTCGTTTTTATATAACAGTGTGTTAATCACTTGCACTCAATTAGTTAGTTATTGTGTGAGAATATTTGAACGAGAATCAATAAATGTGTGTTAATTTAGGTTAATAATGTCAATTTAAAGATTTTTTTAAGAAGTAAGATTTTGTTAGCATGCATAGTTGAAGGAATAAAGAATAAATGTTATCAAACAAAAGGTGAGAATATTTTTTTTTTTAACTATGATATAGGTGAAAAGTATTACCACCATTAGCAGTGATTAATATCCATCGTGGAACATGCTGGTCACATAAGATGGGTTTTCCCCCTCTAACTTGGTTTTTTCATATACAAGAGCTAGAATTCGAATCTCTGACAAGTTGCTTAAGATGTCTAGAGAGCTTAACACTTGAACCAATCACAAGTTGGTAAAGTGGGAATACTTTATATCTTAATAAACTTAATATTTTATAGATCATTTTTAACTAATTAGGATAATTTAATGAAAATAAATGCTGTTTTTTATATGTTAACAGCATTCACACACAAAAACCTTAAAATTTTTATTTATTGATATCTCAACACATTATTAAAAATCGTAAATATTTTAATTAATTATTGTGAAAATCGAATTCATTTAAATTTTTTTAATGTGTTTGTTTTTTCTTCTAAAAATAATCAGAAGCAGAAAAAAATCATTTTTTGGGTTAAAATGAAAAGCAGCTTTTGTTGCTTCTAAAAAAAAATCAGTTTTTATAACTAACAACTTTTAAAAAAATTGATTTTTATGATTGTAAACAAATACAAATCTGCTTCTACTTTTTTTTAAAAATCTCTAAAAATAATCACTAAATTATTTTATAACAAAATTAAATATTTTTTAATCTTAAACAAACGGACCCTACTCTATGGTTATTAGAGCTGTCTAAACGGGCTGGCCCGGCCCATTCGGGCTAAGCACTTTTCGGGCTGGGTTGGGCTGGGCCAAAATCAAGTCGGGATGCTAATTTCCTAGCCCAACCCAGCCCTATGCGGGCTGCGGGCCAAACGGGCCAGCCCATGGGCCGATAACTTTTAAAAAAAAAATTATTTTTATTGTTTTTACAAATCATTTTTTTAACTAGAAAATTTCACTCATCTAGTTATGAATTAACATTTAACATGTCATTCACCAAAAACCGACTTGGTTATAATAAATCTCTATATGTACCATGGTTATATTAAATCTTCATCATCATAAAAAAAAACATACATTTAAGTGTAACCATAAGTCATAACACGAAAAGTATAGGAGATGTATCAAACAATTCTTATTTAATATTATGTGCTCTAGGAGCAAGAGAAATGCCTTGCTCTGTATAATTAAACGTGTGTCGGAGTATTGTGGGTTACTAAGTTCCATGGATATACGTATGAGTACTGCTACGGGGTATGTCAAAATTTCTAAAGGTATGATAGGATATATTTATAGAAATATACAAACATAAACAATAAAGTAACTACATCATAAGATAAATACAATTTTCATAATCTTCTAACCACAAGGTTTAACAAAACTCCATAAATTATTTCATATAAAGAAAGCACGTGATTTGCAGGTGTAAGGTAGTAATTTGTTTCATTTAATAGCAAATAAAAAAAACTTAGCAACAAAATTTGGTCTCTTGCTCGGACTAATGACTTTTACTTGAGTGATATTGGGTACCTACGAACATTGGTACCTATGTGTACCCAATAACTAGTACCAGCAATGGATACGTACACAGCACATCTTTAGCAATCATATTGGAGTGCTCATGCATATTAGGTGGACCATCAGTGTCCCCTACAGTCCTATCTTTTTTTTTTTGACTTTTTGTTAATCTTCGGCCCGTGGGCTGGCCCGGCCCGCGATGGGCCAGCCCAAGTGGGCCAATGCATTTTCGGGCTGGGCTGGACTGGACTGGGCCAAATTTTGTCTGGACTACTATTTTATCAACCCAGTCCATCGTTTTTGTTGGGCCAAATGGGCCAGCCCTTCGGGCCGGGTCCATTTTGACAGCTCTAATGATTATAAACACAATTCTTTCAAAAACGTCATGTTCCAAACACACGTTGAATAATTGTTTGGCTATGAATCGTTGCATACAACTTAACATATTTTTTGTCTCTTCAATCATATAACTCTTGTGCAACAGTTGCATAAAGCTCTTGCAACCCCTCATGTATATATGTATATATTTTTAATAGCTTCTTTAAATACAAATTTTTAAAGGATCCTATAACTGGTTAAGGAATCAGAAAACAGTAACTTTATATAAGAAATAAAAAATTAAATACAAACTTCTTATTATACGAAATACATCATTTTTCAACAAAAAAATTATTTTTTAATTTCTTAATTAATATCATTAAAATACTAGATAGCATTCTCCATTCTCAAATAGGTCCATTTTTTAATGCATCTTTAACATATTTGTTGTTTACTTCGCCAGCCAACATTTCAAGGCCTCATAATGTCAACAAATGTTATAAAAAAAATATAAAAGAGAAAAGGGGAACATCGTGTAGCAATAGGATAAAAAACGTGAACTGTGCGTGTTATTATGTCAATATAAGTAAACGAAACTATTGAGACAAAAGTAGCATTAGGCAACTTTTTTTGTCGAAGAATGATTCCACCTCCTCCTATTTAGTAATAGATGTTCTCAATGCAACCATATAAAAAGAGGATTTAATTAAAATACAAGTATAAAAGTTTTTTACATCGATATTATTCATTGACACGACATTAAAAATATTTCTTGTATACTAATTACCTTAAACGTAACATATTACATGATATATAATTGATTGATAATTTATCAAAATTAAATTCCAAAAAGTTCAAAATTGGTGCTAAATAACAAATTTTAAATATAACAAAAGGGTTTATATTTGTCGAGTTATAAGAGATGGACACAAAAAAATATTCTGTAAAGTCAATATAAATGTTAGAAAAGGAAAAAATATCTATCTATACTATATACAAATATAAATAACCTCATTGATTACTATTCCAAGTGTCAACCTAATAGCAACTTAACATTTAATACACCAATTATTATTAATAATAATATTATTATTATAGTTCTCATATGACTTACAAGATCATTGGGAATTGTTTAGCATTAGTGTTAAAATAAATTATATAAAGAAATGATTAATCAATGATATACCTTTAATGTATAACCCATGGCACAAATAAGTTTTCAGAAAAATAGTATGATAGATAAATAAATCGTTAGATTTTCAAGAAAGAAGACAAAATTAACATGATAAATAAATATGTTTTCTAAAAAAAGTTAACTTGCACTAGAAAAGATGAGATATAAATCAAATAGATTTTCAAAGAAGAAGAAAACATATGATAGATAAATATATTTTCTAAAAATGTTTAGCTTGCACAGGGAAAAGAGAATAAATAAATCAAATATATTTTTACGATAGAAGAAAAGTTATAATATGATAGATAAATATATTTTTTTTTCTTCTAAACATGCCTCACTTGCACGAGGAAAATTTTCAAGACAGGATAAAAAAATATGATAGATAATATATATTTCTAAATATGATTAACTTGCACGGAAAAAGAGGAGAAAAAATCAAATAGATTTTCAATATAGAAAAAAAGTATTATGATAAATTAATATATTTTCTAAAAATTGTTAACTTGCATTGGACAAAGAGATGAAATAAATCAAATAGATTTTCAAGAGAGAAGAAAAAATTATATGATAGATTAATACATTTTTTAAAAATGGTTAAATTGCACTGTCTAAATAAAATAACTAAATCAAAATAAATTTTCAAGAGAGAAGAGGAATAATAATATAATAGATAAATTTATTTTTTAGATATGGATAACTTGCACGGGAAATGAGGAGAAATAAATAAAATAAAATTTCAAGAGAGAAGAAAAAATTTATATGATAGATAAATATATTTTAGAAAAATGGTTGAGTTGCACGGGAAATAGGAGATATAAAGAAAATAGATTTTAAAAAATAGAATAAAAATAATAATATGATATATAAAATATATATTTTTCCCAAAACGGTTCACTTGCACTGCAAAAAGGGGAAAATTAACCCAAATAGATTTTAAAGAGAGAAAAAAATATATATTGATAGATAAATATATTTTCTAATGATGGTTAACTTGCAAGGGAAAAGAGAATAAATGAATCAAATAAATTTTCAATAGAGAATAAAAAACAATATGATAGATAAATATATTTTTTTAAATGCTTAACTTGCATGGGAAAAAGAGGTGAATTAAATAAAGAATATTTTCTATATAAAAGAAAAAATAATATGATATATAATTATATTTTCAAAAAATGGTTAACTTGCATCTGGCAAAGAGAAGAAATAAATCAAATCGATTTTCAAGAGAAACAAAAATATCATATCATTACGAAAATCACAGCAACGTATTTAGTATTAGTGTTTAGATAGATCATTTGTGGAAATGATTAATTAGGTTGAAAGCAGTTGTTGCTTTAAAAATATATGTTTACTATTAAATGTTTAGATAAGTACGATAATAAGGTAGTGAGTGAAGAAATAGTTAGTGTTAATTTATAATTTTGCTTCGAAAAGAAAAAGAAACAAATTCACAATAAATTTTAATGGCTATTTTCAAAAATTATATTTTTATATTCTTCATACATGTCTTATTTTTTAAAATTATATTTTTAATACTTAAATTGTGTCATACTATATATTTAAACTTCATGATTATTTTCAACAATTATATATTTAAAAATAAAATCCTAAAAAATTAACATATTCCTCGTGCATGGCACAGGTCCATCAATCTAGTTACTTTAACATTTGCGAATTAAGATTTTAAGTAACAATACGTCATTCACATATATATGTTTAATAGCTCTTTAAATACATTTTTTTATAGGGAAGAACCTCTAGTTAAAGAATCATTCGAAAACTAAATACATAACCTCTTAATATATTAAATACATCACTCTCTAACGAAAATTTATTTCTTTTAGACCCTAACTAATACCCTAAAAACACTTGTCAATATTCTCCACTTTTAAATAGGTCCATTTATAATGCTTCTTTAACGGATTTGTTGTTTACAGCAAGATCTCGCCAACATTTCAAGGTGTAATGTCAAGAAATGCTATAAGTAAATATAAAAGAGAAAAGGGGGAAGTTCGTGCAAAGATAGCGTAAAAAAACGTGAATTGTTTGTGTTATGTTAATGCAAGTGAACGAAACTAATGAGGTAAAAGGACCGTTAGGCAATTTTTTGGCGAAGACTAACACGAGGTACCCAGCTAAGTGCCTCCATGAGGCATGTGTTTTAGTTGTTGGGTTTATTATTAAAAAAATGAAGGGTGTAGAGTTGCTCAACCTAAAAAAAAATAAAGGAACCTCCAACCGATGAAACTGTCTTAACACATTATTGCAAAATAATCCTGAATCTCAATGTTAAATTTTGCAGACATACCCTTGTCTCTACCGATCCCGAATCTGGTTCGTAACATTTTTTTGATGAAGTGAGGATATTCATCCTTGTTCATCACCATACAACTTCTGGAATTTTTTTTACAATTTTTTTAATTACATCTAAAATTGTGAAAGAGATATTTAATGTGATTTATCATCACCATACAATTTGTGGATGAACTGCATGCCCACTAGATTTATTTTCGCAAGTTGAAGATGATAGGTATTTAGGTGTCACAGCATATTAGAAAGATGGTTCCACAAAGAGGGAAACAAGTTGTGAGCTATGTTGCTTGAATCTACCTTTCAATCCAGTTGCTTTCACCTTGAATAGAGTTGCTGCAGATTTGTGAGGTATAAAAAATTTGTCGAACTAGTTTCTGCAAAATGGGTCATCTTGACCTGGATGGAGGTAGAAGATGATATGCAAACGGTAGATTCTTGTGTAGTACAAATAAAAATATGTCTTAACTAGTAACGTGTTAACGATCGCTAGCATAGTGGTTAGCTACCCTTTGCAACTTAAGATATTTGTGCAGTGTTCCCTGACACAGGTTCGAACCCCCAGCTTGTGGCAACTCTTGTATTTTTATTTTAACGTTTTAATTATAATAAATTAAAAAGTTGTATTAACCATAACATACTGTAGATTAGCCTATTGGCCAGTGGCTTTGTAATAAAATGGGAGGTTGTGTGTTCGATCCCCGTCTCACGATGTTCTCTATTTTTTTCTCCAATACATTAACGAAAAAGAAAATGATGGCAAAAATTCAATTCTGCAGAGGTTAAGGATCGAACACATAGGACACGCCTTATTCATTCGAAGGCCATAATATCTACCACTATGACGCCCGACTAACATCAGTAAAATTTGACACTTTTTATATTTAAATATAACTATCTGACATTTGTGGCTCATCCTCAACCTCCAGCCGTATCAATAAGATCCTTTTTTCAGGAAAACGGGTTGACGTTAACTAATGCGAAATCGGGTTTTTTGGGCTATTTTTCACATCTATATCCTAAAAACACTTGCATCAGATCGTGTGCTTGAGTTTTTTGTTCGAAATCATGGAGGAAGACCACAAATCATGCATGAAATCGTATGAAGACACATTCCCTCAGCCATGGATGTTGCAATCTAAACTCGGCGTCACGAAATCTTCCACTAGGTTCAATAGAAAACACTGCCCTTTTCACCTCAGTGACACCGCAGATTCCGCTGCTTTGGTCGTTCCAGCTGTCGAGAACGAGACCGGATAAGGAGAAACTTTTTCACGAGACCCCTTTCTGTAAATTATAAAAAAAAAGGGTAACCTGTAAAATCCGTATCAAACCGGTTATCCGCTGTCAGTTGGTGCCTCAGTGATGAGGCACTTGCCTCCCTACTTCACCATAGACGTACCCCAATTTTTTGGTTGAAGACAAATTCTGCCTCGTCCTATTTAGTAATAGATGTTCTCAATGCAACCATATCAAAAGAGGATTTAATTACAATACAAGTATAAAAGTTTTTTATACTGATAACTAATCATACATTGACTTATCGTTAAAAATATTTCTTATGTACTAATTACTTTAAAAGTAACACATTAAATAATATATAATTGATTGACATTATATTAAAATTAAATTCTAAAAAAAATCAGTGCTAAATAACAAATTTTAAATATCACAAAAGGGTTTATATTTTATAAGATATGCATATAAAAAAACGTGTTTGTAAAGTCAAGGTAAATGTAAAAATAAAGGGAAAAAATATTCCTTTTAACATTTACAAAATTTAAGATTTTAAGATTGTAAAAATAAAGGGATCATGAGTTTCTTATGTTGGAACTGCCTAGGTCTGGGCAACCCCGACAGTAGTTCCTACTCTTCATGACCTCTTTCGCGTACCAACCGGACGTTATTTTTTGTGCAAGACTTTGGTACATGCAAACAAAATAGAGGAGATAAGAGTTAAACTGGGGTTTGATGCTTCTTATGCTGTGGATAGAGTGGGGACTGGGGAGGGTTGGCGGCTTGGATCTTCTGTGGAGACATCCCTTTGACTGTCACCTTCTAAACTACTCTTCAAACTTTATTAATATGGAAGTAGTTCAGCCAGGAAAACCTAGATGGCATTTTACCGAATTCTATGGCTACCCCGACAGAGGCAAACATAGACAATAATGGGATCTTTTACGATCTTTAGTTAGGGATAATTCCCTAACTTGGTGCACCATGGGAGATTACAATGACTTACTCTCGAATGATGACAAAAGGGGCAACTTGGATCACCCATCGTGGCTTCTGAGAGGTTTCAGAGAGGTGGTTTTGAACTATAGTTTGAAGGACTTGCTTATGGAAGGATACCAATATACATGGGTAAGAAGTAGGGGTACACCACATGCTACGGAAGAAAGACTGGACAAGGACTTAGTTACCCAAGAGTGGCTAGATATTTTCCAATAGTGCAGACTTATCAATGCCATAGCAGACAGGTCGGATCACTCTGTTGAAGCTCTATCATCACGAGAAAATGGTGAATCACAGAATGTTTTGTTTTGAAAACGCAGGGCTGGAAGAAAGTGAGCTACCTGAAATTGTGAAGAATGGCTAGGATAAGGATATCTCGAGTGATTTATTATCAAGACTGCACCACTGCATTGAAGAAATGAACACGTGGGGCAAAAAACAGAGATCAAAATTTAAGGTGGCCATTGATGCTTGCCATCGTGAGTTGGACTCAGTTAGAGATGGTCATGATGAAGCCTTAATGACTCAGTTCAATGAAGTGAGAGCCAAGATGAGCACCGTTCTAGCACAAGAAGAGGCATTTTGGAGGCAGCAGACAAAGGTCTTTTGGATGCGTAATGCAGACACAAATTCGAAATTCTCTCATGCAGTAGCTAGCTCGAGGAAGAAGCACGATGAAGTTACAAAGTTGGTTAGAGATGATGGCATTGTCGACGAAGATCAGGTTGGTTTCTGCGATGTGGCACAAAGTTATTTTTCGAATATTTTCTAGTAGCACAGTGGTGATGTGAGTCCATTCTTAAACCATGTTACGGCCAGGGTCTCGACTAAGGTCAATGAGAAACTAGTTGCACCATTCAAAATGGCCGAGTTCAAGAAGTCTTTATTCCAAATGCACTCAGACAAAGCTCCGAGGCCGGACGGATTGAACCCAAACTTTTACAAGCGTTTTTGAGATTTATGTGGAGTGGAAATTTATCATGCAGGAATCTCTTGGTTTGAAAATGGGATGTTCCCTCCTCATCTCAATGACACTGACATTGTCCTCATTCCCAAGAAGGTAAACTCGACATCTATGAACACTACAATAGAAATCGGTATTACCGACGACCCAACGCCGTCTCAAAATGAGTGTTTCCAGCGGATTTGCAACGGCTCTAGATCCGTAGCTAATACTGTCATTGCAAATCGTGGCAGAAAATGAGGGAATTTTGGCACTCAAATATTCGCAGAAAATAGATTAGCGATGGCTAGGCCGGCTCAATTTTTTTTTGTTACCGACGGCCAACCCGTTGCAAATTTGGCCTCACTCACAAAGATTAGCGACGGCTAAGCCGTCGCAAATTTGGCATAAAAGGAGGGAATTTTGGGGCTCAAATATTCGTGGAAAAGAGATTAGCGACGGCTAGGTGTTGCCTTAAAAACAGATGTCTTTAAGCTTGTGCAAGTGTACACAAATGCCTCAAGTAATATAGAAACTGAGTTCAGATATCGTTCCCACAGGGATTATAATGGTGTAGCAAATTCCCAAAACAGATTATATGTTCTAGGAGTTAGGAATGGTAACCAAAAAATTGTTATGTGAATGCAATTACAAATAAACGCGTTTGTAAATAAGCAAAAAAAATAAACTGCAAACAATGAAGAGATGTTGTTGTAACTTATGGAGAAAATAGCTCTAAGTATGCTGTAGCATAAATCCTACTTAGCTTATATTATGCTCTGAATATGCTCTAGCATCTAACTCCAGGAAGTAAATGTATGTTTTCCAACACTTAAAGGTTAGGTTCATTAACTGTTTTCTATTCCTAGATGCGGATTAATTACACCACCCTCTTAATAAGCATGTTCCAGCTAGTTTAGAAGCTTGGATAACTATTCCTAATCTATCCAACATCATTTGATTTTCCAATTAATGATTTAACCTCTTTTATCCATTTCCACTTACTTAGTTTTTTCAAATCAAGCAAGCTAAATATCTAATTAAGTTGATCACTCTTAACCAAATAATAGTGAGCAAGCGATAAAAGAAGATGAAGAACATATTCATTTGCATAACTCAGCTAAGCATTCATCACATTTGCATACCTAAAGCTTAAAAGTGTTTAGCTCATAGTGAGCTCATAAAGAACACGATGGTAAAATAAAAAGAAAGACATTACAATGGTAAGAACAACAAAATGAACACAGCAGCAGCTAGAGGAAGAAGAAGACAGCGCAGCCTCCAAGAAAGGACAAGGTATTTTGTAATAAAGTTAGAATATCCCCCACTAGGGTTTCCCTAAATGCTTAAATAGAACCATATTCTCTTTCATCCCTTTTTGGGCAACAACAATAATATTATTATAATAAGCCCTGGCCCAATTCCAGAAAAGTGGGACGTCAGATCCTTAGGCGCGTGGGAATCAGCAAATGGCAGTGCCAGCGCCTACTAGGAGAGAGAATAAGTGTCCTTGTCAGCTTTGTCCTTTAGTGCAGAACAACTGGAAAGTAGCCCTTGCTGCAACAATCAGTACCTTAGTCACCCATGCTCCAGCTCTGCTCCAGCAAGTTTACTGCATATGCAGACACAGAAAATTGAGACAATGATGAAGCATTCAAAAGCAACTAACTGATATTAACAATACTCCAAACAAATATTCACAAAACAACATTTTCTACCAAAGTCAGGACTCAACACCTCAAAGATAGAAACAATTAAGAGAGAAAAAGGGCTAAATAACTCTTCATTAAAAGAGTTATCACTAGGCCATCGCAAATTGTTTTTGTTATTAATGACGGTCACCCCGTCGCAAACTTGGCAGAAAAGGAGGGAATTTTGGCACTCAAATATTCGTGAAAAAACGCACAAGTATTTGCGGCGGATTTTCCGATGGTAACAATAAAAGGCCGTCGGTAAACTAAAAAACACCCATTGCAATTTCCGACGGCTTGAGCCGTCGGTACTGACTATATTTCCCACCACCTTATGCCTGTCGCAAAAAATATGTTAGAAATCGCCCTTATTCTTGTAGTGGAAGGATTTAAGACCGATTTCACTTTGTAACGTGGTGTACAAAATTATGTCAAAAGTCCTTGCTAATAGATTGAAGCTGCTTTTGCCAAAATGCATCTCACAGGAACAATCAGCTTTTTGGCAAATAGGTCTATCCTAGATAATGTGATAGTTGCTATTGAGTTGATCGATCATATGAAGTGTAAAACAGGAGGCAAGGTGGGAGAAGTTGCTCTTAAAATAGACATAAGCAAGGCATATGATAGAGTTGACCGGTGCTATCTAAAGAATATTATGCTAAAGATGGGTATTCAGCAGAGATGTGTGGTCTAGATGGTTATGTGCCTAGAGACAGTTCAATACTTAGTATTGGTGAATGGAAAGATGGTTGGTCTTGTGACTCTAGGGAGAGGCTTGAGGCAAGGTGACCCACAATCACCCTAACTTTTCATTATTTATGTTGAAGGACTCTCATCCCTTTTGAAGAGAGCGGAGCCAAAAGGTGACATCCATGGTACTAAAGTGTGTAGAAATGCTCCCATCCTCACACACCTTTTTGTCGATGACTGCTTTCTGTTTTTTTTTTTGAGCTGGCGATAGAGAAAGAAAAGCTATGAAGGACATTTTGGCTATTTATGAGCAAGCCTCCGGCCAAGCTATCGACATACAGCAGTCATAAATTTTCTTCGATAAAAATACTTCTCCTGATACTCATGAAATGGTGACTACAACTTTAGATAGAGTGCATGGGGACATGTAAATATCCGGGCCTGCCATCTACGATAGGGAGGAAAAAGAAGGCTCTATTTAACTATCTAAATGATAGAGTTTGGAGGAAAATTCAAAGTTGGATAGGCAAGCATATATCTAAAGCAGGAAGGGAAATTTTAGTGAAATATGTGGCTCAAGCAATTCCCACTTACAGCATGAGCACTTTTCTACTTCCTGTTTCTTTGGGTGAGGAGATTTAAAGGATGGCCAATTCGTTTTGGTGGGGCTCAAATAGAGGCTCTGGAAGAGGTATAAATTGGCTTAGTTGGGACCGCTTAACCATGAGAAAGGAGAATGGAGATACAGGTTTCCGTCATTTTTATGGTTTCAATTTACCCATGCTAGGGAAGCAAGGTTGGAAGTTAACTACTGACCAAGATGTTATTGTTTCACGTGTCTTCAAAGCTAGATATTATCCAAAGGACGATTTTATGAGGGCTTGGTTGGGCCATAACTCAAGTTATGTGTGGCGTAGCATCCACGCTTCACAGGTAGTGGTTAAAGGTGGCATGAGATTGCGTTTGGGAGATGGCAGCAAGTTCAATGTGTGGAGGGATCCTTGGTTAAGAGCCAAAAGTAGTCCTTTTATCCAAAGCAACCCAATTCAAGGGCTCTAATATTTTAGAGTTTGCGATCTCATCCATAATGAGAACCAAGCTTAGAGATGAGATGTCCTTGAATCTTGTTTCCAACAATGAGATATAGATAAGATTGTGAGCATCCCACTTTTGAGCAACAACATTGAAGATGAAAAAAAATTTGGAATCTAAGCAAGAATGAGGCCTAATCAGTCAAGTTAGCATAGTATTATATTATGGAGGCTCTCATCAATAACAATCATTTGAAAGTCCCTAGGGAATGGACGTGTATTTGGCACTTGAACATCTTACAAAAAATCAAGTTTTTGATCCGGAGAATAGCTAGGGGATGCAAGCCCACAAGATACAGACTCCAAGCAAAAGGTTTGCCCTATACAAATCTATGTCCTTTATGTGAGATGAAACCCGGAGAATGATTGGCATACTTTCTTTGGTTATTCTCATGCGATAGGAGTCTGGGAAGAGGCAGGACTATGGACAAGCTTGAAAGACAAGGTGGAGGCTGCGGAAGGTATCACTGACCTGCTATTTCTATTACTCCAAAACCTCTCAAAATTTGGAAGAAGGATCTAGTTATGATCCTATGGTGTCTATGGCGTAGAAGAAAAGAAAATGTATGGGAGAAGGGACGGATCCACACATATCTAATTAGGGGCAGCTGCCCCCACTAACTTTTTTTTTACTAGTTATTGAATGATTTAGTTTTTGCCCCCACTAAAATATAAGTGTCACCCCCACTAAAAAGTAAATGTTGTCCTATTGCAAAGATAATTTAACTTGCATTTGATGTGAAATATATTGGGAATCACTAATGAGTTATCTCAAACATTGCAAAAAAGTCATCAAGACATTTTAAACTAGAAGCATATTGCACATCCAATGGTGTATTTACTTTTGAAGTTAGCTTTGATTTTGCCTGAGGCAACTACAACAGTTGAAAGGAGTTTCTCTACAATGAAATTTGTGAAAAATCAAATGTGCAACCGTATGGGAGATGAATTGTTGAATGATTGTTTGGTGACATACATAGAGAGAGATATTTTTTATAGTTTTGAAAATGAAAAAATCATACAACAACTTCAAAATATGAAGATATGTAGAGAGCAATTATAATCTGTAGATGTTGAAGTGTCTTCAATTGTTTGGGTATATAATGCTATAATTTTTGTAATTTCCAATTTTTTGCTTAATGATAATGATGTCATTATTTTATCGCTTTTGCATTGATGTATTTCTTATATAAATAATTATAGTATATAATCTTGCCGCCACTAGTCGAAATTCCTAGATCCGTCCCTGTGTGGGAGGGTGTAGAGAAACCATTGTAGCTGTTAGTGAGTCTTGCACGTGAGTTTCTCCAAGATTGGGAGAAAGTGAGAATGAAACCAAGCCTTCCTCTGACACAGCAACAACAACCTATGCATCGAGCCTGGACGAAGTAGAGTGCAGTAGAGCTTAAATGCAACGTAGATGCTGCTATTTTTCGAGAACATGGATGTTTTGATTTGGGTATGTGTCTCATAAATGAAACTAGGGAATTGCTAAAAGCTCTAATAGTCCGGCACCAAGGAGTTCCACCAGCACAAGAAGTGGAGGCTTTGGGGCTTTTGGAAGCTATCAAATGACTAGGGGAGATAAGAATCCACAATGTAACCATAAAACTGGATTTTTAGCCAGTGGTAGATGGTATCCTTGGGGACAATCTCTATGAAACCGAATTTGGGTCTATTTTAGTAAATTGTAAAGCTAGTCTCTGTAGCACAAACTATGGGGTTAGTTTCATTAGGAGACAAGCTAATCAGGTCGTGTAACACCCCATTTTTCGTATAAGCGTTTGTGTGTATGCCTTATTTGTTTAGGATGTTTAGAATGGTCTAATTGGGGTTTTTAAGCTGAAAAATGCCTTTCTGATGCATGAGCACGGCCGTGCTCATATATCAGCACACCCGTGCTTGATGCACGTGTCTTGTGGCTGCCTGAGCCACAAGACGATCGTGCTCGGGTCAGAGCCTATATATAGATTGCTAGCAGTGAGGGTTACGATTTAAACCCTCTAAACTGGCACTTTAGGCAACCCTAAGTGTGACGACAGCTTCTCTCATTCTTCCCCTTTGAACCAATCATTGCTTGGTGGTCCGTTCATAGTTGAGAGAGTATAATCACGTGTTAGTGCCAGTTATCATAGGTAATGGTTCTTCCCTCTTCTGTTTCATGAATTGGGAACTAATTTGTTAACCCTGTTTGTGTTGACCAAGGCTTGGGATCGTTCGCCGAGCCGTTCGAGGGAACCGGTTTAGGATCATTTTCAGTTTAATGGGAATTCTTCATACCAGGTATGGGGAGAAGGAATAGTATGAGTATGTAGGCTCGGGGATAGTGTAAGACGAAGGGTTCCCTTAACCCTTTATGTTTGATAACATGTTGTATGCCTATATGCCTAATTGCTAGTTATTATTATTGATAGATGTTGTTTATTATGAGTATGATGATATGATGATGCCATGAATGAGTGAATTGCCATGTTTATGATATTGTGGTGGTATTGGCTGTTGATTGATATTATGAACGCATGATGTTTAAAATGCTAAAAACTGTTAATAATGTTAAGGGAGGTTGTTCCCCTTTGTTCATAAGACTAAATGATAGTAATGAGTGAGGATTATAATAATGGCTTAGTTAAAGACCCTAGGGATCGATCTATGAGTGATTAAGGATAATTCTATGAATTTGAGATTAAAGGAGTAATTCCCCTTAATTATAAGACAGGAAGATTAAACTGAATGTGAGGAGATTAATGTTCAAAGACTTAGTAAAAGCTAAGTAGGTTTAATCCATGAACTGTCCCAAGGATTTGGGAAAGGGTTTCTGACCCTTTCTACCCAGATCAGTATGGTCACGCTCCTTTGAGCATGATCGTGCTTAATAAGGAGCACACTCGTGCTTAACAGGCAGCACGACCGTGATTGCCTGAAGGTCCAGCACGCCTTTGCTGAAGGTGAGCACGCCCGTGCTCACCTGACCAAAACAGAGCGCAGAGCAATGCAGAAAGCAGGGGTTTCACCCCAAATGCCTTAAAAGACTTAATAAGAGACTCAACGAGCTTGAAGACAAAAGACAAGGGATAAGATGTTGTACCTTGGTAGCCTGATGGCCAATGGGGCCTTGATGCATGATGGTCAAGATGGTAATCTCTAGTGCTTAATGGCTAGGGTGTTAATTAAAGATGATGATGTACCTTGGTAGCTTAGTGGCCAAGGGGGCCTTTATGCTTGATGGTCAAGGTGGTAATCTCTGGTGCAGAACGACCAGAGTCTTTAAAAGAATAAAATATGAAACGATAACGATAATCCTCGATAGCCAAGTGGTCGAGGTATTGATGGTGATAAAACTTGGATAGCCTAGTGGCCCAAGCGGAGGTGGTGATTGTATTTGTGTGTTGTGTTGAGCATGCATTCACTCATCGGAGATGTTAGTGAGAGATGGTCAACATAGGGGAGGTTGTCTGAGAGTAAGGCGATCTGGCCTTCCGCGGTGATTCATCCGAGAGTTAGGTAAATCGTGTGCCCCCGCGGTGGCGCATCCGAGAGTAAGGTGTGTCGGCTATCCTAGGGGTCCACTCATGGTTAGGCATGGCAATTTTACCTGCACCTACTGGTACCTGCAGGTAAAACCCGCGACGGGCACCGGTAGGGAGGCTAAACGGGTATCCGCTGGCTAAATAAACGGATTTTTTTACAATACCCGTTTATTCACGGGCGGGGGCGGGTAGTAAGGTACCCGTGCCCGCGGATACCCGTACCCGCCTAGGAAGTTACCTAAATACCCTTACTAACCCTAGGTTACTCAAATCATTACACAAACAATTAACAAATAAGAAATCATTATCCTCCCAACCCTAACCCACCTCTCCTTGAACCTTCAACGCCACCGCAGCACCGCTCTCCTGTCCGTGTCAGGCCGTCGCTCTCTAGTGACGTCGCCGCCGTGTCCGTCCCTGGCTCACGATCTACAATTCTGCACCGAATCTCGTGAGTGTCTCTTCCTTTTTCATATACTTTGATACTTTCCTTCTATCTTGCCATTTTCTGTGTTGTTTTTGTGATGCAAATTTCCTGATATATAAGCTAATATCTTGCAAGTACCGTGTCCTTAAAAATTTACATGGACCAAGGTTGGACAATAATCCTAAAAGAATGTCACCTAAGTCCTTTACCTTTAATTTGAGTTGAAGATCGTAGAAATTTCATTTCATTCTGAATCTACAAGTCAATGGTGATCTACATTTTCTGGGTTTCTATTATCTCTGTTTTATTTATTCATGCTTTTTGCACACCAATTGTTTGATAAATACCCTGACTCACTGATTAGCCAATATATAATACAACATCATTATTCTTCAATCTGTTTTATATATCAAATGAGTTACCCGTGACATTTTGCTCAATCTTTGATACATCATACATCACTAACTTTAAAGTTTTTGTATTATTCATCAAATCATCAGAACTAACAATCTTTTATCAGATTTATTTTGTAATTTTTATATTTCCATGGGCTGAAATGAAAAGAAAGGTGACATAAGGTTAAAATTGAGATGTAACTATTTAATTCATTGGCAAATGATTAATTTATGTGACAAGATAACATATTGGTACTTGAATTGATCAGTGATGATACTTTCGATGTTAAGATATATGACTAATATCTAATATGTATGTGTTATTATTTTGTTATGTAACGATTCTTTTTGTTTCTTATGTATATTTATTCTTATTTTGTTACTATTTGTTGTGCAGTCTTGTCAATGTCTACTAATCAAACTTTTGCTCCTGTTGGTGATGGGCAAGAGCAACTGCCGCTCACATCAAATGTGGGTGAATTATTAGATACTTTTACTTTTATTTCAGGAATGTGAAAGTAATGATCCATGAGTAAATCTGGTAATGCAACTCAATGATGAAAGGCAATCGATGGTAAGTAAGTATTCAAGATCCTATGAAAATAATTATCAAATTGCCACATTCTTTATGATTCTTTTTTGTAAACATAGCTTATGTCCGTTCTAAGTTTATTTATTTTCTATCTTAACAGTGAGGCTGCTTGGACGGTTGGACTTGCTTAGAGCTGTTGCTATTTGCCTGTTTGGAGTTGCTGCATAATGTGTTTTTGAAACTGATTTCTCGTTAATTGTAATAGAGGGACAAATAAGTGAAGTTGACACAAGCAAACACAAGAAGGGGGGGTTGAATTGTGTTTGTTAATATTTTTTGAAAACAACCTTTTCAAAAATAATTTTCTCACACAATGATAAAGAGGCAGAATAAAGCACACAGAAAAACAGTCTTTTGAAAGATAACAAATTCAAGTTCAAATCCCCACAGTTAGTATAAACACATAAAACCAAAGAGATAAGGGATTAGAAGATTCACACAAGATGTTTTATCCTGGTTCACTCTCTTCCAACCAAGAGCTACGTCCAGTCCCTTCTACTTGAAGGATTTCTCCACTATTTTCCAAATAGATTACACCAAGTATTCAACACCTCTCCAGGCTCACAAGTATTTCTTTCTTACCAAGCCTCTTCAGGCTCTACCTCTAATAAAGAGTTTTTGATTTCTTTGATCTTCTAACTCACTATGTGTGAGAATATGAAAGTTTTAGATCAGATGAATATTATAGCAATATTCAAACTATGATATTGCAGACTTTTGCTTTTTGAATGAATAAGAGAATATCTGCTCGCAAGAGATTTCTTGAGATTTCTTTGTATGCGCAAAAGTTCTTTCTTCAAAAGCTTTAGTCTTCTATATATAGGGTCCTTGATCTTCTCTTCAGAATCATCAACGGTTGTTTTTGAATTTTCCGTTTAGTGATAGAATCAGCCAAGTAAATATCCGTTGAGACTCAGCTTGCTCATGGCTTTTGTACTATGTGACAAATTCTTGCATGTAATGGCACACCTCTGAGCAAAAGCAACTTGAGAAACAGTTTTGCCTTCCTTGTACAAGTTCCAGCTATTTCAGCGTAAAAGGTGACAGGGTACACAACGTTTTGCATTGTACTATTCTGCTTTTTGCAATTCCTTATTTGTACTATGTCTCTCTCATTGAAACAAGGCAATAAAAACTGTTAATAGAAAAAGAGAAGAACCATTATAAATGAAATGAATATCAATCATATGAAATAAATTTGCTTTGGTTCAGATTGATATAAATGCTCAAAATTCTTCGTCCAGCAAAACAATAGTAAAGGCAAGTTAAGAAAAAATGAGTTTTAAGGCTCCGTCCACTGACGTGGCAACCAAAACTTCGTCTACATAAAACATCGGTCTTGCCAGTACTTGAGACATTTAAAATCTCCGTCCAGTGACGTGGCAAAAGAAAACTAAGGTTATTATTTGAGAGAAGCTCACGTCTACATGAAAAGAAATTCTCCGTCCACTAGAAACATTCAAGCGCTCGTCCACTGACGTGGCACTTGAGTTTAAGGGAGATCCTTGATAGAGTGGACTCGACCACTCTTTCAATATAAAATATATGGACGCGGATTTGCAAAGAAAATAGACTTAACATTTTAACTTATAAGAACAGAGATTCTTTAAGACTAAAGGCACTTGTTAGATTCAAAGCATTAACACTTTGCTACATAAATTTAATCCTTATTGTTAACATCAAAACATAGAGATTATTTAATCCAAATTACTTTGGTTCCAACAATCTCCCCCTTTTTGATGATGACAAAAACTAAATTAAATTTATTTTGCAAAGTCTAAGAGAGCTTACAAGGCTCCCCTTAAGACAAAGCAGTCATCAGATAAAAGCAGTTAAGGCATAATAAGCTAAGTCTTATTTGCAATATAATATAGGTTAACAGATCAAGATAGCAGCTTATTAAACATTTGGGATTCAAAGCAGTATCGAAGCATAAACATAAAGTCAAGGCATAGTATCAGCAAGATGAATATACACTTATGCATATGCACACAACTATGTACTTTTTGTTAAAAAAAAAAAATCTCTGTATTATAAAAATTTAATCTTTCCTTTCTCCCCCTATTTTGTCATCAGACAAAAAGGTAAAAGGGAGTGGACCATCATTGTCAGCTAACAACAAAAAGATAAAACAGAGAAGGAAAAAGTTTTTAGGTAGAAGGAGGTGGTGGAGGAGGTGGTTGATTAGGATGTGGATTTTGATTCTTCTGAAATTCCAAGATCAGAGCCAGCATCTGATTCATCACTGCATTTGTAGGGGCCAGAGAATCTTGAACTTGCTTCTGTACCCTTTCTTCAATCTGTTGAGCCATCTGTTCAGTCTTTTCCTCAACTATCTTGCCAACCTTATCATCAACAATTTTTCCAATGATGTCTTCAAGATTGGGTGGCAAGGAAAGTTGTCTTGAGCTCTCAGCAGTGTCAGAGACAGTGTCTTGAGCTTGGGCTGGTGGTCTAACCATAGCAAGAGCTAATGGTTGAGAAGAAGTCTTAGCAGAATCAGCTCCTTGCTTAGAGACACCAACCTCAGCAGACTGCTTAGCTTGTGCAGATGGAGGTTCAACTGAAGTAGGTTGAGAAGACAGTTGAGCATCAAATTCAGGGCCTTCTACAATCAACTCTTCAGCTATATGATCAGAGGATGATGTTGCTGGAGATGCAGTGGCAGCTTTAACAGATTTCTGAGGGACATCCTTTGCCCAGTGGATAGGAGTAATTTCCTCCACATCCCTGCTGGTAATAGGAAGTGCCCACAGATCTTTATAGATCATGTGCCTTACTTTGGATAGTCCACACTTTCCTCTGAACTTGGGAATGTCTTTCTTCTCTTCCTGAGTCAAGCCAGAAGAAGAAGCATCCTTGGTGCAGTGGATGATGTGAGACAACCAGAAGTCTGCAGCTTTCATTTCTCCAATATTCTTCACATCCTCCATATACAGATAGAAGTCAAGCTGGGAGTGATCAAAGATTTCCTGAGACAAGTCCAGCAAGGCAGAATGAGCTTCAGGCATGACTCCCTTATTTCTTCTGCGCCTCATATCTTTGTCCTTGTTGAGGTCTATCATGCCAAGCCTTGGACAGATAGGGTAGGGAGCAATGCCTACACGTGTTTCCTTATTATGTCTCAGCCATGTGATAGGAACCCAACGTGCAGTTCTTTCAATCTGGAAGTAGCTGAACTCCCACTTCAGAATATTATAGATCAGTTGATCTGCGAAGGGGTCTGAAGCACTTCCATAGATGCTGGGATGCTCGAATTTCATCCATTTTGTGTTTCCATCCAATATAATTGGAACGTGCTCTGATGATCTTGCTCTCTTCTGAGGTAAAGAAGGCAGTCTGTTCCTTTTAGGATCAGTTTCCCATACAGGAATGATGTGCCTTGCTACTCCTTCAGTGTGAGGAATCAATGGTGGGGTTTTTTGTAGGTTGGGGTAAATTTTTCTTTGGGGGAAACGTTTGAGGGGTAGATGGGTGAGGAGAGGGCCATGGTGGTTGTTCATCTCAGATGGAAAGGGACCTTTAGGAGGCTGAGAGTTTGGGTATTTGGTGGTCCAGGGGTATTCCTCATAGGGTTCATAGTCATAATCAGGATGAGAGTACCACCTAGTTAGAGGAATTTCAAGGTTAATTTCAGGGTCAGGTTGGTGAGTATGAAACAGAATTTTCCAATTTCTTTTGACCTGAGCCCAATTCTCAGACTTATTGGCAAAAATAGTGGATGGGGGTATAATTAGTGGAAAGAGTTTTCTTAGGGGTTTAGGAAAGGGGGCACCTCGGCAAATTCCATCATCCTCTTGATGAAACCAAGGATCCGAGTCAGGAATTATGGGTGGAAAGATGGTTTTGAGTGGTGTAGGTTGGGGTGTGGTTAATTGACTTGGGCTAATTTGTGGTGAAGATGGATTTGAAGTTTGGTCAGATTGGTCTTTTTGTGGTGAGGGTTGGGGTGTGGGTAATGTAGGTCTATATACATTATCAAAGAATCCTACTCCCGGAGTAGGGGCATCATCACTCACAGTATTAGTAGGAACATCAGAAGAGGTGTTTACCTCAGAGGCTGCAAAGGTTCTTGCTTTCCTTGCAGGTTGCCTCCTCTTGGTAGGCACAGCAGCATCAGCAGCAGCTGCTGCTTTCCTCTTCAAAGCTGTTCCCAGAGGAACATTGTCATCTTCATCATCCTCATCTTGAGGCAGAACCAGCTTTCTAGCTCTCTTGGGAGCAGGTCGAGGAACAGGTTGAGGAGCCTCATTCCTAGGCTCATTAATAACAATGCCTCTGGTAGGCCTTCTAGGAACAGGCTTCCTGACAGCCATAGTTTTCCTTTTAGTTCCTCTCTTGAGACCAAGAATAGCTGCATTGTTGGCCTCAACAGCTTCTTCCTTAATCTTCATTTTCTCCTCTTGTTTTGACATCTCAACTAGTTTGAATGTGTCAAGATGCATGCTGCTGAGGTTGCCCTTTCCGAAAATGGCAGCTTGCATCCCCTTCGAACAAAAGATCTTTTCTTGTTCTTCTTGAGGCTTTGCATTTAAGTAATCATACAAGCCTTGCTGCTTGAAAACTTTTGACAGAAGATGAGAGAAGGTGATGTGGGAGGCGGTTTCTCTGTTTGCAATGGCATCCTTGAAGCGATGAAACAGGATCCATGGCAGGTTTATTTTTGTCTCATAGACCATGTTGCAGAGACAGAACTTGTGAAGGGCAGAAAAGTTGTCCTTAGACCCTGCCTTACGAAGCACTGTCTTGTTCAGAATCTGATGAAGAATCCTGATATGATCCTTCATTTCAGATGACTTCCACGAGTGAGTCCTCACTGTATCTTCTCGCATCAGTGTAACCGCAATGGTTTCTATACCACCAAGATCTTCTTCCCAGTTTTCTGTCATGATCAAACCCTCTTGAGCACAAACGATTGCATCAGAAATGGTCTTCTCAGAAACAGTTATCTTCTTGCCTTGAACAAACCCTACTACCTTAGTGTTAGAAATCGTTGGTCTCCTCCAGAAATCTCTTACCAAGTCCGGATAAATCGAGACCTTTTCCAGAAACAAACCATCCCAACCAGCAGCGTTGATGTACTTGCTTACATCCAAGTTATACTCACACAGAATTTCAAAATTAAAATGATGTTCAGCAGCGATACTAATGATGTCAGTAACATAGGCAGGCTCGGGAGTTGAGGTTGAAGCCATTGTTGAGTTCTTGAGTACAGGTTTAGGTTTGAAGAAAGGAGAGTTCGAAAAGTTTCAGAGAGAAATTATCAAAGATGAAGAGTAGCGAAAGGTTTTTCAGAGGGAAAGGAGTTACCTTTAAAGAGTTTCCGAATACCAACAGTTTTCAAGGAAAATTCAAAAAGAAAAGATTGATTAGACAAGACTTTAGTGAAAAAACGGCATTGGTATATTGGGACCGTAAAAAGTTACGATGGGATTGATGGAAGTAGCTGACTCAGCAAGGAAATGATTAAAACCAAACGTTTTAAGATAAATAAGTTCAGATATAAAAAGATGCAAATTTTTTGTTTTAAAAAAACATGTAAGATCGGGTCCACAAAAGATTGAGGGTGGACGCATATAAACATATGTAGTGGACGCGGCACACCAACAGTAGTGGACGCGTAGACTACACGTGCTCTGGATGCCAAAACCAGTGGACGCGCAGATAAAACATGCAATCAATACATATACCAAATTAAACCACATACAACATGTTAAGGTGTTTTCTGATAAAAATAAATCTGTCCTCAGCAAGAGGTTTAGTAAAGATATCTGCCCATTGATGGTCAGTATCTACAAATTGAACATCAAAAACACCTTTTTGCACATAGTCTCTGATAAAATGATGTTTGATTTCTATATGCTTAGCCCTAGAATGAAGAATTGGATTCTTAGACAGATTAATTGCAGCAGTATTATCACACATTAGTGGAATACTACTTACAAACACATTGTAGTCCTCCAATTGGTGTTTAATCCAGAGGAGTTGTGAGCAGCAGTTTGCAGCTGATATATATTCTGCTTCAGCAGTTGATAGAGCAATGGTACTCTGCCTTTTGCTTGACCATGATACAAGATTAGCTCCAATGAAGTGACATCCCCCACTGGTGCTTTTTCTTTCAATTCTATCTCCAGCATAGTCAGCATCACAAAAGCCAACTAATCTGTAATCTTCATCTTTCTTAAAGCACATACCAAGATTAGTAGTACCTTTTAAATATCTAAAAATTCTTTTAACTGCTGATAAATGAGATTCTCTAGGATCAGATTGAAATCGAGCACATAAGCAAACACTGAACATTATATCAGGCCTAGAAGCAGTTAGATATAAGAGAGATCCAATCATACCTCTGTATACCTTCTGATCTACCTTTTTCTCTTTATCATCTTTGTTCAGTATGGACATGGGATGCATAGGTGTGTTCATAGGTTTGCAATCATCCATCTTAAACTTTTTGAGAAGTTCCTTTGTATACTTAGTTTGATGGATGTACACCCTGTCCATAGATTGTTTGACTTGAAGTCCAAGGAAGAATTTGAGTTCTCCCATCATGCTCATTTCAAACTCTTTCTGCATTAGCTTTGAGAATTCTTTGCACAAAGATTCATTAGTAGCACCAAATATAATATCATCTACATAGATCTGTACTACTATGAAGTTGGAATTAATTGATTTTCTAAACAAGGTTGTATCAACCTTTCCTCTGACAAAGCCATTAACCATTAGAAAAGAACTTAGCCTATCATACCAAGCTCTTGGGGCTTGTTTTAGGCCGTATAAAGCTTTCTTAAGCTTGTATACATGTTCAGGTTGGGTTTCACTCTCAAAACCCGGAGGTTGCATAACATAAACTTCTTCATTGATAAAACCATTTAAAAAAGCACTTTTTACATCCATTTGAAAAAGCATAATATTATGATGTGCAGCAAATGAGAGTAAAATTCTGATTGCTTCCAATCTTGCAACAGGTGCAAAGGTTTCAGTATAGTCTATACCTTCTTCTTGAGAATAACCTTGTGCAACCAATCTTGCTTTATTTCTTATAACCTTACCATTTTCGTCAAGCTTGTTTCTGTAAACCCATTTTGTTCCTATAACAGATTTATTCTTAGGTAGGGTTACCAGAGTCCAAACTTCATTCCTCTCAAACTGATTTAGCTCTTCTTGCATTCCTAAAATCCAACCATTGTCCAGCAGAGCCTCGTCTACAGTCTTTGGTTCCAATTCAGAGACCAATGCAGAGTCTTCTTGCTCTCTGAAGGTTGATCTGGTTCTTAGCTTATCGCTTGGATTTCCTATGATTTGATCCGGTGGATGATAATTCTTGAAATGCCAAGTTCTCTGAACATTGCCTTGTTGAGAGGTGGATGCTTCTGGTTGATGAGAAGTGTCTTCAACTGGATCATCAGTTTTAACTTCTTTTGTTTCTCCTGAGATGTTTAAGTCAAGATCTGCAAAACTTTCATCTAGCTCTGATAGTTTCTTATCAGGCTGTTTATCATCAAATCTAACATGTATAGATTCTTCTACTATTAAAGTTCTTGAGTTATACACTCTAAATCCTTTTGAGGTTTCAGAAAATCCTAGTAGAATTCCATTGTCTACCTTTGCATCAAACTTACCAAGTTGATCTTTTGTATTTAAAATATAACATTTACATCCAAAAGGATGAAAATAAGATATGTTGGGTTTTCTGCCTTTCCACAATTCATAGGGAGTCTTACTCAGAATAGGTCTAATGTATATTCTGTTCTGAATGTAGCAGGCAGTGTTCACAGCTTCAGCCCAGAAGTACTTAGGGACAGAATTGTCATTGAGCATAGTCCTAGCCATCTCTTGAAGAGATCTGTTCTTTCTCTCTACCACACCATTTTGCTGTGGTGTTCTTGGTATTGAGAAGTTGTGTTGAATTCCATTTTCTTCACAAAACTCATTGAATAGCTCATTGACAAATTCTCCCGCATGGTCACTTCTAATTGAAGCTATACACATGCCTTTTTCATTCTGTACACGTTTGCAGAATACAGAAAAGACCTTGAAGGACTCATCCTTGTGAGCAAGGAACATAACCCATGTCCATCTAGTATAGTCATCTACAATGACTAGACCATATTTCTTACCACTGATAGAAGCAGTCCTTGTTGGACCAAAAAGATCAAGGTGTAGCAGTTCTAGTGGTCTCTTGGTTCTTACAATATTCTTAGATTCAAAAGAACCTTTGACTTGTTTTCCCTTCTGACATGCATCACAGAGAGCATCAGATTTGAACTTAAGATTTGGTAATCCTCTCACGAGGTTATGCTTCTTTAGCTTTGAGATTAATCTCAAGCTTGCATGACCTAGTCTTTTATGCCAAATCCAACGTTCATCTTCAATGGACACTAAACATGAGACACTTTGATTTGAGAGGTCCTCCAAGTCAATTTTGTATAAGTTGTTTTGCCTCTTAGCAGTGAATACGATTGATCCATCATTTTTCTTGACATAACACATGTTCTTATTAAAAGAAACATCATATCCACTGTCACATAATTGACTTATGCTCAGTAGATTATGTTTTAAACCATTCACTAAAAGAACATTATCAATGGAGGGAAAAGGATGTTAACCGATTTTACCTATACCAGTGATCTTTCCTTTCTGATTTCCTCCAAATGTCACCCAGTCACCATCCTTATGTTTAAGGTCTTGGAACATATACTTTTTTCCCGTCATGTGACGTGAGCATCCACTGTCCAAGTACCAGGATGTTTGTTTCTTTCCTGTTGTTAAGCAGATCTGCAACAGGTATTATCTTGTCCTTAGGTACCCAAACTGATTTGGGTCCTTTCATGTTAGTTTTCTTTGGACGAGAATATTTGGCATGCCTGTTATGTATGCATCTAGATGTAGAGTGCCCACTTTTTCCACACACTTTACAAAAGGTGTTGGACGGGCCTGATTTGGTTTTCGCATACCTAGCTGGAGCTTTTGAAGCTCTTTGCTGCATAGGTGGTTTTGATTTAATGTAAGATGCCTCATGCTTCTTATTGTCATAACCAAGGCCAGATTTATCAAAGGGTGACCTAGAATACCTTAGGATAAGACTAAGCTTATCTGAGCCTCCTACCAATTTTGACAGAGAGTCTGTTAAGTATTTTACATCTTGTTTTAGTTTTGCAACTTCACAAGAATTGTCAGGCTCACATTCAGATTTGTCAGTTAGACTGACATTCTCTGATTTCAGCTTATCATTTTCTTGAAACAAACTTTGTTTTTCCATGCAGACTCTATCATATTCTTTGGTTAATTTTGCAAACTTCTTTTTAAGACTTTTGTATTCATGAGACAATATGGATGAGTCATGCAGTAATTCATCAAAGGCATTTTTGAGAGTTGAAGGTTCAGAATCTGTTACCTCATCATCATCAGTGTACTCATTTTCTGATGATGTGTCAGCCATGAGGCAAATGTTTGCCTCTTCCTCTGCTTCCTCTTCCTCATCTGATGAGGATAAGTCCAAGTCCTCCCATGTAGCCATTAAGCCCTTCTTTTTCTTAAAGAACTTCTTCTTCTCTTTTAGGTCAGGACAGTCAGCTTTGAAATGGCCTGGCTTTTTGCACTCAAAGCACAGAGATGGACCTTTTTCTTTGGAGTCTGATTTCTCCTTAGAAAATTTCTTGTTGAATGGCTTTCTCTTGAAATTACCTTTTCTTCTCCACATATGTTGTATCTTTCTGGAGATGAAAGATAGTTCATCTTCATCTGATCCTTCATCACTGTCTGAAGGTTCAGCATCATCTGAAGACTCAGCAGCTTTGAGGACTTTTGAAGAACTTGCTTTCTTTGCCTTTAAAGCAATGGACTTTCCCTTTCTGGAATTGTCTTCCTCATTTAGTTCAAGCTCATGAACTTTTAATGATCCTAGAAGTTCTTCCAGAGAGAGAGTATTCAGATTCTTAGCTTCTTGAATGGCAGTGACCTTCGGTCTCCACTGCTTGGAGAGACTTCTCAGAATCTTTCTGATATGATCTCTATTCTCATATACTTTTCCCAAAGATCTGAGACTGTTTGTTATTGTTTGAAATCTTCCAAACATCTGATCTATAGACTCATGATCAGTCATCTTGAAGAGTTCATACTGGTGAACCAGCATGCTTATCTTTGACTCCTTCACTTGTGATGAGCCTTCATTAGTGAGAGCCAGTGTATCCCAGATTTCCTTTGCTGTGTTGCAGCTGTGAACTTTATCATGTTCTGATCTGGTAATTGCACACATCAAGTAATGTTTGGCTTTGAGATTTAGTTGATGTTTGGCTTTTTGATCAACACTCCATTCTGCTCTAGCCAACACTGCTTGATTTTCACCTCTTGGCTCAGAATAGCCATTCTCTATCAGTTCCCAGATGTCTAAGTTCTGTGCATCTAGGAAGGCCATCATTCTCTTCTTCCAATAGTCATAATCAGTTCCATCAAAGAGTGGAGGTCTGTTGATAGCTTGTCCTTCTGCATCCATGGTGGTAGGATCGTACTTCCTCAGCACTTGTTAGATGCTCAACCCTTTCGAGGCTAAGCTCTGATACCAACTGAAGTTGACACAGGCAAACACAAGAAGGGGGGTTGAATTGTGTTTATTAATATTTTTTGAAAACAACCTTTTCAAAAATAATTTTCTCACACAATGATAAAGAGGCAGAATAAAGCACACAGAAAAACAGTCTTTTGAAAGAATAACAAATTCAAGTTCAAATCCCCACAGTTAGTATAAACACGTAAAACCAAAGAGATAAGGGATTAGAAGATTCACACAAGATGTTTTATCCTGGTTCACTCTCTTCCAACCAAGAGCTACGTCCAGTCCCTTCTACTTGAAGGATTTCTCCACTATTTTCCAAATAGATTACACCAAGTATTCAACACCTCTCCAGGCTCACAAGTATTTCTTTCTTACCAAGCCTCTTCAGGCTCTACCTCTAATAAAGAGTTTTTGATTTCTTTGATCTTCTAACTCACTATGTGTGAGAATATGAAAGTTTTAGATTAGATGAATATTATAGCAATATTCAAACTATGATATTGCAGACTTTTGCTTTTTGAATGAATAAGAGAATATCTGCTCGCAAGAGATTTCTTGAGATTTCTTTGTATGCGCAAAAGTTCTTTCTTCAAAAGCTTTAGTCTTCTATTTATAGGGTCCTTGATCTTCTCTTCAGAATCATCAACGGTTGTTTTTGAATTTTCCGTTTAGTGATAGAATCAGCCAAGTAAATATCCGTTGAGACTCAGCTTGCTCGTGGCTTTTGTACTATGTGACAAATTCTTGCATGTAATGGCACACCTCTGAGCAAAAGCAACTTGAGAAACAGTTTTGCCTTCCTTGTACAAGTTCCAGCTATTTCAGCGTAAAAGGTGACAGGGTACACAACGTTTTGCATTGTACTATTCTGCTTTTTGCAATTCCTTATTTGTACTATGTCTCTCTCATTGAAACAAGGCAATAAAAACCGTTAATAGAAAAAGAGAAGAACCATTATAAATGAAATGAATATCAATCATATGAAATAAATTTGCTTTGGTTCAGATTGATATAAATGCTCAAAATTCTTCGTCCAGCAAAACAATAGTAAAGGCAAGTTAAGAAAAAAGAGTTTTAAGGCTCCGTCCACTGACGTGGCAACCAAAACTTCGTCTACATAAAACATCGGTCTTGCCAGTACTTGAGACATTTAAAATCTCCGTCCAGTGACGTGGCAAAAGAAAACTAAGGTTATTATTTGAGAGAAGCTCACGTCTACATGAAAAGAAATTCTCCGTCCACTAGAAACATTCAAGCGCTCGTCTACTGACGTGGCACTTGAGTTTAAGGGAGATCCTTGATAGAGTGGACTCGACCACTCTTTCAATATAAAATATATGGACGCGGATTTGCAAAGAAAATAGACTTAACATTTTAACTTATAAGAACAGAGATTCTTTAAGACTAAAGGCACTTGTTAGATTCAAAGCATTAACACTTTGCTACATAAATTTAATCCTTATTGTTAACATCAAAACATAGAGATTATTTAATCCAAATTACTTTGGTTCCAACAATAAGATGTCGTGATGGTTGTGTGCTTGTGTTTTTTGTAACTTGTTTTTAGTTAAATTGTAATAGGGGTTGATGATTCTCGTTTATTATTTTAGTGTTGTTTGATTTTTATGGTTTGTTGAATATTGATGTATCTTGAGTATGTTAATCTTTATTTTATTTGTCATTTTGCAATTTTTTTCAATTTTTTATAATTTTTTAAGGACTTAATGTATTTTTCCAAGAAAAACATAGTTGCTGATAGTACCCATGGGAACCAGCGAAAACCACAGATACCCATGAAACCTGCCAAATACCTGCGGGAGTGGCGGGCTCAGATTTGCCCACCACGGGCGGGGTCGGGTAGCATACTATCCGTGCCCACCCATGCCCGTTGCCATTCCTACCCATGGTAAGGTGAACTGCCTCGATGTTGGTGCTTATTGGCCAATGTGGATATGTTACTCCAAAGTTAACATTATAAGGTAGAATGGATCCAAGTGCATACTGGAGTAATGGAGTAGAACTGCATTGCATGATTTTTATGTTATATTGTTGTTGTTATAACATGCTTGTTTGATGTATGCACGTCTTGCTACCTGCTTCCTTACTATTATATTCATATACATGTTTCTTACTCCCTATCTCTATGTTTCTTGTTTTGTGGCTTGTATCTTTATGCAGAGGATGATGAGCAGCTAGTTGAGGAGTGACTCTGAGGAACTGATAGTGTGAATCCGCAAAGTGTACGGCTTCGTCGTCAAGTAATAAAAAGATCGAACCCACAGAGACCGTGATCTTAAACAACAATTAATTATTAAATTAATTAAACTAAACAAGAAAAAGATTTGGTTTTTGAAATAAGAATTAACTAACAAATCAACTATTTAAAACGCAATCAAACAGAATCGCAAAGCAAATCAAATTTGGAGTTTTTCAAATTAAAAGAGATTTTCAGGAATTGGGTTATCAACAAGACTTCTTATGTTACTAAATTGACTACCCCCCTCGTTAATTATCAAAATTGCTTTGAAGGTGAATTTATCCTAATAAAGTTAATGTTCCCTCTCGAGATACAAGAACCGTGCACAATTAAACCAACCCCTACTCTCGTGGTAATTGTATTTAAATTGCACCCATTGAGATTTGTGACAATTCAATGAACCCTCGAAGGATCGCTTCTAACTCTCGTGATTTAAGTCCTAAGTTCAATTCCTATAGATCCGATACCTAAGTTCACCGCTAAGTTCGTCCTTAGAGTGTCTACGACATGCAAATAAATGGCCACCGAATTTACAAGTAATTCAAGGAATAGGAATTAAATCGAAAGCAATTTGAAATTAACAAGAAAGGAAAAACGTCAATTCATCACATAAAACGAGTCTTGGGCATAGCCACAATTCCTAGAAATAAAGAGACTACTCAAGCATTGCCATGTTCATAGCAAACTTGAATAACAAAAACATGAAAATCCTAAGAGAAAAGAAGAAATTGAGAAGAAGAGAAATCCTAATTTTTGCCAATTGGTAGCAGTCAAAAGATGCCTATTTTTGAGACTAATTCCCCTATTTATAGTGTAGGTTAACTTGGGATTAAATCAATTACAAATCAGATTAAAAACAGAAAATCAGAATCCCTAAATTAACATGTCATGGCCGTGATGCCTGTCACGGCCAGGCCGTGACCGTTTATGGTCTGTTCACTTCTTGCGCGAGGGGACCATCACGGCCGTGATGCCTGTCACGGCCAGGCCGTGACCGGTTCTGACTGGGATGGCTTCACTGCTTGGTCTGTCACGGCCGTGATGGTCATCATGGCCTAGCCGTGGTAAGGTCTGCTTTTGAAGGTCTGGTTCAGCTTGCATGTCACGACCGTGATGGCTATCACGGCCTGGCCTTGACCAGTTCTGGGATTAACATTCTTCTTTCTTTTCAGCTCCACTCGATCATGGTCGTGATGGGCTCTGTTTGGCTCATTTTTCTTTATTCTTCAAGCAAGTCTTCTTGCAAACTCCAACACAACTGATCCTAAGCATTTTAATCTTCAATTCCTACACACAAACACCACAAAACCACCTTACCCGTTCCAAGGTAAAAACTAACAAAAATCAAATTAAATATGCCTTATATGAAAATGCATGCAAAATGACAAGGAAATATGAGGTGAACTATATTATTAGTTGCTAGTTTAGTTTGTTTCAGTTTGTATCCGAGGATATTTTTCGGATTGGTTATACCAGCTCTGTATGTGACATCAGGGGTTGGGTTTTGTTTATGTTATGTTTTATTTGAAATAGACAACTATAAACACGAGAAGGGGGGTTGAATTGTGTTTATCATAAATTAAAACAAAGTTAAAAACATTTTGCACACAAAAGCTAGGATCAGACAAGTGTGGGAAACACTGCACAGACAGGTGACCTGTCTGGTGTGATTTTAACTGAAAAACACACAAGCACACAACTTGAAAACAAGTTTGATATTCACACTTTAACCCCTTTAATTAGAAAGCAGATAATATAATCAAAGCAACTAAAAGAGTTTAAGGGAAGAGAGATAAACACAGCTATTTATCTTGGTTCACCCTTTAACACTAGGGCTATGTCTAGTCCTTGGCAGCACCAAGTTTTCTTCACTATAACTGATCAGGTTACAGACTCCAAGTATTCTCCGTAATTATTACTTAATCGCGTAATTAACGTTAAACATAATCCAAAAATACGAAGAAATTAAAAACTTAATTATAAAACATATAACTTCTGCAAATTTAAACACACCAACATTATAATATATAAATATACACTTGTTTATCCATTACATTACCAAAACACTGTTTAGAGTATCCTATCAGTAGTATCCCTCACAGGTACTTAATTATATAAACTGTTTATAACTAGCGGAAAATAAAACGTCTTTTAAGACTTATTGGCCCTAAACTTACTACACTATATCGTTAACATCCGTAGCTTGTTCTCCAGCATCCGGTTCAAACGGAGTTCTATCCAGCTCCTCAGCAACGTATTCCTCCACCGAGTCTTCTAACGGAATAAAGTATACTTACAAAAATATAGAAATAGGGAGATAAGAAACAGTTCTATCATCATAAGCGGAAAAGATTCATAGCATATAATATAATAGCTGTCACAGACAAACAACACTCATCATTAACAATCATCTTTAACTCACACTACTTTCCTTTACCCTCAATCTCATGCAATTAAACTTTTATGCCAACGTGGCCACCACCAATCCTATCACACATCCCTTGCCTGCTCAGGGATGTTAGTCAGTCGTCCAAGCGATGCGTCCCCATTAACCGGTGCACACCCTCATCCATGGTGAGAATGCTCATGCAAAACAATGACACTATAGCTGCACAGCACAGTCGGTGCACACCCTGATTCTCTCTCAAGGATGCTCATGCAAAGCAATGACACTATAGCTGCACAGCCTAACACTAAATTGGGACAGCTCCTCGAGAACTTCGAACCTCGTGTGTTCCCAATACACGGTTGTGAACAACAACACATATATATGAATCTCACTGACTCGCCTCACTAACAACCTTGTACCTCAAGTTTCTATCATAGCCTTAACTCGCATTCTATGTCATATCTTATCTATAAAATAATCACTTTAATCTAGACACCTTTAAGTCATATTCAATCTCTCACCCAAATAAAGTATCTCTGAATAACTCATATCTTTCTTTAAAAACCAACTCATCAATTTATCAAACCAGGCAGATCATGCATAATACAATCACAATAAAATATTCAAGCAGCAAAATAAAATGTCACATGCAGTAGAATACCTCATCCAGCATATCACAAACAATCAATAATAAATAAGTCAGACATCATCAAATATTATATAATTAACCTAAGGTGATAAACCTACAATCCCCAAATCATCATTGGTATTACGGAAAAGCTTCCAATGTGATTTTGGTCTTGTCGATGACTCGACCACTAGTAGGGTTTAGCTCGCCTTACACCATTATTATAAATTATATACTACTTATCCGTTCTGATGATGGAATGGTTCTTTCTCCCACCTGAACTTATCACCGAAGTCTTGAACTTTTTGATCCTCGTTACTCTACCACGGTTAATGGTTAACCTTTAACCAAAACAACATAACCACTAGTTAATCAAAAAAATCCAATCATGATAACCCTAGGTTAGTTTTGGCCATGACCCAAAAATAGGGCTAGGGTTATTTTCTCAATTCCATATTTTGGATCCTAGTTACTAGAGTATTAACTAACATAAAACAAGTGTTACAATTCAAAAATATAAAATAAAATCCTCTAACCTCTAGGGTTAGGGTTTCGGCCATGATGATTAAAATAGGCTAGAAATTCCTTTTGCTCACAAACTCTTGGATCTAGAACCTACACACCTTAAATAGTTGATACAAATCATTATCTAATTAAAGATTGATCAAAACTCATTTTGCTCTCATAAACATAGATTCGGCCAACATAGTAGAATAGGGCTAGAAATTTCTTTTGATTTCAAACTCTTAGATTTAGAACATAGGAACCCTAGATAGCTTATAAACAACCTCATCTAAGTTAAAAATTGAACCAAATCTCCTTTGCTCATTCAAGCATCAATTCGGCCATGTAAAGAAAAATAGGAAGGAAAGTTCTTTTGCTTACATACTCTTAGATAATGAAAGTAGAAGACATATCAAGATCATAGAAATTGGTTTCACATTAAAATGAATTTTCTACAATCCTGGAGAGACACATACACCATATATATTGAGCTTCAATTTGTTTATACTTTACACTTGTGCGTGTTATCTGTTTGTAAAACTTTTTTCTGTATTTTGTGAGTGTGATCTCACGTAAACAATTTTGAGGCTCTTGCACAAAGGATAGTAAGTCCTTAGATTTGTGTTAAGGGATCTCTGTTTTGTAAAGGTTCTAGTTGATCCTGTTAAAAGCTAGAGTTGATTGGAAACCCTTAGTCGTATTGTCTTGGGGACTGAACGTAGGCCACTGGGTAGTTTATGGCCAAACCAGGATATCTCACTTGTGTTCATCTTCTCAAACCTTTATCTTTTATTTCTGTTTATCTTTTGCAAAACGTTTTTATTCGCACGCGTCTTTTACAAAGTTGTTTTATCAATTTAGTAAAAAGGAAAAAGTTTTATTATTTGCCAAAAGTTTTTGAAAAACACAATTCACCCTCCTCTTGTGTTTGGAGTCACTTGTCAACACTTTTGGCTTATCTGTGTTGTCATCATTTTTAGGAATGAATGGACCATCAGTGATGACATCCCAGAGATCAGAGTTTGTTGATAGAATGAACCATTGAAATATATCTTTCCAATAGTTGTAGTTTTCTCCATTGAAGAATGGAGGTCTGGTTAGGGAAGCTCCTTCAGTTTGGTGGCTTCCACTTGAACTAGCTCCAGTAGTCATGTCTATTCTTCAGGACCTTTACCTCTACACTGTAAGATGCTAAACCCAGAACCTGGCTCTGATACCAACTGAAATAGACAACTATAAACACGAGAAGGGGGGGTTGAATTGTGTTTATCAGAAATTAAAACAAAGTTAAAAACATTTTGCACACAGAAGCTAGGTTCAAACAACTGTGAAAAACACTGCACAGACAGGTGACCTGTCTGGTATGATTTTAACTGAAAAACACACAAGCACACAACTTGAAAACAAGTTTGATATTCACACTTTAACACCTTTAGTTAGAAAGCAGATAATATAATCAAAACAACTAAAAGAGTTTAAGGGAAGAGAGATAAACACAGCTATTTATCCTGGTTCACCCTTTAACACTACGGCTATGTCCAGTCCTTGGCAGCACCAAGTTTTCTTCACTATAACTGATCAGGTTACAAACTCCAAGTATTCTTTGCACACCTAGCCTCTTCAGGCTCCAAGATAAGTATTCTTTGCTCACCTTGCCTCTTCAGGCTCACTCAGGTTTGTTTGAGAGAATGATTGTAATTAATTCAATTTGCAAGTCTTTCACTAACAATCAGAAGAGTGAATTAAATGTAAGCTTAGAAAGACTGTGTAATAACTTCAAATGATTGAAGAATACAGATTGAAAGAATGAAGAAATGAATGCACAGAGTAATGGCTTTTTAATGCTGTGAGTTCTCTGTCTTCATCTTCAATGACTTTTGTATTTATAGCCTTCAAACATTTAAGATCCGTTAGAGACATTCCTTTAAATGTTGGCTTCAAGGTGGGCTCCATTAAATGTAATAGAGTCGTTTTGGGCAGCCATTAATGCAATAGGAACGTTGGTTGTACTCTAACGAGAAGATCAGGGCTATATGCATCGTGCAATAGCCAAATCAGAGTTGTGCATAATACTTTTGTACTTTGCTGAGCACATTTCTCTTTTCGTGTAATAACCATGAGTATTGGGGAATAAAGCATGTTGAAAACATTCTTTAACTGGACTTCGTTTCTGATCTCCTAGGTTGCTTGTGAGAATGACCTTCTGACTTTCTTGATAAGCATGAAAGAGAAAGCTTCAGAGTCTTCTGTATGAGGGGACAACTTTCAAAAGCTCTTTGTACTTGAGTTCCCCATCGAAGAACCTCAGACGAGTATAAGAACTTAGCAGAGACAAGTTGAAACTTTAATGCAGAAAGTCAATATCCTAGTTAGCAGACAAGTTGACTTTTGCTTCTCCAGACAGGTGGTCTTCTATGTGGGCAGACATGTGAGAAAGTGAATTCTGACTTTTGTGATCTGTACACTAGATAGACAGGTCAGGAACCAATGTGAAGGTTAATTAAATCATGGATTTTTCTAACGTATGCAATATTGCACAGGTTTAGGTTCATTAAAAGTCCACTTCTAATTAAATGTATCTAACTAATATCATCTCTCTCTTATTTATTATTATCAAATATATCCTTTTTTTTATATGATGAGTTATAAACTGTATTGATTAAAAAAATCAAGTTACAGGCACAAGTTTTTGCTTTAGAACCTTTAAAATTTAACTATGAATATATGCTTGCTTCCTTTAATTTTTTGAGGTTTGATTTGATCCTGAAAGTTTTTGTGTTAACCAAAAAAAAATTGAAAAACAAAGGTCACTTGCGCTTGTAAAAAAATTTGTCAAAAAAAATAAATAAATTGAAAAACAAAGGTCACTTGCGCCTATAACTTGGTCACTTACGCCTGTAACTTGATTTTTTTTTAATCAAAATACAGTATATAACTGGAGTCGGTAGAGTGTGAAATAGACAACTACAAACACTAGAAGGGGGTTGAATTGTGTTTATCAGAAATTAAAAACAAAGTTAAAAACTTTTCACAGGCAGAAGCTAGGTTCAGACAAGTGTGAAAAACACTACACAGACAGGTGACCTGTCTGGTGTGATTTTAACTAAATTGCACACAAGCACACAACTTGAAAACAAGTTTGATATTCACACGTTAACCCCTTTAGTTAGAAA
The DNA here is from genome assembly GCA_035048595.1 of Echinosophora koreensis. Classification (NCBI taxonomy): domain Eukaryota; kingdom Viridiplantae; phylum Streptophyta; class Magnoliopsida; order Fabales; family Fabaceae; genus Echinosophora; species Echinosophora koreensis. Next base: position 183,863 of record JAPCYP010000069.1, read on the forward strand.
GCAGATAATATAATCAAAGCAACTAAACGAGTTCAAGGGAAGAGAGATAAACACAGCTATTTATACTGGTTCACCCTTTAACACTAGGGCTACGTCCAGTCCTTGGCAGCACCAAGTTTTCTCCACTATAACTGATCAGGTTATAGACTCCAATCATTCTTTGCACACCTAGCCTCTTCAGGCTCCAAGACAAGTATTCTTTGCTCACCTAGCAATGTAAGCTTAGAAAGACTGCGTAATAACTTCAAATGATTGAAGAATATAGATTGAAAGAATGAAGCAATGAAGGTCTTTGCTGAGGATAGACAAGTTGAGTCTGCCCCAAGAAGAGAGGAATTACTTGCTCAGGGGGAGCAAATGACAAGACCCTTGGAAAAGCCCATGGAGAAGAAGACTATCTTTCTAGGTTTAATTCCCAAGAAGAGAAGGTCAAGTTACTCTACACCTACAGTTATGGAAACTGTTGTAGAAGAAGAAGTTGTTGCTTCAACTACTGAAGACCTGTCTGTTGCAACACAGACAGTTGATTATCCCCTGGTGGATCCCCTTCATCCACCACCACAAGGAAGAAGCTGAAGATGTCTGAAAACCACATGGTTCTTCCCTCTTCATCACCACCCTCACCTTCATCTCCTGTACATCAAGGTATCATCACCCCACCTGTCTCCTCTCCTCCTGCCCTTTCTGTAGATCCCCTAGCACATGTGTCTCCTCCTTCCCCACCTGTCTCCTCACACAAATCTCAAACCTCTTCATATATTGTAGTATCTGATGTATGTCAATACAGTATTGTTCACAGGGATGATACTCCTAGAGAACAAGCTGGCATTATATCTAGTTTGTTTGTGTCTGATTTACAGAGTCTCTTGACTGCAAGTTTTTCTAATCTGTCTGTCATCCCTCCACCTCCACCTCATGTCATAAACCCTTGTAAAGAAATTTTCTTTTACCCTCCTATAATTGTCATCATACATACTCCCTCTGGAAGTCACTACCCTCATTCTGTAGTCATGCTTCCCTCTCACTCTAGATATTTCTTTATGTTGGTCATTGGCAATGAGTCTTTCTTTCATCATATTGACACTCTGCTACCCTTACCCCATTTTGTTATTGCCTAACCTCTTCCCCCTCCTAAACAAATAAAAATTTCTCGTCCAACTCTATCTCAAAGAATCTCCTCAATTTTCTCTTTTGAGGATGGTTTTATCAGAGTTAGACCCTTGTTCAAAATAGTTTTTCTACTCTTTTCTACTATAGAACTATTCACTTTCGTGTCTTCCCAAGGATTTCTACACTTCTTTCTGCTCCTAAGGCACCTCCTGTGTTAGCCTTGCATTAGTATCTAGATCAGTCTGTTGTATCTACTGCTTTATCTTCAGAAGCTGTCACCTATGAGTTTGTAGATATCAAATGCTTCAATCAGCTGCAGACTTTGTTTGAAGATACCAGAAGGCAACCGGATGAAGAAAGACGTGCTAGGATTGCTTTAGAATCCAAAGTAGAGTCTTTGTTTTCTCTCCTAAATAGGCCTGAGTAGATTTTGTAATTCAAATAGTCTTGTACAAGCTTATGATGATAAATGAAATCTTACATTTTTATATCTTATCTTTACTGCTTTACTTTTCTACTTCTATATTTCCTTTTTGATGATGCCAAAAGGGGGAGTAAAGAGTATAATGAGTGAGTGATATAATGATTGCTTGAAACTTGGCAACTCAGTGTGCTCTGATGTATTTAAAATCTGAGATTACTATCTGCATAAGTTTTTATTTCAAAGACCATATCACTTGTCTACATGAATTTACCTGCTTCAAAAATATTAACCTGTCTGAATGAATCTTATTTTATCGGTTAATATTTTCTAAGGTTCATTAAATCACCCAAATGTTTGTCATCATAAAAAAGGGGGAGATTGTTAAGTTTCTAAATGTCTGAAGGGCATTTGCCATAAGTTTTGATGAAAACTAAACATTTATCAATGATTTAATTGGACTTCATACTGGCTGCTGACATGTCTACTTAGTGTGCAGATTGTTACTTTAAGTATATCCCTAACCTATCTGCCCTAAAAAGCAACTTGATCATCTCTTGATATCACCTGTCTGCTGAGTTAGAGTCAATCTATCTGTTGACTGGATTGCTGACTTTATGTCAACCTGTCTAATGTAGCTCTCACTCGTCAGTGGTTCATCAATGAGGAACACAAGGACAAAGGAACTTTTAGGAGTTGTTCCCTCAAGAAGAAGTTACTGAAGCCCTTCTCTCCCACAAGGATCAAGAAAGTCAGAAGGTCACACACTCAAGCAACCAAGGAATTCAGAAATGGAGTACTTCTAATATGATTTATTCCTAGTACAACTGGGAGTTGCATGAAAAGGGAATTGTGCTCTGCAAAGTACAAAAGCAACATGCACAACTCTGATTTGACTGCTGCACAAAGCATAAAGCATTGGACATACATGTTAGAGTACAACCAATGTTCATATTGCATTAAGTGGCTGCCCAGAAGGAATGTATTGCATTTAATGGAGCTCAACTCAAAGCCAAAACCTGAATAAATGGCTCTAACGGATTTAATATGATTGAAGCCTATAAATACAGAAGCCATTGAAGATGAAGATAGAGAACACACAGCATTTAAGAGTCATTACTCTGTGCATTTATTCCTTCATTCTTTTAATCTGTATTCTTCAATCATTTGAAGTTATTACGCAGTCTTTCTAACCTTCGTATTTAATTCACTCTTCCGAGTGTTAGTGAAAGACTTGCTAATTGTATTTATTACAATCTTTTCTCAAACAAACTTGAGTGATCCTGAATAGTCTAAGTGAGCAAACAATACTTGTCTTGGAGCCTGGAGAGGCTAGGTGTGCAAAGAATACTTGGAGTCTGTAACCTGATCAGTTATAGTGAAAGAAACTTGGTGCTGCCAAAGACTGGACGTAGCCCTAGTTGTTAAGGAGTGAACCAGGATAAATTGCCGTGTCAATCTCTCTATCCTTATCTCTTTAGTTGCTTTGATTATCTTATCTGTTAACTAACTAAAGGGGTTAAAGTGTGAATATAAAAAAAAATTTATTCTTGCATGTTTGTATGTTTTTCTGTTGAAACTGATCAGACAGGTCACCTGTCTGTACTTTGTGAAAACACTTGTCTGTCCCTAGCTTCTGCGTGGGAAAAGTTTCTAACTTTGTTTTAAAATCTGATAAACACAATTCAACATCTTTCTTGTATTTATAGTTGTCTGTTTCACATTTTTAATGAAATGCTTCTTTAATGGATTTGTTGTTTACTGAGAGATCTCACTAACATTTCAGGCCTCGTGACGTTGAGAACCACTATAAATAAACTTTAAAGGGAAGTGGGGTAAGATAGTCCAACGATAGGAACGAAAACATAAATTGTAGGCTTTAGTATAACTAAATCAGAAATGTTTTTTCACACCCGATCGGGACACCCAGGAGCAACACTCGGTACTGTAGCATTACCCTTTTTTTTTTTTTGACAAATTTTGACTTTTTAAAAAAAAAGTCTAGTTTTTTTAATACTAACATTTTTGGTTAATTACATACAAATATTTGGTTAATCTAGTGTAAATATCTGGTTAATTCAGTTCATTATATGGTTAATAGGTCATCCTGAAGCATACCATTTTCCACAACCATATGAATATTTGGTTAATTACGTACAAATATCTGGTTAATTCAATTCATTATATGGTTAATGGGTCATCCTGAAGCTTACAATCATTTTCCACAACCATGTAAATATTTGGTTAATCACGTGCAAATATCTAATTAATTCAGTTCATTATATGGTTAATGGGTTATCCTGAAGCTTACAATCATTTTCACAACCATGTAAATATTTGGTTAATCCCGTGCAAATATTTGGTTAATTCAGTTCATTATATGGTTAATTTGTGTGAAAAATTATTGTAAGCTTCAGGATGACCCATTAACCATATAATAAACTGAATTAACCAGATATTTATACGTGATTAACCAAATATTTGTACGTACTTAAAAAAGCTAAATATTTTTAAAAAAAAAAGTCTACAGTACACTGTACAGTGCAGGTGTCGCACCCGGGTGTCCCAACTTGATATGCAAATAACCGGACCCAGAACAATGATTTTAAATCCTCCTACACAATCCTCCCACTTACTCTCTAAAGAAAATAGAATATTTCTAAATCCTCCTAGTAAATCCCTTACTAACTAAAGAAAATATTTAAATTTTTTATATACTCACGAGACATGGATGTATTACTTTTTTATTTAATACTTTCTTTATTTAGTTTTTTTTTTTATATAGGCTACTTTCTTTATTTAGTATTAGGGGGATTAGTACGAGGATTTGTAGCAGAATATATAACAAAAATCTTGATTGAATTGATTTTCAAAAAGAAAAGGAAGCCATTTGATCAATTTGCTTGAAATTCCTTATCATGTTTCTTGACATACTATACTAGTTCTAAAACAAGTACCTTTTCTAAAAATATATATATATATGGGAAATACATTCTTTTAGTGGCATCAAAATTTTTTGAAAATAATAATATTTAGGCTTAAATACAGTTTTGGTCTCCCTATTTTTACACTTTCGCGAAAATTGTCCCCCCATTTTTTTTTCGCGATTTTTGTCCTCCAATTTTTCAGACTTGGTGGAGTTAGTCCTTCTGTTTGCATGCCGTCCAAAACTTAACGGACGATGCTAACGTGGCATGTGCAGACACCAAATGACGACACGTGTCATGTCCAACTGGCAAAAAATAATAAATTTTTTTTTTTGAAATTCAAAAAGATAATTTTTTTTTCTGTTAACAAAAATTAATAATTATATAATATAATATATTAAATAAAAATAAAAAATTAAGGAAAAAAAGCTTGAAGCAGGCCCAAGTACTCAGAGAGAGCGTCGGGTTCCAGTACTTCTCACCCAATTAACCCTTGCTAAATCGGGTCAGTTGCATACTTAAGAGGAAGAATTGGGGATTAAGGTTTCCAAGGACGAAGGAGCGAACCAGAGTTGCGAACTAGAGAAGGCAAAGTCGAGCTCGAAATATTGTGTGCGAAACCATTCTCGAACCTTGATGGATTACGATAAGAGCGACCCACGGTTCTGGGGAGGTGACAAATTGCCAAATAATCACATTTCGAGGTAATTTTATACTTTCCATGAATATTTTAGTGTTTAGGGTTTGTGTTTCTGACTTAATGGGTCACAATGTGATTTTTTTTATGCGTTAGGGATTTGTGTTTATGCTATTCATGGGTTTTTTTTATTGATTCTTTATGCTTTAGGGTTTATTACCCATTGTCTTTTAGTTTCTGCAGTGATTTGTGTATGTTTCTTTATGATGCATGTGGTCCCTTGCCTTTATTTTTGTCCTTAGTGTGTGTTATTATATTGGTTGTGGTCCCTGGCATTCATTCTTTTGTCTTCTTCTTTCTGTTTGTGTTTAGGGTCACTGTTTTCCAAGTAGTAAAATTTCGAATTCACCATGGGGGGTGTTTGGTGAGTAAGCCTTCAGTGGCATATACTAAGGGGCTGGTCCATGGAACCAAATATGGGTTGGATGTAGACCAGATATCTGCTATTGAGATGGGTAAAGTTGTGAGACACCTAGGGTATGCATCGTTCAAAGCATTATGGTATAAGCACCCTCAGTTGGACCTTAGTATAGGTTTAAGGCCCATAAACAGTGATAAGGAGGTGATACAATTCTTGTCTGATGTCAAGGGATGTGATGTTGTGGACATTTATGTGGAGCATTCATTAGATAGTCGGAACCTTGGTAAGCCCATTTCTATTGAGGACAATGACTTTTTTGAGCTTGTGAAGTCTAACAATGAGGGTCCTTCTCATGAAATGGTGGACCCTAACAATAAAAAAACTGTGGAGGCCAATGTAGAGGAAGGGCTCAATGTTGTTTCTGCACATGCTCTTAGAGAATGGTGGGACTGATAACTTAGAGGAAATTATGACTAACAAAGGTAGTGCAGATGCTAATTTGCAGGTTGCATTTGAGCATTCAGATTCTGAAGATGAGGACTTTGTTGCTGATGATTTGGAGTCTGAAACTGAGTCTGATGTTAGTCTAAATGATAGTGAGTATGATGAGGATTGGGATTGGACAAGCAGTCTCCTACCCGAGACACTTGACCCACCAAGTGGTCAGCCAAATGTCCCAATCCAAGGGTTGTTGTTCCTATGGGCCTGGAGATAGCTGCTAGCAATGTTGGAGCAGCTTCGTCTTCTAGGAATCAAGAGCCAACAGATGCTAGCCACTTTGTGGATGAAAATGGTGACGGTGATGAATTGGATAGCCCTGCTACTAGTGGAGATGAAGCTGGTAGGAAGAAATTTCCCAAGTTCAAGATGCCCAAAGATAACCCGAAAGTGATTTTTCAGCTGGGTCTTATATTTACAACAAGGGATCTTGTGAAAGATGCTGTAAAAGAGTATGCTATGTTAGAGAAGAAAAATGTTTATATGGAGAAAAATGACAAAAAAAGAGTAGGCATTAGATGCATGAAAGGCTGCCCATTTTATGTTAGAGTGTCTAGGTCCTTGGCTACTCATTATTATCAGGTAGTGACCTTTAACATGGAACACACATGCTACAGAACTGCGAAGAATAGGCAAGCCAAAACAAGTTGGCTAGCTAGGAAGTTTATGCCCACTTTGAAGCACACACCACAAACAAAAACCAAATCACTGATTGGGGAGGCCAAGGAAAAATGGGGGTTCCTGTTGTCACAACACCAGGAATATAGGGCTAAGGTGAGGGCACTAGAGATGCTTCAAGTGGCTGTGACTGATCAATTTAAACACCTCAGAAGCTACTGTGAGGAATTGAGGAGGAGCAATCCAGGCAGCACAATGATTCTTAAATGTGAACTTGGAGAGCATGGTCCAGTTTTTGAGAGATTGTACTGCTGTTTCTAGGCTTGTAAAGCAGCTTTTGTTACCACATGTAGGCCTTTAATTGGACTGGATGGATGTTTTTTAAAAAGGGTTTATGGAGGACAATTGTTGGCTGCCATTGGGAAGGATGTAAACAATCAAATGTTTCCAATTGCGTTTGCAATTATGGAGGCTGAGACACGGGAATCTTGGACATGGTTTTTGACTCTCCTGCTTGAGGACTTGGATAGCATACAGAAGAAGAGATGGTCATTTATCTCAGACTAACAAAAGGTAAAAAATGTTTTTTCAAGTAATTTATGTTGTATTTTGTATGTGCCAAACTAATGGTTTGTTTTATTGTAGGGTCTGGTACCTACATTGGCTGCCATTGATGGGTTAGTGGAGCATAGATTATGTGTGAAGCATCTATATGGTAACTGGAGAAAGAGGTACCCTGGGATAGAAATGAAGGAGGCCTTATGGAAAGCTGCTAGGGCACAGACAGTCCCACAATGGCAAAGAGCTATGGAAACCATCAAGACAAAGGATGAGCAGGCATAGAGAGATGTGATGGATATACCTGCTGCAATGTGGTCCAGGTCTCACTTCAGTACATATGCACAATGTGATCTACAAGTGAATAACATGTGCGAGGCATTTAATAGTGCTATATTAGAGCATAGAGGCAAGCCAATAATCTCTCTGGTTGAGAGTTTCAAGTTCTATATGTCTGAAAGGATTGTGAGGTTAAGGGATTTGATGTTGAGGTACAAAGGTAGTATATGTCCTATGATTCAGCAAAATTTGGAGAATATCAAAAGGGAAGCTGATGGTTGGTCCTCATTCTGGTGTGGAGATGAGGCATTTTCACTATTTGAGGTATCTAATGCCCAAGAAAGGTATGTGGTAGACTTAAATGCTAGGACATGTGCCTGCAGAAAATGGGACATTTCTGGAGTACCGTGTGCACATGCAGTGGCATGCATCTTTCACAACAATCAGAGGCCAGAGGATTATGTGGCTTCTCACGACAGGTTTCTATCATTAGTTATTCATTGTTATTTGCCAATTTTGCATTCTTTTACTTACAACTATTTTTATTGTTTGACAGCAAAGAGACTTTCTTATCAACTTACTCACATATTATATTGCCTTGCAATGGGCCATCTGTGTGGCCTGTGGATGCTTCATTGCCCATTCAACCACCATATATGAGGAGGGCTCCTGGGAGACCTAAAAAGCAGAGAATAAAGTCCAATGATGAACCAAGGAATCCCCACAAGTTACCAGGCAACTAAAGACAGTCAAGTGTTCCAGATGTGGCACTTTTGGACACAACAAAGCTTCATGTAAAGGCAAAACAGCAGCAGATAGAGTCATACCTAAGGGAGGCAATAAGGTAGCAATATTACACATATGATGAATGTTAAGTTGCATACTGTTTTGTGTATTGACTCATTGTATGTCTTATGTACTTGCAGAAAAAAAAAAAAACAAGTGGAGCAACCAAAAACTATAGCAGGAAGTGTCACTAATGAAACAGCAAATGTCCCTAATGAAACAGCCGAGCCATCGAAGATGAGATCAAGAAGAACAAAAAAGAAGCAAACTGAAGACTCATGCCCATCTATTGCAGCAAGTAAAGTCACTAATCAGACACAAGAGCAGCAAACCAGGGATGTGCAGCAACCTAGCATGAGTCAGAGTCAGACTTCAAGAGATTTGCATGCAACTCAAGAATCACAGGCCCAGAAAAGTAGTGTTATTGTCATTTTGGTTTTTTTGGTGAACTCAATTTGAGCTATGGGAACTCTTATTTTGGTTGCTTTATTTGGTTTATTTTGGAAGAGTCCTGTAATAGTTTAGTTTTAGATACTGGAACTCTTTATTTTGGTTGTGCTTTGTTTAATGTTGTGGAAGTGTCCATAATTAGTAGCTCTTTTTGAGCTTTTTTGACACAGTTTGGATGTTGACAAATTGTAATGGGATTAAGATTCCCTATTTTGGATATGAACAGATCAGTTATTTTGCAGTCAAACAAAGTGACTATTTGGTATATTTGCAATTCTGTTCAGTGTTAGAACATTAATTTGCAGCAATTTCATTCCATTTTTGTGGCATCAAAATACATATCACAGAGCACAAATGCTCTCCAAAACAGGGTTACACACTGCAACATGTTTCCTAAACCACTACAATATTTCACACTTCTAGCCACTTTATGACAATAACTTCCAATAACTTAACATTTCCTCAGAATTACAACACCTAAAAGCAGTACATTCATCAGCACAGAAATAACTAAAACCCTAACTAAAATTTTGTTCTTCATCTTCATTCCACTAAGCCTATTGAGCAAGGTTTTGATGTAGAGGTCTCTGCCATTACTCTCTTGGTCAATCCATACAAAGTGACGACGTTGACTTCTTCCACCCTACAGTAATAGCAAAAAAAAAAAACCAAAAACAGAGTTGAGATGAATATACTAAAGAAGCAGTTCAAACTACTAAAAAACCAAGAAATCAAGTTCAGTTGTTACCACATAGAGACCACAACCGTAAAAACGGCGCCCTGGGTTTCAATCGGTCAGAGGGATCCTTAATGGAGTTTCCACTCCACAGTAGCAGTACACTTTCTCAACTGTTGAGCTCATGGTGGTCGCGTCCATGGTGCTCGAGGACGTGGACCATTGCTTACGATCACCACCCATTAGGGTTTTGCGAACTGGAGAGGGAAGGTGTTAGAGAGGGAAGCTTCAAACGCAGGAGCTATGGAGAAGAAGACTTGAAAGGTCAAATATGGAAGAGAAAGGGACAAAATCTATAAAATAATTTTTTTTTTTGTTAACAGAAAAAAAAAAGTTATTTTTTTGAATTTCGAAAAAAAATATTTTATTATTATAATTTTTTGCCAGCTGGACATGACACGTGTCGCCATTTGGTGTCTGTACATGCCATGTCAGCATCGTCCGTTAGGTTTTGGACGGCACACAGACGGAAGGACTAACTCCGCCAAGTCTGAAAAATTGGAGGACGAAAATCGCGAAAAAAAAATAAGGGGATGATTTTTGCGAAAGTGTAAAAATAGGGAGACCAAAACTGCATTTAAGCCTAATATTTATAACAAGGTTTGATCATAGGCAGGGTTCACTAGTTTTAACTCAATCCCATCCCAAAAAATTTAATGGGCTGAAATTTTAGGCCCATTTATGATCCTAACTTGAGCTAGCTTGACATTGTTTGGGCCATGATTAGGACGGATGACAACCAAACTAGGTCAATAAGCCCAAAAGGAGTAAAATAGAAAAAAAAATAGGGAATACAAAATATCTTTATCTTCGTAGCTCAATTAAATACGCCCCTAGTATCTTGGTGTAATAGCGAGCACACATGGAGTATGAATATTGTTATGATTTTTTTATCCTATGTAACCTTGTAGGAGTATATGTTAAGAAATTAAAATAAAAAGTTGTGTTGAGAGTTGTGTGTTCAATTCCTTAAAAGTTTAAAAGTTACTCTTTCCAATATAACATAAGGTTACATAGGTTAGAAAAATCGATATTGTTAATATAAGCTTTGCTTTGGATCATGTGCGAGGGGACATTATTGTGTTTAACTTAGAAGTTTTCAGCATCATTTTAAACATGAATTTTCTAAGCTGTACAACATTATACATGTTAAGGAACAAAAAAATAGGAATATTGTATTGGTAAGAGTAGCTTTTAAACTTTTAAGGAATTCAATACACAACTTTCAATATAATATTTCTATTTTTGATTTCTTAACATGTGCAAGTAGTAGAAAACATGTCCAAGCAAGGGATAATACTCTCATTCTCCTTCCTTCCCTCCCCCTTCCTTATTTTTTAATCCCCTCCCTTTCCTTTCAAAGAGAAGAAGGATATGAGAAACTTTTATGATTAACATTTTTCCTATTTTGAGTTTCTTAAAAGAGAAGAAGGATATGAGAAACTTTTAGAAACCCTCTAAAGGCCTCCAAAATCCCCTCTTAGTTCATTATTTAGTTCCCTTAAATTGAAATATTTTGGTTCTTTTGTTAAAAAATAAATTCTCATGCAAGGTAGAGGACTATCCAAAAGTCCTCATCCCTTTTATCCTCCCTTCCTCCTCCAATCATTTCCCTCCCAACTCTCAAACAAAACCAGCGAGTGAAGAAGTTAAGACAGAACGAGTTTTTTTTTTTTTTTTTTTTTTTTTACTACGTACAAAATCTTTTTCCGTATCAAAAAATACAAAAGAAAAAAGATTTTTAAGCTAACAATTTTTTCTGGGAGGTGCACTATCCTTTATTACCCATAGTCTCCCCCAAATTTTGATACCTTCCACTTCCAATCTTCGAACACTCCCTTTATACATTTAAAAAGAAACATTATGCCATTGCTAAGCTGCTAAAGTAGAGATTTGCTCGCTTGAGAAAGCAATCTAGTTGCAAAGATATCAGATGAAAAATGCTAGAGTCACAATCGAAAGAAATACAGTGCCACAATAAAAGCATAGGAGATTTAAGACTTGCTTTTATAAGGATCTTTGTGAAATAAACCTTAAATATTCTTTTAAGTTGCTTTGTCCCAAAAGGTGTTCCAATCCAATTTACTAAACCTGACATTTTGAAGATTTTGAACTGGACTGAAAAATTCTAAAGAATCACGACCTATAAAATACATAATCTTCCTGTTATCAAAGCATGAAAATCTGGGTATTGCTACACCCACACTACCACTTCATAAACTTCTGGTAGCACGAGAATTTTCAAGTGTAAACCAGCCCCTTGGATGTTCCACATTCAAATCTTTAAGCACGTCTAGAGGTTGCTCCTTCTTTGCCTTTCTCAACTTCCTTGAGTCTCTTACTAAGTTCCTTAGCTCTCTGGAATAGTACATAGTGGTCATAAGGCCATAATATATGCATAGATCATTTACATTGTGCACTAGCACGATCGTATTTGAATTTGAAGAGTTGTAGTTAAACATATTTTATTAACAATATTTGTTAATAAATAACATCATTGCCAATCATTATCCATACTTTTAGGCAAACACGCTCAGAGACATATATAAATCAAAGAATTCACCTTTACTTGGCACCCTCACCCCCACCCAAAGGTAAACACAGAAAAAAAGTTACACCAACTTACCAAGAACATTTAAACTTATTGCTGAATTCACTTCCAATTTAAAAGCCTTAGCCAAAGTTCTGTGTATTTGTAATCCTCATACTGTTAGGAACCCACAAGAAAGAGAGTTGCAAGAGCAACTGAAGAAGAAAGAAGGAGAGAAAGAGAGAAGAACTGTGGTGTATTATTGAATCGTCAACAGATGAGGAGAGTGATCTCCTTCCAAGGGTTTCCCCTTCAACAAAGGGTTTCCCCTTGACAACTGAGCTGAAGCTCTGTTTTCCAAACTAACAAAATCAATGAATGAATCTCTTATCTACAATTTCATACATTTAACTATCTACAAGTGCTGGAGTTTAGTGCTGAATATGCTGGGGTTGTATATACCCCTTTCACACCTTTGTCTGGATCTTTGGTCAGTGCAAAGGCATTCTTGACTACATCCGATGAAGCTTGTGTGAGAACTACATTGGAGAAACCCACCAGAGCTGTCCCATCCCAACGGAACCCACACAAGTGACAATTCCACCGGCGGAAGGGTGCTTGTGGCACAATATTGGAGCCTGAAACTGAGTGTCATCAATGAGTCCAAAAGCATGCAATTCTTCTTCCACATCTCTGGCCAGATTGATAGCCCCTGTGATCTCCCTTGGATCATGGGTGGGTACTGGGTACTGCATTTCCCTACACTTGATTTCCGCCCTCAACCCACCATGAAATATCCCAAGCTACTTCAATATTATTGACGTTTGTGCCACCAAGACCTCAAACTCTTAGATGTATTTCTCCACAATTGTTGACTGGTGCAAGGTGGTGAGTCTTTCATAGTTCATACACACTATCGAGGCTTCTTTGCCCAAACCTTTGGATCAGAGACTCTGCCAATCCTTCACAGGTTAAACCTGGCATTTTCTTCCTCGAGAATCGGAACTAGCGGACTACAGGTCTGTCCATGCTAATGAAGGCAAGCTGCACCTTCTCTGCTGCAGCCCAAAGGATCATTCCCTTCGAACATAGGTGGTAACTCCACCTTCCTAGACCAAGAGAGACTCTCATCATCGCTACACTCCAAAGTACTTTCGTCAAGATTCATTACCTACTTGTTTTTTGTCTGGCACGAGGCTATGTTGCACGCTTGCCATAACACCATTCATCATCGCTGTCATCTTCCCACTCAATCCCTTGCTGCCTCATCCATCGACCCAACATTTGCTTGCTTTCCCTTGATACCTTCCATGCTTTTCTTGACCCTAGAAAGAGTGGTATTCAATGAACGGAGTTGTCCTCCATGCTTGCTGGTTACCAACTTCAAAACTCGACAGAATCCTCTAAGGCTGCAACTCTGGCCTCTATCTTCCCAATTTGGTAGGTCGGACCAAATTGTTAGAAACCCACGAGAAAGAGAGTTGCGAGAACAATTGAAAAAGAACAATACAAACCCTTACAAACCATGACTTCAATGTTGAGTGTCCTCAACATATTAAGACATGAAAGGATCAGTTAATCCACATCACAATACCACAATGATTCAGCAAGCTGCCTTACTTTGTATTGATATTCTGAGAGCAGAAAGAAAAGCGATAGAAAGAAGAAAAGAAGTAGAGATTCAATTGTATTGAATTGGCTCATCATTACAAGAGTGTCTAGGCACTATATATAGATAGTGCAGGGCTGTAACTGCCTAACAGAATCAGTTCTAGCTTAACTGATTCTCAACTATCATGAAATTACATTTCATCTACATTTGCATTTTATCTACAATATACAATATACAATATACACCCCCCCACAAGTTCAAGGTGGGTGATGAACACTAGTGAGCTCAGCCACATTGAGCTTGTCACGAAGCCGTAGAAAGACAGTTGGAGACAATGGCTTAGTGAGGACATCAGCCCATTGGTCTTGGGCTGGAATGTGGATCACAGCAAGCTGCTTCTGCAGAACCTTCTCTCTGACAAAGAACAGGTCAAATTCCATGTGCTTAGTCCAAGCATGGAGGACCGGGTTGTGTGCAAGTGCCACTGCACTTTGATTATCACAGTAGATCTTAGGTGATGTAAACTGAATCCTTAGTTCAGTGAGCAGAGTTTGTATCCACAATACATCAGCTGTGGTTTGAGCAAGACTTCGATACTCAACTTCGGTGCTTGACCTTGCTACCACTTGTTGCTTTCAGGACCTCCAGGAAATCAAGTTTGGTCCAAGAAAAATTGCTGCACCTGAAGTGGATCTTCGGTCATCAGGGTCTGAGGCCCAATCTGCATCACACAGGGCCTTTAAAGCAAGAGGTTGAGTTGCTGGAGCAGGGGACAGAAGTAAGCCATGATGAATAGACCCTTTTAGATACCTTAGAATTCGTTTTACAGCAAGCTAGTGTGACTCAAGAGGTGCTGCCATGAACTGACAGACCTTGTTGACTGAATAACTGAGCTCGGGTCTGGTGATTGTGGCATACTGAAGTGCCCCAACCACCGACCTGTATAGGGACGGGTCTGAAAATGAGTCACTGCCCACTTTGGACAGCTTGCAACTTGATGCCATAGGGGAAGAACTAGGCTTAGCTTCCAGCATGTTTGTCTTGGTCAATAGGTCTCTGATGTATTTACTCTGAGTGAGGATAAGAGAGCCATGAGGCTGCTTTCGGACTTCAATTCCCAAGAAGTAGTCTAGGTTGCCTAACTGTTTCAGGCTGAAAACTGAGTTAAGCTTGGTAACCAGCTGCTGTACCAAAGAGTTGGAACTTCCTGCGATGATTATATCATCCACATACACAATTAAATATACTGAGGCACCATTGGCAGAATAGATGAAAAGACTAGGATCACATTTGCTGTCCTTAAATCCAAACTTGAGTAAGGTTTCCTTCAGTCTCTCAAACCACTGTCTTGGAGCCTGTTTGAGGCCATAAAGGGCTTTGTTGAGCTTGCAAACTAGAGATGGATTAGAGGCTTCAAAGCCTTGTGGTTGAGTCATATAGACTTCCTCATCCAAAAAACCATTTAGAAAGGCATTATTTACATCAAGCTGTAATAAGTTCCACTGTTTTGTGAGAGCCAAGGTGAGAATGATCCAGATAGTTACAGGTTTAATGACCGGTGAGAATGTCTCATTGAAATAAAAACCTTGCATTTGGTGAAATCCCTCAGCCACCAACCTAGCCTTGTACTTGTTTAAAGAGCCATCTGCATTCTCCTTGACTCTAAACACCCACTTGCAACCAATTGGTTCCCTAGGTGGAAGGGGAACAAGGGACCAAGTGTTGTTCCTCATGAGAGCTGCATATTTTTCCTGCATAGCAGCATACCACTTGGAGTCCTTTAAGGCCTGTTTTACATTCTTAGGTTCAGTGTGTGCAAGAAGAAGGGAAGGGTGAAGTCTAGGTTTAACTATGCCATTCTTGGCTCTGGTTTGCATAGGGTGAGTGTTGGGAGGAATGGTTGGCAAGTTGGGAGATGAAGTAGTAGAGAAGCTGTCAATTTCAGGTGAGTTGGGAGCAGGATTGGGTGATTGACTTGGAATGAGACTAGGAGAGGAAGAGTGGACAGACTGAGTTGGAATGTTGTGAGAGTGAGAAGAGGAGTCGGTTTGAGTATGCAAGGCGCCCTGTGAGTGAGGGGCACTGGATAAGGGAGCAGAAGACTGAGGTGGCTGAGCATAATTTTGGGAGTAGTTCTGTGGTGGAGGTTGCATATGACCTTGAGGAGATTGGTTATAACCTTGAAAATTGAAAGGAACTTGGTGATGTGTAGGAGGCACCATAGGTTGAGGTGGTGGTTGGTAATGTTGATGTTATCATATCATATCATATCTTGTATTTATGGCTGATTCTATCAGTTTTAATTAGACAGATTAGTTTTTTATTTTGTTCATTATTAGGACAGATTTGATTCCTTAATTTTAGGGATTAGATTTAAATTCTCTTTGTCTATATATTGTAACTTTCTGTACACATTCATTCAAGGAATAACATTCAAACATTCCAACATTCCTTCGTTTCTATATGGTATCAGCAGCCTAGGTCGTTCCTAGGGCTTGCCTTTGTTTTTTTTCGGTTCCGAGCAGCCTGATTGCTGTCTCCTTTGCAGCCTTATTGCTGCCTGAATAGTAAAACAGCCAAACACCACCCGCCGCCGCCTCTTTTGGTCTCACCTTCCTCGCCGGACTGCTCGCCGGCCTATTTCCGGCCACCCCACAGAAACCCACCCAGAACCGCCGCTCCACGCGCCCCCACGCGCCTCCAACGCGCGTCTGCTCTGCCGGCGCGTGAGTGCCACGCGCCACCCTCCAGACCTCCGTTCACCGTGCGACGGCCACCGTTCCGATCGCCAGCCCCTCCCCGTCCTTTTCTGACCAGTTTCAGGCCCAAACAGCATGACTTCAGAAGACACCCAAACCTCCACCGTCGTCACGCCGCCTCCGCCTCCACCTCAGGCCGTTGCTGCACTGAATCCAAATGATCTCCCGGTTTTACACCTTTCTTATCACCTCAACGGTAAGAACTACCTCCAATGGGCCCAGGTCATTCGCACCACCCTCAAGGGTCGTCGGAAGTTGTCTCACATTGTCGGGGATCCTCCGAAGGTAGACGATCCACAGTTCGATATATGGGATGATGAAGATTCTTTGATTATGACTTGGCTTTGGAACTCTATGATCCCAGACATCAGTAAGAATTGTATGTTTTTTGCAACTGCACGTGAAATTTGGGATAGTTGTAGTCAGAGTTTTTCTATGAAACAAGATATTGCTGCCTGTTATGAATTGGAAAACACAATTTTTAACACTAAGCAAGGATCTCTTCCCGTCACTGATTATTATGGTACTTTGAATGGTTTGTGGATTGAGTTGGACCAAAACCAGGATTTAAAGATGAAATGCACTGACGATTCTGCCACTTTAACCAGATTTATTGAGCGTGGACGGGTGTTTAAGTTTCTCTCTGGTTTGAACTCTGAGTATGATCCTATCCGAGTCCAGATTTTAGGCAAGGACAAACTTCCTTCTCTCTCCGAGGTATTCTACACAGTTAGGGGGGAAGAGAGTCGTAGGGCTGTCATGTTGAATAAAGATAATTCAAGTGATGGTTCTGCTTTGGCCACCGGCAAAGGTCCTATTGGTGGGTTGTCATCTGAAAAGCCTGGATCCTCCTCTTGGAAGTCATCTGCTAAACGTGATGAGCGTTGGTGTGCTTATTGTAAGAAGTCCGGTCACACTAAGGACACTTGTTTCAAACTCCTATGGCAGGGACAAGGTTCTTGGACGTTCTGGGGGTTTTAAAGGCGGTCAACAAAGGCAAGTTAATCAAACAGTGTCTGACTTGGTTCTTGAGGATACAGAGGTATCTGCACCTCCATCCGGGGAGGCAATTCCGGCACTTAGTAAAGCAGAGATGGATCGTTTGCGCACTCTGTTGGATTCTATGAGTAAGCCTTCTGGCACTTGTTCTCTATCCATGACTGGTAAGAATTTAAATTCATTATCCTTTAATGTTTCTAGTACTGTATCTGAGGATCTCTGGATTATTGACTCTGGTGCTACTGATCATATGACCCCTTATCCCTCATATTTTTCCACTTACTCTAAATTATCTGGTAAGCATCACATAACGGTTGCTAGTGGGCCCCATGTCCCTGTTTCAGGGTGTGGTACAATTTCACTTCAACCTTCCCTTCCTTTGCATAATGTGCTTCATGTCCCTCATTTGTCAAATAACCTTATTTCTATTCATAAGCTTACCAGAGATTTAAATTGTACAGTGACCTTCTTTCCCTCTCATTGTGTGTTTCAGGATCTTACCACGGCGAGGACGATTGGGGTTGCTAAGGAACAGGGAGGGTTATATGTCCTTCATCGGACTCCTGGTAGTACCAGTCAGATGGTGTCCACATCCAGACATCAGACAAGTTCAGATTCCGCTGCATCTCAGATCTGGCTTCACCACAAACGCCTCGGTCATCCTCCTTTTAGTATTCTTAAGTCTTTATTCCCACAATTATTTAAAAAAGAGTCTGTTGAGTCTTTTCTTTGTGATGTTTGTCAGTTTGCGAAACACCATCGCACAACTTTTTCTCCAAGTAATAATAAAAGTAGTGAACCATTTGATCTTATTCATTCTGATGTGTGGGGACCTTCCTCTAATTCTAATATATCTGGTGCAGAATGGTTTGTTTCTTTTATTGACGATTGTACTAGGGTCACGTGGATATTTCTTATGAAAAATAAAACAGAAGTGTTTCCATTGTTCTTGAATTTCTATCGCATGGTTCAAACCCAGTTTGGAAAGTCTATAAAAAGGTTACGATCTGATAATGGCAAAGAATATGTGAATCAACATTTCACAAAATTCCATAAAGAACATGGTGTGTTACATGAGTTCACTTGTGTTGATACCCCTCAACAAAATGGGGTTGCAGAAAGAAAGAACCGTCATCTCCTAGAAATTGCAAGAGCACTTCTGTTTCAAATGTCTGTCCCTAAGTCTTATTGGGGGGAAGCTGTTTTAACTGCTGCATACTTGATGAACAGATTGCCCTCCCGTGTCCTAGATGGTCTTAGTCCTGTGCAACTAATGACTTCCTTCTTTCCCTCCGTTCCTACCATGAAGAATCTCCCGTGTCGTGTCTTTGGCTGTGTTGCCTTTGTCCATGTCCATAGTCAACATCGTAGTAAGTTGGATCCCAGGGCTGTCAAATGTATCTTCATAGGTTATGCACCAGACAAAAAGGGGTATAAATGTTATCATCCTCAAAGTCGTCGTGTCTATGTCTCCATGGATGTCACTTTTCATGAATCCGAGTCTTTTCACATTCGTCCTCAGCTTCAGGGGGGGAGTGATCCAGAAGCTGAGTCTCCTGAGTCATCTTTTACTTGTGTTGAGTCTCCTGAGTCATCTTTTATTCCTCTTCTGACTCCTTTGGTGAAGGATGTGGCATCATCTTCTGGTACTTCAGAGACACCTAAAGAATCGGTTCCTATTGATCGATACAAACAGGTGTATTATCGGAAAAAAACCCAACCTGGTCCAACAACAGCTTCAGTCGCCCGAACCAGAGGTAAGCATTCCTGATTCTGAGCCTTTGAATCCTTTACATGATATTTGTGAACCTAATCTTGATGACTTGCCAATAGCCTTAAGAAAAGCCAGAAGAAATTGTGCAAAATACCCTATATCTCAGTTTGTGTCCACTAAAAACCTATCAGTACAGCATCAGAGTTTTATTTCAGCAATTGATTCTACCAGAGTCCCCACTTCAGTACAAGAGGCCTTAATGGATAAGAATTGGGTTCAAGCCATGCATGAAGAGATGAGTGCTTTGAACAAGAATGAGACCTGGGAAATTGTTGAGAAGCCCAAGGACAAAAGGATAGTAGGGTGCAGATGGATTTACACAGTGAAATATCGGTCTGATGGTACTCTTGACCGGTACAAAGCAAGGCTGGTTGCAAAAGGGTACACTCAGACATATGGGATTGATTATGAGGAAACGTTTGCCCCGGTAGCAAAGATGAACACAGTCAGGATCATTCTCTCCTTGGCAGCACACTTTGGTTGGGACTTGCACCAATTTGATGTTAAAAATGCCTTTCTACATGGGCACTTGGAAGAGGAAGTATATATGGATATTCCACCAGGGTATGACTCTACTGGTGGAGGGAACAAGGTGTGCAAATTGAAAAGGGCCTTATATGGGCTCAAGCAGTCTCCTCGGGCTTGGTTCGGAAGGTTCACCAATGCTATGGTGTCCTTAGGTTATAGACAGAGCCAAGGAGATCATACCCTCTTTGTTAAACATTCTCAGGATGGCAAGCTCACACTTCTGTTGGTTTATGTGGATGACATGATCATTGCCGGTGATGATGAGGTTGAGAAACGGGTTCTGAGAGAGAAACTAGCTGCACAGTTCGAAATGAAAGACTTGGGAAAGTTGAAGTACTTCCTTGGGATAGAGGTTGCCTACTCCAAACAAGGCATCTTTATTTCCCAAAGGAAATATGTCCTGGATCTCCTTAAAGAGACAGGTAAGCTAGGTTGCAAAACTACAGGGGCACCTATTGAACAGAATCACAGGATTGGAAACAATGAGGAAAGCCCAAGGGTGGACAAGGCACAATATCAAAGACTAGTAGGGAAATTGATATATTTATCCCACACTAGACCGGATATAGCCTATGCTGTCAGTGTGGTTAGCCAGTTCATGCATGATCCACGTGAGAGACATATGCAAGCAGTGAATAGAGTCCTCCAGTACTTGAAGTCAAGCCCAGGAAGAGGATTATTATTCAAGAAAGGGGAAAGCTTGTCCATAGAGACCTATACAGATGCAGATTATGCAGGGTCAATTGTAGACAGGCGATCCACCTCAGGGTACTGCATGTTTTTGGGAGGAAATTTAGTGACTTGGAGAAGTAAGAAGCAAAATGTTGTTGCAAGATCTAGTGCCGAAGCAGAATTTCGAGCTATGGCCCAAGGGATATGTGAATCATTATGGATGAGAATCATTCTGGATGATCTCAGAATAAAGTATGAAGCTCCTATGAGATTACTTTGTGACAACAAGTCTGCCATTAGTATTGCTCACAACCCAGTCCAGCATGATAAGACTAAACACATAGAGATAGATAGACACTTTATCAAGAAAAAATTGGATGATGGTCTTATAGCTACGGAGTACGTGCCCTCAGAGTTCCAATTAGCAGATGTCTTCACCAAGGGACTTCCCACAGAGCGGTTTCATGGTCTTACTTGCAAGCTGGGAATGATAGATATCCATTCACCAGCTTGAGGGGGAGTGTTATCATATCATATCATATCTTGTATTTATGGCTGATTCTATCAGTTTTAATGAGACAGATTAGTTTTTTATTTTGTTCATTATTAGGACAGATTTGATTCCTTAATTTTAGGGATTAGATTTAAATTCTCTTTGTCTATATATTGTAACTTTCTGTACACATTCATTCAAGGAATAACATTCAAACATTCCAACATTCCTTCGTTTCTATAGTTGATTATAGCGATGATAGCAAACAGAGGCAGAGTGCCCATACTTGTAACATACTTGGCATTGCACCGAGGATCTGCCACCACGACCTCGTCCTCTACCATAGCGACCCCCACGACCTCGACCGGAGCCATGATAACCGGAATATTGATCCTCTGAGACCTGAGACGCATGCACTAGGACTTGCGGTTGAGAAGAAGAGGGGATTGACGAAGGATTTGTAGAGGCCGGTACCCGAGACACATTAACAGAGGCTGATTCTTGAATCGTAAGCTTGTGATACCTCTGAACTCGCATTTCCTGAGCTAGCAGAAGCGCTTCGGCTTCTTCAATCGAGATTTCCTCCTCAAACTTGCTTTCGATAGTGGAGACGATGGAGTCGTATTCTTGCGGGAGACCTTCCAAAATAACATCGAGGTGTTCTTTTGCTGAACCGGATCACCAACAGAGGCCAAACAATCAACAAGAGCCTTGATCCATGCAAGAAATTCCGATATCGAACGATCTTCGAGCTTCGTGTTGTGAAGTTCAGTGGGCAGTTGCCTAGCTCGCGCATGAGTGAGTTTCTGAAAATACACATGGATCTTGTCCCAAAGCTCGAACGTATGAACGCATCCTGGAACCATAGATTGGATCGTACTTGACAGGGACGATTGCAACCAAGAAGACAACATTTGATCTTGGCATTCCCAAGTTAGGTATTCTTCACTTTCGCGATCCGCAGCTCGATCATGCGAATTTGCAAATCTTGGAGGGATTCGAGGTGAAACTAAGAAATTCTGAAGACGATGAGATTTGATTACTGGCTCCACTTGTTGGCGCCAGAGTAGAAAATTCTTGTCATCCAAATGCTCTGTAATCGTGTGAGAAAATGTAACAGGACCTTTCATGGTGGGAGGAGGAGGAGGAGGAGGAGGAGGGCTAGATTCGCTACCGGAAGCCATGGCTAGGATCTTGGAGCTCTATGATACCATATTGATATTCTGAGAGCAGAGAGAAAAGCGATAGAAAGAAGAAAAGAAGTAGAGATTCAATTGTATAGAATTGGCTCATCATTACAAGAGTGTCTAGGCACTATATATAGATAGTGCAGGGCTGTAACTGCCTAACAGAATCAGTTCTAGCTTAACCGATTCTCAACTATCATGAAATTACATTTCATCTACATTTGCATTTCATCTACAATATACAATATACACACACACTTTGCAATTACAATTTACTGTCTACTTTTTATGAATGCTTCCACCCTTGAGAGTCATGGTGATCATATTACCTAAATTACCTAGTAATGACAGAAAATTGACAAAAACATCCTTCGGGAAGGCCAATTTAGTAAATTAGTCAACCAATAACAAGAAAGTCAATTTAGCAACTATCAATATCCTTTTTCAGTTAATTTTTCTCTCCAAAGAAGCCAATCCTCCAAACCACACCACATAGCACCACACCATTTCCTCATTGTCTTAGATCAATCACCCAAATTAACCATCCACATGCAAGCCAATGTTGCATCTTTCAAACTACCTAAAATAGAACATACTAGACTAAGAAATCCATCAGTTATCTTCTTTGCAGTGCAATTCAACTCTTAGTGGGCAAGGCAAGGGCATCAAGACAGGGAAAAAAAAGGAAGGCCTAAGTACACTCTTGTGGCCTCTAATTTATTTAAAGTTTGAATTTGGCCTTCTAGTTGCTATTTGCCGTTAAAGATGGCCCATTTGTTGCCAACATGCAGTTGTGCCAAGGCACAACTCTATGTCAGCAAAGTTGGTGCCACGTGAGAAAAAAGAGAGCCATATTAAGCAAAGACAATACGACATCAGCCAATTTTGCTGACGTAGAAATACCTTTGCTAACAAAGCAGAGGTACACAAAGGGATTTAATTTGTATTAATTCCTAAACCAAGAGGGAAAGATCATTAAAATTGGAATCAAGGGGGCCAAAATTGAAATTTTGTGAAACTAGTGGAACCAAATGTGTAATCAAGCCAAAAGGGAAAAACCCATAAAGCTTACCTTTGTTAATAGGGTCAACAATGCTGCCAAAAACTTCTAATTGAAGAACAATTCCTCAAAAGGACTCATCTCTATTCATGATGATGGAGTATTCACTAAATTCTATGGATGTAAGTAAACTACTCTGAGTCACATAAAACCTTAAGATACTGGATAATAATTGAACAAATACTATATGGCCGTTTTTATGAAGATAAAAATGGAAACTATAACTACTATTGGTAGTCAATGGTTATTATTATTCCTTAGAGGAAAACAGTGAAACTAATAACTAATTTTCACACTACATGAAAAACTCACACAAATCAGTCTTTTATAATATGCTCACTTTTCTGTACTTCTGTCTGATCCACATGAAAATAGAACGCTACTTCTACTTTACTTTGCGAATTGAGCAAGACTTCTAATTGCATATGATAAGAGACAAAGGGACAGCTAGAAAATTAACAACCACCACACATTCTGACAAGACTTCTCTAGCAAAGTTGCTACTAAAGAATCAGCTAATGCGGACACATCAAGATGATACCAAAAGGTCTATATACACTTCATGCGTGTATACCTGCATGCTAGTCAAACAATGGTTCTATACCTGCATGTACTTGGAAACACTCTAAAGTCACAGTATTTCTACAACTTTGTGAAAAATTTAAGCCCAACTCGTGTTTTGAGATAGAACTACAAAATGGCCACCAAACCAAGTATTGGTAAAAGATCTCCAAAATTTATCAGTGAAGATCGTTAACTTGTGATATAATCCTAAATGATTCTTTAGATGAAATTCATCATACAAAAAAGGGGAAAATATCCAGAGGGCTTGAACACTCAATAACTCAGATTCCTACATTATTAATAAGATGGAACAATAAATCCAATTCAACAGTCTATTTTTGCATTGTACAGTAAAGTGGCTACTTTACTATTGACCAATCTTTTTGAGGTTTTTGCTGAGGATTGGTGCATTCTGTTGTAGATAACAGAAAGATTGCATACCTTTCCACCACAGGACAGATTTTCACATTGAAAAGGGGAATTTCACTATATTCTCCCGAGATTTGGCTTAGTCACACCCAATATTTCTTTTTGTTTTAGAAATTACACCAACTTTCCTTAATATTCATCTTATCATTATACGTACACCTCTTTGAAGGGTAATGAGTGACCTTCCCTAAAGGGAGGTGAGCGTGACTTTTGAAACAAGAGTAGTGGCGAATGTACATAAGACGAATTTTAAGGAAGGCCAATGTAATTTTACTTTGAAAAACCTTTTCAACATTGGAAAAAGTGGGCTGGAGCATATGGTTTGAGTAATCGGTAGTGATTCACGTGCGGGAAAAAGTGGTTGGAACATGATGTTCTGTTTTGTTCTCTATGGTTTCACTTGCAACCTTCTAGCAGAATAAAAATGGTGCACCCTTAATCTCATGTTTTGCTCTATTAATAACATCCACCAAACACAAAATAAAACCCATATATTTTGTTCCGTCTTTGTTTTGACGTATATATCAAACACTACTTTAATCAATGTTCAAATTAATTTATTTTATATTCAACACAAGTGATTATTCGCTGAAAGTTAATTGTTTCCAAACATGCAGTTAAACTTTCTATATCACAATTGAGATGAAAACGAAGATTAAGAAGAAGGACGAACCGTAGACTGTGTAGGAGGTGGTTCAAAATCAATGGAGCGGACAGACATCTTTGCAATCTCATTGATGGCAGCATCTCTAACCCCAGCTACATCACTTGTCAACTCTTCATATGCAGCCTCGAACGCCTCTTGCCAGAACCTCGGCAACCTAATCCTTCGACTATTCATGTACACATCCCACATGTGCCTCACCACCTTCTCCCTTTCCTCCATTTCCTAACTCCAAATTTAAATTCAGAACAAAATAAACTCACAAAAAGAAATAAAACAAATGCATGAAAATTTAGGGGTCATTTGCTTTGTTTCTAGTTTTCATTTCCTATTTTTATTATCAATTGCAAAAATATTATCTTGTTTTCATTCCATTTTCTATTTTTAATGGCCGGAAACAAAATAAAAGGCAAAATAGGTAAATTGGTCCTATACGTTTATTTTATTTTTCATATTGGTCCCATAAGTTTTTTATTTTTCAAATTGGTCCTACACGTTACGTTCTGTTTTCGCATTAGTCTTTTCCGTCAATTTTGACCTAACACCATCAGTTTTGATCTAACGTGGCTATCACCTAGTCCGACACGTAGCATTTGATCTTACTCTGTAAAGTCAAAATTGACGGAAAAGACTAACGTGGAAACGGAACGTAACGTATATGACCAATTTGAAAAATAAAAAACTTATAGGACCAATATAAAAAATAAAATAAACGTATATGACCAATCTACCTATTTTGCCCAAAATAAAACAACAAACATAATGTGTTTGCTCTATTTCCAATTTTTTATTTTCATTTCTTGTTTTCAGAAATAATTGCAGAATTATCACCTTATTTTCATTCTTTTCCAAGATTTGTAAAGAAACATTGTAAACAACAAAAAGTTGTATACATTGCTTTATGTATAAATTTTTTAAACTAAGAAACAACACAATAAAGTGACACTTTTGTAATTATTTCACAGGAGAAACTGAAGTAAACCAAATCTATGGAAACAAAGCTAACATCTCGAAACAAAGCAAACTGGCCATTAATCATACATAATTACACTGTTGTTAAATAATATGGAATGTGAATAGATAACTTGAAGTGCTGACAGCAAAAACACAGATGGAAAGTTAGTTAGTCTTACGAGGACGTCGAGGTCGTCATGGATGGGAGAATCAAATTCGTTGGAGAAAGTATTGAGAGAAGCAGACCAGCGAAGAGAGACGGTGCCGGTGAACATTGACCAGAACGCAAGGAGCAAGATGGCAGCTAGTGCCCAGAATTTGTATTTTCCTTTACCCAAGACACCACCTGAATCTGAACTTTCCTTTTTAGAACTGAGTGTTGTTGTTGGAAGTGTGTCATCATCCTTCATTTCTTTCTTTCGATCCCAATTGAATTGAATTAAATTGATTTGATTTGATTGAATGCAATTTATGAGAGATAAGAAAAAATGGGTGAGGGTAACTTTAATAATTGTATTTGGGTGGTGGTGACTGCTGCTTTGTCGGTTTTATCAATCGGACTCGGATTTGAGGAAAAGGAAAGCGAGTTCGATCTGGTATGTGAACGTGAGCTTGTTACTGAGATACGGATTACAGTGAGAGAGAGGGAGAGAAAATGAGAACGAGGAAGATTTTCTGTTTTTCTTTCCTTATTTTATTATCTGAGAGGAGGAAGAAACATTAGATTTGCTGTTAGTACAGATAAATATATATTTTTTTTAAAGTTTAATTACACTTTTGTCCCCGAGAATTACGGTTGTGCGATTTTGGTCTCTTATATTTCAATTGCGTCCATTGAGTCCCCAAAGTATCCCTTTGTTACAATCAATCAGGTTATTCTATCACTGTGTCATGTAACACCCTGTTTTCATAAATAAGCTTAATGCATTTATATATGTTATATATATGTTTGTATATGTTTGTTATGTTTGTTTTTTATACCTAAGTTTATGTTTGGGGGAGTTTAGCCTTAGAAAGGTTCAATCCTTTTAGAGTCCTAGTAACATATTTCACCATTTTGGCCATATCTTGAGTTTTAGATGTCCGATTGAGGTGATCTTTGATGCGTTGAAAATCTAAGAGAATTATCTACAAGTCTTATTTTATGTGTTTTGGCAAATTCGGTTGTTTAGTAGGCCTTACGCTGCAATATTTGTTCCCCCAGCGAACCGTGCAGATCTAGAAACGTGTTTTGGGCTATAATTAAGCCCAATTGTGCATAAACCATGACCTTAACCTAATGTTATATATCTAAACCACTCTAGATCAGCCTCCATTCCCTCCTCTTTGAATTCCTAACCCTTTTATCTCTAAAACTCTTCCTAGAGGATCAATCCGTGCACCGTTCTCCATCGTTCTTCGATTGGGGAACATCGTTGCAGCACGTAATTAATTGTCATTGTTGTTTAGACTTTCAAACCAGGTAGAATTCATGCACCTCGTCCCTCTTGATCTTTTCCTTTTGATTTCTTGATCTTAGAGTTGAATCAATATGTTTTTGTCGTCCTTGAGGTATAGTAGACAAGCGTTCGTGAGACGGGATCTTAGCAGACTTTCTTCTCTTCCTTTGGAATTTCAATCTTCATACCAGATATGGGGAGAAATGATAGTATGAACATGTAGGCATTACGGGTGGTGTAAGATGAAGGGTTAACCTATGCCCCTATTGTTTGCTATTTGCCTATTTGTTGTCTTGTTACATGTTTATCTGTGTTTGCTTATAATTGGCATGTTTATTCATGAATGCTTATAATGTTGTTATGTCATGGATGATAGTGTTGGTTGTTATGGTTGTTGAGATAAATGTTGATATCAATAAATGTTGTTATGTTGTTATGCCATGCATGATAGTGTTGGTTGTTATGGTTGTTGGGATACATGTTGATATCAATAAATGTTGTTATGCTGTTATGCCATGAATGATGTTGTTATACCATGGATGATAGTGTTGGTTGTTGATATAAATGTTGATATTAATAAGACTCTAATTAAATAATAGGGCTTATTAATAAGGGTAATAAGACAATTAAAGATGATAATAATGATGTTTAAGAATTAAGGGATGTTTTCTCAATTTGTTCATAAGACAGGAATATAGTATGAGAGGCAATGTTATGTTCAAAGGTTTAGTTAAAGACTCTAGACTGGTTCATGAGTGTTTTAGGAACATTATTAGTGAAGCTGGAATTAAAGGATTAATTCCCCATAATGATAAGACATGAAGATTAATTAAGAATAATGAAACTGATGACTCATGGATAGTTAAAAGCCAAAATGATTGATCTTTGAATGCCTTAGGAAACATAGCAAAGGTTCTTAAACCCTTTCTGCCAAGGTCATGCTTCCCTGTGCAGAGCAGAACGCAAAACATTAACAAGGGGTGTTTTACCCCTAAACGTTTATAATAATGAAGAAGATACCAAACCAAGTAAAGGCAAGTTAGATAACTTAAAGATAATAATGTACCTTGGTAGCCGAGTGGCCAACGGGGCCTTGATGCTTAATGGTCAAGGTGTTGAGCTTTGGTGCCTATGGGGCAGAGTGTTAATAACTAAAGTGAAAAGATGTTGTTTTGTACCTTGGTAGCCGAATGGCCAAGGGGCCTCGATAGCCGAGTGGTCGAGGTGTTGAGTTCTGGTACTTATTGGCCAGAGTGTTGATGTTCTGTACCTTGGTAGCCGAGTGACCAAAGGGGCCTTGATGCATAATGTCAAGGTGGTGTTAAAAGATATTGGACCTTGGTAGCCGAGTGACCAAGGGGGCCTTGATGCTTAATGGTCAAGATGTTGAGCTCTGGTGCCTTTTGGCCAGAGTGTAAGTGAAAAGGTTATGTGATAAAAGATTAAAGACTAAAAATGAAAGATAACGATTGATGATGATGATGAACTTGGGTAGCCGAGTGACCCAAGCGGAGGTGGCGATTGTTGGTTGTGCCCAAGAGTAGTGGAGTAGCGTTGCATCGCATAACATACCTTGTTTGGAATGATATGTGTGTGTGTATATATATATATATATATATATATATATATATATATATATATATATATATATATATATATATATGATATTGATGTGATGAGATGGTTGTGCTTGATATGCTATGTTTTTATGATGCATGTTTGTCTTGCTAATTACTTCCATGCCGTTATGTTGATATATATGTTTCTTACTCCCCGTATTTTGTTGTTTGCTTTGCATGTATTTTTTTTGGTTATGCAGAGGATGGTGAGCAGCTTGCTGAGGAGTGACTCTGAGGAGCCGCTACTTGAGTTAGGATTCCTTTAGTTTATACTGTTTATCCGAGATGTTTCGGACTATGGTTATACCAGCTCTGTAATGGGACATCGAGGTTGGGTTTCATTTATGTTTTCAGTTATGTTTCTTTAAAACATGTTTTATTTTCCGCGTTTGAGAAGTTATGTTACAATGTGGCAACCTCTGCCCGGTTTTTATTATTATGATATAATATGCATGTGTTCTATTTCTTTTATTTTTTTTATCGCTTTTATGTGTTATGAATACATGCAGGGTAGAAGGTGTCACATGTGTCCAATTTTTAATGCCAGTAGCCTAAGTATGACTTATTCGACACTAAGTGAGGCCAGTTTGGCACCTTACATGACATTTCTATGTGGCATCATTGACACATCATACTTTAATAGTCACATGTACATCACATGAGTATAAAGGTCTAATGTTTCTTTGTAAAGGACATTTCTGCATTTTCAGAAACTAGGACTTTGACTTGCATCTAGAGAAGAATTGGACGACCATATACTCATGAGATGTCACATGATCATTAAAGTGTGTGCGATGCCAATAATGCCGCATAGAAATGTCATAAACTGCCAAACTGGCCTCACTAAGTGTCAAATAAGTCCCATGTGTCACGTAGGCTACTGACGTTAAAGATTGCACAATTGTGATATCTAGGGACCAAATTTGCATAATAGTGACACTTGGGGATTCAATTGATGATGGATCCAATTGTTACAATTGAAAACAAGATGACCAAAATTAGACAATCATGATACATTGAGATCAAAAGCGCAATTAAGAAAAAAATCCTCCAAAATAATAGTAAAGAAAGATATGTTTATCTTTGTGATTATTTATTTTATGGATGCTAGTATTTAGTACGACAAAATTTCTAAGTATTTTATTAACAACTTAATTGATATATATTAATAGATAAATTTTTTATTATTAAAAAATATAATTTTTTACATTATTAAAAATATTTGACTTTTATTATACCCTTATTTGGTTGAACCAAGTGGTTAGGTACAAGTGGTTAACGCACTGCTACTTAAGGACGAATCGTTTGGGCTTTATCCGAGTTCGATCCTTGGGTATGCAACAACCCTTGGTCAGGCTTTATTAACCGCGCGACTGACTTGGAGATTAGTCCCATAGCGGGTACTAAGGATCTAAGCTGTGGGGATACTTCGAGGGCTCACTCAGTCCTAATGTCTAATTATGGTGAGTACAAAAAAAAAAAACCCTTATTTGGTTGCATTTTCAAATTCACCTTAAAGATTTCTTATTTTTTGATTAATTAATTAATTGTACTTTTGGTCATTTTAAATTTGACAAAATAGGTAAATTGGTCTCATACGTTTATTTTAATTTTCAAATAGGTTCTATATGTTTTTCCCCTTCAAATTGGTCTCATACATTTTGAAACGTTTTCACGTAAGTCCTATACATTTTGAAGTTTTTTAAATAAGTCCTAGACGTTTTTAAGTTTTTTCAAACAAGTCCTATAGGTTTTGAAGTTTTTCAAATAAGTCATATATGTTTTGAAAATATTCAAATGTGGTCCTGTATGTTTTGATAATATTAAACACACGGTTGAGAAATGGTTGAGAAACGGGAAGGACTAACGTGAAAATGTTTCAAAACGTATGGGACCAACTTGAAGAAAAAAAAAAATAGGATCGATTTGAAAATTAAAATAAACGTATAGGACCAATTTACCTATTTTGCCTTTAAATTTTCAAATGAGTGCTTCTAGTTTTTATGGGTTTTTTTTTTTTCCAGAACCCACCCTAATTAGCCCTTTAGACCGAGTGGCTCCACCAGAGTATCCCTACTGCTTAGGCTATTCGGCCCTGTTATGGAACTAATATCTAGTTCAACTGATTAAGCAGGATTTTACCTATTGATTCTTAGCATCCCAATGGAGGTGACTCCTCAAGGATTCGAATCCGAGTTCTCTAGGTTTTTTTTTTTTTTTTATGGAGACTAATTCCTTCTACTTAACTAACACCCCCATTAGTATCTTATAGTTTTAATTACTCAAATAAAATCCCGGTATTATTAAAATTGAACATATTTGGTCTTGTTATCAACCTAGTATATAATATTTAACGTAATTGTTGACCTGCCAAACTATTTATGACATGACATTAGTGTTTGAAGACATCAATTTTCATTAGTTTAATAATGAAAATTAAAAAATAAATAACAAATAATTGAATCATGGAAATGATATAAGGCGTTTTTTTATTATTCGTTTTCTCTAATTCAGTTTTGTATTTTGTATTTTTTTATACTAACTAGATTTGAATATTTGAAAATATATGGACAAAATTACGAAATTGTGAAACCAGAGATCAATTAAGATTTTTTTAACGGGTTTTGGGAGTGGGATCACCACCACGGTATATTGCATTATTATATTGCTTCAAGGTTGACTTCTGTTCTGTACGAGTGACCGTTGATTAGGCTGAAGCCACCGACATCCATAGTGGGAGACAGCCGACACTAGACGGCAGCGTTTTAATATGATGTGCTTCCTTCAGATTTAATTATAAGCAAAATTAATTAACTTTACTCTTATTAAAGAAGTTAGTTAATTTAATTTAATTATCTTGATTTATGTAAACAAAATGAATTACAACTACTAGTCTAGTAGTACTCCCTCCGGTCCACAATGTAAGCAAAAATTTCCAAATTTTTTGGTCCAAAATATAAGCAAATTTCAACTACTTTCTCCTCATTTAATGAAATTATTCTCAAAATACCCTTCATTTAATACAAATTTTATTTTCCAATGACTCCTTTTATTCTCAATAACACAAGCTTAATAAATAAGAGTAAGGGTAATTTAGGTAACAAACTTAATTTTTTATTTCCAATGACTCTTTAAATGAGATCAACTAACTATCTTAATATGTGTGTCCCATTTAATTTTTGCTTACAATAGAGATCGGAGGGAGTACCTTTTAATTGTCTTAGGAGGATGCAATGTTCTTGGAAAAGTAAAATGAGAATTGCTTGGATTGATTAATTTTCTTGATTTTTGAAACACTGACATTCAAGGTATCCTCCGTGTGCAACTGTGAAGACTAATCCCTCGAGCCGGACAGGACCACAAGGGAGGCAAAGCTCTCCCTCAAGAGTTTTAACGCTGCTGCATCCCAAGATCAGAATTCATGATTGATTTAATAGTGTGAAAAATATTAACACTGATAATATATAATAATTAAATTCATTGAATAAACGATAAGAGATAAATAAATGGAGAAAACTAACATATAGTTCCAATGGTGTTGTTGGTGCTGTTCTCCAATCACAACACACCACGTGGAATTTTTAATTCATATTGTTCATTATTTTTTAGTTATTTTTTAAAAAGGAGTCCACATGGTGTGTTGTGACTGAAGAACAGCACCAACATCACCATTGGAACTGTGTGTAAGTTTTTTCCTAAATAAATAGAAAATGAATAAGTAGAAAAAACAGATAAAAGAATTGCATTTTTTTTTATATTTAAAAGAATTGCAGATTCAACAAAAGATAAATAAGTCTAACATCCAATAATAAAAGAATAAGAGTTTAATTGATATGTATTATTAATCTAAAGTTTTTTTTATACTGTTCATTGAATAAATGATAAGAGATAAATAAATAGAAAAGGAATAAGTAGAAAAAGGAGATAAAAGAATTGGATATTCAACAAAAGATAAATAAGTCTAACATATAAGAATAAGAGTTTAATTGATATGTATTTTTAATGTAAAGTTTTTTATACATTTTTTTTAACAAGTTTTTTTATACTGTTAATCAAGTAGAAATCAAGAGTGACTTTTATAAAGTCAAATAATTTTAGTGATGTATTAATTTATGGTTTGTTGGCAATATAAAAAATATTATATATCAATTAAATTCTATATATAAATAGGAAAAAGTGGTTATGAATTTAATCAATATAGCTATCTGGATAAGTCTGATATCCTCCTAGTCCCATTCTAGAAATAGATTGAGTACCATGGTCCGGAGATCGGAGTTCTCAGAATTATTCTCCTATTTCGAATATCAATTCTCATCTCTTTTTTTTATCTTCTTCTTCTTCTTCTATGTTCGTACTGCTCGTGTAATTTCTCCAAGTATTTCGAGTGTGCTTCATCTTCTTTCTTCAATTCCTTTTTGCGTGGACATCATGTTGCTCTCTTTATGGTGCAAAAAAATAGAACTTAATTAAAGTAGAGCTAGCAGGATTTAAGAAGAAAAGGAAATAAACAAGCTAGGGGTGTGCAAAACCCGGCCTGACCCTAAAACCCATCCCAACTTGTAGTGTTCGGATTAGGTTTGACCTTAACCCGCAGTAGAGAAGGTATGAACCTATGTCCCATTTAGTGACCCAGTCCCTAGTCAAGAACGGGTCCGGGTTGACCTTCGGATTACCCGGTGTTGGGGCCGAAATTAATTTTGGAAGTTTGACAACAAGACAGAGAAAGAGTGATGATCCAACGCGAAGGAAACAAGTGTTCCATTCGACAGTGAAAGATTGACCAGCAACGTTGGAAGTTAAGAAGATTTGATGAAAAGATATACAAAGATCTTCGACAGTTGAGAAAGCAATGGATGGTGAAAGTTTGCACAAGTTATGGAACGATTGAAGACAAGAAGACGGCGAACGAAGTTTCGACAGAATGGTTGAGTATGTTAGATTCGACAGGATTGCCGAAAATTTTGTAAATATTAGTACTGATGTATATTAGTATATTTGTATTAGTACTTATGTTATTAGTATTAGGGACGGTTAAAACTGCCAAGTACACGTGGCAAGTGATAGGATAGGTAGTTTTTCCTGTATTTATCTATAAATAAGGCTTGTCTAAGCCATTGTAATAAGGGTTGGATACTTGAATAAAATCTTTTACATCTCAACTCAAGCAGATTACAGATTGACGTCGAGTATGTATCCATTTACTTTTCGATCATTTACTTTTCTTGTTGTTTTACTTTCTGTCATTTACATTTCGAGTATTTAAATTCCTGTTCATTTACTTTTCAAGTAATTTACAATCCTGTCATTTACTTATTGCTTATTTACTTGCTTTTCATTAAATTTATGTTATTTACATGCTTTCATTTAGTTTCATGCAACTTTAAATACTTTGTTTTTACATTCCTGCATTAAATTGATTTTGATTGATTTTGATCATGGAAGGTATGCGCTCTGCTAGGGTTTTGCTAAACTCCGGCATGTCTCTAATGGAAGGCATGGTTTTTGCAACACAACGTGAACCACCTCCTGAAAAACCACCTGATGGTGGTGGTGAAAGTCAATCCCAAGCGAAGAGTTGTTCCTTTCGTGATATGCTTCTTGGCAACAAGACTCCATTCCCCCGTAGAGAGAAAACTGACTTGTAGAAAAGGGTTTGGTTAAACGTGAGTATATTGGAGGAAATAGGCTTTTGCCTAGTTTTACTATTGATGCGGCCATGATTTGCGAACTTAGTCACCCATGGCAAGAGGCTTTGATTGTCAACCTACTGGGAAAAAACATAGGGTACAGAACTATGAAGCAACGCTTGATATCCCTATGGAAGATTACAGGTAGTTTTGAACTTATGGATATTGATAATGGCTACTACATGGTTAAGTTTGATCTGGAAGTGGACAGAGATAAGGTATCGATGGAGGCCCCTGGATGATCTTTGACCACTATCTTGTAGTGTCTAACTGGTCTCTAGAGTTTGTTTACACAACAACAAAAGTGGAGAAGACATTGGTCTGGATCCGTTTTCCAGGGATGAACCTAGTTTATTATGATGAAAGCTTACTATTAGCCCTGGCATCAGGAGTTGGAAAACCAGTGAAGGTAGATGAGAATACACTAAAGGTGGAATGTGGAGGCTTGCAAGAATTTGTGTTGAGATAGACTTGACTCAACCAGTTGTCGGGAAGATATATGTCCAAGGAAAATGGTTCAAGGTTGAATACGAAGGCTTACACATATATGCAACAATTGTGGTTGTTATTGCCATGTGGCAAGTGCTGAACCAATCATTTTGACTCCTGAACCAACAAAAAAGTCGAAAGCAAATCCTAAAATAAGGGAGAATAGCCTGGGATCCAAAAATAAAGAAGATCAAAAACGATCTGAGAGTAACTTGATGGTTAATGAGAAGGATAATGGGCTGTTAAAAAATAGTCAGTCTAAAGCCCATGTGGGTGGTACTAACAAAAGTCAAACCGAGTTTAAGGGGGTGGATAATGCCAAAACTTTTAACACCCCCAAGATATGGACTAAGAAGAGGCCTCGTCGGGATGAAGGTGTCATGAAAGGCAAAACCAGCAAAGGGACACTGACTCAACAGAAAATAATGCAACAGAAAGAGGGAAAGGGTAAGCCACAATTAACCCAGTAAGTCATAAACCTTGGTGATGGAATAAGAACAGCCATGGACATTGTGAGGGTCTCTGGAAATCAGTTCAGGTTCAGAGAACCAGGCGAATCATCGGAACCAGCAGAACCACCGGACCCAGGTAACTTAAACAAAGATGAAGGCACGCCCATGCAGGTTCAGAATATAGCTAAGATGAATGAGGAGCAGAATAAAATGGTGCAAATGGAGGATATGAATAGCATGAATACGGAGACATTCCCAACTGAGCTTCACGCAGGAACAGTTACTCATGCAACTCATGCAAACAAGCATGCATGACATACGTATGGGTGTCACTCAATCTCTTTCTATTTTTATGATGATTGAATACAAAGATCTGTCTATTCTTTGTTGGAATATGACGGGTGCCACAAATGTGACGGGGAAGCGTCACGTACGTGACCTTGTTAAGAAACACAACCCATCTTTGGTTGTTCTGTTAAAAACTCATTGCCCTTTCAGTGGTGTAAGGAACTTCTGGCAATGCTAGCCCAGTTCCGGCAGCTTGAGAGATGCTGTGGGATCATCTGGTCTCACTCAGAAACACTGTCACTGGCCCATGGCTGCTTGTGGGAGACTTTAACTAAATCCTCTTACCCTCCGAGGTTCGAGGCGGAACGTTCTGCATGAATAGAGCTTTACGTTTTGCTGGTGTGTTGGAACAATGTGAGCTCCTTGACTTGGGTGCAACTGGGAACAAATTCACATGGTTCATAAAGGCAGAGGGGTCTTGGGTAATTTCAAAAAGACTCGATAGAGCCATAGCTGACTGTGAGTGGCGTAATTTTGTTTGGTCTCAGAAGAGTGACTTAGAAGTTTCGTTTGTTGGTCTACAGCAACATGGGTAATAGAACAACCAAGAGGCATAGATGAGGGGTAAAAAAAGATTAAAGATCTACAACGAAAACGAATAGCCGTCGAGTGTAGAGCACTATAGCCAGACAAAGGCAAGAAGAAGAAGCTTAGAAAAAGGGAAGAGGTTGGAATGAAGCATAGAGCCACACAAATTCGTCCTACACCCAAACATCAAGCTAAACTCTGTTTTTGTGGAGATCCAACTCTGTTTTTGCTGTCACCATGTCCCAAAATCAGTCTTCCACACTTTAGTCCAAGCTGGTAGTCCCTAAGTATATTCCGTCCAAGATAACGGTGGACTGATGTATTTTTAACAGCAGGGACCTGATTGCATTTTTTTTATTTGATCAGGGACCCAACTGAGAAAAAAATTAGTTTAGGGACCTATTTGAAAATTCCCAAATAGTTTAGGGATCTACTGAATAATTAAACCTTATTATAATAACTATATTTATAATTACCTCCAATAATATGATGAAAACTTTTGTTTCTATATTTGTATTTAATTTCTAATCAAAACAAATAAATACATCATTATAAAAAGATTCTAGACAATAAACATGTATATGAACATAAACATTTTCCTAATAAAATCAATTTAAAAAATGTATACATTTTTAGAAAGTAAATTTGAGGTTTAAAAAATGTATATATTTTCCTAGCAAAAAAGAATATTTTCATGCATTAGGACTTTATTCTAAAGGAAGTTGAGCCGCCTTATAAGTTTATAGTATCACATAAGCCGGTGAGAAATGAATCATGAATCATTAGAAAAACATAATACATAGAAAAATAAGTCCTAAAAGAAAATATCATCTCATAAAATGAGGACTTGTGTAGGGAGCATAGTCTGTAAATTCTCTTCGATCTTAATTTCTTGAGGCTCTTTTTTTGTGATCATTATATGAATATCATCATTTTTTTTAACACAAGAAAGCTATAGCATTTCATTAAAGATCAAAGAAGCAATACATTGTGGGACATGATAAAAATCTTGGGGACTAGTCATAAACGGGGTAGCTATAGCTAATGAATGAGCAACCCTGTTAGCTTGTCGCCTAATAAACCTCACACTAAGGTTTTGAAAAGGAGAAATAAGAGCTTTACAATTTCTAACAATATCACCCAGCTCTAAAATATCAACCCTGTGGCAGTTAACAAGATCAATTACCACCTTACAATCCAACTCGATCACAACATTATCAAGGCCTCATTCTCCAATCCATTGGATTGCATGATACAATCCCGAAGCCTCGCCTTCTGCAATAGGGAGGAGCTGGGGATGGGGATATAGTTCTGGCCGCACAAAAAGAACCATTTGAGTCCTGCAAACACATTTCGATGGATGTGTATCCCTGCTCATTAAAAGAGCATGCATCTACATTGTATTTCCAAGAGTCAGGGAGAGGAGGATGCTAAGATTCTTCATGCATAGGCTACTGCACCGCTAAAGGACTACTGAGAATGTGTCACCCTATCCCAATCATTGATAAAAACCATGACTCTCCGAGTTACTTGCCCAGCTGGGACAGTTTTGTCTTCCCATAGCTTCTCATTCCTTCGACGCCACAAACTCCACAGAATCATTGCAAATTTTACCCGACCCACACCATCCAAGTTATAAAAACATGAGAAGCAAAGATCCTTGAAATTATCATGTTGATGATGGATCCCTTCCAACATTTGCCACATATTTTGTTCCTGCCACCATTCCAAACTGGTTGTGCACGTAAAAAATAGATGTCGGGCATCATTCAAACTACTTTCACACATTACGCATAGGGTGGGACAGTTGGTACCTTTCTTTTGAAGATTACACCTAATTAGGAGGCAATCTCTACACAACCTCCATAAGAAGACCTTCATTCTCGCAGGAACATCCAGTTTTCATATGGTCGACCAGCTACCTCCAACTCTAAGGTGATCACAGCCCAGCATGTTATTCATGACCAAGTGATATGCTATTTTGACTGAATAGATACTACTAACCGTAGGGTATAGTGGGGGTTCTAAGGATAGCACTTGCAACTTCTGGAATAAAGAGATCATCTACTATAGCTTGATTCCAGCATTTTCTATTCACCAACCACAAGTCTTTTACTTTCATGCTTCCTAGAGTTGAAACGACATTATCCTGGGAATGAAGAATTCTTCCATCAGCAATCCAAGCATCATTCCAGAGAGAAATAATTTCACTCAAACCAATACTTCACTAAATGCCTTGTTTTAGGAGAGGGATAGTTGACCATATACTTCTCCATGAGAAAGAAGGATTATGGCCAAGTGAAGCACTCAAAAAATCCTCTCCTTGAAAGCATTTTGCTTTGAAAATCCGACAAACTAAAGCATTTGGCTTATCCAAAAAATTACAGTCTTGCTTGCCTAGCATAGCAAGATTAAAAGTATAAAGGTTTCGAAACCCTATTCCGCCATCATTCTTCAGTATTGATAATTTGTCCCAAGAAAGCCAATTTATGCCTCTAGAGCCACCCGATTTCTTACCCCACCAAGGGAAGGAGGAATTAAATAGACGCTCTTACAATATGCCGGAATAGCTTGGGCTACATATTTTATAAGAATTTCCCTACCTGCCATTGAAAGAGTCTTGCCCTGCCAATTATTGATCCTCTTCCATATTCTATCTTTGATAAAGCTAAAAGTGGATTTTTTTTATTTCTACCAATCATCGAAGGAAGACCGAGGTAATTACCAGATCCCAGGCTCTCTCGCACCCCAAGAATATTAAGGATAAGATCATGGTTAGGAGGAGACACATTCTTGCTAAAGTGGATCTCTGATTTTTGGTAGTTGATGGCTTGACCTGTTGCACCTTCATAGATAGAAAGAAGATTCTTCATGGCTGAAACCTCCCTCTCATTTTCTTGAAAAAATAGGATACTATCATCTGCGAACAATAGATGAGATATCACTGATGCACCTCTACAAATCTCGATGCCATGGATAAAACCTCTCCCCTCTACACTCCTAATCAAAGAAGAGAGATCTTCTGCGCATAAGATATATAGATGCATAGATAATGGATCCCCTTGGCGCAAACCTCTCCTTGGAAAAATAGGACCCACCTCTTCATGATTCATAAGGACATTAAATTCCACCGAGCTAAAACACATAATCATATATTTCACCCATTTCGGATCAAAACCTAATTTTACCATAATGTCTTGCAAGAAAGACCAACTTACACGATCATAAACTTTGCTAATATCCAATTTGAGTGCAACTTCTTCTTTTAAACCTCTCCGATGTAATTTCATGTGATGAATAACTTCACAGGCTATAAGTGCATTATCAACAATGGATCTTCCAGCTATAAACACGGATTGTTCCTCCGAAACACAGTTACTTACCACCTTAGCCAGCCTGTTTGCAAGAGTTTTTGACAGGATTTTATAAACCACGTTGCATAAGGATATTGGGTGAAGATCCTTCATACTAGTCGGAGTGTCACATTTAGGAATCAATGCTATATTTGTGTTATTTATAGCTGCTGGAATTTTGCCTTCCTCCAACCACGACATACAAGATTGGAACACATTATGAGCACAAGTTTCCCAAAAATGGTTATAGAAAGCCGCATTGAGATCGTCAGGCCCTGCTGACTTGTCTGGGTGCATGGACAGGGTTGCATTTCTAAATTCATCAATTGATAAGGGAGCTAATAGCTTCTCATTTTCCTCCACCAAGACCCTCACTGGAACTTCCTCAAAATCACTCACCTAGCCAGAGAAAAGGCCAACGAAATAATTGCGGGCAACCTGGCATAGACATGCTTGATTATCAATGACAATACCATCATCATCATGGAGCTTTGTTATAGAATTGTGTTTTTTTTCCTAACTGTTGCAGAGGCATGAAAAAATTTCGTGTTTGAGTCTTCCCCCTTTCAACCAATGAGATTTTGATCTTTGCTTCCAATATGCCTCTTCTTGCAGCAAAATATTAATCACTTGATCTTTTAACACATTTAACTCTGCTCTAGCTGCTGCATATGTGCTTGATCTAAGGTCCTCAAACTCTTTTTTAAATGCAATATATCTTTTCTGAATTTTGGTTTGATATTGTGGCCCCATGCTTCCAACACCCGACCACACTCAACAATCCTGTCCTCAATTAGCATGCTATTGTTTGAACTCCATCCATTAATGATGATATCCCAAATCTCTTCATTCAACAACCACTGATTTTCGAATTGAAATTTTCTAGGATGTCTCCTGAAAAGGTTCGGTTTAGTAGTTAATAAAATAGGACTATGATCAGAAATTGGTGCAACTAAATTCAAAAGAGAAGCTTGAGGAAAATAATCCCACCATGGAGGATTAACAAGATCCCGATCAAGACGTTCTTCCACCAACTGGTCCAGACTCCGGTTATTACTCCACGTAAACTGATAACCTTCAATAGGTACATCAATAAGATTACACTCCATTACCACATCTCTAAAACCTCTAATGAGCCACTAGGATGGTCAATGATATACCTTTGTCTTATCTAGTTTTATAGCTAGAATGGTCATAATTTTGATACTAATTATGCGAGTTTAATCTCGTTTTCGCCTAAATTTAGCTGTATTTGTCCTCGAGCAACAATTTGAGTCTTTTAGGTAATTTTTAGGATTTTTTGTTATTTTTGAGTCAAATAAAGCACTTGGTGCTATTTTTAGTTTCAGGTTAAAAGTGAAGCCCAAGAAATCATGGAAAATTTGAAGAAAAACAAGCAAAAGGAAGAAAAATGGTGTCTTGCCCTACGAGTCACTGCTCGAGTTGCGAGCCAGAAGCCTGACTGTGGAGATCCTGAAGAGGCTCTCCGGGGCACTCTACGAACAAAAGCTCGCACCGCGAGCCAGACATAGGGAATTTGAAGGACTTCTGGGGTGCCTCGCGAAGCAGAAGCAAGAATTATGAAGCTTCTTTGTCTCGCCCCGCGAGAATTCAAAATTTAGAAGAGCCAAAATTAAGTTCTCGCCCCGCGAGCTTGCACAGTCCAGACTTCCTATTTAAGCTTATATTTGTGCGAATTTGGGATCCAATCCTAGTTTTCTTTGAGCTATGTCTTGCTTAGTTTTTTTTATACAGTTTTCTGAGTTTTGTTGATGCTTTCTTTTGAATTGTTGATGATGACGTACGCTATGAGGAACTAATCCTCTTTTCTAAGGAATCGATGAAACCGCTCATGACGGCATAATGAATTGTGATGTTTTTGTCACGATCCAAAAATTGGTGTCAATGACCGGCCAGAAAAGGGGTGGCAACCCCAAATCCGAAGCCTTTCCCAGGTTAACACTTCCTCATTCTTAATGCATGATAAGTAAATAACAAAAATGTTTGACCTTGAA
The DNA here is from genome assembly GCA_035048595.1 of Echinosophora koreensis. NCBI lineage: Eukaryota > Viridiplantae > Streptophyta > Magnoliopsida > Fabales > Fabaceae > Echinosophora > Echinosophora koreensis. Next base: position 225,459 of record JAPCYP010000069.1, read on the forward strand.
TCTTTTATTATTTTAAGGAAAAAAATACAATTTAGTTTTTCAAGACTTTACAATGAAAACACATTAACTTTAGTAGATAAATAAAAGCATCTTTAGAGGTAGCGACTTGGCACGTTAACTCTACAATTAGGAGTCAGGTAGCTCGAGATGATCTAGCAGTTTCTGCACCTGCATCTCAACACGAAGAGGGAGTGAGTTGTATAAACTCAGTAAGGACTTCACAAGTAAAAACATATGAAAATTATGCAAACAGAAAATACAACAATGTCTAACTACTCAAAACCTTTAATCTCACATAATTCACATTCAATATTCTCATTGTGGATTTTCTATCGTGATGCTTAAATTTCCTCAAAAATTCGAATATAACTTGTTTCATCCGCACTATCGAGTGTTACGTCTCACCGTCCCCGATAGGCATACAATCCATCTGCCATTGGGCGTTACGTCTCGCCGTCCCCGATAGGCATACAATCCATCATGTAATTGTGCAATTAAATTGATAAAAATATTTTAAAATATTGATAATTTTGTGGAATAAAATTATTATCGTGACGATGATGGGTTAGATCTAATAAATTCAACAAAAACTTGATACTCAAAATTTTATGTGATATTTATAGAATGATGTAGTTTAAATTCATGAGAAAATTAATTAAAAATAAAGTTTTTTTAAACAAAAAGGGAATGAATATCATGTTGATATGTAACGTGATTTATATCGCATAACATTTTGTTTATAATAATAACGAAAATTTTAATGATAATAAAGTATTAGTTATTTATAGCAATGATAATAAAGTAATAGTTATTAATAGCATGATTGGTTAATAATTTAAGTATAATTTAATATTGTTTAAATTTTAATTTGATTTGATTTGATTTAGGTCAACTAATTATTAATAACATAATTAATAATATTATGATCTGATTCAAGTTTATATTTGATTTTGATTTGATATATATAAGGAAACACTTCGAATTAAGGTTGTTATAAAATAACTAACAAATATTAGTCGTGTAATTTATTTAAGCATTAAATTGATTTCATATTAACATTAATTGATTTTGTAGGATTTTCAATGTGTTTGATACGTTTAAAAATTGCAATATTATATCAGTCGTCCATCATAATGGGATCTCGTATAAATTTGAAAATTGTGTGTTGTTTCTTTTTTTGAGAGGAATTGTGTGTTGTTTCTATAATGTATATTTTTTTAAAATTATACATTTTGAATGCATTTAATATTGTAATATTTTCTTATATTATACATGAAATTTTCTAAAATTTTAAAGTGCATTAAAAGTGAATCCAGACTATCATTGAGTGCATTAAAATTCGAAGCAAATATCTTGTTACTCGAATTTTGATATTTAATAATTTCATTTGATAATATGATATCAAGTGTATTTAAGAAGATTTGAATTAAATGATTTTTTTCTCAGAGGTTGACGCGTAGAAGAGCATTCGATGAAATTATTCCTATATATATATAAAATATAAATAACTCATAATTAATTTTTCCATCCATGCATGTTATATTATTTTTTTCTGTTTTTCTAACCTATGCAATATTGCATAGGATAATAGTCATTAATTACCCCCAATTAACATATTGTTAATTAATTATGTCAAGCTCATTAATTAAGATTTTTTTAAAATAAAATAATTATATCTCCTATTTATTTGTTTTAACTCACCTTCTTATATCAATATCTCCTCCAACCAAAAATTAATAACCATTTGATTTTATTGAAGAATGTATGTGAGAGACAGCGATTTCTGGATATTTAACTATTTTGTGAATTCTAGAGTATTAAGATTTGTCACCATTGTTTTGGTACATTAATGGATTTCTTTTATATTCCACTTTGTGCTTCTTTTCCATTTGTTTTTCAAATTTTATATTTTTAGAATTTTGATTGAAAATAATTTTTTTATTTTATAACTTTCTAAATACTAGGGAAAAGCCAACACAGCAGAATTTAAAATTGTAATTATATCAAGCTAATTAGTGTAGTTACAATAGCTGGTCAAAATGTGTAGGTTTATAAAAAAAACAACTGTAGTTACAAAATCAATAAAAAATATTTTCAATCAAAATCCAAAAATGGTTATTAATTTTTGGTGGGAAGTTATATTGGGTAATCAATTTTTGGTGGGAAGAAATATTGATATAGGAAGGTGAATCAAAATAAATAAATAAATAAATAGGAGAGAGATAAATGTTTTTTTTCCCCATAAAAATCATAATTAATGAGCTTAACATAATTAATTAACAATGGGTTAATTGGAGGTAATTAATGACTCTTATCCTATGCAATGTTGCATAGGTTAGAAAAACCATATTTTTTTAAAAACTAAATCCAGTTTTAACATCCCAAGTCCAACAAGGCTTAGGGATGTCAAACTTATCCCAAACATACGAATTTGTATTGCCTACAATTAAGTATACTACAAGCTTATTTTGAACACATGCCCCGAGTCATTGGGAGGCACCAGATAGACACTTCCTTCACTTCTGGTTCAACCTCAAATCTTATATAAACAACCTTGGAACTAAGGAGAGAATATGGATTGTCTCCTATCTCTCCAGCAGTATCACCTTTTTCAATAATAAAAAAAAAGGTGGCTAGAGAGGCCGGAGAGAATCCTGATTACTAAGGGTATTAGTGCAGCTAGTTATCCTCAAATTTTCCTTCACTTCCTGTTCAACCTCAATTCCTATATAAACAACCTTGGAACAAAGGATATTGGTTGATATTGGTTCAGCTAGTTATCCTCAAATTAGTTAACCCATCTGAATTAACATACCAGAATAAATCATATTGAAGAGCCATTTAATCATATATCGTTGTGATTCATGACTATAATGGAGCAGGGTGGCAAAGACGACGAAGCGATGAGACTCAACAAATATGCTTTTTCTTGTGCTGTAGTTGCTTCAATGGTATCCATCATATCTGGTTATGGTAATATTGCATTCCCTTCACTATTTTTTGTATTTCTTTCTTTCATCATTTTCTGATCTCTACAATGCATGATATGGTAGTACATAAATTTTTGTAAGTCAAATTTTCAAAATATGTTCCTTAATCTATAGAACTTCTTTGGGTCCTTATACATGACACAAATTCTTCATACAGTCCTTGTACGTACAAAATTATTAAAAAGAAGGTCCTCATACATGCGATTGTTACCTATTAATCCTCCCATTTTACTATCATCTTTAACGATCCGTTGAATCCTACGTGTAGGGACTAAATGAAGAATTTGTGTCATGTATAGGGACCCAATAATTTAGTGTAAAGTATTAATTTGATCCCTACATGTGATACAAATTCTTCATTTAGTCACTATATATAGAAGTTAATGAAATTGAATGATAATGAGAGATCAAATGGGTAACGATTGCACGTATGAGGAAGAATCCATGTCACCTATAAGGATCGAATTATTACTTTCACCTATTTTATTTTAGAAGATAAATGCACACTTTGGTTGTGAAAATTTTGAATAACTATAGATAGATTATGATGATTTCAGATACTGGGGTTATGAGTGGAGCGATGTTGTTCATAAAGGAAGATATAGGAATGAGTGACACCCAACAAGAGGTTCTAGCAGGAATCTTAAACCTGTGTGCATTGGTGGGATCCTTAACTGCTGGAAAAACCTCAGATTACATTGGTCGCCGGTACACAATATTCTTGGCATCTATATTGTTCTTTATAGGTGCGGTTCTGATGGGATATGGACCAAACTATGCAGTTCTAATGGTTGGAAGGTGTGTTGGTGGTTTAGGTGTTGGGTTTGCTCTTATGGTAGCACCAGTTTACTCAGCAGAGATATCGTCTGCAGCATCAAGGGGTTTTCTAACCTCCTTACCCGAGCTTTGTATTGGTTTTGGTATCTTCCTCGGGTATGTATCAAACTACCTTTTAGGAAAATTAAGTTTGCAACTTGGGTGGAGATTGATGCTTGGAATTGCAGCAATACCATCAATTGGGTTGGGTTTTGGGATTCTAATGATGCCAGAGTCTCCAAGGTGGTTGGTGATGCAGGGTCGTCTAGGAAATGCAAAAAAGGTACTAATGCAAGTTAGCAATACATCACAAGAGGCAGAACTTCGTTTCAAGGATATAAAAGTTGCTGCAGGGTTTGATGAGAATTGCGAAGATGAAATAGTGAAGCTCCCAAAAGAGTCCCATCACCATGGTGAAGGGGTTTGGGCAGAGTTGCTTTTGAGGCCCACACCTCCTGTTCGTTGGATGCTAATTGCAGCAGTTGGGATCCACTTCTTTGAGCATGCAACTGGAATTGAAGCTGTCATGTTATATGGCCCAAGAATCTTTAAGAAAGCTGGTGTTAAAACTAAGGATAAGCTCTTGCTTGCAACTATTGGGATTGGCCTTACAAAGATCATTTTCTTGTTCATATCCACTTTTTTGCTTGACAGAATTGGTAGAAGACGTCTCTTGCAAATAAGCACTACAGGAATGATTTGTGGATTGGCAGTGTTGGGATTCAGCTTGACCATGGTTGAACATTCTGATCAAAAGCTCTTGTGGGCTTTGAGCCTAAGTATTGTGGCCTGTTACGTCTATGTGGCTTTCTTTAATATTGGGCTTGCGCCTGTCACATGGGTCTATAGCTCTGAGATATTTCCTTTGAGGTTGAGAGCACAAGGGGTAAGTATTGGAGTTGCTGTCAATAGGACCATGAATGCTGTTATTTCCATGACTTTTATTTCAATCTACAAAGCAATCACTATAGGTGGAGCCTTTTTCATGTTTGCTGGTATATCTGTATTAGCTTGGGTCTTCTTCTACTTTTTCCTCCCAGAAACCAAGGGCAGGCCCTTGGAAGAGATGGAGATGATTTTCACCAAAAAATCTCCTGCTAAAAATGTAGCTACAGAAACTAATGATGGTGCAAGATAGTATGCCATACATAGTGGGTGTTTTAGTGAGATATGACATTCGAGAGAATGTATTGGTATTTTTTTGCGTTAACTTCTATGATATTATTAAGAGTTTACTCTTGGAACAATCTTAAATTGTTATACTGATATCAATTAAATCTTCATACTGATCATACCAACTAAATCCTAATACTAATCATCCTAGACCTAGGTGTTGTACATTTAAGTATATTTAATAAATTTAAATTCGATATATGAAATTAAAATAAAATTAAATGTTTTAAATTTTCTTTATTACCATTGCTTTTCAAAGTTAACAATTTAATATCTTGATTCCATTTTTATTGTTGGTTTCCTTGCCTCTTTTTTCCTCATGTGGAAAACAAACAAGTTTGGAAATTGATCACTACAGTAAAATTTAATTTTAGTGGCAATTAATTAGTGGCCATAAAATAGATGCTACTAATTCATCCTTTAAACTAAACATTTTATAATAAATAAGTATTAGCTGCTAATAAGTTTGACAATTAAAATAATTCACTCTCCATTTCTAAAAGTGCCAAGTGACTCACCTCACCTACTATCTCTCTCCAAAAAAAGTAGTCCTCTCTTCTCCTTCCCGAAAAAGAAAAAATGCTGAACCCATTCTCTCTTCTTCTTCCTTATTCCCACATGCTCTCTCGTTGACAGAGTTTGCCCAATCGTCTTCATCACTCTCATCCTCTGTCTATTAGGTATATTCTCCCCCAGTCTACTGATAAGGGATGAAACTCATGTCTTTGGTGAAACTTGTCTTAGGTTGAAATTGAAAATGATAAGGAGTATTGTTGAATGTTGTCTTTGTTGTCTTTGTTGTCTCGCATAATCCATGGATTTCCTTCGTCGATTTGAATCTCACTCATGCATGGATTTGATCGTTTCTGTAACACCCCCCTTGGGTGCTACATGGTGAACACTTGCGGAAATAAAACTTAAAATAATAGCTGGTTGCTTTCGGAAAATAAAATTTTCTATTATCCTTAACCTTACTCGAAAATGTTTATGATTTTTTTTTTTTATTTCTCCATACAAACAAACGTCATCAATATATACCTCATCATACTTACACATCAGGACCTTTATATAAACAGGTCATATCCAAAGTCATAACATCAGAAAATAAAAACATAACTATAACTTAGCGATAGTCTGGAACCATAACTCAAAAAAAATAGCTCTCAGCGGCCAGGTATATAAACTATCCTCAAGAGAGTATAAAACCTAATATCCTAATTGAGCTGGTAACTCTAACCGACATCTACTGGGAAGACCCCCGAGGTCATCCCTACGATCCACGATCTTTTCAATTGTCAGGACTAATGTCCTCAAGTAAAACAGGGAACTCCTCCGCAACGACTGTATTCGCGTTCCACGGTACAACAGCAAAAACCAAGAAAACATATATATTGCAAGGGTGAGATACCGACAAATGAGCTTCATCATGATAACCACATTCGCGACACACAAACAAAAGAATATACACATATACACCGCACATGAACTCTCAGAATAAATACAATACTTTAAACATTGAGATTCATATCTGACAGTCATAGCAATTTATAAAAATGCATGACACTTCAACATCCATCTATTTATTTCCTAAACTCCGGAGATCCCAACTTCCATTCAATAACATCAATTATTTTGTCCTTCAAGGTTCCGAGTTCTAACTATTTAAGTAACGTAACTCGGTAGGACGCAAGCTCCAACCATCATCGTAACATAATTCACATGAACTCCAATGATAGTCATAACGTAACTCGGCCTATAAAATATCTCAAATATCCGAGCCCCAGAAATAGTCGTAGCGTAGCCCGGCCTTTCCTGGACCCACTTTCCAATCCACCAAAGATGTAACACCCTGATTTTTCGACTTTCTAATATTGGTAATAATTATATAAATGATTATATTCTTATCCGAGATTTAGAAAATGACTTTGGATAAACTAAGGTCATTTCCCTGTCATACTTATTTTTATAAGGTTACGGGGAAATTTTGGAATGAAAATTCAGACGAAAACCGGTTTGCGTTTTCTGTATTTTCACTGACAGTAAGCTTTTACTGATCAGAAACCCTAATTTTGACTCGTGAACGAAACCATTATGTTTTATATTTTTCCCCGGACGATTTTCCAAATTTCAGAAAATTCGTTAGGAATGAAATAAAATTATTTTATTCGGGCGTAATCTTTAAGGAAAACGCGTAAGAACTAAGTCGAGGGATAAGTCGGGAGACAACGGAGTCGATTATGGAGCAGAGGTATTAGGAGAGGTTGATGCAGCAGAGAGAACAAAGAGTCATGCCTCAAATTTTATTGATCGGGAATTTTCAAGTGAAATGACCAAAATACCCCTATGCTTAACCTAACCGCCGTCGAGTTAAATTTTAACCATGGTTAAGGAACCATGGTTAGTTTGTTGGACTAGGAGCAGCCACAGCTTTCAAATAATGCGAGCCACATGTTTATTAACCATGGTTGGCAACAAAACCCAAGTTAAGTTAACTATTAACCATAGTTAACTATTATATTAATTTAATATTCACAAAACCCATTAATTCAATTCATTTTAACCAAACAACGCCTAATTCCTAGCCTATATAAGGCCCAAAACAGCAGCTCTCCCTCCCCTTTGGCTCATCTTCTTCATTTTCTTCTTATTTGCACTTTAATTAAAAAACTCATAAGAACACCAAAACCCCACAGAAAATATGACCCTCTTCCTTTCTGAAACTCGTAAAACTTTCTACATGAAAGTTGTTCCTCTTTCTCTCTTCTTTCCAACGAGCTAAATATCATCTAAGGAGATATGCCCAAAATACCGAAACTGCTCGAAATCCTGAGCACCAAGCGAGAACAGTGGAAAGAAGGCCCTTTTCGTCCCTGTTCTGATCTTAATCAAATAAAACCTTCAACATCACAGTTGTTCCATTTCTTCTTATCTTTCCAAGAAGCCAAAGTTTTCAATTTTTGGATGAGTAGATCGTGAGATATACTCACAAAACCACCACATCCTCAAAGCTGTCCAGCTTTTAACTAAGTGTTGGTTAATCATTTCTCTTCATTTCTTCATCACCAAGAGGTAATATCTTCTCTCCATGATCAATCATGTCTTCTTCTTCATTAATTTCACTTATTTTATGCCATGATCATCATTTTAAATTCCTAGATCTAGAATCTTGTAAAATCTCTAGGAAATTGTATAAAAATCCTATGATCATGAAACCAATTCCTATGTTCCTATTATCATCCCTATAATCATAATCCAAGAGGTTGTTGTAAACAAAGTTTTCCTCCCTATTTTTCTCTCCAAGGCCGAAACTCACATGTGTTGGTGGAGGAACTTTTATTCATTCTTTTCAAGAAGTTAAGCTTGATTTCAATCTTATAGTTCATATATATCATGAATCTATGTTATTGAATCAAAATAAATTCTCTAGCCTAATTTTCATGTCATGGCCGAAACCTCACTCTTTGTGGAGTTAGAGGATTTTGTTTTACTTGTTGTGTTTTGATTCTTAATCATGTATCTCTAATGCTTAGGATCTTTAATCCAAAAGCTTGCAAAATTTTAACATGTCTAGCCAATTTAATTAGAGATGGCCGAACTTCATCTATAGGATATAGGTATCTCTAGTTGTTGGATTTATGATTTATTTGTTGTGATTTGTTGAAGGATAAATCTTAGTGGATTATCCTGAGTTGTGCGGAGGAAACCGGATTCGAATCGGAAAGCCGTTCGTGGAACCAAAGCTTGAATCTTCAAGAGGTAAGAGGAGCTTACCTGAGTGATTTTTCCCAATAACTGTATGTGATTAGTGTGTGGTCTGTATTATTTATCTGTGGTGGTTGTTTAATTTGGTTAAAGTTGTGTTATTTTTATCTGTGATTATTTATCTGCATTTAAGTGTTTATTTGCAGTGATATATTATAGTGTGATGATGCATGATCTGCTTGAGATAAATATTATGATATTGTTGTTGATTGTTGTTTGAGAAGCCTGACGGTGGTCAGTGCCCAATCAATTAACCAGATAAAAGCTTTAAGAAGCTTTAAAAATTATATTCAATGTTTAATGGAGAAATATTGGAATATAATATTGATGTAAAATTTTATTTGGAAAAAATAAGAATTATTGAGAAATATTATTATGTTAATGATTTATTAGTGTAAAAGCAAACTATGAGTCACAGTGAGGGCGAAACCATGAAATTATTTTTGTACTGCTAATTTTTACATGAGAAATTCCGTAATATTATAAAATGTTATTTTATGAAAAATAATTGTTGAGAATAATTTAATTATGATTTTAGAAAATTATTTAAGTGGAAAAAAATTAAAATTTGACTAAAACGTTTTTAAGAAAGGCTAAACGAGGGCTAATTCCGAAAATAATTACGGATAGCATTCTTAACAACAGCAGTAATCATTCACACATCGGTCTTTCTAAAAGAGTAGAGTTTCTAGGAAAAAGATTTTTCAGAAGGAAATGAGTTTTAAGTGATTTTGTAAAACGAATTTCCAACGTAAACGAATTTTCTGTAAACTAGTTTTATACAACGGGTTATTTCCGACAACTTGGATAAGTTTCGGAAGTTTTGTTTTGATTTTGTGTTTCACCGAACGAAAACAATGTTAACGTTGAAATTTAAACCTAGTATCTAAGACGTCGTGATACTGGCGTTCTTAATTATAAGCACGAAGATCTTTGATCCGTGTTACATAGTTACACGTTGTACCGTTGTTACAAGTTGTGATGAACGTTATTAATAGAGAGTATTGTTTTTATCACCACGAACCCATGACTGATTGCAAGGTCTAAGGTTTTGTGATTGAGCACTCGGACTTCGTGTCCTGTGTTAATGTTGAAAAGTCTAACCATGTTGAAATTTACGAATAGTCGTAAGCCATTTTGAGCTTCGGCAAAAGAAGAATGAACACAAAGAAAATAACGAGAACAAAATGTTTTATATGCATGCATTGGCAGACGTGCCCACGTCCTATGTTTGATACCTTAATGATAGGGTATTTGGGCTGCGTTGTTATGTCTGATACCTCAATGATAGGGTATTCGGGCTACGTTGTTGTCCTATGTCTGGTACCTTAATGATAGGGTATTCGGGCTACGTTGTTGTCCTATGTCTGATACCTTAATAGGGTATTCGGGCTACGTTGTTACGTATGGTGCCGAATGGTATTCCATGCCACGTTGTGCCTAATATACCTGGCAATTGAGCGTGATCAACTCATTGGTGTTGGGATCTCCGGAGATTAAGTGAAAAGTTAGACGTTGAAAGTTGATGTGCTCATGCATTTGTTTTCAAAAGACGGTGATCGGGTATGAAACCCAATGATAACTACTTGCATATGTATGAAAGCTTATATTGTATGGAAATGTATATGTGTATATGTCTTCTTTTGTGTCACGCATGTGGTTATTGTGTTAAATCCATATATTGGCGTCTCACCCTTACAAATATATCACGTTTATTCTAGACTACGGTAGTACTTTGGTACACTAGTATGGATGAAGCGAAGGAATTCTCCAAGTCATTCGAGGACTTAACTTCTAGATGCTTGAAGAAGTATTCGTTAGTGGGAATGTCACGAGGGTATTTTACATAACTGTCTTGTAGAGTGACCAGCTTAGGAATTTTGGTTTAATTAAAAAGGTATTTGACTGTGAGATTGTAAGTTAGTCTTTGTTATAATTTTCTCTTTTGAAAATGAGACTCTTTGAGAAAACAGTGTATGTCGAGGCAACCTTGTTATGAATGTGTAAAGATATGCAATATGACTTCACTACTTTAATTTGAGTATCATGCTTCTAGAGCTTTCCGTTAAAGAAAATTTTTACACCCGAGTTTTCTGCCTTATAATAAATTAATTTTCTGAAAGCAACCAGCAAAATGACTTTTAATTTAATTCCGCACGTTTTATGAAGTAATGCCCAAGGGGGCATCTGCCGATTCATGCATGTAAAACATTTATTTTCGCCACTTTTCTTTTTCGTTCATTCTTTCCTTAAGGCACACGACTTAAAGGCATAAAGCCAAATCCTCTTATTACAGGACACACGGCCCACAAATTCAACCACGAAACCCTAGGCTGATACGCCAGTCCTAGGTTCACAGATGAGACCCGAAGTCCACCATATCACTTACAGGACATAAGGTCCACATAACACGGATCAACGATCTACATGTTTTCTTACAGAACACTAGAATTTCGACGTTTCGCTACTAGGTTCACTTTCATCTTTCTTTGCTCAATTTCCTTTCAACATAATTTTCGTTCTATGAAACACAAATACCGAAACAAAACTCCGAAAACTTATCCAAGTTTATCGGAAATGTTTTCACTGACTTAAAACTCCTTTGTAGAAAATCTTTTCAGCTAAAAATTCGTTTATAAACGTTAAATCACCCCGAAATACAATTTTTCTCAAATTCCTTCACTTTTCAAATCTCTTTTCCGACAACACATCAAATCCTTGAAAAATCATTTCTAACCCATCTTTTTCTAAAGTAATAAAATTGTTTCTCATAGTTTCGCCATAAAACATTTTTGTAAATTATTTTCCACTCATTTATAACTCAAATGATCCTTTTCTCTTACAAAAAGATTTTCTCCATCAATATGAACATATTTTTGAAACATAATTTATCTTAATTACCTCTTATTCTCTTTTTGAAATTATTTTGGAGAAATTGACGTACATGAAATTTTTTCACGGTTCTGTCCTCACTGTCACTCATTGACTTACTCTTTCACCAAAACTCATTAAATATCATTATTTTCCATTTTTTCTTCCACTTCCATATTTCAAAACCCTTAAGTTTCTACTCAAGCTTTTAAAGCTTTATCCTTATTATCATTGAGCACTGACCACTGTCAGGCTTCTCAGTCAATCACTCAACATCAATTAATCCATACACCACAGTTATAACATACATCACAATTATACCATATCTCACAAATAACATTAAAACCACATAAACCACATAAACAAACATGTAAAAATAATTCAAACACCATAAAAACACAGCAAATAAATTACAGATAACACACAGATAGCATTTAGCTATCAAAAACCCCTTCGGTAAACTCCCCTTACCTCTTGAAGTTTCTGATTTCCTCCTCGATCTTAGTCTCCTTGATTTCGATTTCCCTCTACTACACAAAACTTCAACCAACCACAAATCCTTCAAAACAAACAACACAACAAGTTAAACTTTGAAATAAAACTCACTACCCTACATGAGAGGACATTCGGCCAAATCAAAAAAATTGGGCTAGGGACCTCTAAAATTTTCATGCTGTTGGATCCATGATCCTAGAGTATTAGAAAGACAAGATCAAGTACCATAACTCAAGAATTTGAAAAAAAAACCATCTAACCTCTAAGGTTAGGGTTCGGCCTTGATGAACAAAATAGGCTAGGGATTTCAAAAATTCTCAAGCTTCTAGATCTAGCAACTAGAAGTATTAGAGAGATTAAATCAAGTGTCCTATTTCCAAAAAATGAAACAAAACTCATCCAACCCCCCAAGACTAAGTTTCGGCCATCTCAAGGAAAATAGGAAGAAGACAATCAATGAAAATGGAAAAATGATGTTCTTGACAAAAATGAATGAAAATGAATGAAGAAGACAACCATGATCAAGATCAATGAGGATTTACCTCTTGATGATGAAGAAATGAAGAAATTGATCCAAGTTCAAGTTGATTCAACAATGGTGTTCTAGAATTTTATTTTTATTTTTTGAGAGAATGTGATTTGGAAGAGATGAAGTGAGAGAATGAAAAACAACTAAGTGTGGTAGAGGGGGAGCCATGTAGCATTGGAGAATATTTGGTCCAAAATTGTAAGGAGCAAGAGGAAGAGAATTTGAGTTTTGCTACCTTACATGTACTAGAATGCATGACTTCACACTTGACATTAATGCATTATGGTGACTAGATGAAGTGAAAAAAAATGTCCAAGTGATTTGTATGGGATAAGGGCCGTGTACCCTTTAGGATAGAAAGGTCCAAAATTTTGTGGGACAAACTTGGAAATTCCATGAAAGTTTAAGGGCATTTAGGTCATTTCTCCACTAAAATATCTAGATATTTTGAAGTTGTCATTATGACTTTGATAAGGCTCATTTAATGCTCGTCCCATCAGTCACATCCATCACCTCAGCTCCGTATCCGGCTCCGTAGTTTACCCGACTTAGGTTTTACCCGTGTTTTCTTTGAAGATTTCGCCCGTATAAAATATAATATTTTATTTGTACGCGAAAATTTTCAAAAAACCAATATCGTTGCAAATACGATATAAACCTAAACCGTTTCATTCACGAGTCAAAATTACATTTTCTAATTAGTAAACTTTTACTGTCACTGAAAACGCAGACCGGGTTCCATCTGAATTTTCAACCCATAATTTAATTGAAACCTTTTACCATCGAGTAGAGTCTAAATATGATTTTGTTTTATACAAAATCATTTTCTAGGCCTTGGATAAAAATATAAACAGATATATATATATATATATATATTTATATATTTATATATTTATATATTTATTGATACTGAGAAACAGTAAAAATCGGGGTGTTACATTAGTACCCCACTAAAAAAAATTTCTTCCTCGAAATTTCATAACTCGAGACTAGGTAGGATCTTGTAATCGCATCTTAACTAGAGAGATTTTCAAACGTCAAGTTTATCTTTTTACTGTACTCGAATAAATCGGATATCTTGATATGGATCATATAAACATCCTCATGACTTATGAGATAAGTCACACGTCAATAAGCGATTTCAGAAATAACCTCAAGCATAAAAAGAAGGATTTCACCCTACAAGAACTCATTAGCCACATGAGAACTGAAGAAGCTAATCGTCTCAAGGATAAGTATCAATATGATCATTTAAATTTATCTAATGCTAATTTAGTTGAATCTGCTGGTACTTTTGTTAAGAACAGGTTTCAGACCAACAGGCAAGGAGGCAAACAACATTTTCAGAACAAACAAAATCAAAACAATAAAATCCAGAAAAATAAAGTATCTTTCTATGTCTGTGGAAAATGGGACATAAAGCTTACCAATGTTATCAGTGCAAGAACGGGCATGAAGTAACCAAAAGTAGAGTTCTCATCAACCAAAGGTGAAAGCAAACTTAACAGAGGATGAAGAAATCATAGCTGTTGTAGTCATAGAAGCCAACCTAGTGAGCAACATAGTTGAATGGGTACTCGACACAGGAGCAACTAGACACATATGCGCCAACAAGGAATTATTTCAGGAGTTTGAAGAAGCTACTAATGGTGACATAGTATACATGGGAAATTCAGCTACAACTGGACTGTGCGGTAAAGGAAAAATCTTATTCAAATTAACTTCTGGAAAAAACTTGGCTTTGAATAATGTGCTATATGTGCCATCTATGCGTAGAAATTTGGTTTCGGGTGCATTGCTTAATAAGGTTGGACTAAAAATTGTTCTTGAGTCTGATAAAATTGTAATTACTAGAAACAGTGATTTTGTGGGAAAGGGATACTTGAATGGTGGGCTGTTTGTTTTGAGCATTGTCGATATGAATATTTGTTAGAATAAGAATGATAGAATTATTAAAATAAAATTCTGAGTACTGTTAAAGTCTTAGAATGTGAAAATAAAATTGTTTGGAATTATCTTCATGATGAATTTGGATGAAAAATTCATGACCTTACCCATACTGAAGTTCTTGGCCTTCCAGAAATTTATTCTGGTTTTGTATGGTTTTATTTGAGTGCCAAATTACATGATTTCGTTGTTTTTATTGAATTGTGATTCTAATATTAGAATTTGTTTCGGTGACCCAAATATTTCTATTACAATTGCAATTGGAGGAAGTAACAACGATGTCTACAATGGAAGACATATGTTGTTAGACAGTTGATTAAAAAAAAATGGTGTAATTTTTTGAGAATGTAAGAAGTGGAAAAATATATTTGATCCTTTTATGAGAGGATTATCCAAGAAAATAAGTCTTGGATTCGTCGAGGGGGATGGATCTTAAGCCTTGAGTTGAGGAAAATATGGTGGATACCCATTTGTTGGTCAAACGAAGCCATATGATTACTCATATGCATTACATTTCCATCCCTATGGCGTTGTGGTAATGCTTGTTGATAATAGATACATAGCCCTTGATTTGGGTGGTGCTATAGAGACGCACTTGATGTATCTATAAATGTTTATGTGAGGTTTGAGTTGGATACATAGCCCTTGATTTGGGTGGTGCTATAGAGACACACTTGATGTATCTAAATAATGTTTATTGTGAGGTTGAGTTATAAAACTCTTAATAGATAGATACCCTATATTTGGGTGGTGCTAAAGAGACCCACTTGATGTATCCACCTACGTGAGTGAGAAGGTAGAAGCCGCCTTCTGTGAAAGACTTAGGCAATCTTTCTAAAACACTCATGAGAAACCCAAGGTACATGAGAAGGCTTTTATAATGTGTATATATTTGTGTTGTTAATTATCGCGGAGTTTACACAAATTCAAAGGTACAATGCGTGTTGTGGGGTCTCAACTAAGTCCATTTAGTTCAAGAGTAATTCACTTCTTGGATAAAGTTGTTGCCTCACTTCACTATGTGTTAATTCAAATCCTTAGGATATTAACACTTAAGCATTATTCCTTTCCTTTGCCCAGATATTGTTTTTCTTGCTTGCCATTGGTGGGGGAATTGTTGGAATAATGGCAGCAATTAAAAAGAAAAATTGAATTCCTTTAATATTTGGAATGATCTTTAAAATATTTTTTAAGTTGGTACCTAAACAAAATATTAAACGTGGAATCATAACAGATTTTAAGTTGAAGATCTGTGGCTCTTAGAACTTTAAAGTACCAATTTAAATATGAGATTAGGAACATTAAATAAATATATATAGTCTTAATTATATATAAATATATAAACGTATATATGTTAACGTGCTTTGATATGGCATAATTTGAGAATTGGTTTTAATGGCTCGGAAACGTTTTTTTATTTATATGCTTATTAAAATTAATTTTATATCTATTAATTCTTATGCTTGCAACAATTTATGTGATTGGATTGATGTGATTATGTGAAGCCATACACCTTTGATGATTTGTCACAACATAATGGCAACATTGTTGCTATATAGAAACTAGCTTCAAAAAACTAGCAAACTTAATAATTTTAGTTTTAGTATTTAGTCAACTCAGCTTTTATGATTTTGGTTTTTTTTTTTTTCATTTATGTTAGGTGTTATGTTGTTAGAAAGGAAAAAAAAGTTTTTTTTTTTTTTAATTTTGATCTTAATTACCCAGTCAGTGTTGATGGTTATTGCTGAGCCGATATATGTTTTTGCATAGGTAGATGGTATTAAGTTTTGTGAATTTGTGTAGAAATAGATGCAACATTTGTACGGTAAGTTCTTTGACTTTCCATTTTTGTGACTGTTGTAATTGGTAAAGTAGTCTCAAATGTCAGTTTTATTAGTTTGAACTTTGAACTACAAATATATGTGAGAAAGTCAAACACCTTTATTTTTACAAGTTACAAATTTACAATACCCAAAGTGAGTTGTCTTCATTAACTGTTAGTTATGTTTAAACATACATTTGCTATAATATATAGGTGTCATTCATTGATGAACTGTGTATTCAAAGAATGGGCATGGTTTGGGTGGTTATGACTCATGAATGATCACCTATATGAATAAGCAAAACAGTAGTATCGTGTGTATATTGGCAAGCTAAAAAAAAAAAAAAAGAGGGGTCTCATAATCAATGATTTCTTTTTCTAACCTATTCCTTTTGGCTAAATGGTATATTCCAGGTTCTCACCTCTGTATTCGTTTGCTGCTTCATTGATTAGTTAGGTATGTCTCTCTTCAATCCCTATTTGTTTTAAGTTGATATGTTGTTTGTTAGTAGAGAGTAGAGCTCAATATGTTGTTTGATCTTGTCTGAAAAGCATTACTGGTTGTGTGCAAATAATGTAGAAACCTTTCTTGTGTTTGTTAGTAGAGAGCGGAGCTCAATAGGTTGTTTGATATTGTCTGAGATGCATGACTGGTTGTGTGCTGATATACATAGAAACCTTGCATGTGTTTGACAATGATTCTTGTTGTTTGTAAGTAGAGAGCGGAGCTCAATAGATTGTTAGATCCAGGAGTTATATGTCAAATTTTTCCAAGTTTCTGTAGTACACCTAATATATATTTGTCTTGTCAACTCGAATTTCAAGTAAAAAGGGTAGATGAGTTCAAGATAGATAGGGTTAAAGTTTTTTTATTTGCTTATAATGTTGATAATTTAGCAAAGCCATAGATTCCCGTTTGAGATTCAATAACAGTAAAATGTGTACCTTTTCCAGGTACCATTCACTGTTATTGAATCTTGAATTGTCAAAGTTGGACAGTTTGGGTTCTTTGGATTCTCGTATCTTACACTTGATTGAATTTTGGTATGTAACATTTCCTATTGTTCTCCGGGTGCATATTTGATCGTGGAGGAAGATGCTGCCGAAATTTTGTCTGGTATAAGGCATGAGAATTAAGGAATAATTGTTAACGGAGTGTTGAAAAGGTTTGTTCTCGATTGGGTTAGGGCCACTCCTTGTAATAAGAATTGGAGAATGATGGAGCTATAGGACTGAGAATTCTTGTGTTAGTTACCAGTGATGGAAGCACCTGATGCGACACCCTTCCTTGGGTCATCACATAGTAACACATTGCGGAAAATAAACTTTAATTATGCTGGTTACTTTCGGAAAATAATAACTATTACACTTTCTTAATACCAAAAATGGTGATAAATTTTTTTCTTTTTAACTAGACAACAACATCCAATAACATACAACAACGTAGTCAACATCACACAGATACATATGCACATATATATATATATATATATATATATATATATATATATATATATATCATCATATGCGTCAACAGATTTGTTCAACTATATAACTATATAGGGTCTTTATCAGTACAGACCATTTTCAACATAACTAAGTAAAGTAATAAAGATACAACAGACACGCAGCGAATCGTCTAAGACCATAAAACAAAACATGGCTCTCAGTAGTCAGAGTTAGACTGACGAAGTAACTACCCCAAAAATGGAATCTACCTACAGCTGGTCAATATCTAGTGATACCCATTGGGAAGACCATGGTGGTCAACCCCACTCCCTGCAGAAGTATCAGTTGAAGACGCGACTGCCCCCTCGTCTAGTGAACCGTCGTCGTCATCAAGAGGAATGTACTCGGGCACATCCTCGACGAGCTCCTCCGGATCCTCCTCTGGATCTATAACCATCCCCTCTGGAGGTGATGCCAGTGCTACCTCAGCTAATGGCTGTACCTCAAGTACCTCATGATCAACTAGATGCTGCAGTGGGAACCAGATCGGAGGTAGGGATACCTCTATGGTCTCTAAAGTCCGAATCTCACGCTGTGGTCCAGTCGCTGTAGTGCCCTCTACGGTATGTATACCCCCGGTATAAGTCGCACTGTGGGCTCCAGGGTTAATAACCCATGCACCGATGTCATTCGCGTCCTCAAAGCAGAGGGAACGAACCCCCGTGTGTGCTAGTGGTATCGTCGGATCCATCTTTACTCAGATAATAATGTATGCCATACAGAAAAGAGACCAACAATAAAACATGCAAGGGTGAGTGTCGCAACCGAAAAAATCGCGACGAGGACAACCCTAAAAAGATTTATTAAGAAAAAGTAGAGTCGCCACCAATTTTATTTATTTAGGATAAAAAATTGGAAAAAAACCTAAAAAACAGTCTTTGGAACCAAAAATGGGTTCGGAAGTCGGTTACGAGTAGGGAAGGTGTTAAGCACCCTACATCGCTCATTCTAAGAATGATACCTTAAATAAATTGCGCGAAATTAAATTATTTATTTTTTACCCCAAAAATATTTACAAGGAAGAAATTATCTATTGATATATTTTATTTAATATTTTATGCTTCTTCATTTTTTTTAAATAAATAAATAAATATTATTGATAAATCTTAAATAAGGTTGAACATGGCACATAAGTCCATAGGACAACCTCAAAGCTAAAGGGTTGAACATGACACTTGTCATAGAGCAATCCAAACAAAATTAAATAAATTATTAATTAATTATCTACATTAACAAATTAAAAAGAGCACAAAAATAAAGGAAAAAAAATTAATTTCGGCTTGACGGGATAATTAATCCCGCTCCTACGTATTCCCTGCTGCGATGGGAAACTCAAAGCTACGTAGTTCTTGTAGAAAATAATTGTTTGTTGGTTATTTTTATTCTTTATGAAAAGGTTTTTTATTATTTAAAAAAAAAAGTTTTTATATATTTCATTTTTTTTAAACTCCTAAACGAGATAGAACATGGCAAATACGTCCACAGAGCTATCTTGTATCTAAGGAATTGAATGTGAAACATTTCACAAAGCAATCCCAAAAATAAATATTTTCAAATATTGCTTTTTAAAAAAAGAAAAACACAAAGAAATTAAAATTAACTAATAAAGCCAATTACAATGCATCAAAACATAATATTCCAGTGACCAAAAGGAGTAGTAAACATAAACCCCTTTCTCCTTCACCTGGTGCGTGCGTGAACAGAAACAGGAGCAATAGATGGTGGCGCGACGATGGTCACCTGCGAGGCTCGGGCTGAGGCTGAGACGGCGACTCGCGGTTGAGGCGGACAAGGTGGTGGCGTGCGGTGGTTCCGGTTCAGGATGACGGCAGTGGTGTGTGAGGACGACTCCCTCTGGTTGCTTCGACACGGGATCTGTACAGGGGCGTGACGGCGGTCACGGAGGAGCAAGGCGAGGAAGGTGACGCTGCACAAGGAGGTTCTGGTCACGGTGGTCCGGAGCTGCGCTGCGACTGGTATGAGGGACAGTGGGTGTTTGTGACAGATCCTTACTGAAGGTTTAATGGAGGTTCCCTTTTTTCTTTCCCTCCCTGTTGCTCTCAGTCAGAGAGACCTCTTGGAATTTTTCACTTCCCCCTCCGCCTAATGATAGTATCTCTTGTGATCTTATAATGCCAAATTTGCTCTGATTTTGATCCTAAAAATATGCAAGGATTAAAATTTCTGTCTCTGATTTGAAATAGAATCAAAACTTATGAGCCTTATCTGCAAAAATCAAGGGATTTGTCAACTGGATCCAAATTCAAAATAATGTTGGAGGGAAGAAAAAGGGTGGCTGCTAGGGTTTGTTGGAGGATGATGAAATGGGTTTGAGTAATGGCAAAATATAATTATTTTTTATTTTTTTACTTTTTATTTTTATTTTCTTTGCATTTTTTACTTTTTTTTGAAATTTTTAGTGAAAACTAAAGACCCGGTCAAAATAGGGTGTTCACAGTGAGAACCAATATATGGATTTTAAAACGATAACCACATGTACGACTCTCAAATACCAGTTAACATGAATAGTCAAAGATAAATAATATATTTATCAAAGGGTTTCATACCCGACAGTCGTAACCGTTTTAAAACCATGGCACATCAATACTCATCAACTAACTTTGATACCTAATCTCCAGAGCTCCAACCAACAAATAAATGAGCTGATCAGGCTCTAATTGCAGAATAAGGCAGACTCAATGCCTATAAGGCAGAGCTCAAATTAACCATATCACTGTCCAAAACGAGGCACAGTGAGTGCTATTCATAGTATATGGTTTCTTGGTCATATATCCATCAAAGCACAGTGATGCAAACTTCATGAATACTTGCCATCAAGTATCCAAGTCCTATGCAAAGGCACGTCTGCCCGAAAATGCATGTAAAACGTTTTGTTCTCGTAGTTTTCTTTGTGTTCAATCTTTCTATGTCGGAGCTAAAAGTCTCACGACCAAATCACCATTATAAACTTTCAAGTTTAATACCTCATTCCAAAATAATTGACTCCAAGTCAAAAGTGTGCAAATCACGAAATCTAGACCGATGCACCAGTCGTAGATACGTACATTTTAGTGCACAAAACCATTACCCATTTTATAGGACATCTAGTCCATAACTTTACCTTTCGGACCTCGGGCCCATATCATAGAACACTAGACCCGACGTCTCGGTAGCTAGGTTCGTTTTCAACTTTAAACTATTTTTGTTCCGTGAAACACAAAACAAAACCAAAGTTTCCTCAACTTATCTAAGTTGATGGAAATACCACCACTGTTTACCGAAAATCCTTTTACGTTGGAAATTCGTTTTGTAAAATCATCCAAAATCCCTTAAACTCATTTTCGTTCAAAAATTAATACTTTGAACTTGGAAACATCTTTTTAGACAAATACTCGGTGTTACTCAATATTACCCTTTTTAAGAATGCTTTTGTAAATGTTGACGGAATTGTCCATCGTTTGGCTTTTTTTTAAAAAGCGTTTTAAGTCCAAAAGAAGGTTTTTTTGGTAAAATAATTTTTCCAACACTGTAATAAAATCATTTTTGACAATTATTTTCTTAAAACACCATTTTCTAATATTTCGAATTTCCTTATGTGAAAATTAGCAGTGCTAAAATATTTTCACGGTTACGTCCTCACTATGACTCTTAGAACTCTCATTCGCCGTTAAATTATTAAAATAACAATATTTTTCACTATTTACCATTTTTCACCAGATTAATTAAGTAATATTATATTACTCTTCCCACTAAATTAAACTCACTATTTAATGAAAAAGCTTTTAAATGCTTTTAACCTCGTATTTAATTAAGCTTTTATCACTGTTAGGCTTTCCAATCCACAATCCACATCAACAAGAATCTCATGTCAATAATATAGCAATTAGCAATAAAAGACATGCCACAAAATGTAACAATTAAGTAAATGCAGATAATTAAATAATTAACAGCAGATAATTAATAAGCAAATAATGCTAACTACGTAAGAATTACATACACCCAATAATTAATACAGACAACAAACAATTACACATGGCTACCGGAAAAACCCCTCAGGTAATCCCCTTACCTCTAGACTATTTTCCTCCGATTGAGAATTTGTCGTAATCCAAGTGTCGGTAACACGCGTACCCGATAAACTAGGTTATCCTTCAACAAATACAACAACCAATCAACAATCAAACAACTTAAAAACACCTAATCACCTACATGTTGGTTTCGGCCTAGGGCTGTTTTTAGGACAAAAAATTTTAAAATTCCTAAACTTTCGGATTAGTGATTCTTAATCACTTAAAACCCTAAATCAACACTTGTATTACAAAGATTGAAATCAAATATTCCAATCCCTCACTAAATGAAATAAGGCCATGACCAACAAAATGGCTTAGAGACTTTAATTTGATCAAATCAACATGGATTCAATACATATACAACTATAAGATTGAATCATATAAGACTAGTTAAGAAAAATGAACAAAATCCTCCCCCCACCAAAAGTTAGGATTCGGCCTTATGGGGTTCAAAGGGCTAGAAATTTTTGTTTGATGCAAGCTAATAGATCTAGAATATAGAGATGATAATAGGATTATAGAAATTGGTTTCACACTCATTGGACTTTCCTATGATTTTCTATGAATTTTTGAAGTTAGAAACCCAAGGATGACATATTATGAACAAGGCTTCAAAACACAAAACTAATTGAAGAACATCATAATAATCAAGTGAGGAGAGCATGATATACCTCTAGGAAATGAAAAATGAGCAAGGAATCGAACACTTCCTTCACAAAATCAAGGCTATGGAACTTAAGCATTTTAAGTGAAAATGAGCAAAGTTTAATGGAGAAGATGATCATGCGTTTTATAGAAGTGAAGATGGGCTCTTGGAGGGGCTTGGGCCATGGGAATTGATGGAGAGAAGGGTCCAAGGCATAAAATTCTAGGGACAAAATGGTAATCTTGTACAATGGCAAACTTGTGATTAAAACCAACATTAAGGACATTATGGTAAAATCCCTCAAAAAGTCATCATTTCTAAGGGGAGTCATCTATATGACTCACCCCTTGTGAGTCATCTTGATTGACAAGGCTTTTATCCGTTAGCGGGTCCCGGAAATCCCGTATTCAGCTCCGTTGTTTACCCGATTTAATATAACGCCCGAATAATATATAGTATTTCACTTTTTAGTGAAAAATTTCAAAATTCCCTAAGTCGTTGGAAATTCAATATAAAACCTAACCATTTCGTTCACGAGTCAATATTAGGTCATTTGAGCAGTAAAATTCTTACTATCAATAAAACGCAGACCGGGTTTCGTATGAATTTTCGACCCAAAATTTAATCGTAACTCTTTGCGGTAAAATAGAGTATGGATTTGATCTTGGTTTATCCAAAATCACTTTCTAAGTTTAAAAATAAAAATATAAACATTTCTATTTATTTTACCGATATAAAAATAGTAAACAGTGAAAAATCGGGTGTAACAATACTACCCCACTAAAAAGAATTTCGTCCCCGACATTATGTACCTGTGAAAAGTTCAGGGTATTGTAATCTCATCTTGTATTCAACTTCCCAAGTTGCTTCTCCAGTTGTATTATCCCAAATAACCTTGACTAAGGAAATTTGTTTGCCCCTGAGCTGCTTAATCGTCTTGTTCGCGATTCATGCAGGTGTAGTCTCATAAGACAAGTTCTCCTTTAATTGTACTACATCGGGTTCGATTACGTGAGATGGATCAGGAATATATTTCCTCAATTGTGAAGCATGAACAACATCATGAAGATTGGAAAGAAATGGTGGTAGAGAAATTTTATAGACTACTGGACCTACACGACAAGGAATTGGGTAAGGTCCAATGAATTTAGGCGTGAGTTTCTGGATTTAATTACCCTGCCAACCCCAGTCATTGGCGTGACTCTCAAAAACACATGATCGCCTTCCTCAAACTCAAGAGATCGTCACCTTTTGTCTGCATAACTTTTCTGTCTACTTTGAGTTGTCTGCATTTTCTCCTGAATCATCTTTACCTTTTCTGTTGTCTGTTGCACGATATCTGGTCCTAACAGTAGATTTTCACCATCTTGGTACCAACATATGTAACACCCCCCCTTGGGCATTACTATATAAACACGTGCGGAAATAAATTAAAAAGAGTTTTGCTGGTTGTTTTCGGAAATTGATCTATTTTGATGTCGGAAAATCTGGGTATAAATTTTTTTTTTTTGAACACTGCAAACATAATGTGCACATCACAATAGTACAAACCATATTATTCACAACAGAACTTCAAACCTTATTCAAAACATCTAACCCATAGAAAATCCTAAGCTGGTCGCTCTCCAAAACACTGACTGGAAGAACTCTGTAGTTCTCACCACTATTACCAACCTTTGCAAGGATCGAGACTAGTATCCTCGACTGAAGTTAAGACTTCCTCTGCACCATCTACTTGCAGTACCAAGGTACAGCAACAGTAACAAATAAAACCTGATATTTTGTAAGGGTGAGTTCCAATATATGGATTTTAAAACGATAACCACATGTACGACTCACAAATAACATTTAATAACATTTAACATGAATATACAAGGATAAATAATATATTTATCAGAGGGTTTCATACCCGACAGTCGTAATCGTTTTAAAAACCATGGCACTTCACTATTCATCAACTAACTTTGATACCTAATCTCCGGAGCTCCAACCATCAAGTAAATGAGCTGATCAGGCTCTCATTGCCGAATAAGGCAGAATATAAACGTTGCCAGATAAGGCAAGTTTCAACTGATTTGGCCTGTCAAGGTTCCGAGTTCCAACTATTTAGGTAAATAACTCGGTAGGATACGAGCTCCAACCATCATCGTAAGTAGTTCACAAGAACATCCAACGATAGTTGTAATTAACTCGGCCTATAAAATATTACTAATATCCGAGCTCCCGAAATATTCGTAATTAGCCCGGCCTTTCCTAGACCCCCTTTTATTTCACTCAAAGGCGAAATATATCTCATAACATGGGTACCTACCAAGGTACCATGCATAAAACCTTTAGGCATGTCTGCCAACAAAATGCATAATGCATGTAAAACATTTGGTTCACATCATTTTTCTTTGTGTTAATTCTTTCCTTGTCGAGGCTCAAAGGCTCACGACCAACCCAAGGTTTAACATTTAGTTAAACAACCATCCCAATAAAAAGGACTCCAAGTCCAAAACAACCAAATAGACTCCAAGTAAAAAATGTGCAAATCATGAAATCTAGACCCGTGCACCAGATTTAGATTCGTAGACTTTGGCGCACAAAAATCAATATGAATTTTTATAGGACATATAGTCCATAACTTCACCTTTCGGACCCCGGGTCCATATCATAGAACTCTAGACACCGACATCTCAGTAGCTAGGTTCGTTTTCAACTTTAAACAACATTTTCGCTCTGTGAAACTCAAATCCAAAAACAAAGTTTCCTCAACTTATCCAAGTTGTCGGAAATAACCCGTTTTATAAATCCACTTTACCGAAAATCCTTTTACTTTGGAAATTCGTTTTACAAAATCATCAAAATCACTTAAAATTCATTTTCTTTCAAAACTCAATATTTTGAACCCGAAAATATTGCTTTGAGACAAATTCTCTGTTTTAACTAATACTACCATTTTTAATAAGCATACTGTAATTATTGTCGGAATTGTCCGACGTTTGACGTTTTTAAAACGTTTTAAGTCCAATTATGACTTTTCTAGTAAAATAATTTTTCCAACACCATAATAAAATTATTTTTGAAACTTATTTTCTTAAAATAACATTTTCTAATATTTAGAAATTTCTTACGTATAAACTAGCAGTGCAAAAATATTTTCACGGTTATGTCCTCACTATGACTCATAAAAATGGTGATAAATTTTTTTCTTTTTAACTAGACAACATCCAATAACAGACAACAACGTAGTCAACATCACACAGATACAGATGCCTATATATATATATATATATCATATGCGTCAACATTTTTATACAACTATATAACAGAATAGGGCCTTTATCAGTACAGGCATTTTCAACATAACTAAGTAAAGTAATAAAGATACAACAAACACGTAGCAAATCGTCTAAGACCATAAAACAAAACATGGCTCTCAGTAGCCAGAATTAGACTGACGAAGTCACTACCCCAAAAATGGAATCTACCTACAGTTGGTCAATATCTGGTGATACCCATTGGGAAGACCATGGTGGTCAACCCCACTCCCCGCAGAAGTATCGGATGAAGACGTGACTGCCCTCTCATCTGGTGAATCGTCGTCGTCATCAAGAGGAATGTACTCGGGCACATCCTCGAGAAGCTCCTCCGGATCCTCCTCTGGATCTATAACCATCCCCTCTGGAGGTGATGCCAGTGCTACCTCAGCTAATGGCTGTACCTCAAGCACCTCATGATCAACCAGATGCTGCAGTAGGAACCATATCGGAGGTAGGGGTACCTCTATGGTCTCTATAGTCCGAATCCCATGTTGTGGTCCAGTCACTATAGTGCCCTCTACGGTATGTATACCCCCGGTATAAGTCGCACTGTGGGCTCCAAGGTTAATAACCTACGCACCGATGTTATCCGCGTCCTCAAAGCGGAGGGAACGAACCCCCGTGTGTGCCAGTGGTATCGTCGGATCCCTCTATACTCAGATAATAATGTACGCCATACAGAAAAGAGACCAACAATAAAACATGTAAGGGTGAAAACCAATATATGGATTTTAAAACGATAACCACATGTACGACTCTCAAATACTAGTTAACATGAATAGTCAAAGATAAATAATATATTTATCAAAGGGTTTCATACCCAACAGTTGTAACTATTTTAAAACCATGGCACTTCAATACTCATCAACTAACTTTGATACCTAATCTCCGAAGCTCCAACCAACCAACAAATAAATGATCTGATCAGGCTCTAATTGCCGAATATGGCAGACTCAATGCCAATAAGGCAGAGTTCAAATTAACCACATCACTGTCCAAAACGAGGCACAGTGAGTACTATTCATAGTATATAGTTTCTTGGTCATATATCCATCAAAGCACAATGATGCAAACTTCATGAATACTTGCCATCAAGTATCCAAGTCCTATGCAAAGGCACGTCTGCCCGAAAATGCATGTAAAACGTTTTGTTCTCATAGTTTTCTTTGTGTTCAATCTTTCTATGTCGGAGCTAAAAGTCTCACGACCAAATCACCATTTTAAACTTTCAAGTTTAATACCTCATTCCAAAATAATTGACTCCTAGTCAAAAGTGTGCAAATAACGAAATCTAGACCGTGAAACACAAAACAAAACCAAAGTTTCCTCAACTTATCTAAGTTGACGGAAATACCACCACTGTTTACCGAAAATCCTTTTACTTTAGAAATTCGTTTTGTAAAATCATCCAAAATCCCTTAAACTCATTTTCGATCAAAAATTAATACTTTGAACTTGGAAACATCTTTTTAGACATATTTATTTTCTTAAAACACCATTTTCTAATATTTAGAATTTCCTTATGTGAAAATTAGCAGTGCTAAAATATTTTCACGGTTACGTCCTCACTCTGACTCTTAGAACTCTCATTCGCCGTTAAATTATTAAAATAACAATATTTTTCACTATTTCCCATTTTTCACCAAATAATTAATTAAGTAATATTATATTACTCTTCCCACTAAATTAAACTCATTATTTCATAAAAAAGCTTTTAAATGCTTTTAACCTCGTATTTAATTAAGCTCTTACCACTGTCAGGCTTTCCAATCCACAATCCACATCAACAAGAATATCATGTCAATAATATAGTAATTAGCAATTAAAGACATGCCACAAAATATAACAATTAATTAAATGCAGATAATTAAATAATTAACAGCAGATAATTAATAAGTAAATAAGGCTAACTACGTAAGAATTACATACACCCAATAATTAATACAGACAACAAACAATTACACATGGCTACTGGAAAAACCCCTCAGGTAATCCCCTTACCTCTAGACGATTTTCCTCCGATTGAGAATTTGTCTTAATCCAAGTGTCGGTAACACGCGTACCCGATAAACTAGGTTATCATTCAACAAATACAACAACCAATCAACAATCAAACAACTTAAAAATACCTAATCACCTACATGTTGGTTTCGGCCTAGGGCTGTTTTTAGGACAAAAAATTTTAAAATTCCTAAACTTTTGGATTAGTGATTCTTAATCACTTAAAACCCTAAATCAACACTTGTATTACAAAGATTGAAATCAAATATTCCAATCCCTCACTAAATGAAATTCGGCCATGACCAACAAAATGGCTTAGAGACTTTCATTTGATCAAATCAACATGGATTCAATACATATACAACTATAAGATTGAATTATGTAAGACTAGTTAAGAAAAATGAACAAAATCCTTCCCCCCACCAAAACTTAGGGTTCGGCCTTATGGGGTTCAAAGTGCTAGAAATTTTTGTTTGATGCAAGCTCATAGATCTAGAATATAGAGATAATAGGCAAAATTACACTTTTGGTCCCTTAAGTTATTTGTTTTGTTCAAATTGGTCCCTTAAGTTTTTTTGGTGACAAACTAGACCCCTAAGTTAGGTTCAGGTTTCAAATTGGTCCCATAAGTTTTTGTGTGACAATCTAGACCCTTAAGTTATGTTCGGGTGACAAATTGGTCCCTTAATTTGTCAAAGGGACCAATAAATTAGACCCTTAATTTATTATTTTTAATAACTTAAGGGACCAATTTGTTACCCGAACATAACTTAAGGGTCTAGTTTGTCACAAAAAAAACTTAAGGGACCAATTTGAACAAAACAAATAACTTAAGGGACCAAAAGTCTAATTTTGTCGAGATAATAATAGGATTATAGAAATTGGTTTCATACTCATTGGACTTTCCTATGATTTTCTATGAATTTTTGAAGTTAGAAACCCTAAGATGACATATTATGAACAATGCATCAAAACACAAAACTAATTGAAGAACACATAATAATCAAGTGAGGAGAGCATGATACAATCAAACACTTCCTTAACAAAATCAAGGCTATGGAACTTAAGCTTTTTAAGTGAAAATGAACAAAGTTTAATGGAGAAGATGATCATGCCTTTTATAGAAGTGAAGATGGGCTCTTGGAGGGGTTTGGGCCGTGGGAATTGAGGGAGAGAAGGGTCCAAGGCATAAAATTCTAGGGATAAAATGGTAATCTTGTACAATGGCAAACTTGTCATTAAAACCAACATTAAGGACATTATGGTAAAATCCATCAAAAAGTCATCATTTCTAAGGGAAGTCATCTATA
Organism: Echinosophora koreensis; assembly: GCA_035048595.1. Taxonomy (NCBI): domain Eukaryota; kingdom Viridiplantae; phylum Streptophyta; class Magnoliopsida; order Fabales; family Fabaceae; genus Echinosophora; species Echinosophora koreensis. The sequence continues at coordinate 254,705 of JAPCYP010000069.1, forward strand.
TGACTCACCCCTTGTGAGTCATCTTGATTGACAAAGCTTTTATCCGTTAGCAGGTCCCGGAAATCCTGTATTTAGCTCCGTTGTTCGCCCGATTTAATATAACGCCCGAATAATATATAGTATTTCACTTTTTAGTGAAACATTTCAAAATTCCCTAAGTCGTTGGAAATTCAATATAAAACCTAACCATTTCGTTCACGAGTCAATATTAGGTCATTTGAGCAGTAAAATTCTTACTGTTATTAAAACGCAGACCGGGTTTCTTCTGAATTTTTGACCCAAAATTTAATCGTAACTCTCTATGGTAAAATAGAGTATGGATATGATCTTGGTTTATCCAAAATCACTTTCTAAGTTTAAAAATAAAAAATATAAACATTTCTGTTTATTTTACCGATATAAAAACAGTAAACAGTGAAAAAACGGGTGTTACACATGAGAATCGAAAGTGGATGGATAGAAGGAAGGAGCGTGAAGGACTGACGCGTGAGTTCATCAAAGGAGTGAATGAGTTCGTTCTTTATGCGAGCCAGCAAGAGGAATATCTAAGTCAACAGGATCCAAAAATGAGGTGTCCTTGTAAGAAGTGCAAATGTCTAAAATTCCAGTACGGAGATGATGCGATGGCACATCTCTATGAGAGGGGGTTTATGGTGAATTGTTATTATTGGTTCAACCATGGTGAAAAATTGCCATTGGTTCCCTCGGTTATGATGGAAGATGCATATTATGTTCCTGGTGAGGGGAGGGAACAATTCAACTCATTTGAGCCGATGGTTTTCGATCATACTGGACCCTCTATTGGTATAGGAATTCAAAAATACGATGATCATATCGAGGACCATTAGATAGAGGAGGATTCGAATCCGGATGCACAGAGATTTTATGACATGTTGGAGGCTGCACAAGCTCCGTTGTAGGATGGATGTCAGGCCTATTCGGAATTGTCGACTTCTTTGGTTGATCTTGGCATCAAGTCCGACTACAATGAGATATGGAGGGTGAGTTCGATCGCTGGGAATCATTTATGGGCGATGCAATGCCGACCGATAACCGTATGCCTCAGAATCTCCTTCAAACAAAGAAATCGGTGCAAATTTGGGCTTGGGCATTGAGAAAATTGAATGTTGCCAGAATGGATGCATGTTGTATCGTAGCAAAGATGCGGACCTAACAACTTGTAGATTTTGTCACGCTGACCGGTATAAGATCAGAACTAATTGAAGAGGCGTTGAAATAAAAACCCCTCCGAAGATAATGTGGTATTTCCCGATTACCCATAGACTCCAAAGGATGTACTCTTCAATGGCCACCGCTCCTCACATGCGATGGCACGATAGCAATCAAAGGGATCCTAGTGTTTTGTGTCATCCGTCGGATGGAGAGGCATGGAAGCATTTTGACAGGATGTACCCGGAGTTCTCTCAAGAGTCTCGGAATATAAGATTGGGCTTATGTACTGATGGATTTAATCCTTTTGGTCAATGTGGTAAAGCTTACTCTTGTTGGCCGGTTATTCTATCCCCATATAATCTCCCGCCAGGCATGTGCATGAAGAGGGAGTTTATGTTTCTGACGGTCATAATTCCTAGACCATCGAATCCGAAAAGTAAGATTGATGTGTACTTGCAACCTCTCATAAAAGTGTTGAACCATTTATGGAATTCCGGTATATTGACTTACGACGTATAATTGAGGCAAAATCTTATGCTTAATGCAGCTTTGATATGGACAATCAATGACTTTCCGGCGTATGGGATGTTGTCGGAATGGATGACTGCTGGGAGGCTTGGCTTCCCTTGCTGCATGGGGCGATCAAAGGGTTTCATGCTCAACCATAGTCAGAAGACTCCTTATTTTGATTGTCACCACCAATTCCTTCCACAAGATTATCCTTATAGGAGGAATATAACTGCATTCAAGAAGGGGCGTGTTGAGACCGCCCTACCTCCCCAACAGTTTACAGGAGAACAGGTTTGGCAGATGATTAGGACGCTCCCGTTGATTCATGAATCTGGAGGTGGGTAGATACCTGGATATGGTATTGAACATAACTAGACCAAAAAAGTATTTTTTTTGAGCTTTCCATATTGGAAGACGCATTTGATACGCCATAACATCGATGTCATGCACACTGAGTGGAACATGTTTATGAATGTGTTTGACACGGTGATGGATGTCAACGGTAAGACGAAGGATACGTATAAGGCTCGATTAGATCTAGCAGAAATTTGTAGACGACAGGAGCTAGAACTGGTGGACATCAGGGTGGAAGAAATGAAAACTGAAGGTAAAATATGTACTGAGCAAACCCCAGTGGGTAGCTGTATGTGAATGGGTTAAACAACTTAAGTTACCAGATGATTATGGTTCTAACTTGTCCAGATGTGTTAATGCTTGGGAGGGAAAACTGCATGGAATGAAAATTCATGACTGTCATGTATTCCTGCAATGGTTGCTTCCCATTGCATTCCGCTTGTTGAGTTGAGTCAGTTCTTCAGAGTATTAACTTCCACAACATTGAAGGTTGAGCAATTGAAGGATATGGAGCGTGATATTCCGATCTTGCTTTGTAAGCTGGAACGGATATTCCCTCCGAGCTTCTTTGGTTTGATGGAACATCTTCCCATCCACTTACCGTACGAAGCACAAGGGGGTGGTCCAGTTCAATATCGTTGGATGTACCCCTTTGAGAGGTATTAAACTTATTTTGTACCTACAATCAATTATGATATTAAAATTGGTATGTACATGTTAATTAGCACTAACTTAGGGTTGTAATATATGTAGGTTCTTGCGTTCATTAAAATTAAAAGTAAAGAACATGGCTAGGATTGAAGGTTCTATTTGAAAAACATATCTAGTGGAGGAGGCTTCTACTTTTGCCTTGTTTTACTATCCAGACAACATAGAGACAAGGAGATCTAGATTGCTGTGTAATGTTGATGTTGGTGAAGGATGTTGTTCTAGTCCTCAAATGTCCATTTTTAATCATCTGGTCAGGGCATGTGGTGCAAAAAAGAAGTCATGGTTGGTGCCCGTGAAATGACAGCTATTGAGTTGTACGTGCTTCAAAATTACGACGAGGTGGAGCCATTACTAGAGTAAGTTGCTATTAATTGATTAGTATCGTCTTAAATGTGTTATTATTTCCTATTTAATAAATTTTCTATTGTCTAATGATAGAATATATGCCAATGAGCTGAAAGAGCTTGATCCCGACATCTCGGAGTCTCAAATTCATCAAGAGGTTGCCAAACATTTTCCTAATTAGTTCAAAAATTATGTAAGCCCCCTAACTTATATGCCTTTTAAGTTCTACCTTGCGATTGTTTTCACAAATAATACTCTTCATAACCATTAATCCTAGGTTCTAGCTAAGGAAAACCAAATTCAAGATGCAGTGTTGTACGCTTTAGCATGGGGACCAAACAGAAGGATTCGAACATTTGAGACTTACATAATAAATGGATATAAGTTTCACACAAGTCGATGGGGTCAGGGCATGAAAACTTTAAACTCTGGTGTTTGTGTTCGAGGGACCAACGGTCAATTAGAGGATGATTTTTTTTGGAATATTAACCGATATTTATGAATTAGCGTATTCAAGTCATCCTAGTAAAAACTTAGTTTTATTCAAGTGTGAATGGTTCGATAACAGTCGCATTAGGGGGCACAAAAGTTGACAATAGGTATGGGACTGTAGAAGTTAGGAAGTCACGAAGATATCAAGTTAGGAAGTCACGAAGATATCTGGTGTACAACCCATTTATATCGGGTAAAGTCACACGCGCGATCACCAATAATGTGATAAGTCAACCTGAGACAGAAGCTCCATTCCAAGATGTTCATGAAGTTTATAGGATCTAAATATTGTTGCACATTGACCTGGACGAGTACTAGGGCATTCCTGCTGATGCTGGGCCTGACGACAAGGTAAATGACACAGTTGGAGACTCAATATGACTTGGCCGCAGAGAGTGAGGAAACATATGTCTCACTTTTTATAGTTTGTTTTTCTCATATTTGTTATGATATATAATTGTTATGTTTCACCTATTGGTCATGATGCATATTTGTATACTGTATGTCTTACATTTTTTTATTTCTAGATAGATGGTTGACGATGCTGGACATGGGGGTCGTATACCCCGTGGGCGTGGGTCCCGTGACCGTGGGAGATCATCACCCACCACTACCCCATCCTCTCACCCCGCTGGTTAAACTTTCACCAATTAAGCTCGTCCCTTGGGTTGAGTCCTTGGACTCGGAGACTCCAGCTCCACTAAGAGAGTAGACCCTCCAAGCGGTCTTCAGCGGATTAACTTGAGGCTTCTGATTCCTGCTAAAATTCTGTGGTTCTGACTTGCCTTCTTCACAGCTCCGGCTGAAGTGGCCATACTTGCCACACTTGAAACAAATGACTTCTGGCTCCTTGCATTGATGGGTATAGTGACCTCCTCCACATTTACCACATCTGATAGGCCTAGAAGAATCCCAGTCCTTAGGCTTATCTGTTAAGAAGCGCTGCTCCTTTCCACTCTTCTTGAAGTCTCGACCAACCAGAGCTAGGCGCTGCCTCCCTTCATCCTTCTGATCATTCCTCTCACTTTTCTGTGAATCTGAGTTCTTGTGGCTTGCCACCCTGGACTTGTAGGTGTCTTCGTAGATCGTGCACTTGTTCACTAAAACTGGGAAGACTTGGATCTCCTGGTAGCTGATAGCCTGCTTGATTTCTAGACGTAGACCAACCTCAAACTTTGAGCACTTGGAGCGGTCATCCGCCATGTACTGATATAATGTATAGTAACGGGCGAGCTCCTCAAACTTAGCCGCATACTCTCCTACTGACATGTTGCTCCGCTTCAGCATTAAGAACTCCATCTCCTTTTTGTCCTTGATGTCCGCCGGAAAGTACTTCTCGAGAAACCTGTCCTTGAATACAGTCCATGTGATCATAGTACCCTCGACCTGGATACGCTGACGACAGTTCTCCCACCAATGTTCAGCCTCCTCTGTCAGCATAAAGGTCCCAAAGATGACCTTTTGCTGTTCATTGCATCCCATAGCTCAGAAGATCTTTTCAGTCTCCCTCATCCACAACAAAGCTCCCTCCGGGTCGTAAGCTCCCTTGAAAGAAGGCAGGTTGTTTCACTGGAACTTGTCCAATCCCTGAAACTCAGCTGGTCCATCAATGTTGTTGTTCTGGTTCTGGCCTATGACGTTGGATAGCAGTGCCAAAGCATCGGCGATTGCCTAGTCGTTCCTACCTCTTCCTGCCATTGGTTCCTACATTTACCCAAGACAACTGTTAAATATAGGGAACCAAGAGGAAGGTCTAACGGTTCTTAATACTAAAGCATCATTATCTATAATAAATATAGATAATTCAAACAAAAGCACACAGAAGACTTGCAACAGACTCATACCACATCCGGTCAGGGCCGAACTGCTCTGATACCACTAAATGTGACACTCTATATCCCGCAAGTTATAGAAAGCATTTAAAAGATAAAGAATTAAATATAAACATGCATCAAGTATTAAAATAAATCCAACGGGTAGAGAATACCACATTATAACAAACGTGGAAATAAAATATGTTCTTTAAAACAATAACATAGCATAACATAAACCAAACCCGATGTCACACTACAGAGCAGGTATAACCAATCCGATAAACAACTCGGATAAACAAACTGAAAACGTCACTAAACTACTGAAAGTGGGAAATCCTAATTACGAGTCGCGGCTCCTCAGAGTCACTCCTCAACTGGCTGCTCACCGACCTCTGCATAAAAGATACATGCCACAAAACACGAAACATGTGACACCCTCTACCCCGCATGCATTCAAAAGCGATAACACATATGTAAAGAGAGAGAACGCATGCAAATTATATCATATCGAAACCGGGCAGAGATTGCCGCATTGTAACTTAAAGCGGAAATAACCAAAACATGTTTTTAAAGAAAACATAACATAAAACAAAATCATAAACGAACCCAACCTCGATGTCACACTGCAGAGTTGGTATAACCAATCCGATAAAACAACTCGGATACAACTGAAAACAAACTAAACAACTACTGAAAGCAGGAAATCTTATCTACGAGTCGCGGCTCCTCAAAGCCACTCCTCAACTGGCTGCACATCTACCTCTACATAAGTGATACATGCCACAAACAAGAAACATAGAGATAGGGAGTAAGAAACATATATATGAATATAACGGCAAGGAAGCAGTTAGCAAGACGAGCATACATTAAACAAATATGTTATATCAAACAGTAATATCATAACAATCATCATCATATAACGTGTATGCTATGCAATGCAGTTTTGCTCCACTCCTCTACTATGCACTTGGATCCAAACTAACTCAGGATGCCAACTTTGGGGTCACATTTCCACATTGGCCAAAAAGCACCAGCGCCGGGCCAGACCACCAAACCATGGGTGGACCCCTTGGACAGCCAACACATCTTATTCTCGGATGCTCCACCACAGTGTATACTTGATTCCCTTTCGGGCGAATCCCGCGGACGGCCAGATCGTCTTACTCTTGGACAACCTCCCCAATGTTGCACAACCTCAAATCAACATCTCCGATGCGTGAATGCATGGCAGACAACACACAACCACAACCACCACCTCCGCTTGGACTCATAGGCTACCCAAGTTTATCACCATCAACACCTCGACCACTAGGCTATCGAGGATTATCTTTTAACGTTCATCGTTAAGTCCTTTAAGTATTAACAACACTCTGGCCATTAAGCACCGGAGCTCAACACCTTGACCATCAAGCATCAAGGCCTCCTTGGAGCAAACACTAGGCTACCAAGGTTCAACATCTTAACTCTTGGAGCGGACACTAGGCTACCAAGGTACAACATCTTATCACTTTCTTTGATCTTCATGTTCCGTTGGAATCTTATTAAGTCTTTTAAGCGTTTGGGGTGAAAACCCCTATTTCAACATTCTGGTTTCTGTTCTGGTCAGGTGAGCATGGGCGTGCTCACCCTCAGCACGGGCGTGCTGGACCTGCAGGCAAGCACTGGCGTGCTCAAATGCGCGCTATGCTCTGGGTTTCAAACCGGAGCACGGGCATGCTCTTTATCAAGCACGGTCGTGCTCAATGGTGCGTGACCGTACTGTTCTGGGCAGAAAGGGTCAGAAACCCTTTCCCAAATCATTGGGACAACTCACAGATTCAACCTATTGGCTTTTACTAATCCTTTGATCATCAACTTCACTAATCTTATCTGTTCTTCATTAATATTCATGTCTTATCATCATGGGGAATTAATCCTTTAATCATAGCTTCATTATTAATGTTCCTAGAACACTCACTAATCAATCCTAGGGTCTTTAACTAAGCCCTATAAACATAACCTTACCTCTCACACTATATTAATATATTATGAACAACTGGGGAAACATCCCTTAATTATCATTATCATCGTTAACGTATTTTAACGTCTTAACATCATTGTTGGCATTAACATCCTCAACAATCAACACTCATAAAGAGCACAACACAACAACAGCCAATAACATCATACTCATCATAATCATGGCATCATAACATCAACATATTTATAACAAACAACATTTAATAACAAGGACATTCATACCAATATCATCGTCAAATAACAATTAATCATATAAACACATAAACATGTTAACGAGGAAAGGGTCATGGGTAACCCTTTGTCTTACACTACCCCCAAGCCTACATATTCATACTATTCCTTCTCCCCATACCTCGTATGAAGATTCCCAAAATGATAACGCTGGCAAACTAGACACGTTCCCTCGAGCCGCTCGACGAGTTCTGCAAGCCTTGGCCAAACAAGAAGAAGACAACCAATTAGTCTCTAGATCCAATAATAGAAAAGAGACAAAGAGAGAAGGAAGACAACGTTTCCTCAAACTATACTAGAGCGCTACTCCTCTCCCAAAACTAGAGCAAGAACACCAAGAACTTCAAGGGAAGAAAGAGGGAAGAGATTTCCGCCACACTAGGATTGCCCAATGTGCCAAAATAGGGTTTAACACGAAAACCCCTGCGCTGCTGCCTCCTATTTATAAACTCTGTATCGAGCACGACCGTGGACCCCCTTAAGCACGGTCGTGCTTACATCAGCGTCACCGAGAAGCGTTCACGCTTGAGCACGGTCGTGCTCCTTGTTGAGCACGGGCGTGCTCAACTCAGCGTCAGCGAGACCCGGTCACTTGCCGGGCACGGTCGTGTTCCCTATTGAGCACGAGTGTGCTTGCCATTCCCTTTCACGGTCGTGCTTCCCATTAAGCACGGCCGTGCTGGTGACTCAAACAGTCATAAGACACAGCTTGAGCACGGTCGTGCTCATGCATCCGGAAGGGATTTGAAGCCTAAAATCCCACTTAGCCCACTCTAAACCTTTTTAAGCAAACATGGCACTCACAGAAGCACTTAACGAAAAACGAGGTGTTATAAATCCACCCCCCTTATAAAAATTTCATCCTCGAAATTTCTATTACCTCAATTGGTTAAACTTTCACCAATTAAGCTCGTACCTTGGGTTGAGCCCTTGGACTCGGAGACTTCAGCTCCACTAAGAGAGTAGACCCTCCCAGTGGTCTTCAGTCGATTGACTTGAGGTGTCTGTTTCCTGCTAACATTTTGTGGCGCTGACATCTCTTCTTCGCAGTTCCGACGGAAGTGGCCATACTTGCCACACTTGAAACAGATGATTTCCGGCTCCTTGCACTGATGGGTATAGTGTCCTTCTCCACATTTACCACACCAGATAGACCAAGAGGAATCCCAGTCCTTAGGCTTACCTGCTGAGAATCGCTGCTCCTTTCCACTCCTCTTGAAGTCCTGACCGATTGGAGCCAGATGCTACCTTTCTTCGTCCTTCTAATCATCATCCTTACTGCTCTGCACATCTGAACTCTTACGGCTTGCGATCTTGGATTTGTAAGAATCCTCGAAGATTCGACACTTGTTCACCAAGGTGGAAAAGACTCGAATCTCCTGGTAGCTGATAGCCTGCTTGATTTCTGGACGCAGACCGGCCTCAAACTTTACGCACTTGGAGTGTCGTCCGCCACATACTGGTACAATGTATAGTAACGGGTGAGCTCCTCAAACTTAGCCGCATACTCTCCTACTGACATGTTGCCCTGCTTCAGCTTCAGAAACTCCATCTCCTTTTTTCCTTGATGTCCGCCGGAAAGTACTTCTCGAGAATCCTGTCCTTAAATACCGTCCATGTGATCATAGTACCTTCGGCCAGGATACGCTGACAACAGTTCTCCCACCAATGTTCAGCCTCCTCTGTCAGCATAAAGGTCCCAAAGATGACCTTCTGTTGTTCGTTGCATCCCATAGCTCGGAAGATCTTCTCAGTCTCCCTCTGCCACAACAAAGCTCCTTCCGGGTCGTAAGTTCCCTTAAAAGATGGCGGGTTGTTTCGCTGGACTTGTCCAATCCCTGAAACTCAGCTGGTCCATCGTTGTTGTTGTTCTGGTTCTGGCCTATGGCGTTGGCTAGCAGTACCAAAGCATCGGTGATCGCTTGGTCTTTCCTACCACTTCCTGCCATTGGTTCCTGCATTTACCCGAGACAACAGTTAAACACAGGGAACCAAGCAGGAAGGTCTAACGGTTCTTAATACTAGAGTATCATTATCTATAACAAGTATAGATAATTCAAACAAAAATGCACAGAAGACTCGCAACAGAGTCATACCACGTCCGGACAGGGCCGAATTGCTCTGATACCACTAAATGTGACACCCTCTACCCTGCATGCATTCAAAAGCGATAACACATATATAAATAGAGAAAACGCATGCAAATTATATCATATCGAAACAGGGTAGAGACTGCCGCATTGTAACATAACGGGGAAATAACCAAAACATGTTTTTAAAGAAAACATAACATGAAACAAAACCATAAACGAACCCAACCCCGATGTCACACAACAGAGCTGGTATAACCAATCCGATAAAACAACTCGGATACAACTGGAAACAAACTAAACAACTACTAAAAGCGGGAAATCCTATCTACGAGTCACGACTCCCCACAGTCACTCCTCAACTGGCTGCACATCGACCTCTGCATAAGCGATACATGCCACAAACAAGAAACATAGAGATAGGGAGTAAGAAACATATATATGAATATAACGGCAAGGAAGCAGTTAGCAAGACGAGCATACATCAAACAAGCATGTTATATCAAACAGTAATATCATAACAATCATCATCATATAACGTGTATGCTATGCAATGCAGTTTTGCTCCACTCCTCTACTATGCACTTGGATCCAAACTAACTCAGGATGCCAACTTTGGGGTCACATTTCCACATTAGCCAAAAAGCACCAACGCCGGGCCAGACCACCAAACCATGGGTGGACCCCTTGGACAGCCGACACATCTTATTCTCGGATGCGCCACCACGGTGAATACTTGATTCCCTTTCGGGCGAATCCCGCGGACGGCCAGATCATCTTACTCTCGGACAACCTCCCCTATGTTGCACAACCTCCAATCAACATCTTCGATGCGTGAATGCATGGCAGACAATACACAACCACAACCACCACCTCCGCTTGGGCCTATAGGCTACCCAAGTTTATCACCATCAACACTTTGACCACTAGGCTATTGAGGATTATCGTTTAACGTTCATCGTTAAGTCTTTTAACTATTAACAACAGTCTGGACATTAAGCACCAGAGCTCAACACCTTGACCATCAAGTATCAAGGCCCCCTTGGAGCAAACACTAGGCTACCAAGGTACAACATCTCACCACTTGGAGCGAACTCTAGGCTACCAAGGTTAACCATCTTAACGCTTGGAGCGGACACTAGACTCCCAAGGTACAACATCTTATAACATTCTTTGATCTTCATGTTCCGTTGGTATCTTATTAAGTCTTTTAAGCGTTTGGGGTGAAAACCCCTATTTCAACATTCTGGTTTCTGTTCTGGTCAGGTGAGCACGGGCGTGCAGCACGCCCGTGCTGCCTGCTGAGCACGGGGGTACTCAAATGCTTGCCCTGCTCTGGGTTTCAAAACTGGAGCACGAGCGTGCTCCTTATCAAGCACAGTCGTGCTCAATGGAGCGTGGCCGTACTGTTCTGGGCAGAAATGGTTAGGAACCCTTTCACAAATCCTTGGGACAACTCACAGATTCAACCTATTGGCTTTTACTAATCCATTGATCATCAACTTCATTAATCTTAACTATTCTTCATTAATATTCATGTCTTATTATCATGGGGAATTAATCCTGTAATCATAGCTTCATTATTAATGTCCCTAGAACACTCACTAATCAATCCTAGGGTCTTTAACTAAGCCTATGAACATAACCTTACCTCTCACACTATATTCATGTATTATGAACAACTGGGGAAACATCCCTTAATTATCATTATCATCGTTAACGTATTTTAACGTCTTAACATCATTGTTGGCATTAACATCCTCAACAATCAACACTCATAAAGAGCACAACACAACAACAGCCAATAACAGCATACTCATCATAATCATGGCATCACAACATCAACATATTTATAACAAACAACATTTAATAACAAGGACGTTTATACCAATATCTTCGTCAAATAACAATTAATCATATAAACACATAAACATGTTAACAAGGAAAGGATCATGGGTAACCCTTCGTCTTACACTAACCCCAAGCCTACATATTCATACTATTCCTTTTTCCCATACCTGGTATGAAGATTCCCAAAACAATAATGCTGGCAAACTAGACACGTTCCCTCGAGCGGCTCGACCAGTTCCCCAAGACTTGGCCAAACAAGAAGAAGACAACCAATTAGTCTCTAGATCCAATAATAGAAAAGAGACTAAGAGAGAGGGAAGACAAAGTTACCTCAAAACTATACTAGGGCGCTACTCCTCTTCCAAAACTAGAGCAAGAACACCAAGAACTTCAAGAGGTTCAAGGGAAGAAAGAGGGAAGAGGTTTCCGCCACACTAGGATTGCCCAATGTGCCAAAATAGGGTTTCACACGAAAAGCCCCGTGCTGCTGCCACCTATTTATAAGCTCTGTACCGAGCACGGTCATGCACCCCCTTAAGCACGGTCGTGCTTACATCAGCGTCACCAAGACGAGTTCATGCTTGAGCACGGTCGTGTTCCTTGTTAAGCACGGGCGTGCTCAACTTAGCGTCAGTGAGACGCGGTCACCTGCTGAGCACGGTCATGCTCCCTATTGAGCACAGGCGTGCTCGCCAATCCCTTGCATGGCCGTGCTTCCCATTATGCACGGCAGTGGTTGTGACTTAAATAGTCACAAGACACAGCTTGAGCATGGGCATACTGACACATGAGCATGGTCGTGCTCATGCATCAGGAAGGGATTCGAAGCCTAAAATCCCACTTAGCCCACTTTAAACCTTCTAAAGCAAACAAGTCACTCACATAAGCCCTTAACAAAAAACGGGGTGTTACAAAACATAGAGATAGGGAGTAAGAAACATGTATATGAGTATAATGGCAAGGAAGCAGTTAGCAAGACGAGTATACATCAAACAAGCATGTTATAACCAACAACAAATATAACATAACAATTATGTTCATACAAACGTGTATGCTATGCAATGCAACTCTGCTCCACTACTCTAATATGCATGTGGATCCAAACTATCTCAGGAAGTTAACTTCAGAGTTACATCTCCCCATTGGCCAATAAGCAACAACGCCGGGGCAGCTCCTTTTACCATTGGTGGACCCCTAGGATATCCGACGTACCTTACTCTCAGATGCACCACCACGGGTGTACATGATTCCCTAACTCTCAAATGAATAACCACGGATAGCCAGATCGTCTCACACACGGACGACTTCCCCTATGTTGCACAACCTCCACTAACGTCTCCGATGCGTGAATGTATGCTCAACACAACACACAAACCCAACCACCACCTCTGCTTGGGCCACTAGGCTACCCAAGTTTATCACCATCAACACCTCGACCACTCAGCTATCGTGGATTATCGTTATTGTTTCATATTTTATTCATCTTTAACACTCTAGCCATTAAGCACTAAAGATTACCACCTTGACCATCATGCATCAAGGTCCCCCCTTGGCCACTCGACTACCAAGGTACATCATCATCTTATCACTTATCTTTTGGTCTTCATGTTTCGTTGGTATCTTATTAAGTCTTTTAAGCGTTTGGGGTGAAAACCCCTATTTCAGCATTTCTGGTTTTGTTCTGGTCAGGTGAGCACGGGCATGCTCAAATGGGCGCCCTGCTCTGGATTTCAAACTGGAACACGGGCGTGCTCCCTGTTAAGCATGGCCGTGCTCAATGGAGCGTGGTCGTACTGATCTGGGCAGTAAGGGTCAGAAACCCTTTCCAAATCCTTGGGACAGTTCGCAGATTCAACCTATTGACTTTTACTAATCCATTGAACATCATCTTCATTAATCAATGTTCTTCATTAATATTCATGTCTTATCATAATGGGGAATTAATCCTTTAATCATAGATTCGTTATTAATGTCCCTATAACACTCACTAATAAATCATAGGGTCTTTAACTAAGCCCTATGAACATAACATTACCTTTCATACTACATTCATGTCTTATGAACAACTGGGAAAACATCCCCTAATTCTCATTATCATTGTTAACGTATTTTAACGCCTTAACATCGTTGTTGGCATTAACATCTTCAACAATCAACACTCATTAAGAGGACAACATCAAAAAACAGCCAATAACATCATAACTCATCATAAGTATGGCATCATAACATCATCATATTCATAACAGACAACAATCATTGACAAGAACATTCATACCAATATTATCATCACAAACAGATAATCATCAAATAGCAATAAGGCATATAAACGTTTATCAAAGGAAAGGGTCATGGTTAACCCTTCGTCTTACGCTACCCCTAAGCCTACATACTCATACTATTCCTTATCCCCATACCTGGTATGAAGAACAGACTCATGACAGTAAACTGGTCGCGTTCCCTCAAGCGGCTCGACAAACGAATCAAGCCTTGTCCAAAAAAAGGGTTAACCAATTAGTTCCCAATTCATTAAAAGGAAAAGGAAACAGAAGATGGATAACTGGCTTACCTTACAAGACACTAACGCGCACGTTCCACTCCCAAACACTGCAAGGATTCCAAGAACTAGGAAGGGTTCAAGGGAGAGAAAGAGGAAGAGAGGTTTCAGCTGTTTTGGAGGCAGAGAAACCAAAATAAGGGTTGTACACAAAACCCTCGCGTACCATTCCTATTTATAGACTCTGTGACCCAAGCACGGCCGTGCACCCCCTTAAGCACAGTTGTGCTTAAGACAGCGTCAGCGAGACGTGCTTACACTTGAGCACCGCACGACCGTGATTACACTTCTCGAGAAACCTGTCCTTGAATACAGTCCATGTGATTATAGTACCCTCTGCTTGGATACGCTGACGATAGTTCTCCCACCATTGTTCATCCTCCTCTGTCAGCATAAAGGTCCCAAAGACGACCTTCTGCTGTTCGTTGTATCCCATAGCTCAGAAGATCTTTTCAGTCTCCCTCATCTACAATAAAGCTCCCTCCGAGTCGTAAGCTCCCTTGAAAGAAGGTGGGTTGTTTCACTGGAACTTGTCCAATCCCTGAAACTCAGCTGCTCCATCAATGTTGTTGTTCTGGTTCTGGCCTATGACTTTGGCAAGCAGTGCCAAAGCATTGGCGATCGCCTGGTCGTTCCTACCTCTTCCTGCCATTGGTTCCTGCATTTACCCAAGACAACTGTTAAATACAGGGAACCAAGAAGGAAGGTCTAACGGTTCTTAATACTAAAGCATCATTATCTATAATAAATATAGATAATTCAAACAAAAGCACACAGAAGACTCGCAACAGACTCATACCACGTCCGGTCAGGGCCGAACTGCTCTAATACCACTAAATTTGACACCCTCTACCCTGCATGTTATAGAAAGCATTTAAAAGATAAAGAATTAAATATAAAAATGCATTAAGTATTAAAATAAATCCAACGGGTAGAGAATACCACATTATAACAAACACGGAAATAAAATATGTTCTTTAAAACGATAACATAACATAACATAACCAAACCCCGATGTCACACTACAGAGCTGGTATAACCAATCCGATAACAACTCGGATAAACAAACTGAAACTAAATGTAACTAAACTACTGAAAACGGGAAATCCTAACTATGAGTCGCGGCTTCTCAGAGTCACTTCTCAACTGGCCGCTCACCGACCTCTGCATAAAAGATACATTCCACAAAACACGAAACATAGAGATAGGGAGTAAGAAACATGTATATGAGTATAATGTCCAGGAAGTAGTTACCAAGACGAGCATACATCAAACAAGCATGTTACAACCAACAACAAATATAACATAACAATTATGATCATACAAACATGTATGCTATACAATGCAACTCTGCTCCACTACTCTATTATGCATGTGGATTCAAACTATCTCAGGAAGTTAACTTTAGAGTTACATCTCCACATTGGCCAATAAGCAACAACGTCAGGGTAGTTCACCTTACCATGGGTGGACCTCTAGGATAGCCGACGCATCTTACTCTCAGATGTGCCACCATGGGTGTACATGATTCCCTAACTCTCGGGTGAATCACCGCGGATGGCCAGATCGTCTCACACGCGGACGACCTCCCCTATATTGCACAACCTCCATTAACGTCTTCGATGCGTGAATGCATGCTCAACACAACACATAAACACAACCACCACCTCCGCTTGGGCCACTAGGCTACCCAAGTTTATCACCATCAACACCTTGACCACTCGGCTATCGAGGATTATCGTTATCGTTTTGTATTTTATTCATCTTTAACACTCTAGCCATTAAGTACTAGAGATTACCACCTTGACCATCATGCATCAAGGCCCCCTTGGCCACTTGGCTACCAAGGTACATCATCATCTTATCACTTGTCTTTCGATCTTTATGTTTCGTTGGCATCTTATTAAGTCTTTTAAGCGTTTGGGGGTGAAAACCCCTATTTCAGCATTTCTGGTTCTGTTCTGGTCAGGTGAGCACGGGCATGCTCACCCTCAGTACGGGCGTGCTGGACCTGCAGGCAAGCACATGCGTGCTGCCTGTTAAGCACGGGCGTGCTCAAATGCACGCCCTGCTCTGGATTTCAAATTGGAGCACGGGCATGCTCCCTGCTAACCACGGGGCGTGCTCAATGGAGGGTGACCGTACTGATCTGGGCAGTAAGGGTCAGAAACCCTTTCCCAAATCCTGGTACAGTTCACAGATTCAACCTATTGGCTTTTACTAATCCATTAAACATTTGTTTCATTAATCTTAACTATTCTTCATTAATATTCATGTCTTATCATAATGGGGAATTAATCCTTTAATCATAGATTCATTATTAATGTCCCTATAACACTAACTAATCCATCATAGGGTCTTTAACTAATCCCTGTGATCATAACCTTACCTCTCATACTACATTCATGTCTAATGAACAACTGGGAAAACATCCCCTAATTCTCGTTATCATTGTTAACGTATTTTAACGCCTTAACATCGTTGTTGGCATTAACATCCTCAACAATCAACACTCATTAAGATCACAACATCAAACAACAGCCAATAACATCATAACTCATCACAAGCATGGCATCATAACATCATCGTATTCATAACAGACAACAATCATTGACAAGAACATTCATACCAATATTATCATCACAAAAAGATAATCATCAAATAGCAATTAGGCATATAAATGTTTATCAAAGGAAAGGGTCATGGGTAACCCTTCGTCTTACACTACCCCAAAGCCTACATACTCATACTAATCCTGATCCCCATACCTGGTATGAAGAACAAATTCCTGACAGTAAACTGGTCGTGTTCCCTCAAGTGGCTCGACAAATGAATCAAGCCTTAGCCAACAAAAAGGTTAACCAATTAGTTCCCAATTCATTAAAAGGAAAAGGAAACAGAAGAGGGATAACCGGCTTACCTTACAAGACACTAACGCCCACGTTCCTCTCCCAATCACCGCAAGGATTCCAAGAACTAGGAAGGGTTCAAGGGAGAGAAAGAGGAAGAGAGGTTTCTGCTGTTTTGGAGGTAGAGAAACCAAAATAAGGGTTGTACACAAAACCCTCGCGTATTGTTCCTATTTATAGACTCTGTGACCCGAGCACGATCGTGCACCCCTTAAGCATGATCATGCTTACAACAGCGTCAGCGAGACGTGCTTACACTTGGGCACGGCCGTGCTCCCTATTGAGCACAGCCGTGCTTGTGACTTAGGCAGCCATAAGACACGTGCTCAAGTACGGGCGTGCTGATTCATGAGCATGGCCGTGCTCATGCATCAGAAAGGGATTTTTAGCTAAAAAACCCCACTTAGCCCACTCTAAACCTTCCTAACAAACGAGACACACATAACAAGCGCTTATACGAAAAACGGGGTGTTATAGGAAGTAGAACCGAGCCCAGATACCGGTGCTCCTCTATACACGGGTGGGTTTGTGCCCATCACGAAGTATCATGAGAGGCTGGTAATTAAGTAAAATTTATATTTCAATTTCAATTAAGTAAACTTATTAAATAGCTTAACTGTTATCATTGAATATATATGCAAACGAACAAGATGTAGAGGCACCCCACTGCATATGAGGTACTTTAGGTTACCAAGAAGATCAAGACTGGGGAGTGGGTCGAGAACGCAAGCGAGATTGTTGTAAATTAAAATCTCTCATTACATCATTAAATTATATTTAGGTATCTTCCCCCCAGATGCTAATTTGTTTTGGCTTATAATACAGGACGAGTTCCACTGCCACCGAGATGAGGTCATTAGTTAGGGGCAGGAGCCAGCTGTTGCCTCTAACAATGCCATTTTCCTGGAGGTGGGTGGTGGCAGGAACAAGAAGGGCCATGTATATGGTTTGGGAGCCCTGGGAGATGAGTATGTGGCCTCTGCCACACCATCTTCTCAGTCATGCCATGGCCCTACACCGGATGTCAAAGGGCTTGTCTCCGACCTCAAGTCTGGGCTCGTTAGTCAGCTTGCGGATAGGGTGGCTGCTTTGGAGAGGGAGAGGGAGTTGTTGTACCAACTTGGGATTCAGACCCTGCGGATCTGGTTCCGTCCCTGTGGACGCCGCTGCTTTGGGTACCCGTGCTGATGGACCTACTATTCCCGATGACCCATTCGTTCTCCCCACCTCTGGCCAGCCACATGATACAGATGATCATGAGGCCGATGATCATTGGTCCCACCCCCACCTAGTTGACTAGTTGACTTGTACCTTTTTTTTTTTACAGTTTGTAATTTAAATTTTGACCGGATTTATTTTTATATATATTATTTGACTTTTCAGTGTTTTAATTCATTTGTAATTACATGTTTTTAATTTGTTTTAAAAAATTAATTTACAATATATATAGCGACCGAGTTAAAAAATAGATTAAAAAATAAAAAATAAAAAATACATTTGGTGACTGCGTTAATTCGGTTTGCTATAACGGTTGCAAATTTGGTACCAATATTAGAATCTAGTATCAACAATTAGCGACCGGTGTTTAATATTTTACGACCGTCTATTTCGGTCGCTAATTAGCGACTGACCATTAATTTCGGTCGCTACCCAATTAGCAACCACAATACTAGCGACAAACTTTTATCAGTCACTAATTTGGTTGCTAACTATAATAGTGACCGAAATCAGGGAATTAGTGACCGAATTATTCGGTCGCTAAAGAGCTACTTTCTTGTAGTGTTAGAGTAGTTTCCGAAAAAAAAAAAATCCATTGTGATAACATTATTTATTTCAATTTGACATTTTTCTTTTTTTTTCTTTTTTGGTAACCATGATATAGGTACGAAGTATCCACCACCGTTAGTAATGACTAATCTCCGTCAGCGAACCTATTGGGCACATAAGGTGGGTTCTTCCCTCCAACCAGGTTTTCTCCATACGTGGACACCTTAACCAATTTGACATATTTCACAAACACATATATCAACTAATTATTTATTTTGCTATAATTTATTTATTTACAGAGTTCAATTCAAAATTTATTTACAGAGTTTCTTTCAATAGTGCAAATAAAGATCATGCTTTAAGCTTTTTTTTATTTTCAAATTAACAAATACCAATAGGGTAACTAATTAATTGCAATATTTGTTTTTTATAATATTTTTAAATTTGGCATATTTTACAATCACATTTTTCAATTAATTGTTTCGTGAAAAGGGATTTGAATCAATATTATCAAAATGGAGTCAGACAACAATGCATAAAGTCTTTGATCTTTGTAAATTTAACGATTTTTGGATTTAATTTCTATTAAATTTAAATTCTATTTTGTCCTCTACAATACCAAAAATAGAGTGCTTTAAGTCCCTGATTGAGACTAAAATCGTTATTAAATCCAAAAACTGATATATTTAGAGAGACAATGACTTATTTAAAATCCTAATTATAATGATATATATACACATATTATGTACATGCAAACACAAATTTTTCTCATAAGTCATGACATGCACTACTAATTAGAGTTGGGTATACAGACCAATCTGGTCCGTTTAAGTCCGGTCCGCATTAGTCCGCATTGAAACGGATCGGACCTGAAAAGGCCACATTATAAATAGACCTAGAAATAGTGGGTCCGCGTTCGGTCCGCTTAGTCCGCGGGCTACACGGACTAGTCCAGGGACTCATCAATTTTATTTTATTTTCAGTAAACATCTCAACCAAGACACCTCAACCAAGACAAAACAACCACCTAAACCAAGACAAAACAGTGGCTCCAAAGCTTGAAAAACAGAGATCTAACAAAGAATGAAGTACCAACAGAAGACGAGTCGAGTTGGAGCCGGTTGCAGAAGACGAGATCAGAGCTTGGGGTGGTTGGAGATGTCGCGTCAAATTTGGTCCGGTCGGAGCAGGGGTGGTCAGAGAAGACAAAGGCGAAGACTCTGGTCGATGCTCGCAGAAGACAAAGGTGAAGACGATGGGGGTGGTCGGAGCTTCATGCTGATGGCAGATAAAGATGAAGAGCTAGCAATGCCAGGGGATGCAAAGATTGTGAAGTCTTTGTTGAAATCAATGGGTGTGGAGGACTATGAACCTCACGATATACACAAGTATTGGAGAGTGGGTTTCAGACTTTCAGTGCTTTACTGCTTTTGTGCGACTGAGGCAAAGAGTCAATAAGGGAGAAATTAGGTTTTCCTTGTTCAGGAGGGAGAAATTGGGTTTATTTCGAGGAGTTGGACTCAAAGTTTTAATTTGAAATTGAGTTATATTAGAAATGGGCCATGTGAATTTGGGCTCATATAAGGTAAAGTATTTTTTCATTAGTCCACGGACTGGTCCGCGAATCCGCAGACCCGATCCGTTTTGTCTGTGGGTGAAACAGACTGGACTAAAAAAGCCTGCATTTAAATGGGCTCATATTTTACCTAATCCAAGCCCGCATGAACTGCGGGTTAAGCAGACAGTCCGCGGACCCACGTCCATATACCCAGCTCTACTACTAATAAAAGTAATCTTACTAAAATAAATAAAATTGAAGTCTTATAATCACAAATCAAATAATAAATCATCACTGGCAATGGTTAAGTAGTTGTCTGAATGTTTAAAAAAACTTTTCTTCGATTCAGTCAATTTTGTCCACATATCATAGGAATTGGAGTTCTCAGGTGAAAGAGGTGATTTTATCTGCAATCTGTAGTACCATTTGGGCTATTTGGCATAGCAGGGATCGAGTTATGTTTGATTCAAAAGTTATTCTAGTGGAGGCAGCTTGTAATTTAATTCATGCAAATGTATCTCTTCGGGTAAGTTCTTTACTGGTTTCATGGCCTTGAAGGTTTCAAAGCTGATGATTTTGAAGAAGTTTGCTATTACAATAAGGTACTCTAAAGCTCCTGCCATTAAAGAAGTCTCATGGTTTCCTCCTAATTGTTATTAGATCAAAGTAAATACTGATGGAGTTGCTAAAGGGGCTCCGGAAATGGCTATTTGTGGTGGAATTTTTAGAGATATTAGTGCAGCTGTTTTGGGTTGCTTTACCTTCAACATTGATGTCTCCTTTGCCTTACATGTTGAATTCCTTGGTGCTATTCTTGCAATAGATAGCTTACAAGAAAGGTTGACATAGATTATAGCTTGTGTGTGATTCTAAGATGGTCATTGATGCTTTTAATTCTTTAAAGATTGTTCCTTGGCATCTTAGGAATAAATGGCTGAATTGGATTGCCCTTATCGGACACTAGTGCAGGAAGTGCTTTTTATGTCAGTCAAAATTGATTTTGGACGTCTGAATAATGCCTGACGTTATTGGAGCAGTCGTTAAAAGTGTAACTTTTTACGTCAGTTGTTTCATTCAACTGACGTTAAAATCCAATTTTTTTTTTTTTAATAAAATCACTTTTAACGTCAGTTGTACTAAACAACTGACGTTAAAGGCTTTGTTTTTTTTTTTTTTTAAATTCTATTACAATATATCCTTCCCCCAGCTATCCCTGTATTCAGTAAATTGTCCAGTCCAGTAAACAATCTAGTAACAGTCCAATATTTCACTTAAATTTCATTAGTAAAAGAAAAGTATATATATACAAAGGAACAAGATGGGGGGATAAAAAACCAAAACCCCATTGTTAGGAAAAAAAACATAATTAAAAGTTTCTATACTAATTACTGCACACCTACATATAAGTTTCTATACTAATTACTAACTACACATCTTCGATATACTCCTGAGGTATACTCGAGGGCAATCCTTTCTCTTTAGCATACTTGAAGAAAAATTTTGCAAACCACGTCCTCAAGTCTTTGAACTCTTTTTTGTCAAGAGGAGATTGGTCGCTGTTAAAAGCCTGCACACGTTCAAGTAAATCATGGTAACATTAATTAACGCAATGAAAATGAAAACTAAAATATATAATTAAATAAGTTGTTTAATTAAGTATTATTACCTTCTTCCATCCTTCCGTAATAGATGCGGAGACTATCTTCAGCATATGTTGCATCACATAATATCCACACGACCAAGCGTCAGTATGAAAGCGAGACTACAAAAGTAATGAAATTTAATGTCAGTTAAATAAACATATATATTTGGAATTAGTAATTAGTAATTCTAATGTTATATACTATTTAACAAACTACCAACCTTGAGGATAATCCAATCAGGATTTCCTTTAGACTTAAGAGTCCTACTCCTCCCGTTGGCACAGCTCAAACTACAAGTCTTCAGCGCACTATCATAAACAGAATATTCATGTCAATTAACCAATTCATCATGTGTCACATAAAATTAAATTAAATGTTAAAACTTAAATTAAATAGAAGATTACTTACTAACCTATTGATAGGTTCCACCACCTCCACTGGCGGGTTCCGGTGGAGAGTATAGGAAGATGACAGTATGCCTGATAGGATGAATTACGAGCAACTGCCAATGCCGCTCATTATGTACGGTGCCAGATATAGCTTCTTGTGATCATCACCTCACAGTAATCTTGTTAAGTACGCTGTAACTTCGTTGTGATTGGCAAAGAATTCAGGCTGAAGGGAGTAGGGCTCTAAGAAGCCGAATAGGTTCGAGCCCCTCTCAAGTTGAAGTCGATGGAGATACCTACGATATGAATACAGTAAATCATAAAATTCAAATAAAATATATAAATTGAATTAATTATAAAATTATAAAAGCATACTTACGTCGACCAAAGACTCACAATCGCGGTGGATAGTTGCTGGCCATCATTGCAAAGATACCCAATATCGTCACCACTGAATACAAATCCAAGATCACACTCATGAAGTGGGCGTGCCAGTCAACCATCATGCTCCAACTCCCATTGAAAAAGCATGGGCGCATAATCCTCGCCAATCGAGAACAACCGAGTCATGAGAGGCATCTTACCCGCCTTTGCCTTAAATATTAAATAAATCAGGTATATAAGTTGCTGATAATTATAAAAAAAAACTTAAGTAATTAATTGACAAATTTGGACATTAATAATGAATATATACCTTCCGGGCCAACTCGAGCTCCCGCTGCGCCAGCTCAAACTCCCGCCGTTTCGCTTCCAACTCAAGCTCACGGAGTCGGACCTCCAACTCCCGCTCCCTATTTGCCAACTCATCCACCTCCACATGTGTCCTATTATAGCTCTCTTTTGTGCTCACGTGTGAAAGGTTGCCAGCTCCCGTGGTGTCCTGGGAACCCACGGAGACAAGCTCCCTAACAAGTGCCTGCTTGAAATCTGGGTTGGATAAGAAGCGGCTTATCATATGGTCTATAATGGCCGGGTTCGAGAAGAACTGTTGTGTGATGGATTCTCTAAGTGCATCCTCATTGACGACCCACCTTCGTGAAGTAGACTTGCCATAATATTCTTTGATGCCCACCGTCTCTGGTCGTCATTGCCTAGAGCAGTGACCAATATGTCCTGGCGTCCAGAAGGGACGAATGAGCCCTGGGAGCATTTTTCCTTAAGCTCCATCTACAATGAAGAATTGAAAAAAGTGTAAGAGAAAGGTGTTCCTTAAAAATATCAACCATATACAAATGACAAATATCAACTATAAATGCATATAGTTAGTTACTTACAATCTTATCTGCCACATCGCGAGTGGCTTCAGCTTTAAAAGAGCCTTTCTTTGTCATCCGGTCGGCTAACCAGACATCCTCGCTCGGGAAGGGTGACGGAGGACTAACTGGTGTGCCCTCAAGCACCTCTCCATGTGCTATCCTCGCAGCCAGCTCCTCCTGCTTCACCCTCAGCTTCTCCGCCATCATTTGGTTTTGGTTTCTCTTCCTGCACAATTCGGTCAATTTAAGATCAGTTACAACTATCATAAGGAGAAATGGTCTCTTAACGAGCTCATTTCATATTGTGTGCAAGAGGAAGAGAGGCTGAAGCAAGAAAGAATAGAAAGTACTCACTTGGCAAGTACCTCTAATGACAAGGGCAAAAATAAAGCTGCTAATATTGAAGTTGCTAAGGGTCCAACACAAAAGAAGCAAATTGAGGGTGAATAAAGTTGCTTCTTATGTGGTATGAGTGGACATGACAAGAAGGGATGTACCAAGTATCACACATGGCATGCAAAGAAAGGTATATTCCTTACTTTGGTCTGTCCTAAGGTAAATTTAGCTTCATTACCAACAAACACTTGATGGTTAGATTTTGAAACAACTACTAACATCAGTGTTTCAATACAAAGTTGCCCAAAATATCGAAGGCCAACTAATGCTGAAAGATGCATTTATGTGGGAGATGGCATGTCGGTAAAAGTAGAGGCAAATATGGCATCTTAGGTTGTTGTTAAGTACTGGTTAATATTTGGATTTAATGAATACTTTTGATGTACCGTCGTTTACACGGAATTTGGTTTCTGTTTCTTGGATTGGACAAATTTGGTTATCATTGTTCGTCTAAAAACAATCACTTTGGTTTATCTATTAATTCAAATGTTGTTGGAACTAGTACTATTATGGTGTATGACAATCTATATTTGCATGATACTGTAAGAACCCTTGAATGTGGAATTACAAGGTACTAAGCGTAAAGTTAAGAGTGCAAATTCAAGAGCATCAAGTGCCTAGGTTACATCTCTAGAAATAGAGTGGAGTAACATGTGTCAGATGGAATCCTAGATTTCATTGACTTTAAAGACTTTGATTTCTCTGTTGAATGCATTAAGGACAGATAGACCAAACAAAGAAATCAGGTGCCTAGTCTAACTCATGTATGGGGATTTCCTACTGAGGCATGGCCTTATAGGCCAAATGAAAGGTAATTGGAATCCCGAACAGTGAGCAGCTACTTTATTGGCTATTATGAATGATCCAGGGGGCTATGAGGTTTACTGTAACACCCTGTTTTTCAGAATATTTTAATTAAGCTGGTTGTATTAAGTTGGATTTATTATTTAAGGGCTTAGTGGGATTTTTGGCTAAAAGTCCCTTTCTGGTACATGAGCACACCCGTGCTCATTAGCCAGCAAGTCGTGCTTAAAGTTAGAAGCGTGTTTCTGATTTTAAGTTGAGCACGACCGTGCTCAACAGGTAGCACGCCCGTGCTCAATGTGTTGACCGCGTCTCGTAACGTTAAGTTGAGCATGACCGTGCTCGAGGATGAGCACGACCGTGCTCAAGTCCGGACCTATATACGTTGAGCAGATCCCGGGTTGCGCCGTACACTTCCTCTTTGCTACTAAAAACCCTAGTACGACTGCAACCTCCCTTCCTCCCTTTTTCCTTCATACTCAGTGTGGTTTTGAGTATTGGAGACGCTAGGGAAACGTGGTTTCGTCAGCACTTCGTGTATAGGTAATGTTCCGTTCCTTTTCTTTAGTTTCCTTTCGTTTTTGGTTGGGAAACTAACACCGTTTTAATCTGTTTGTTTAAGGCTCGTTCGTGCGTGAGCCGCCTAAAGGAGAAGAACCGGTTGCTGTTAGGAAGTCTTAGAGAGCTACCTTCAATCCAGGTATGGGGAGAAGGGTAGTATTTACGTAGGTTTGGGTTTAGTGTAAAGTAAAGGGGTTCCCTAACCCCGATGTGTTTATATTTGTATGTATGAATGACATGTTAAATTAGTTGTTTAATGATGGTATGCTATTGGCTGTTTCGGTACGTTATTAGTATGTTATTGGTTTACTGTTCATGTCCATTATATGTTGTTAATGTTAGTGTTGGTTGCTTTTCTATGAACATGATGTTGTTGGGTTGATGCCGTGGTTGAATGGATTGCTGTTATGATGATGAGTTTAAACCCGAAAACATGCTGATAATTGATGTTAGGAATAATTGAGTAAAAACCCTGGTAATTTATCTAAGTTTCAATCTCTGTTCCTGCCCAAAACAGCACTGTCGCGCGATGAGCACGACCGTGCTCCCAGTTAAATTCTGGGGAGATGGCCGCGCTGTTGAGCACGGCCGTACAGGACAAAGAGCACGATCGTGCTGCTGAGCACGACCGTGCTCATTAAGAAAAACGACCGTGCTTCACTTACAGGGGAGCACGCCCCTCACGTGCTTAAGCACGACCGTGCTGGGTTACGAGCACGACCGTGCTCAACCCACTGTGACAGAACAAGATTAAAGGACTTAAGGGGTTTTAAACCCCACTTCCCTATGATGATAACTGATTAGACAACTTGGTAAATGTTACTAAAGATAAATAAAGATGATGAGAGGGTGAGATGTTAAGTCGATACCCCTTTTGGGTGCCGCAAGTTGATGAGCTGTGCCTTGGTGCTTTTTGGCCAAGGAGGCCTTGACCCCACGGTTTGGGTCTAAGGTGTTGTTGTTACGTACCTTGGTGGCCGAGAGTTTGCCCCAAGTACTGCGGTTGATTCCGCTTAAGTCCTTAGGTAGATTCCGCGAGGCAAGTTGGTGCGGTTGATTCCGCTGTTACCTTCGGTCGATTCCGTTGGAGTTATGGAGGTGGTGTTGCCGTTGTTGTTGTGTTGCATACGCATTGCATCGGAGATGTTGTTTAGGGATGTTCGACATAGGGGAGATCGTCCTAGAATACGGCGATCCGGCCATCCACGGTTGGAGTAGATTCTCCTAGCGCCCCCGTGATGAGGCATTCGTTGGTTTGATGCGTTGGCTATCCAAGGAGTAGATTCTCCGGCGTTGAGTAGATTCTCAATGTGGATATGTAACTCCGAAGTCGTTCATCCCGAGTTTAGTGGATCCACATGCATTGATGGTTTAGCGGAGTAGGACTGCATTGCACTGCATAGCATGATGATGATGTTGATGTTTGATGTGATGCTGCTATGCTTGCTGTTTACTTTACTGCCTATCTCCATGCTAATATGTTTATACTATTCTTACTCCCTATATATGTTTGTTGTTTGTGTTTGGCCTGATTGGCACATTGCAGAGGATGACGAGCAGCCCGGAGAGGAGTGACTCTGAGGAGCCGCCACTCATCGTAGGGCTAGTTTATGTTTCGTAGTCGTTAGTTTCAGTTGTAATTCCGTGGATTTTATTCCGGAACGGTTATACCAGCTCTGTATGTGACATCGGGGTTGGGTTATATTATTTGGTTGGTTATGTTTTTATCGTTTAAAACTTATTTTATTTCCGCGTTGTAAACGGTTCATGTGGGACTTTTCTACCCATGGACAATTGTTTATTTTATCCAGTAATTGCTTGGTTTCCTTTAAATGTTTTTAATTTAAATGGCTTTTAACATGCGGGGTAGAAGGGTGTCACATTTACGATCCCAAATTAAACACAGTTTTTGAGACGAAAACTACCACGTTCTTTGAGGATATTGAGTTTGGGGGAGAAATAAGGTTAGAGACTTTGTCTTTGAGGAAGAATCGGTTTCAATTCCAGAATTGAAGCAAGTCCGTAACCTCTTCAAGAAATTGTTGTTCAAACTCCCGTTCAAGATGAGTTAGTTGTTCCAGAAGAACAAACTCAAGATCCTCAAGAACCAGTGCTTCAAGAACCAGTGCCTTTGTGACGATCCACTAGAGAAAGGAGAAATGCTATTTCAGTTGACTATGTAGTATTTCTTCAGGAACATGAGGAAAATGATGGTATGATGGAAAATGATCCAATCAATTTCCATCAAGTCATGCAAGATTCCAACTCAGAAAAGTGGATTGAAGAAATAAATGAGGAGTATGAGTTCATACAAGAAAATAAGATTTGGGAACTTGTCCTATTACCAGAAGGTGTGAAACTCATTGGTTGCAAATGGATATTTAAGACCAAAGGGATTCCAAAGGTAATGTGGAGAGGTATAAGGCTCGTCTTGTAGCCAAGGACTATACTCAAAATAAAGGGATTGACTATAAAGAGACATTCTCTCCGGTTTCATTGAAGGACTCTTTTAGGACAATCATGATTCTTGTTGCACATTATGATTTAGAGCTTCATCAGATGGATGTTAAGATGATGTTTCTCAGTGGCAACATTGACGAAACAATCTATATGGTGCAGCTGTAAAATTTTGTGTTGGGAGACACAAAGAACATGGTTTGCAAATTGACAGAATCCATCTGTGGGCTAAAATAAATGTCTCGTTAGTAATGCCACAAGTTCTATCAGGTAATTCTCTCATTCGGTTTCGAGATGAATGTTGTTAGCAATTGTGTGCAACACAAATTCAGTGGGAGTAAGAATATTTTCCTGATATTGTATGTTGATGACATACTACTTGAGACTAATGATATAGGCATGTTGCATGAAACCAATAGATTTCTATTGATAATTTCGAGATGAGATATCTTGGAGACGTCTCCTTTGTATTAGGGATCCAGATACACCAAGACCAATCTTGGAGTACTCTAGGATTGTCACAAAGAAGCTATATCAATAAGGTGCTCAAAAGATTTGACATACAAGACTGTCAATCAGGTGATGTCCTGGTCGCTAAGGGAGACAAATTTAGTCTCAATCAGTACCCAAAAGAAATCTTAAGATTCAGGAGATGCAGGAGATTCCTATGCATCAGCTGTAGGAAGTATAATGTATGCTCAAGTCTATATGCATCCGGACATAAAGTACATTGTTAAGTATTAGACAGATATTTAAGCAATCCAGGAATAAACCGTTAGAAAGCAGCCAAACGGGTTATGGTTTATTCATTAGAGAACAAAGAACTATATGCTCACATAAGGAAAATCAGATCAATTAGAGATCATTGGGTATTCTGATTCTGATTTTGTTGGATGCCAATACAGTTGAAAATCCACATCAGGTTATGTTTATTTATGGTTATAAGGCATCCAAATTATGGAATATGGTTGCAGAATTTTGTCACTAGGTTTTGAATTTTAGATTTATTGAAAGACCACTACAGTTATTTTGTGATCATAAGTTAGCAGTGACATTAAGTTCCTTATTGATGTGGAAAGAGTTCAAAGTGACATATATCTATAAAGCATATTGGGACAAACTCCATGGTTGTGGATCCACTCACTAAAGTTTATCACCCAAGGTCTTTCATGAGCATAGTGCTCGAATGGGTGTTGTATCACTAGATGATACATTTGTCCAGTGGGAGTTTGTATTTGGATGATTTTCTAAGGAAGATATATTTTATGATTATTTTCTGCAGAATACAGTTTCGGTTTGGTTTTCACTCTGAGGTTATTTTGATATCATTAAAGAATAAAGTAGACCAGTTGAAAATCGACATGTACAGATCACCTTCATGTGATTTTCATGCTGCACATTTCATGATTAATCTATGTCATTTGGTTGTGTTAATATTAGTGATCATTGATGAGTTTAGTTATGATTGATATAACGAAAGCCGCTTTGGTCCTATATATTGATATAACTAATGGACAAGATAAGGATATGTCCAAGGTTTATAATGGCGAATTTTGAGCTCCTAAAGTCTAGCACATTTTGTAAGGATACATATGTGACCAGTGGGAGATTGTTAGAAAATTTTGGGTCACATATGTAATGTTTAAATGTGTTAGGGCCATTATTTTAATTAGCCAAATTAAAGTGATCTAATTCAGGTAAGGTTTGTGGCTAAGGACATAATTGTCATGAAAAATATTGTGTGGATACCTAAAGTCTTATGTCACCCAAAACTATCAACCAACATGTGGTTGGTTCAAGTGGTTAGGAACTCGGACACCTTAAGCAAGTGGTAAGGAGTTCGAATATTGACTCTTATGTGTCTAACAGGTTCCCGACGGAGATTATTCACTACTAACGATGGTGATACTTCGTACCTATAACATGATTATCCAAAAATATAATCAAACTATCAATCTAACATCTATTAGTTCAAGTGTCAAGGAGTTTGATAGTAAGGTGTTGGATTCGAGTCATATACATAGAAAAAATAGGCATCACGAAAACTTTGCCTCTTTAAATAGGTATTTCCGTCTCAGCTTGAGATAGTTTGAGTCCAATATCATTTTAGAATATCAAGGTTCTCCAACCAAAAAATATATAATCAAATTACCCACTTTCCAGTTGAACTCGCTATCTCATTTAATTTTATCATGTTTCATGGTGTTTGTTTCAATCATGAGCTCTTTTATACTAGATACGAGCGAAATATGAACCTGCCTCAGATGGAGCGTTCGACAATGTGAGCACCAGGCATCACCTCTATACTGGGGGGCTCTGTCAATGGCATTATTTCCATGCAACTCACATGTGTCTACTAGGGCTTAGCGAAAGAGACCATACATGTTTGTGGAACCGTTAATAATTATGGTTTGGAAAGTAGTATCGCACCATACCATTAAAAACATCTTATCATAGTTCCGCTGTAAAAAGCACACCACAAACTGTATTTGATTTAATTTAGAAATAAATTAAATTTAAATTTTAAAAATTACAAAATATAAATGATTTAATTTTAAAATTATTTTCTTTTAAGATCAAGTATCCAAATTAAAAGCTTTTTAAATATTAATTAAGTTGTTTTACCTATTGCAATTTGCAAGTGAATATAAAGAAATACATTATTAAAAATAAATAAATTCAATTATATTTGATTTGTTTTAAATATGGAAAGAAATTAATCTTTTTAGTACATTGTGAATTGTTACACAATTTTAAACTAAAGGTAGTGGTTAGGTAGGTCATAAGGGTACATGATTAAAATGCTTGACAATTTGACATTACAAATAAAAGCCTGTCAAGGTTGGAATTCATTTTTAATGCGATGAACTATTTTGAGTAAATATGGCTGAGGAAGGCTCTACCTCCAGTCATAGTGCTATGTGGATCGCATGTTATCATAAAAGAGTTGAAGAAATTTTACATTTATCACATGATTTGGCTGGTATGTTTGTTTTATATTTTGATAGAATTGATTTCCAAAAAATTGATTACAAAATAATTATTTCTAAAAAAAATCAAAGTTAAAAAAATTGATTTGTGTTTGGTAATGATATTTTAAAAATGAGTTTAGAAGAATTGATTTTTTTTAATGATAAAGTAAAATCAATTTTGAGATATAAATATAAAGAATTATGTGGGTCTCACTATTTGACACCTAAAATCAATTTTATTCAATGTAAAAGCTAAAAATTCTTGCTTCTTTTAAAATCAAGAATCAAATTTTTTCAAATGAAGTAAACAACATTAGTGCAGGAAGCACTTTTAACAGCAGTTAAAATTGACTTGTAACGTCGGTTTCGAAGGCGACGTTACTTTACAAGTAAATCTGTAACAGCGGTTATTAAGACAACCGCCTTTACAAGTGGCAGATTGAATATCAAAACAATGTTACAAGTTAACTTAACAACGGTTTTCGAAGGAACCGCTGTCATATTCTTAACCATTGTTACAAGTTTTTTTTTTTTGTTTGCTTTCAGTTTACTTCACAAACAATGCACATGCTTTCAGATATACCAAAATTGACTAAGCTAACTAATTAATTAAGTCATGATCATCTATACATACACAATCTAATAATGTTCTAAGTAACTAAAACATTACACACATACGATTTAAATCTATTTGTTTATCTCTATAGCATACTCAAAAAAAAAAAAAAAAAAAAAACTCTGCAAACTGCTCCCTCAAGCTTGTGAATTCCTTAAAAGTCAAGCTAGATTCATTGTCGAAAGCCTGCACAAGTTCAAATTAATGCAACATTAATTATTATTATTTTTTGGCAGGCAACTGGTATATAGA
Source organism: Echinosophora koreensis (assembly GCA_035048595.1). NCBI lineage: Eukaryota > Viridiplantae > Streptophyta > Magnoliopsida > Fabales > Fabaceae > Echinosophora > Echinosophora koreensis. Next base: position 286,429 of record JAPCYP010000069.1, read on the forward strand.
CTAGAGTATAAGGGGTACTCACCCATATACAAATGTAACTAAATAAGAGACAAGAATTAGAATCAGCTATTAGCCCAACCCAAAACAAAATGTACTTAGGTTGAAACCATAGCTAAGCCCAACCACCAAAAGAATATTACAATATGCCCCCCACTATGGACCAAAACAGGCCCAATACACAATAGTCCACCTAGAGAATTAGAAACTGAAGTCCTTCCACAGTAGGGGTGGGAATAGGCCAGGCCAGGCCAGGCTTGGCCTGGCCTGTTTGAAATATACATGGCCTGAGCCTAGCTTATTACCTGAAGTATGCCATTTTTTAAGGCCTGGCCTGACCTTTTTAGAAGCCTGGCCTGGCCTGAAAGCCTATTTAAAAGCCTATTTCACCTTAAGACCTTTAAATAGGCCAATAGGCCTATTCCACAATAGTCTCTGCCAATACATCCTAGAATCAACCATCAAATGAGAAAATATTTAACTCATTGGCAAAGATAACAGTGGCAGACAAACATAATAGTGACAATAACTAATATAGAAACAACATTGTCTCCTGATAACATTCTCTTTTACTAAAAGGAAATACCCAAATATCCACAACACACAATGCTCTCATTCAATATGTATGACAATGTTTCAAAGAATATAGATACAACTGATATCTTCTTGGTGTCAGATTGCATGACACAAACAATATAAAATCAATGAAAAGCATAATTATAAATTAGCTACAATCAAGGTTTTTAAAACCGGACCGATCGTTGAACCGGTGAAGGCACAGGTTCAAGGTTCAATGGTCCAACCGTGGTTGAACCGATATTAATTAAATAATATTTTTTATAATTCTTAATATAATATATATAACAATGTTAAACAAAAAATAACATAACATTTAAAATTATTAAGCCCAATTTATTTATTTTTTGAGATTAATCCAAACAAATATAAAGATATGCTACATGAGCCATTGCTCCAGCCCATTCTTTTTTGAAAGCCTATGAAAATGTATTTAAATTAACCAGCCCACATGTTTTAAGGAACAAAAGGAATTTGGGTTTTGGATAGGATGGGCCCAAATCCACTTCTACTAAAACAAAGAAACCCTAGTTCTCTTTTTATTTCAACAGCCACCGTCCTTACCCCATCCCTTCTCAGTATCACGTTTTGTTCTGCTTTGCGTATGTTTGTTCTGCTGCTTCATACGTTTTTTTGTTCTGTTTTGTTCTAAGTATCACGTCTCCTCCTCTTCCTCCTCCTCCTCCTTTTTCTGCTGCAGCACGTCATCGTCGTTTCGCCGCAGACAGCTGCAACAATGGAGGAATGGACGCGGTGGAGCATCAAAACGACACAGTTTTCATTTTTTCAGGGAACCGGTCCAGGCCGGTCCACAATCGGTTATGATAGGTTTTACCGGTTTTGAACCGGTTCAGCGGTTCGCACACCGGTTCCACACAAGGCCGGTTCTGAATGTCAACCGAACCACCCTAGTGTCCGGTTCACGGTCGGACCGGTCCAACCAGCCGGTCCAATCCGGTTTTGACTGCCTTGGCTACAATACATAACCCACAAGTTCACAATTAGCTACAAATTGTTGAATAAACTAATTCACAATTTTGTTAACAAGAGTTCTAGTTTTGTCACTGTATAAGTGCATAAGACATTCAAAAAAGTTATCCGTCACTCAATAAATAACCCACAAGTTCAAATGTACATTGAACTAAGCATACATGACTTATAATTATGTAATAGCTGCGAGTGGTATGCTCTCTTATCAGACTTCAAATTAAATGTCTTTCATGGTTAACAATCATGACTAGATGATGATAACCAGAACAAAGTAAAACACACTTGACCAGCAAACCATAGAAAATTTGTTCCATGTTATAATGATACCCTGCCTATATTACAGAGAGCAAAAACTGATTTTGCTGAGATTGAAATATGATATGCCAAAATAACACTATTGATAATATAATAGAAATGGCAGTCAAATAAACAAAAACCTCAAAATATCTAATCATAAAAGCTCTAAAGAAAGAATGAGAAATGAGTGCGAACATACTAGATCCCTAAAGTTACAGAATAGTGAAATTTCAAACAAACATGAAATTCAACAATGTGTCGTAAGATATGACTATAACTATATCAAATTTCAGAAACCCCAACAGGATCTCTATCAAAATATGCAGTTCAAAAATCTATAAAAAATCAACCCTGGACAGAGCACGGAGGCGGAGTGAAGCGGCATCGGCGACGGAGAGCGTCAACGCATCTAGTTTGCGACTGGTTTGAGGGGGGTGAGGCAGCGAAGATGGAAATGGAGACGTCAGAGTTAGGGTGGGAGCATCTCTCTGGATAGCGGCGACGCAGCCACAAGAGGAGAGTTTCCTTCTTTCCAAGAACAGTATAAGTGTGGTATGTAGAAGGTTAGGGATTTAGGGTTTCTAATTCTAGTCCTATTCAGAAAATAAATGGATATTATTTCGTTAAAAACAATATTATTTATTATTATTAAAAATATTATTAATTATTAATTATTAATTATAAACAGGCTGGCCTATCAGGCCTAAAAGGCTTTTTCACAAGCCTAAGCCCAGCCTATTTAATTTAAAAGGTTTTTTAAAAAGCCTAAACCTGGCTTTTTTGTTAAACAGGCCAGGCCGTAGGCCCTTGTCGGGCAGCCTGGCCTATTCCCACCCCTATTCCACAGCAACAGAAGCTTTGTAGCCGCACTGCAAGATGCAGAAAATCAACACCACAGCACCTTACCTCCAATCCATTACAATCGAGAACTTGCAGCTAATCAATTGGAGAATTTCAAGCACTGCATGGGGTTCAAACTCCAATCCAGAAAGGAGAATTTTCTTCTGTTTAGTCTTGCATTACTCCAAGCCCACACCCTAACTTTGATCAGTTCGACCACTTTAATGAAATCCAGAGTTTATTGTTTAAACACCAATTCATTTCTATGAAGCCATATTGACCAAGTTGATGCAAACCATAGCATCCTCCATACCTTCTTAGATGCTCTACCCGGAAATAACCCTTCATGTTGTAGAAGTAACTCCTCCAAATTACCACTCAAAATTGTGTCAATACCTAACCAATTGTAAACATACATCCACACATAATATGAAAAAATGCAATGCACAAACAGATGTGAAGTGGACTCTGTTTCAGAATTGCAAAATCTGCAGTGTGGAATTGTCAGTTGTCATGATCCCCCTACTTTGCAGGTTATGAGAAGTACGAATCCTGTCTAGTATGCTTCTCCAACAAAAAGCACCCACCTTCAATGGTATACATGTATCCCACAGTAACTTGAAGGAATATTTTTGGTTTCCAATCTGCTCATCCATGATCACTTGGTATGCCTCCTTAACAGAATATGCAGTTTCTGATTGTCCTAGCCAACACCAAGTGTCTTCCACCTGAAACTGAATCTGATGGCCCGTAAGAACAACCATCAAACTCTGCAGCAGTTGTTCTTCCCACATAAACAGACGTCTCCCTCCAACGGAATTTCCAACACCATACATTGTTCCTGCATTCACCAATGTCTGCAACTTTTGCCTCCTTCTATAAAGAGATGCAAAAAAGCCTGTGCAAACTGGTTGCTAAAGCCACATCAGTAATCCAACATTCATTCCAAAAACCTATGCTATTCCCACTTCCTAACTTCTTAGTTATTCCCTGTGAAAGCCAACCAAACCTCCTAGAATCATTTCCCTCTAAACATCCTAAATCTCTCCACCATTTGGATCCTTCCCCCCCGTAAAGTTTTTTCACACCAACAGGACCTCCATATAAAAGGCTCTCTGTATCTAACCCTCATAATTTTGGACCGTAGTGAGTTTGGCTCATTAAAGAATCTTGCAGGTAATATAAGTACGTACGTTCACTTGACACTGACAACCGTACTGGCTATCCATACTCGATCATGGAGTACGTCACCCAAATCCCCCCCCCCCCCCGGAGATATAAAATCCAGGAAACAAGTCATTTAAAGTCCGGTCATGGTCCAAAGGCATGTAAAACTCGTCGTGTTGTTACACTACTGCCCACGCAGCCAGACGAGCTATCGGCGAGATACTCTTTCTCGGATTCGATGGAGTTGTGTCGTCCTAAACAAACAATATAAATCATTATGAATAAAGGGTAAATATTATCCTAAACAATATAAAAACATAAGTAATAATTGAATGATTATGAATACCTGGGGTGAAAGAGACTTCCCCCTTTGCTGCGACGGATTCGATGGACCACTGACTTTGTTATTATCCTAAACAATTAACAAAGATAAAGTATTAGTAAATATTGTCAAGTCATCTCAATTGTAAATAGAGAAAGACATAATTAATATAATGAATATGAATACCTTCGGCTCCACTAGCGCCACCAGCTCATCATTGTCTCGCTCCTCATCATTATCGACCAACACATGTTGATCTGGATAGCTCCCCTTTGTACTCACATGTGAAGGTTGGACAGTTGGGTGTCCTTCGGTTTGCATAGATGATATAAGAGTTCGAAGAGCCCTGGGTCCTTTAAAAGCGACCGGATAACATCCTCTCCAATCTTCTCCACGAGTAGTTGCTCCCGTTCGACCATGGTTCGCTCATGTGAACGTGATCCATGGAATTTCTAAATGCCCACTTGCCCTCCAACACCAATGACTCGGCCAGGGTGGTCATCTTTGTCCAGGCAGCAGCCAGGATATCCCGACGACCTTGTGGAACGAACGATCCTTGCGAGCTTTGTTCCTTCAACGAAGCCTACAAAGACAAAATTCAAAAAAAATGTGTAAGATACCTAGTGCCTGTTTGGTTTGCGTTGCAAACCACAGTTTGGCACCCAAACCCCAGTTGCTACAGTATTAGTAAATATTGTCAAGTCATTTCAATTGTAAATAGAGAAAGACATAATTAATATAATGAATATGAATACCTTCGGCTCCACCAACGCCACCAGCTCATCATTGTCCCGCTCCTCATCATCATCGACCAACATATGTTGATCTAGATAGCTCCCATTTGTACTCACATGTGAAGGCTGGACAGTTGGGTGTCCTTCGGTTTGCATAGATGATATAAGAGTCTGGAGAGCCCTGGGTCCTTTAAAAGCGACCGGATAACATCCTCTCTAATCTTCTCCACGAGTAGCTGCTCCCGTTCGCCCATGGTTCGCTCATGTGAACGTGATCCATGGAATTTCTGAATGCCCACTTGCCCTCCAACACCAATGACTCGGCCAGGGGGGTCATCTTTGTCTAGGGCAGCGGCCAGGATATCTCGACGACCCTATGGAACGAACAACCCTTGCGAGCTTTGTTCCTTCAGCGAAGCCTACAAAGACAAAATTCAAAAAAATGTGTAAGATACTAAAATTTTGTTACAAAGTACAAGTAGAATTAAATATTAATTACTTACAATCTTTTCAGCAACAGCGCGTGTGGGCTCAGATTTAATAACCCCCAACTTTGTCTTTCGACCTTCAATCCATGTATCCTCGAGTGAGGGTGGAGACAGAGGATCAATAAATGTCTCCTCATCTCTTGCTTCTTCCCGCTTCTTCTACAACTTCGCCTCCATTATATTATACCGAACCATTTTATAGCCACCACGAGACATCATGTGTTTGTGGACATTTTTTCTGGATCTCCTGTGCCTTTTCCGTTTTCTCTTGTTACAAATAGCACGTAGTCAATTCATCTAAATAAATATATTAGGTTGGTCTATTATAAAAAAAATTAACTTAAACTAACCATATAGGCAGGCGAGCGTCGGATCGCCATAAACTGGTCCTATGTATCTCGATCAAGGAAAGGGTAAATATCAGTAGAAGACTTGTCGGCCTTCTCTCCAAAGATGTACTTACTAAACAGGGTTGACTTAAACCCCGTCCAAAGCTTAGCCGCGTGTGAAAGCACTTTCTTCTTCATAGCTGTAGTATTCGGCATATCAAAATGGACCTATATTACAGAACAAAATAGAGGATTTAGTGTATGATAATATGCTTATATACAATAGATACAAACGAAGAGGCTAAAAACTTTACCGTGAGTGACTCCCAAATCTGATTTTTCACGTTCTCCGATACTTTAGCTCATTCCTCAATCAATATGCTAGCATAGCTTTTAGCTTGCACAGCCAAGAAACTAGAAAAATCCTTAGCATGTGGGCCAATAGCCTCCCCATAACTATCAAACTCAATGCAACTTCATATTATTAGGAAGGCGGGTTGTCAATTTTTTCATAGTGATGCATGATCTACCCCTCTTTTTGGAAGAGGTACTACCAGCACCGCCCTGTCAAGGAGGCATACCAGCAGACGAGGGACTACCAACACCGCCCTGTGAATTAGCCATATATATATATATGTATGCCTGTTTAGACAAAAAAATAATAAATTAGGTGTAAACAAATTAAAATTGCCAATAAGCGTTTTGAAATACAAAAGAGTTTTGAAATAAATTTGAGGCGAGCAGTAAGAACAAGACACCCAGAGCAGTAGGCAAAGAACAAGACACCCAGAACAGTAGGCAAAGGAGCAAAGCAGGCCATGAACCTACCTACACTACAACCTCAACCCTCTGTTACATTTAGACACTATAATACAAAACCTTCTTTTACTAATATCCTTTTAGTTGATAATCAAACCCATCTTGATCCAATGGCAGATCATGAGCTCGTGAAAGATATCAATCAATGATGTGCTAAAAATAATAAGCAAATATATCTATCTAAATAAAAACAATAAGCAAATGTGTGATTTAATTTCCCTAATTAATAATAAATTATCAGATCATCAACTCTATCCCTTGTAACACCCTTCTCGGGCACTACATCGTAAGTGACATTTTAAGGTCGAAAAGTAGGTTAATTAAATTTGGCTATAAAAGAATGGGGTAATTTTTTTCTTTTTCACAAGTCATAAATATAACTACTTTGATTTAAATGAATGAACTAAAAAATATTCCATTATCACAATTAGGGTCATAAGTTCGTAAATCATTTACATAATACCCAACCGGACTAATAAACGGAAATCATAATAGTATACAGATCCCATATAAAGATATGGAGACGCAGCTCCTAAAATATAAGATAATTGGAGTCGCAGCTCCGTAAACGTTAACATTAAGTCCCAAATATACCCAGCTGGCCAAACTAAAATAGAAAAGACAATCATTTCTCGTACATCGTGAGAAGGACAAACCCAACTGATGCGATCTAGTATAAACTCGATTTGAGTCCACTACCGACATCGTCATAAAAGACACTACTGAAGCTACTACAATAATAACTCTCAGACTAAGCCATTTTCCCTTCTAAAAGGCAAAACATGATCTACGAACCATCGACAGTATGGAAGACGTCCACTAGAAACTCCAACATATCGTCCTTATGCTCGAACATCATCCTCTACTATGTGTCAACCAAGCGACATCTTGACATCTCAATCTTCTCAAAAGAATACAGGAGGCACATAGCCAGCCGACATAGGCAATATAAAAATAAGGAGGTGAGATTTCCATTTATCTTACACATAAGGCAGATATGCAGTGGTACGACTCTCAGGTACGTACAATTAACAATATACAATCATATCATCACTCATATCAGAACAATAATGTTTCACAGAAACATGACCACAACACAACTTTTACCTAGATAGGAGACATCTAAGACTAGAGGAATGACCTCTGAATTCCTATACCATGGTTTTACGAATAGTCGGAGAGAGTGGTTCGGAGGATTGTTCCGGAGGTACCAGCCTAGGGTAAATAAAATGCGTCAACAGTAGCAACGTGCATGTCATAGGCTTTTTCGGGAATATCCTACACTACTAGAAAACACGTAGCATCTAGTCGAGTATGTCGGTGCATTGCAAGATCACCACGCCACAGAGGAGCTACCAACTGGGCCTAGATGAGTATTTCATACCCCGACACCCCCGAGCACCAACCAGATTGTCACTATGGAATTCGTACCCGCATTAAAGTGTTAGCTCCATCTCCTAGGCACAACGGCCTTATAGAACATAGTTTCACTATGTGTTTAGGCAAAATTGTCGGAAATGCGTTCTTCTTGTCTATCCACCGGATGACATCTTGATTCCATTGAAATCCTTTCAACGTGCTTTATCAGATGCTAGATGTTCTTAAGCCTGAGTCATCGGTATTTAACACCGAGCTAAAGTTCTCAAGTAACTTTTCATCTTTATGCAAAGATATCTTAAAACACTTGATTAAAATTCCTAACACATTATGAGATTGGATCACAAGTCCAATTATTTATTTTTCTGCACTTTTCTAGTTGAGCCTTTCTCTTGACTTCCAAGGAAAACAAATAAATCTTAGTCCATTAAATCTTATGGGGATATGGATAGTGAATTATCCATACTTTATGACATAAGGTCTTGTTCCACCCTACGTCATAAATTATTATGTTCGTATTTTCACTAAGTCGTTTATGACTTAGGTTTTTGCATTTTACCGTAAATGCTCGCCTTTGAAAATTAATATCCTTTTGGCTTATAACCAAAACCTTTAGACAAAATCAAATCAATTTTTAATAACAATTTCCATCAAAGATACACAAGTATCAATTTCTCAAAACATTTTTTTCGAAAATCTTTAAAAACGCTTAACGTCGCTTTTTATTAAATTTAGGCCCAAAAGCCAGACTTTTGAAAATATGGTTATTCACCTCAAATCTATTACTCTCCTAGGTTGTAATACTTATATTGAGATGTTGAAACACTGATTTTTGCATTTTCCTTTCAAGTTATACAAAATTCCTAAAAACTTGACCGAACGTCGTTACGTTCGAAAATCGCGTAATTTCTTTTTCAACGATTTTAAACTCTAATGGTCCAAAACTCATTTTGGAGTCTTAGGACACATAGTCAGGTATGAAAAACAGTCTCTAACAGTCCAATCATATATATTTTCGAAAATTGCAGTTTAGCCCCTAAACTTTCATTATTTGCAAAAGATCCTTATTTACTTAAAACCTTATAACTTTTTATCTATAACTTCAAATCACACCAAACCAACTTCTATGGTTTCATATCATAAAATATTTTTCATTCATCACAAAAATTCCAGAAATTATGTTTCTTCCCCATATTTTACAATATTTACAAAAAGGTCATTGTTTAGTAAAAAGTTTATATCTTCTTACATATAAGTCCAAATAACATCAAACCAATTTCTATAGTCTTATATAATTAAGGACTACAATAAGAATTCATAAAAATATAATTTGCAGAACATTCCCTGAAATTCTCAGAATTTGCATTTTAGTCCTTATATCTTCAAAAATTCATAACTTTCAATATAATCAACCAATTCAATTCAAACCAATTTTGAATCTTTAAAATAGGATAAGGCAGTCCTTTAAAATAGAACAAGGCAGTGTATACTGCCCTAAAGACAGTTTTGCAAACTTAATGATTTTTCTTGGTTTTGTTACTCTTTAAAAACTAGAAATACCCATAAGATTCCATGACTTTAATCATTAAGCTTTTCATTACTACTTTTCTTATCATGGCCGAACCCATGACCAACACAAATGAAGATTTTCTCTTCATCAATCAATCACAAAACATCATAAATGTTCATGTATTCAAGCACTAAATCATGGCATGATTATTTAGCATATTCAACATATTATCTTTCAATGATCAAGTAAGCATAATAACAATTTTCTTTCAACTATCATGCATCAAATAAGCATATACATCAGTCATCATGATCACACAACAATCACAACACAATCATGATACAAAGTCCTCTTAGAGGATCACATCGACATAAACACTTAACCCCACACTTAGGGTTTGAAACCAACACAAAAACATATTAAACCACATACATATCTACTTTAAGGTAGGATAGTGGTAATGTCCCCATACCTCATGTAGATCACTTGGAGATCAAACAAAAGAAGCAAACCAAGCAAGGTAGGCCACGGTTTTGTCCACCAAAACCTAGCCCAAAAATCATCAACAAAACAAAAAGGATTAGACATCTAGGCTTAGCTATGATCAATGAAGATAGTTCATGGTGAAAATCACTTACTTTGAAGTGAAGAAATTGAGGAATCAAAAGTGGATGATCATAGGTTAGAAAAACCCATTTCTAAGGAATGCTCTAAATGAGATTTTGTGTGAGATGACAAAGGCTTAGAATGATGAGAGGATTAAGGATATGATCTTGGTTTTTCAAACAAACAAGTGGATCATGGATTGGTGGTGATGGCCGAATGTTCAAAGGAAAGGAAGGAAGGGATTTTGTGTCATGAAAATGAATACAAGTTGGAAAGTGAAAGTGAAGAGGGTGAGTGTATGGTGGTAGCCTAATTGAGCACAAGAGAGTAAGGAAGAACTTTGTGTTAGGAAGATGAATTAGTGAACAAAAACTTTGTGTATTTGGTGAAAATGAAAAAAAAACAAGGCTAAGCATTAAAGATGAAATAAAATGGATGTGTGGAGGTGGTAATTAAGGCCGTGCACTCTTGGACAAATGAGGAGGAGAAATTGGCTTGTTAACATTAAATGTGAACCATGGTGGCAATTGACCATAGTTTTGGTTAGGTTAGGCTATAAAATACCATATTATAACCTAGCTAGTTTAGTAATCATCATGCTATAAAATATTGTGTGGTGAAGGTGTGGCTAGGGAGGTGTGACCGTGTTATACACCACAAAGGACGAAGGAGGATTCAATTTGGTCTTTGCCTTGTTAACTTCAAATGAAACCATAGTTTATGTTAACTAAACTAGGTTAGGCTAGTAATGAAACAAAATTAAATTGTGTGGAGTGTGGTGTGGCCGTGTACCTCTTTAAAATGAGGAGAAGCAATTTGGTTAATCAACTCAAGTGAAGACCACGGTTGAAGGCAACTAGACATAGGTTAGGTCAATGCATAAATATCTAGATATTTTGTTCTAGAATTTATGAGCATTTATGGTGAAGGTGACTCACTAGGTGACTCATCCTCTCTGAGTCATCATGGATGACTCGCCGTTCTGTCTCCCGGTGTATCTGTGCTCATCCGTATCAGATTCTATTGTTTACCTGATTAGGGTTTTTGAGAGTAAGATGATGAAATGAAAGAAAAATGAAATGGGTTTGGTTGAGTGGAGGTGGCTGCACGAAATTGGAGAGGAATTTGGGGTCCGAAAATATATTAGGGACACATTGGGAATTAGTTAGGAAATTAAGGGTATTATGGACTTTTCCATGTACAGATATTTTGTAAAATATCTAAAGTCATAATGACAAGTGGTGAGTCACTAGATGACTCAATAGAGTGAGTTGTCCAAGTTGAGTCATCACTCCTATCCTCTAGCACACCTCTGCAGATCCGTTTCCAGCTCTGTCGTTTTACCATATTAGGTTTTCCGCTCGTTTTTCGCTAAAATTTCACCCGATAAAATAGAATATTTTATCTTAGGGTAGAAATTATTGAAATATATTTTATCCCCAACAAGTGGCAACATTTTGAAATTTTTTGTTTTCGGGCCGAAATTAGGGTTTTTTGCGGTATAAAATTATACTAGTGAAAACGCAGACAGGTTTCCATCTGAGTTTTAACCCCAAAATTTAACTATAACTTCCTTCCATATAGAAGGTCTCAACTATGATTTTTTTTTCCTCAAAATCATTTTCTAGATCCCCGGTAATAATATGAAATACAATTATCGATCAAGACGCGAGAAAACGGGGTTTACATCCCTAGTACAAAATCACAATTAATTTCCAATATAATCACACCAACACTGGTTATCAATGTCATCATTTAGTCAAAACTCCATATTAGGTTTAGTTTTCATTCAGTCAGAACTCAATATTAGGTTTAGATATCAAGTACGCCAAACTGGTTCATCAAACCTTACATCAAACATATCAAGAAGCTGAATGGCATCAAGTACAGAGGAAGAATGAAGGAGCTTACTGGAGTGGTGACAGAAATGAGGGATACAAAAGAGCTTGATAACCAAAAGAACTACAATCCTTCTCAACCCAAAAATGAGGTACTGCCTCGATAGTTTCTGCAAAACCAAAAAATGTTTGAGAGAAATAGGAGAAATGGGAAATACGAGAAAGAGGGAAAACAGAAATGGTTAGGGCATTACTTACGTCAAGATTGAGAGAGAGAAGAGGACGGTGGAGGACGATGGCAGAGGTGACAGTGGCTTTGCAGAGAAGAGGGAAGAAAAGGTTGCAACAGAGATGAAGAGGGGTTAGGGCGCGGGAGTGAGCTATGAGCTATTGTTTGTGAGAGTTATGTTAACGTTACAAAGACATGTAACGTCGTTTGCTTGGACAACCGCTGTTACAAGTTTTCCTTCCAACCCAATTTTTTAATCTTATCCCACTTGTAACGTCGGTTGTGTCAAAACTACTGTTACAAGTCACTTGTAACATCGGTTATCATACAACCGTCGTTACAAGTATTTTAAATGAGCCAATTATTTACAATACTGCCACCGCCTCTTTTGTAACATTGGTTTCAATCTAACCGCCGTTACATTCAGTCGTTAAAGGCACATTTTCCACTAGTGCAAACAACTTTGTGCTTGTTTTGGTTTTGATTTTGGGTGGACCAAAATAAATTTTCCTTTCATTAAAAGTGATTTGTAGATTCTGAAGGTATTTGTTTTAAATTTGGCGTCCAATGAAATCAATTATGGGTAGGGTAAAATTACTTTATGAGAACCAAGAATTTCTACATTTTCCATTGAGTATAATTGATTCCAGGTGTGAAACTCATAATATTCTTTATATTTACACCTCAAAAGTAATTTTACTTTATCACACAAACAAAACCAATTCTTCTAAACTCACTTTTAAAATTTCATTACCAAATACAAATCAATTTTTTGAAATTCAATTTATTTTAAAATCAATTCCCTAAAAAACAATTGTATCAAAATCTTAAATAAACTGACCTTTAAACATCCCCAAAATCACTTTCACTTCAATTAGAATCAAATTTGGTTGTTCAAAATCTTAAACAAATAAGCACAAAGAAAGTAGGACGAAAGTATCTGCATCTTTTGGGACAAAAGTTTGATTTAGGACTTCATACGTGTTTGGATAAGCGTTTGATAAAAGTGATTTTAAATTAAATTGAATTTGAAAGAAGGAATTTGGGGAACATCTGTTGGGGCCAAAATTATTATTTTGAGAGTTTGACACAATGAGGAGATTGTTGGTCAAACGTTTAAAGAAGGTCAATAATCAAGAGTTTAAAAGAGCATTAAATGTCATGCTCGACATCATTAGTCGATGATGGATAGAAGACTTGGGAAGTGAAGATTGATGCCAAAAGTTAACAAATACATTCGACAATCGAATGTCGAAGACAGATCATAAAATTGTCTAAGGGTGCGTTTGATTTGCAAAAATGCAAGGGAACTGGACAGCATAAAAATTTTTGTCCCCTGTTTTATTTGAAAAGTGGTCATGGGACATGATAAAAAAGGGGTTGAGGGACAGGACAAAAACCCAAAATTTTGTCCCCCACCAAATCATGGGACAAAAAGTATCAAAAAAGACAAAATTATCCTTCCATCTCTCTTTCTCTCTATCTCTCTCTCAAAAAAGACAAAATTATCCTCACATCTCTCCCTCCCTCTCCCTCTCCTTCTCTCTCCCTCCCTCCCCCCTCCTTCTCTCGAATTTTTTCAAAGATATAAACGTTATGTATATATATATTTTGAAAGAACGTTAACGTTATATAACACATATTAATAATATATAATATTATTATGGTAGTAATAATATATTATCATGTATACCATATATTATTTATTGCCTAATACTTACATATATTAATATATATTACAAAGGGTATCATAGTAAAATTAATATTATTTTACTTATGCTATCAATTATCTATCAAACAATGTACGAGACAAAAAGTTGTACTGTGACTCAAGGAGTTATATTGTGCTATCCTGCTTGTCCTGTGTTATCCTGTGCATTAATGCGTATCAAACACACCTTGAGTCTTACCTCGACTGCACAAGGGAATGTATGAGCAAGGTAGAGCAGCCGCACCGTTGGATGACTTATTGTACATATGTATTTGTGTAAGTCAAATACGTATTATAAGGTCCATCTCTATCTTATTTAGAGATTCCCTTTTTTAACATATTATAAGCCAAGAACATATATATATATATATATATTGTGTTGAAAAAAATATAATTCTCATAACAAGGATTATATTTAGAAAATCAACCCTTATGTGTTGAATTTGTGTCATCATTCTAGAACATGAGTCATTCTCCTCAACTACACTTATCCTCAATGAGCCACATTTCTTTATGTTTATCTAATATATGTTTTTATATTTTATATTTTATATATTTCTAAATCTACTAATTATTGATTACATTATTCATTTTTAATATTATTTCAACATATCATAATTAAATTTGTATGAACTGATTTGAATGTGGTACTTAAAATTGTATTTCCACTACCAACAAGGTCCAACATAGTTGGTAGATGATTGAGTTCATTAAGCATATTATCAAAGGTTCGATTCATGCCGTTGTATAAAAAAGGTTTTGGATCAATGGTGGACATGCTTCTCAATGGTGCTTTGGATCACTCCGGGACCCTACAGTTTGAGTTTCTTGATCCTGACGACAACAATGTGGGGGAAGTTGACGACGAGACCCCGTTTCTTTCATACACACTGTTTCTTGATCACTTCTTGTAGGAGTTATCTACGACGCACTGTTTCTGAGGCCCCTTAGTCTATGTCTGTGGTACCCCCATCCTACTTCTCGTACTCCTGAGGGTGCGAGCCAGTAGGGGTGGGAATAGGCCAGGCCAGGCCAGGCTTTAGCTAAATAGGCCTGGCCTGTTTCAAAAATATCAAGCCTAAGCCTGGCCTATTACCTGACATAGGCTTTTTTTAAGGCCTGGCCTGGCCTTTTTAAAAGCCTGGCCTGGCCTGAAAGCCTTTTTAAAGGCCTATTTCCTGTGAAGGCCTTAATAAGGCCACAAGCCTGTTGCTAAATAGGCCACAGGCCTACTACTAAAAAGGCCGAAGCAAATAGGCCAATGATTAAATAGGCCTTAGGCCATAAAATACAAAATACAACAATAGATATTCAAGGTCTATGATAAAAACACAAAATAGTAGCAAATAGGCCTCACGCCATAAAATACAAAATACAACCATAACAAATAGGCCTCAGGCCATAAAATACAAAATACAACCAATAGATATTCAAAGTTTATGACAAAAACACAAAAAAGTAACAAATGCAACAAGTAGCAAAGAACACATCAAATCTTTAAGGTAATCTCTCCACGTCCTTCATTCACCTTCAAAATAAGAAAACAATTCATGTCATTAGACTAAAAAAATACTTTAAAAATAATTATGTTAACAAATATAAGGAATAAAACATGTCACAATGCAAAAGTTCTAACCTTTAACTTTCTATTCAAATTAAACTTATGACGAAGCCAATCCCCACCACAAATGAGTGCCTCAATAGATTCCTCATTTAACTTAGAGCGATATTCATCAATAACTCTACCTCCAACACTAAATGTAGATTCCGAAGCCACAGTTGAGATTAGAATGGCTAGTATATCAGCAGCCATCTTTGACAAAACCTTGTATTTTAGGCTGTTACTCCTCCACCACTCCAAGGCACTAAAAGGGTTATTACTATCAGGAATATAAACGCCTTCATCAAAGTAAGCTTGTAATTCTGATTTCATTGGAGGAACTGCTTCCTTCTCACACACAATGCTCATAATTTGGTCAAATCCAGTTATGACTGAAGATTTGGGCTCAGTGGAAGATGTTGGATTGTTGCCACCATTATTTCCTTCTGTAGAGGATGACTCTTCCAGACTTAGACAAACATACTCATCATATAACTCTTCCAATGAACATCGTACCTTCTTTATATTCTCTTTTGCTACTTCATCAGGCTTATATATCAAGGGAAAACATTTGTCAACAATGTGAAATTTGCACCTTGGATCCAAAACACTAGCAATCGCCATAAGCAAATTACATTCCCCCCAATACTTGTCAAACTTTATTTTCATTGGAGATGCCAATTCTCTCATGAAGAGATCTCGATCCTCAGCCGCATTGTCAATCACTTGTTTCACCCTCCAAACTTCAGCAAGATACAAATTAGCAGTAGGATACTCACTACCTGAGATCACATGAGTAGCTAGATTAAACACCTCAATAAGTTTACAAACTTTCTCAACTTTGTCCCAATTTTCAAGTGAAGGTGCATAATCATAGTGCGACTCTCTTTCCTTATAAGAAGCAAAAACAATCTTAAATTTTAAAGCAGTTGATAACATATGATATGTTGAATTCCATCTTGTTGGACAATCAATGATAAGCTTCCTATCTTTCAACCCTTTCTGTTCAACAACATCACAAAAAGACTTTAGCCTTGCATCGTTATAGTTAATATACTTCACACTTTCACGAATGTTGAAAATGATATCCTTGATCTTACTAAGTCCATCTTGCACTAGCAAATTTAGTATGTGTGCACAACATCTAACATGAAACAAGGCACCACCAAGGAATAACTTATTACTAAGAGACAAGTTCTCCTTAAGATTTCTCAGGCATGAATCGTTATAAGCAGCATTATCAACAGATACCCAAAAAAATTTATTTTCAATTCCCCAAGCTTTTAAACATTTAAAAATTGCATCAGCCACATCAATTCCACGCCTTGGAGCAGGCACTTTCACAAAACTCAACACTCTCTTTTGAAGTTTCCACCCTGCATAAATGAAATGGCCAGTGATAACCATATATTCTGCTACTTGATGGCTTGATTTCCACATATCTGTTGTTAAACTAATCTTACTCACACTTTTCAACAATGTCTTCAAATTTTTCTTCTCCGCCTCATATATTGCTAAACAATCATTTCTAGCAGTTTTACGACTAACTTTTTGAAAATCTGGATTTGCATATTGGAAAGCCCACATCCAAACATCATCCTCAACAATACTAAAAGGATGTTCATGAACCATAATAGCAGTGGCAATTATTTCTCTCATCTTCTCATTAGAGTATCTAACACTAGAACTCACAAATGGATTACCTGGATTAGAAGGCTGAAATGGAATGACTGTTTGCTTCTTTTCTTGAGCCATTTGCAACCTCCTTTGCAAGCAATTTTCGGAGTGTCTCTTAAGATGGCTAGTGCTAGACCCTTTCCCACCAGTAGCGAATTTATCTTTACAAAATTTGCAAACAGCTTTCCTTGCACCTCCAGCAATTTCAACCTCATCAAAATCATTCCATACAACTGAAGTTTTCTGCCTCTTCCTCTTAATGACAACCTCTTCAACTACTTGATCTTTGTCTTTTTCATTTCCTTGTGTGTTATCTTCTGGTTGACTTGAATTTGTTGGTGCACGTTCAAATATTATTTGGTGTGGTGGATAATTAAGACAACAGAGATATTACTATAATTGAAAAATAGTTGTTTAAGGAGAGTTTAACTCAAATTACTGACAGAAAAAGCAGAATGTGGAGAAGCTAGAGACTCATTAGTAGAAGGAACAACAAGAACATACTCGAAACAACAAGCACATACTCGAAACAATGCTAATCAGATGGGGCAAAATAAGACAAATTATATTCCTAACACAACAAAAACGTCAGAACAGAACAGAACAAAACGGCCGTCGTTTCAAAAACAGGGGAACGAACCTCGAAGACGGCGAGCGACAGCGAAGAGACGGCGAGCGACGACGGCGCAGCGAGGAGGAACGAGGAGGAACTGGACGAAGCGACGGCCGAACGAGGAGGAACCGGACGAAGCGATGGCCGAACGAGGAGGAACCGAACGAAGCGACGGCCGAACCGGACGAAGCGACGGCCGAACGAGGAGGAACCGATCGAACAGCACCATCTGGAGTCAGATGTGAACGTAGAAGATAGGAACGACTGAATGAGTGAGTCAGTGACAGTGAGTGAACAAGTTAGGGTTTCAGTCTGTTTAGGTTTTTTCCTTCTTTGAACTATATGTTTACTAATTAGGATAGGATTCAATAATAAATATTTTATGTCTTATTATTATATATTGTATATTTATTTATATATATTTAATATTTATTTATTATGTATATGTAATGCTAATCAGGCCGGCCTATCAGGCTTCGTAGGCTTTTTTCTGTAGCTCAAGCCTGGCCTATTTATCTAAAAAGGCTTTTGAAAAAGCCTTGACCTGGCCTTTTTATTAAACAGGCCAGGCCAGGCCATAAACAGGCCAGGCCGTAGGCCCCTGTCGGGCGGCCTGGCCTATTCCCACCCCTATGCGAGGAGAAAGGGTAATGTGCCCGAGGAGTCATCATTTGGAGACTTTCAGTTATAGTGACGTCTCAAGTGGCAAGGGGGAGTATCCCTCCGAGGCCTTCGATGGTGGGGATGATGTTGGAAGGTTCTACAACGGGCATCTCTAGGTTTGACCAGCTGTGGAGTTGTCTTTTTGTGTAAGAGTTTTGGAGTCCTTTTCTATATTAATTTTTATAGTATGTCATGGCTCTTTTATCTTCTTGTTGGAAAGTTGTAATTATGTCTATTTGAAAGACGTGTACGCATGACCGAAAAACCTTTTATTTATGTTGTGGATGTTTGTATTTTGATGTATGTAATATAGTTTTTAATTTGTTGTCTTTTTTGCTTTAAACATTTGCATCGTAAAGAAAGTTTTGTTTCTTATTGCTCTTCGAACATGGTTATTTCTTAAAGTATTTTCCGAAAGCAACCAACATTTTATTTACATTTCCACAGAGTTAGACACATGTAGCATCAAGGGGGTTGTTACAATAAGAGAAAAAGAATTAAAGTAGAGAAGAAATAAAGGAAACATGAGAGGGGAGATGGATAGTTTGGTATGAATAGGGAGATCAGATGCAGATCAACAATGCATCTCATGCTTTTCAGGGTCACTCAGAACCTCATAAGCTTGGGCCAGTACCCAAAAATTTATAAAATTTAAAATACAAAAATAAACATGTCGAGCCTTGCTTCACTTGATTTTGAAGGTGGCATAGATTGAACTTACAAACCAGCCATGCTAAAGCAATCAAAAGATTAACAACATGAATTCGAAAAAACAAAATAGTAGAAATCACCCACCAAACTTCACCACAAATTCCTCCAAAACAAACACGAAACACTAAAATTGCCTACATAGCTAAACAAAATCGTGAAATTTAACCCTAGGTCAGTCATGAAAACCTACCACTACCACTACCACTACCACCACTACTACTACCACTACTATTTTGAAGGTGGCAAAGATTGAACTTACAAACCAGCCATGCTAAAGCAATCAAAAGATTAACAGCATGAATTCGAAAAACAAAATAGTAGAAATCACCCACCAAACTTCACCACAAATTCCTCCAAAACAAACACAAAACACTAAAATTGACTACATAGCTAAACGAAATCGTGAAATTTAACCCTAGGTCAGTCATGAAAACCCACCACCACCACCCTCGATGACGACTACTACTACTACTACTAAAATTGCCTACATAGCTAAACAAAATCGTGAATTCGAAAAACAAAATAGTAGAAATCACCCACCAAACTTCACCACAAATTCCTCCAAAACAAACACGAAACACTAAAATTGCCTACATAGCTAAACAAAATCGTGAAATTTAACCCTAGGTCAGTCATGAAAACCTACCACCACCACTACCACTACCACCACTACCACGACCACCGCCACCACTACTACTACCACTACTACTACTACTACTGATATATTGATTCAACCTATCCATTTAATTATCATTATTGATTTATTGTCATTAATATATTGATTCAGCCTACTCATTTATTTATCATTATCATCATCAATATATTGGTTTAGCCTACACGATGGTGATTTGATTGTATTTGATTTCAATATAATTTTAAGTAATATTGATATTTGAAATTATTACAGGAATATTTAAATTTGATTGCCATTTAATAGCCCAATATGTGTCATTTGTAAAGCGTGTTCAAGTACTTTGACGATTTATAGTAATAATCAAATAAAATATATTTTAAATTTACTTTATGATATTAATTTTTTTAATCAAGTAATGTTAATATTTATATTATAACAGTTAAATTAAATGGATGTTTATATCAATTAACATACAGACATGATATGCATACGATTTTTAAATTTTTAAATTTTCAACTATTAAGTATCTCGTGGATTTCATGGTATTTTTAAATTTATAAAAATATAAAAAAATAAAAGAAAAATTATTTAATTATAAATGATAAAGGATATCTATACATAATCACTTCAAATATAAAATCAATTTAAGATATATAATTTGAATTTGAAATATTTGCTTTTAATATATTGAATTTCTTTCCTTATATATGCCATTTTATTATTATAGAGTAATAAATTTTTATTGCTTTCAAAATTCAAAAATATTAAGTTTTAATATTTATTGCCTGTTAATGTTGAATGATGGCTATTTCCATCTTTTAATGCAATAAAATATTTCCTTTTGGTCTACCAAAAAAAAATGTATTTCCTTTGAGATCCAATTAAACACTTGACTAGTCATCCCTTAGCTTATGCTTTGATCGACGAATATGATTCTTACGAGGTGGTGGCATCATAGAGTGACACGTGTGAGAAAAATTTTCTGCAAACATTTTCGTATATATTAACTAGATAGATTATAGATTTTAGATTTGTGTCATCATTCTAGAACATGAATAATTATCCTCAAATACACTTATCCTCAACGAGCCACATTTCTTTATGTATATCTAATATATGTTTTTATAATTTATTCTTAATATATTTCTAAATCTACTAATTATTGATTATATTATTCATTTTTAATATTATCTCAACATATCATAATTAAATTTTATTGGAAAATAGAAATATTTATTAGTAGAGTGAAATAATTAACTACATATTAATGACTTTATAATTTAATAGAAAACTTCAAAATTTATTTACTAAAATAAGTTAATCATTTGCCTAATTACTTAAAATTGTATTTCCACTATCAACAATATCCATCATAGTTGGTAGATAGTTGATTCCTAGTTGATTCAAAGGTTCGATTCCGGCCGTTGTATCAAAAAGACTTTGTTGGGTGAGAGATAAAACTTATCTCTTTAATCTCTAAGCCTCGAAAACGATTAAAAAGTGCAAATACATTATCTCGAATGTCATATCTCACTAAAACACCCACCATGTATGGCATACTATCTTGCACCATAATCAGTTTCTGTAGCTACATTTTTAGCACGAGATTTTTTGGTGAAAACCATCTCCATCTCTTCCAAGGGCCTGCCCTTGGTTTCTGGGAGGAAAAAGTAGAAGAAGATCCAAGCTAATACAGATATACCAGCAAACATGAAAAAGGCTCCACCTATGGTGATTGCTTTGTAGATTGAAATAAAAGTCATGGAAACAACAGCATTCATGGTCCTGTTCACAGCAACTCCAATACTTGCCCCTTGTGCTCTCAACCTCAAAGGAAATATCTCAGAGCTATAAACCCATGTGACAGGCGCAAGCCCAATATTAAAGAAAGCCACATAGACGTAACAGGCTACAATACTAAGGCTCAAGGCCCACAAGAGCTTTTTCTCGGAATGTTCGACCATGGTCAAGCTGAATCCCAACACTGCCAATCCACAAATCATTCCTGTAGTGCTTATTTGCAAGAGGCGTCTTCTACCAATTCTGTCAAGCAAAAAAGTGGATATGAACAAGAAAATGATCTTTGTAAGGCCAATCCCAATAGTTGCAAGCAAGAGCTTATCCTTAGTTTTAACACCAGCTTTCTTAAAGATTCTTGGACCATATAACATGACAGCTTCAATTCCTGTTGCATGCTCAAAGAAGTGGATCCCAACTGCTGCAATTAGCATCCAACGAACAGGAGGTGTGGGCCTCAAAAGCAACTCTGCCCAAACCCCTTCACCATGGTGATGGGACTCTTTTGGGAGCTTCACAATTTCATCTTCGCAATTCTCATCAAACCCTGCAGCAACTTTTATTTCCTTGAAACGAAGTTCTGCCTCTTGTGTTGTATTGCTAACTTGCATTAGCACCTTTTTTGCATTTCCTAGACGACCCTGCATCACCAACCACCTTGGAGACTCTGGCATCGTTAGAATCCCAAAACCCAACCCAATTGATGGTATTGCTGCAATTCCAAGCATCAATCTCCACCCAAGTTGCAAACTTAATTTTCCTAAAAGGTAGTTTGATACATACCCGAGGAAGATACCAAAACCAATACAAAGCTCGGGTAAGGAGGTTAGAAAACCCCTTGATGCTGCAGACGATATCTCTGCTGAGTAAACTGGTGCTACCATAAGAGCAAACCCAACACCTAAACCACCAACACACCTTCCAACCATTAGAACTGCATAGTTTGGTCCATATCCCATCAGAACTGCACCTATCAAGAACAGGACTGATGCCAAGAATATTGTGTACCGCCGACCGATGTAATCAGAGGTTTTACCGGCAGTTAAGGATCCCACCAATGCACACAGGTTTAAGATTCCTGCTAGAACCTCTTGTTGGGTGTCACTCATTCCTATATCTTCCTTTATGAATATCATCGCTCCACTCATAACCCCAGTATCTGAAAATCATCATAATCTATCTATAGTTATTCAAAATATATATTCACAACCAAGGTGTGCATTTATCATGTGACATGTGACACAATAATTTAGTTTAAAGTATTAATTTGGTCCCTATATATGACACAAAATCTTCATTAGTCCCTATACGTAGGATTTAATGTATCATTAAAGATGGTAGGATAACGGGAGAGATCGGGTATAACAATTGCATGTATGAGAACCTTTTTAATAATTTTTTATATATCGAGATTAAATGAAAAATTCATGTCACTCATAAAAAGATGAAACAAAGGAAAGAAGTTCAAGGTTAAGGAACATATTTTGGAAATTTGACTTACAAAATGTATGTACTACGACACATTGTATTGTAGAGATCAGAAAATGATGAAAGAAAGAAATACAGAAAATAGTGAAGGGAATGCAATATTACCATAACCAGATATGATGGATACCATTGAAGCGACTATAGCACAAGAAAAAGCATATTTGTTTAATCTCGTCGTTTCCTCGTCTTTACCACCGTGCTCCATTATAGTCACCATGATATATTAAAAAAAAATTCTCTTCCTCTCCGGCTACCGCCAAATTTCTAAACGAGTAAAATGGCTCCTCAATATCCTTCGTTCCAAGGTTGTTTATATAGGAATTGAGGTTGACCAAGAAGTGAAGTGTCTATCTCTTTGGCCAAAAAAGGAAGTGTCTATCTGTAATAGACGTAATTGCCGGGAATCCAAATCTGTATGATTAGGATAAGTTTGACATCTCTAAACCATGTTGGACTTGGGGGTGTTAAAATAAGATTTTATTTTATTTTTTTAAACATGGTTGGTAAATTTAATTATCAATTACTTATAATTAGGTTTATTATCCAAATCACCTTAGTTATGGAAGAAATAACTAAATTTTACTTCTTCGTTGATGAAAACTCAATTACGAGTGACACAACAACAAAAAAACTCAGTTATGAGTCAACTATTGCAATGATTAATGACTTGCAGCACCAAGAAACATCTATTTATTAGTTAATTTTTTTTTTATAAGTATCCTTTCATTTGACTTGTGAAAGATTAATCTCCGGATATTGTTTTGATTAAAAAAAAAACTCCAGATACTGTTGGGTCGGGTGCCTAAACGGGGATTCCTCCCAATAGATTTTTGTTTCCATGCACATGAATTTATGAATCGAATCTAGGACCACATGCTTGAGGGACTCAAGCCCCTTCCACTTTTACCGACACACATTGATTGATAGCTTATGTTTTAGAGTTCGTTTGTTATTACTTATTTTATTAAAAAAAATATTTTTTTAATCGAATAATCATTTTTTAAAACTTTTGTGTATTTGCCTTTGCTTTTGGAAATAATGAAAAGCAGAAAAAAAAAATTAATTTCATGGTTAAAATGAAAAACAACTTTCATTAGCTTTTGGAAAAAAGCACTTTTTATAACTAACTACTGTTAAAAAAATGATTTTTTTATTGTAAACAAATACAAATCTGTTTTTGTTTTTCTTTAAAATCTCTAAAAATAATCATTAAATTATTTTATAACAAAATCACTTATTTTTTAATCTTAAACAAATGGGCTCTTAATCGGATGTTCAGTTGATTTCTGTTTGTTTTAATCTCCCTGTAACTATCATTTTTTATTGCTTCCTTAATAAAACTGATATTATAAATAAAAAAATTTCGATCACAATAACTTTACAAAATTAGAGGTATCCAAATAATATTTATTATCTCAAAATTATTATTTAAAATATTGAGTTTAATTTGTATCAATCAAATTAATTTAATGCAATGCAGTGTAAAGATTTTTACACAGACAGCCAATCAGAAATCATGGAGTTGATGACTTTTAGAGTAATTAAGATAAGAATCAAGCATTTATAATGGTATATCAATTTCTGATTGGTTGACAGTGTAAAAAAAAACTTTACATTATCAGTATATATCAATTAAATCCTTTTTTAAATAATTCAAACATTTTAATGAAAATCAAATTTGTAAAACCAAATTTATTGTAACAAAAAAAACCAAAATTATAATAAAAAAAATTAGGAAAAAAATATGGGATCATGTCTAAGAAAAACAGGAGGGCAAAATTAAGAACATCAAGTTACGATTGAATTTGTTAAAGATGGTTGATATGGTGGTCTAAAGAAAATGATTACCAGTTAGGGAAGGGTTAGGGTAGAATTCCTTAATATTTGTCGACCTTCTTATAATTGCCGTGATCGACGTGGGGTTATCCTTTTTTTTTTTTTTTTTTTTTACAATAAAAGATCACTGCATCTCGTTATCAATCAAAGAGTTAATGCTATTAGGATATCAAAAAAAAAAATGAGGACTAACATTATCTATGACCACCATAACAAGGTTATGAGTAACCATATTGACTTACATCCTAGTCAACTCCACATGAGAGTTTTGACAAAAAACAGAGAGCAAATCCTTACATGAATAAATAATAACACCAAACTCAGGAACATCATCATGAGCAGATTTCACACTATTCATTACTACTCTCTCTGGTCCTATATATAAGAAGCAAAACCCTAAAACATACATACCAAGGAAATGCATTGAAATAAACTATTTGTAATTAATATTCATATAAATTTACAAAATTATCCCTTATATAATTAATGAATAAACCTACTTATATTGAAAGTTACATTGTCTCGTAAATATAAACCCTATTATAAATAAGGGTAAAATTGGAAATGAGCATTTAATATTTGTCAAAATGTATGCATGTCTCTTATATTTTGGACCAAAAAAAGTAGTCATTTGCCTCTTATAATAAGAACCGGATGGAGTATTTTGGAGTCTATCACCTTCTCTCTGCAAATCTGTCATCCAGTTGGTAGCAGAATAAAGCCCAGCAGCCTCCCCCATATGAATCTCCGAGATTGGCTTAAACCAATAGGTTTTGGCTCTCAAAAAATTCCCAAACTCATCTCTAAGGCACATACCAATACTAACCTTTAGTGTTTGTAAAAAAGGAAACATCAATATTGCATTTGACAAACCCCGAGGAGGTTTACACCAAAAAACTGGTGCAGCAGCTAAAGAATTGCTAGCAGAGGGCTGGACATCCACAGCACGAGCTTTTAATGTGGGGTTATCACTTGTTATGGAAATTAACTATTCAAAGTATTATGTCAAAAAAATAAATATTCAAAGTATTATTTTGGATAAAGGATTGAGCACAATATCTAACCTGATTATTCCTACACTAGATATGCTTCTGCCTAATTTATCAAAAAAAAAGAAAAATGCTTCTGCCTAGGAGTAGGAGGCACCTGTCATTAACTTCAAAAGGATCCGAAAACATAACAATAGCCATTGTAATAATTCTGACTCGGTCCTCAGATAACATTAAAACCAGTTTGGATGAAGCTGGAAAGAAAAAAAAGAGGGCATTATGGATATGCCTAAATAAGATAAATAAAAAGAGTAGTATTTTAACAAAATCAGAAAAAAATTAAATAGAATTTTATGAGTTGCTGGAAAAAAATGATAAGAGAATCTGGAGAATATTGCTTCCTTTTCGAACCAAAAAGCAAAAACATCACATCAATACAGTACATAATTATAAACGTGTATGAATTCGGAGCCGTATAATTTAGATGTTTTCTCATTATATACCATCATGTAATTGGTCTAAGTAGTAGCGAATTTGGGCCTCTTAAACAAGTAATCAGGGGTTCGGTCCCTAACTCTTGTATATAGAGAAAATCTAATTGGGAGATATCAGCCCTTCAATATCGTTCAATATCTCGAAGGATTAGTCTATGCAGTTGTGTATGGAGGATATCTTTGGAAACCAAAAAAATTGATTAGTGCAATACGTGGCCACCATTGTGTTTAAGGTGATTGTTGGTTTCAACACCAATTCAGACAGCACATGAATATGGGGTTCGTTTTAAAACATTGTCTCTCTTATAAAATTTAAAATATTTTACAGAAATCCTTTTCCTCTGAAATTCGTTTCTGAAATGTTAAATTAATAAAACCTTTTTATTTATAAAATTGTTCATCTGGACCAACTTTTCGTAAAACAAAAGACCTTCTATTTAAAATGACTTTTTTTCCTTGATAACATTAAAATATCTTAGAGATTTCTTTCGTTTTTTTTTTTAAACAATTTGGGAAATTAACAGCAAAGTGATTTTTCACTGTTTGTCCTCGCTAACACTCACTTCTTAAATCTTATTTCAAAATCTTCTTGAATTTCTCGAATTCGTGAATTTTAACAAAAATGTCCATATATCATATTATTTTGACAATCTTCCGATTGACGAAAAATAAAACCCTTAAAATTTCTAATTAAGGCTTTTAGCGGCTTAACCATCATCATCAAGCTATAGTCGATGCCATGCTCTCAATCAGTAGGATCATACCAAACTCAATCAATATATGTATATAGACAATTCTACGATCGATGTAAAGATTTAATTGATATCAATATAATAATTTATAATTGGTTGATAGTATAAATTATTTTACTGATAATCTATCGAAAGTAAATTCTTATCATAACAGTTAGTGCAAAAAAGTACACAGCCATTCTCTCCATTGTCATATCTCGCAAAAGAAGTACAACTACACCTCCATATTCTCCAATGTCATATCTGACTAAAACACACACTACGCATACTATCTTGCATCAGTTTCTGTAGCTACATTTTTAGCACGAGAGTTTTTGGTGAAAACCATCTCCATCTCTTCCAAGGGCCTGCCCTTGGTTTCAGGGAGGAAAAAGTAAAAGAAGACCCAAGCTAATGCAGATATACCAGCAAACATGAAAAAGGCTCCACCTATAGTGATTGCTTTGTAGATTGAAATAAAAGTCATGGAAACAACAGCATTCATAGTTCTGTTCACAGCAACTCCTATACTTGCCCCCTGTGCTCTTAACCTCAAAGGGAATATCTCTGAGCTATAAACCCATGTGACAGGCCCAAGCCCAACATTAAAGAAAGCAACATAGGTGGAAGTGGCTACAATACTAAGGCTCAAGGCCCACAAGAGCTTTTCATTGGAATGATCCACCATGGTCAAGCTGAATCCCAACACTGCCAATCCACAAACCATTCCTCCTGTGCTTATTTGCAAGAGGCGTCTTCTACCAATTTTGTCAAGCAAGAATGAAGCTATTATCAAAAAAATGATCTTTGTAAGGCCTACCCCAATAGTTGCAAGAAGGAGCTTATCCTTACTTGTAACACCAGCTTTCTTAAAGATTCTTGGGCTATATAGCATCACAGCTTCAATTCCAGTTGCATGCTCAAAGAAGTGGATCCCAACTGCTGCAATCAGCATCCAACGAACAGAAGGTGTGGGCCTAACAAGCAACTCTGCCCAAACCCCTTCACCATGGTGATGGGACTCTTGAGGAAGCTTCACAATCTCATCTTGGCAATTCTCATCAAACCCTGCAGCAACTTTTATTTCCTTGAAACGAAGTTCAGCCTCTTGTGCTGTATTGCTAACTTGCATTAGCACCTTTTTCCCATTTCCTAGACGACCCTGCATGACCAACCACCTTGGAGACTCTGGCATCATTAGAATGCCAAAAGCCAAGGCAATTGATGGAATTGCTGCAATACCAAGCATCAATCTCCATCCAAGTTTCAAAGTCAATTTTCCTAACAAGTAGTTTGATACATAGCCAAGTAAGATACCAATACCAATACAAAGCTCAGGTAAGGAGGTTAGAAAACCCCTTGATGCGGCAGAGGAAATCTCTGCTGAGTAAACTGGTGCTATCATAAGAGCAAACCCAACACCTAAACCACCAACACACCTTCCAACCATTAAAATTGCATAGTTTGGTCCATATCCCATCAGAACTGCACCAAGCATGAAGAGGATAGATGCCAACAAGATTGTGTAGCGGCGACCGATGTAATCAGAGGTTCTTCCAGCAGCCAAGGATCCCACCAATGCACAAAGGTTTAAGATTCCTGCTAGAACCTCCTGTTGGGTGTCACTGATTCCCATATCATCCTTTATGAATATCATGGCTCCACTCATAACACCAGTATCTGAAAATGAAATCATAATATATAGTTAAAAATATTCACAACGTGTGCATTTATCTAAAACAAAAGATTAGAAAGATGAAACAAAAAAAAAAGTCCTAGATTAAGTTTAAGATATTTTGAAAATTTGACTTGCAAAAGTTTATGTACTACCATGTGTTGTAGAGATCAGAAAATGATGAAAATTAGGGAATATAGGGGTGATAAAATTTTAAGAAAGAAATAGGGAAAATAGTGAAGGGAATGCAATATTACCATAACCAGATATGATGGATACCATTGAAGCGACTATGGCACAAGCGAAAGCATATTTGTTGAGCCTCGTCGTTTGATCTTCTTTGCCACCGTGCTCCATATTTGTTGAATCACGATGATATATTATAAGTTTTCTCTTCCTCTCTAGCTACCAAATTTCTATACGAGTAAATGGCTCTTCAATATGATTTATTCTGGTATGTTAATTCAGATGGGTAAATTAATTTGTGGATAACTAGCTGCACCAATATTCCTTAGTTCCAAGGTTGTTTATATAGGAATTGAGGTTGAACAGGAAGTGAGGGAAGCGTCTATCCGGTGGCTCCCAATGACAAGGGACATGTTCAGGATAAATCTGTAGTATACGTGATTGCAGGGAATTCAAATCCGTATATTTGGAATAAGCTTGATTATCATATTAACTTACCTCTTTTGACTATCAATGTTCTAAAGACACTAAAATAACTAAATTTACTCCATCCGTTCTCTATTATAGGAAAAAAATTAAATAAAACATACATATTAAGGTGACTAGTTAATCTCATTTAATATTGTTAATTTTATTTAAAAAGTTAAATTTGTTACCTAAATTATCATTCATCTTATTTATTAAGCTTGTGTTGTTGGAAATAAAAGGAGCCATTGGCAAACAAAATTTATATTCAATGAAGGATATTTTGTGAATAATGTCATTAAATTGTATGGAAGTAGTTAAAATTTGCTTATATATTGGACCAAAAAATTTGGAATTTTTTTGCTTATAATAAATATCGGAGGGAGTGCTTCTTTGTTGATGAAAACTCACTTACGACTTAACTTTGCAATGAGGTGACTATAAGAGCAAGTATAAGGTGACTTTTTTTTGGAGTATCCTTTCATCTAATAGGTAAGAGAATAATCCTAAAGCGGAGATTGAAGACTCCTCTATTAATAGCATTTTTTTTTTCCCATACATATGAAATCTAGAACCACATACTTAAAGGACTCAAATCCCTTTCACTTGAATCAACATTTGATATTAAGTTGATTTCTATTATTTTAATATCCCTGTAGCTAACATTTTTTACGGCTTCCTTAATAAAACTCAAATTATAAAAGTAACTATTATTTTGATCACAACATTTTTACAAAATTAGATGTATCTAAAAATATTTATTATATCAAAACCATTTTAAAAAAAAACAAACAAACAAACATAGATTACTATACTACAGACCTTGTTTAATCAAACCAAATTCATAAAAGAAAAAAAAAAAGCAAAATATATGAGATCATGTCTAACAAAACAGGAGGACAAAAGAACATCAAGTTAGGATTGGATCTGTTAAAGAAAGTTGATATGGTGGTCTAAAGAAAATGAGTACCAATGAGAGAGGGTTAGGGTGGAATTCCTCAATATTTGTCGACCTTCTTAAATTGCCGTGATCAATGTGGGGTTGTCACTTGTTATGGAAACTATTCAAAGTATTATTTTGGATAAAGGATTGAGCACAATATCTGACCTGATTATTCCTACACTAGATATGCTTCTGTCCAGGAGGCACCTGTCATTCAACTTCATAAGGATCCAAAAAATTAACAATAGCCATTGTAGTAATTCTGACTCGGTCCTCAGATAAGATTAAAATCAGTTTGGGTGAAGCTGGAAAGAAATAAGGGGGGCAGGTGACCCATTAATTATGGATATGCCTCAATAAGAGAAATAAAAAGATTAGTGTAACAGAATCAGAAAAAATTAAATAGAATTTTATGAGTTGCTATAAAAAATGATAGACAATCTGGAGATTACCCTCTTTTTTTTTTTTTTATCAAAATCTGGAGATTACTTATCGACCAATAATCAGTACGACGTATGTTACTCGTTTGACAAGGTTAATTAAGGCAAAAATATTAAACTAACCAAAAAATAAAAAATTATTTCCTTAAATAAACATTTCCTCCAATTATTTCTCAATGCACGTATCTTTTTTCAAACAACTCCGCCTATGTTCTTTTTAATAATCAAAATAATTGAATACATTTTCATTTTCAAACAAAAAAAAAACGCTAACAAGGGAACAAAGAAGAGGAAGAAAAAAAAGGTAAAGGCAAGAAGAGAAGCCCACAATTGAGATGCTGATTTTCCAAAAAGAAAAAAGGTAGCAGCAGGAAGGTCGGCTTCCCAAATGTGACTTCTCATAGTAAAAAATGTGTAT
This sequence comes from Echinosophora koreensis, assembly GCA_035048595.1. NCBI lineage: Eukaryota > Viridiplantae > Streptophyta > Magnoliopsida > Fabales > Fabaceae > Echinosophora > Echinosophora koreensis. The sequence continues at coordinate 317,619 of JAPCYP010000069.1, forward strand.
TTTAAAAAATAATGAGGAAAAAAGTATATAATAAAAAATAATTTTTATTTATTTTTATATTTTTGACGGTTAAGTAACATTTTTTTTTTTAAAAAGGACCGTGTTGTTTTTTATTATTTGATGATAATAACAATTGAAAGGAAAAGCACACAAATAATAAAACTTTGACAAAATAAGTAGATTGGTTTTATATGTTTATTTTATTTTTTATATTGGTCCTATAAGTTTTTTATTTTTCAAATTGGTCCTATGCGTTACGTTCCGCTTCCATGTTAGTCCTTTCCGTCGATTTCGACCTTACAGAATCAGATCAAATGCCACGTGTCGGACTAAGGTGATAGTCACGTCAGATCAAAACTGACGGCGTTAGGTCAAAATTAACGGAAATGACTAATGTGAAAACGGAACGGAACGTAATGTGTAGGACAAATTTGAAAAATAAAAAATTTATATGACCAGTATGAAAACTAAAATAAACTTATAGGGCCAACTTATCTATTTTGCCTAAAACTTTATAGATAAATTCAATATTTACAAGATGAATGTGTAAAATGACAAAAATTGTATGTATAGAGTCACTATATGCCTCCTCCAAATCAAGCAAGGCACTTGTTAAAATCAAGAGATTCAATTTTGAATAGGAAGTAATTACCAGAGTTTCTTCAAGACAAAACATGTCAAAGGAACGTGGCATAACTGTCACGTACGTGTCAATGATAGTTATTTGTTTATAAATATCAGTATTATTAAAATCGACTCGGAATGACCGTTCCAACTGATTAGACCGGAAACTAGTCATATAGCCAGTCCAGTTGAGGACTTGAGGTATCTAACCGGACAAGACATCAACCCAGAAAGAACCGAGTTCACCCAGCCGATTTTGAAGAAAACAGGCAACCCGACCGGGTAACGAAAATCGGATGGATCTGAGGAAAAAGCATACGTGGACAAAGAAGAAGGCGACAAAGAGGAGGGAGAAGGATTTAGTGAATTTTGAGGCCGGTGATTTTTTGCCTGATCAACTTTCTTTGAAAATGGTATTCTTCATTATCTATCGTTGTCCTTAACAAGAATATTGCCTTCCTTTTCGACCAAACGCCATTTCCCTAAAAGTCACCCCCTCAAATACAGTACATAATTATAAATAGAGTTAGGTATGCGGATCGGTCCGGTCCGGTCCGGTCCGTTTAAGTCCGGTCTGTATAAGTCCGCACTTAAACAGATCGGACTTAATAGTCCGCATGATAAATGGACTCTGGAAAACAGAGTCCGCGTCCGGTCTGCATGGTCCGCGGACTAAACGGACTGTCCGCAGACTCTACACTTTTTTTTTTAACATATCAAGCATCAAAAACAAATAATGTCTTACGGAGAAAAACAAACCAAATAAACATTAAATCCAAACTACATACCAAACCAAATTCATGTTAATCAAAGATATTATATCAAACCAAACACTTTGGAATAACCTTAGAAGAAGTGACATTAACAACGGGGACCATTAAAATGTAACTAACAAGGATCACAAATCACAAGTTTGATACAAAATACCAACGAAATTGAAATGCAAAATAAGGAACAAAAACAACAATATTACAAGTTTGAAATTAAAGCTACATGTTGAAATCAGTCATCAATAACAACTTTAGTTTTTCCCTTTGATTTAGCAAGTTCTATATTTACCACCCAACATCTTATAAGCAACCGCGTCAACCTCCATTTTTGCAATATTAGTCAAGATTTGACCAAAAAGTAGGGAGCACCTAACACTTATATATCACCAATTATCTGTAGGGAAAGTTTAGTACCCTGGTTTACTACCAGCGTTTATAATAGCACAACTCAGGAATAATAGATTCAGTTTAACCGTTATACACATTCTTTTCATTTTCCCAAAAAGTCAAAACCCACAAACAAATTATTTCTAACACTGAAAATCCCTCACAAACAAAGTTTTTTATAAAATAAAATAAAAAACTGTAACTGTCCACGGACTAAGTCGGCATAGTCAGCGGGTTAAACGGACCGGACCCAAAAAGCCCGCATTTAAATGGACTCGTATTTTAAGGTGTCCAAGTCCGCGCGGATTGTGGGTTAAACGTACTGTCCGCGGATCCGAGTCCATATACCGACCTCTAATTATAAACGTTATGGATTCGGAGCCGTGTAATTTAGGTGGTTTCTTATTGATCAGGGAGATATATAATTCGTTACGTGGCCATCGTTGTCATCAAAATGCGTTTGAAGACTCGAATGCAACAAGATTATTATCCTTTGCAGCTCAAGATAAATTCATGCATGACGATTAAAGTGGATGGGTGGAGGTGTGATAGCGATGACTCGTGCTAAAGCCAAAAAGTATGGCATAATCGTCACTCTGTGAGGCTCCAAACAAAATCAACATATCAAGATAAAGACATGACTTAAACTCGAAAGTCAATTCCTTCTCATTCATCTAGACTAGGTTTACATTTATAAGAGCATCCACATCCCAGCAACTCATTTTGGAGTTCTTAAATAGGTCTTACTATTATACATAATTTATTTTTACTTTTTACAACTTAATTAAGCACTTCATCTCTCCAACCCAGCGACTTCTAAAAAGTTCTTAAGTGGACTCCATCAGTGACCTTGCATCTTTATGTTTCATCAATAATTTATTTATCACAGCAACTTCAATTTGTTTTTTTTTTATTAAAAAAAAAGGAAATGTCACAAGATACGGGTGCTTGTACAAGCACTCCCCACTTTTGGGGTACTTAACAAGCACCCCAAGCATCGCCACAAAAAGGTTAAGCACAGCATATTTTGCACTGATGCAGGTGCTGTAAGAGCAACTCCAATGGCATGGTTCATAAAGTGGTTCGTAAGTTGCTTTTATGGGTCCTATAATGCTACATCAGATTTAAGAACTCCAACAAGATTCCACTCCAATGTTATGGTTCTTAAATGGATTCTTAACTTATTTTTGTGGATGCTACATTGGCCCCACATGTTTATACTATTAATTTATTTTTCGATTTTAACTTAATAATTTTTTTGTATTATAATTTTGAATTAATAAATAATTAAAAAATTGAAAAAATATTAAAATAAAGCAACTTTATTTTATTTATGACAATAAATTAAAAACAACGAGAAATACATAATGACTAGTTTTACAACGGCTAGTACATAATGACTAATTAGAATTGAAGTACAATAACGGCTAGTACATTAATTACAACTAATCAGAATTAAAGTACAATAACGGCTAGTACATAACAACAAATTACTTTCCTAATTTGCGCCTAATAAAGTCACAATAAAGTTTATGATCTTGGAGTTGTGTCTCTGACATCTCAGATGTATCCTTCTGGAGGATTTCGTAATACTTGTTCATATTCTCTGTCTCCTTTGCCTCAACAATTTTTGCCATGATGGAGTTTTTTTTCTTTCACAGCATCTCCAATGAAACTAAGGCCGCTAATGTTAGGAGGAGTTTCTGTTGCTTTTGCTTTGTTCTTCCTTTTCGCTGCCTTTTGTCCCATCGGGCGGACCGATGATGATGCTCGGTCGTATTCACAATTTGTTGGTGTCTCTTGGTTTGAAGATGATGAGTACGCCCCAGAAGCAGAAATCTTGGTTCTTTTTGAAGAGCTATCAACTTATTCCATTGACCATTTCGGCTCATCCTTTAGCAATCGCCATGCATGCTCAAATTTGAATGCCTCGCCTTCATCTTGTGAAAAAATAGTATGTGCGGCTACCAAGACGTCCTTCTCAGAGCTTCCGCTTTTCTTCCTTTGGACAGCTTGCTTGTACCAACCGACGAACTTTTGGACAGCAGAATTCAATTTATGCCACCGAGATTTCAGTTGAGCTTTCTCCCTCTTTTCAAAATTCCCACAATATCGATTATAACCTTCTTTGATTCTCAACCAAAAACTATCCACCTTTTGGTCAACGCCTACAACTGAATCCTTTGAGACATTGAGCCATGCTTGAATGAGATATGTATCTTCTTGCATTGAAAATCAGAGTTGATTTTTTTTTTTTTGTCGCAGAACCCCCCTTCTACTTCGTCGAGAGTAATGCCTCCTAGGCCCACTTGTGTGGAAAATTTGGAACTTGAGAATCGGATATGGATCCGTTGGTGTTTGAGGAATTTCATTAGTGGACTCCACACCACTAGTATCTATGGTGTTCCTACCATGGGAAGGAAAGTATGATTTTGAGAATTTTGAATAGGAAGAGGAGGAGGAGGAGGAGGAGGTTGAGGATAATAATATGGAGGATTTTGAGGATTTTGGATAGTAGGAGGAGGATGAGGATAATAATTAAAATGGAGGATTTTGAGTATTTTCACTAGTAGGAGGAGGATGAGGATAATATAATGGAGGATTCTGAGGATTTTCACTAGTAGGAGGAGGTTGACAATTTTGCATATAACTTAAAAAAGAGTGTAAATTAAATTGATTGGGATCCATTTGACAACAATGATATAGAATTGTAGAATTGTATATGTGGAGAAGATGAGTGAAAAATTGCATGCATTGTATCTAATTTATAGGTGAATAAATTTGATAGAAATCAGGCAATTTCTAACCATTGTATAATTTCAATCACTTGCTCATTGTATAATATCATCAATCTATCAACTTGTGCCTAAACGGATAGGCCAAATCCCCTGGACAATTCCAACGTTTTAATTCCTGTGAGGAACGGATTGAATGTATTGTCCAGTTTCAAGCTTTACACCATTTGGAACCTCCCCTTTTTTGTTACCTTTTTATTTCAAATCTCTTCTCTCATTTCAGATACACTCCTTTTTGCTTTCGTTCATTTCCGAAAACCTTTTTCCTTCATTCAACCCTTTTGTTTCATTCAACTCATCTCTCATTTCTGAATCGCTCTCTTCTCCCTCCCCCTCTCTGAAAATCACTTACCTCTCCTCTTCCCCGACCTTGAATCTCGTTTCCATCTCCTCTCCCTTATGAATCGCTTTTCTTCCCCCACCAAGACTGACTCACGTTTCTCCACTACCCTCACCTGGAATCGCGTTTCCAAATCCCCATCTCGTTGAATCGCGTCTCCTTCTCCCCTCTGAATCGCATTTCCGTTGCATGCACGACTACCAAACACGAACAGAGGCAGTATCTCGTCGATTATGACCAAGAACAGAGGCGGCGATGTCAATCAGGAACAGAGGTGGCGACCTCGTGCGGCGGCGACTTTGGGGGTTTCATCATGTTGATCTTCTGGTTTGTGGTTTGTTATGTTGTGGGTTACTTTCTGTGTTCTCGAGTTTGTGGGTTGTTCATTTGATTTTTGATTCCTCCTAGTTGCTTTCTTATTTTTTTTAGTTTGGATTGTGATTTCTGGGTTTGAGGTTTTCTGATTTTCATTTTATTTATTTTTTCAATTTATGTGATTTTTGTAAAATTTTCTGATTGAGTTTGGGGTTATTCCATCTAATTTTTGAGTTTGGGTTGTTTAGCTTGATTTTTGATTTCCCATTTTCTGTTGAACGTCATCTCCCTCCCTATTCAGTTACTGGGCAAAGCTGAAAAGTGAACAAAATAATGTATTTTAATGGCTAAGGACACGTTCCTTCTATTGTGAAACGGCTCTTAACAAGAGATGCCACATAGACTCACTCCAACGGAAAGAAATTTAAGGAACGACTCTTGTGTTTTAAGAACCCGCTGTAAGAACAGCGTTGGAGATGGTCTAAAGTCCATCTCTCTTTGATGTAGAGATTCCCTTTTTTAACATATTATAAACCAACAAACCATCATATCAGGGGCGAAGCCAAGAATTTAATATCAGGGTGCCACCAAATATACATAACATAAAATAAAAAAAATTAATCAACATATGGAAGCAAATTATATAAAATAAAATTGATATATAATTAGAATTTAATTAGTACAGACTCTCAGCCTAAATATTTTTTACACTATCAAACAATGATAAATTTACATGTCATCAAAAATATTTTACTTTTATCCTAACTCCCTTACAGTCATTAATACCATGATTTCTAATTAGTTGATAGTGTAAAAAGTTTTACACTAATGTGCATACCAATTAAACTCATATAATTAACAACCTAACATAAATAAATTACTCAAACATATTTATAGTTAACTGAATACATATATTTGCTTCATAATTTCTGATATGAAATTGGTAGATAATTTGGAGTTAGATGAAAGTTGTATTTAGACACACACACACACACACACATATATATATATGGGAGGGGATCCACTTACCCAGGGGTAAGTTTAATATGTTACTCCCCATCTTAACCCTCTATTTTATATTAATCCAACTTCTTAGATTACGTTATTAACATAATCATATTATCTTATTTTCTTTTCAACCACAGAATTTCTCTTCTTAATATTTTATACTGCCTCTTGTCCAATCTTCCTTTTCTTTTTCCATCCACACACTCATTGAAGAAAATCAATCCACGCTGCACCGCTTAGTCCACGTCACACACCGTCGTTGTATCCCGTCCACACCGTTGTGCCCCCTCCACGTCGATGCCACCCACTCCGAGACGAAAGAAATCATAAGCACTTTCTTTTTCAGCTTATCTCCTCCTCCATCCCTGTTCTTTCTCAATATGTTTCATTTTTGCATCTGCTCCCTCGCTGTCCACGCCGTGCCACCATCCCTATTTATTTTCTAGGGTCAATTTCTTGTATAAGAGAGAAATCTGTTTGTATGGCGAAGATGGATCCTAGTGGAGAGCTTCAGCGTAACTGAGTGGAGGGGACGACGGCTTGGAGTGGGGGCCAATGGTGGCGTAAAGCGAAGGTCGATAGTGGCTCTCTGTTTTAACAGGTTGCAACAACGACGAAAACCCATTAAACAAAGGAGACAGAGACAAAAAAAAAAATAAGAAGTCAGATTGAAATCATAGAGTGGAGGGGGACAGTGGCTCGGAGTGGGGGCCAATGGTGGCGCAAAGCGAAGGTCGACGCCGGTGGGACTTTATGTCACTGTTTTAATGGGTTGTATCAAGGAAGAAAGAAAAGCCAATAAACAAAGGAGGTGGAGGCCAAAAAAAAAAAAAGAAGAAGTGAGATTGAGATGAAGTCACGTGAGTGTGTGTTAATGAAATAATCTACAACTTTCGGTTAATATAGAATGAAGGGTCAAGATAAGGAGTCACATTATACACTTACTCTTGGAGTAAGTGGATCTGCCTCCCTCCGGTTGCCATGGCAACCTTAGGCCTCCCCCTCCCTCGATGTAACTAAGCATGGTTTTTATGGTGTTGTGTGCAGGTTTGATGCTAGAATGACTTAGGAAAGGATGAGAAGTTTGCTTGAATGAAGATGGAGCCTAAAAAGGAGCTTAATTGGACAAAAAATCATTCCAGAAGTATCCACAACCTGGCCATGGATAGAGCAGTTGTACAGAAGAAAGAAAACTTGGCTTGGCAGTAGAGTCCACAGCCTGGCCGTGGATGGTTCTGACACAGAATTTTTCTTATTCTTTTTTATTTCTTTCTTGGGCTTGGACCCCTAGGTATTTATAGTTGTTCTAAATACGATTTTAAGGTTCGAATTTGGTTTGTTTGGAGGCACTTTTGGAGGCTCTAGATCATCATATTTCTCATCTCTTCTCGTTTTATTACCAATTTGAATGTTATTCTTTGATTTTTCTTGTTATTTATCCATGCATGCCTGAGTAGTTTCCCTTTGTTTCTAGGATTGGGCAATGCCCTTTGGTACCTTGACAATGATTAATTAACTTTGTTTATCCTTTTTATTAATCTTGAATGTTCTTTGATTTGGTCCTTATTGCGCTTATTCATGTGGATTTGATGGCCACATATTTGCATGTCATAGATAATTAAGGACATATCGAGAGGTGAACCTTAGTATTGGAATCATAGGAATTGAACTTAAGGTATAAATTATAAGAGTAGGTTTAGCCTTTCGAGGACCCAATGAATTACCACAAAGCGTAAAGAGTTCAATTTAAATTCAATTACCACGAGAGTAGGAATTGATTTAATTGGGCACGATTTTTGTATCTCGAGAGAGAACTTTATCTAATTTGGGGTAATTCACCTTTAATTGCATTTCAATGTTAATAAAAGAGATTGTCAATTAGGATTTATTTTGTATCATTGTAGTTATCCCAATCCTGAAAGCTTTCTTGACATTTGTAAAACCTTTTCCCAACAACTTGCTATTCTTGTTCTTGATCTTTTGCACTTTAATATTTATTTATTTAAAATTGTTTGGTTACCACATTCTTATCACTCAACAATTATATCCCATTGTCTAATTTGATTGAATTAATTAATTAATTAATATTCATAAACATAGCCCTTGTGGATTCGATCTTTTTCATTACTTGATGATGAAACTGTACACTTGCGGATTTCTCACACCAGATCTCTAGATCCATGCATATGGAAAAACCATTCCTAGGAGGGATTGTCCGCTTAGACGCATCATAGACCCCCTAGCTACTAAAGCTAGGGCTTTAGGCCTCCAATTTTTTGTAGTTATTTAGGCTTTCAAATTTAGGCCTCTAATTTTTTATTTATTTAAACTTAAAAAAAAATTAAAACCCTAAATCATAAACTATACGAAATCTTACATGTGTGGTTATATTTATACACACAACAAAAATTTACATCAATCATAATAATTACACTTTAAAACATAAAAATTTATAAGATAAAATAAAAAATAAATTAAAAACATAATATTTTTAATAAAATACTATTATTAGTTTTAAAAGTCTTATCTCAAATTTTGCTTTTGGCTTAAAAATACGTTGGGTGAGCCCTGATTTAATTCTATAGCAATTTTTTTTAATAATTATATTTTATATTAATGAATGTTTCAAATTGATGTTTATATTGATATTTTCAAAAAAAAAAAAAAAAACTTAAACTATACAGGAAAAATTATTCTTATAACTCAGCTTTTTATAAGAAAAAAAGCCATCTGTTTTAATATTCCCAGATTAATAGTGATAGTTCAAGATTAATTATATAGATATAGATATAGATATAGATATAGATATAGATATATGTTTATATTACTTACTAATAAAAAACTACAGCTTATAAGTCTCCCATAAATTAGCCAATAGATCAATCATATAACTTATATAAACGCCACGAGAAGGGAAGGGCAAACGATGACTTTCTCGATATATTCGATCAAACATATAACTTTTATAAGCGTTAGGCTTTTGTTTGAATCAAAATTATTCTGGAATGAGTCTAAAATTAATAAAAGAAAACTGGTTCAAACTGATTTCCTGCTAATTTTACTGCTTTTTAATCGATCTATATAACTTTGACTGATTCTTTGCATGTACAACTTTTTTGATTTCAATAGGCCAAACATATCATCAAATTATCAAAGCAACGCACGCTTGTTCAAGTTGTAACGAGTTTGGTTTTCCTTAAGTCTCTTAAGTAAGATTTACGATTCGAGTTTTAGGTATGAAAAAAATAGATCTCATAAGAGCTTTGTCCTCTTAAAGGGTTTTTCCGACCCGTCTTGAATTAGTTGAAGTTCAATATAATTTCCAGATACTAGGAATCTTAGAAAAAATTTTTTTTATCAGATTTCCAGTTGAACCCGCTATCTGATTTAGTTTTATAATTTTATAATAAAATGGGCAGTAGCAAAACTTGGAGTTTGTTTTCAATCATGAGCTCTTTTATTCTGTATACGAGCGAAATATGAACCTGCCTCAGATGAAGCGTTCGACAATGTGAGCATCAAGCATCACCTCTATAGGATACAAATTTGGTATCTCAAAAAATGATGTCACGGTGTTTCATACCAATCAAATGTTGTGATTGTGCATATGTGTTAATGAGTTATAATTTTATTTTATTAAATGGCAAATTATCATTAGTAAAGGATGTGACATAAAAATAGAACAGAGGATGTTGATCCATCTCTATATTGGGGGGGTCTGTCAATGGCATTATTTCCATACAACTCACTTGTGTCTACGCTTAGCGAAAGAGACCATTCATGTTTGTGGAACCATTAATAATTGTGGTTTGGAAAGTAGTATCGCACCATGCCATTAAAAACATCTTATCATAGTCCCGCTGTAAAAAGCACACCATAAACTGTATTTGATTTAATGTAGAAATAAATTAAAATATAAATTTAAAAAATCACAAAATAAAAATGATTTAATTTTTAATTTCTGTTTTTATCTTTTACCAATGTAATTTTTTTTGGTGATTTTTTTTTTAACCAATGTATTTTTACTTCTTTGAATGGAGGTAGTTAAGGAAAGCTCTCTCGAAATAACTTTATTTGATTTGATATTAGACGATGGACTAGTGCGATTCACAAGGGAAATATACATTAGCGATATAATTTCATATTATTTGAAAACATAATACATGATTAAATTAAATGTGAAATTAATAATAAAAAGAGTATAAACATTGTAAAAAAAAGTATAAATGATACAATGCATTTTTTATTTGGAAATTATTTTTTTGTATCTTAAAAATAGTAAGATTATAAAATATTATCAATAAATAAATATTAAGGTAACACGAACACAATCCTCCTAATTAAGGTAACACAAATACAATACACTCGTGTATCACACGTATACATGCGTGATGCACGGGTAAAGTATTTGTTGAAATAATTTATTTTCTAAATTAAAAATTAAAAGATAAGCAACAACTATTGACAAATTAATATTAACATGATATATATTGATATCTAAAAGTTTTCTACATAAAATAAGACCGGATATATGTGCAAGAAAACAAAAATCATTATATTTCAACATTCTTTTGCTCTACTTTTCTTCAATTGTCCCTTGTACTCAGTTCAATCAATGCTTATAGTATATATATCAGAAACACAATATATAATGAATGAAATTTTACCTCTAAACACAACTTTTAAATAAAGGAGTTCTAAGAATTTTACAAATATTATGACTGTATTAGATTAAACTGGTTGCAGTTATGTTATCTCTCTATCGAAGCAAACATATGAAGCAACTTATTAGAACCCAAATGTAGAATCAAATTGGTCGCACCTACACAAAATTTCACACCAAAAATAAATCATAAAACACAATATTTAAAAAAAGGAGTCCTAAGAAATTTTAAAAATATAATGATATATATTAGATTTAACTTATTGCAGCCATGTCATCTTCTCGTCAAAGCAAAGATAGGAAGTAATTCATCAAAGCTCAAATGTAGAATCAAATTGGTCTCACTTGCACAAAAAATGTATATAAAATTTAAAATTTCTTAAATAAATGAAAATTTTGACAAAGAAATATATTTATGTGAAAATTACTATAGCAATGATTTGAAAAAAGTGCTTAAATTATGAAAAATTATAATTTTTCCCTAGCACTTTATTTGTTAATATGATTTTAAGTAAAATTTTCAACCTTTGTAAAAGCAAAAAAATTGTAAAATGTTCAACCTAGTGAAGTATAACACTATAAACACAACTTTTTCTTAAGTGTAGGTTTTCCTTGTTGTTTTCATGTAAATTGTTTATTCTATGTATTATATTTCATATATAATTTATAAATAATCAATTTACATATAAATATTAATAATGTAGAAGAAGAATTGGATTTGATCACCAGACAAAATAACTTATTGAATAAATTACTTATATGCAAATATAATAAAAGAGAAATAAATAATGAGTTATCTCAATTAATAAGAAATTAGTGTGAATAAATTGAAAGATTTACATAACAAATAATCGTGAATAAAAATTGAATAAATTGCTTGAGAAGATAATAATTTTTTTTCTTCTTAATCTTAAAATCTTAAGATTATTAAAATAAAGAACTACAAATTAAATTATACTAAAATCTAATTTCTTCTAGTATTTCATCTATAAAAATGTTTTCATATAAAATATTCATTTTCATATTTTATTTGTAATTTTTTCAAAACAACAAAAGCCAAATAAATTGTTTTCTTATTTCAACGATCTCTAATTAATATAGGCAATTTGAAATTGAAAAAGCATTGGCAAGCTGAAAGATGCTATTTTAGAAGAGGCATTAAGTTATTTCTTAAAAAATATATTAAATTAAATTTTATGTGTAATTTTTTCAAAACAACAAAAGCCAAATAAATTGTTTTCTTATTTCAATGATATCTAATTAATACATGCAATTTGAAATTTGAAAAAGCATTGAAAAGTTGAAATATGCTATTTAAGAAGAGGCATTAAGTTATTTCTTTAAAAAAATATAAAATTAAATTTTAAGATGAAATGACCAAAATGGGCTGTTTTTTGGAAGGAAAAAATGCCCTAGCGAATACTACTTTATATTAAAAGATATTTTTGTTAGTGGGTGGGGGTTGATCCCTCAAACTCCATATCACTCCACTCCTTAACTCCCCCACCATAAATACTAAGTCAGCCTTATAACCCCGAAAAGCTTTTCCGGTATTAATTGTTCTATTGCAAGTGATCGAATATAAAGAAATACATTATTAAAATAAATAAATTCAATTATATTTTATCAGGGCCCGCCTAAGATCCAAAACTAGGGTTTTAGGCCTAAAAATAAAATAGTTAATATTACTAACTAGTTTTTTTTTCTCAAAAATGCCTCTTTGTCTCTCTCTTAATTAATCTTAATAGCCAAGCATAACGGCATAGTGAATCATTAGTTAATTAGATCCGTTAATATTTTTTGCCTGTGTATAAAAAAGATTTGTCATTTGTTAGGCCTATTTTTCTCAATGTGTGAACCGATAAATTGTGAACATATTTGTTAATTTTTATAGTCGTTTAATTTAATTATTTTTATTTTAATTTTATAGTCTCTTTAGTCTTAATTTTACAGTCTCATTTATTTTAATTTTACAGTCTCTTTTGTCTTAATTTTCATTGCTTTTCCTTTAAAATATATAAATGTCAACTCGAAATTTTGAATCAAATTATTTGAAACTAAACGGCAACTTCGAAATCGATGGATTAGATTTAGTTTAACTAAATTTTTTATGAGAAATTATACAAGTGAAAGATGATACACCAATTGACATACTTAATTTTAAAAAAAGACTTGATTTTTTTCTAAATAAATATATTGCTTATATAGTAATATTAACGATTTTCGTAACTGTTCCTTTAGCAAAGAAGTTTTTCAAAACTAAAATTAATAAATCTTATCTAAGAATCTAAGACAACAATGTCTAAACAAAGATTAATTGGATTGAATTTATTATCGATCAAAAAAGAAATGTTAAACGAAATCAATTACACTAATTTAATAAATAATTTTTGCGTCTCAAAAAACTCGAAAGATAAAATTTAAATAAAAAATATAATAGTTTTAATAGTCGCTCATACTTTAGCTAGGGTGGCTACATGTATCGCTAGCCCTCATATTTCTTATGACATTCTGGATTGTATTGAGGCTTTGATTATGAATGAAATGCCATAGCTCTATTTTATTTAAAAAAAATAAAACATTATTATTAGTTTTAAAAATTCCCCACATTATAGTTTGCTTTAAGCCTCACTAGGTTTTGAGCCGACCCAATATTTGATGTGTTTAAATATGGAAATTAATTTTTAGTACATTATGAATTGTTACACAATTTTAAACTAAAGGTGGTGGTTAGGTAGATCATAAGGTCTCTACAGGTGGTAACTAGCTACATGATTAAAATGCTTGACATTACAAATAAAAGTCTGTCTAGGTTGCAAGTCATTTTTATTGCGTGAACTATTTTGAGTAAATGTGACTGAGGAAGGCTCTACCTCCGGTCATAGTGCTATGTGGATCACATGTATCACATGATTTGGCTGGTCCATTTGTTTTAGAACTGATAGAGTTGAACTTGAAAAAATTGATTCTAAAAAAATTGAAATTAAAAAAAAAAATTTGTGTTTGACTATGATATTTTAAAAATGAGTTTATAATTAGAATTGACTTTGTTTGGATGATAAAGTAAAATTACTTTTGAGGTGTAAATATACAGAATTTTGCGAGTCTCATTCATAGAATCAATTCAAAAAAAAAAGTTAGAAATTATTGCTTATCTTAAAATCAATTCTTTCTAACTCAAAATTATTTTTTTCAATAGAAGTAATCAAACAACTTGATTCTAAAATTGATTTAAATTTTGAAAGAGTTGATTTTGAAAGAATTGATTCTAAAAAAAATCGAAGTAAAAAAAAAATTGATTTGTGTTTGGTAATGATAAAAGTGAGTTTAAAGAATTGTTTATGTTTGGATAATAAAGTAAAATCATTTTTGAGGGGTAAATATAAAGAATTTTGGTTATCCTATACCTAGAATCAATTCTATTCAATAGAAAAATTAGAAATTCTTACATCTCTTAAAATCAATTCTACCCAACCCACAGTCACTTTTTTCGACTGAATTTTAAAAACAAATACCCTCAAATTCCTAAAATCACTTTTACTTAACCTAGGATCAAGTTTGAGTTGCTTGAAATCTTAAACAAACAAGCACGTAACATCCCCAAATCACTTTCACTTCAACTAAATCAAGTTTGGTTACTTAAATTCTTAAACAAACACACTTCAACTAAATCAAGTTTGGTTACTTAAATTCTTAAACAAACAAGCACAAAGAAAGTGGGACAAAAGTATCTGCGTCTGCCTTTTCAACTGTGTTTGATTTAGGACTTCCATGTTTGTTGCTTTCACAAAGCATGCCAAATTTGCTTTCTTCCTCTATGGTCTAAACTCAATCCCCAATTTCGCAGGAAACATGAAAACCCAACGTCGGTAGTGTGAGTGGGAGATCTAGCTCAATAATCAAATATATATGTGAACCAAGTTGGCAAAAGAAGCCGACAAATTTGGTGACTTCCGATCTTTTGACTAAGAATGGTAAAAAGTTAGATTAAAACACCATTATCATTTTTTCGTTGGTTTGGGTCTCTGTAAATTTATAACTTTTAGTTTTAGTCCCTACCGCTAGTTACCATCCATTAAGTAGCCACGTCAGCACTGTCACGTCAGCAAAAATATTATTATTTTATGCCACGTTGGCTATCACGTTTGAAAATAAACTTTGGTTGTAGTTCCTGAAAAATGAGTAAATTTTGATTTTAGTTTTTGTACTTTTTTTCATTGTTTTGGTCAATGTAAATTTAAAACTTTTATTTTATTCTATGTTGTTAGTGATACTCTGTTAGGTGTTGTCATGGCGTTAGTCACGTCAGCATTGCCACATCATCTTAATTAGTATTATTTCAAGTCATGCAGGTTGCGAAGACATAATATTAATTTTTTTAAAAATACTAACATTAATTATTATATTTAACTATTATATTATTTTAATTATTATTATTACAATAATATTATAACAATTTTTTTGTTACAAAACCAGTTTGTCCATTCTTCTTCCTCTCTTTTTATAACTATTTTTAAGAAATAACAGTCAGATTTTATAAGAAAAAAAGTTATAATATGATAAGAATAAAAAGTTAAAATAATATAATGGTTAAATATAATAATAATTCTTGTTAGTATTTTTTTAAAAAAATTGTTTTTGATGTGGCAACCTACTTAATATAATAATAATTAAGCTGATTTGATAATGCTGATATGGTGCTCTGTTAGTCACGTTAGCACTTAACAGAGTGTTACTGACGATAGGGATTAAAATCAAAAGTTTTAAATTTACAGGGACCAAAACCAATAAAAAAAATTGTTGGTGTAAGCCCTAGTGGCCAATCTATTTTGAATGAGATATTAAGTACGTGACTTAATCGTGAGGCCTCATTGAATAAGAGAACGCTATTCTTAAATATCAGTATTCGAGTATTATTGTTAATTAGGACGACAATAATACATAGAGACTGTTGTGTGAGTAGACTGATGACCACATCTCACGAGTCATGTATATGTAATATCAAGTCGGCACACATGTATAAATATTAGGAGTAATATTTATACCAGAAGACCCACTATGAGAATACTTCATAATAGTTATGTAAGTGTCATAAGTATTCTCATGGCGACCATAGTGAAGTAGTCTTTACACTTGAAGTCACTACGATTCCTACATGAGAAGTTATAGGCTTTAACGCTATCAAACGTCATGCGCAACAGGGTGATCATAAAGGTAGTTTTTGGGCCTACAATAAATCATGTCGAGGAGTGTGGATGATGTAGACAGGATTCGTCCCTCCTACATAACAGGGGTAATGTCTTCGGCCCCTCGATAGAGTGGGATGTAAAATATGCGTGGCCATGCGGAAGTGAGTCAATATGTGATATTGGGCCCATTTGTGATTACACGTCTACTCAGAGATCGAGAAATAAATAATTGAACATAACAATGATGACACTCTTATGCCTTGTGTTCAATTAAGACATATGGACAAAGGGACATTTACTTAACAGTAAATTTTGGTCGCGGTAAGCCTAAAATCGGATCGCTGATACTCTCGCTAATTGGGTAGTAATGATGCATTGCTAGATGCTGCTCATTATTTATAATATTTAATATTATAATTAATATTAATATTTAATATTATTGCCAACTTAGTAGGAGCTTACAGAGTCACATGCACAGAGCAAATGTGGAGCGGGTCATTAATTAAATATGATTTAATTAAAATAAAAGGTTATTGGACTTGTAGTGTACTAGGCCCAATAAGTAAGTAGATAGGTCAAGAGGAGTCTGTGATTATAAATAGACTATTAGTCTCCCTCTAAACCCAGACATGTTTACTATGCCTCCCCATAGCCGTCAGCTAGTACAAAACACAGAACTTCGATGCCCATTTGCTAGTGTGGACTGAGTAGAAGTGTTGCACCTTCATGGCACTTGTGATCGAAAAGTAAATCACACTTCAAGAGGTAAACGCTAATGCCCTATGTGATTCATGTTTGTAATATGCGATCCATGGGATGGTTTTCTCCTGCCTTGAGATTTGATTTAAAAAGAGGATAATCTCATGAAAACCCAACAAAAAGTACAGGGACTAAAACCAAAATATATTCACTTTTCAGGGGCTAAAACCAAAATTTTTTTTCATACGTGGCAGCCAATGTGGCGTATTTGCTGACATGGCATTGCTACCACGTTAGCACTTATAACATCCCCATTTTTTTTACTGTTCTTCAATAACAGTATATATATATATATATAGGGAAGCAACTCAAGTGAGAGGAGTGTGTTATTATGATAGATGAGAGGAGTAAATCTGGACCTTTGGATTATACATGAATGGTCAAGATTAGAACATAAAGTCATATGACTTTTTTAAGTGATCACATGACCACCTACTAACTTCTAATCCTGACCATCCATATATGGTTTAATAGTCCAGATTTGCTCCTCTCACTCTCACAATAAAACATCACTCTCACTTGAGTCATCCCCTATATATATATATATATATATATATATATATATATATATATATATATATATATATATATATATATTCGAGACCTAGAAAATGATTTTGGATAAACCAAAATCATATTTATACTATACTTTATCATAGAGAGTTACAGTTAAATTTTGGGTTGAAAATTCATATGAAACACGGTCTGCGTTTTCATTGACAGTTAAAATTTTACTGATCAGAAAACCTAATTTGACTCTAAAACGAAATGGTTAGATTTTAAATCCCATTTCCAACAATAGTGGTTATTTTGAAAATTTTCAAAATAAACAAGTTATTATACTTTTTTTTAAAGCAAAATACTAGGTATGCAAAAGCATCACTATGAGAACTAACATCCCAGCTAGGCTGGCACCCCAGAACCCACTAATCATCTACATACCATAATTTTATTAATAAAAAAGGAAAAAAGTACAAATAAAATCAAGGGGGACATGGACCAAAACCCTTGACAAACATTATTTAAACCTATAATTAGGTAAGCCAATCCTATTTCTATGAAAATCCTCACTGATAGAAATAGGAATAGTATTCCACCAATGAAAATCAAGAAAAGAGAAACCAAGAGAGGCAATTTTATCTGCACAATTATTGCCCTCTCAGTAGATATGAGAAAACCAAAATCTCATTCTACTAGTTAACTCTATACAAATTTTCCATCTATTCCTAAGCTGCCAAGGAACAATATCTATGGACCTAAAGGCCATAATGATCAACAAAGAATCACACTCTAGCCAAAGGTTATGCCAACCCTTGTTATAAGCAATTTCAATAGCATGAATGGCCCAAAAAATCACAGCCTGTAATGAGTGATTAATTCCAAGGTTAACAGCAAAACACCCCAGAGAAGCTCCACTTCTATCTCTAAAAATTCCCCCACAAGAAGCCAAACCAGGAGACCCTCTTGCAGCACCATTAGTGTTGCATTTGATCCAGTAGCAAGGGGGAGGCAGCCAAAGAACTTCAATGATAGCCACATTTTTCCTAGGCTTGATATCCACTACAAAGAACTTAAGTAAAGAGAACTCAGTCATATTGGAACTAGAATGCCCTTTACTGCAATTGCCAGAAAGAGAAACACTTGCAACAATGCAGTTTAGAATAGATCTCAGCTCAATCTTAGTATCATCAAACCTGCGTATTTCGACAGAGCCAAATTCCCCAAAAGCAATTGACAATGGCAGCTGAAACTACATCATACACTTGAGGAGACCACTGCCTATCACAAACTGAGATGATAGATAGTGTAACACCCCCACTAGGTATTACTACGTAACACATGCGGAATTTAAATTAAAAAGATAGTTTGCTGGTTGCTTTCGGAAAATAATTTATATAAGTACATAAGTGTCTGAAATTGGGTATAAAAATTTGTCACGACTTCAAACCTAAGCCTTGATCGGTACACAGGCTTACAATCCTAGCCTGGCAAGTCTATTTAATTTAGAAGTATACTTGAATAAAAACTAGTATTTTTACAAAAATTTCGACAGAGTCTCCTCTGTAATTCGAACATCCCAGGTAAAAGAACACCTGCTAACAGAATTACATTTTTATTCCAGAATTCCAGTTACACTAACATACATCCAGACAATATCATTTTGGAAATAATTACATCAACAAGTTATACAGGACTCAAAAGGAAAAGCCTAAATTTTTTCATTCAAAAGAAATGCTCTCCGAGCTATAAACATCACATGCACAATAAAGGCTCTCCGAGCCATACAATTACATATTATCATAAATCTATAACATCTCAAAACCTAAGCTGGTCGTTCAAAATTCTATTTCTGGGGAAGACTCCCACTAATCTTACCATTACAACCGATGTCTGACGTCTGACATCTCCAAGAATTGGAACTAATATCCCCCAGTGAAGCTGAAATCCACTCTTCATCACCTGTGGTCATGTACCAAGGTACGTCCCCAGACCACACAATATAATGCAAAGGTGAGTTACCAATATATAAGTTTTATAAGATAACCACATGCGTGACACAAAAGAAACACATATTTATTCATACAATATCCATACATAATATATCCAAGTACATCATAGGGTTCATGCCCTCGCATCATCATTTTTAAAATTATGTATGCAACACTTCAATAATTGTTCTATAACATTATACCTAATCTCATGAGATATCAACACCATAGGGTGAGTTGATCAGACTCAATAGCCACTCAGGCAAAGGCACTCAGCCAACGGCACTTAAGCCAAAGCCACTCAGGCAACGGCACTCAAGCCAACGCCACTCAGGCAACAGCACTCAAGCCAACGGCACTCAAGCCGAATCCCACTGCAAACTGTCCAAACCAAGGCACAGTAATACAAAAGTGGGCTCATTGACCACCAAGGTACAATGAGATAAACACATGAATATCCCCTTGATACCATGATTAACTTTATAGACACGTCTGCCTTAAATGCATGTAAAACCTTTTATTCTCGTTGTTTCTCTTTGTGTATAAAATTTCCTCTGTTGCAGCACAAAACGCTTACAACCATCATCGTTTTAAAGTGTCTTAACTCTTTTATTAACAACACATGACCTCAAGTCCGAATGCTCAATCACGAGACCCATCAACCGATGCACCAGTTTTAGGCTCGTGGTCATAGAAAACATTTTAAATGTTTTAAACAGTATACCTCATGTATACAGTAGATACCTAATCTACAGGACCTTAAGTCCAAAGGACACTCAGTCCACAACACCAACGAACCTTAGTACCCCGACGTCTCGGTTACTAAGTTCAAAACCACTTTTAACACGGTCTTTCGTTCTATGAAAAGCAAGTTCAAAAACAAATTTCTACAACTTATCCAAGTTGTCGGACAAATGGAAAATCTTTCAGAAAATCATAATTCACTAAAAATCCTTTCTAAAAACTTTATTTTTCAAAAAGAGAGTCACTTGAGGCTCAATCTTAGTTTCAAATACGTACTCCCACTTTAGAATCAATTGTCATCAATACTTTTCTAAACTATCATCGTTTAGCATTTTTCAAGTATTCTAAGTCCATTCTTGACTTTTTTCACTTAACAAGTTTCTAAAATCATAACTATGTTGTTTTCGAAGATTAACTTCTTAAAATAACTCTTTATAACTCTTTATAACTTTTTAGCATAGCAGTACTGAAATAATTTCAAGCTTTCGTCCTCGTCGTGACTCATTAGTCATCCTTTCACCGAAAACATTATCAAATAGGATAATTTTCAATATCTACTTCCACTTCCTTAGATCAAATTCTGTAAACCTTTCCTTAAGCTTTTAAAGCTTTTATCTTTAGTTTAATTGAGCACTGACCACTGTCAGGCTTTCAGTCAATCAATCAACCAAACAGACAATCCCATACAACACAGTTATAGCATGCATCATCACAGTTATAATCAACTAACTCAATGAACCACATCAATCACAATTTAATCAAACAATCATAACCAAAAACCACAAAACAAACATGACAGAGAATCTTACAGACAACATTAAAATAACATATGATTATCTATACTCCTCAGGCTTACTCCCTTTACCTCTTGATGACCAGCGAAAGATCATCTTCTGGATATTCCGATTTTCCTTTGACACCTTGCCACGTGCACAGACGCAAATCACGCTTCTCCAAGTATGACCATCACAATTAACGTCCCAACGAGAGAACCCACACAATTTGCACAACCAGAAAAATCAAGAAATCAATTACGCATTATCAAACACATACGATAAGTTGATCTTACGTACTCAGTTTCACAAAATAGAGCTAACTTCAATAAAAATCAGATTTGAGGTGTTGAACTAGAAGAGATTAAGGGTAGAATACTTACCCATGGTGAAAGGAAAAGGGTATGGTGGCTGTCTTGGGTACAGCGGCGGCGGCACCCCAACTATTCCGGCGAGCAAATGGCGGAGCAGCGACGGATGGAGCTCCGTTTTCTGCAGTGAAGACGCGCTGCGAGCAAGAGGAGACGGCGGCATGGTTCGTCCTCTCCAGTCAAGCGACGAGCGGCGGCCGGAATGGGCTGGTGGTTGGCGGCGCGAACCGGATAGCAAGGAAGAGGGAGGAGCTGAGTTTGGAGGGAAGAAAAAGAAGTGGGGAAGAAGAGAGAAGAAAGGAAAGAAGAAGAAAAAGAAATAGAGGGGGGGTGTTTCGGGTCTGATAAGGGAGAGAGGAGAGAGGAAATTGTAGTTCTGTATTAGTGGGTACACTATGAGTGATAAATATTAAGCCTAAACATAAATTTGTTTTTAGTTTTTGAACCTAAAAATAAAGGGTGACAAATATATATTTTCAAATTTTGAAATAAAGTAGAGATTGTAGTTGGATTGATCAACTAAGAAAATCCACGGTCTAACATTTAATCTCCGATTAATGTCAAACCAGTTTATTTTCAAATCTAAACTTAAATAGAATGAAAATATGAAAATGCTTTTCTCTTAAATCATATTATTTAATGGTAATAATAGTGACAATAACGTAATTTAGTGTCTAGTAAGCGTGTATTCACTGAAATAAGTCAGTGCTAACGCACCCAATAAAATAATTTGAAGAGAGTAATTTAATTACTCAAACTAAACCACATAACAAAATAAACATAAACATCCAATTAAAATAATTAATCAAATGTGTAAAAACTAGGGTGTTACAGATAGGATTGATGAAGTATCAATTTGAAGATTCAGTTTAGAATCAAGCCAAGTCTAGATATGATTAGCAAAAGGACAAGAACAAAACAGATGCTGAGAAGATTCAATATTGCTTTCACAAAGACTACACATCGAAGTGATTATGCAACCCCTATTTCTCAAATTATCATCTGTTGTGATCTTGTTCTGTATGATTCTCCATAACAACAATGACTTTGAAGGTGGAATAACCTTGTACCAGATGTGTTTTGTCCAGGGAGCAACAGAACCAGATGGACTATAAAAATGATAAGCTTCCTTAAATGATAAGTCACCTGAATCCGAAAGCTTCCATCTTAAAACATCAGCACCTGCCTCTACTGGTATTATAACATACTGCAATTTCTCTTTGATAACAAAAAACTTATCTAGCAGGATATCAAGAATTTTCCAGTTTCCATCAATGATAAAGTCCTTCACAGTTGAGGATAATTGTGAGTGAACATGAGGAGGAATATCTAGTGCTGCTACCATAGTGTCCGAAAGCTAAGGGTCTGTCCAAAAGTTAATTGAAGCACCTAAACCAAGCTGCCAAACACAGTTTTATGCTATTTCTGAAATCTTATACTTCAAACTAGCCCAAATTGTTGAGCTTATATGATAATTGATGTAGGATTTCTGCCTGACAACTCTAGCTCTCAATAGACAGGCCCATTGTTCAGATGATTGCACAAACTGCTAGCATAATCTAAGAACAGCAGCATCATTAACTCTTCTGAGAGATCTTAGACCTAGACCCCCTTCACTAATAGGACTGCAAACCTTTCTCCAAGAAACTGTGCAAATCTTCCTATAATTAACATCACCAGACCAGATGAAGTTTCTAATCCACCCTTCAACAAATTTTAATAGTCTTGTAGGCCAAGAATAAACCAAGAAACTGTATAACAACATACCAAAAATACAGGATTTAACAAGTTCTACTCTTCCAGCAATTAATAGAAGGGAGGCTTTCCAGGCAGCAAGCTTTGATTTAATTTTATCTACAATTGGCTGCAACTGGATTGTTCTAGGCTTTCCTTTAAAAATTGGGATGCCAAGGTACATGAAGGGGAACTTACCAATGGCAAAGCCAAGCATATCAGCTATGATAGCTTGCCTTCTAACAGAAACAGAACCTGAGTAAAAGGTGGATTTGCTTGGATTTATGATTTGTCCTGAGGCAGCACTATACCTTAGGAACAACTCCTTAAGAGCTAGCAAATTCTTCTGAGTTCCTTTGCAGAACAACTTAACATCATCGGCATACAACACATGGGATGGAACCTGACTTCCTCTAGGGCCAGAGATAAGAGACAGCTTACCATCAAGGATCAGTTTTGCAATTCCCCTACTTAAAACTTCCTTAGCTAGACAAAATAGCAAAGGGGATAATGGATCCGCTTGCCTCACACCTCTATTGCACGAAAAGTATCCAGAAGGTTTTCCATTAATAGAAATTGACAGATAAGCAGATTCAAGAATGGTCTTTATCCAATCACAGAACCTTTGGTCGAAACCAAAAGATTTAAGGACCTTCAACAAGAAATTCCAATCCAAGGTGTCAAAGGCCTTTCTAATATCAATTTTCATGGCCAGGTTACCACCAAAATTCCTCTTATCAATCATGTTGATAATTTCAGAAGTAAGACAAATGCAATCAAATATTTGTCTCCCTTGGATGAAGCCTCTTTGGTTAGGGGAAATAATATGAGGAGCTACTCTTGCAAGTCTGTCTACCAACACTTTTGTGATGATCTTCAATTTGAAATTGGCCAATGCAATTGGTCTATAATGCTCAATTGTAACACCCCGATTTTCACTGCTTTCTAATATCGGTAATAAATATATATGTTTATATTTTTATCCGAGACTTAGAAAAATGATTTTGGATAAACCAATGTCATTGCCATGATATACTTGATATCATAAGGTTACGATGAAATTTTGGGTTGAAAATTCAGACGGAACCCGGTCTACGTTTTCACTGACAGTAAAAGTTTACTGCTCAGAAAACCTAATTTTAATTCGTGAAAGAGACTATTAGTGTTTTTATCGTATTTGCTACGATATTGGAAGTTTTGAAAATTTTCACAAATAAAAAAATAAAATATTATATTTGCTGCGGGCGAAAATGTCGAAACATCTCTAGGAAAACCTGAGTCAGATAAACCAGGGGGTCAGCAACAGAGATGAGTTGACTGATTTGACTGATGTGACGAGCATTTATGATGATCCTATCCGAATCATAAATAGCCATAATGGCACATAAATGCCATTAGATTTTTTATGGTGAAATGACCATTTTACCCTTGGTTTCCTTTGGAAATTACAAGGCTTGCCATTGAAATTTTGGGACCATTTTGCCCTCCCCTACACGGCTCTACCCCTTTTTCCCTACACTTAGGCAATTTTTCAACTTACTTATATCATCTTCATGAATCAAGACTCATTTCTCTAAAAAACCCTAATCGGGAATCGAGTACATTTGTGTAGAGATATATCGGGAAATAGACCGATAAGTTTGCCATCATCTTCATCGATGATGTTCTCGTTTACTCTAAGAGTCACGAGAAGCATGAGAGACCTTTGTGTCAAGTGTTACAGATCACTCGCAAGGAGTTGTTGTCTATTCAAAGATCGACTTGAGAATAAGTTATCACCATATTGGAGTAAGGATTTATTAAAGATTTTGTGTCGTTGACTCAGCTTATAAGGAAAGGTCAACTCTTCGTATGTCTGAGAGATTAACCAAGTTGTCTGTATTGTGCCGATTCAGAATGACCATACTAAGCGAGTCATAAAAGACCTTTGTGCTTGTGAGAAACTAAGGCGAATAGATTTGAATCTTCAACCTTAGGTGAGAGTCTCGGCATTAAGAAAAAAAATAAAAAAAATTTCTTATCTGTACTATTTATTCCTTATTGACAATTGTTCCTCAAATTCCTATGGTTGTATTTGACAATCACAGCGGTACATTTTGTACAGGCCAAATTCATTTTTTTTCCTGATCTTGATTAAAGTCTATCTTGAATTATCCATTGGTTCTGATAGTCTGGGTATTTTCATATTTCTTTGAAAATATGTTATAAGTGTTTCTTGAGTTGTGTAACACGGATGGTTTCTTGATAATAGAAGTTTCCTGATGTAACTTAGTCTAGTCACTTTTACTTTTGGTAATTGTGATCCAGTCTGAATTTTGGCTCGACTATTTTCCCTTTAAATTGTCGTTTTGTAAATTTCTGGTGCAAAGTAAAATCCTTTTGATGTTAGGAATTGTTCATCTTTTGAT
Organism: Echinosophora koreensis; assembly: GCA_035048595.1. Lineage (NCBI taxonomy): Eukaryota > Viridiplantae > Streptophyta > Magnoliopsida > Fabales > Fabaceae > Echinosophora > Echinosophora koreensis. The sequence continues at coordinate 342,988 of JAPCYP010000069.1, forward strand.
TTCCTAACACGATGGAAGTTCTTGTGAAAGAAGAAACTTTATTAGAGTCATGTTTGTAAATATGTATTAGCTATGCATTTTTACACTCACAAACCTATTGAAGAATCTTTTTACATACTGGACACTTGTATCTTTCAGATTGGTCAAATTATTCTTTGTGCTTTCTTGTGAAAGTGAAATCAAGAAATTTCTTGTCTTGAAGGTCTCTTTTCAAATTATTGTGAGTAGATTAACGAAGTCGACACCTTTTTACCTGCTAAGGTCCACTGTGGAGTGAAAAAGCTAACAAAAGTATGTATCATAGGACTGATCCAACTTCATAAAGAATTTTTCAGCATCGTTCTGAATGAAGCCCCAAAAACTTTCCTCAAGTGTTGGGCAAAGTTTGCATCGACCGTTAAGAACCAAGTTGAAGTTAATGTTCAGCTTATCATCCTGAGTTCGATGGATAAGTAAGAAAAGAATTGATCCTTAGAAGGTTAGCTAGGAGTAAGTGTAATACCTAAGCACAACAAGAGGTGAGTGGATTTTTATTGAGGTATAGATATGACTAGTAAACTGAGAATTTTAGGATTAATATCCGTAAGTAAAATGATTTCGGTAAATTTTATCATGATCAAGTCAGAGTTCGCTAATGGAAATCTAGCGTAATGATCAAATGCTCATAGATAAGATTTAATTGTATGATTTGAAGGATTACAGTAACGTGTTTATAGTAGTTTTACCTAAGTTGAATGTGAGCGGAAAAGGGAAGTTCTTGAGTAAAACTAAGTTGTTAGAACAATTCAAAAGCTAAGAGTTAGATAATTCTATTCTATATAATCTCTTTTGGTTTAATTGCATTAAGAGATGCAATAAAGTTATTTTGAGGTTGAGATGTGTGAAGTGATATAAATTTGAATGATGAATTATAATCAAAAATGGATTAAGATTATGATTGGATATTTTGAGTAGAGAGTTGATGCGTGTTGCCGTAAATGTATTATTGATCTCGGTAATAATTAGGATGAGTTAGATGATTGGAATAACGGTTTCTGGTGAAACAATGTTGAGCAGAGAAGCGATTAAGTTTTGATTTTGTTTTTCAAGTGTGATAGACTCTGACGAAATTTTGAGGATAGTAAGGATAAATAGAAATGACATAAGAATGAATTATGTTATGGAGTTATGGAATAAAAGGAATGGAGCGACGTGAAAGGCAATGTAAGATCTTAAGGTTAAGATGAAATTACAAAATCCTGTCTAGTTTTGAGTCACAAAATTTCGAGGACGAAATTTTTTTTAGTGGGGTAGTAATGTAACACCCCGATTTTCACTGCTTTCTAATATGGGTAATAAATATATATGTTTATATTTTTATCCGAGACTTAGAAAAATGATTTTGGATAAACCAATGTCATTTCCATGATATACGATAAACCAACGTCATTTCCATGATATACTTGATATCATAAGGTTACGATGAAATTTTGGGTTGAAAATTCAGACAGAACCCGGTCTACGTTTTCACTGACAGTAAAAATTTACTGCTCAGAAAACCTAATTTTAATTCGTGAATGAGACTATGAGTGTTTTTATCGTATTTGCTACGATATTGGAAGTTTTGAAAATTTTCACAAATAAAAAAATAAAATATTATATTTGCTGCGGGCAAAAATGTCAAAATATCTCTAGGAAAACTTGAGTAAGATGAACTAGGGGGCCAGCAACGGAGCTGAGATGACTGATTTGACTGATGTGACGAGCATTTATGATGATCCTATCCGAATCATAATGGTCATAATGGCACATAAATGCCATTAGATATTTTTATGGTGAAATGACCATTTTACCCTTGGTTTCCTATGGAAATTACAAGGCTTGCCATTGAAATTTTGGGACCATTTTGCCCTCCCCTACACGGCTTTACCCCTTTTTCCCTACACTTAGGCAAATTTTCAACTCACTTATATCATCTTCATTAATCAAGACTCATTTCTCTCAAAACCCCTAATCGGGAATCAGGTACGTTTGTGCAGAGATATATCGGAAAACAGACCGACAAGTCATATATGATGACTCAAGAGGAATGAATCATCATGGTGATAATTTACTCTAGTCATCGTGAAGACAAAGAAAATATCTAGATATTTTGAACGTTAACCTAACCTACGTCTGGTTAAATCTAACCGAGGTTAACTAATCATGATTTGCAACACAAAATATCTTCTCCCTAACATGTGGTATAGGAGGCAGCCACACCACCTAAACACCCTCATACACACATTTTATAAGGCTCCAAGGCTGCCCACCCTTCACCATTTGTAACCACTTGTTCATTTTTCATTTCAATCACAAGTTTAACAAGACTACATGGCTCATTTTTCTACTACACATCATCTTTTGATTCCATTTAAAACAAACTTTCTTTTGTTCATTCTCCTCTCCTCCCTTTCTTGTGTGCCAGCCATCATCCTCCACACTAAACCATTTTCTCTTCATCATTCATCAAGAACACCAAGAGAACTAAAACAAACTCTCCTTACTCACCCGAAACGGCATCAAAAGTTTTGACCCTTTTCTGTTATGAAACTTGGAAAACTTTCTACAATAAAGTTGTTCCTCTTTCTCTCTTATTTCGAACGAACTAAAGATCATAAAAAACGAATAAGTATTTTGGGAGTTATGTCCAAATTACCAAAACAGCTCAAAATCCACATTATCACACTAGAACAGTGGAAAGAAGGCCCTTTATGCCCATGTTCTGATCTGAATCAAACCAAACCTACATCAAAGTTGTTCCTCTTCTTCTTACCTTTCCAACAAGCCAAAGTTTATAATTTTTAGATGAGTATTTCGTGAGATACACTCATAAAACCACCACATCCTCAAAGCTGTCCCAAAAGCTTCCATTTCTAATTAAGCTTGTTTTGATCACTCTCTTCATTTATTCAATCAACAAGGGGTAAACCCTCATCTATCATGATCATGTTGTCTTCTCCTTCATTTATTTTATAAGTTTATGCCATGAATCATCATTATCCAATTTCATGAAGTTTTGTTCAAAAATCTCTAGAAAATTGTAGAAAATTCCATTTGATTTGAAACCAATTTCTATGAACTCATCTTGATGTCTATATTCATCATCTAGAAGCATGAACCCAAAAGAAATTTCCTTCCTATTTTCTCATTGAAGGCCGAAACTTATCGTTTTGGTGTAAATGAGTTTTTGCTTCAACTTTTGTTCAATGATGCATGGTTTTGTCTCTTAAATCATGATAGGTATTGAATCCAAGTGATTGAGAAAACCAAATCAAATCCTAACCTATTTTCCTTGAGAGAGCCGAAACCCTAACTTATTTGGTTGGGTGAATTTTGATTCAATTTTTGTCTTGTGACACTTGATTTCATCCTTATACAATTCATGTTTGTTGAATCCAAGAGATAGAGATCAAGTGAAATTTCTAACTCCAATTTAATGTCAAGGCCGAAACCCTACCTCATTGAGTTAGATGAGTTTTGTTCAAACTTCTTGGTTTATGATCATTGATCATGTCTTCATCATGTTTAAGGATCATTAATCCATGAGTTAGAAAATTTTTGACATCCCTAGCCTAATTAACCTATGAAGGCCAAAACTTAGCCATACTGATTAGATGAATTGTGTTGTTTCATTTGTTGATTTGGATTTAATTTGTTGTGAAGGACAAGTATTGTTTGTCGTTGTGAGTTTCGTGGAGAAATCATGATTTCGAGAAGAAATTTATGAGAAAATTTGTAACTTCAAGAGGTAAGGGGAGACAGCCTGAGGAGTTTAAGATAATCGCATGCTATTTTAGAGTTGTCGATAATTTATCTGTTGTAGTTTTTAGCGATTTTAAATTGGTTGTTTGTCCAAATTGGTTATATGTTTTGTTGGTGATATGATGATTTATGTGGTTATAAGTGAATTGTTAAATTATAATTGTGATGCATGTCATAACTGTGATGTATACCATGCTATGTTGTGGTGGAATTATCTGCTGTTGAGTAATGGATTGAGAAACCTGACATTGGTCAGTGTTTAAATTAATTTGAGGATAAAAGCTTGATAAGCTTAAATAATTAATCAAAAATATTAATTTGTGGAAATTTGAGGAATAGTGGAAAAATATTATTTTTGATGGAAGATTTGTCAATAAGTGACAGTAAAGGGCGGAACTGTGAAAAAATTTCACAGGCATTAGTTTTTCCAAAAAAAATTCAATTATATTATCTAACGTTATTTAAAGTGATTAAGTTATTAAAATAGTGTAATATTGATGTCGGAATAATTATTTACAACAGAAAGGTTATTTTGAGTTATGAAAGGATTTCTTTTACGGCATAAGTTTTGGAAAAATGGTTTTTTATTTTGTTACAAATTTATTGAGGAAGGACTTTCAAGAAGTTGACTTTTTTTTTTATGAGAATGATTTTAAGGATGATATAATTATGAGAAAAGGAATTTGTTTACGATGTTACGTTTTATAAATGTTTTAACAGAAAAGAATTTCTGTAAAGGAGTTTTATTTAGTGAAAATAATTCCGTTAAACTTGGATAAGTTTTCGGAGGTTTGGTTTTGTATTTGTTATTTCACTAAGTGAAATGTTTTAAAAGGAAAAACGAACCTAGTGACCGAGATGTCGGGGTTCTAGTGTTCTGTTGACACGTAGATCAGGGATTTATGTCATTGGACTGAGTGTCCTGAAAAGGTTTTGTGGGCTGTGTATCCTAAATTTGATGTGGAGAATGTGAATTCCATATCTGCGAGCCTGAGACTAGTGCATCAGTTTAGGGCTTTGCGATTGAGCACTCGGACTGTGTGTCATGTGTTAAGTTTAAAACATTTGGACTATGTGTCCTATGTTTGTTTAAAGTGAAAAGGTCTTAATATAAAATTAAGCATGGTCGTGAGCTTCGGGCTTCGACAAGGGAAGATTATAACGACAAAGAAAACGAAACGAGAATAAAAGTTTTTCTCATGCATTTTTGGCAGACGTGCCATGTGTTATGATCATTCCTGAGTGGATCAATGTATCTTTTATGGACTATGTTTCCATTTGATCATTGGGTTTCTGTGTGAACCAATGTATCTTTACTGGACTATGTTTCCAATTTAATGCGATGACTATTGGGTTCTGAGTGAGGCAATATGTTATGGATAATAAACTCCATTGATCGCAGTAACTATTGTGTTCTATGTGGACCAATGTTACATTTGTGAACAATAACCTTGGTGTACTGAGTGATGACCAATGTGTTATGTGTTCTGTTGGACATTGTTTTATTTCGTTTTTAGAATGGGCCATGTAAAGAGCTTGATCTGGTCAAAATGAAACAAAAAGTTGTGGGATCTCCAGAGATTAGGTGTCAAATTAGAGCCTGAATATTGAAGTGTCATGCATTTTTATAAAATGGCGATAACTGTCGGGTATGAAACCCTTTTGATAAAATTATTCTGTTGTTTAGATAATTTTTGGTATGTTGTTAATACCTGGTATATGTTGTTTTGTGTGTCGCACATGTGGTTGTCTTATCAAAACTCATATATTGGTATCTCACCCTTGCATATTTGTTTGTTGTTTCCTCTACTGTGTGAAATATATATTTGAGTAATAGGTAAACTCCGAGGAGACTAATCTGTCGTGCTCAAGGATCAGATCCTTGACCTGTGTGAATGCCGACAATAGTGGTGATCAATACGGGGGCTCGGAGTGCCACTTACACCGGACCAGTTTGGATCGCTGAGGGTACTAATTCAGGACCTACATCACGTACGTATTAGATGTTGACGGTGGAGATACCTTTACCACCTCTCTGGTTATTTATCCTCACCGGATATTTCGATAGGTTGGGAGAATCAGGGTGGTCTTCCCAATGGTGATTACTAGGATTGACCAGCTGTATGACTTTTGATATTTTTGTTAGTATGTGGACTTGGCTACTGAGAGTCATCCTTGTTGAGTTATGGTGTTAGACCACTGCTACGTTATAGTTATGTCTTTATATTTTTATGTTATGACCTTGGGAGATGACCTATTATGTGAAGGTCTAAGTGTGAAATTCTTATGATACATATGTATGTTATATAGTTGTATATTATGTTAATGGTGTTGGTTTGTATGTGGAGTAAAAGAAAAAGAAAATTTTTTATCACCATTTTTGAATAAGGATAAGTAACTAGAAGACATTATTTTCCGAAAGCAACCAACAACATTTTATTGAGTGTATTTCCGCAACAAGTTACGTAAATGTGATACCCTGGGAACGGGGTGTCACATCAATCTTCTCAGCTTCAGCAACTTTAGGAATTAGCACAACAAGATTTGCATTGTAGTTTAGGAGAATCCAACCAGAAGCAAAGAATTGATGAACTACCTTAAACACATCATTACCAATTGTTTCCTAGAAACTTTGATAGAAAGAGGCACCAAATCCGTCAGGACCAGGGGCTCCATCATGATTCATGCCAAATACAGCTAGGCTAATTTCTTCAGGAGAAGGCAAAGCAGTAAGCATTTGGTTATCATCACTAGAGACAACATTAGGAATAACTTCATCAACAAGACCATTCTCTACACAGTTGTTTTCAGAACAGAAGATATCTTGAAAATAGCTAACCACATGATCCTCAATCTGAGTTGCTGTAATAAGAATTTCATCTCCATGTTTGAGCATACTCATTTGTTTTGCAACATTTCTAACTTTGGCCAATTTATGAAAATACTTGGTGTTTATGTCTCCTTCAAGATGCCATTTAACTCTGGATTTCTCATGCCAATAAAGATCCTGAAATTGCAAGGCTTTCCCCAAATCCAACTGAGCATTCTTTTCAAGTTCAAACAGAGAATCTGAATTGCCCTGATCATCTAACTGATGCTGAATTGAGTCAAGATGCTACATAGCATTAGTAACCTTTAAATACACATCACCAAAAATGGTTTTGTTCCACTCCTTCAACCTGGATTTCAGAAGCTTTAATTTCTGACTTAGAACAAACATTGGACAGCCATGAAATTCAGTTTTCCATACATCTTTTACCGTCTCAGTGCAGTCAGGGTGCAGATTCCACATTTTCATGAACTTAAAACTAGACTTATGCATAACAATGTCTCTCTTTAAGTCTAGAAGAAGGGGAAAATGGTCTGATTTACTTTTAGTTAAAGTACAACAAGATATACTAGACCAAAAGCTAATCCATCTATCATTACATATAGATCTATCTAGCCTCTTTTCAGTTATAGCTCTACCTCTCCTACCATTAGACCAAGTAAACTGATTACCTCTAGTGGGAAGGTGAATAATGTTGTTACTTGCAGTCCAAGATTGAAAATCCACACAAGAAGATTTTGAAGGACTACCACTTCCTTTGTATTCATGAGCACCCAATACAGTGTTAAAATCTCCACAGAAACACCAAGGGAGGTTATGAGAATCTTGCAGATCATTCAAATATTTCCAAAGGGACCTTCTGTGCAAATAATTAGTAGAAGCATAGATTGCTGCCATACCAACATCCTGATTGTCAACCTTTACAGAGAAAGATACAAACTGAGTAGAAACAGCAATGATGGAGGGGCTCCGATCACTAGAGCAAAGACACCATAGATTAGGTTTTAACTGGCCCCTATCATTAGAAGCAAAGATCTTCAAATGTACACTCTTCCAAAACCTAGCAGGAACTTTGTCAATCAACATCCAAGGCTCTGAAATGAACACAAAATCAGGCTTGTGAGAAAGACAAAGTTTCTTAAGAGCCAACCTTGTAGAGGGGTTGGTAAAACCTCTTACATTCCAAAAAATGCACTTCATTTGGCAAGATTCAATGATCCTGCCCTAGATCGGGTAAGAGGAACTTCTGTTTGAGGATTTTTCTTTTTCTGCCTCAATTTTTTTCTAAGATTTAGTAAGAACCCTTTCAAAACCTTCCTCGTTGACTTTTCCATGCTCAGCATTTTCAGTCCTCTGTTCTTCATCAACTAAGTCATTCCAATTTCTATTCAACACAACATTAACATCATGTAAAACAGAATCAGTGAAATTTTGAGCCATATCAACAACGATCTTTGAGGAGGATCCAATTAGAGGAGATTTAATCTGAGATTCTGGAGTATCCTTTACAAAAGCATTCAAATTTCCTGTCACTTTGGGGGATTGATTTAAAGTCTGTTGAACTGAGTTTTGAGATGCATCCATCTCAGCAGAATTACCACTTCCACCTGTGCTTGAATTACTGCCTTTATCCTTTGAACCTGAAGCCAAACTCCTATCCTTAGCATAAGGAGAAACTTCCTCATCAAACACAGTTTCAATAGAATCATCATCTTCAAATACCTTATTGTCAACAGGCAAAGGAATATCATTCCTCATCATAACCGGGGACACATTTCTTCTAATATCCACATCTATAACCATGTCTGGGCCCATAATTGGATCCAACATAGGAATATTAGAATTCTGCTTGTAAGTTTCCTTCGGATTAGTTGGAGCAAGACTTGTTTCACCTTGCACCACATCCTGCAAAATGCCTTTTCCCTTATCAATTGGTACTTGTTGCTTACTCACTGGGATAGGATCAATCTGTTCATGAAGATCTTTTTTTCCAGACACCTTTGGTATATAGCGAGAAACCACTTTCTTAAGACCCAAGTTACCTTTAACATCATTGGCACCATTTAACCTTTTGCAATGGGATGGAGTATGTCCAATTACAGAACAGTGAGAACAAAACATAGGAAGTTTTTCAAATTCAATATTTACCAAGAAATCAAAATCATCCCTTTCTACCATAATTGTATCAGTCAGCTACTTAGCAAGATCAAGATCCACTAGAACTCTAGCAAAGTGACCAAAGGACTTTTTAATCGTTGCATCATCCAATGATAGTGGAGTTCCAATACCTCTAGCAATAGAAAATAATATCCTTGGTCTCCAATAATCTTGTGGGAGGCCACGGATTCGGATCCAACACTGTGTCTTTGATTGCTTAACAAGGTTTGGAGAGAAATCAGGAGTCCAAGAGAAGAGCCTTAGAAGACCCGGGTTTAATAACCAAGAACCAACAGCAAGGACCTTGCTCAAATCCTATATTGATGAGAATGAAAACTCATAAAAACCTTTCCCAATAGGGATTAATTTCCATTGATTTAGAGGCTGCCATAACCGAAGTAACTTAGCTCGCAAGTCTTCTATCTTGTATGGAGTTTCACCTTTTGAAAGCATTAATCTACCATGTAGATTATTTTTACAGCTTTCAATCCCTACTGTGTATTCTTCTTGTGGTATCTTAACTGCAATAAACTCGCCTCTCTTGCAAGGTATTGGAAGCTGGCTTAAAGGAATATCACAGGCATTATTTAATGCTTGTGCAAAAGTTTTGAGTGGCGGCGGAGAAGAAGATTGATCAACCGCCGTCTTTGGAGGAGAAGAAGAAGGAGGGAGGGTGGGAGGAGGAGATGGAAGAGGAGGAGGGATGATTGATTCCGGAAAAAGGATTTGCCATGGGCAAATAGAAGATTCGGCCATGATGAAGAGGCAAACCCTAGGAAACCATGCAAACCCTAGCAGAGCTCATGCAAGGGTTTCATTTTGCATGGAAATTCAAACAATGCTTTTATTATTATACTTTATTCGGGCGCATTGTCAACAAACGAGTAATCGACGAAGTCGAGAATGGATGTGCAGAGACAAAACCCGACACCGGATGATGAGATATCTTGCCACCTAGGGTGGTGAGTCATAGGGGTGACTCACCTAGCATTTAATGCATGTAATGATGAGTTTACATAGGGGTGACTCACCTAGCATTTAATGCATGTAATGATGAGTTTAAGTGTGAAAAGACTAAAATGCCCCTAACCTAACCTATCCTAGTTAAATCACAACCATGGTTAAGGCAAGACAACATCAAATTTGATTCCTCGTCCTTCTTATGGTCACAATATAGCCACACCTCCTACGCACCCTCACCACCCATTTGTCATGATGACTTTAGGTGTAAAATGTCCTAAATGTCCTTGGACTTTAAAGGAATTACAAGCTTGTCCCTATGTATTTTTACCATTTTGTCCAAGTGAATTTTGGACCAAATTACCCCTCATTCCAGCCATACATGCGCAGCTACTCCCCCACACTTAGGCAATGTTTCATGTTTCCAACTTCATCATCTTCACTTTCTCTCTAAAAACACCAAAACCTCCATTGATGTTCTTGAAGAAAACTTGCAAAGTTGATCATTTCTCTTCCATTTCTTTTCAATTCAAGGTGAGGACTCTCTTCCTAATCCTCTTAACTTCATTAATCTTCAACAAATTTCCATTTTCCCCCAACTACTTCTCAAATTTCAATTCTTAGATCTAGATCTTCAAAAATTTCTAGAAAAATCATAGAAAAATCCTTTTGATGTGAGATCAATTTCTATGAACTCATCATGATCTCTATGTTCATCATTCAAGAGCATGAATCAAAATAAATTTTCTTTCCTATTCTTATTAATATGGCTGAAACCCTAGTTGTGAGGGTGGAGGAAATTTTGTTTCAATTTTAAGAAAGTGATACTTGATTTCATCTTTCTATTACCTATGTGTATTGAATCCAAGAGATTGAAACAAAATAAAATCCCTAACCTGTTTTTCTAGTGAAGGCCGAAACTAACTCATGATTGAGTTAGATGATTTTGGTTTTAATTTTTGAGTTATGATCATTGATCTTGTATCTCTAATGCTTAACGATCATTAATCCAAGAGTTTGTGAAAGTTTGACATCCTTAGCCTAATTAACTCATGTAGGCCAAAACCTAAGCATGTGTAATAGGAGGATTTTGTTGTTTTAGTTTGTTAATTATGTTGTGTTTTGTGCGAAGGATAAGTTGTTGTTGGATTGTACTGATTTGTGTGGAGGAACCGGAAACAAATCAAAAAGAAACTTCAAGACAGAATCTGAAAACTCCAAGAGGTAAGAGGAGTTTACCTGAAGGGTTTTTGATAGCCACGTGCTATCCCTGAGTGGTCTGTATATTTGTTTGAAGTTTCATTGTGGTTGTTGATTTTATTTTACGTAGTGTTTTTATCTAATTTATTATTCTTTGTGATGTATGCTTATAGGTGGTGTATGTATTATCTATGTTGTATGTTGATGTGTGAATGCATGTTATAACTGTGATTATTTGTTATAACTGAGATGCATGAATCTGTTGATGTTTGGTTGTTTTGATTGCGAAGCCTTAATAGTGGTCAGTGTTGAAAATGAAATTAAAGATAAAAGCTTTAAAAAGCTTGAAGAGGAATTTAAATAATTTAAGTTGTGGAATTTTAAGGAAAAGTTGAAAAAAAAAATATTATTTTAATGAGTTATCGGTGTAAGAGCGATCTATGAGCAATAATGAGGACGTAACTGTGAAAAAAAAATTATTGATGTTAAATTTTACGGAAAAAATTCTAAAATAAAATAAAAAGTTAATTTTCAAAAATAACTTAATTTCCATGTTGAGAAATTATCTTAAGAGACAAGAGTCAATTTTTGACTTATAAACGATTTTAATTTCTAAACGACGAGTAATTTCAAAAATAATTTACAGAATATTTTTGACAAACAGTATTATTTATTTGAAATAGAAATTTAGTCTTAAATGACTTCTTTTTTCAAGAACTAAGGTTTTTCTAGAAATGAATTTTAAGAGGAAAATGATTTTCTCTATGATTTGATGGTTTATAAATGAATTTCAAATGGAAAAGATTTTATGCAAAAAAGTTTTTAATCAGTGAAATTATTTCCAACAACTTGGATAAGTTGTGGACGTTTTGTTTTAGATTTGTGTTTCATAGAAAGAAAATGATATTAAAGTTGAAACGTGAGCCTAGTAGCCGAGACGTCGGGATTCTAGTGTTCTGTGAGAAAAATACGTAGATCTTTGATCCATGTTACGTTGTTGTGGACTTTGTGTCCCATATACGATGTGGTGAACGTTGTTGAAAGTGAATATTGTTTCTATAACCACGAACCTAAGACTGGTACATCGGTCTAAGACTTTGTGATTGAGCACTCGGACTTCGTGTCCTGTGTTGACGATGAAAAATCTTAACGCTGAAAATTATGAATGGTCGTGAGCCTTTGAGCTTCTACAAGGAAATAATGAACAAAAATAAAATGACGAGAATAAAATGTTTTACATGCATTATTTGGCAGACGTGCCTACGTTGATAAGCGTGATGCCTTGATGGACAAGGTGTCATGTAACGTTGTACATTGTGACTTGATGGACAATGAAACCCATGTGCGTTGATCATCGTGCCTTGTGTTGGACAATGTGCCATGGAACGTTGAACGTTGTGCCTTTATTTGACAATTGAGCTTGATCTGCTCATTTAAAACGAAGTTGGGATCTCCGGAGATTAAGTATAAAATTTAGACGTTGTATATTGAAGTGTCATGCATTTTTATAAATGACGATGATTATTGGGTGTGAAGCCCATTGATAAACTGTTGTGTTTATGTAGAGAATTTTATATGATGTGAGTTTATATGTATGATGTTTTGTGTGTCGCACATGTGGTTATCATAATAAACTCATATATTGGTATCTCACCCTTGCGATCTATCTGTTTTTCTGGTTTTGTTGTCGTACCTTGGTACACTAGTACAGATGGTGCAGATGAGTTCCTAGCTTCATTTGGAAATATTAATCCCTATTCTTGAAGAGGTTGGTGATAGTGGTGAGAATAATGGAGATTATTCCAGTAGATGTCTTATAGAGTGACCAGCTGAGGATTTTCTTGGGTTGTGCATTTTCAGAAAGTCGGTAGATGTAGTCTTGAGAACCTTTATGTGGTTTGGATTTCAGTTGGGAATAATGAAGTACTTTTAGAAAAACTTGTACGTTGTAGAAGATTTTGTTTATAAATAAAATCAATGTATGTATGTTGACAAGTATGACGTAGTTTTATTATTTGATGTGTGCATCACATTTTTCGAAGTATAAAGAAGAAAAAAAAATTTTACTCCCAATTTTTCTGACTTAAAGTAAATAAATTTCCGAAAGCAACCAGCAAATTTCTTTTTAATTTATTTCCACACGTGTTCATGAGGTCATGCCCAAGGGGGTGTTACAGCACTTAACGGAGAGTAACTGACGATAGGGACCAAAACCAAAAGTTTTAAATTTACAGGGACCAAAACCAACGAAAAAATAATGCAGGAACTAAAACCAAAACTCACCTATTTTTCAGGGCTAAAAAGTTCATTAAACCATATGTCCTGAACAAAACCTTCGGCATTTTGTACACTAAAAATTTTAGACCATTTTGTGTAAGATAAATTGTTGTATGCTTTATATAATTGTATGATCCAAGTGGTAAAAAACTCAAACCTCTAAAGCAAGTAGTCAGGGATTTGACTCCGATCTCTTGTATATGGAGAAAATCTAGTTGGGAATGAACAAGTTTTTTACTCCCAAGTTTTCTGACTTAAAGTAAATAAATTTCTGAAAGCAACCAGCAAATTTCTTTTTAATTTATTTCCACAAGTGTTCACGAGGTCATGCCCAAGGGGGTGTTACAGCACTTAACAGAGAGCAACTGGCGATAGGGACTAAAACCAAAAGTTTTAAATTTACAGGGACCAAAACCAACGAAAAAAGAATGCAGGGACTAAAACCAAAACTCACCTATTTTTCAGGGTTAAAAAGTTCATTAAACCATATGTCCTGAACAAAACCTTCGGCATTTTGTACACTAAAAATTTTAGACCATTTTGTGTAAGATAAATTGTTGTATGCTTTATATAATTGTATGATCCAAGTGGTAACAAACTCAAACCTCTAAAGCAAGTAGTCAGGGATTTGACTCTGATCTCTTGTATATGGAGAAAATCTAGTTGGGAATGAACAACTCTTAAATGTTGGCTAGGTCCTCCAATGAAAATTAGTCACTATTTATAATGATAGATACTTCATATCAATTACATGGTAACTCAAAAATATATATCTATGCCCTCTTATGCTTTTTGAATCCGTTTTTGTACAAGAACAACTTCAATGTAGCACGGCGGTTAAGTCATTGAAGTTACCTCGAATCTCCCCGAAACTTGCCATTCAATCCAATCCCAACACCAAATCAACCTTACGTAAACCAAGTGTTAGTTTGGGAATGATTAATTATTTCTAACAAAAAAATCATTTTTTGATAAAAAGTTATTTTGGGATGAAATTGGCATTTTCGGGTGAAAGTGATTAATGAAATATAACAAATAAAAAAAAAAAACTCCCATTTGAGCATTTTGATCATAATCATTTTGATTAAAATCAAAATTGTGATGTTTACTTTACTATAAAAACTGTTTTATACAATCCAAACAAAATATGTTATCTCAAAGTTGCTTTTTAGTTCATATAAAAAAAAAAAAAAATTTGCTTTTTAGTTAATATACCCAAACACAAAACTAATTTTATCATAATTGATTTTCTTCATAATTGATTATACCGACTATGGAAATAATCTTTTTTCACAACTAATCAAAGCAAAACCCAAAGAAAAAAAAATATCCCACTGAACCTCCCATCTTTGATGCTGCAAGCTAACTCCTTAGCATACCCCCATTCTACCATGGAGTTAACATTGCAGTTAGCATTAGGAGGCAAGGTTAAAATGTTGAAGGATGCACTTGCTTTATATAGATCTGCAATGGTTGGTTCCAGTAAGGGGAGGGTTTTGCAACTCAACACCAAAGCCTGCATCATTTCTCATTTTTTTTTTATATAGACCAATGTTAGTAGGTGAAATGTTATGTTAGTTTTCTCCTTTGTCAGAGTTTGAACCCTGGACACTTTATACCCTTAACTCAAATCAGTTGAAGTACCCAACCCCCAAAATCATCTCTCATCAAATAGTGGAGCAAGTTGGCACCGGGACCTTGGATGGAAGTTGTTTTCAACCGCTACAGGACCCTGATGAGGACATTATGATAGATATCCAAGCATGGGGATGAGGACATAGTTTTGTTATCCTAGATAGCTATCAAAATGCTAAATGTAAGTGAGCAAAGTAGTTGAATGTAAATAAGAAGGGGACCTTCAATAGAAGTTTAAAGAGTGGATGAGAAGTAGGATTTCTAGAATATTCTACCTAATAATAATAATAATAACAACTATATCTTTGTATCTTGCATCTTGTTGTCAATATTTGTTCTGCTATCACGTTTAAGGTTTTAAATTGCGGTTGTGGTCACGGTTGTGTTGCGGTTGTTGCGGTCCGATGTGGCCATATTGCGGCCGATGTGGTTTGCAATCACAGTTCTATGCGGTTTCGGCGGCCACCGCAACCGAGATGTTGCGGCCGCATCACGTGATGCGGTCCATGATTTAAAACCTTGATCACATTGGTAAGAGTTTAACAGTGTAAGAGAGGAAGAAAAAGGAAAATATCCAACAAGGGGACAATACGATTGAGAGAGGGGGAGTGCATAACAGAAAGGGACATGTGTCACTTGAGGATTGGACAGAGTGATTAGGTAATCATTAGGAAGTGATGTGGGTTGGTTATGTATAGGGGGAGAGGGGGAGTAGAGGGGTTGGAAATATATTTGGGTAAAGGTCTGGGAAAGCTGCTAAGTTTGAGGGAGGATTCTATCCAATTGTCTTCTTCCTTCTACTACAAAATACTAAACTTAACTTTCCTCAAAGATTCATTGACTCCAAATGGTTAATGGTCATGCTAATAAGTTTTCATATAATTTCAACAAAAGCAGGTGAAAATAAAAAATAAAAAAATTGTTGCAATAGCACCTGCTAAGTACCTGAATGCAGATAAGGAGCTACAATAAGAACTCGAAGCAGGACTGTGAATAAAGCTGCTTAAATATTAGGAATGTTGCACTTTAACATGAAAAAAACTGAGGCAAAATCTATATGACAAAGGCCATTAAACATAAAAATTAGTTGGCCTTGGATAATAAGTTCAGAAGTGACTTACAACTTCAAGAAAATAAGTGTTTCACAATTTCACAAATTCGTCAATCCTAGTAACACAAGAAAATAAAAGGAGAAAATAAAAAATAGAATAGTCAGGGTCAAACATAGCTTCTTCCACCTCCAATGTTTTATTTGGTCTCATCTTATGTGCCCATGAAGTAAACCCAGCTACCTTGAGATTTGGGTGTATTTGTTTTTACTTTTGGAGGCACTCAAATGCACGCTTGCACACACAGGAACAAATTGTTGCTTTCACACCCAAGTAAGTTTCAAACATAAAGTCCCATTTAGGTGGCTCACTTGGTGAGTCAAGGGACATAAGGAGTTTCAGGTATGAGGATCGATCCCCTCCCCCCACCCCCACTAACAACTAATCCACTAGTTCCTAACCACTTAGTCTATCAAAAAAAAAAAAAAAAACAAGTTTCAAACATAAAAACAAACACGACATTAGTCCATGAGAAAATGAAAATTCCTCATTTATACTCTGAGATATATAAATGCATCCATTAGTTTTGCTCCCAAATGCAGCATTCCGGGGCTAATCCAACGAGAGCCCTGATAGTGAAGGTTAAGTTCATTTTGAGGAAAGGATATTTTAACATCAAAATCCAACTGGAAACGTAAACCAAGCAGACATGTTTATGGCAATTGGCAAATAATGAGCTAATAGCTGCACCTGAAGTTTCAAGCTATATCTAAAGCACTTTGTCTACCCATTTAATCATCATTAAAATTGCTATCACCCTGAGAAAGGAGAAAACTAACATAACTTTTAACTAATTAACATTGGCCTATGAAAAAAAAAAAATTACTGATTTCTGGAGCCAGATTATGATACAACATGGCTGGCCCTCGACTACCATGGTTACTTGCATAGTCACTGGATTCTCTAATTAACCCTTCGTCCTAAATTTGCTATATCGCATATTGCATATCAGGTTCACATTAAAGAATGTCTTGAAGTAAAAATGTAAAAAACGACGAACCTCGTAACCAAATGAACGACTTATCTTCCGTACTCATATGGCTGAAGCCTCTTGAGTCTCATCATTAGCACAACTCAAATTTAGATTTTTTTCTCAACCTTAGCCCATACCTAAGGAAAATCTATCTCAACAATTCGTTTTAAATCTTTCGCCCCCTCTTCCTTCCAAGGGAACTTCCCTTCTGTCAACAACCCTTGTACCAAAAGCTTCAAGTTATCAAGATCAGGAATTTTACGCACTTTGACACTCTCCTTATAAACCTTAAGCCCTCCCTCAAAATCCTCATTCGTACACAAATGAAACACCAAGGTACTAAAAGTTGCGAAATTAGGATGACACCCCTTTTCATCCAACCCAGCATAAACCTCCTTTGCTTCTCTCAGCATCCCACGCTCAAGATAACAAGTCATCAAGTAGTTATAAGTAAACGTATTAGGCTTCAACCCAGCATCAACTATCTCAACAATCATAGCCTTCACCTTCTCAGGTACCCCACCAGACACATACTTAAGCCTCACATTATAAGCATCAATATCAATATAATCTTTCTCTTTCATCAAACTCCACAATTTCTCAGCCTCATCATCACGATTTTTCTTTTTGTACAAAGCATTCAATACAATTTTATAAGTATCTGCACTTATTTCCACGACCTTCTTTTCTTCTACTTCCTTTAAAATCTCAAGAGCCTTCTCGGGTTGACGCGCTTTGCAAAACCACTTAACTAGAATACCATACGACACTTCATCCGGAACGACGCCGTATTGTTGAATAATTTCTTCGAACAGTTGGGGGACATTGTTGTCGTGGCGGGAGTTGTTGCATGCAGATAAGATGGCGTTGAAGGAGATAGAGGTTCGAGGGATTCCGAGTTGGTCCATCTGGTGGTAGTAATAAAGGGCGTCGTCGAAGCAGTCGATGATACCGTAGGCACGGATGATGGTAGAAAGGTAGGGTTCATGGGTGATGTTTTTGTTGGGTTGGCTTGTTTGGAAGTTGATGAGGGTCGTGTAGGCAGGGATGGGGACGCCGTGGAAATTGGCGCCGCCGATGAAGAATTTCTCTTTGTAGGGGTCACGGATTTCGAAAGGCTCGTCCTGGTCGGAATCGCTTAGAGCCTCGTCTGAGTCGGAATCGCTAAGAGCCTCGTCCGGGTCGGAATCGCTTTGGAGATGCGAATTAGCTTTTGAAATTGTGATTCCAGTGGTGGTGGTGGTGGTGGTGGTGGTGGTGGAGAGGCGGCGAATGTTGCGGAGGGTGGAGAGGCGACGAATGTGGCGGAGGGTGGTGGTGGCGGCACTGCACAACATTTTTCTGTGTGTGCAATAGAGGATGGAATTGAATTGGGTTTTGAGGGATAGAGAAGACAACGACAGAAATCAAATACAGAATGTGAAATTATATAGCAGCAAGAAATATGGGTTATAGCTGTAAAATGGGCCGATCATAGCCCTCACGCCCTAATCCACATGGGCTAAGTCAAAAAGGCAAACAACACAAATGAATAATAAAAAATAAAAAAAGAAGAAGGTAGTAATAGGTCTCCATACTTACGCTAATGAGTTTGCTTCCCCTTCCACTTGCACATTGTGATGTTGCAGTAAGTTTTAATTTCTTGCCTCTAGGTACCAGCTGTTTGGTTCTCTCATGTGGATCTTCACTGGCTTTTTAAGGATAACGCATTTGCTATCTGTGACTTTGCTGAACAAAACTTAAATGTGACTTTGAGGAGGCCAAAGATACTGCAGGAACAATGGCTGATAAAGCCAAACAAAGTACAAACAAAGCAAAGGAGTATGTGCATGAGACAAATGAGGAGGCCAAAGATGTTGCCAGAACAATGGCTGACAAAGCCAAAGAAGGTACAAACAAAGCCAAAGAGTATGCGTATGAGACAAGGGAGGAGGCCAATGGTTGATAAAGCCAAAGAAGGTACTAACAAAGCAAAAGAGTGCGCGTATGAAACAAATGAGAATTATTTTTTTGTTTGCTTGGCCCTTTCATCTTCTCATTGATCACCATTTGTGTTTTCTTCATTTCTGCCAAAAATGAGATTGATCAGCAGTTTTTTGGGGATTATTGGTTTTGCATTTGGAATCCTCGTAGCCTCTTGATCGGGTTCTTTCTCTTTATTTACTTAGAAACCAAACAAGTCAAGGTAAAAGTTTTTTGCACTCTTCTTGCATGCAACATCATTCACTTAGATTCAATTCAACTCAATTCAATTCAATGCAGATATATGCACTGGAGTTGAATTTGATGTTAAGGCCCTATCTTCATTTTGAATTCTGGGTATGCTTAAAAATCTGATTTTTTTTTCTAACAAAAATTTGCAGGACCATGTTGTTAGACCAGTTAGTGAATTAGGCCCAAAATTTTGTTCTTATTGGATGCTTCTTCACTTGTATTTCATTTTGATGTGTAGGCAAATTGTAGGATGATTAGAATCAGATCAAAACCAATATTTGCTAAATACATTGGAAAGTATCATATTGAAGTAATTGAGTTTGATAAGTTAAGCCTTAGTACACATCCTCCTACTATGTGTTAAGTCTTTTCTCAATCTTCTGATGTTTTGTTCAAATATTTCATATAAATTATAATCTAAAACTCCACTATCGGGTATCCTAGAAGAATTTTTAGATTTTAATATGGTTACTAAGGGTAGGTAAATTGGTAAATTGGCATTATGTTGATTCATCTTTTGGTTCTTGTTGGGACCTCATAAGTCTAAAACACATTCAAAGTGCAAATCCTCTATGTTTTGATGATTTCAAATAGTTCAAGTATGGTAATATTGAACCAAAAGAAATTACTGATATATTTGATAAGTGTGCAGGAAAATAGACTTGAAGTCACTCGTCTAAATTTCACCCGTCTACTTTTTAGTAGAAGATCAGCAGTGACTCGTCTAAGTTTCACTCGTCTAAAAAGTTAGTCAAAGAAAGTCAACGCTCAAGAAAGACTAAGCTTAGTTGATGACGTGGCAAGAAGCATGCGTCTAAGTTTGGCTCAGCTGACCACCCGTCTAACTTTTGGAACAAGCTTTCACCCGTCTAACTTTTGGAACAAGCTTTCACCCGTCTAAGTTTCTGAACAAGCTTTCACCCGTTTAAGTTTCTGAACAAACTTTCACCCGTCTAAGTTTTTGGATGACTTTCACCCGTCTAAAAATTCTCATTGCTGACACCAAGTCAGTATGTCAGAAATCAAGTCCGAGTCACCATATTCAAAATTATAGGCCATCCTTAAGGATCTCGAAGACCTATGGACAATAGCTCGAAGGACAAAGAATAAAGAACGTTGTTTCAAGGTTTTAAGGAATAAACACGCTATCTCTGCACCACTGCAGTGACCTTTTGCCTATTCCAGTACAAAGTAAAAGTACTTTATGGAAAAGTAAACTGATGTTGCACTGAAAGAAGAAAGCTCTCTGCAACAAGTACAAGAAGCCTGCTGCCATATACTCTGAAAGAACAGCTGCTCAGTTTAAAGTGTACTCTTGGACACTCTTGACAATGCCCAATGTTTTCAAGCATTTAATGAATACTCAGAACGACTCTTTGGCATTAAATGGTGTCTCAGAAAGCTCAAGACAGATGAAAACACTCTCTGAAGCTGTGTCAAACGGATCTCTTGATTGAAGCCTTTAAATAGATCAAACAATGAAGATGAAGATAAGAAGTTGAATATCAAAAGAACTCTGCACAGAAGCATTTACTCTCTTCATTAACTTCTTCATTCCTTCATTGAATATATACTCAATCATTAGATATAAATTCGCAGTCTTTCATACTTCATATTTATTCCACTCTCTGAGTGTGATCTGAAAGACTTGCAAGTTGTATTAACTATACAAACCTTCTATCTCTTACTGTTTTTGAGCCTGAAGAGGCTAGGTGAGAAAAGAATACTTGTTTGAGTGTTGAGCCTGAAGAGGCTAGGTGTGCAAAGAATACTTGTACTGTAATTTACTCAGTTATAGTGGAAACTTGGTGCTGCCAAGAAACTGGACGTAGCCCTGTGGATTTTGGGGTGAACCAGTATAAATCTCTTGAGTGATATTTCTTCTCCCTTATCTTTTAATTTGTTTGAGTATTGTTTCAGTCTCAGCTTTTTAACTTGGGGAGTTAATACTGTGGTTATCAAACTCTTTTTAACCTTCTTGGTTTGTGTGTGCTATTCTGTTTTAATATTAGACGCTTCACTCGTCTAATCCTCTCTTAACCAAACCTTCTTGCTGTGCCTGCGAAAATCTTTTTTAAGTAACCGAAAAAGTTGGTAAACACAATTCAACCCCCCTTCTTGTGTTCACTTTGGTTATTTCAGTTGGTATCAGAGCTCAGCCTCTGGGTTGAGCACTTAACAGTGTAGAGGAAAAGATCTTGGAGATGGCAGGAGAAACCAGTGGAAGCAAGAACCATGCTGGAGAAGGATCCTCAATGTCGAGACCTCCTTTCTTCAATGGAGAGGACTACATCTACTGGAAAGAAAAGATGAAGTGGTTTTTACAATCCACTAACTCTGATCTTTGGGATATTATCGATGAAGGTCCTTTTGTCCCTAAAGATGACAAAGGAGAGGAAGTTCCTAAAGCAAACATGACCACTGATCAAAGAACAAAGTGGCAGCTTAATGCTAAAGCTAGATATGCAATCATGTGTGCTCTGAGCAGAGAAGAATTTGAAAAAGTCTGTGCTTGTGAGTCTGCAAAAGAAATGTGGGACTCACTAGCTATTGCTCATGAAGGAACTAGCAAAGTAAAAGAAACAAAAGTCAGCATGCTTGTCAGAAAGTATGAGCTGTTCAAAATGGAGGAAGGTGAAACTATTGGCCAAATGTATGGAAGCTTTCAAACCATAACCAATGGATTGAAATCTCTGGGAAAAATTTACAAGACTGAGGAACACATTCAAAAGATTCTCAGAAGTCTTCCAAAACAATGGAGACCACTTGTAACTGCTGTGTCTCAGGCCAAGGATCTAACAACAATGAAGCTTGATGAGCTTCTTGGGACCCTTCAGATTCATGAACAAGAACTGATTAAAGAGAACAATGGAAAGAAAAACAAGTCCATTGCACTCAAAGCTGACAAGAAGTCATCTAAGGGAGCAAGTTCAAAAGCTCTCAAAGCAGATGAATCTTCAGAAGAATCTGGAGAATCAAATGAGGATGACTCAGATGATGAAGATGATGAACTGTCTCTCTTCACCAGAAAAATGAAGAAGCTGTGGAAGAAAAGAAACTTCAGAAAAGACAAACCCTTCAGGCGCTTCAACAAAGACAAGCATAACAAGGATGGTGGATCTAATGACAGAAATGTCATTGTATGCTATGAATGTAAAAAGCCTGGTCACATCAAGGCAGAATGCCCTCAAATCAAAAAGCAATCTTCCAAGAAATTCTTCAACAAGAAAAAGAAAGGAATGATGGCTACTTGGGAAGATCTTGATGAAAGCTCCACTGAAAGTGAAGGAGAGGAGCTTGAAGCAAACCTCTGTCTTATGGCTGATACAGATTCAGAATCAGAAACTGAGGTACATTCTGAACTTGAAAAATTGAATGATGCCTATGATGAACTTTTGGAAGAATCCAACTATATATCTAAAGCTTTTAGATTCCTCAAGAGACAGTATGCTAAACTCTCTAATGAGTACACACAGAAATCTCTAGAGTGTGAAAAGTTAGCTGAAGAAAATAGTAAACTTAAGACTGAAAAGTCTGAAGTTGAGATCTCAGTTGAAACTCTACCATCTGAAGAAGTAACTAAACTTCAACAGAAAGTAGAAGAGCTCACCTTAGATCTTGCCAAGTTTGTTAATGGTAGAGATAATCTGACTAAACTCTTAGGAAGTCAGAGGCACTCCCTTAACAAAGAAGGTATTGGATATTCCAATCAAGAACATCATAAAGGATCAACAAAGTTTTCAAATGTAGCTGTTAAATCTATATGTTCCTACTGTGGAAAAGCTGGACATATCATGTCTAAGTGTATTCACAAAAAGAGAAGGAAGTCTTTACAGACTCCTCACACTAACAAAAAAGGACCCAAGAAAATATGGGTACCTAAGGTCATGATCATTCCTGTTGCAGACATTCTCAACAGAACAAAGCAAACACCTGTCATGGTATCTGGACAGTGGATGCTCGCGACACATGACAGGCGAAAGGTCTATGTTCCTAGACCTCCAACCTAAGAAAGGTGGACATGTAACTTTTGGTGGCAACCAGAAAGGAAAAGTTGTTGGTTTAGGTAAAATTGGTGGTAAACCTCCCTTACCTGTCATTCATGATGTGTTATTTGTGAAAGGATTAAAACATAATCTGCTTAGCATAAGTCAATTATGTGACAGTGGACTCTCTGTATCTTTTTCTAAGGATGCATGCATGGTCAATGACTGTAATGGAAAAACCCTCTTTTCTGCTAAAAGGCAAAACAATCTGTATAAGATTGACATGACTGAACTTTCAGATCAAAGTGTAACATGCTTTATGTCTAAAGAGGATGAAAAATGGCTGTGGCATAAGAAATTAGGACATGTTAGTATGAAGCAAATTTCAAAATTGAAAAAGCATAACCTTGTGAGAGGATTGCCTGATATTTCTTTTAAGAAAGATATTTTGTGTGATGCATGTCAGAGAGGTAAACAAGTAAAATCAAGTTTCAAATCTAAGAAAGAAGTCACATCCTCTAGAGCTTTGCAACTGTTACACATGGATCTGTTTGGACCAGTTAGTGTAGCTAGCCTAGGTGGAAAGAAATATGGTTTTGTCATAGTTGATGACTATTCGAGATTTACATGGGTACTCTTCTTAACCCACAAGGATGAATCTTATAAGGCATTTTCAGTATTCAGTAAAAGAGTACAAAATGAGCAAGGTTTCTGTATCTCTGCTATAAGAAGTGATCATGGAGGAGAATTTGAAAATGAGCAGTT
Source organism: Echinosophora koreensis (assembly GCA_035048595.1). NCBI lineage: Eukaryota > Viridiplantae > Streptophyta > Magnoliopsida > Fabales > Fabaceae > Echinosophora > Echinosophora koreensis. Next base: position 366,877 of record JAPCYP010000069.1, read on the forward strand.
CAAACTGTTCTGTGAGGAAAATGGTATTTCTCACAATTTCTCTGCACCTAGAACTCCACAACAAAATGGAGTAGTTGAGAGAAAGAACAAATCTCTTCAAGAGATGGGAAGAACAATGCTAAATGAAAATAATCTTCCTAAGTACTTCTGGGCAGAAGCCATTAACACTGCTTGTTATGTACAAAACAGAATACTAATCAAGCCTATTCTAAATAAGACTCCTTATGAATTGTGGAAAGACAAAAAACCCAACATATCATATTTTCATGCATTTGGTTGTGAATGTTATATTCTCAACACAAAAGATCATCTTGGTAAATTTGATTCTAAAGTAGATAAAGGAATATTTATTGGTTATTCTGAAATGTCTAAAGCTTTTAGAATTTTCAATTCTAGAACTTCTGTTGTAGAAGAATCAATTCATGTAAAGTTTAATGATGGTTTGAAGACTGATAGGGAACTATCAGATCTAGAAGATGATGTTGCAGGTATTGAACTCAATCCTACAGTAGAAGAATCTTCAGACAAGTCAAAAGTAGACGTATCTGAAATACAGACTGATGCTGATAAGTCTGAAACTCAGACTCTGAAGAAAGATTGGAAATTCAAGACCTATCATCCAGAAGATCTCATCATTGGAAGTCCATCTCAAGGAGTTAGAACCAGATCTGCCTTCAATGAAAACAACAACATGGCCTTCATATCAGATTTGGAACCTAAAAAGATTGAAGAAGCCCTGCAAGATGAAAGCTGGATTCTAGCCATGCAAGAAGAGCTAAATCAGTTCAAAAGGAATGATGTCTGGTCACTAGTTTCTAAACCCAAAGAGAAAACCATTATTGGAACCAGATGGGTGTTTAGAAACAAACTAGATGAAGATGGAAAAGTGGTAAGGAACAAGGCAAGACTAGTTGCTCAAGGTTACAATCAACAGGAAGGTATTGATTTCACTGAAAATTTTGCTCCTGTAGCTAGACTAGAAGCAATTAGGATTCTCATGTCATATGCTGCACAACATGATATGACTCTTTATCGAATGGATGTTAAAAGTGCATTTCTAAATGGAATAATTGAGGAGGAAGTTTATGTCAAGCAACCTCCAGGTTTTGAGGACTCTGAAAATCCTCACCATGTCTATAAGCTTAAGAAAGCTTTATATGGACTCAAACAAGCTCCTAGAGCTTGGTATGATAGATTAAGCACATATCTAATGGAAAATAACTTCATTAGAGGAAAAGTAGACACTACACTTTTCAAGAAATGCTCAAGAAAAGACTTTATAGTAGTACAGATCTATGTTGATGATATTATATTTGGTGCTACTAATGAAAAGCTCTGCAAAGAGTTCTCTGAGTTGATGCAGAATGAATTTGAAATGAGCATGATGGGAGAGTTGAAGTTCTTCCTTGGTCTTCAAATAAAACAGTCAAATGATGGAATCTATATCCATCAACAGAAGTACACCAAGGAGCTTCTGAAAAAGTACAAAATGGAAAATTCAAAGCCTATGAGTACTCCTATGCATCCAACGGTTGTTCTAAACAAGGATGAGGAAGGTAAAAAGGTAGATCAAACTGTCTACCGAGGTATGATTGGATCTCTGCTATATTTAACTGCTAGCAGACCTGATATTCAATTCAGTGTCTGTCTTTGTGCTAGATTCCAATCTGACCCTAAGGAATCTCATCATAAGGCTGTCAAAAGAATTTTCAGATATTTAATTGGAACCACTAACCTTGGTCTATTATATAAGAAATCTGAAGTTTTCAGGTTAGCTGGATTTTGTGATGCTGATTTTGCTGGAGACAGGATTGATAGAAAAAGCACCAGTGGAGGATGTCACTTCATTGGAGCAAATATGATCTCTTGGTCAAGCAAAAGGCAAAGCACCATTGCCTTATCAACTGCAGAAGCTGAATATATATCTGCAGCTAGTTGTTGTTCACAACTACTCTGGGTAAAATATCAACTTGAAGATTATTCAATGATTGAGCATAATATACCTGTTTGGTGTGATAATACTAGTGCTATTAATCTGTCTAAAAATCCAATACAGCATTCTAGAGCAAAGCATATAGAAATAAAGCATCATTTCATCAGAGACTATGTTCAAAAAGGTGTTTTTGAAATTAAGTTTGTAAACACTGATTATCAGTGGGCAGACATTTTTACCAAACCCTTAAGTGAAGACAGATTTGTTTTTATAAGAAGAAATCTTAACATGCATAATGTACCTGATTAAATGTTTTGCTGTGTTGTCAGAAAAATTACTTGTCTATATTTTCTATGATTACTTGACTCGTCTAATTTAGCCAAGCGTCTAATGACGTGGCTAAAAGCACTCAGTGCTAAATTCTGACTGAGACACACGTACATTGCATTTTCCCTCCTTTTCTAAAATATTTTATTTGAAATTGATTATCTGTCATTTATGGCAACACTCTCTTTCCTCTTTCCCAATGCAAAAAGCACTCAAACGTTTTTGGCATAAACCCGTGTCTTTTCAAAAACTACCCACTCAAAAGTTCATTGCTTACAAACTCTTTCTCTAAGCTCTCTTCGTCTTCACCTTCACTAAACCTTCTCTGTCAAACCCTAATCTCTTCTCTCAAATCAATGACACCCAAAAGCCTCCTTGAGACACTATCTGAGAAGACCAAGATATCTGTTACTGAGTTGAAGAAGGTGCTCCCTGGAAGAGTTCCAAACTTTGATGAACTCAGAACCAAAGGTTTAGACGTACTCCCGGAACTTAACCATGCTGGATGGTTACCTTTCTTTCAACTGCAAGAACTTGTCTTCCCTGCTCTTGTTAGGGATTTCTGGACTACTGCGAAGATCACCAAGGACTCCACCACCCACATGATTTCTGGGGATGTTGGTGAGGATCATATCTTCATCACTCACGAGTTACTCGCTGAAGTAACAAGATGCCCTAGGGAAGGAGCTGGGCACTACAAAGACTGGATGAAGGATCAAGGGGAAGCCAATGTAAATTTGGTACTCTATGGGACTGCAAACCCTGACAACATGGACTCCAAGTATCTGACCCCCAAGGCAAGGTTTTTACATGTTTTGCTTATAAACTGTGTAATGCCTAGGACTGGGTCTAGAAACCATGTCAATTTATTGGAAAAGTTTGCCCTATTCCATCTTGTCCAAAGAATAAAGATAGACATAACTGATCTAATCTTTATTCATATGGAGAAAGCTGTAAAGGGAAAAGATAAAGATTACCCCTTTGGAAAGGTTATGACTAGGATCTTCAGGGCCTGTAAGTTGGATTTAAGAAGGGCTGTTTCTGCTGATCTCTGTACTGAGATTACCATAAAAACCCTGGCCTTAATGAAGATGAACCTGAATCCTACTCTGGATGGCAATGCTGAAGCCTCTGCTCAGATGGAAGCAACTGTTTCCATTCCTGGTGTTAAATCTGAAGTGGTTGAGGAACCAGCTGAGGAAATTACAGATCAGCTTCAGAGGAAGAAGAGGAAGATTACAAGAACCACTGCTGAAACTGCTGGGACAGAAGAGTCTACTCAGGTTGTTGAACCTGCTGCTGCTGCTGAGGAAGCTACTGCCTCTGTACCTAAGATCACCAAGGTATTCAAGAGAAAGAGGACAGTACAAGCTGAGGGGGAGTCTCAATCAGAAGAGACTGTGATCCCTAAGAAGAAGAGGACAACTGTTACAAAGAGGAAACTTGTCTTGCCTCCCTCTTCATCTCCATCACCATCACCCTCACCTCAGAAGGATTCAACCCCTCCACCTCAGGAAACATCACCTTCTACCACCACAGTTCCAACTCCACAACCTTCACCTCAAAGAATGCCTACACCACCTCACAGATCACCTACACCTCCTCCATCACCCAAAATTCCAACACCACCTCTATCACCAAGAATTCCCACTCCACATACTTCACCACAAATCCAAACTCCACCACATACATCACCTAACCAACACTCACCTGAACCTAACCCTACCACATCAGAACCTCACATGTCTGATACTCACTCACTCACCTGCTCCACCCTCACCACAAATATCTCACCATTCTGATATTCCTCAAACTGAGGATATCAATGACTTTGAGTATTTTGACAACCCTACTTCACCACCCTCACCACACTCACCAATCCCTGACCATATCTCAAACCAATGCCAAGTGCCTCTGAGAACAGTCTTTCCAGACTTATTCTCTGAAACCAGACACAACTCTCTCCCCTTAGCCACTTTACCACCCTACAACTCATCCTCCAGAACCACACCCTTCTCTGTAACAGATGATCTCTGTCCCTCTTACCTTGATGGCAAGACTCTGGACATGATTGCTTCTCTGGAAGCTGAAAGGCAGGTTGTGAGGCTGGAAAGGTTGCAGAAGCCAGCAGGAAAATGGCTATTTAATCCTCACATCTTCATGAAGCCCTCCACTGCCATAAGAGTAATGCTTGACTCAATGGTGTTGAAAGGGAAGCAGAAGACAATATCCCTGGCAGTAGAGCAGAAATTTTCCCTTATCCAGAGGACTGATCAGAAGCTGAAATTCAAAGAGAAGATGTTCTCTAAGGGTGGCTGCAGTTCTGGGTTGACAGAAGAAGAGAAGGCAGACATTCCCATTAGAGGTAGCCAAGCCTATGCTCTCTACCCCGTCTCACCCTCTATTTACTTTATCCCTCCCTTCTTCATGGTATTCCCTTTCTCTGTCCTAAACTTTCCTGAAACTGCTCCTTTTACTCACATAAATCTCATTAGGAGATCTTATGAGTTCCTTCTTTCTATCATAAATTCCCCTCTACATCATGACAGAATTCATGCCTTTTTAAGGGAATTCCACCCTAATAATGATTTTGAAACCACTCTGTCAACAAATGTATTTCTAGACCCTCACCCTGAGGATGATATTGTTGTTGAAGAGTTACCTCCTACCCCTCCTCCTTGTCCATCAGCTTCTGGAACTTCTCTGGCCACTACAGATTCTACTGCTCCAGTTGTTGCATTTGATCCTGCTGCACATCAGAGACTGGATGAAATGGCTGCAAGTTTGCAGACTGTCATTCAAAGACAGGATGAAGCAATTGCTCAACAGACTGCATTTCAAGCTCAGATGTTGGCTCAGCAGCAAGCAATGCAGCAGATGATGGAAGCTTTCTTCAAAAGCCAAGGAGGCCCTAGCTCTTAGTGCTTAGAAATTTTTTTTCTTTTCTCTTTGTTGAGTCATGCAATGTACTAAGTCAGTGATGTCTATCACTTGTAATCCTTCATGACTTTGATTAAATGAAATGAGCTTTTCTTTTGGCAATTTATCTTCTATGTTTATTTTTCTCTTTCTGTTTGATTGATGCCAAAAGGGGGAGGAAATATAATTAAGTTTTCATGATTTTATATTTCTTATTGTATGTTATTCTTTCTAATATCATGATGACCTCATATTTGTCCTTACTTAGTGCATAAACTAAGGGGGAGCCTAACCTACTATGATCATTTATATCTGTTTCAAAATTCCTACTGTTTCTTTTTGATGTTCAATAAAATCAGAAAAGATATTTGTCATCATCAAAAAGGGGGAGAATGTTGGGACCTCATAAGTCTAAAACACATTCAAAGTGTAAATCCTCTATGTTTTGATGATTCCAAATAGTTCAAGTATGGTAATATTGAACCAAAAGAAATTACTGATATATTTGATAAGTGTGCAGGAAAATAGACTTGAAGTCACTCGTCTAAATTTCACCCGTCTACTTTTTAGTAGAAGATCAGCAGTGACTCGTCTAAGTTTCACTCGTCTAAAAAGTTAGTCAAAGAAAGTCAACGCTCAAGAAAGACTAAGCTCAGTTGATGACGTGGCAAGAAGCATGCGTCTAAGTTTGGCTCAGCTCAGCTGACCACCCGTCTAACTTTTGGAACAAGCTTTCACCCGTCTAACTTTTGGAACAAGCTTTCACCCGTCTAAGTTTCTGAACAAGCTTTCACCCGTCTAAGTTTCTGAACAAGCTTTCACCCGTCTAAGTTTTTGGATGACTTTCACCCGTCTAAAAATTCTCATTGCTGACACCAAGTCAGTATGTCAGAAATCAAGTCCGAGTCACCATATTCAAAATTATAGGCCATCCTTAAGGATCTCGAAGACCTATGGACAATAGCTCGAAGGACAAAGAATAAAGAACGTTGTTTCAAGGTTTTAAGGAATAAACACGCTATCTCTGCACCACTGCAGTGACCTTTTGCCTATTCCAGTACAAAGTAAAAGTACTTTATGGAAAAGTAAACTGATGTTGCACTGAAAGAAGAAAGCTCTCTACAACAAGTACAAGAAGCCTGCTGCCATATACTCTGAAAGAACAGCTGCTCAGTTTAAAGTGTACTCTTGGACACTCTTGACAATGCCCAATGTTTTCAAGCATTTAATGAATACTCAGAACGACTCTTTGGCATTAAATGGTGTCTCAGAAAGCTCAAGACAGATGAAAACACTCTCTGAAGCTGTGTCAAACGGATCTCTTGATTGAAGCCTTTAAATAGATCAAACAATGAAGATGAAGATAAGAAGTTGAATATCAAAAGAACTCTGCACAGAAGCATTTACTCTCTTCATTAACTTCTTCATTCCTTCATTGAATATATACTCAATCATTAGATATAAATTCGCAGTCTTTCATACTTCATATTTATTCCACTCTCTGAGTGTGATCTGAAAGACTTGCAAGTTGTATTAACTATACAAACCTTCTATCTCTTACTGTTTTTGAGCCTGAAGAGGCTAGGTGAGAAAAGAATACTTGTTTGAGTGTTGAGCCTGAAGAGGCTAGGTGTGCAAAGAATACTTGTACTGTAATTTACTCAGTTATAGTGGAAACTTGGTGCTGCCAAGAAACTGGACGTAGCCCTGTGGATTTTGGGGTGAACCAGTATAAATCTCTTGAGTGATATTTCTTCTCCCTTATCTTTTAATTTGTTTGAGTATTGTTTCAGTCTCAGCTTTTTAACTTGGGGAGTTAATACTGTGGTTATCAAACTCTTTTTAACCTTCTTGGTTTGTGTGTGCTATTCTGTTTTAATATTAGACGCTTCACTCGTCTAATCCTCTCTTAACCAAACCTTCTTGCTGTGCCTGCGAAAATCTTTTTAAGTAACCGAAAAAGTTGGTAAACACAATTCAACCCCCCTTCTTGTGTTCACTTTGGTTATTTCAGTTGGTATCAGAGCTCAGCCTCTGGGTTGAGCACTTAACAGTGTAGAGGAAAAGATCTTGGAGATGGCAGGAGAAACCAGTGGAAGCAAGAACCATGCTGGAGAAGGATCCTCAATGTCGAGACCTCCTTTCTTCAATGGAGAGGACTACATCTACTGGAAAGAAAAGATGAAGTGGTTTTTATAATCCACTAACTCTGATCTTTGGGATATTATCGATGAAGGTCCTTTTGTCCCTAAAGATGACAAAGGAGAGGAAGTTCCTAAAGCAAACATGACCACTGATCAAAGAACAAAGTGGCAGCTTAATGCTAAAGCTAGATATGCAATCATGTGTGCTCTGAGCAGAGAAGAATTTGAAAAAGTCTGTGCTTGTGAGTCTGCAAAAGAAATGTGGGACTCACTAGCTATTGCTCATGAAGGAACTAGCAAAGTAAAAGAAACAAAAGTCAGCATGCTTGTCAGAAAGTATGAGCTGTTCAAAATGGAGGAAGGTGAAACTATTGGCCAAATGTATGGAAGCTTTCAAACCATAACCAATGGATTGAAATCTCTGGGAAAAATTTACAAGACTGAGGAACACATTCAAAAGATTCTCAGAAGTCTTCCAAAACAATGGAGACCACTTGTAACTGCTGTGTCTCAGGCCAAGGATCTAACAACAATGAAGCTTGATGAGCTTCTTGGGACCCTTCAGATTCATGAACAAGAACTGATTAAAGAGAACAATGGAAAGAAAAACAAGTCCATTGCACTCAAAGCTGACAAGAAGTCATCTAAGGGAGCAAGTTCAAAAGCTCTCAAAGCAGATGAATCTTCAGAAGAATCTGGAGAATCAAATGAGGATGACTCAGATGATGAAGATGATGAACTGTCTCTCTTCACCAGAAAAATGAAGAAGCTGTGGAAGAAAAGAAACTTCAGAAAAGACAAACCCTTCAGGCGCTTCAACAAAGACAAGCATAACAAGGATGGTGGATCTAATGACAGAAATGTCATTGTATGCTATGAATGTAAAAAGCCTGGTCACATCAAGGCAGAATGCCCTCAAATCAAAAAGCAATCTTCCAAGAAATTCTTCAACAAGAAAAAGAAAGGAATGATGGCTACTTGGGAAGATCTTGATGAAAGCTCCACTGAAAGTGAAGGAGAGGAGCTTGAAGCAAACCTCTGTCTTATGGCTGATACAGATTCAGAATCAGAAACTGAGGTACATTCTGAACTTGAAAAATTGAATGATGCCTATGATGAACTTTTGGAAGAATCCAACTATATATCTAAAGCTTTTAGATCCCTCAAGAGACAGTATGCTAAACTCTCTAATGAGTACACACAGAAATCTCTAGAGTGTGAAAAGTTAGCTGAAGAAAATAGTAAACTTAAGACTGAAAAGTCTGAAGTTGAGATCTCAGTTGAAACTCTACCATCTGAAGAAGTAACTAAACTTCAACAGAAAGTAGAAGAGCTCACCTTAGATCTTGCCAAGTTTGTTAATGGTAGAGATAATCTGACTAAACTCTTAGGAAGTCAGAGGCACTCCCTTAACAAAGAAGGTATTGGATATTCCAATCAAGAACATCATAAAGGATCAACAAAGTTTTCAAATGTAGCTGTTAAATCTATATGTTCCTACTGTGGAAAAGCTGGACATATCATGTCTAAGTGTATTCACAAAAAGAGAAGGAAGTCTTTACAGACTCCTCACACTAACAAAAAAGGACCCAAGAAAATATGGGTACCTAAGGTCATGATCATTCCTGTTGCAGACATTCTCAACAGAACAAAGCAAACACCTGTCATGGTATCTGGACAGTGGATGCTCGCGACACATGACAGGCGAAAGGTCTATGTTCCTAGACCTCCATCCTAAGAAAGGTGGACATGTAACTTTTGGTGGCAACCAGAAAGGAAAAGTTGTTGGTTTAGGTAAAATTGGTGGTAAACCTCCCTTACCTGTCATTCATGATGTGTTATTTGTGAAAGGATTAAAACATAATCTGCTTAGCATAAGTCAATTATGTGACAGTGGACTCTCTGTATCTTTTTCTAAGGATGCATGCATGGTCAATGACTGTAATGGAAAAACCCTCTTTTCTGCTAAAAGGCAAAACAATCTGTATAAGATTGACATGACTGAACTTTCAGATCAAAGTGTAACATGCTTTATGTCTAAAGAGGATGAAAAATGGCTGTGGCATAAGAAATTAGGACATGTTAGTATGAAGCAAATTTCAAAATTGAAAAAGCATAACCTTGTGAGAGGATTGCCTGATATTTCTTTTAAGAAAGATATTTTGTGTGATGCATGTCAGAGAGGTAAACAAGTAAAATCAAGTTTCAAATCTAAGAAAGAAGTCACATCCTCTAGACCTTTGCAACTGTTACACATGGATCTGTTTGGACCAGTTAGTGTAGCTAGCCTAGGTGGAAAGAAATATGGTTTTGTCATAGTTGATGACTATTCGAGATTTATAAGGCATTTTCAGTACTCTCTAATGAGTACACACAGAAATCTTGAGCATTCCACAAGATCACTTTCTGATGCACCGTTGACGAAATTGCTCCTACTGCATGAATCCAGTCTCTACCAAGCAATACATTATAACTTGATCTAGCTAGAATTATTAGAAATAGTGTCATCCTCTCGACAGTGCTAACTTGAATATTCAACAGGATGACACCATCTGATAGAGAAGTCTTGCCACTGAAATCAGTGACAACCATATCTATTGGGATTAGATCCAACTGATCCTTCCCGAGCTTTTTGAACATTGCTCTTGGCATCAGACTCACAGCGGCTCCTCCGTCAATTAAAACCCTGTTGGTAGGTCTTCCATCTATTATAGCCTTTACATGCAATGGCCTTAAATGGTTTCTCTGCTCCTCTATAGGCTTCTCCAACTGGGCCACATCGTCGAAAACAGTAACCAAGTTTTCTTGGACATACATCCAAAAATCACTTGGATCCCTAGCATTGTTGACAACATCTTCACCATTAGAAAAGTCAACTTCGAGATATCCCTCATATTCTGCTGGAATAAACGAAATCAATCCCATCTTCATTCTCATCCCTGGCTCCAGTATGATTTCGTTCTCTGGATCCTCGTCCAAGAATGCACCTCCAACCATTCTGCCATGATTTCTTCTTAAATCACTTTCGTCGTCTGATCCCGATCTATCCGACAGAGGTCGAGCTATCCCTGCGCCACATTGTCTAATGCCTCAATAATGTCAACTAGATCTTCGTTTTGACTATCCATATCCATACTTTTACTGATTTTGAGGTCATCATTTGGATTATTCAATGCTTCGATGACAACATCAAAAGATAAGTCCTCTTTGGTTAGGTTGCATTCAGGCTTGAACGTTACCAACTGTTGCTCTTCCATTCTTGCCTTAACCTCCTTCTCGTGTCCAGCAACCTTTTCCATGTCTACCAAACCGACAGGCCATTTACCTGTGGATTTTATTGGTGGTGATGTCATCTCTAAGGCCTTCTTTTTCTCTACATAGACTTGTGATACTAGCTTACTCTGCCTGACTTGAGTAACAGGCACCCTTGTGCCAACATCCATTAGGTGAGCCTTTATCACGCTTTTCATTTTGACATCTCCATCCTTGTCAGCTAAGTTGTCAGCCACTGCAAGAGGGCAATTCCTTTATAATGATGCCCCCTTGTTTGGCATGCTTTTCTTCTGAGCCTGTCGGAGCCTTTGCAGTCTTCTCTTCTGGCTTTTAGATATGGCTGGCTGACTTGATGGTCCTAACAAAACCAGTCCTGTCATTTGAGTATTTTGAGCTAGCTGTCCTTTTCGGTAATCCTCGTTCCAAAAGGGAGGATTCCGATCATTGAACTTATTCCTTTTGGCCCATGTCTGCTTTCACAGTTCTGGATATCGGGCCATGACGGAATTTCTTACCCATCAATCCACAGCTATGTTGGATGGGGGTTTCCTGGTCCTGACAGAATTGAATCCTCCGCCGATAGACTTGTTACTTCCCACTGATTCGCTGACGACCGTTTCTCCGCTTGTCAAAAGCATGCCCAGCACTCCCGTGCATACTGTTAGATCCAGTATGGCTCCTCGTGAAACTTGCCCTGACTATTACCATCACGAGACTCATTTCTGTCCTGTGGGTGATATGATAGCGTTTTCTTCCCCTTAGCTTTCTTGGCAGCAGCATCGTCGTAAAACTCTTCACATTTTGGGCAAACTTTAAATATGCCACCAGATTTCTTCCGTGTCATGAAATCCATAAGCGGTTCCCCTGGCTTTGGATAAATATCAAATGAATCTGACAGGTCCATCTGGATATTCTGTCCAGCCCTTATGTTGACCATGCCTATTCCTATAGGGACTTGGCAGTCAGCCTTATTAACTTTTCTGTGTCAATCTTCATGTATGGTTTCTTGTCTCAAAATTTCAGTCTCCCTTCTGCTAAACCTTTCTGAATGATGTCCCTGAAATGCATACAGTCGTTAGTTACATGACCAAAAGTGTTATGAAATTTACAGTATTTCCGATCCTTTATTTCATGGGCTTTCAATAGCCTATGATCATCTGACGACTTTAATTGATTATCCTTAAGCAATATGTCAAATATTTGGTCGGCTTTGGTCACGTCAAACGTGTATACTTTCTTATTAACGAATGGAATCCTTTCTCTGGCCCTTGAGGGCCTCAAGGCTTGGCATGTATAAGGTGTGCCATTTTTTAATTCGACATAATCTACCTCATATTCCTCAGAATTATTATCTTCTTCGTTGGAATCATTGCATCCGACAAAATTAATCTTTTCCCTTTTGAGGAATTTCCTTTGCTTGAAAACCTTTTCGACCTTCAGTTGTTCAATTTGTCAAACTTTATCTCCCAACTGGGAGAGATCAATTAGATGTTGGTGACCAATTTCTTTCTAGTATAATAATCTAAGCCTCCGGCAACTATTTTCACTATTTCTGCCTCAAGGATGGGGGTGAAGCAACGACTCCTCATCTGACGGAATCGGGCAAGATAGTCGTCGACAGACTCGTTATTCATTCTCTTGATGCCAAATAAGTCCGTCAACCCAACCTTCAGGTCACCCCTAAAGAATTAATCATGAAAACTCCTCTCTAATTGATTCTAGGAATGTATAGAATTAGGTCTCAAGGTTGAAAACCAAGAGAAAGCATTTTTTGTCAAGGAACTTGGGAAGAACCTCATCTTGAGGCCCTCTTCTAATGCCAAGTCTCCTATCTCGATAGTGTATCGAGCAATGTGTTCCACTGTCGACTCACCACTTTCTCCCGAGAATTTTGACAACTTTGGCATTTTCACGCCTCTAGGCATTTCTGCCTGTTGTACCCATTCTGGGAATGCAAAGGCGAAGTATGACTGATTGGCATAGCCAATGTTGAAGCCAAACCGATTCAATGCTTGTTCGACCACTTGGTTAACATTCTGGTTTAAAATATTTTGACGAAGCGCTCCATAAGCACCCTGGTTTATGTAAACATCTTCGTCTTCCCCTGGCTTTAAAACATGTACATTCCCATGTCTTAGCAGGGCTCGACGATGGGGCTGTGTCTGTTCATCATTTTGTTATGGTCCATCAAGTTGGATAACTTGTGGTGGTTCAACTTGTGGTGGTTCAACCTGAGTTTGGTTATTCTGTCTTTGGTTGACATTCCTATTCATATTCCTATTGGCATTCTAGTTGTCCTCTGGGGCTAGTACACCCGAGGCTCTATTTAACCTACGTATCTCATTTGCCAATGTGAAACATGCATTTTTTGTATTTTCTATTAATGGCATAATCACTGTACCCATTTGTTGAGTAAATGTATTCACCATGTCAGAGTTACTGGAATCTATTTGATATCGAACATTAGCCAATGTAGCCTCTGACAGACCAACCATATTTGTGGGGGTGGCTGTCTAAGTGGGGATACTTGTGGCCTCACTAATGGACGATCCTGTCGAGTATGGGTCACTACCATTGACCCTGTTACTCCATTTCCTTGACTGGGGATTTGCCCCCCAGTCGACGGTCCTGCCTGTCTAGATGTATGGGCGACCGTTGTTACCCCATTAGGATATGGTATGTTTGCAAATGGGGTATTTGGGTTGACAGCAGTCGAACCATAAGGCATTCCATACAAAGGTTGTTGCAGAGGTTGTGTAGTTCCTCTTGGGTTTGAATTTACAACACTTCGTGGAGACAATCTTGTACTTTGTGGGTTTATTTGTTGTATAACTGGTGAACCAATTGGTGATGAGAGTGATCCTTGGCCAACTTCGTCAAATCTATTGACGACTTGAGCATAGGAAACGCCTCTTCCCACAGTTAAACTATTAGTGCTATTATTTCCCTCATTCGTAGCATTAACTACGGTTACAGGAACATTGTCAACTAGAGTAGCAGTGGCTACAGGGTTAGCATCCACTGTCGACACAACAGTGTTAGTGCACTATGCTTGCATTACTTGCACTACTCATATTCACAGAGTTTTGGGAAATAGATGATGTTTGAATCACTATCCCACTCCGTAGGTGCATACAATAAATTTGTATGTCAGAGTTCGTGACACTGTACGAGTTACTCTAAACTCATCCCACCAAGCGTGCCAATTTGTTAACATGGTTTTTTGGTAGTGTCCAAAATTCCTTCGTGACAAATAATTGAAGATCAAACGAGTGTGGAACCTATGGTTATGCGGTAATCTCGTCAAGAACGTGTGCTAATTGTCTGCCAAGTATAAATTTGACAATCAGTCAAACAGAGAGTTTACTGGCAAGGACTTAATGCTAAAGTAAGTATAAAAGTTGTGTACAAAATATTGTCAATAATGAAATTTGACAATAAAACTATTTGTATTTGAAAATGTAATTTGAAGTTTGAAAAGAAAATGACAGTTTCTTTATAGAAAATAATATACTACTATACGAAGTGTATGATGAAAAGAACAGAAGTTTGAAATAGAAAGCAAGTAAACTAAGATCTAAGTAATACTATTTACGAAAAGTAAATGAACTTAAAAGAAGAAGATAAAAGAAATGCTGGAAATAATGAAGAACAAATGAAGAACTTGAATGAAATAAATCAGTATTGCACTGGATTAAACAAGTATTAATTTGCAGAAAAGTAATGAAGTTTAAAGAAATAACATGAAGAGGATTATAAATAAACTGGAAAATGCATGAAGAACTATTGAAGAAATATTAAAAGTTAATAAAAATTAACAAAGAAATAAAGATGAATCCGCCATCACAATATTGATGGCAGTAAAATAAAGAAGTGTAAGAATACTATGAATCTGAGTTGAACATTAAAGGAAAGAAATGGAATTGAATAAAGAAATTGTATTGACTATTGAATATCTGAAACGGGTGGAAGGAGTACTTGATTTAATCTGTCAATCTGCTATGTGATTGAGACGTGTAGGATGTTTCAAGTTCCAACCCCATTTACATTGTGCTTACTAGTATTTATAGGAAAATAAAGCAACTACCTATTACTAACTTCCTATCTTAATGGCTGCCACGTATCTTGGCCGTTCTCTAAATTTCAAATTTAAACTACTTGTCAAACAACTTTGATAACTGCTCAATTTCTTGAACCACTCCGCGTCAACTTGATTGTCTTCGACGGTCTGGTTGCTTGACATCTTGTCTTGCTAATGCCTTGTCAGTCTTGAGGACTTGGCCATTTTCACACTTCTGTGTATGTTTGTCAACTCTTCTTAATACTTTGTTAAAAAGCTTGGTTGCCAATTTATCCTTTCTGTCGACCAGTATTTTCTTGTCAACTAGATATTTTCAATACTTAGAAAATATTAGTCATTATTTTGATTCCTTCGTCAGCTTGTCGAAATGCATCCGTCAATAATCATAAATTTCACCCTTAACAGATGCCCCCAAGTTTTACTTTTCGACGACCTTATTTGTCTGACATGTCAACTGAAGAACTTCTTGTCAACTCCATATTTGTCAATTCTTTTATAATCTTCTGAATTCAACGTTCTTCTTTATGTCCATTCTTCTGTCAACTTTGAACTTGGTCAATTTTCCTCTCTTCAATCCAGCTCTCGTCTACTATGGGATTTCCTTATGAATTCGACACTCTTGTTTTTTATCAATTTTTCTGTCAACTTTCCCTGTCCACGTAACACTTGTCAACTTTCTTTTAGCCAAAACAATATATATCAATTTTGGGATTTCTTTCTCAATTTTTATGTAGCCTCTCTCTATCTGTCTGACGAAAGCTCAAATTTGAAAATTCACTCCTAACACAAGGTTACGAAATAACTTCCACAAAGAGAAATAGTTAAGGAAATGAGACATTTTCAAGAATATAGTAAGAGCCTGAGAAGGTTCATTCGAGCATTTCAATAAACATCTCAATCTTTCAAGGTTATCTCTATTAGCTTAAAAAAAAAAAACGTCATGTAATGTTTATCAAACTAAAATCCCATGGCCATGACCATTTTAGTCCTTACATGATGTCATCCTTCCAGGTCCAGTTTAATAATTGCCTACTCTATTTAATCAAGCTGCATATTTTTTAATACTTTCCTACAGACCGACTTAAAAGAGAACGAACGTTGCTATGTACAGCACAAAAGATAGTTCATATTCATATACAGTGGCAATTGGCAAGGTTTTTCCTAACGGAAACTACAACTTGACAAATAAGGGTGCGTTTGATATGTATTAATGCACATGACAGCACAACCCGTGGAGTCGTAAAACAACTTTTTGTCCTGTACATCGTTTGATAGATAATGGACAACACAAGTAAAATAGTATTAATTTTACTATGATACCCTTTATAATATATATTATTATATATTAATATAATATTATTAATATATATAATATTATTAATATATGTCAGTATAAAATATTAGTCAATATATAATGTATTTTATAATATATAGTATATATGATGATATATTATATTATTACTACCATAATAATACTATATATATTAGAGAGAGAGAGAGAGAGAGAGAGAGAGAGAGGAGAGAGAGTTAAGGATAATTTTGTCTTTTTTGATAGTCTGTTGTCTCATGGTTTGGTGAGGGACAAAATTTAGGGTTTTTGTCATGTCCCTCACGGCCTCACCCCCCTTTTTGTCCTGTCCCCTGACCATTAACAGGGGACAAAAATTTTTGTGCTGTCCAGTCCCCTACATTTTTGCAAATCAAACGCACCCTAAATGTCAGAACCATTCAAGGTGGAGAGACAACTTCAAAAAAAAAAAGGGGGAAAAAAACCCAGAGAGAAAGCCATTGCCATAAATCATCAAATCATATTACTAAATACAAGCAAAGATAGCCTTTATCAAGAATAAAACATATTATATTATATTATATCCTAATAAAGATTGCAAGCCAAGAGATACTAGGGCATTAACTTAAGAGGTTTGGGTGAGTAGAGATTTGGATAGAAGGTCAGTCATTTATTCCAAATCCAAATAATGATTCTTTGATTTTCCAAAAGAAAAATGCAAGCCAAGAAAATGTTTTAAAAACCAAAGAAAATCAAAGAGAACACCTTTTCTGTGAACATTTTCCAACAAAATTATCTACAGAAATATAGTGTATACCAAATTGACTGAGCATAATGGAATGATGCCATTCATATGTATAATATATTTACAGAAAATACAGCAGGATGCTGTTTATTATTTTTTTCCTGACACAATGACTATTAAGAAGACAAATACAAGATATATACTCTTACATTTTAATGAGTGTTCAAAAAACACCGTCACTAGTTTTCTTGGAGAAGACAAGGGTTGTCAACCGAATTATTTGAGGAAGCCCATGGATCTTTCAAAACTCCTGGCTAGTGGTGAAAGAATGGAATAGAGATGTTAATCCTAAAGATTTGGGTTTCTCACTCAATAATCCCTGTAAGGGTTCAATTATGGGGATTGTCGGCGTACTGCAGGACTTACCAAATGGGAAAAAAAATTGGTTCTCGTTTGGGAAACATTCTGAAGTCTGAAATCTATGAGTTACCAGACAAGAAAGTCATAATTAAAATTAAGGTGAAACTGGATCTTGCGAAATCAATCAAGGCATGTGCAAACGCAGGAAACACAAAGATGGAGTCTTATAGGTCGAGTTCAAGTATGAGAAATTGCCCTTATTTTGATTTTCTTTGTGCCTAATCGATAATGGGAGCAATATCAAAGGGTACCACAACCATAGAAGAGCTCAGATTCTCCATCAAAGAATCTAGGTCCTACTCCTAGCATGAGAACCAATCAAACAAGTAGGAGAATCATGGAAGAAAGGGATATCCCAAAGAATAGTGATGATGGGAGTCAAGAAGGTGCAAAATGAACCAGACATAAGATTTCTATGGAGGTTTTAGAAAGGTTTTCTCAGTTATCAATGAAAGATCAATCGGGCTAGGGGACAAAAGGTGGTGATACGAAATCTCTGGTGTATGTTCCAACCAAGCGTCATGAAAGTAACACCAACCTTCTGTTATCCCTACCACAAAATGAGGTTACTGCACTGGTAACTACGAGAAGGTAGGGACTATGAGGACGACGTCGACAAGACCACATATGCATGAATAAGGATGTTCGACATTTCTATTGCCCTCCTGGTTTGCCTTGAATAAAACAATATTGTCATCAGCAAAGAAAATATGGAAAATCTCAGGAGTTGTCCTAGCAATTTTGATTTCATGAATTGATCTCCTCTCCTGAGCTTTAATGATTAGATTTGAAAAACTTCAGCGCATAGGATAAATAAATAAGAGGATAAGGGGTCTCCTTGTCTAAGGCCCCTTTCCTTATGTGCACATTAAACATTTGTTGTGTAAAAGAGAAAATGGGGAAAAAGAAATTATAGGAGAAGAAAATAGAGTTTGATCTCGTTTTGATATGATGAGAAAATGTGAAGAAAAATAAAGGTATGTGGGATCCACTTTTCTCATAAAAGTGGGAAGAAAAAGATCCACCAATTATATGATGCCACTTGCCATGAACTTTCTTTGTCTTCATTTTCTTTATGTTTCTCTCTTACTAAACAAGTCTTAAAATCCACTCATTTTCGCACTACTTTCTTTCCACCCGAATTCTTTATTTTTGTCTTCTCTTTCATTTTCTTTATCGAACCAAACAAAACATAACTGTATGGGTTCAAACCCTTCCAATGCATTCTGCCCCTTTCTAATACCTTTTTTCTTTCCTCCGCGTCCCATCCTCCATGTGAGGTCTCTAGGGATCTCCACTTGGAAAAAAAAGCCATATTACTTTGTTTCATATTTTCTCTTTTAATTAATGATGAAGTAGATGGATACAACTTCTCTAAAACAATTTAGTGTAAAATGAATAAATAAAAATATATAAGTTCGCTTCAAATAAGACTTTTTAAGATAGATGACCATGAATTTCTCGTGTCACGGTTAAGATATTAAACAACCTTTATTAATTAGGATGGGGCTATTGGCGCTCCAACATGTCTTTCCATATATTGTTTTTCAAAATTACCCTTATATAATTCATCTATTAAAGTAAGTCAAAACTATTTATTTTTTTATATTATAATTGCCTATTCACTCTCCATTACAAGTAAGAGTTTAATTTTGACATACTATCAGTATAAAATTTTTGACACAATTGACAAATCATGAATCATTTCCTTTGTGATTTTTAAGGTAGATATGATAAAAGTAAAACATTTTTAATAATGTTACAATTTATAATTGGTTGTCACACTAACTGTGAATCGTAGTTAAATCCTTTTAAGAAATACATAAATTAAATAAGAATTTCCAATTAGTTGTAAGGATTTAATTGATATACATTTTCACATTATTTAAAATATTTGAATTTTATAGTAACTACCTTAAAAGTCACACATGAGGTGATTTATGATTGATTGATAGTATTAAAAAAAAAATATATTGATAGTATATCAAAATTAATTATTTTTAAAATTTAATTACATAAATGAAAATATCAAAATAAAGAACATAAAAATTTCAAAAATATATTTTTATCACTTTTTTTTTATTTTAACAATATAAAAAGCATATAGGTGCATCTAAATGTCATCTTTAAAAAAACTTTGCATTTAATACCAATAAAAGTTATAAATTCACTTTAATTTAATACTTAAAATAGAGGTACCTGGTATTGGAAACCTAGTAATAGTGTGTTTGAGAATGATTATTTTTCTCCATTTCAACTGTTTTTTAGTTTAAAAGTTATTTCATAGATAATCTATCATGTTTGACATTTTGCTTAAATTTATAAAAAAAACTTTTTTAAAAGTGTTTGTTCCATTAATTTATAAAAAAACTTTTTTAAAGTGTGTGTTCCATAAATTCATGGATAAATATATCACTAATTTTTTACAAGATTCAATGAAATTAATTAACCATTTTAATATATATATTCCATTAATTTTTTGCTTATAATATGGACCGGATGGAGTATTCTTTTAAAGTTCTTTAACTAGTGCCCTTCTCCTTAAAAAAAAAAAAAAAAAAAGAACTAGTGTCCTTCCGGCCAAAAAGAAAAAGAAAAAGAAGCAGTGCCCTTAGCATTTGTTATAAGTACATTGGAGTAGTCTCGCCCTATTAATTAAAGGCAAATATTAATCAGTGCTATTAAGAGATTTATTAAGGAATAATTATATTGAAATTGGTGTATATCCAAGAGCGTTTGGATGAGATGACACGAATCTCTTCCAGCTTAACCAGAGGTCTTGAGTTCGAATCCTGGCCCTGGGAATGCAGTAGTGTTAAAACCCTTGAGGGAGAGCTTTGCCGCCTTTGTGGTCCCACCCGATTCGATGGATTAGTCTCCGCAGTTGTGTGCGAAGAATACCCTGAGAAACCAAAAAAATTATTGAAAATGGTGTATTTAATAGATCGATAAATGTTAGAATTAATTTTTCAAGATAGACTTACGAAGTGTTATAACTTGTAACCACCTTTTTTATTATTATTAATTTAAATCTGTTATAGGATTTACAGGAACAATAGTGTAATTTCATGAGTCTAGCTAGAATCACATGTCTTCCCCATACATATTTGGAAATGATAGCGGGGAGTTTGGCGCTTCAAGACCTTAGTCCTTGCAGAGTAGTTACAGTCAACTTGTCCTTTTGATGCACACAATGACACAACCATCCCCTGTAGGGACAACGGTACAGAGGCAAAGGGTGTATGCTCCCCAATATATGTAAAATGTGTATAATATTATATATTATACTAGTATTCTTGACCCGGGTCATGCAGGGTATATATGACTTATGAAAAATTGAATAAAAATCTCTCAACTTTAATATATTTTATTTTATAATATAGACAATAAAATATTAAAAAAATTATTTATTCAAATGTGAATGATAAAGTATAACACTTACTAAGTTTCTTATATTTATTGAACGTTATAAATAGTTGATCAATTATAATATTATTTGTCATCTCTATTGTGGAACACTTGATAAAATACAAAATAAATTATAGTTAAGGGCATAAAATAATTGATAAATTATAGTCGAAGCCTGAAGGTATAAAATAGTAGTGATCCGTGCATGAGTGGTATGTATTGCTTATGAAAAATTGTATAGATTAATTATATTTAATATTAATTTTTTAAATATATTCATATCATAAAATTTAAAAAATTTGATTTATTTAAAAGTTGAAGATATTGTTCAACACTTGGTAAGTTTTTTTTTTTATAGGCTCAACACGTAGTAAGTAAATAATTGTTATTGGGCGTTATAAATAGTTGATCTATTATGAAATTAATTTTTGTCGCTAATGTAGAATCAACGATAAAATACAAAATAAGTTATAGTAGAGGTCGTAGAATACTTAAAATAATAAATGTGAAGTGATGATTCTACCATTTTCAGGTGAAAGTTCAACTTGGAGTCAAAAAATAAAAAATAATTACAACACATTTTTTAGAGTTTAAAGTTTTAAATATATATTTCTAGTAATAAACACATTCATGTAATCAATTTGAGTTTTAAATAGTAACATGTAATCGGATTTTAATGTGAGGTTTCAATTTGATTTCATTGTAATTATAACTTATTAAAATGAATAATAATGACTAATTAGTATGTCAAGCAATTAAAAGTATTGCTATCATTAAAAACCTTATTTAAATCAGAGCATGGATCGCCAAATAAGGTCCCTAATATATGTGACAATTTTGAAATATTGTATAAGATAATCCGGTATTAATTAATCACAGATGTGAAAAAATATTAGCATCAATGCTTTTATTCACATTCATATTTTTTGTATAGAGGATTAGATTATCATTAAAAATATGTTCCCAATCAGTATCAAGTTTGAATATTTATACAATCATTGGTGATTTTCGAATTAATTTTGATACTCCGATTATACTTGATTGTATTATTGTTTCCTGTAGCTAAAATGGCAAACTTTATATTAAGTTTGATAATTTAAATCACACTACCTGGCTTTCGAATTTTCTTTATTAAGTATAATGTACTGGAAACATAATATTTGAATGATTATTGGTTCCAGAATATATTTAATCAATTCTTTTAGGCTTTGTTTGTTAGAGTAGAAAATAGCAAGAGAGAAAACAAGAAGAGAGAAAAGGAGGAGAAAATACACTTTTCTCTTGTTTGGTAGAGGAGAGAAATAGGGAAGAGAGAAGAAAATTGGTGGGACCCACCTCAAATTTTTTCTCTCCCCAAGTGAGAAGAAAATGGAAGAGGGAGAAAGTGTTTCATATAAAATGACTTTTGTACCCTTCTTTTTGGGTTCTCATTCAATTATTTAATAAATTTAAATATATTGAATTAAATTAATCATTTAATTAATTAAATTAAATTGAAATAAATAAAATAATTATATTAAACTAATAAATTTTATTTAAAATAACTTAAATCAGTTAAATTAATTTAAATTATTTGATTAGTTAACATAACTTAAATCAATTAAATTTAAATATTTTTATATTGATATTTAGTTAAGGATATTTTTGTCTTTTTAAAAAAAATTACTTTTCTCTCTTTTATTTTCTATCCCATCAAATAAAGGGGCGAGAGAGAAAACACATCTTTCTCCTTTATTTCTCTCCTATTTCTCTTACACCAAACAATACATAAAATCTATTCTATTTCTCACAATTTTCTCTCTTCTCATACTCTTTCTCACCTCTTTCTCTCTTATCCTTTTCTTCTTACAACCAAACAAAGGCTTAATGATTAATCTCATTGTCAAATATTTTCAAATTCAAGATATTTTTTAATGATTTGTCAAAAACAAAAACAAAAATATTTTTTTATGATTGATCTCTTCAAAAATTCTATCAATTATTTTAATGATTGATCACTTAAACTATTTTTAAGCAAACAGTTATTGATTGATGATTGATTTCTTAATATATTTAATCAATTATTTTAATGAATGGTTTAATTGTCAAACATTTTCAAATTCAAAATATTTTTAAGCAGCACTTTAAATGCTTGATTCCTATTTTGGTTCAATTTTAATGCTCTATACATTGAGTATTCACCCTTTGTTTTCAATCTATCTAGATCAAATGACATCTAAGATTTTTTTTCTCCAAATTTTAATGTTAGGTTCCAATTTGATTTCATTGAAATTATAATATATTAAAATGAATATTAATGATTAATCGGCATATCAGGCAATAATGTATAAGATAATCCAAGCTATTAAAACAGTGACTATCATTAAAAATTTGATTTAAATTAGAGCCTAGGCTGCCAAATAATGTTCCTAATGTATTTCAAGACTGTATAAGATAATTCGATGTTAATTAATCGCAATCATATATTTTGGATGTGAAAAAAATATTAGCATTAATGCTTCTATTCACAATCCTAATTTTTTTTACACACGATTAATTTGTCATTAAATAAATGTTCCCGATCAGTAGTAAGTTTGATTATTTGTATGACATTGGTAATTTTTCAATTAAGTTTGATACTCCTATTCTCTACGTTTTAAAGATATTTGAAAAAAATAAAATAAGAAAAGTGAAATGATACCATAATCCAACATATGAGCAGCTTGAATTTTAATAGAACAATTTCTATATGGGAAAAGAGAGATTGACATTCTTTGAACATTGAATATTCAATATATTGCTTTGTTTTATGTTTTTACAAACAGTAAGATTCCCTAATCAATATATATTAATCTCCTAATTTAAGACAAATCAAGCAAAGCTCAATGTTTATTCTTGTTCTTACTATATAATTTAACTATTAATTTTATTATTGAAAAAAACTATTAATATATTTTATAAAAAAATTAATATAAGTTGTTTTCGAATCCATTATATACTCTTATATAAAATATTCATCACTGTCTAGTATTTTATTATTTTTAGGAAATCATATTTTATTTGTATTTATTTATTATTTATATGTTATAAATCAATGTGCTTTTGTGTAAAAAAACAATTCAATATCGTATAAGTATTTATATTTAAATCTTATTACGCTTTCATTCAAAATTGTCATCTTTGTTTAATATATATTTACCTTTTACAATCCAGCTTAACCAGAGGTCTTGAGTTCGAATCCTGGCCCTGGGAATGCAGTAGTGTTAAAACCCTTGAGGGAGAGCTTTGCCGCCTTTGTGGTCTCACCCGGTTCGAAGGATTAGTCTCCGCAGTTGTGTGCGAAGGATACCCTGAGAAATCAAAAAAATTATTGAAAATGGTGTATTTAATAGATCGATAAATGTTAGAATTAATTTTTCAAGATAGACTTACCAAGTGTTGTAACCACCTTTTTTATTATTATTAATTTAAATCTGTTATAGGATTTACAGGAACAATAGTGTAATTTCATGAGTCTAGCTAGAATCACATGTCTTCCCCATACATATTTGGAAATGATAGCGGGGAGTTTGGCGCTTCAAGACCTTAGTCCTTGCAGAGTAGTTACAGTCAACTCGTCCTTTTGATGCACACAATGACACAACCATCCCCGTACTCTTTTGGGGACAACGGTACAGAGGCAAAGGGTGTATGCTCCCCAATATATGTAAAATGTGTATAATATTATATATTATATTATGAAGTTGTGTGGCTTTAGAATATCGGATTTTTTTGTTTGTTTGTTTGTTTAATGTCTGAATAAATATTTGGGCCTTGGTTATTTGATAGACTTATTGTGGGGTTTTGTTTTATCACGGTGTTTTGCTGTTTGCTTTTCTTTGTTTAAAGATATAAAAATGGGTATTAGTGAACATGAAGGTGTGTGGGCCTGAACCTGTTTGTTGGGTCCTCTCAAATCTTGATGGGTCCAGGTCAATAGACAACCCATGACTTTTGCCAAAATTTCATGAAAATCAGCCCAAAATGTTATTTTCAGTATGTAAGAAACTTGTTGAGATTAAAAACATAAAAAAAAAGAGTAAAGGCCCAAAGTGGTCCCTCAAATTTTTCGAGTAACCCAGTTTGGTCCCTAAAAAAAAAAGGACAATTTGGTCCCCCAAATTTTAAAAACGGGGGACAATTCGATCCCTCCGTAAGGATCAGATTGTCCCCCGTTTTAAAATTTCGGGACCAAATTGTCATTTTATTTTTTTTAGAGACCAAACTGGCTTACCCGAAAAAATTGAGGGACCACTTTGAACCTTTACTCTAAAAAAAAAAAAAAGAGCTTTGCTAGTTAGTACGATACGAAAATGACGAAAGATATTAAACCTGATGCTACCATTTGTTTTAATAAATAAAAAGTAAAAAATAAGAGAGTAAGATGACAATAAACGGTCAAGATTGATGGTAACGAATTTCGTACTGTAGAAATTCGTACCAATTATCTTTTCCCAAAAAAAAAATTTGAAAAAATGTTTTGCCTTGTGAACCGTTGCTCATGTCTCCCTCCCTTTTCAGGTACGATTCAGTTTTGCTTTCGGTCTTTTATCTTTTGATTTTTGGTGTTTTTTTCCCAGTACACTGTACTATCTAAGGACAAAGCTACCTACTCTCCTAACAGCCTTGCATGAGATATTTATGATATTTATCTTTTCTTTTTCTTCTTCTTCTTTTTGGTTATAAATCCAGCAAGCAGAAGCAGAGTGGGTGTGGTGGGGAGAACGAAAAAAAACCACTCCCCCCAGCTGCGTCGCGTGCGCCGATGTCTCTACCTCTGTCCAGATCTATTGCTAGATCTACCCGTCCGCCGTAAAGCCGCCGTCGTTGCTGCTCGCAGCGCCTCCGCCACGCATGCACCACCTCGGACCAGAAGCCATTGCTGTACCAGATCCATCTCACCCACGCAGAACCGCTCCGAGGCAATCCAGGCAGCCTCCATCACGGTTCGCCGCTGCGAAGGACCACCGCACTGTTCAGTCGCAGCTCTGCCCGTCTCGCAGCCGTTCATCGCGGCAGATCCAGCTTGACCCACGCGCCGCGAGCCTCTTTCCAGCCGCTCACCACCGCGCGAGATCGGACCACCGTGTCCTGGTCCGTCACCGCCGCGTCCTGCTTCAAAGCCTAGACGCGTTCTCTTCTCTTTCACGTTGGTTTGGTCTACTTCTGCTCTCCTTACTTTGCCCTGTTTTAATTGATTTTAGCTGTTTAATATAATATAATAATATAAATATAATAACAAACAAATGGTTTTCTTTTCAAAATAAATGGGTAAAGCTTTATGGTTTCAAACGGATTCGCTCCTGCCGACCTTCTCGTCCAGTGCCCCTGCAGCAAGATCCAATGACTGGTGTGGTGTGTGGGGCTCGGATCCGACTGTGCAGCGGGTTGGCAGCAGCATCCTGCCGCTGGAGCGAATCAGAGTCAGGTTGGTTTTGGGCCCAAGTGAATAGTTCACTTGTTTACACAGAGAATTTAGTTTTGGACTAAGTTCTGATGTTTTTGTGGGCAGCTCAGTTTTAGGTTTTCCTCTTATTTTGAAATACAAATAAAGATGAAAAGATTACTTCTGAAAAATCAGAAAAATTTTAAAAAAAAAATTCATTTTCAAAAAATGAAAAGGCAAAAAAAAAAGAAAAGAAAAATCCTTATAAAAGATTTTCAGTTATTTCTTTCTTAATGAAAAAAAATCTTTTCAAAATCAAATCTTTTCTCAAAAATTAAAATCAACCAACCAAGCAAGTTTTTTTAATTAAGAACTATGTGGATTTGAGTTTCTTGTCGCATCTGAGAATGTGTAGGAGCAGAATCACAATTCTGTCAAACCAAAATTTTACTTTCTTTTTTACTTTCAAAATAAAGTAAAATAAATATTTTAAAAGTTATTAAATAGGTTGCCAACACTTTCCTTATTCGTTACCGACTCAAATCTCTCCTTTTTTTTAAGATCATATTTTCCTCAAGTAAATAGGTTTTCCGAGGTTTTCCCAAATTAAAAATTTTGGTGGCGATTCTTCTATTTTTTTTTATTTATCTTTTTTCGTAGCGCCTAGACGTGACGATTGCGATAGTCCTTAAGTAGTTTTGTATTGTCGTTAAGTTCATCAACCCCTGAGGACTTTTGTTGAAGAAATTTGATTTATAAAGATGAAAACACAAAAATTGTTAGGTCAAAATGATGATAACCTAGGCTAAGTTCTATGAAGGGATTTCGGTTTTGTTAGTGGAAAATGAACTCTGAGATAGGCATAGAAGATTATATTGATATGGAACCCATTTCCTTATCCTTAAGTGCAAGACATGATAATGGAGAAGGTGAATCAAGGTCCACTTCCTCTCCTCCTTCATCCTCATGATGTACATTATGCATTATCTAATTTGGATATAGCTAGAACTTTTAGCCTTGATGATCCTGGAGTTTAGCTGTTGTAAAACTAAAATGGAAGTTGGTTTAAAAGTGTTCATTTCCTCTTGGGTTTTGGGCCTTTGGTCTGATGCTTACTGCATATCCACTCAAGATTCAAGGTAAATTTGTAAGCACCCATGATATAAGTTCCTAATTTTAGAAAATTATCATTTTAGGTTCTAAAAGTATAAGCACCAATCATATTTGTCCTTGTCTAGGGATCTATTTAACTGATAGATCATAATTTTAGATACTATTATTAACATTTTAAATAATTTCATTTCTTTCCCTGACTTTCTATGCCATAGCACAACTTCCATTATACACTGATCTTCTAATAGGTATTTAAACTAAGGTGCCAACGGGAAGTGAGAAAAGATACAATTTGTAGGAGTTTCTACCCTACCATGGTTGGAATACTACTTGAATCAGTATGGTATTTGATTAATTTGTATTTATATTTTATCATATATGAGCTATGCGAAAAGGCTTTTGGTTTGTTGCTATTTTGTGTGTTACTGTTGGTTGTGCTATTTTTAATTTTTTTTGAAAAACTCTATTGGTTGTGCTATTATGTTTATGTGAAGAGGTTTCTACCTATGCTCCCCTTTATTTGTGTTACTTGGTAGGTTGTATGCTTTGCTAAACTCTTACATTGGTGCTCTTCTGAATCATGTGCATTTGGTGTTGATAGGAAAGAAGTCATAGTTACTTTACAATAATTGAGAATTTGTACATTGAATGTCGCACTAGGTTGGTACCAGACCGATGAAATAACAAAGAATAAAAGGTTGTACGTAGCAGGTCATCTCTGCCCATTGGCTTGGGTTGAAATTAGTACTTTTTGTCATTGTAATTTTGGAAGAGCTAACAGCCATATAGCATTACTGTGATTGATGCAAACTGTTGTGTGGCAAATTTTAGATATTTTATATTGTGCACAACTCCCCTGAACCTTGACTCCTTCAATTAGTGACAATTTTTTTGGCATTAGTTTTATTGTTATATTCACCACATTGTGTTTCATTAAAACTAATTTTTTGGGTACCATAAAATTGTATATGGTTTCTGCAAAATTTATGCATGAGGTGATGGACAACATTGCTTTAATCATGAGCTTTGGCAGTGTGGTGATGACAACATAGTTTCCTTTCCAAGGTATGAAATAAATTGAGTTGAAAATGTAAGTGTTATTAATTTTTTTTTTAGGAGTATGCAAGTGCTAACTAATGACAAGAGGATTATTTTCCTGTATTATATATCACAAAATTCACATGAATTAAACAACTTGCCTAACCATAATCATGTTTGCCATGCTAAGTTTAGCAGTTCTGGGAGTTGTCTCTATACTAAGTTTCTTCGTTTTGGAACTTAATTCTTGCATTGTGAAACCTGAATTAGAATACAGGGCAAAGTTAATATATTCAGATCCTTTATAATATGATTTTGGTGCTTTTGCAGCCCACGATAACAAGGTTAAAAAGTATAATTTTTTTTGAATGTTACAATGAGTATGTGTGGAGCATTCAAAAGATACAAACAATTAATTGGTGACACATAAATGTGCACGTATCGTGCTCCATTGCTCCTGACTTAAACTTTTTATCTTAATTTTTTGAATTTTGTAATTATTCTCTTTTTAATTGTATATATATATATTTCAAGCTCACTGTTTTGAGTAATGATAGGTGAACACCCAAATGAGACACCTATTTGGGACACCTGATTAATCATATATAAATATTTGGTTAATTCAGTTCATTATATGGTTAATCACGTTAATGGGCTTATTTATCATAACCATGTAAATATTTGGTTAATCACATGCAAATATCTGGTTAATTCAGTTCTTTATATGATTAATGGGTCATCATGAATTAACCAAATATTTGCATGTAATTAACCATATAATAAACTGAATTAACCAAATATTTATATATAATTAACCAGGTGTCTCAAATGAGTGTCCCATTTGGGTGTTCACCTATCATTACTCCATACTTTTATACCCCCATTTATTAGGATCCATTCTTATATGACTGAAGAGTTTCGTACCTACTCCAATTAAATGAAACGTAAATTCCCAAAAAATATTAAATGATTTATCTTGAGTTATGATATTTTAACACCAAAATTTGATACTAGGGGGGATATTATAGTTTTGAGTAGGTTATGAACTAATGAAATAAAGAGAGAGAAAGAGTAAAGTGATAAACAATCTACTCAAAACCAGGGTGTCCCCCATGGTGTCAAATTTTGATGTCAAAATATTATAACTCTTTATCTTATCTAGACACCATTTTTTAACTTCCCAATAATAATTCAAATCTTTTCAAAATCCAAATCACCAGCACAGTTGGCACCCGTAGTGTACCACCATATGATTGGTCCAATTGGTAAGGGACCTGGATACCTAAAACAAGTGGTTAGAGGTTCGAATCCTGACTCTTGTATATAGAGAAAACTTGGTTGGGAGGTAGCCACAAGAGTTTGGAGCAGTGGTTGAAAAATCACAATCAAGTTCAATTCTCAAACAACCCTTCTATCTTTGTGGCATTGTCTTACCTCTTTATTTTTCTTTTGTTTTTTTGTTCCCACATTTCTATTTATTTTGTTTCAGATCTTCAAGAGAACTTTGTTCTAGAAGGTACTTTGGTATTTTGTCATTCTCTACATCTTTCCTCCTCTTATTCATGCTTTTGTCTTTTTTTTTTTTCCCTGAGTTGCAGTTTGTGCTCCCTGAACTGATTAATTTATGTGACAGGCTCGGTGTTCTTCATCTTCAGTGGATCGTGATATCCTCTCCATTGGAACATGTGTTTGGTTCTCTGAAACGTTTAATTTATGTGACAGGCTGCACGTTGCTTCCATTTTCTTTCCTTCATAAACTACATTACAGATTTGTTTGTCTTCCAACTATCAGTTTTTTATCATTTATTTCTATTTTTATAATATGGGTGTTGCTCTTATGGGTGTACTTTCAGGTGTTTGATATAATGCGTATATGTGAATATGTGAATGTTTACAATTTCGTCAAATATTTGTCAGTTTCAAGGTTTTGTTATATGGGTTTATGTTTTTATCACTGATTAAAATATTTTGGAGTGGTCATAATCAGTAATTATGATAATGTTATTTTTCACATCCTCTGTTGGTGAAATTTTCAGTTTTAATTACATGTAATGTCTTGGTAATTCCTCATACAACATCTTCACTCTTTGGTTATATACTGGTCTACATGGATTTTAATTTTAATTTTTGATGGGTTTGTTTCTTCGTCTATGTCACTATATTCAAAATTGTGGTCTCTCATCTTATTTTATTTGATAGATTTGTTGTTCTCAGTGTTACCAATATAGTTGTTCCTCTTCCTCGAATGATAAGGTTACGATACTCATGCTTAGCATCCTTAAAGGTGAAATCTATTTGCTAATTGATTTCTTATTCCCCCTGAATACAAGTTTCTAACCATATTTTGTTATTGTTTTCCAGTTTTAGACAATGCATGTCCAGAATGCAACTTGAGACCAAACTTTGCTTATTTCATGGTTGAGGTAGCCATGAGCATTGGGAAGGTATATACTTTTTATGTCTTATAAGTACAGTTGTTAATTACATTAGTGTTCTTGCCGAGATCCGACTTGCCGGAATCTCGCCGTAAACGTCAGATCAAGAGTGAACAATGTGATTGTTTTAGATTATGGCTTGACAGAATACTTATGTTCCGGTCCTACGTATCCCAATGAGAATCAATGCCAGACGTAGTTTTGAGTTCAACCCTTGATCATGTGGTGTTGCAATCCCTTAATCTTGTATCTGATGTGCACCGGTGAGCAAGGACTCTTTGATAGTCTCTTGATCGCAACCGAGACTTCTAATACGCTTAAGGGAGAACACCAAGGTTAGTGAAAGTGTCTCTTCTCTTGGGCTCTTCCTTTTTTTTATAGAGGAGTAATCTGATCCTATTTTCTAGGATCTGGTTTATCCTTTCTTATCACTTATCTCTTTTAGCCCAACTCCAACCACCTTATCTGATAAGACTTATCACTTATCTAAGGTAAGATTGTTAGTTGGGTTCTAGATAAGTGTTATCGTTAAGTTAGTTAGGTTTCCGAGCTCGGCGGTGGAGCTTGCCACCTCGACCAGTACACAAGCCCCCCAAGCTTCGAGCTCAAAAGAGCGAAGAAGTTTTCATGACAGAAGCCGAGCTTGTCCTTTGAAAAATATCTCTGAGAATTTAGAGTTCATGGCTTAGGTTTTTTGTTTTCCTTTTTACCATGCTTTCAGTGACCGACACTGCACCTCAGCCAACTCATAAGCTTGGTGACCTCAGTTGGCCGAGCCTAGCACCTTGGTGCATTTTGTCATTCAAACTAGTGAAGTAGGGGACCGAGCTTTAAACCTCGGTCCATGTATATATTTCAGCTCGGTAAATCCAGTGGCCGAACTTTACACCCCGGGCCGAGCTTTACACCTCGGCTCATACACAAGTCCCCCAAGCTTTGAGCTCCGAAGAGCATGAAAGCTTTATTGAAGGAGCCGAGCCAAGACGAGACAAGAGCGGTCGTTTCTGTGACGTCAACTTCTTCGTTCCAGAAAAGAGACGTTACTTTTAATATTAAGACCGATCTTGCTCGTGACGCGTGGCCTTTATGGCCATATTTCCTAGGTCTGCTCTGCGGTTGTGTATTTCAAAATCTTAGTTGTTGCAGCGTGCATTCCGATGTCTTCTCCACGTGTTACTCCACAACTGCTGTGCCGAATTTACGCAGACTTGAAGAGACGTTTCTCTTCCCTCACACGGCAACCATCATCATTACTTTTTTTTTCTGAAACGCCATGTTGCTTGCTATAAATTAAGGGATTTCCGAAGACAGGCCCTTACTTACCCTCGTATTCATACTGTTCTTGAAGCTTTTCCTCCAAGCCTTTCTCCCAGTATTTCTGTAGTTTCTACTCTTTCCAGGTATGCCATTTATTCCTCCTCCATTTTTATTGAGCTTTGCTTCTTCTCTACTCAACCATGGAACCCTTTCTTGAGGTATCTCAAAATACCTCTTCTGAGATTCAAATTATAGAACAAGGAATTAGCCCTATCGGGGGTTCCTCCCATTCTTCACCTCCTCCTTCGAAGGGTGATGGGTCTAACCCCAGGGCTTCTTCTTCCTCTTCTAATGAGAGTAGCTCCGCTACTCCTGAAGCCGTTACTGCCCCTAAACGCCGCCAGCATGCTTCTAGGATGCCCAGGGTTCCTTACCCCGAAATTACTATCCTTGGGTATTTCTGGGTTAAACCAGATGTTGGTGCCTTTCATTCCAATTTTAGGACCCATGACTCTCTTAGAGCTGTTAGACCCAAGGTTTCTTCATCTCGAGGGACTGTTCGCTGTTTGCCTTGCTCAGACACAGAGCATGTTTTTCTGCAAGCTCTTCCTGTAGAAACACATTTCACATATGTTTATAAAACCCTTTTTGAGCAAATTGGTATCTCCCTTCCCTTCACTAAATTTGAGTGTGATGTTCTAAAAATTATGAACGTTGCTCCTACTCAACTGCATCCCAATAGCTGGGCCTTCCTGAAGGTTTTCCAGATTCTTTGTGGGCAAATAGGGATGGAAGCTACTGCTCCCAATTCCTTTATTTTTATAATAAAGCTTGGTTTGGGGACCGAGTTGGTTGGATATCTCTTAGTGGGGTTGAGAAGAGAGGTATCATCGGCCTCTACAAGAGTTCTTATAAATTCTTCAAGTCGGACTTTTTCAAAGTTCGACCTACTGAGGGGAATGAATCTATCTTTTTTTATTCTGGGGGAAGAACTAAGTTTCCTTTATATTGGCAACCCCATCCATCCAAATTCTCCAGCTTCGACCTCGGTTGCATGACTGCTTAAGAGCGGGCCGATGTTGAGGTTCTGAAACTTTATCCTCGGCCGTTGCCTTGTGGAAGGCTTTTGAAACTCCTCACTTCTTCCACACGGCAAGCCGACTTTGAATGTAAGTAGCTTCTTATTGAAAGGTATTTTAATTTTACCTTTTTGTTATTTATTATATTCTGACCGATCTCCTTTTCGCAGTGATAATGGGGAAATTCAACTACAAGACCTTACTAAAGAAGTCGACTCATCAAGATGCCGGTGCTTCAGCTCCGACTGCTGACGCGAAAGGAAAGAAGAAAATTGTTGAAATGTCTGATTCTGACACCCGTCTCCTTAAGCGGGCTCGAGCCGATGTTCAACTAGAGGTACCAAGGAGGAGTACCTCACCCTTTCCAGTGACCCACGAGGACCGTAGTGCTGAGAATATGGCTGAAAGAACACCTCATGTGACCGATCTGACTGCGCACACTAAGTGGTATAATGGCCATTGTAATCCGAGCTTCAACTCACTTTGGAGCAATGACTTCAACCCCGGTTCACTTATTGATAGCCAAGTGCTCAAGCCTTCTGATGCTTGGCTTTTGTTGGAGCAGGGTCCTGAGGCGAGTATGGAGGCTTCCGCTGCTTATGCCCTTCGGATGTCATCCATCACTTGCTTCTGGAGCAATGAACTTTCCTCTAATGCGAAGAAGATGGAGGCGATGAGGGCCGAAGCAGCTCGTGCTCTGTTGGTGAGGGATGAGCTAGCCCAAGCCATGACCAAATGTGAAGAACAGGCTCGGTTTATTGGGCAACTAAAAGTGCAAAAAACCGAGCTTGAGAAAGCCAACTCCTTCATCCAAGCTGAGCTGGACAACGAGAAAGCTGAAAAGGCTAAGTTCCAGAAGATCGCCGAGGATTCTCAAGCCGAGAAGGAGGCGAACCTCATGCTTCAAAAGGCCTTGGATTCTGAGAAGGAGGCCAACCTTAAGCTGCAATCTGATCTTGCTGAAGCCGAGGCTAGCATTATGAAGGAGCATATTAATGGGTTCTTCCCAGCTGTGAAACAGCTCCAACGTTTTAACCCTGATGCTGATTACTCCCGAGCTGATGTAGACAAGGACTTTAACAAAGACGGGGTCTTGGTTCCTTTGTCTGAGCTCGAGGACGAAGAAGAAGAAGAAGCCCAAGAAGAGGAGAAGCTGAGGAGCAAGTTGCCGAGGAGGGAGGAGACAACGAAGGTGGAATAGTTATACCTGATCCATCCTTGGGTGTTCCTCCGCACACTAAAGATGCCCTTGCTCCTACTGAGACTGTTGCTTATAGGGATGTCCATGAGTAACTTAGAAAAAATCATTTCTTTTTTTATGCTGTATGTTCCTTGGGCCATGCCTTTTTTTTTGTATCCTGGGCTTTGCCCTTTTTTAAGTAATGAATATTGCAACTTTTTTGCTTTCAAATTGCGACTTGTTCTGCTTTTGATAACTTAGAAATTTTTCTAAGTTTTTCTCAGCTCGGATGTTACTTTTAGCTTTCTACTATGTATTAACACTAGTAGTTTACGCAAGTTTTTCATCGGATGGAGCTCGATTTTTCAACCCTTCACGCATCTTTTTGGGTTCTGCGCTCGGCCTATTTGAGCATAAGAGCTCGGCCCTTTTAACTTTTCGCTTTGCTTTTTTAGGTACGGCATTTCGACCTTAACTCGGTCATTTTTAGCTCGGTTAACCTCTTTAAGCTCATGTTTACATATTTAGGTTATTACTTCCCTTTGTAGGTTTTGTTTACCTTTTTGGGTTCGGCTTTTCGATTTTAGCATTTTTAGCCTTTGAGGCTTTAGCATTTCGATTTTAGCTCGGTCAACCTGTTTAGGCTTTTATTGTTGCCTCTTTGGGTCCTTCCTTTCAGCACGGTTATCCTTTTTAGGCTCAGCATCTTTCATATGCAAATATAAGTGAATTTTTAGCCTGTAACAAATAAATGTAACTGAAATGGACTTTTATTCATTTATTACCCAGGCATGCCTCATTAAAACCTTCCTGGCCAAAACCACGTGGGAAAAAGACCAGGGTAGGAAAAAGAGTACATCTCCTACTTTACATCACTTAACTAAAGTAAAACTTAGGTGGAAAGTGTTCCAAGTTCTTAGAACAGCCTTTCCTGACAATTCTTCTAGCCTATAAGCACCATTTCCTAGACTTTCAACTATTTTGAATGGGCCAGACCAGTTTGCTGCGAGCTTGCCCTCTTGGGAGTCCTTTCTTGCATCATTTTGCAATCTTAGCACTAGGTTGCATAAACTCTCTCGGCCGCAACCTTGAGTTGTACTTCCGAATTGCTTTCCGCTTGCATGTTCTTCCCTGATTTTTGCTTCATCTCGGACTTCCTCTACCATGTCAAGCTCAACTAGGATTTCTTCCTCATTTTTGCTCTGTTCATGATGTTGCATTCTGAAAGAAAGTTCGCCGAGCTCAACAGGAATCATTGCATCAGTTCCATAGGTTAGCCTGAATGGCGTTTCTCCAGTCGATGACTATGGTGAGCAATGATAAGCCCAGAAGATGCTCGGTAATTCGTCAACCAATGCCCCTTTTGATTGGCCCAACCTTTTCTTGAGCTCGTTCAAAATGACTTTGCTAGCTGCCTCTGCCTGGCCATTTGTTTGTGGATGCTCAACTGAGGTCACCTTGTGTTTGATTCCGAGGTTGGAGTAGAATTCTTTAAGCCCTTTGTCGGTGAATTGCTTTCCATTGTCAGTGACAATCGCATAAGGTAGGCCATGTCTACATATGATGTTTTTCCATACAAAACTCTGAACCTTTTTAGCTGTTATGGTAGCTAATGGCTCGGCTTCAATCCATTTAGTGAAGTAATCTACCGCTACTAGCAAAAACTTCACTTGGCCTTTGGCAACAGGGAAAGGGCCCACAATGTCCATCCCCTACATAGTGAAAGGCCAAGGTGATAACATGGAATGGAGCTCTTCACTTGGTACTCGCGACACATTAGCGAATTTCTGACAAGGGTCACACTTATTAGTCCAGGCAGCATAGTCTGATCTCATGGTTGGCCAATAGAAACATGCTCGCAGAACCCGAGCTGCAAGGGATCGGCCACCGGAATGCATTCCACAGATTCCTCTATGCATCTCGTCCATTACGTACTCGGATTGCTCCTTTGTTATGCACTTTAATAAAGGCATGGAAAATCCTCTTCTATACAGCTCTCCATCTCGGATGGTGTAATGACAAGACTTCAGACGAATTTTCTTTGCCTCTTTGGGATCGTCAGGCAATTTGTCCGAGGTTAGAAACTCCGAAAATGGTGTCATCTAGCCCTGATCATAGTGCTCGGTCATCAATACCTCGGCACTTTTTATGCTCGGTTCAGGGAGATTTTCCTGAATGAAAGTTCTTAGCTGGCCAGCTTTTTTGGTGCTAGCCAACTTAGACAACAGATCGGCCCTGGATTTTTCCTCCCAAGGTATATGTTCGATAGTAAATTTGTCAAACTCCGAAATTAAACTATTGACTTTGCACAAATACCTGGTTAATTGAGGATCCTTTGTTTGGTAATCCCCCGAGACTTGTCCGGTTACAAGCTGTGAGTCTCTTCGGTACTTCAATCCTTTGACTCCAACTTCTTTAGCCAATACCAGCCCGGCAATAAGAGCTTCATATTCTGCTTGATTGTTTGAAGCATTGAACACGAACTTCAAGGATTGCTCCAGGACAAGATCATCTGGACCCTCAAGAATTATTCCTGCTCCGCTTCCTTTTAAGTTCGATGAACCATCCACATATAGTAGCCAAGTAATGGTTTCTGGATTTGGCTTTGAAGAGAGCTCGGCAATGAAGTCGGAGAGACATTAGGCTTTCATTGGTCCCCTCGGTTCACATTGTAAACCGATCTGTCAATTCCACTGACCAAGCTATCATTCGTCCTGCCAGATCGGGTTTTCTAAGCACATGCTTTATTGGATGATTTGTTTTGACTATAACTTGGTGTGACTGGAAATAAGGTCTTAACCTCCGAGCTGCCATGACTACAGCGAGGACGAGCTTTTCAATTACTTGATACCGTGTTTCTGCATCTTTCAGGATTCTACTGATGTAATACATTGTCATCTGTTGCTTCTCTTCCTCCTGAATGATTACTGCACTAATTGCATAATCATTGACAGATAAATATAAATACAAATCCTTGCCGAGCTGTGGCCGAGTTAGAATCGGAGGGGAGGCTAAAAAAAGTTTCACCTCTTCAAAAGCCTTTTCACATGCCTCAGTTCAGATGAACTCCTTTGGTTTTTTCAGAAGTTGGAAAAAAGGTCTTGCTTTTTCTGCTGACTTTGGGAGAAAACGAGATAGGGAAGCTAAACGACCAGCCAACCTCTGTATCTCTTTCACACTTTGCGGACTCCGCATTTCTATGACAGCTTTGCATTTATCGGGATTGACTTCAATTCCCCTGTGTGTTAGCATGTACCCCAGGAATTTACCTCCTTGTACACCAAAAGAACATTTTTCTGGGTTCAATCTCATATTGTACTTTCTGAGTTGGGCAAAAATCTCATCCTGGTCGGCAGGGTGCTGCTTTGGGTCATCGGACTTTACCACCATATCATCAACATAAACTTCTAGGTTCCTTCCGATCTGATTGACAAACACTTTGTCCATGAGCCTTTGGTATGTTGCACCAACATTTTTTAAACCGAAGGGAATTACTCGGTAGCAGTAGTTTGCCCCATCGGTCATAAACGCCGTTTTTTTCTTCATCTGGTGGATACATCCTTATCTGATTGTAGCCTGAATATGCATCCAAGAAAGTCAAGATTCTGTAACCTGAAGCTCCATCCACCAATCTGTCAATGTTGGGAAGAGGATAAGAATCCTTCGGACATGCTTTGTTGAGATCGGTGTAGTCGGTGCACATTCTCCACTTGTCATTGGCTTTTCTGACCAACACAACATTGGCTAGCCAAGTGGTGTACTTCACTTCTCTGATGAAATTTGCTTTGATCAGCTTTGCAGTCTCCTCGGCTACAGCCTTTCGTCTTTCTTCGCCGAGCTTCCTTTTCCTCTAGGCTATGGGCTTGGCCTCAGGACATATAGATAGCCTGTGGCACAGAAAATGGGGGTCTATGCCTGGCATATCCGATGTCTTCCAAGCAAACAAGTCAGCATTCTTCTTTAAAACTATTTGAATTTGTTGCTTTAGCAAGGGGTCGAGCTGACTGCCAACGTTTGTGCACTGATCGGCTTGGGCTCCCAGTTGAAATTTCTCCAAAGATTCTGTAGGTTCAGCTCTGGACTCATACATTTCCATCCTTGGATCCAACTCGAACACATTGACCGATCTTACCGAGCTAACTGAACTGACTGAGCTTACCACTTCTGCTTTATCAATTTTAGTATTTTCTGTGATATTCGGCTCTCGAGTTACCTTCAAACTATCTGCGTAACACTGTCTGGCTATCCTCTGGTCAGCACGGACCGCGACTACCTCTCCCGAATCAGCTGGAAATTTCATGGTGAGGTGGGGTGTTGAGACAATTGCCTCGAGCTCATTCAGAGTTGGTCTTCCGATGAGGATGTTGTATGATGTGTTGGCATCCACGATAACATACCTGACCGATATGGTTCGGGCGAGCTTACCCTCACCAAATGTTGTCAAGAGGTCTATGTAACCTCGGGTCTTAACCTGTTCTTTGGCGAACCCCACTAGCTTGTCCTCCTGTTCTTTTATCAACTTTTATGCAATTCCAAGCTTTTTAAAGGATGCCAAGTACAAAATGTCAGCCGAGCTACCCTGATCAACAAGTGTTCGTTTGACCGAGTAGTTGGCTAACTCTATTTTTATTACCATTGGGTCATCTTGATTAGGATCCAACCCTTGGAAGTCAGCATCCGAGAAAGTAATGGAGGTCTCGGCCTTGCAGGTTTTCCAGATACCGAGCTAACAGATCGGATAGCTTTCACGTGATGCCTCCGAGCTGAACTCGTTGTGCCTCCTCCAACGAAACCTCCTGAGATAGTATTAATGACTCCTCTGACTCCAACTTCTGCCTCATCATTGGGGGGTCTCTAGTTGTGCCCCCGATCTCCGTTCTGATTGTTACCTCGCTGGTTTTCATCTCGGTTATGATTGTCATAACTGCGTCTTCCTCGTCGTCGGCCAGCTCGTTCGCCCCCATTATCATCTCGACGAACGAACCGGTCAAGACGGCCTGTTTGTACCAATTCTTCAATTTTATCCTGGGCTGTTTTACAATCTTCAGTGGAGTGACTATAATTTTGATGCCACTTGCACTCTTTGCTTCTGTCAGCCAGAGCAGGAGTTTTGGATGACCGCGGAAGTGTGAGCAGTTCAGACTCTTGTCTTCAAAACCTCTTTCCCTTTTTTTAGACTCTACCATCTCTTCCGAGTTCATGAACCCTGTGGCTTTTTCCTGCAATTCTTCGAAGTCTCTTGGTGGCTTCCGAGACAAATATTCAAAGAAAGGCCCTGGCTTCAAACCATTCATGACGGTATGAAGGCAGAGTTCTGAGCTTATATTGGGGATTAAAACCTGTTGAGCGCTAAACCGAGCCATACAGTCTCTAAGTGATTCATTTTTTTCTTGCTTGAAATTCACGAGCGAGACCAAGTGCCTTTTATGCCTTCGGCTCGCTGCGAATTGTACAGTGAATTTAGTTACTAGCATGTCAAAAGAATCTACTGACAGAGGTGGAAGATTCGTGAGCCAAGTCAAGGCAGGCCCTTGCAAAGTAGTTGGAAAAATCTTACACATGATGGCTTCCGAATCGGTCACCAAGTAGACAGAAGAAACAAAAGATTCTACATGTTCAGTTCGATCAGTGGTGCCATTATACTTATCAATATTAAAAGGTTCGAAATGTCTATGCACGATCACCTCATCAATGTCACCAGTGAAAGGCAACCTCGATCGTCTGTCTCTTATGCTTTCTCTATGGAGAGTCTCCTCAGCACGAGATCTAGACCCTGAACCCTCGGGCCTAGGTCTGGTCTTGGAAGGTCGGCTTGTATCATTACGAGAAGGTGCATATGTGGGGTCTTCCGAGCTATTCTCGGGTGAAGACTGCTCTTCCTCGGCAAGCGTTGCCAATCTTCCCCTTTTCCGAGCTCTTAGTAGCCTTTGATTCTCCGCACGAATCTCCTCGTTTTCCTGACGCAATTGTTTCAGCTGTGCTATAATCTCTCCCAGCTGAGGATTATCTTCATCGAAGGGAGGAGGTGGGGGATTATCATGGTTCTGATTAGAGTTTGATGCCTCATGATCAACATGATTGGCACTGTGTGCCCCTCCCCTCGGTCCGTTTCGTGTAGTCACCATTAAATCTTCGTATGGATCCGGGGAAAGTTTTTCCTCGGCCACACGGTGGGCGCCAAATGTTCCTGCCGAGATCCGACTTGCCGGAATCTCGCCGTCAACGTCAGATCAAGAGTGAACAATGAGATTGTTTTGGATTATGGCTTGACAGAATACTTATGTTCTAGTCCTACGTATCCCAATAGGAATCAAAGCCAGACGTAGTTCTGAGTTCAACCCTTGATCATGTGGTGCTGCAATCCCTTAATCTTGTATCCGATGTGCACCGGTGAGCAAGGACTCTTTGATAGTCTCTTGATCGCAACCAAGACTTCTAATACGCTTAAGGGAGAACACCAAGGTTAGTGAAAGTGTCTCTTCTCTTGGGCTCTTCCTCTTTTTATAAAGGAGTAATCCGATCCTATTTTCTAGGACCTGGTTTATCCTTTCTTATCACTTATCTCTTTTAGCCCAACTCCAACCTCCTTATCTGATAAGACTTATCACTTATCTAAGGTAAGATTGTTAGTTGGGTTCTAGATAAGTGTTATCGTTAAGTTAGTTAGGTTTCCAAGCTCGGCAGCCGAGCTTGCCACCTCGGCCAGTACAATTAGTATATATATTAACATGTATATATATTATATTTCGACATTACACAACAAACAACAGTGTTGGCCCAGTGGCACTCCTAACGCCTCAGCTGCAGCTAGACCTGTGTTCGAACCTCCCCAGCTGCACAACTTGACTGATTTTTGGAATTTCGTCAGAAATTCAGCTATTCGCACGCAGACAAATACCAGACCGGCCCAGCAGAGATGCGGTTCGATTGGTCGGTTCAGCCGAGTCCAACTGGCTCAACCGCGAGTTGATGACATCAGCGCCAGTTCGATAGCTTATACGACCAGATGTGCAGGCCGGACCGGACATGGGTTCGATTTCTGGCCGGACCGATCGGACCGGCCGGTCCGGTTTTAATAACACTGATCTTATCATTCAGGTAAAAAAAAAAATGTGTATCTCTAATTTAATTAAAAGTATATCCTAATTTTAAATTATTAAAAAAAATATATCATAACCTATCTCTAATTTAATTAAAAGTATATATCCTAATTTTAAATTATTAAAATTAAAATATATCATAACCTCTCTTTAACTAAAGAGTGTTAATAGGGTGGGCTAACTAATCGGTGCTTCACCTTCCCATTCTATATTTACCATATCACCTATTTCGATTCCAAATTCATCCCTTGAAAATGTTTCGGTTTACCACAACCCACCACCACATTTGGCTCTCCACCACCCGTTTAATTCGCCCCACCAGCACCAGCCTGGACAAGACACATTTCTCAAACACACCAACTCCTGTTCTGGAACCCAATGTCGTCTACCATAGAGATTGTTTGGCCGAGTTATACAAGCAAAAAAAAAAAAAAACAGCAGCACATACAATATGGAATACGATGAAACAAGCAAGGATGCTCGACATAGGCAACGTCAGGTTACAACATCAGTCCCAACAAAAACCTGACAATGTGAGACTTATGATGGAAGAGATGGAAGATTTGGGATTGAAACCCGACACTAAAACCTATTTGTTTTTTATCGAGTCTTACTTCAACTTTGGGCAGTGGATGGAAGCTCTTGAAGTCTACAACAGATTGTATGATAAGGGCTGCAGCCCTGATGCGGACATTTTTGACACGGTGGTTTGGTACTTGAGCGTTCGGGAAGATGTCCCCGGAGCTTTCCAAGTTTACATGGAGAGTAAGGAAATGGATATGATACCTAGGACCCAAACTCTGAAGATACTACTCCATAGATTAGTGACCACGAAAATGAAGAAGGCCGCTACAGCAATCGAATTAGAACTGAAAAATAAAGAAGATTACACCGAAGAAGATGACATCGCAGTATGTCTAATATTGAGAAATTTTCTTTTCTTTTTTTGTTTTGCTGCTTTTTTGAGATAAGTAAACCCTTTAAAGATACTTCTTAGTTGCCAAATTTATCCTGTACAGTCTGCTTGAAAGGGCTGGGAATGGAGGGCTGCCAAATTTATCATATCCATTTCTTTACTCTCCATGTAAACTTGGAAAGCTTCGGGGACATCTTCCCGAGCGCTCAAGTACCAAACCACCGTGTCAAAAATGTTCACATCAGGGCTGCAGCCCTTATCATACAATCTGTTGTAGACTTCAAGAGCTTCCATCCACTGCCCAACATTGAAGTAAGACTCTATAAAAAACGAAAAGGTTTTAGTGTTGGGTTTCAATCCCAAATCTTCCATCTCTTCCATCATAAGCCTCACAATGTCAGGTTTTTGTTGGGACTGATGTTGTAACCTGACGTTGAATGCCCCTGTGTCGAGCATCCTTGCTTGTTTCATCGTATTCCATAGTGTATCTGCTGCTGTTTTGTTTTTTTTTTGCTTGTATAACTCGGCCAAACAATCTCAATGGTAGATGACATTAGGTTCCAGAACAGGAGTTGGTGTGTTTGAGAAATGTGTCTTGTCCAGGCCGGTGTTGGTGGGGCGAATTAAACGGGTGGTGGAGAGCCTAATGTGGTGGAGGGTTGTGGCAAACCGAAACATTTTCAAGGGATGGATTTGGAATCGAAATGGGTGAGATGGCAAATACATAATGTGAAGGTGAAGCGCCGATTAGCTAGCCCACCCTGTTAACACTCTTTAGTTGAAGAGAGGTTATGATATATTTTAATTTTAATAATTTAAAATTAGGATATATAATTTTAATTAAATTAGAGATAGGTTATGATATATTTAATTTTAAAAATTGAAAATTAGGATATACTTTTAATTAAATTAGAGATACACATTTTTTTTTACCTGAATGATAAGATTAGTGTTATTAAAACCGGACCGGCCGGTCTGACTGGTTCGGCCAGAAACCGGACCCATGTCCGGTCCGGTCTGCACATCTGACCGTATAAGCTATCGAACCGGCGCTGACGTCATTAACCCGCGGTTGAGCCTGTTGGACTTGACTGAACCGAGCGGTCGAACCGCATCTCTGCTGGGCCGGTCTGGTATTTGTCTGCGAGCTAATAGTTTAATTTCTGACAAAATTCCAAAAATCACTCAAGTTGTGCAGCTGGGGAGGTTCGAACACAGGTCTAGCTGCAGCTGAGGCGTTAGGAGTGCCACTGGGCCAACACTGTTGTTTGTTGTGTAATGTCGAAAATATAATATATATACATGTTCTACTATAAATTTATTATATATCGTCTCATCTGGTTCAATCGATGACTCACTCCTTGGGCATGAACTTAAATAGATTTGTTTTGTTGTTGAGACTTGGGAATTGAGATTGTTATTATTTAGTTATTTGTGAGCTTGGGTGACCTTCATTGGTATTTGTTTAATTAGATACTTTTTTATGGTAATGATTTTGAATTTGGAGTATGGACATGTTGAATTATGTTGTCATATATATGAATATTTTAGAATTTTTTAATATATATCGGTTCAAACTGAGTCAACCAGTGACCCCCTGTTGAACCAGTGACCCATTAACCCTG
Organism: Echinosophora koreensis; assembly: GCA_035048595.1. Lineage (NCBI taxonomy): Eukaryota > Viridiplantae > Streptophyta > Magnoliopsida > Fabales > Fabaceae > Echinosophora > Echinosophora koreensis. The sequence continues at coordinate 410,562 of JAPCYP010000069.1, forward strand.
CCCTGACCGAAATGATAACTTGATAAGATTATCTTCTTCTTCTTTTTTTTAACGAAATGATAACTTGATAAGATTTTCTTAGAAGAATGGTGTAAAAGGTAGGATTTAATTGGTATACACTGACAGTGTAAAGTTTTTTTACACTGTCAACCAATCAGAAATTGACATACCATTACAAATCCTAAATTCTTATCATAGTCACCTTAAAAGTCATCAATTCCATGATTTCTAATTGGTTGTCAGTGTAAAAATATTTACACTAACAGTGCATAGAATATTTTATTTGACTACATCATTGGGCAGTTATTTACTCCCCGTGTTTTTTATACTAAGCTGTCATTGATTTCTATATTAAGCTGCAAATGAACCGTATTAATAATTAATAATGTTAATATAAGGTGAATTCGTCGGTACCTTGCTAATATTTTGGGTAAAATTTACCTTGCACCTGTGGCTCAATCAATTGGCAAGGCATCAAAGAATTCACCATAACCTAATCATGATTTTCATTTTAGCATGTTTATTCCTTGCAGTCATTTGGCTACTTTAGTTTATTGGTAAAATTATGTCAGATTATGTTTAGTGTTTACATTTTTTAAAATTCTAGTCTGGTTTATTATGATTGGTCTAGTGCCTTATTCTCTGTTTCCTAACAATATTTACTTTTGATTGAAAAACCAGGTTATCAAGGATTCTGACCTACGTGAAAGACACGCAGGGGATCTTCAAGGCCTTGCTTATCATGAACTAGCAAAGACTCATCCCATGGCCTATGAGGCTTTGGAATCTGAGAACGAAGATCAAGAACTCCCAGTAAGTACTTCTGAAGCTAAATTATTAGCATAAAATCCCTCAATAATAAATAATAACAATTTGGTAAAATCTGAAGAGTGGAAGTTTGGATTAGGCTACCTACAAAAAGAAAATTCATGTCCAAAGAATTTACTGGGTTTCGTATCACTGATGGCTCCCTGCCAATGCATATAAGTGGCTGCAGGTGGACCTTGAAGAACAGTGGCGGATCTAGGACCCTGAGCCAGTAGGGGCAAGATATATTGATAACACTGCTCGATGAAGATCAAGAAAACTAATGAAAAGACATGCTAAGCAACACTACAATCACAAATATCTGTTTCACTTAAAATGATGTTCAATACTTTTAAGGAACTTGGGAACTTATTCATCAACTCAAGTTCCTCTGGGAAGCTTGAGCTTATCAGTTTCAGCCAGTTAACTAATAAATATGAAAGTTGGAGCCAATTGAGTTTGGATTAACCAAGTAAACCGCTAACATAAACAGTAAAATAATTTTTTTTATAAACAAAAAGTATATTGATAAAGAGTACCCTATATACAAGAACAAAATTGAGGAGGCCAAATGTAAATAAAAAAACTAGATCTATAATACAAAAACTAGTTTTGATTTTACACTAGCCTAGCCCCAAGGAAACTAGCCTTAAGAGAAAATTCCAAAAGAAGCCAATAGCAAAAAGACCAGCAACCAAGTTTGTAAAAGCGGTTTGCTCCAAGATCAGTGAGAATGGAAAGTCTTCCAAATCCTTTTCCATGTTCAGTACCTCTTCAAATGCAAGATAGCAAGATAAAGTAAAAACACCTGACTATACACAGCAAGCAAACAGACCAAATGGACAAATGGCAAGCCTGAGCAACACAGATCCAAGAGTTTACAAAAAGATATTCAAATTAACAGATTAAGTTTAGTAGCAATGTTCAATTTAATATTTATCACAGCACAGGTATGCTTGGTAGCTTTTGAGGTGTAAAGGAACAAACTTTGCACTAATGCCTAACACAACTGAGGGAAATCCCCTAGCTTCCACTCCTGCATATAATCCAATCCAATTACATTAACATTTAAACCAAGCAAAGGCAACATCTTCTGGCAAGTCATTGGAGGGTCATCATTAACCATGTTTACAGGCAAGTCGTGCAAACTGGTTTGACAAAGCACAGTAACAAAATCAATTTGATGGAATAATCCCCAATTTTGAGCATATCAAACCCCTAACTTATCAAACCCAAACATTTACTCATCTATTTTTTCCCCAATTTGGTTTAGCGCCACCTGTGATGAGCATGAACAAAGTATGAAGATAAGGGAGACAGGACAAAGAGGGACAAAGAAGAAAATGGATTTACAAGTATGAGAGGAGTATCTGAGAGGAACAGGTGTGCAGGGTCAGCAGTGCTGAGAGATGAGCGGTGCCGGGAGATGAGAGAAAGAGAGCCGGTGCTGGACCCTGGACAGACGGCGGAAGGTGGGCGGAAATGAAGAAGCTGTGGAAAGACATGTCCAAATAATTTATAGGAAGTTTAGTGTCACTAATGGCTCACTACAAGTGCATATATGTGGTTGCATGCGGGAATATGAAATAAGAGATGCTTGATTAAAGAAAAAAATATGGTCCTTATAAGATTTATAAATCTAATCCACTTTGATAACTCTAGACATACTAAGAATGAATCATCAGACAACTCTAGTAAATCTTGTCGAGTTTGCTTTATATTTCACATAGAACCTGCTTATTTATCCTTACTCCAATTGACTTTTTCTATAGCAACTACATCTTTGTCAAGAGGTCTTGCTCATAATTTGGAATTGTCTTTCATCTCTAGCAAGTGTTCTAGATTATATTATGTGTCATGTCCTCAATTATGAGCAAGAGATAATTGAGATTTGTTTCGTCCAATTTTGCCCGAGTAGAAACAATGAGCTCCGGCTCGGCGGAGTGATGGGGGTTTTGTGGATTGAGCCTGACGGAGTGAGATCTCCGCTCCTACGTATCCCGGTAGGGAATCAAGGCCAATGTAGTTCTAGGTTGATGGTGGTGGATATCGTAGAGGATGTGTTACAGTGGTGGAACGAGGGTTAGGGGTAACATGCAGAGATCAGGGTTTAGCTAGGGTTTTGGCACGATGACCGCCTGCCTTCTTTTTTTGGGGTGGGGGTTACCTCCCCTATATATACGCGAGTGCGGATCTCTTCGTACATCAGGTGGTCCCTGAGTCGGTCCGTTAGCGGGTATTACAGTAGTGGGAATCTTTCCTTGGGTCTCCAATGTTCTCATGTTGCGTGTCCTTCTAGAAGGTGATCGTTACGTTCGCCAGCTAACGTTTGGGACACGTACCCTCTGAGGGTAATCTAGTACATTCGTAGGTGCATCCGAGAGATGTTTGAGGTACTTGCTGGCTTACTGGTAACCTGAGTACCGGATATTTTATCCCGCTATATACCTGAGTAGGTGGTGGTCTGACCGAGTTTTGGGTATCTTGTCTCGCTACATACCCGAGTAGGTTGCTCGGGTACTCGGCAGGGTTCTCATGCGGGGTTTTCGACTTTCCCTGGTGTATGAGCTGCTCGCCCGAGTACCGAGTAGGCAGAGTACTCGGTCTCTATTATGTCCTTGTCACTCAATAAGGAACCTTAGTCGAGCAGGCAGAGTACTTGGTCGAAATTCAGGTAGAGTTGTCAATTACTCGGGTCTGAGTAAGCTGTGTTCGTGGTACTCGGTCGGTGTGCTCTTCCCTCGTTCAACGTAGCAGCTCGACTAGCCACATATTCTCGAGTATTGTCACCCTATTCTTGGGGTGCGTACATTATGACTGACTTGATGCCCAAGTCAGGTGATCAAGGTTCTGGGTGCCCATCGAGGGCTCTTGGCCGAGAACCAGGTGTGTTCTCGGGAAGCTTCTCGAATCCTGACTGCGGACGGGTACTCGGGAAGTCCTTTGTTCATGATTTCGTTACTCTTCTATATGCTGGGAAGGTTCTTGGCTGAGTACTGGGTAAGTACTCGAGAAGGTTCAATAGGTAGAGTTCTCGGTTGTGGGTAGAGTTGAACAGAACTCGGAGCCGAGTAAGTAGAGTACTCGGTCAAGGAATTCTCATTCTCTGGCAAGTGCATTCCTTCTCATTATGGGTCGAGTAAGTGGGTTACTCTGTCCCTGGTATCCATTAAGTCGGGTCTTAACCCTCATGTCTGGCTTATGCTCGACCCAGACCTTGGTCAATGTTGGGTCGTTGTCTCGGGTTACATAGGACATATGCCTTACCCGAATATGAAGTAGGTCGGGTGCAAACCCGTGGTAGGAACAAGATTACACAAAGATTAATCGTTGTTGCTTAATGTGGAAACAAGGGTATATATATGAGTATATATTTATAATGATGAATGCTTTGATTTTTGCATATCCATAGTGTTGATGCATATACCGTTATGCGTCAGGGCGGTGGAGAAAATCTAGCTAAATTTTTTTATCGCTGCAAATCTGCCTTGCAGAGAATTGGTAGAAAGCGTAAAGATAGGCTACTAGTGAAAGTCCTTCCATCATGATATCTCTTTTAGATGATGTTGCTTAACAATTTTTGTTGTTGTTAAATCCTTGTTGAATTGGAAGGTTTTAGGTAGGGAAGGAGGAAAAGAGAGAAACAAACTAAGAAATAATAAGACTGATATTGATTTGATGTGATTACAGAAGACAACCCCAATAGTCCTATTTATACTAAAAGTAGAATCATAATCTTAATCAAATAGAGAATCAAATCATAAAATATAAATAAGAAATAAATCCTAAAAGATCATCTAAGAAACTCTAAGATATGCTAAGATATGAAAAGATATTATCATATATTTCTCTGATTTTCTAACACTCCCCCTCAAGCTAAAGCTTACTAAGCTTTAAGCTTGTTACATGAAAACAATGCATTTCCCCTCAAATTAAAATTTTTTTAAAAAAAAAACCGCGCTCCTGGAAAATAATGGTTGGAAGGCAACTCAAGAATGTTAGAGAGGTCGAAGAGAGTTGTTGGAAAGATAACTTAGCAAGATAGTTGGAACGGTCATCAGCCTGATAGAAATTTCTTAGTAAGCAATCTAGCAGCAATGTCCAAACTTCTCAAAACTGTATTTGGAAGCTTCAACAACAATATCGGAGACCCAAATTATTTAAAATTGAAATTAAGTTAGACAACTACTTTCGGGACTGAGACGAGGCTAGTGCATCTGGGACAAGGAGCCAATGCCAGTGCATCTGGGAGAAAGACAGGCCAGTGCATCTAGGAAAAAGAGTCGGGCCCGAGCATCTGGGACAATGAGTTGGGCTAGTGTGAGTCATAGCGACTAATATGATTCATACGTGGGAAAAGAGTCACCACCGAAATGATCGTCAGTGGGAACAAAAGTCACCACTAATATGAATCATTCGTGGGAAAGGAGTCACCACCGAAATGATCGTCGGTGGGAAGAGAAGCCACTGATATGATCCATTAGGGCTCGTTTGGTGGTCAGGATAAGAGAGACAGGATAGGATAAGCTATCATATCCTGTCAGAAACTGTTGTTTTGGTGAGCCAGCATGATAAGATAAACCAATCATGTCACCTATCATATCCTGTCCATCTAGTTAAAATTCTATCTTTGGGGGAGAGCTGGGTTAGAACTCAACAAGATAGGATAAGGGGATTTACAGTATAATAAAATATAAAATATTTTATATATAACAATTAAAGTATAATAAAACATAACATGATTACAAAAAAAGATATAATAAAATATAAAATATTTAAAATGATAAAAAATATTAACAATTAATTTTAAAAATTGTTTTTTTTTTTGTCACAAGGCTAATTTTGTTATTTTTTATTAATTTAAAAAAATGAAAAATATAAAAATTATTCTAACAATTTAACCATATGTAAAGTAAAACTAAAAAGAATATTTAAAATTATAAAAAAATTAATTTAAGTTAAAAAATATTTTTAAAATTAAAAAAATTATATGTAATTTTATCACAATGATACTTTTTTTTATATATTTAAAAAATGAAAATATAAAAAAAGTAAAATCTAATAAAATATGAGAACATTTAGAATAAAAACGAAAATTTTAAAATTCATACTAAAATTAAATTTTATCCATCTGATGGATACTAAACATCGGATATGATAACAGTTTATCCTGCTCATATCCTATCCTACTCCTATCCTGTTCTCTTATCCTATCCATCACTAACCTATCCTAACCACCAAACGAGTCCTTAGTGGATAAGAATTGCATCACAAACATTGAAGAAACAAAACATAACCAAAGAGAGCCAAACACATCGAGGTGGTGTCTGAAAAGTGGTCCACAGAGGGAGGTGAGAACAGATCCAAAAAGAGGAGGGGCCGACGATCCATAGTGTTGATGCATATATCGTTATGCGTCAGGGCGGTGGAGAAAATCTAGCTAAATTTTTTATCGCTGCAAATCTGCCTTGCTGAGAATTGGTAGAAAGCATAAAGATAGGCTGCTAGTGAAAGTCCTTCCATCATGATATCTCTTTTAGACGATGTTGCTTAACAATTTTTGTTGTTGTTAAATCCTTGTTGAATTGGAAGGTTTTAGGTAGGGAATGAGGAAAAGAGATAAACAAACTAAGAAATAATAAGACTGATATTGATTTGATATAATGATGATGTGATTACAAAAGACAACCCCAATAGTCCTATTTATACTAAAAGTAGAATCATAATCTTAATCAAATAGAGAATCAAATCATAAAATATAAATAAGAAATAAATCCTAAAATATCATCTAGGATACTCTAAGATATGCTAAGATATGAAAAGATATTATCAGATATTTCTCTGATTTTCTAACACTCCCCCTCAAGCTAAAGCTTACTAAGCTTTAAGCTTGTTACATGAAAACAATGCATTTCCCCTCAAATTAAAATAAAAAATAAAAAAAAACCGTGCTTCTCGAAAATAATGGTTGGAAGGCAACTCAAGAATGTTGGAGAGGTCGGAGGAGTTGTTGGAAAGGTAACTTAGCAAGATAGTTGGAACGGTCATCAGCCTGATAGAAATTTCTTAGCAAGCAATCTAACAGCAATGTCCGAACTTCTCAAAACCGTATTTGGAAGCTTCAACAACAATATCGAAGACCCAAATTATTTAAAATTGAAATTAAGTTAGACAACTACTTTAAGGACTGAGACGAGGCCAGTGCATCTGGGACAAGGAGCCAAGGCAAGTGCATCTGGGAGAAAGACGGGCCAGTGCATCTAGGAAAAAGAGTCGGGCCAGACCATCTGGGACAATGAGTTGGGCTAGTGTGAGTCATAGCCAACATAAGTCATTCATCGATGAAAATAGAAGTCACGACTAATATGATTCATATGTGGGGAAAGAGTCACCACCGAAATGATCGTCAGTGGGAACAAAAGTCACCACTAATATGACTCATCCGTGGGAAAGGAGTCATCACCGGAATGATCGTCGGTGGGAAGAGAAGCCACTGGCATGATCCATTAGTGGATAAGAATTGCATCACAAACATTGAAGAAGCAAAACATAACCAAAGAGCCAAACACATCGAGGTGGTGGCTGAAAAGTGGTCCACAGAAGGAGGTGAGAACAGATCCAGAAAGAGGAGGGGCCGGCGAGTCAAGCGCTCAAAACAGCGGCCGGAAAGCTGTGCGGAGGCGTCTTCAAGCGCCGGAGAAAGGTCCGCACGTGCGACTGTGCGCAGATTGAATGAGATGCACATGGAAGCGCGTCGGGAGGAGGCGGACGACGGTGCTATTTGGACGGTCGGACAGATCTGACGACAGCGAGTCTGGTGGTAGGTTCGGCGGCCGGATAGGACGGCAAATCTAGTGGTAGGTTCGGCGACCGGATACGACGGCGGACGGTGGCTGATAGCGGCTGATGGGACATAAATGAGGGTTGGAATGAGGACACGACCATGGAAGAAACTGCAAAATTGGAGAGAGAACACGGTTTTTGCAGGAAAAAAAAAAGACATTGGCATAACCAAACAAAGGAGATGATAAGATTATTAGAGTTCCTTCATGCTTGGCGGAACTCGGCAGCGGAATAGTGACGAGACAGGTCACGGAGAATGGTACCTTTGTAAATTTAGAAATAATAAGACTGATATTGATTTGATGTGGTGATGATGTGATTACAAAAGATAACCCCAATAGTCCTATTTATACTAAAAATAGAATCATAATCTTAATCAAATAGATAATCAAATCATCAAATCATAAAATATAAATAAGAAATAAATCCTAAAAGATCATCTAGGATACTCTAAGATATGCTAAGATATGAAAAGATTTATCAGATATTACTTTGATTTTCTAACAATCCACATAGATATTGTATCCCTTTTCAAAGTCTCTGTAGTCTCAACTAAATTATGCTGTTGTTATCCGTATCAATTGCAGGGGACCGAGTAGCTGTTGTTACTCATGGAGCAATCATCAGATCACTTTACAAGTGGGCCTGCCCAAATGGAAGGCCTGCTGTAAAGATACACAACACGTCTGTCAATGTTTTTCACTTGTCAGGTGAGGACAAATGGACCTTAAAAGTGTGGGGTGATGTCAGCCATATGCAAACTGGATTTCTGCCGTCTGGTTTTGGGGGTGACGGAACTTATGGTCAGGCTGTAATCTGTGCTTGACTTTATGTTTGAGAGAAATACTTGCAAAAATTAATTGCACTCAATTTGGGTGACAGAAATTTATGGTAGTTAATTATTAGTTAACTATAGTAGTTATCTGTTAATTAATGATGTATGTGCAACCAACTTGAGTGCATCAGGTTTTTGAAAGTATCTATCATATCTTTGATTGTTTCCCATCAAAATTTGATAAAGGTTTTAGAGGAAGAAGAGAGGAAAGAGGAAAGGGATATCAAGGGGTGATACTAAACATGATCTTTATCATTTGAAGTTATTTATATTTTGTGTCTTAGTAAGAAAATATATCTTCACCAATTAAGGACATGTCTAAACAACATTACTTCCTTGTGGCGGTGGTATATCGATCTGCATGACAAAATTGTTTTTGTTTTAATGTATTCAAGTGTCTAATTTATGGATTCCATGGAATCCATCATTTTCTAGGGTATGTTACCCTAAATGACTTGTCAAGCATTTCATTTTCTATTAATTATTTTTAAACATTTATTATGGAATCAACATTCAATGAGAACTCCTTCGGGATATTGTACTTATCAGGTTGTGTTGGTGCAATTCCAATGCTAGTAATATTGTTTAGTGACAGGCGAGCCTTTTGTAAGGCTACTTCCCTAGCATGATTAATGTAAACAGTGTAATATAAAGGTTTTAACACCACTAAGCATGCAATGCAAACTAGTAATTTCTGGGTTTCCCACTGATGAATAAATAACCCACACCCCAGAAAGAACAACAAAATGGTTCCAAAATGATCAATCTTGAAGAAAATAAGATGATTTTCTCAAATGATCATCACTACAAGTGCATATGTGTATGACAACATTTAGAAACATGATTACCAATATTGAAAGCCAAGGAGAGGGCTAGAAGATTCTAAAACATGACTGATTAGCATAATCTAAATGTTTTGTATACAAAGGCCTAAACACGGTGAAACTTCAATTACTATGTTGAAGTAAAGTAGATAGTAATTAACCTAGTCACAATCATTCAATTTACAATTCAGTAAACTGAGATCCTTTAAAACCATTCAATTTAGTTTGTATGGTCTGGCACCCACTTTGTCTGGGATTTGGATTCTCTAGGGAAAGGTAGAGTGACTTTCCTCTCACAGATGTGGTGGTTTGTGGGGTGAACCGAAAAGCGCAGGGTGAAACACCGCCTTTGTGAGAGGAAAGTCACTCTATCTTTTCCATGCGAAAGGTAGAGAATCCATGCCTCTTTGCCTGCTACTCCACTTGGGAGTTCTGACAACGAATCATGCTCATCATCTCCTCTTTTGGTGGCTTTTAGTGAGTATATTCTTCCAAAAGGAGAGCAGGGCCATTGTCTCAAGGGTGTGATAACTGATGTGGAACCTAGATGGCATAACGCAAGCAGCTTCCTTCGTTGTATGATGGTGCATTCCATAATGGTTGGTGGGTGGGTTCTGGTTATAGAGAGAAGTCTCTTCATAGTCCTGTCACAAGTATTAGTTAGTGACAACTTACCTACGTGTTTGACCATGGTTTTGGCATTCCCATTGATAGCACCTGTTCTGAGCCAGGATCATAAGTGTATATGGTCTCGCCTCAAGCGGTGGTTGATGATGGTTTCCTCCTTACACAACGATAACAACGAAGGAGTTGGTGCGGATGCTGTGGATTTTTGACCAACGTAGTGTAATTTATATAATTACCAAGTTTAAAATAAATTACCTAGTTGGGATAAGTCGTAGCATGACATATACGACTTGGTTTTTATAATAAAATAATGGAAGTCGTACTTGCCATGTACGACTCCTGTATATAGAAAAAAATAAAAGTCGTACATGACAAGTACGACTTCCATTATTTTATTATAAAAGTCAAAAAGTGAAGTCATTCACTAGGTACTTTCTTTTAAACTTACACCATATTGGTAATTTGTTATGCAAATTACGCTAGGAAGGTAAAAAACCCGGGCGATGTATACCCAAGGCATTCTGATGCATTTAGGGTTCGGTACTAGGAGAAAGAATGCAAGTGAATAGATGCATTCCTGAGTGGCTTAACTCTGTATTTAAAGAGTGCACCAACTTGCAGGTCAAATTGTTTGCGCTGGTGTTCTTTGCTTATCCTCCAATGGTATTTGGTCTAATTTCAAGTGTTTATGATAGCAAGTTAATCTCAAGACAGTACAAATCCGCAAAGCTTGACTTTTGTTGATTTAGATTTAAGTATTATTGACCTTATTAAAATTAAACAAGGTATATTGGTGTCTGTAACTTGATTGTTGCTTCGTAAATTCATTTAAGAATACATGATGTCATCCACTCAATTTCTTTAACTTCTGTAAAAGTCATTTTTTCATTTTGTGCATAATGGTTGACTTTTTCTTAGTTATTTTAATATTGCTTCCTGATCTTCTGGATTCTTGTAGTTCCGCCTTTCAGACTTGGTTAATGTTTTGGAATGGGGTTTAGTTGAAGCAGTTGTTCTGTTAGTCGTTACTTTCCATTCAATAATTGCGTCTTGGTTTTTTGCATCCCCTTTCTATACATCGTTGCCCTATTTTGTTTCTTCTGGTCATACTCCATGATATACTAGAGTGATACCTGTTCAATTTTGATAATGCTAACTCATGTGATGCCTCAGCTGCAAGCTTTTGCTTCATAGAAACAGAAACACGCTTATTTTCCTTTGAAATTTTTTCTTTAGCTTTTTCTTGCTAGGCCATAGTAGTCTTCATGAGTGAGTTGGACTACAGCTGTGCGAGTTTCTGAATGATTGATCTGTTCAAGAGATTTAGCAGTAGATTCTTTCACAGCATACTATTCAAGTAGTACAGCTTGAAGGGTGAGCTGCAATGCTTGAACTCTCTGCCTCCTTAGATGCAGGGTTTGCCTCAGTTTTGTCTGCTTTTGCCTTCTTTATTTTGGTCAAGCTTGAGCTTTTCTAATTCATTACGCGTTTGATCCAAAGCATGATTCACTTCGCGGACCATCGATTCTGTCTTGAATTGGTCTTCTCTTTTGGATTTGATGCTCTTGTGGATGGTCTCTAGCTGGGATTTCCAACTTTGCGATGACAGTTTCCGATGTCATTGAACTTTGTTGTGCTTTTGCAAGATTGGATTTCTGCATGTCAAGTTCATCAATGAGAGGCTTGGAGTCAAGCCAAGATTGCATGGCACTCTCTTTAGCTCTTTTGAGCTCTTCCTTTGCCGTAGCTAGTTCTGCTTTTGTGGTCTTCAGAATATTTCTGTGGCTCCCTTCCAGCACTCCTTTTTTGGATAGGATTATTTCTAATGTTTCCTCAGTTGACTCCATGAAGCCTTGGATACAAGTTTTGTTCAAACCTGCATTGTCATTGTGTCCATTTATGGATGAACCTCTACTGTGTATTAATCCTTTGATTGGGGTGCTTTCAGTAATTAAATATAATAATTAGGCAACAATTATCCGTTGAAATCGCTTTGTCATTTGAGATTCCTAAGGCGATTGTCATTTGAAGCTGCATATATTAACATGAGATTCCTCTGAGACATTGTTTAAACCGGTTCCCTTTGTCTTGTATGTATGTAAATACTTGGTTATGATTATGCTTTGTGAATGCGATAATGTGAGTCTGGTTTGCGAGTTTGTGATTTTCGTTTTAGCAAAAAAAGGCTTGTATGCTTATTACTAGTGGAGAATTTTCTTTGTTAGATATTAAATGCTAGTTGAGATTTGGCATCACTTAGAATTTGTGGTGAAAATTTTCTCGGATACAAAATGTAGGAATTTGCATTTTTTTTGAGTTAATTTGCAAAGCTTTTTATATGTTTATTTAGATTTACGTGAAAATAAAGTTACTAAATTATTTGCAACTTTTCTTGGCCTATTTAAGATATTTCAATAAAAAGGGTTTCTGTACTATGTTGATTATTCTGGGGCTATTTTGCCTTGAACTCGGATAAATTTTTATGTAAAATGATGATATTGTATCCTGTCTAACAAAAAAAAAAAAAACAGATAATTTTGTGCTATGTTATTTTTTGTTTTTTCATTTCTTTTGCTGAAGTTTCATAATGTTTATATTTCAATAGTTGTTTGAATATTTTATGTACAGACGATCGTGCTTTATTACCTTACTGTCGAATAAAGTTTATGAATTTATATTAAGGGTCTTGTTAACCAGTGTCCTAAGGGTATTGATTATTAGAGATAGGTTAGCTTATATAGTTAACTGTTTTGTAAACAACAACACAACTGTCATTAGCTTTGTATAATTGAATCATTTAGGATAGTTAGGATTAGTTAGGATCAGTTATACTCTACAGCACAGTATAAATACTAATGCTCAATGTAAAATCATTTTCCATCAATGAAAATCAATTACATTCCGTTTATCATTCTCTTTAAGTTTCTCTCTATTTCTCTGTTTCTATGATTGATTAAGGATTCCAATAGAAGTAAGTGTTTCTTGAAAAACGAAATAAAGTATGTCTTCAAATGTTGAATAGAACACTCTCCAATGATAAGTATCTTCTTTTGGGGCAGCTTCTAGGGTGAGCAGCCCTCACAGGTCTCTCATCATGAGAGACATAAAAAAGCCCTCATTTACAAAATTTTTTTTTTTTACTTTTTGCCCCCTTCTCTCTTCCTCCACCCAGCCTCGCACTCCGCCACATCCATGAGAAAACCTCGAATCATTCTTTCTTAATGGCATCACACAAGTCTGATTGGAACTGAAGAAGCGACAAGGAAGGTGTTGGCGGCGTTGGCAAAAGGTAGAAGGACATGATTGATGAGAAAGAGGGGATAAAGGCTGGCTCTTTGAGGCGGAACTTTTGAGAAGGATTTGGACGTTGGCAGGTTCGAGAACGGTGTATAGCTGGACTGGGCACGGAGGATAACGTTCTCCGACAGAGTGGTAGGTCCGACTGTGAAGCTGAAAACATGATCTTGGGAATGGGTGGTTCGTGGCGGTGGTGGCTGGATTTGGGTGGTGGCGGCGCATTTGATGGATATGGGGTTGAAGGAGGTGGATGTGATGCAAATGGAGGTTTGAGGATAATGGTTGTTGTGGATGGTAATGTTGGTGCTGAAGGAAATAAATTTGAGTTGAAGCTGCTGCCATTGACATGGTGATGGAGATGGTGCTCAAGATGGATAAACAGAGAAAGAAACAAAACAGAGGGATGGAGAAGCTTTTAGCAGAGTGTGCTTTATTATTTTTAATGCTTTGAAGTCTTTGGCAAATGGCAATGAACTGAATTGAACAGGGGGTGAGGTACCTGGAGGGGTGGCTGAGGAGGAAAGAGGGAGGAGTCAGAGAGAAGAAGATGGGGTAACTTTTTTAATTGTAATAATTTAGGGACTTAAAAATAAATTTTTTTTTTATTTCAAAAAGGAGCTCTTTCATGGTGAGCAACTTGTCATGGTTGCTCACCCTAGAATTTGGCCTTCTTTTGGTTCCTTAACTAATAACCAATACCCTTAGGGTACTTGTTAGGACTCACCTTATAATAAATGGACTTATGATGAAACTGTCCAAATTACTCTCCAAGACCCAGGCTAAAAACGTAAAGTAAAAAAGATAGAATGTATTCATTCTTAATTAGTGAAAGTAAGTTGAGATCCCACTATATTTTAACTAATTAGGAGTGAATAAATCTTTACTTTTTTTACTTTATATTTTTGCTGCCATTAGAGGAGGTTTATCATTTGGTGGCAGCTAAGGGCCTGTTTGCTTTGTTTCCATTTTCCTGTTTTTAGAAATAATTACAAAACTATTACCTTGTTTTCATTATGTTTCTTGTTTTCAGAAATTTGTACAGGAAATATTGAAAACAAATTTTTTTTTATGTTTTCACTGTTTCCTGTACAATTCTTTGGAAACATGAAACATAGCGAAAACAATATGACAATGTGTAGTTATTTATGAAAACAAGAAACTGAAAACAAAACAAACAGACCCAAATAGTAAAAGTCGTTTGTCTTTCCCGTATGTGCATCGTTGAGGCCCTTGACCTGTGTTTCATTTTTTGTTATCATGTGTAGAGCTGGGTATACGGACTAGTCCGGTCCTTTTAAGTCTGGCCCGCATTGATTCGCATTGAAACGGACCGGACTGAAAAGCCTACATGATAAATGGACTTAATAAAACAGAGTCTGCGTCCAGTCCGCATAGTCCGCAGGCTAAACAGATTGCCTGCGGACTCATCAAACGAATTTTTTTTTCTAGCAAACATCAATAACAAATAGGAAGATAAAGTGTAACTATCATACTGGATTTGACTAAGTAGAAAAATAGTATAACTATTACACTAATCAAGCCATCTAAAAACACCAAACAAACAGAGGAGGAAAACCAAGCAAAAACTAAACTATTTCATCGCTATTTAGAAATTATGTTAGTGATTTTCAGAGCCTTCACCCTAAAATTAATTTGTCTTATACCTCTCATGAGTAACTCAACTAACAGTGTCATTTTATTCACTAATTTGGGCTTGACCCCTCAAGACAGAATCTTGGCGCAACTTCTTGAATTCTATTCTTGCCCTAACTCTCTCTAGTCATCCACGTGAGCTGCTATCAATCTCATCCGCAAGTGCTCCTTCGACACCCGTACTAGTATCACGGTCCGCCGATTGTGGCGGCGCCCGATTTAAGAACTCTGCTACCGACCTTGAAGAACTTTGATCGCAGAAGACGAAGCTATTAGATATTAATTAGAAAATTAATAATAGCAAGTTTCTAAGTTAATAGTTATGAGTCTTATAATTGTACAAGTTTCTAAGTTAAACGTTGAGTTACTAAGTCAAAGTTGTAAGTTACTAAGTCCAAATTGACTTACTAAGTCTTGCAGTTACCAATTACCATTTAGTTTCTTGGAATAAGTCATTAAGCATTGAATGAAACTTGTATTCTAGTATAAATAGGGGATCATACTCTTGTATTTTGTGTGGCAAAGTAATAAAAATCCTTTTCTTCCAACAAAGTGGTATCAGAGCTTGAGTTCTAGAGAGGTGAGAGAAACAATTTGTGAGTTGAGAGATGGCAAGCGATGACTTGAGTATATTTCAATTCCCTCGTCTTACCAAAGGGAATTATGATAATTGGTGTCGTCGCATGAAAGCCTTGCTAAAGCCTTGCTAGGTTCTCAAGATGCTTGGGAGATTGTAGAGAAAGACTATACCCAACCTCAAAATGAGGCTACTTTGTCACCAAATGAAAAGGAGACTTTGTTGAAGTTGAAGAAGAAGGATCAACAAGCACTTGCCTTCATTCATCGAGGTTTGGATGAAGCCATGTTCGAGTTGGTGTCAAATGCAACCACATCTAAAGAAGCATGGGAGATTTTCAAAACCTCCCTTGAAGGTGTTGATAAGGTGAAGAAGTTGTGCCTACAAAACTCTACGTAGAGAGTTTGAATCATTGCATATGATGGAATCTGAATCTATTTCGGATTTTGGCAATAAAATGTTGGCTATTGTGAACCAAATGAATCGTTATGGAGAAAAGATGGAAGATGGTCGTGTGGTGGAAAAGACCCTTCGCTCCTTAACCGCAAAATTTAATTATGTGGTTTGTGCTATTGAAGAGTCAAAGGATTTAGACTCAATGACTGTAGACCAATTAATGGGTTCTCTTCAAGCCTATGAAGAAAGGTTCAAGAGAAGACATGATGAGTCATTGGAGAAAGTCCTCAAAGCCAAAGCTTCTTTGAAAGAAAATGGACGAGAAAGTAGTCAAAGAGGACGTGGTCGTGGACGTGATCATAGCCAAGGAAGAGGAGGAAGGGGAGATCGTGATAATTTTGACAATAATGAATGGATGAGCCATCAATCCACTAGAGGCCGTGGAAGAGGAAGAGGAAAAGGTAGAGGCAATTATGAAAGAGCATATGAAAGGAGGTATGATAAATCTAATGTTGAATGTTTTACTTGTCATAAATATGGCCATTACTCTTGGGAGTGTAGAACTAATGTTGAAGAGAAGGCCAATCTTGTTGATGACAAAGAAGTTGAAGAGCCAACACTATTGCTATCACTTAATAGTGATGAGAAGGATGACAAATGCTTGTGGTATCCTGACAATGGAGCAAGCAATCACATGTGTGGATGCAAAGAGAAATTCGTGGAGCTTGATCAGAAGGTGAAATGAAATATTTCCTTTGGAGATTCTTCTAAGATGCAAATCCAAGGGAAAGGTACCATTTTAATTTCTCTAAAAGATGGTGCTCACAAATTAGTCACGGATGTTTACTATGTTCCTAAACTAAAAAGCAACATTTTGAGTTTGGGACAACTTGTTGAAAAAGGGTATGAAATACATCTAAAAGATTGTTGTTTATGGCTTCGAGATCAAAATTCTAATTTGATTGCCAAGGTGTTTATGTCAAGAAATAGAATGTTCACTTTGAACATCATGACCAATGAAGCAAAATGTTTGAAGGCTAGCATAATAGATGAATCATGGTGTTGGCCTATGAGATTTGGGCACTTGCATTTTTTCACATTAAAAGTCTTAGGAGACGAGAAGATTGTGCAAGGGATGTCTCTCATCAACCATCCTAATCAATTGTGTGAAGCGTGTCTCCTTGGAAAGCATGCAAGGAGTTTTCCAAAAGAAGTCAATTCAAGAGCAAAGGAGCCTTTCCAACTTGTTCACAGCGATGTGTGTGGCCCAATCAATCCTCCTTCATGTGGTAACAATAAATATTTCTTGCTCTTTATTGATGATTATAGTAGAAAGACTTGGGTTTATTTTCTAAAGAAGAAATCCGAGGTATTGTAGCTTTTAAAAATTTTAAAGCTCTTGTGAAAAAGGAGAGTGGTTATGTAATCATAGCTAAGATCCGATAGAGGTGGCGAATTCATATCAAAAGAATTTAATGAGTTTAATGAAAAACATGGGATTTGTCTCCCTCTAACGGTTCCTAGATCTCCACAACAAAATGGGGTAGCAGGGAGGAAAAATAGAACTATTCTTAATATTGCTAGATGTATGTTGAAGTCTAAAAATATGCCCAAGGAATTTTGGGCCGAAGCTATTGCATGCACAGTTTATTTGTCCAATCGCTCCCTAACAAAGAATGTCAAAGATCAAACACCACAAGAAGCATGGAGTGGAGTGAAGCCAAGAGTTGATCACTTGAGAGTATTTGGAAGCATTGTATGTGCTCATGTACCCAACCAAAGAAGATCCAAGCTTGACGATCGAAGTGGGAAACATGTGTTCATTAGCTATGATGCAAGCTCAAAAGGCTACAAATTGTACAATCCAAGCAATGGGAAGACTATTGTGAGCGGAGATGTCGAGTTCGATGAAGAAGACACATGGAATTGGGAGGAGAAAGAAGACACTTATGGTTTTTTTCCCGTACTTTGAAGAAAGAGATGAAGAAACCTTGACTCCAAATGAATCAACTCCACCTCCTTAACCAACTCCTTCAACCGATTTGTTTTGTCTTTTTGTTGACAATGAGCCCTTAAACTTTGATGAAGCCATGAAAGACAAAAGGTGGAGACAAGCCATGGAAGAAGAAATCAAAGCCAATGAGAAGAGCAACACTTGGAAGTTATCAAGTCTTCCCAAAGGTCATGAAGCAATTGGAGTCAAATGGGTGTTCAAAACTAAGAAGAATGCAAAAGGAGAGGTGAAGAGACACAAAGCAAGACTCGTTGCTAAAAGCTACAAACAACAACATGGAGTTGATTATGATGAAGTGTTTGCATCGGTTGCCCGCATGGAGACAATTCATCTTCTTATTTCCTTGGTAGCTCAAATTAAGTGGAGAGTTTTTCAGCTTGATGTAAAATTGGCGTTTCTAAATGGCTATCTTGAAGAAGATGTCTATGTTGAACAACCAATGGGTTTTGTAGTCGAAGGTCAAGAAAGAAAAGTCTTGGAATTGAACAAGGCGTTGTATGGTCTAAATCAAGCACCGAGGGTGTGGAATAGTCGCATTGACAAGTACTTCCAAGACAATGGGTTTGTCCGTTGCCAAAATGAGTATGCTCTTTATGTTAAAGCTTTTGATAATGGTGATGCTTTATTTATTTATCTTTATGTGGATGATCTTATCTTTACCAGCAATAACCCAAATTTGTTTGAAGACTTCAAGAAGGCTATGTCTCGTGAGTTTGAGATGACAGATATGGGACTCATATTATACTTGGGAAAGGAAGTGAAGCAAATGGAGAATAGCATCTTTGTCTCACAAGAGAGCTATACAAAAGAAGTGTTGAAGAAATTTAATATGCTTGATAGCAATCCCGTGAACACACCTTTGGAAGGTGCCTTGAAGATGTCAAAATTTGATGAAGGAGAGAAGGTAGATCCTATGGTCTTCAAGAGTCGTGTGGGGAGTTTGAGGTATCTAACCAATACAAGACCTGATATTCTATATGTGGTTGGAGTTGTGTGTCACTTTATGAAAACTCCTACCTCTAATCACCTCAAAGCCGCAAAGAGAATTCTTCGTTACTTGAAAGGTACAATTGATTTTGGATTGCTTTATTCTCTTTCTAATAACTTCAAGCTTGTGGGGTATTGTGATAGTGATTTTGCGGTGTTGATGATAGAAAAAGTACTACCGGATTTGTGTTTTTTATGGTTGGTTGTGCTTTTACATGGAGTTCTAAAAAGCAAGCCATTGTGACACTTTCTACTTGTGAAGCCGAGTACGTGGCTGCAACTTCTTGCACATGTCATGCCATTTGGCTTAGAAGATTGTTGAAGAAACTTCACTTGTTGCAAAAGGAGAGCAACTGAGATCTATATTGATAATAGATCTGCACAAGAGCTTGCCAAGAACCCGAGGTTCCATGCAGTAAGCATATAGATACTAGGTATCATTTCATCAGAGAATGCATTGCCAAGAAAGAAGTGGAGTTGACTTATGTGAAGACTTAAGACTAAGCTGCAGATATTTTTAATAAGCCTCTCAAATTTGAAGATTTCGAAGATTGCGAGCAAGACTTGGAGTATAGAAGAATTTTCCAATTAAGGGAGGATGTTAGATATTAATTAGAAAATTAATAATAGCAAGTTTCTAAGTTGATAGTTATGAGTCTTATAATTGTGCAAGTTTCTAAGTTAAAAGTTGTGAGTTACTAAGTCAAAGCTGTAAGTTACTAAGTCCAAATTGAGTTACTAAGTCTTGTAGTTTACCAACTAGCATTTAGTTTCTTGGAATAAGGTATTAAGCATGGAATGAAACAATTATGTAATTAGAAAATAGTCACTCTATTCTAGTTCTAGTATAAATAGGGGACCATACTCTTGTATTTTGTGTGGCAAAGTAATAAAAATCCTCTTCTTCCAACAGAAGCCCGGGTGGGGCATGGCCGCGTCGGAGCTGGTTTCGTTTAGGTGGGGCGTGGCCGCGTGGGGGCGAGCCGACGACATCAAGAGAGAACCGTTGTTTTTCAAAAGTTGGGCCCACATGAGCAAGCAGTTCTTTCTTTATTGGGTGAGACGTCGAGCCATCATGCAGTGTTATCGGGGTCCCACGTTATTGATCCAATGGAAGTCAGTTGTGACATTCATGTGGAGAAAAAAAGAAACGTGAAGGTGACCTAGCAACTGTTCCCAGTGAAGATGCAATCGACGTCATAATGCACCATGCAGAGAACTCTGATTCTGAAGCAGATCATTTTTTAATGGAGGGTCCTGGTTCCCAGGCCTCCCAGGACAAATGAGTATTTTAAACTGGAACTGTCGAGGCCTGGGTAACCTGCGTGCAGTTCCTGATCTTAGAGACCTCATCCGTTCTTATAATGCGGATGTTATTTTATTGTATGAAACTTTATGTCATGCTTCTAGAATATGAAATAAAATGTAGATTGAATTACGATTACTCTTTTGCTCCTGATAGAATTGGGAGAGGTGGTGGTATTGCTGTTATTTGGAAAAAAGATTTTAATTGTGAAGTGATTTCTTATGCTCATAATTTTATTGATTTACAAATCAAAGATTACAACTGTGGTACTTCGAGGTTGACTGGTTTTTATGGTAATCTTGATAGAGCTTGTTGGAGAGATTCTTGGAGATTGCTTCGTTAGTTAGCTAATTCTTCCCCTCTTCCGTGGTGTATAGTGGGAGATTTCAATGATATGCTGACCATTGAGGAGGACAAATGTGGTATTGTGGATCATCCCCAGGGGTTATATGATGGTTTCCGAGATGATGTTCGTGATTGTAATTGTAACATCCCTGGCTACTTTATGGATTGACGACTGTCCCCACAAACCAACACGAGTCTTTTCAGCATGCTTTGTCCTCACTCACACGCTTCCTGGGAAAACTTCCCAGGAGGTCACCCATCCCAGAATTGCTCCAAGTCAAGCACGCTTAATTGTGGAGTTCTTAAGTGATGGGCTCTCGAAAAGTAGATGCATCTTGTTGGTATAGGTAGTACCAAACAATTCATATAAGCCATCCTCAACTGTATAGTCTCATACCTACATAGTCCCAGGATCCCTCTCATTCCGGTGTGCAATCGGTTCATTCATGTGTCCCTCCGCCTAGAAACCTGCCAAGAGCCGCTTCTTGTTCGTGGCTTCTTGCACCGGCGACCACTCCCCACCCTTCTTAGCCCCGGGTGTCACAGTAATCTTATTGACATTCATCTTAAAGGCTATCCTTATACTTGGTGGCGCAAATGGGGTTATGATAATGCAGTGGAGGAGCGATTGGATAGAGCCATTGCTACTCCTCTTGGTTGAATTTATTTCCAAATGCTAAGCTCTCTAATTTAATTGCTCCTATCTCAGATCACTCTCCTATCCTTTTGAATTGTTGGGAGAAATTATCTACTCCTTCTAGTCACATATTCCAGTTTGAAAATGCTTGGTTATTGGAAGATTGTTTGGAGGATATTGTTCAAGGTAGTTGGTACATGGCAGGAAGACAAGATTTGCTTTCAAAACTTCAAGGTTGTGCTACGGATCCGAATTTATGGGGCCGAAATTTAAGAGCTCTTTTCCAGGTGGATATAACCCAGTGCAAGCACCAGCTAGAATCCCTACTTTTATTGTAGTGATGCTCAATCCATTTCCAAATTTAATGCAGCTTGTAACACCCTGTTTTTCAGAATATTTTAATTAAGCTGATTGTATCAAGTTGGATTTTTTGTTTAAGGGCTTAGTGGGATTTTTGGCTAAAAGTCCCTTTCTGGTACATGAGCACACCCGTGCTCATCAGTCAGCAAGCCCGTGCTTAAAGTCAGAAGCGTGTTTCTGATTTTAAGTTGAGCACGACCGTGCTCAACAGGGAGCACGCCCGTGCTCAATGCGTGGACCGCGTCTCGTGACGTAAGTGGAGCACGACCGTGCTCAAGGGAGAGCACGACCGTGCTCAGGTCCGGAAGTTATATACGTGAGCAGAATCGAGGGTTAACGTCATAACCCTATTTGTGATGGCTGGTACTGCTCTGTTGCGGCCAGAACTCATCCGTTCTGTATTTTCCCTTTTTCCAGCGTTGTAGGAGGACTTTGAAAGCCGGTTGAGAAGCTGATTCGTCCGTGGTAGTCTGGAGGTAATGGTTGCCTCTTCCCTATTGGTTTCCTTTTCAGATTTATGATTGGGAAATTAATATTGGTGTGTTTCCTTTGTTTAAGTCATAGTTGAGGTTGAACCGGATAAAGAGGAGGAACCAGATTACTATTCGGTGTTGGGAGAGCTACCTTCAATCCAGGTATGGGGAGAAGGGTAGTATATTCATAGGCTTGGGGTTAGAGTAGAGTAAGGGTTCCCATAACCCAATTTGTTGTGCAACTATCTGTTGATATGTGTTACCTTTTTGATAACATGCTCTGGTTGGCATTATGATTTTTATGCTTTCTGTTCATATGATGATTATGTTGATTGGTTGATATGAACATGAATATGTTGATGATTATTTGGTTGATGTCAATGCTGTATGAGTGCTAATGTTAACGCTGTTGTTCAACTCTTAAAACGTGTTAAAAATGGACTTAGGATGTTAAGTGATCAAATCCTTAAAATCGGTTAAGTATCAGCCTCTGTTCCTGCCCAGAACAGCACTGTCGCGCGTTGAGCACGACCATGCTGAACAAGGAGCACGACCGTGCTCCCAGTTGAATTCTGGGAAGATGGCCGCGCTGTTGAGCACGGCCATACAGGACAAAGAGCACGATCGTGCTGCTGAGCACGACCGTGCTCATTAAGAAGCACGACCGTGCTTCACTTACAGGGGAGCACGCCCCTCACGTGCTTAAGCACGACCGTGCTGGGTTAAGAGCACGACCGTGCTCAACCCACTGTGACAGAATACAATTAAAGGACTTAAGGGGTTTTTAAACCCCACTTTCCCATGATGATAACTGATTAGACAACTTGGTAAATGTTAATAAAGATAAATAAAGATGATGAGATGGTGAGATGTTAAGTCGATACCCTTTGGGGTGCCGCAAGCTGATGAGTTGTGCCTTGGTGCTTTTTGGCCAAGGAGGCCTTGACCCCACGGTTTGGGTCTAAGGTGTTGTTGTTACGTACCTTGGTGGCCGAGAGTTTGCCCCAGGTTCCGCGGTTGATTCCGCTTAAGTCCTCAGGTAGATTCCGCGAGGCAAGTTGGTGCGGTTGATCCCGCTGTTACCTTCGGTCGATCCCGTTGGAGTTATGGAGGTGGTGTTGCCGTTGTTGTTGTGTTGCATACGCATTGCATCGGAGTTGTTGTTTAGGGATGTTCGACATAGGGGAGATCGTCCTAGAGTACGGCGATCCGGCCATCCACGGTTGGAGTAGATTCTCCTAGCGCCCCCGTGACGAGGCATTCGTTGGTTTGATAAGTTGGCTATCCAAGGAGTAGATTTCTCCGGCGTTGAGTAGATTCTCAATGTGGATATGTAACTCCGAAGTCGTTCATCCCGAGTTTAGTGGATCCACATGCATTGATGGTTTAGCGGAGTAGGATTGCATTGCACTGCATAGCATAACGATAATGTTGATGATTGATGTAATGCTGTTATGATTGCTGTTTACTTTACTGCCTATTCCCATGCTATTATGTTTATACGATTTTTACTCCCTATATATGTTTGTTGTTTGTGTTTGGCCTGATTGGCACATTGCAGAGGATGACGAGCAGCCCGGAGAGGAGTGACTCTGAGGAGCCGCCACTCATCGTAGGGCTAGTTTATGTTTCGTAGTTGTTAGTTTCAGTTGTAATTCCGTGGATTTTATTCCGGAACGGTTATACCAGCTCTGTATGTGACATCGGGGTTGGGTTTGTTTGTTATGTTTTCGTTATTTAAAACTTATTTCATTTCCGCGTTGTAAAACGGTTCATGTGGGACCTTTCTACCCATGGACAATTGTTTATTTTATTCAATAATTGCATGTTTTCCTTTAATTGTTTTTAAATTAATTGGCTTTTAACATGCGGGGTAGAAGGGTGTCACATTTAGTGGTATCAGAGCAGTTCGACCTTGTTCGGACGTGGTATGAGTCTGTTGTGAGTCTGTTGTGTGACTCTTGTATGAATTGTCTATACTTGTTATAGATAATGATGTTTTAAGTTAGTTGCCTGTAGCTTTTACTCGCTAAGTTTCTGTATTAAAGGCTATTTTGGGCATGTACAGGAACTAATGGCCGGTAGAGGACGCAACGATCAGGCGATTGCTGACGCATTGGCACTTCTGGCCAATGCTATCGGACAGGTCAACCCTAACAATGGTGGGCCAGCTGAGTTCCAGGGACTGGATAAGTTCCAGAGGAACAACCCTCCGTCGTTCAAGGGAGCGTATGACCCAGAGGGAGCATTGTTGTGGCTGAGGGAGACAGAGAAGATCTTCCGTGCGATGGACTGCAATGATCAGCAGAAGCTCATCTTCGCCACCTTCATGTTGACTGAAGAGGCGGAGCACTGGTGGGATAAACTGCAGGCAGAGGATGCAGGCAGAGGGCACAGCGGTGACTTGGGCTGTGTTCAGGCAGAGGTTTCTGGAGAAGTATTTTCCAGCGGATATCAGAGACAAGAAGGAGATGGAATTCTTGTCTTTGAGGCAGGGGTCGCTGTCAGTCGGTGACTATGCGGCTAAGTTCGAGGAGCTGGCTAGGTACTACACTCCTTACCAGCATGAGACGGACGATCGCTCCAAGTGTGTGAAGTTCGAAGCGGGACTTCGGCCTGAGATCAAACAGGCCATCAGCTATCAGGAGATCAGAGTCTTCCCTATTCTGGTCAACAAGTGCAGGATCTATGAGGATGCCAGCCAGTTCAGAGCTGCTAGTTCCAGAGGATCGGACAATCAGAGTGGCAAGAGGATCGATCAGAGGGATAAGGGCAAGCAGCGGTATGCCCCTTCGGGCAAGGACTTCAAGCAGAGTGGCAGGAAGCCCCAGTTTCAGCAGAGTAGCTTCAGGGGTGGGTTCTCTGATGCCCCTAGAGCTATGAGGTGTGGAAAGTGTGGAGCACAGGACCACTATTCGTCCCAGTGCAAGGAAACACAGGTCATCTGTTTCAAGTGTAGCAAGCCAGGCCACATCAGCCGCGAGTGTGATGGAGCTAAGGCCGAGCCTCCCAGCGCTAGCAAGAATCAGAAGTCCCAGGCCAACAGACTGAAGACCACTGGAAGAGTCTTTACTCTTAGTGGAGCCGAAGCCTCCGAGTCTGATGACTTGATCCAAGGTACGTGTTTAATTGATGGAACTCGATTGACTGTATTGTATGATTCGGGTGCTACTCACTCGTTTATATCACATGATAGGGTCAAGAGTCTAAAATTGCCTGTTACCCTCCTTGAGTTTGATTTGTTGGTTTCTACACCTACAAATAAACCTGTTTCTACTTCATATGCATGCAAGAACTGTCATATTGTTATAAATGATAAAACTTTCCTTGCTGATCTTGTATGCTTACCTTTGAAAGACCTGGACATTATTCTGGGTATGGACTGGTTATCTTCCAACCATGTCCTTCTGAACTGTTTTGATAAAACCCTGGTTTTTGGAACTCCAAAGGAGTCTAAGAATCCAGACCTTCTCTCTGCCAGCCAAGTACGAGCTTCGATGAGAGACGAGGCCCAAGTATACATGATGTTAGCTTCCCTGGATGTAGAGAGCAGCCCTCCTGACGTCGCCAGCTTGCCTGTTGTGCGAGAATTTCTTGAAGTGTTTCCGGGGGATGTTTATAACTTACCCCCAGAAAGAGATGTTGAGTTTACCATAGACTTAGTGCCTGGCACCGGGCCAATTTCCATAGCGCCCTATAGAATGTCTCCTCTAGAGCTAGCTAAGTTGAAAGAACAGTTGGAGGACCTGATGAAGAAGCAGTTCATTAGGCCAAGTGTGTCTCCGTGGGGAGCACCTGTGTTGTTGGTGAAGAAGAAGGATGGTAGTATGAGGTTGTGTGTCGACTTTCGACAGCTCAACAAGGTGACCATAAAGAATCGGTATCCCCTCCCTAGGATTGATGATCTTATGGACCAGTTGATGGGCGCTTGCGTCTTTTCAAAGATAGATTTGAGATCAGGGTACCATCAGATTCGGGTTAAGTCTGAGGACATCCCGAAGATAGCGTTTAGGACGCGATATGGTCACTATGAGTATTTGGTTATGCCCTTCGGTGTGACCAACGCTCCTGCGGTCTTCATGGACTACATGAACAAGACCTTTCACCCTTATTTGGATAAGTTCGTGGTGGTGTTTATAGATGACATCTTAGTGTACTCCAAGAGTAAGGAGGAACATGAGGAACACCTGAGGGTTGTTTTGCAGACCCTTAAGGAGAAGCAGTTGTATGCTAAGTTGTCTAAGTGTGAGTTCTGGTTAGAGGAAGTGAGCTTCTTAGGACATGTCATCTCTAAGGGTGGCATAGCTGTGGATCCAGCTAAGGTAGAGACGGTGCTCCAGTGGGAAGCGCCAAAGTCTGTAACCGAGATTAGGAGTTTCTTGGGGTTAGCCGGGTACTATAGGCGGTTTATAGAAGGTTTCTCTAAGATAGCTTTACCCTTAACCCGTCTCACCAAGAAGGGACAGTTGTTTGTGTGGGACTCTAAGTGTGAAGAGAGTTTCCAAACCCTTAAGAATAGGTTGACATCAGCACCAGTGTTAGTTTTGCCAGATCCTAGTGCACCCTTTGTAGTTTACTGCGATGCTTCTAAGCAAGGGTTAGGTGGTGTGCTGATGCAGAATGGTAAGGTAGTCGCTTACGCTTCTAGGCAGTTGAAAACCCATGAGAAGAACTACCCTACCCATGACCTAGAGTTAGGAGCTGTGGTATTTGCCTTGAAGATCTGGAGGCATTACCTGTATGGAGCGAGGTTTGAGGTCTTTAGTGATCACAAGAGTTTGAAGTATCTCTTTGATCAAAAGGAGTTGAATATGAGGCAGCGTAGGTGGATGGAGTTCTTAAAGGATTATGACTTCGAGCTGACCTATCACCCAGGAAAGGCCAATGTGGTGGCCGATGCCTTGAGTAGGAAAACCCTGCATATCTCCGCTTTGATGGTTAGGGAGATGGACCTGATTGAGGAGTTTAGAGACCTTAGTCTAGCTTGTGAGTTTACCCCTAAGAGTATTAGGCTTGGTACCTTGAAGGTTACCAACAGTTTGAGGATCAGATTAGAGAAGGTCAGAAGTTAGATAAGTATCTCTTAGACCAGCGAGAGTTGCTCGCTCAGGGTAGAGACCTAAGTTTTAAGGATGGCAGTGATGGTATTTTGAGGTTCAAAGATAGAGTTTGTGTGCCAGATGTTCTTGAACTTAGGAAGTTGATCTTGGAAGAAGGTCATAGGAGTGGATTGAGTGTGCACCCAGGTGCCACTAAGATGTATCAGGACCTTAAGAGAATGTTTTGGTGGCCTAGGATGAAAAAGGATGTAGCTGAGTTTGTGTATGCGTGCCTAGTTTGTCAGAAGGCTAAGATTGACCATCAGAGGCCTTCGGGTAAGTTGCAACCCCTAAGTATCCCAGAATGGAAATGGGATAGTATCTCCATGGATTTTGTGTCTGGACTCCCTAGGACTCCAGCTGGTTTTGAGGCAATTTGGGTTGTTGTGGATAGACTGACTAAGTCTGCCCATTTCATTCCGATGAACATGGAGTATCCTCTAGAGAAGTTGGCAAAGCTGTACATCAAGGAGATAGTTAGGCTTCATGGTGTACCCTCTAGCATAGTTTCGGATAGAGACCCGAGGTTTACCTCTAGGTGTTGGAATAGTTTGCAAGAGGCTTTAGGAACAAAGCTTAGGCTTAGTTCAGCTTACCACCCACAGACTGATGGGCAGTCTGAGCGGACCATCCAGTCCTTAGAGGACTTGTTGAGGGCTTGTGTGTTAGAACAGTCTGGAAGTTGGGACAAGTTTTTGCCCCTAATAGAGTTCACCTACAATAATAGTTTCCATTCCAGCATCGGGATGGCGCCTTATGAGGCTCTGTATGGGAGGAGATGTAGGACACCTTTGTGTTGGAGTGAACCTAGTGATAGTGTGGTGCTAGGGCCAGAGATAGTCTAGGAAACAACAGAAAAGATTAAGTTAGTTCAGGAAAAGATGAGAGTTGCACAGAGTAGGCAGAAGAGCTACCATGATAAAAGGAGGAAGGCGCTCGAATTCCAGGAAGGCGATCATGTATTCTTGAGAGTTACCCCGACGACTGGGGTTGGTAGAGTGATGAAGGCGAGGAAACTTACTCCGAGGTTCATTGGTCCTTACCAAATCCTCAAAAGAGTCGGTGAAGTCGCCTACCAGATAGCCTTACCCCCGTTCTTGTCAAATCTCCACAATGTTTTTCATGTGTCACAACTCAGGAAGTATGTTCATGACCCTAGTCACGTGATAGTACCCGACGCTATACAGTTGAAAGAGAACCTGACGTTTGAGGTGTTACCCCTTCGAGTCGAGGATAGGAGGGTGAAGCAGCTAAGAGGCAAGGAAATTCCTTTGGTTAAAGTGGTTTGGAGTGGGGCAACTGAGGAAAGTGCTACCTGGGAGCTGGAGAGCAAGATGATGGAAGCGTACCCGCATCTTTTCCCTTGAGGTACGTGTAAATTTCGAGGACGAAATTTTTATAAGGAGGATGGAATTGTAACACCCTGTTTTTCAGAATATTTTAATTAAGCTGATTGTATCAAGTTGGATTTTTTGTTTAAGGGCTTAGTGGGATTTTTGGCTAAAAGTCCCTTTCTGGTACATGAGCACACCCGTGCTCATCAGTCAGCAAGCCCGTGCTTAAAGTCAGAAGCGTGTTTCTGATTTTAAGTTGAGCACGACCGTGCTCAACAGGGAGCACGCCCGTGCTCAATGCGTGGACCGCGTCTCGTGATGTAAGTGGAGCACGACCGTGCTCAAGGGAGAGCACGACCGTGCTCAGGTCCGGAAGTTATATACGTGAGCAGAATCGAGGGTTAACGTCATAACCCTATTTGTGACGGCTGGTACTGCTCTGTTGCGGCCAGAACTCATCCGTTCTGTATTTTCCCTTTTTCCAGCGTTATAGGAGGACTTTGAAAGCCGGTTGAGAAGCTGATTCGTCCGTGTAGTCTGGAGGTAATGGTTCCCTCTTCCCTATTGGTTTCCTTTTCAGATTTATGATTGGGAAATTAATATTGGTGTGTTTCCTTTGTTTAAGTCATAGTTGAGGTTGAACCGGATAAAGAGGAGGAACCAGATTACTATTCGGTGTTGGGAGAGCTACCTTCAATCCAGGTATGGGGAGAAGGGTAGTATATTCATAGGCTTGGGGTTAGAGTAGAGTAAGGGTTCCCATAACCCAATTTGTTGTGCAACTATCTGTTGATATGTGTTACCTTTTTGATAACATGCTCTGGTTGGCATTATGATTTTTATGCTTTCTGTTCATATGATGATTATGTTGATTGGTTGATATGAACATGAATATGTTGATGATTATTTGGTTGATGTCAATGCTGTATGAGTGCTAATGTTAACGCTGTTGTTCAACTCTTAAAACGTGTTAAAAATGGACTTAGGATGTTAAGTGATCAAATCCTTAAAATCGGTTAAGTATCAGCCTCTGTTCCTGCCCAGAACAGCACTGTCGCACGTTGAGCACGACCGTGCTGAACAGGGAGCACGACCGTGCTGAACAGGGAGCACGACCGTGCTCCCAGTTGAATTCTGGGAAGATGGCCGCGCTGTTGAGCACGGCCATACAGGACAAAGAGCACGATCGTGCTGCTGAGCACGACCGTGCTCATTAAGAAGCACGACCGTGCTTCACTTACAGGGGAGCACGCCCCTCACGTGCTTAAGCACGACCGTGCTGGGTTAAGAGCACGACCGTGCTCAACCCACTGTGACAGAATACAATTAAAGGACTTAAGGGGTTTTTAAACCCCACTTTCCCATGATGATAACTGATTAGACAACTTGGTAAATGTTAATAAAGATAAATAAAGATGATGAGATGGTGAGATGTTAAGTCGATACCCTTTGGGGTGCCGCAAGCTGATGAGTTGTGCCTTGGTACTTTTTGGCCAAGGAGGCCTTGACCCCACGGTTTGGGTCTAAGGTGTTGTTGTTACGTACCTTGGTGGCCGAGAGTTTGCCCCAGGTACCGCGGTTGATTCCGCTTAAGTCCTCAGGTAGATTCCGCGAGGCAAGTTGGTGCGGTTGATCCCGCTGTTACCTTCGGTCGATCCCGTTGGAGTTATGGAGGTGGTGTTGCCGTTGTTGTTGTGTTGCATACGCATTGCATCGGAGTTGTTGTTTAGGGATGTTCGACATAGGGGAGATCGTCCTAGAGTACGGCGATCCGGCCATCCACGGTTGGAGTAGATTCTCCTAGCGCCCCCATGACGAGGCATTCGTTGGTTTGATAAGTTGGCTATCCAAGGAGTAGATTCTCCGGCGTTGAGTAGATTCTCAATGTGGATATGTAACTCCGAAGTCGTTCATCCCGAGTTTAGTGGATCCACATGCATTGATGGTTTAGCGGAGTAGGATTGCATTGCACTGCATAGCATAACGATAATGTTGATGATTGATGTAATGCTGTTATGATTGCTGTTTACTTTACTGCCTATTCCCATGCTATTATGTTTATACGATTCTTACTCCCTATATATGTTTGTTGTTTGTGTTTGGCCTGATTGGCACATTGCAGAGGATGACGAGCAGCCCGGAGAGGAGTGACTCTGAGGAGCCGCCACTCATCGTAGGGCTAGTTTATGTTTCGTAGTTGTTAGTTTCAGTTGTAATTCCGTGGATTTTATTCCGGAACGGTTATACCAGCTCTGTATGTGACATCGGGGTTGGGTTTGTTTGTTATGTTTTCGTTATTTAAAACTTATTTCATTTCCGCGTTGTAAACGGTTCATGTGGGACCTTTCTACCCATGGACAATTGTTTATTTTATTCAATAATTGCATGTTTTCCTTTAATTGTTTTTAAATTAATTGGCTTTTAACATGCGGGGTAGAAGGATGTCACACAGCTAAGGAAAGACTTGCGGTCCTCTTACTTCAGGAAGATAATTTTTGGTGTCAACGCGCTAAGACTCACTAGCTCAAAGAGGGAGATCTAAACACCAAATTTTTTCATTCTATGGCAACTATGAGAAAGAGGTGTAATACTATTAATATGCTTATGGATGATTAGGGCACTATGGTTTCAGATAAGGATGGCCTGTGCAATGTAACTCATGGCTATTTCCACCAATTATTTTTGCAATCTCCTAGTGATTACCATCCGGTTTTGAAAGCTGTCAGTCCCAGGGTCTCTAGCGGTGATAATTCTATTCTTCTTGGAGATTTTTCTATCGAAGAATTTTGTGTAGCACTTTTTCAGATGCACCCCAACAAATCTCCAGGACTGGATGGCCTTAATGCAGCATTTTATTATCGCTTATGGAATCTTTGTGGTGAGGATGCCATTTTTGTGTAAAATGGCTTGAGGATGGCATTTTTCCTTTTCAAGTAAATGATACTACCATTGTTCTTATCCCTAAAATAGATAATCCAGTCTCTATGAAAGATTTTCGGCCAATTTCTTTATGCAATGTATTTTATAAAATTCTCTCTAAAGTTTTGGCTAATAGACTTAAGAGAGTTTTGGATAAATTTATTTCGGAGGAACAAGCTGCTTTCATTACTGGTAGATCTATTATAGACAATGTTCTAATTGCTTTGGAGGTGATTCACTTTATGAAAAATAAAAGGAGTGGAAAAATTAGAGAGGTGGCTCTGAAGGTTGATATTAGTAAAGCATATGATAGGGTGGATTGGGGTTATCTTCGTGCAATTATGTTGAAAATGGGTTTTGACTCGAGATGGGTTGATTGGATTATGATGTGTGTTGAATCTGTTCATTATTCTATATTGGTTAACTCTGATTCAGTTGGTCCTGTTTCTCCTAGCCGGGGGCTTAGACAAGGAGGTCTCCTTTCTCCTTATCTCTTCCTCCTTTGCTCGGAAGGTCTTAGTGCTTTACTTCACCAAGCAATGGATGAGGATGTCATTCATGGAATCAAAATTTGCAGAAATTCTCCTACATTATCTCACCTTCTTTTTGCAGATGATTGTTTCTTATTTTTCAAGGCTAAGGATGAGGAGGTGGATGCAATTAAAAATATTTTGCAGGTTTATGAAGCAGCTTCTGGTCAAGCAATCAACTTTAAAAAATCTGAGGTATTTTTTAGCAATAATACACTGGTTGCCTTGAGGAATTCTATTTCAGATGCTTTGGGTATTAGAACAGTGATTGGTACTGGAAAGTATTTGGGTTTGCCTTCCATGGTGGGTCGCAGCAAAAAATTGACTTTTGGTTATATAAAAGGTCATGTATAGAACACTACAAAAAAAGGTCTAATAGCGAACGAATTTAGCGACTGAAAATATTAGTCGCTATTACCGATGGATTTAACGACAGACAATAGAATATTTGAGAAAGTTGTTATAATATTAACAGCGACCGTATTAGCGACCGATTTGTGTGGTAGCAAAGATTTCGGTCGCCAATTCGGTCGCTATATAAAGAATTTTGAAAGTCACAATTATGCTAACTATTTTGCGACCGAATTGGCGACCGATGTTTAGCCAATAGAAAAATTTAACTACTTAGCGACCGACATGTAAATCGGTCGCCAAAGAGCGCTAAAAAACTTTGTGGTGGAGCCTTTTTGCGATCGATTTGGCAATCGATTTCAAATTTTAAGTTCTGCTACCGAAATAGAGACCGAATAATTCGGTCGCTAAAATTAAAATCCCTAAATTCCGCAGAACCCCATTTCTTCCTCATTTTGCTTGAAACTCTCTCTCTCTCACTGCTTCTCTCTTCCCCGCGCGCGCTCCGGCCACCACCGTCATCCCCTCTCCTCAGGTAAGCTCTCCTCTACTCCGTCTCTCTCTCTCTCTCTCTCTCTCTCTCTCTCTCTCTCTTTGTTTCTGTCGCATCTCTCTCTGCTTTCTCTCTTAAGAATGTGAAAATGTTGTTTTCAATCTTTATTTTCTGATAATCATATGAGTTAAGTGGGTTTGTTAATATAATATGCTTCTCTTTCTGTTGTGTTTGTGAATGGCTCAATCTTTACATTGTGGATGATGCTTGTTGATTTGCCTCTGCTTTGATGAGCTAGAATATTAAAAGAGTCTAGGACTACCATAATCTACTAATGAATCAGAATCTCGAATGCACGTTTGTTCATAATCCTCTTGACAAAGGGTGGACTCAAAGCTCCTATTTTATGCTAGTCATTGGTCTCTTGATGATGGATGTGTGGTTTTGATTATGTGCTATGGTTCCTGAATTTGCTGCTCTGCTTTTGTTTAGGAAAAGGGTATTTACAGAATTGAGACTTTCAGTGTGAAATTTATGTTGCTCTTAATTTTATGGATCAGTTAGCTTATCTGCATTGTTGTTACTTTGGTGGCAAATACGGTTATGTCGATTTATAGAGACTATTCTTGGTTGGACCTGGATCTGTTTTTGATGTGGATGGGTGATGGGCTCCGGCAAGTGTACCGGATCGAAGCAAGTAATAATTAAAACGGTAAGTAATTAC
Source organism: Echinosophora koreensis (assembly GCA_035048595.1). Taxonomy (NCBI): domain Eukaryota; kingdom Viridiplantae; phylum Streptophyta; class Magnoliopsida; order Fabales; family Fabaceae; genus Echinosophora; species Echinosophora koreensis. Next base: position 443,993 of record JAPCYP010000069.1, read on the forward strand.
CGAGTATCGAACACAAGGATTGGGTGACCAATTTATCTAGATTTGAAGAAGATAACTAATATTTGACCAAGTCAAAGATGAGAGAGAAAGTTGTTGGGATAAATCAATTATCTAAACAAATATCTAATTAAAGCAAGATAAAAAGGAGAGTTATCTAATTAATTATTTAGATTATGATAGTGAGCTCTAAGGTCACGAATCCACCTAGCCTATCAAGCAAGTTACCCAAGTGTTTATCTCCTTATCCCTATGTTCAATTTAATTTCTTTGTCAACCAGGAACCCGCAACTATCCTAATGTCACTGCCGATTTTCAAAAGGAAATATCTCAAATTGTGAGTTGTCAATCTGCCAATCTATTCAACATATGATTAGATTCATTAAGTTCTTGGTTCCCTATAGTGATTGCACCGCTTTCCTACCCTATCCCTAGCAATATTCAAACGGTGTTCTTAATTCAAGTCCTAAGTACGAATTGTCTGCCAGCCTCAACGCACTAGACCAGTTAACCACATGCCTTTATGATTAACGCAAACAAATTAGAATTAAGAAACAAGAAAGGAGACAAGGGTATAAGAAAATATTACTTGGATTCACTATGCCATCAAAGGTGGCTTCATCGTTCCCTTAGAGAAAGAGGATTAGCTCTTTATCACGTTCATAACAAAATAAATAAAAAGAGAACAGAAAATAATCCTAAAACTAATGGAGACGTAGCTCCAAAAGAAACAGGGAGAAGAAAACATAAAACTAAAACTACACTACTGTGTTTTGGTACTGGACTGCACCCCTCGGTCTGTTCTCTTCTGCGCTACTCTGCCTTCAGTTTATATAAGATGTGTCCTTTTTAATCCTAAATCAATTAGGATTCCTTTTGTAAATTTATTTCACGCTGTCTCTTATCTTTATTTTCAATCCAAAATCTCAATCTTATCACTTTTCTAACTCAATCTCTATCCCAATCTCATTTGGATTCTAACTGATCATGATTACGCAGCTTTTTCTCATTGTACCATTCACCTGACTTTTAATTTGGATAAGCCAAATTTCCTACTTCCAATTTCTAAGACAATTCACGAGGAACCCGCATCAAATCACTATAGCCATTAGCCAAATTGAATTCTCACTTCTCATCCAGTGCTTGAATATATTATCATGCTCCTTTTATTTCAATTTGGACTTGACCTTGTGCATATTAGCTCACGTGATTTGCTGGAGCTTAACGTGGCCAAACCAATTCCTTCCATCAATTATCATTTCACTTTGATTGGATGCGGGCCCAACTTGAGTTTGAATCCTCGTGGGGCGAGGACTGTTTCGCGGGGCGAGACAGGATGCCCTCAGATTTCCTATGTCTGGCTCGCGGGGCGAGCACTGTCTCGTGGGGCGAGACTGAAAGACTCCAATTTCTTGCTCAGTATCAGCTCTGGCTCGCGGGGCGAGCAGACCTTAAAATTCTTCTTTTAGCTTGTTTCCTCCATTTTCCAAGTTTCCTTGAGCTTCACTTTTAACCTAAAAAATAAAATAGCATTAAATGCTTTATTTACTTTAAAATAACTAAATTATCCTAAAAACTAATTAAGAGACTCAAAATGTTGCTCAGGAACAATTAAAGCTAAATTTGGACGAAAACGAGATTAAACGCGAATAATTAGCACAAAAACCATGACCTCACTAACTATAAAACTAGATGAGCCAGAGGCTTATCAAAATACCCCAAACTTAAACTTTGCTTGTCCCCAAGCAAACTAAAACTCAAAAAGACTCTAAACTGGGTAAGCTCAATAGACTCAATTATTTTCGCACAAATTTCATGCAATTTCATCAATTCAAATTTTTATTTAATGTTTCCCATTTTCATCAATGTAATCCCCACATTCATTTACTTTAAACAATTGAGAATCTATTCATTTAAGCAATCATTAATCTAAGCAAAGGATCCAAGATACACACAAAAGGGAGATCACCAATTTCAAACAATTGTCTTCCTTACAAGGGCATATAGTAATTCACTCATTCGCTCAATTTTGTCAAGGTTTTCAACTTTCACTCAATTTCACATTTTAAGAGCACTTTCCATGAATTTGATTTTCATCTAAACAAAGTTCCCACAAAAACATGTTTGCAACATCAAAAGGTCTTTTAAGGGTTATAATGAGGCCTGGCTAAAGGTGGGATATTCAAAGGTACAAGGCTAAGATCCTAGGAACTAAGAGAGCATGAAACATTTTACACTTTTATTTTCACTCTAATTCCTTTTTCCATTTTTTCAAAAAAATTTTTTTTGACTTTGGGTGGCTACAACCTTTTCCTTTTAATACCCATTTTGACATTTTTGTACTTTTCTTTTGTTTCTTTTTGCCTTTGGCTTCAACCTTTATTCTATTTCTCAACCCAAAATAACATATCAAACCCTTGTAGCCACCCCAAACTTAGTTTCCAAACAGCACTTACATTGCTAAGTTTCCATGCTCTCTTAAATCCTACGATTTGGTTAACATGGTTTTTCCGGATTTATGGCTTGTATTGTAAGGTTATTAAGAACAATAGGCTTTAAGGCTCAATGTGGCTAACTAGGGAACATGCATTAGGGATGGTTCTTTTTAGGCCAAGTAGTTATTTCAAAGAAAATTGCCTAAATCATTTAATGCAAAACATATAAACATGCAAACCATGAAGAGATTCAAGCAAATCCGGGAAAGTGCAACATAAAAGTGATTCACACAATTCAAAAACAATGTTGGAGGCTCAATTTCCTCACCTGGACATTTTTAGTAATTTATTTGACCGAGATACATCCCTAGTGTGTGCACCCTTTCACCCCAAACTTGTCATAAATCATGCAATCACAATAAAATTTCTCAAAGTCTATTTTTCAATTTTTCATAGGGATCAATTTTCAAATTCCAAATCATGAGGGGAAATCATCAAAAATCAACATTTTTCATGCAAACCATTTATACAAAATTCAATAAAATCCCTTCAAGCTTACTAACACAAGACTCACACTCATATGACTCAAGCAAAGAAAAGAAAGCTAATTAAAAAGATAAGGGTTTAGAAAAACTCATTGAAGACGCTTCCACCCGGATCCTATAGCCTGTGGTACAACGGCCAAGGGATGCTCAAAATGTTAGATCTTCCTCCTGGATCCCATGGCTTGTGGAGTGGAGATGGAATAAATAAGTGGGAGGAGATTCCATTGACCTCTTTAATTGCTATGATGAGCTCACTTCGTCCTAGGTCAAATGGTAATTCACCTTCCCCAAGAATGGCCTTTATGTAAATAGATCCTCCGTGAAGGATTAGGACCATAGCTTTTTGGGGCGACCTTAGAGCCTTTGCCGCTATTGATGAAAACTCCCAATGCGTAGGCAATGACTCGAATTCCAAAGTTGGTATTGTCACAAAGTAATGTGATAGACAAATAGAAGGCACCAACTTTGTTATATCCACACATGCATGCAAACCAACATATTTATCCAATTCTGGATTTTGATGCTCCTCAGTAGGAATGGTGAGAGAGGTATTTTCTTCATGATTAGTCTCATTTGTCCCTTGCAAAGGAACAATAGGAGATATTTCCTCCTTGCACTCCTCTTCATGATCATCTCCTCTTGAATCATCTTCCACCACAACTTCATCTTCAATAAAGTCCATGCTAGCAAAAACATTTTCTTCAATTTGGGTCTCTTTGCGCTTTTCTGCTAGCAATTTGTAAATTTCACTAGCTTGCTCTTCTAACCTCTGAAGTTGGTCAATTAGCGTTGCCGTTATCTCTCTAACACGTTCCCCAACTCTCATTTTACCCTTCTGAATTATAGGACTAATTTCCTCCATGTGACGCTCTATGCTCAGGCCCAAAATAATAGCTTCTGCATCCCAAAGAAACTTTAGCAAATCGGGATCATACTCGAAGTGTGGTGGTGGTTCCAAAGATGACAAAAGGGAATTTCATTCCTCTTTTAAGTATATCTTCACATTTTTGGCAATCCCATCATACACGATCCAATCAAGTTGATCTTTCCAGCTTGCATTGATACGATAGTCCATGAGTGGCTTCTCTTCCTTTTTTTTTTTTGGGGTCCTACGACTTTCTGGGTTGTATAGCAAATCTCCCGGCTAAAAGAGTACCTTGCATACACAAAAAACTTACAAGACCAAGTGAAATCAAAGAAATTAAAGAGAAAGGATAATAAATAAATAAATAAAAATTTTGACTTGTTCAAATATAATTATTTCCTTCAAATAAAGAAAATTAGTTAAGCTAATCCCCGGCAACGGCGCCAAAAACTTGATGGGCTTCGACAAGTGTACCGGATCGAAGCAAGTAATAATTAAAACGGTAAGTAATTACCGAGTATCGAACACAAGGATTGGGTGATCAATTTATCTAGATTTGAAGAAGATAACTAATATTTGACCAAGTCAAAGATGAGAGAGAAAGTTGTTGGGATAAATCAATTATCTAAAACAAATATCTAATTAAAGTAGGATAAAAAGGAGAGTTATCTAATTAATTATTTAGATTATGATAGTGAGCTCTAAGATCACGAATCCACCTAGCCTATCAAGCAAGTTACCCAAGTGTTTATCTTCTTATCCCTATGTTCAATTTAATTTCTTTGTCAACCAGGAACCCGCAACTATCCTAATGTCACTGCCGATTTTCAAAAGGAAATATCTCAAATTGTGAGTTGTCAATCTGCCAATCTATTCAACCTACGATTAGATTCATTAAGTTCTTGGTTCCCTATAGCGATTGCACCGCTTTCCTACCATATCCCTAGCAATATTCAAACGGTGTTCTTCATTCAAGTCCTGAGTACGAATTGCCTGTCAGCCTCAATGCACTAGACTAGTTAACCACAGGCCTTTATGATTAACGCAAACAAATTAGAATTAAGAAACAAGAAAGGAGACAAGGGTATAACAAAATATTACTTGGATTCACTATGCCATCAAAGGTGGCTTCATCGTTCCCTCAGAGAAAGAGGATTAGCTCTTCATCACGTTCATAACAAAATAAATAAAAAGAGAACAGAAAATAATCCTAAAACTAATGGAGACGCAGCTCCAAAAGAAACAAGGAGAAGAAAACATAAAACTAAAACTACACTACTGTGTGTTGGTACTGGACTGCACCCCTCGGTCTGTTCTCTTCTGCGCTACTCTGCCTTCAGTTTATATAAGATGTGTCCGTTTTTAATCCTAAATCAATTAGGATTCCTTTTGTAAATTTATTTCACGCTGTCTCTTATCTTTATTTTCAATCCAAAATCTCAATCTTATCAATTTTCTAACTCAATCTTTATCCCAATCTCATTTGGATTCTAACTGATCATGGTTACGCAGTTTTTTCTCATTGTACCATTCACCTGACTTTTAATTTGGATAAGCCAAATTTCCTACTTCCAATTTCTAAGACAATTCACGAGGGACCCGCATCAAATCACTATAGCCATTAGCCAAATTGAATTCTCACTTCTCATCCAGTGCTTGAATATATTATCATGCTCCTTTTATTTCAATTTGGACTTGACCTTGTGCATATTAGCTCACGTGATTTGCTGGAGCTTAACGTGGCCAAACCAATTCCTTCCATCAATTATCATTTCGCTTTAATTGGATGCGGGCTCAACTTGAGTTTGAATCCTCGTGGGGCGAGGACTGTTTCGCGGGGAGAGACAGGATGCCCTCAGATTTCCTGTGTCTGGCTCGCGGGGCGAGCACTGTCTCGTGGGGCGAGACTGAAAGACTCCAATTTCTTGCTCAGTATCAGCTCTGGCTCGCGGGGCGAGACCTTAAAATTCTTCTTTTAGCTTGTTTCCTCTATTTTCCAAGTTCCCTTGAGCTTTACTTTTAACCTAAAAAAATAAAATAGCATTAAATACTTTATTTACTTAAAAATAACTAAATTATCCTAAAAACTGATTAAGAGACTCAAAATGTTGCTCAGGGACAATTAAAGCTAAATTTGGGCGAAAACGAGATTAAACTCGAACAATTAGCACAAAAACCATGACCTCACTAGCTATAAAACTAGATGAGCCAGAGGCTTATCAATGAGTATCAAAATGAATAGCTTAGGTTTAGGTTAGTTTAGGTTCAAGTTAGTATGAACATTTGAAGGAGCATGTAGATACTGTGATAGTCGATTGACTGAGAAGGCTATATCAGGTCGTGTGAGTGACAAATACTGAAGTGAGGCAATGATTTTTTTGTATTCAGGAATGTCACATGGTGGAGTATCAGGAGGAGTATGCAGGGAGCATGAGGTAGACATAGCGATGGAAACTGGCTTTGCATCATGCATATTGATGGAGTGTAGAAGATCACAGATGTAGTGATGCTGTGATAGAAATAAACCCCAAGATGTAGAGGTGGTCTCAACACCTAGAAAATGAGTTGGTGGTCCCAAATTTTTAAGTGAAAATCTGTTGGCCAAAGCCCGCTGGAATTCATCAAGCAAGACTGAATCATTACCTGTTAGTAGAATATCATCTACATAGACTAGGAAGTAAGCCACTTTGTTGTCCTTGAAATATGTGAATAATGATGTGCCTGACTTGGCATTAGAGAATCCATAATCAAGGAGAAAGGCTTGAAGTGCTTGATACCAAGCCCGAGGGGCTTGTTTGAGACCATAGAGCGCCTTATGCAATTTACACACAAACTGTGGATGTTGAGGATGAGCAAAGCCATAAGGTTGAGCCATGTAGATGTCTTCTGAAATAGTACCATTTAAGAACGCATTATTAACATCCATATGAGACAAAGACCACCCATGAGAAAGCGCAATGCACAAGACCACTTTAATTGTTTGGGGCTTGACTATTGGATTGAATGTGTCTGTGTAATCAATTCCTAGTTGTTGATGGAAACCGTTTGCAACTAAATGAGCTTTATAGCAAGCAATAGTGCCATCCGGGTTCCTTTTGATGCAGAAAACCCATTTACAACCAATGATGTTTTGATGAGGTTGCTGAGGTACCAGTGACCATGTTCCGTTAGAAATAAGAGCATTGAATTCATCACTCATAGCATGCTTCCATTCGACAATTTTAATGGCCTGAGAAGGACAAGAAGGCTCTAAGGAAGGAGCCAAAGCAAATTTAGTAACATTGTGAACCTTCTTCAATTTATGGATGCCATTTTTGCAGTGAGTGATCTTGGGATGTTAAGAAGGAGCCGAGACAGGGAGAGGTGTTGCAGCAAGTTGTTGATGAGGAGAAGGGTTTGTTTTTAAGGATGAGGTTGCGGTAGTTGTTGGAGAGATGGAGGTTTCAGGTTGTTGAATGGAAACAGATTGAGAGGATAAGGGAGTAAGAGGAGGAGAATGTTGAGGATAAGAAGGAGAGGTTGGAGAATTTAAATTTGAATTGGTTGTTGGAGAGGAGAGAGAATGATCTCGGTTGGCTGGGGAGAGGATAAATGTTTGGATTTGAAAAGTTGAAGGTTTGTTGGAGGAGTTGTGGAACAGATAGGATAAGTGGTGTTCGAATTTGAATTTGAATTTGAATTTGAAAGAGAAGAGGATGAGATGAGATTGGGATAAGGGCAGATACTTTCAACAAACTGAACATGTCTAGATGTATACAGTTTTTGTGTGGCAGGATTGAAACAAAGGTAAGCACTTTCAGTGAGACTATAGCCAAGGAAGACACAAGGTTGAGACTTTGGAACAAGTTTATTATTGATATAAGGGGCTAACCAAGGGTAGCAAAGACAATCGAAAGTTTTGACTTTGAGATAGTTGGGGGACTAATTGAATAATATTTCAACAGGAGATTGCATGCGCAGACTGGGAGTTGGAAGGCGATTAATGAGAAAGGCAGCTATTTTTAAAGAGTAACACCAGAATTTAGAAGGAAGTTGTGCATGATGGAGTAAGAAATAAGCAGTTTCAGTTAAGTGATGATGCTTACACTTAGAGAGACCATTGTGCTCAGGTGTATAAGGGGGAGTTGAAGAAAAGCACGAAGTTTTATGTATTCACCACCGTTATCATAATAAAGAGACTTGATTTTATGATTTAATTGATTTTTAACTAATGATTTGAAAACAGGAAAGATATGTGAAACATCATATTTTTGTTTCATAGGATAAAGTCACACATATTTGGAAAAATGATCAATAAAAATAACATAGTACAAGTATCCATTTATTGAACTAACAGGAGCTAGACCCTATACATCAGAAAAGACAATATCCAAAGGATGGATGCTAGTCAAGCTGGACTTATTGAAGGACAACTTGTGACTTTTGTTAGCTAAACAATCAGAACATTTGTTATTAGAAGAAACAAAAGGTAAATCATGATGCTTCAAAGCAAATTGCAAGACTCTAGAATTAGGATGACCGAGACGGTGGTGCCATAGTTCAGCAGATGGTTGTTTGACAGTGTGATGGATGTGGGTTATAACATCCCTGGCTGCTCTACAAAGATTAAAGGTTACTTGAGAACGTTAGCTCGATGTTAAGTACTGGAGATTTGGACTTAAGAACATCTAGCATCTGATAAAACACGTTGAAAGGATTCCGATGGAATCGAAATGTCATCCGGTGGATGGACGAGAAGAATGCATTTTCAGGTAAAGTTTACCTAAACACATAGCGAAACTATGTTCTGTAAGGCAGTTGATCCTAGGAGATTGAGCTAACACTTTAATGCGGGTGCGAATTCCGTAGTGACGATCTATTGATGCTAGGGGATGTCGGGGTATGAAATACTCACATGGGCCCAGCTGGTAGCTCCTTCTGTGGCGTGGTGATCTTGCAATGCGCTGACATACTCAACTAGACACTATGTGTTTTCTTGTAGTATAGGATGTTCCCGAAAAAGTCATGTGCACGTTGCTGACTATTGACGCATTCTATTGCCCAAGGCTGGCGTAATCCGGAACAATCCTCCAAGCCACTCTCTCCGACAGTTGTTAAAACCATGGTATAGGAATCAGAGGTTATTCCTCGAGTCTTAGATGTTTTCTATCTAGGAAAACGTTGTGCTGGAGTCATGTTCTGTGAAACATTATCTCTATGATATGAATGATAATACGATTGACTCCTGTTTCTGTGAAACATCATTTTTGTGTTATGAATAATGATATGATTGAATATTGATATTTGTGCATACTTGAGAGTCGTGCCACTGCATGTCTGCCTTATGTGTAAGATAAATGGAAATCTCACCTCTTTATTTTATATTGCCTATGTCGGCTGGCTATGTGCCTTCTGTATTCTTTTGAGAAGATTGAGACGTCAAGATGTCGCTAGGCTGATGTGTCGTAGAGGTTGATGCTCGAGCATGCGGATAATATGTTGAAGTTTCTAGTGGACACCCTTCCGACTTCAGATAATCTAAGACGTTAGTGTTTGTTTTCTATCATGCCTGACTTTTCTTTTCTTGAAATGGGCATGAGCGTCGATGGTTCGTAGACCATGTTTTCCCCTTGGAAGGGAAAAATGGCTTAATTCGAGAGTTACTTTTGTAGTAACTCCAATAGTGTCTTTTGTGACGAGGTCGGAAGTGGACTCACATAGAGTTTCCGCTAGATCTCGTCAGTTGGGTTTATCCTTCTCACGAGTATGAGAAATGATTGTCCTTTCTGTTTTAGTTTGGCCAAATGGGTATGTTGGAAGTTAGTGATACTGTACATGGAGCTGTGACTCCAAGTATCTTATATTTTGGGAGCTGCATCTCCAAATCTTTATGATGAGTCTATATGCCTTTACGATTTTTGTTTATGAGTCGGGTTAGGCCATATGTAATTATTTTGCGAACTTATGACCTAATTGAGATAATGGAAAGTTTCTTTGACCATTCATTTAAATCAAGGTAGTTATATTTTTATAACTTACGAAAAAGAAAAAATTTACCCCATTCTTTTATAGCCAAATTTAATTAATCTGCTTTTCAACCTTAAAATAGCACTTACCTTGTAGCGCCGAGAAGGGTGTTACATGGGTAGATGGATGGTGGGTTGGGAGTTTGTAGAGATTGTCGTCATTTCTTCCTTGCAACAACATCCCCCCGGTCTTCAAATCCTTAATCACAAAATGCCATGGAAAGAATTCAATGGAAAAAACCTCATTAGTTTGACATAATTTAGCAACTGAAACAAGATTTTGAGTAATATTTGGAACATGTAAAACATCATCTAATTCAAGTACTTGAGAGGGAGTGTGGATACTACCAATACCATTGTTTAGAATTGAAAGAGGTTTACCATCAGGAACAAAAAGATGTTTAGTGTCAGGAAATTCATTAGAGAATGACAAATTTGCTAAGTCATTGGTGACATGATGAGAAGCACTAGAGTCCAGAAGGCAGGCTGAATCAGAAGAAGGTATTTTCTCGAGATTGTTGGCATAGTGTTTGGCCTTGGACTTAGATGGATAACCATTAATTTTGTAGAAGTTTCTGGTTGTGTGTCCCTCCTTATCACAGTACTAGCAAAGAACAGTGGACTTAGATACATCAGAATTTTGGTTCCTACGATTGTTCCCATTATTGTTATAACTATGTTGGTGTCTGCGATTAGGAGGAGCAGGGCCACGATGAGCAATGTTGGCAGTAATTGGGTGAGACACATGATGTTATTCATCCCATTGGAGATAGATTTCAAAGTCCACTAGTTTGTCAAACAATTCATCAAACAACATGGGTGTATCCTGGGTGCGAATGGAGGTACAAAACTCACGAAATGTTGTCCTAAACCATTAAGAGCAGCAATTACAAGATCAAGATCATCAATAGGATGGCCAATAAGAGCAAGTTCATCACCTATAGAGCGAATATTTCGAAGATATTCATGGGCACTAGACAAGCCTCTGGAAATGGTGGATAAGTGTTCCTTGAGTGACATAACACGAGCACGGGAACGATTGGCAAAAGCCTTCTTCAGCTTGGACTAGGCATCAGTAGAGGAGGCAGTGGAGGACATGACAATTTGTGCCTCAGGATCACAAGAACCAAGTAGAGCAAGAGAGACATGGTTGTCTTGACGACACCAATGAAGATGAGAAGGATTATCAACAGTTGCATCACACTGATGGAGTAGAAAGATACATCATTCCTGTATGGGAAACTGATTTTAAAAGGAACAGACTGCCTACTTTACCTGAGAAGAGAGCAAGATCATCTGAGCACATTCCAATCATATTGGATGGCAACACAAAATGGCTGAAATTCGAGCATCCCAGCATCTATGGAAGTGCATCAGACCCCTTCACAGATCAGCTGTTCTACTATATTCTGAAGTGGGAGTTCAGCTACTTCCAAGTTGAAAGAGCTGCACGTTGTGTTCCTATCACATGGCTTAGGCATAATAAGGAAACACGTGTAGGCATTGCTCCCTACCCTATCTGTCCAAGACTTGGCATGATAGACCTCAGCAAGGACAAAGATAGGAGGCTCAGAAGAAATAAGGGAGTCATGCCTGAAGCTCATTCTGCAATGCTGGATTTGTCAAAGGAAACCTTTGATCACTCCAAGCTCGACTATTATCTGTATATGGAGGATGTGAAGAATATTGGAGATATGATAGCTGCTGACTTCTGGAAGTCTCATATCATCCACTGCACCAGGGAAGCTTCATCTTCTGGCTTGTCTCAGGAAGAGAAGCAAGAAATTCCTAAGTTCATAGGAAAGTGTGGACTGTCCAAGCTAAGGCACATGATCTACAAGGATCTATGGGCACTTCCTATTATCAGCAGGGATGTGGAGGAAATTACTCCTATCCACTGGGCAAAGGATGCCCCCAAGAAATCTGTAAAAGCTACCACTGCCTCTCCTGCAACCTCATCCTCTGAACATATAGCTGAGGAGTTGATTGTAGAAGGCCCTGAACTTAATGCAGAACTGTCTTCTCAACCTGCTTCAGTTGAACCTCCATCTGCACAAGTTGAGCAGTCTGTTGAGGCTGGTGTCTCTAAGCAAGGTGCTGAGTCTGCTAAGACTTCTTTTCTACCATTAGCTCTTGCTATCGTTAATCCTCCAGCCCAAGCTCAAGACACTGTCTCTGACACTGCTGAGAGCTCAAGATAACTTTTCTTGCCACCAAATCTTGAAGACATCATTGGAAGAATTGTTGATGATAAGGTTGGCAAGATAGTTGAAGAAAAGACTGAACTGATGGCTCAACAAATTGAAGAAAGGGTGCAAAAGCAAGTTCAAGATACTCTAGCCCCTACAAATGCCTTGGTGACTCAGATGATGGCTCTGCTCATGGACTTCCAAAAGAACCAAAACCCTCATCCAAACCAACCCCCTCAACCTCCTCATTCTACCTAAACCTTTTTCCTTCTTTGTTTTATTCTTTCTTTGTTACTTTTTTGCTGACAATGATGGTTCACTCCCTTTACCTTTTTGTCTGATGGCAAAAAAAATGGAGAAAGGAAAGATTTATACTGATTGTTTATACAGAGCAATTCTTTCTGAAAAAGTACATATTTGTCTGCATATGCATAAGTTTATTCTGTCAAATATTCACCTTGCTAATACTATGCCTTGACTTTATTTTTATGCCTATTTTTGTCTAAAGTCAATTATGCTTTGATACTACTTTGAACTGCTTAGTCTCAAATGTTTAATAAGATGCTATCTTGGTCTGATAACTTATATAATATTGCAAATAAGACTTAGCTTCATATGCCATAAACTGCTTTGATCTGTTGAATGCTTTGTCTTAGGGGGGAGCCTTGTAAGCTCTCTTAGACTTTGCAAAATAAATTTAATTAGTTTTTGTCATCATCAAAAAGGGGGAGATTGTTGGAACCAAAGTAATTTGGATTAAATAATCTCTAAGTTTTGATGTTAACAAAAAGGATTAAATTTGTATAGCAAAGTGTTAGAAGTTATCTAACAAGTGCTTTCACCCTTTAAGGATCTCTGATATATATAAGTTAAAATGATAAATCTATTTGCTTTGCTATCCGCGTCCATATATTATTTTATTCTTTAAGATGAAAGATTCCCTGAGTGGATGAGTCCACTTTATCACCGGAAGGATCTCCTTTAACTCAAATGCCACGTCAGTGGACGAGCGCTTGAATGTTTAAAGTAGACAGAGAAATCCTTTTAAGTAGACGCGAGTTACTCTCCGAGAATAACATTAATTTACTAGTGCCACATCACTGGACGGAGATTTTAAGTAACTCAAGTTCTGGCAAGACCGTTGTTTTAAGTAGACGTAGTTTTGTTGCCACGTCAGTGGACGGAGCCTTAAAACTCTTCCTACTTACCTTGCCTTTACATTTGTTTTGATGGACGAAGATTTTGAGCATTTATATCTTATTTAAATCAATATGAACCAAAATGAATTTATTTCATATGATTGATATTTATTTCAAATATATATAATGATCCTTCTCATTTGCTATTAACGGTTTTATTGTCTTGTTTCTATGGAGAGAGACATAGTACAAATAAGGAATTGCAAAAAGCAGAATAGTACAATGCAAAACGTTGTGTACCCTGTCACCTTTTACGCTGGAATAGCTGGAATTTGTACAAGGAAGGCAAGATAGTTTTTCAAGTTACATTTGCTCAAAGGTGTGCCATTTCGTGCAAGAATATTATCATATAGTACAAAGGCCACGAGCAAGCTGAGTCACAACGGATATTACATAGTTGATTCTATCCCTAAACGGAAAATTCAAATACAACCGTTGATGATTTTGAAGAGAAGATCAAGGACTCTATAAATAGAAGACTAAGGCTTTTGAAGAAATAACTTTTGCGCATACACAGAAATCTCAAGAAATCTCTTGTGAGCAAACATTCTTTTATTCTTTCAAAAAGCAAAAGTCTGTAATATCATAGTTTGAATATTGCTATAATATTCATCTGATCTTAAACTTTCATATTCTCACACATAGTGAGTTAGAAGATCAAAGAAACCAAAAACTCTTTATTAGAGGTAGAGCCTAAAGAGGCTTGGTAAGAAAGAAATACTTGTGAGCCTGGAGAGGTGTTGAATACTTGCTATAATTTATTTGGAGAATAGTGGAGAAAACCTTCAAGTAGAAGGGACTGGACGTAGCTCTTGGTTGGAAGAGAGTGAACCAGGATAAAACAACTTGCGTGAATCTTCTAATCCCTTATCTCTTTAGTTTTACGTGTTTATACTAACTGTGAGGATTTGAACTTGAATTTGTTATTCTTTCAAAAGGTTGTTTTTCTGTGTGCTTTATTCTGCCTCTTTATCTTTGTGTGAGAAAACTATTCTTGAAAAGGTTGTTTTCGAAAAATATTAACAAACACAATTCAACCCCCCCTTCTTGTGTTTTCCTGTGTCAACTTCAACCTCTGTATGAGGTAACTTAAGTTACCTCATTAAAACTTATATTTTTCCAATTTTTGGAAGCTGGTGTTTAGCGCAGAAATCCCAGCGCTCAGCACTGGGTGAAACCTTCACCCTGAAGCTTTCTCGTGCCTCATGTCTCTGTGCGTGCCTCTGGGTGACACATGTCACCATCATGCAGCGCTCAGCGCTGATAATTGGCGCCCAGCGCCCCTAGCTGGTCGATAATTTCCAGTTCATACGTTTTATCGCGTTCTAACTTCTGAGCTCGTTTGAAGTCCGATTGACCTTAAATTTGAAATATAGACTCCTCTGCACCTAAGGAATAAGATCAAGCCCTCACACATTCCTAATCAATTCCTCAAACATACATTTCCTAGTGTGCACTCTTAAGCGTTCCAAACCAGATAAGGAACCCTGATTCAAATTCTCGCTTGATTCGAAGCCGGTTATTTAGGCCTCCAATCAAGATCTTAAACATGGTCACTAAACATATAAACATAGTCATAAAAACATGGATGTTATAGAGAGAGGATGTGGATGGAGATGGGGAGGAATTATCTTGTGAGAAAGTGTACAGGATATAATCATGAGGCTAAATAAAATCAATGGTTGTTTTTGATCTCTCATGGTGAGAGACTTGGGTGGGTCTCTCATCCTAGAATTAGCCTAGAACTTACCGCAACATTACAATGTGCAAGTGGAAGGGGAAGCAAACTCAAAGAGTGAAATTATGAAAGTCTGTTACTACCTTTTTATTTATTTAGGCAAAATTACACTTTTAGTCCCTTAAGTTATTTTTTTTGTTCAAATTGGTCTCTTAAGTTTATTTTGTGACAAATAAGTCCTATAAGTTAAGTTCGGGTAACAATATTTTCCTTTTTACTCCATTCCTTCAATTCCTTTCCTATGTGGCATTTCCAAACCTAACTGGAAAATATTAATTAAAAATATAATTAATAAATAATAAAAACTTTAAATAATTAAAAAATATTTCCATTATTTTACAATCTTCTCTCATCTTCTTCAGTCGTCTTAAGTAACCCACTGGCGTCATCTTCTCTGACGGCTTCGGTGACGGACTGGGTGACGGTGACATATAGCACTGGGAGGACCCGTCGGCATTGTCTTCTCCGGCGGTCATTCACCTTTCATTTCCCTCTCTTCTCTCCATTTTCTCCTTCTCCCTCCTAGCTTCATGATATTGTACCCTCACAAATTGTTGAAACAAAGTGTAGTCACAGTGTTGCCCCCTTGCAAGTTGCCACTACTCCCTGGGTAAGTTCATCCCCAGTAGATGCAAATCCACAAAAGCAATAAATTCGTGAAAAGCAGCATGAGAAAGATTCAACCTTTAACATTTCCCCTTCCTCTCCTTTGTAAAAGCCATCAATCAATTGCAACATTTGAGCAAATCGGAAAATTGGAGCGTCATTCCACTAGGGTTCTGGAAGAACTGTGGACACCAGAAAGAACGAGGAAAACTTTCACCTGGTTTTCTGCTGATGATTCTTACAATGACGAAAATTCAAAGCCTGTTGAAACAACAACAACTCCCTCACAAATTGCTCATTAACTAAAGTGATAGATTTTGATTGGGTAGATAGCACAACTGGGAACAGAAACGATGAAAGACTAGAGAGAATAATGATAAATAAATTTTATTTATTTAGTTATTAAATTTTATTTTTAAAATATTAATTTATTATTTTAAATGACACGTCAGCAAATCAACTAGGTTCGGAAATACAACGTAGGAGAGAAATTGAAGGAATGAAGTGAAAAGGAAAACGTTGTTACCCGAATCTAACTTATGGGATCTATTTGTAATAAAATAAATATAAGAGATTAATTTGAACAAAACAAATAATTTAATGAACCAAAAATGCAATTTTGCCATTTATTTATTATTATTCATTTGTGTTGTTTGCCATTTTGACTTAGCCCATGTGGATTAGGGCGTATGGTCTAGGATCGGCCCATTTCACAGTTCTGTCCCTAAACCCATATTTCTGTCTGCTATATAATTTCACATTTTCTATTTGATCTCTCTATCCTCGTCTTCTCTATCCCTCAAAATCCATTTCAAGTCGTCCATCCTCTGTTACACACACAGAAAAATGTTGTGCGGTGCCGCCACCATCACCCTCCGCCACATTCACCGCTTCTCTACCACCGCCACCTTCCGCCACATTCGCTGCCTCTCCACCACCGCCACCCTCTGCCACATTCGCTGCCTCTCCACCACAACCACCAACTCCACATTCGCTGCCTCTCCACCAATCCGACTTTTCACTACTTTCTAATTTCGGAAATTATATAAATACGTTTATCTTTTTATCTGAAACTTAGAAAATGATTTTGGGAAAACCAAAGTCATATTCATGTCATACTTATTTTTATAAGTATACGGTGAAATTTTGGGTTTAAAACTCAGACGGAAACTGGTCTGCGTTTTACTGACAGTATAATTTTATACCGGCAGAAAACCCTAATTTGATCCAAAACTGAATTTTTAGATTTTTTATATTTTGTCCGTGAGGAATTCTACTTTCCAAATATCTGATCAGAAATGAAATATTATGTTCAGTCGGATGAATTTTGGTAAAAGTTCAGACAGAAAACAGTCGGTAATTTCACTGACAGTAAGATTTTAATGATCAGAAAACCTAATTTTGACTCGTGAACGAAATGGATTATGTTTAAAACATATTTCCAACGAGTTTGGTTAATTTGAGAATTTTCGATCGAAAATCAGACGGAAACCCTAATCGGGTAATCGATAGAGCCGAGAACGGACGTGCAGAGACAAAATCCGACATTCAATGGATGGAGACAAGTGGTGACTCACAAGGGGTGAGTCATATAGGTGACTCACCTTAGTAATGATGACTTTTGAGGGGAATTTACCATAATGTCCTTAAGGTTGATTTTTATCACCAAAATGCCATTGTACAAGATTACCATTATGTCCCTTAAAGTTATGCTTGGACCCTTTTCTCCCTAGTTTGTCACGGCCCAAACCACCCCAAGGAGCCCATCTTCATGCTATTTAAGGCATTCATCATCTTCTCCATGAAGCTTTTCCTCCATTGTTCAAAAACTCCAAGTGTTCCATAAGTTCTTTTTGTGAAGGAAGTGCTTGATTCCTTGCTCCTTTTTCAATTCCAAGAGGTATACCATACTCTACTCACTCAATCATCATCATGTTCTTCAATTGTTTTCATGTTTTAAAGCCTTGTTCATGATTTTCAATTTCTAGATCTAGAAACTTTGAAAATTCATTGTAAATCATAGAAAAATCCTAAAAATGTGAAACCAATTTCTATGATCCTATTATCCTCTCTATATTTAAGATCCAAGAGGATACATCAAACAAAAATTTCGTGCCTATTTATTTTGTTGAGGCCGAACCCTAACTTGTTGTGGGGGAAGGACTTTGTTCATTTTTTTTAGACTAGTCTTGCTTGATTCAATCTTATGGCTCATATAGGTATTGAATCCATGCTTGTTTAATCAAATGAAAATCTCTAAGCCATATTTGTACTTATGGCCGAAATTATGTTCTTGAGGAGTTGAAAGATTTTGTTTCATTTTTCAACTTATGATCATTTATCTTAACTCTACACTACTCTAAGGTCATGGATCTAAGAGTATGTGAAATTTTGAAATCCCTAGCTAATTTTGATGGTCTTGGTCGAAACCCTAACTATGTAGGTTAGGATAATTTGATTCAAAATTCTTGTCAAATAATCATGGTTTATGTCTTAAGTACTTAAGGATCATTAATCCAAAGGCTTAAACAATTTTAGGAAATTTTTAGTCACAAAACCCTAGTGAGGCCGTGACCTAACCTTAGTGTGTAGGTGATTGTATTTGTTTGATTTTGATTGGTTGAGTGTGAATGTTGAAGGATAAAGACGTGTGCCTTGTACGTGTGTCGCCGTTTCCGGATTCGTGTCAAAGTTTAATCGAAAGCTTGAATCTTCAAGAGGTAAGAGGGGATTGCCTGAGGGATTTATCCGATGGCTATGTGCTATCTGTGGTTGGTCTATATATTTATCTGTGGTTGTGGTGTTTTGATTGACTGGTTTTAAGTTGTGATAGGTATAGCCGTGTTTATTTATTTGAGGATTAAGTGTTTAATTGCAGTTATAGAATGATGTTGTGATGCATGATCTGCCTGGGAATATTTTTATGAAATGTTTGTTTGAGATTTGAGAAGCCTGACATTGGTCAGTGCACAATCAACTAACCAGATAAAAGCTTTAAGAAGCTTAAATTTATATTAAATGTTTAATGGAAAATATTGATGTTTAGAAAACGTTTCTTAAAAACAGCAGTAATCATTCACACATGGGTCTTTCTAAAAGAGTAGAGTGTCTAGGAAAAAGATTTTTAGAAGAAAATGAGTTTAAAGTGATTTTGATGATTTTGTAAAACGAATTTCCAACTTAAACGTATTTTCTGTAAACTAGTTTTATACAACGGGTCATTTCTGACAACTTGGATAAGTTTCGGAAGTTTTGTTTTGATTTTGTGTTTCACCAAACGAAAACAGTGTTAACGTAAACCTAGTATCCGAGACGTCGTGATACTGGTGTTCTTAATTATAAGCACGAAGATCTTTGATCCGTGTTACGTAGTTGCACGTACCGTTGTTGCACGTTGTGATGAACGTTGTTAATAGAGAATATTGTTTTTATTACCACGAACCCATGACTGATTGCAAGGTCTAAGGTTTTGTGATTGAGCACTCGGATTTCGTGTCCTGTGTTAACGATAAAAAGTCTAAAACGTTGAAATTTATGAATGGTCGTAAGCCATTTTGAGCTTCGGCAAAAGAAGAATGAACACAAAGAAAAGAATGAGAACAAAATGTTTTATCTGCATGCATTGGCAGACGTGCCCACGTCCTATGTCTAATACCTTAATGATAGGGTATTCGGGCTACGTTGTTGTTCTATGTCTGGTACCTTAATGGTAGGGTATTCGGGCTACGTTGTTGTTACGTCCTATGTCTGATACATTCGGGCTACGTTGTGCCTAATATACCTGGCAATTGAGCGTGATCAACTCATTTAGTTGGTGTTGGGATCTCCGGAGATTAAGTGAAAAGTTAGACATTGAAAGTTGAAGTGTTCATGCATTGTTTTCCAACAGAATGTGATCGGGTATGAAACCCAGTGATAGAGTACTTGTTTACTTATGGAAATGCATGAATGTATATGTGTCTGTTGTGTCGTGCATGTAGTTGTCGTGTTAAATCCAGTTATTGGAATCTCACTCTTGCATGTTTTATTGTTGTTTTCTCTACTTGTGTTATATCTGAGTCCAGATGAACCACTCAAGGGATGTGATGACTATCCGAAGAAATTTGCTTAGCTCGGAGTATGTCGACGTTTACTTACTACCGTTATGTCTGTAGTTAGGTGTGACCAGCTTAGGTTTTGTTTCTAGTATGTTGTTGATTTTCAATAAGGGGACTTATACTTATAAAGGTCTAGGTGTGAAAACAGTATGACGCGCAATATAGTTGTAAGATGTTATATACATATTTACTCTTATACGGTTATATTTACGTTGTTGATGTGGTTGTCGAAAAAGAAAAGATAAGGAAAAATGTGTATCACCATTTTGCGACAAGATTATAACTTAAGAAAATATTATTTTCCGAAAGCAACCAGCGAATTAATGTTTTGATTTATCCGCACGTGTTACAAAGTAATGCCCAAGGGGAGTGTTACATTAGTGGTATCAGAGCTGGTCGAGTCTTTCGGGAATGTTGGGGAATAGGTCTATTATGTTGATGTTGTGTGTTCTCTGATAAGGACTTGTTTGAATTACTTCTTAGAAGTAATGTATGTTAACACATAATTACGCGTTTCATTTTCTGGTTGTGGTCTAACTGATTTTGTCTGGATAGGTCAGTTATGGAACCAGTACCAGAAGGTGGACGTGGACGAGGACGTGGACGCGGCCGTGGAAGAGGCCGTAGAGGAGGTCGTGTTGGCGGTCGTGGTGACATGAATGAGAATTATGAGGAAGGAGTGGACTATGCAGCACAGGCTATGGAACACGTGGCAGCTGCTATCCCACATCAGACTGCTACAATGGCTGCCCAGAACCAACAGGAGCAGGCTCGAGCTGAACAGGCAGCTGAAGGCAAAAATCTAACTGCTTTTAGACGTCAGGAGCCATCACAATTCCATGGAGACGTAGATCCTGTCAAAGCTGATTTATGGATTCAAGAGCTAGAGAAGATCTTCGCACTCATACACAGTCCAGAGGGAGTGAAGGTATCTTTTGCTACATTTCTGTTGGTTGGGGATGCTGAGTATTGGTGGAAAGGCACCCAACAGCTGCTGGAAGCAGAGAATCAAGTGATTACTTGGGAAGTATTCCGAAGCAAGTTCTTGAACAAGTATTTTCCACAAAGTGCGCGAGCTGAGAAGGAGAAAGAATTTTTGCGACTTCAGCAGAGAGATTTAACTGTGGGAGAATACGCGGCAAGGTTTGAATCGCTTGCCAAGTATTTTCGCTTTTTCCAGAATAATCCAGACGAGGATTGGAAGTGCGAGCGTTTCGAGGGGGGACTGCGTTTCGAGATTAAAGAATCGGTGCTACCATTAGAAATCCGGAATTTCCAAGCCTTGGTCGAGAAGTGTAGAAAAATAGAGCTGATGAGGAAAGAAAGAGATAACAGAGGAACTGTAGGAGGACCGACTAGGTCGAAGGGTCAATTCCAGAACCAAAAAGAAAAACAAGTGCAGAATGAACCTTATTTCCGACCACCAGGAAATAACCAGAATCAGCAACAGCATCGTCCCAATAATTCTGAGTCAGGAAGTGGAGGTCAACAGAGCCAAAACCGAGGTCAAGTTAGGAGGTGTTACAAATGTGGAGACCAAAATCATATGGCTGATAAATGCCCGGTGAAGGGAATGAAGTGCTTTTATTGTGATCAAGTTGGACATCTAGCGAGGGATTGCAATGCTCCAAGGCGTGGACCTCCTGCCAATAACACCAGCGCTAATAAACCGACGACTACGGGTAGAATTTATAATGTGTGGGGAACTGAGACTGCAAACTACGACGGTAATCTTTTAACTATACTTTTACTTCGGATTCAATGCATTCTAATGTGTGAAATATTTGAGTTAGCCTATGTCTAGCTTCGTGTCACGAAATTTCGAGGACGAAATTTTTTTAAGAGGGGTAGTCTGTAACACCCCGACTTTTCACTACTTTCTAATTTCAGAAATTATATAAATACGTTTATATTTTTATCTGAAACTTAGAAAATGATTTTGGGAAAACCAAAGTCATATTCATGTCATACTTATTTTTATAAGTATACGGTGAAATTTTGGGTTTAAAACTCAGACGGAAACTGGTCTGCGTTTTACTGACAGTATAATTTTATACCGGCAGAAAACCCTAATTTGATCCAAAACTGAATTTTTAGATTTTTTATATTTTGTCCGTGAGGAATTCTACTTTCCAAATATCTGATCAGAAATGAAATATTATGTTCAGTCGGATGAATTTTGGTAAAAGTTCAGACAGAAAACAGTCGGTAATTTCACTGACAGTAAGATTTTAATGATCAGAAAACCTAATTTTGACTCGTGAGCGAAATGGATTATGTTTAAAACATATTTCCAACGAGTTTGGTTAATTTGAGAATTTTCGATCGAAAATCAGACGGAAACCCTAATCGGGTAATCGACAGAGCCGAGAACGGACGTGCAGAGACAAAATCCGACATTCAATGGATGGAGACAAGTGGTGACTCACAAGGGGTGAGTCATATAGGTGACTCACCTTAGTAATGATGACTTTTGAGGGGAATTTACCATAATGTCCTTAAGGTTGATTTTTATCACCAAAATGCCATTGTACAAGATTACCATTATGTCCCTTAAAGTTATGCTTGGACCCTTTTCTCCCTAGTTTGTCACGGCCCAAACCACCCCAAGGAGCCCATCTTCATGCTATTTAAGGCATTCATCATCTTCTCCATGAAGCTTTTCCTCCATTGTTCAAAAACTCCAAGTGTTCCATAAGTTCTTTTTGTGAAGGAAGTGCTTGATTCCTTGCTCCTTTTTCAATTCCAAGAGGTATACCATACTCTACTCACTCAATCATCATCATGTTCTTCAATTGTTTTCATGTTTTAAAGCCTTGTTCATGATTTTCAATTTCTAGATCTAGAAACTTTGAAAATTCATTGTAAATCATAGAAAAATCCTAAAAATGTGAAACCAATTTCTATGATCCTATTATCCTCTCTATATTTAAGATCCAAGAGGATACATCAAACAAAAATTTCGTGCCTATTTATTTTGTTGAGGCCGAACCCTAACTTGTTGTGGGGGAAGGACTTTGTTCATTTTTTTTAGACTAGTCTTGCTTGATTCAATCTTATGGCTCATATAGGTATTGAATCCATGCTTGTTTAATCAAATGAAAATCTCTAAGCCATATTTGTACTTATGGCCGAAATTATGTTCTTGAGGAGTTGAAAGATTTTGTTTCATTTTTCAACTTATGATCATTTATCTTAACTCTACACTACTCTAAGGTCATGGATCTAAGAGTATGTGAAATTTTGAAATCCCTAGCTAATTTTGATGGTCTTGGTCGAAACCCTAACTATGTAGGTTAGGATAATTTGATTCAAAATTCTAGTCAAATAATCCTGGTTTATGTCTTAAGTACTTAAGGATCATTAATCCAAAGGCTTAAACAATTTTAGGAAATTTTTAGTCACAAAACCCTAGTGAGGCCGTGACCTAACCTTAGTGTGTAGGTGATTGTATTTGTTTGATTTTGATTGGTTGAGTGTGAATGTTGAAGGATAAAGACGTGTGCCTTGTACGTGTGTCGCCGTTTCCGGATTCGTGTCAAAGTTTAATCGAAAGCTTGAATCTTCAAGAGGTAAGAGGGGATTGCCTGAGGGATTTATCCGATGGCTATGTGCTATCTGTGGTTGGTCTATATATTTATCTGTGGTTGTGGTGTTTTGATTGACTGGTTTTAAGTTGTGATAGGTATAGCCGTGTTTATTTATTTGAGGATTAAGTGTTTAATTGCAGTTATAGAATGATGTTGTGATGCATGATCTGCCTGGGAATATTTTTATGAAATGTTTGTTTGAGATTTGAGAAGCCTGACATTGGTCAGTGCACAATCAACTAACCAGATAAAAGCTTTAAGAAGCTTAAATTTATATTAAATGTTTAATGGAAAATATTGATGTTTAGAAAACGTTTCTTAAAAACAGCAGTAATCATTCACACATGGGTCTTTCTAAAAGAGTAGAGTGTCTAGGAAAAAGATTTTTAGAAGAAAATGAGTTTAAAGTGATTTTGATGATTTTGTAAAACGAATTTCCAACTTAAACGTATTTTCTGTAAACTAGTTTTATACAACGGGTCATTTCTGACAACTTGGATAAGTTTCGGAAGTTTTGTTTTGATTTTGTGTTTCACCAAACGAAAACAGTGTTAACGTAAACCTAGTATCCGAGACGTCGTGATACTGGTGTTCTTAATTATAAGCACGAAGATCTTTGATCCGTGTTACGTAGTTGCACGTACCGTTGTTGCACGTTGTGATGAACGTTGTTAATAGAGAATATTGTTTTTATTACCACGAACCCATGACTGATTGCAAGGTCTAAGGTTTTGTGATTGAGCACTCGGATTTCGTGTCCTGTGTTAACGATAAAAAGTCTAAAACGTTGAAATTTATGAATGGTCGTAAGCCATTTTGAGCTTCGGCAAAAGAAGAATGAACACAAAGAAAAGAATGAGAACAAAATGTTTTATCTGCATGCATTGGCAGACGTGCCCACGTCCTATGTCTAATACCTTAATGATAGGGTATTCGGGCTACGTTGTTGTTCTATGTCTGGTACCTTAATGGTAGGGTATTCGGGCTACGTTGTTGTTACGTCCTATGTCTGATACATTCGGGCTACGTTGTGCCTAATATACCTGGCAATTGAGCGTGATCAACTCATTTAGTTGGTGTTGGGATCTCCGGAGATTAAGTGAAAAGTTAGACATTGAAAGTTGAAGTGTTCATGCATTGTTTTCCAACAGAATGTGATCGGGTATGAAACCCAGTGATAGAGTACTTGTTTACTTATGGAAATGCATGAATGTATATGTGTCTGTTGTGTCGTGCATGTAGTTGTCGTGTTAAATCCAGTTATTGGAATCTCACTCTTGCATGTTTTATTGTTGTTTTCTCTACTTGTGTTATATCTGAGTCCAGATGAACCACTCAAGGGATGTGATGACTATCCGAAGAAATTTGCTTAGCTCGGAGTATGTCGACGTTTACTTACTACCGTTATGTCTGTAGTTAGGTGTGACCAGCTTAGGTTTTGTTTCTAGTATGTTGTTGATTTTCAATAAGGGGACTTATACTTATAAAGGTCTAGGTGTGAAAACAGTATGACGCGCAATATAGTTGTAAGATGTTATATACATATTTACTCTTATACGGTTATATTTACGTTGTTGATGTGGTTGTCGAAAAAGAAAAGATAAGGAAAAATGTGTATCACCATTTTGCGACAAGATTATAACTTAAGAAAATATTATTTTCCGAAAGCAACCAGCGAATTAATGTTTTGATTTATCCGCACGTGTTACAAAGTAATGCCCAAGGGGAGTGTTACATTAGTGGTATCAGAGCTGGTCGAGTCTTTCGGGAATGTTGGGGAATAGGTCTATTATGTTGATGTTGTGTGTTCTCTGATAAGGACTTGTTTGAATTACTTCTTAGAAGTAATGTATGTTAACACATAATTACGCGTTTCATTTTCTGGTTGTGGTCTAACTGATTTTGTCTGGACAGGTCAGTTATGGAACCAGTACCAGAAGGTGGACGTGGACGAGGACGTGGACGCGGCCGTGGAAGAGGCCGTAGAGGAGGTCGTGTTGGCGGTCGTGGTGACATGAATGAGAATTATGAGGAAGGAGTGGACTATGCAGCACAGGCTATGGAACACGTGGCAGCTGCTATCCCACATCAGACTGCTACAATGGCTGCCCAGAACCAACAGGAGCAGGCTCGAGCTGAACAGGCAGCTGAAGGCAAAAATCTAACTGCTTTTAGACGTCAGGAGCCATCACAATTCCATGGAGACGTAGATCCTGTCAAAGCTGATTTATGGATTCAAGAGCTAGAGAAGATCTTCGCACTCATACACAGTCCAGAGGGAGTGAAGGTATCTTTTGCTACATTTCTGTTGGTTGGGGATGCTGAGTATTGGTGGAAAGGCACCCAACAGCTGCTGGAAGCAGAGAATCAAGTGATTACTTGGGAAGTATTCCGAAGCAAGTTCTTGAACAAGTATTTTCCACAAAGTGCGCGAGCTGAGAAGGAGAAAGAATTTTTGCGACTTCAGCAGAGAGATTTAACTGTGGGAGAATACGCGGCAAGGTTTGAATCGCTTGCCAAGTATTTTCGCTTTTTCCAGAATAATCCAGACGAGGATTGGAAGTGCGAGCGTTTCGAGGGGGGACTGCGTTTCGAGATTAAAGAATCGGTGCTACCATTAGAAATCCGGAATTTCCAAGCCTTGGTCGAGAAGTGTAGAAAAATAGAGCTGATGAGGAAAGAAAGAGATAACAGAGGAACTGTAGGAGGACCGACTAGGTCGAAGGGTCAATTCCAGAACCAAAAAGAAAAACAAGTGCAGAATGAACCTTATTTCCGACCACCAGGAAATAACCAGAATCAGCAACAGCATCGTCCCAATAATTCTGAGTCAGGAAGTGGAGGTCAACAGAGCCAAAACCGAGGTCAAGTTAGGAGGTGTTACAAATGTGGAGACCAAAATCATATGGCTGATAAATGCCCGGTGAAGGGAATGAAGTGCTTTTATTGTGATCAAGTTGGACATCTAGCGAGGGATTGCAATGCTCCAAGGCGTGGACCTCCTGCCAATAACACCAGCGCTAATAAACCGACGACTACGGGTAGAATTTATAATGTGTGGGGAACTGAGACTGCAAACTACGACGGTAATCTTTTAACTATACTTTTACTTCGGATTCAATGCATTCTAATGTGTGAAATATTTGAGTTAGCCTATGTCTAGCTTCGTGTCACGAAATTTCGAGGACGAAATTTTTTTAAGAGGGGTAGTCTGTAACACCCCGACTTTTCACTACTTTCTAATTTCAGAAATTATATAAATACGTTTATATTTTTATCTGAAACTTAGAAAATGATTTTGGGAAAACCAAAGTCATATTCATGTCATACTTATTTTTATAAGTATACGGTGAAATTTTGGGTTTAAAACTCAGACGGAAACTGGTCTGCGTTTTACTGACAGTATAATTTTATACCGGCAGAAAACCCTAATTTGATCCAAAACTGAATTTTTAGATTTTTTATATTTTGTCCGTGAGGAATTCTACTTTCCAAATATCTGATCAGAAATGAAATATTATGTTCAGTCGGATGAATTTTGGTAAAAGTTCAGACAGAAAACAGTCGGTAATTTCACTGACAGTAAGATTTTAATGATCAGAAAACCTAATTTTGACTCGTGAACGAAATGGATTATGTTTAAAACATATTTCCAACGAGTTTGGTTAATTTGAGAATTTTCGATCGAAAATCAGACGGAAACCCTAATCGGGTAATCGACAGAGCCGAGAACGGACGTGCAGAGACAAAATCCGACATTCAATGGATGGAGACAAGTGGTGACTCACAAGGGGTGAGTCATATAGGTGACTCACCTTAGTAATGATGACTTTTGAGGGGAATTTACCATAATGTCCTTAAGGTTGATTTTTATCACCAAAATGCCATTGTACAAGATTACCATTATGTCCCTTAAAGTTATGCTTGGACCCTTTTCTCCCTAGTTTGTCACGGCCCAAACCACCCCAAGGAGCCCATCTTCATGCTATTTAAGGCATTCATCATCTTCTCCATGAAGCTTTTCCTCCATTGTTCAAAAACTCCAAGTGTTCCATAAGTTCTTTTTGTGAAGGAAGTGCTTGATTCCTTGCTCCTTTTTCAATTCCAAGAGGTATACCATACTCTACTCACTCAATCATCATCATGTTCTTCAATTGTTTTCATGTTTTAAAGCCTTGTTCATGATTTTCAATTTCTAGATCTAGAAACTTTGAAAATTCATAGTAAATCATAGAAAAATCCTAAAAATGTGAAACCAATTTCTATGATCCTATTATCATCTCTATATTTCAGATCCAAGAGGATACATCAAACAAAAATTTCGTGCCTATTTATTTTGTTGAGGCCGAACCCTAACTTGTTGTGGGGGAAGGACTTTGTTCATTTTTTTTAGACTAGTCTTGCTTGATTCAATCTTATGGCTCATATAGGTATTGAATCCATGCTTGTTTAATCAAATGAAAATCTCTAAGCCATATTTGTACTTATGGCCGAAATTATGTTCTTGAAGAGTTGAAAGATTTTGTTTCATTTTTCAACTTATGATCATTTATCTTAACTCTACACTACTCTAAGGTCATGGATCTAAGAGTATATGAAATTTTGAAATCCCTAGCTAATTTTGATGGTCTTGGCCGAAACCCTAACTATGTAGGTTAGGAGAATTTGATTCAAAATTCTTGTCAAATAATCATGGTTTATGTCTTAAGTACTTAAGGATCATTAATCCAAAGGCTTAAACAATTTTAGGAAATTTTTAGTCACAAAACCCTAGTGAGGCCGTGACCTAACCTTAGTGTGTAGGTGATTGTATTTGTTTGATTTTGATTGGTTGAGTGTGAATGTTGAAGGATAAAGACGTGTGCCTTGTACGTGTGTCGCCGTTTCCGGATTCGTGTCAAAGACGTGTGCCTTGTACGTGTCTCTTACTGACTAACTTGGCTATTTAACTTCAATTGAAAAGCCAAGTATAGCGTCAATTTGAGATTGAAGTGCTATGTTGAACTTGAAGTACTAATTCAAATATCTCAGACCATAGAAATTCGAAAGAGTATTTGAAGGCACATGGAGTAAGGAGTTATTTAGACAAGTCAGAAGAAGTTATAGAAGTTATTTATTTTGATTTGAAATAAGACAAGTGTCATTCTTAGAATAGGGAAGCTACAATCTATGTAGTTAGGAGGTTACTTTTATTTCTCTATAAATATTTGTAAGTTCATTGTAATAAAGGTTGGAACTTGCAAGCACCCTACATATCCTAAGTCCCCAACGTTCGTGGATTGACGGGTCACTATAACATTCCCAACCACATCAATTCCAATACTTTATTTCTTATCTTCACTTTTTTGCATTTTACCTTTTTCTACCATTTCAATTTCTAGCAATTTATCTTTTCATACAATTTAAATAGTTCACTTTATCTTCCACCCATTTACATGCTTTCCTCTACTTTTTTGTCATTTAAATGCCTTTCATATTTTTTTCTCTCTAAATTCATGCATTTCCCTTCTTCTATCAATCAAGTGGTATTTTAGACCATTTTAATTCTTTTTATTGCTTTAAATCTGTGATCAGAGTTATCTATTTATGGGAGAATCCCACATTCGTTTGATTCTATTATTTGTTGTCAGATTTGGTTGTCGGAAACCAAAAATCACCGTTAACAGGAGACCGCTTGCAGCTTGAAAGATGGGAGGTTCAGTGGGATATTTTCTTCTTTGGGTTTTGCTTTGACTAGTTGTGAAAAAAGATTATTTCCATAGTCGGTGTAATCCATTATGATAAAATAATTAGTTGTGTTTGGATATATTAACTAAAAAGCAGCTTTGAGATAACATGTTTTGTTTGGATTGTATAAAACAGTTTTTATAGTGAAGTCAAGGCAAACATCACAATTTTGATTTTAATCAAAATGATTATGATCAAAATGTTTCAAGTGGGAGCTTATCAAAAGTTATTAATGATTTTGATTTTATATTTCATTAATCACTTTCACCCAAAAATGTCAATTTCATCCCAAAATAACTTTTTATTAAAAAATTATTTTTTCAAAATAATTAATCATTCCCAAGCTACACTAGGTTTACATAAGGTTGATTTGGTGCTGGGATTGGATATTGAATGGCAAGTTTAGGGGAGATTCAAGCTAACCTCAATGAGTTGACCAACATATGCTACACTATAGTTGTTCTTGTACATAAACGGATTCCAAAAGCATAAGAGGGTATATATATATATATATAGGTTATCATGTGATTTATACGAAATATCTACTATCATAAACAGTGACTAATTTTTATTAGGGACATGGACAACATTTAAAAATTATCTATTCCCAACTAGGTTTTCTTCATACACATGAGGTGATGACTTGTTTTAGGGAATCGAGTTCGTTACCACTTGGGTCATACAATTATATAAAGCATACAACAATTTATCTTACACAAAATGGTCTAACACTTTTAGTGTGCAAAATGCCAAAGGTTTTGTTCAGGACATATAAGAAATATTTTAGCATTTGATGACAAACATTTTACAATGACAAAATCTTAACCAGAATTTAGGTCACAAAATAAACAATTTGGCAAACAACACAAGTGGCCTAAAGTCCAGCTTGTGTTTGTTCGCAGGCTGGTAGGGGTGGGAATAGGCTAGGCCAAGTTAGGCTCTGACAAGCCTAAGTCTGGCCTGCATTACACTCAAGACCTGAGCCTGGCCTACTTTAAAGTCTAGCCTGACCCGAAAGCCTACTAAAAAGCCTATTTATTAACAAGATATTTAAATATGCCTCCACCTATAAATAAGTCATAGAGCTTCACTTGTAAATAGGCTCGTAGGCCTCTAATGATAAAGAAATTGGTAGTCTTATATTAATAAATAGGTTACTAGGCATTTACAAATAAATAGGCAAGTAGGTCACTAATGGTTAATATGCCTTTACTATCAAATATTATAAATAATGTAAATAATATATTATAGTATCATAATATATTATACTATACATATATATTATGTGTGTGTATGTGTTAAATAGGCCGGCTTGATAGGCCTAGTAGGCTTTTTTAAAGCCTTGAGCTGGTCTCTTTAGCTATATAGGCTTTTTGAAAAGCCTTAACCTGGCCTTTTTACTAAATAGGCTAGGCCGAGCTAGGCCTTGAATAGGCTAGGTTGTAGGCCCCCAACGAGCGGCCTGGCCTATTCCCACCCCTACATGCTGGAATCTGCAAGGCCATTACCGCTTCGAAAAGAAAAGAAGTGTCAATGTTTTACCTAATTAAAATGAAAAGAAGCATGAATATGATATTGGATTGATAATGGTGTTTTAATCTAACTTTTTACCAAACTTAGTCAAAAAATCGAAACTCACCAAATCTGTCAGGTCGCTTTTACGGTGAAGTTTGAGTTTTCGGGGTATACCGATACACCCCATAAGTTACAAGTTTTTCCATGTAAAATCTCATTTTTACCCTCTTCATCAACATATTCTTATCCTCACAACCACCGACCACCACTACCACCACCACACCCCCACCTCTCTGCCACCACCACACCCCCTCCGGCCGACCATGGATACTCAACTCAACCTCCGGGATTCGTCGCGCCTGCTGTCGAGGCGGCGAAGACATCATCCACATCTACGATCTCAAGATGGAGAACTTGTCCAATGGTGTTGCCGGAAGAGCTACCGACATCCGGTTTTCGCCATCGATGTAGGTGGACAGCAGGTCGTCCTCGCTTCCTCGGATTCGATCTCCTCCAAGCCAGCAGTGGAAGATCTGCTGTCATCGGAAGGGGAAGAAGCGCCGCGGATGAACACGGATACGACGGCGGGAGTGAGAGTGGTGGTGGAAGGCCAAGCTTGTTTTGCAACCAACCATGGTCTCTATCAGTGAGCAGGTTTTCAGAGTGGTGGTGGTGGGGGAAACCAGTAGCAATGATAATAACACATTCAAAGCAACCCACCCAGAGATGTCATCTATAACTAAGGCAAACTTTCTCACTTGTGTGTGGATTAATCGTTTGAAGAACGCTCTCGATTGCTTTGTACTCCAACTTCGAAGCCTTCTGAGTGAGCCGAAACGACCTAATGCGAACAACGTCTTTTCCTGCGGCGGTTTTGAATCGGAGCTTAATCTGTCCCTTGGTTTCGGTCTCGCCGGCGACCTTAGGGTCATGATTGAAGGTGTGGCCGGACCTGGAGAGAGAAACAGGGAGAAGTGGTGGTAGCAGAGTGGAGTGGGAGACCAGGAGGCTGCAAGGAGGAAGAGAAACGTGGGCGGCGGCGGCGGCTGCAGCGGCGGTTCTAGGTGGTCTGAGAAAGAGGGGAGTGCATAGAGAGAGGGGGCAAAGTTGTAATCATACTTTTTTGCACTACTGAATAGGACCCGTATATTACATCTAAGTCACGATCGAACGGTCCGACACTTTTTGCTCAAAGTTTGTCTTCCCCTCATACCGGTATAGGGCCTTCTCAAAGGCTTCACCGAAGAATTCACCAATTTGTCAGCTTCTTTTGCCAACATGGTTCACATATATTTGATTATTGAGCTAGATCTCCCACCCACACTGTCGATGTTGGGTTTTCATGTTTACTTCGAAATTGGGGATTGAGTTTAGACCATATAGGAAGAAAGCAAATTTGGCATGCTTTGTGAAAGCAACAAACATGGAAGTCCAAAATC
This sequence comes from Echinosophora koreensis, assembly GCA_035048595.1. NCBI lineage: Eukaryota > Viridiplantae > Streptophyta > Magnoliopsida > Fabales > Fabaceae > Echinosophora > Echinosophora koreensis. Next base: position 475,940 of record JAPCYP010000069.1, read on the forward strand.
AAACAAAGTTGAAAAAGCGGACGCGGATACTTTTGTCCCACTTTGTTTGTGCTTGCTTGTTTAAGATTTTGAGTAACCAAACTTGATTTATAGTAGTGCAGGAAGCAATTTTTACGTCTGCTAAAAGTGCTTATTAATGACTTAAAAAAGCTAGACGTTATTTCAGCAGGCGTTAAAAGTGTAACTTTTAACGTCTGTTGTCAACAGACATAAAAGTTTAGATTTAACGTCTGTTATTTAGTTTAACAGAGGTTAAAAGTACTACTTATAACGTCTGTTGTTTTAAACAACAAAAGTTACAAGTATTTTTTTTTTATTTAAAAAGTACTTTTAACGTCTGTTTAATAAAGAACAGACGTTAAAAGCAATTTTTTTTTTAAAAAATTTCTGCTACAATATATCCCTTCCCCCCAGCTATCCCTGCATTCACTAAACATTCTAGAATACAGAATATGCACACGTTACAGAATTTGCACACACTCAAATTTAGCAAAAAAGGGCCTCATTAAAATCTTATGATGCAAAACCCTCCTTAGGGATAAAAATATCATTAAGGAAAAAGAGTACCCTTAAATTTTATTAAAAGAAAAAGAAAATAAATACAAAGAATCAATGGGGGGACAAAAAACCAAAACCCATTGATAAAAAAAAAACATAAACCTAAATTTTGGCCAACCATACTATTAGCTTCTAAGTATATAAATGTAAATTCATATACAAGTTAACTACACATCTTCTAAGTATTCAGGAGGTATTCCTTCTACTCCTTTTTCTACAGCATACTTAAAGAATAATTCTGCAAATCGCATCCTCAAGTCTTTAATATCTCCTTTATAAAGAGGATATTGATTGCTAAAAGCCTGCACAAGTTTAAATAACAGAAACACTAACTCAAGTCATCACCAAAACTAAAATATATAATTAAATAAGTTGTTTAAGTGATTACATTCCTCCATCCCTCGGTAATAGATGTGGAGACTATGTTAAGCATATGATGCATCACATAATAGCCACACAACCAACAGTCTAACTGACGTCGAGACTACAAAAGAAATGAAATTTAATGTCAATTAAATATACATATATATTAGTAATTATTAATTACTATTTAATAAACTAACAACCTTGAGGATAATCCATTAAGGATTTTCTTTTGCCTTAGAAGTCCTACTTCTTCTGTTGGTGCAACTCATGTTGTTGGGTTTTCATGAGATTATCCTCTTTTAAAATCAAATCTCAAGGCGGAAGAAAACCATCCCATGGATCGCGCATTACAAACATGAATCACAAAGGGCTATTAGCGTTTACCTCTTGAAGCGTGCTTTTCCTTTTTATCACCAGTGCCACGAAAGGGCAGCACCTCTACTCAGTCCACGCGAGCAAATGGGCGTCGGAGCTATGCGTCTTATGCTAGCTGACGGCTACGGGGAGACACGGTTAGCCAGACTAAGTTAGAGGGGAGAGCACTTCTATTTATAAGTTGGCAGCTCCCTTTAACCTAACTGCTTACCCTATTGGGCTTTGTACACTACAAGCCCAATTGTCCTTATATTAATTAAATATGTAACTGCTCCGCATTTGCTCTATGCGTGTGACCCTATAGGCTCCCACTAAGTTGGCAATAATATTAAATATTATAAAAATATCAAATATTAATTATAATATTAAATATTATAAATAATGAGCGGCATCTAGCAATGCATCATTACTACCCAATTAGCGAGAGTATCGGTGATCCGATTTTAGACTTACCGCGACCAAAATTTACCATGTAGTAAATGTCCCTTCGTCCATATGTCTTAATTGAACATAAGGCATAAGAGTGTCATCCTTGTTATATTCAATTATTTATTCCTCGATCCCCAAGTAGACGTGTAATTACAATCGGGCCCAATATCATATATTGGCCCACTTCCGCGTGGCCACGCATATTCACATCTCACTCTATCGAGGGGCCCAAGACATTACCCCTGTTATGTAGGAGGGACGAATCCTGTCTACATCACTCACACTCATCAACATGATTTATTGCAAGCCCAATAACTACCTTTATGATCACCCTGTTACGCGTGACGTTTGATAGCATTAAAGCCTACAACTCCTCATGTAGGAATCGTAGTGACTTCAAGTCGAAGGACTACTTCACTGTGGTCGCCATGAGAATACTTATGACATTTACATAACTATTATGAAGTATTCTCATAGTGGGTCATCCGGTATAAATATTACTCCTAATATTTATACCTGTGTGACGACTTGATATCACATATCCATGACCCGTGAGATTTGGTCATCAGTCTACTCACACAATAATCTCTATGTATTATTATCGTCCTAATTAACAATAATACTCGACTATGGATATTTAAGAATAGCGTTCTATTATTCAATAAGGTCTCACGATTAAGTCACGCACTTAATATCTCATTGATTGAACTGCCTATTCTAAGGACTTTATTATGCTATAAACTAATAACATAATAAATGAATGCCTTATTCATATATCAAATATATGATCAAATTCATGATACAAATGATGATTTATTCAAAATAGATTGGCCTCTAGGGCTTACACCAACACATGCTACATGCCTTCAGCGCGCTATCATAAACAAAATATTCATGTCAATTAACCAATTCATCATGTGTGTAATAAAATAAAATCAAATGTTACAAATTAAATTAAATAGAATATTAATTACTTACGTATTGATAGGTTCCACCACCTCCTTCGGGGTCTCATGGTGGAGAGAGCATAAGAATATGGCAGTATGCCTAGACGGATGAAGTATGAGCAACTGTCAATGATCATGCATTATGTAGGGTGCCATATATATTTCTTTCCGATCACCTCCCACTAAGCGTCCAATGTATGAACTGACTTTATGGTCAACTGACAAAGAAATCATTGCAGCCTCTCAACTAGAGGACGATGCAGATACCTAAGATATGAAATAAGTGGATGTTAATTACATAATATATTGAAATTGAAATGAATTATAAAATTTAAATAAAATATAAAAATTAAATAAATTATAAAATTAAAATGTACTTACGTGCACCAAATACTCACAACCGTGCTAGCTAGCCACTCGTCATCTTTGCAAAAGTGCCTAAGATCATCACCACATAATTTAAAAAGTAATTGTTGATTTGTGCGTGCCCCCCATCCATCGTGTTCCAACGGGCATTCAAAAAGCTCGTACGGATAATCTTCACCAAGAGAGAACATACGAGTGATGGGACACTGACGAAGCGACATCGGCTTTGCCTTCAATTGTAAATAAAGAAAGTATAGAAGTAGTTGAGAATAAAAAAACATAAGTAATTAATTGAGAAATATGATCATTATGAATATACCTGCCGGGACAACTCGAACTCTCGCTGCGCCAACTCAAGCTCCCGTCGTTTCACCTCAAACTCCCGCTCCTTCTGTGACAAGTCATCCACCTCCACATGTGTCTTTTGACTGCTCTCTTTTGTGCTCACATGTGAAGGTTGGGCAACTCCCACTGTGTCATGGGAACCCATGGAGGAAAGCTCATGTATAAGCATCTGCTTGAAGGATGGGTTTGATAGGAAGTGGCTCATCAGCTGATCTATAAAGGTCGGGTTAGCAATGAGCTCCTGTTTAACCTTTTCTCTAAGCTCCTCCCTATCGAGCGCCTTCTAGACCCACCTACTTGAAGCGCATGTGCCATAAAATTTTTTGATGCCCACCGTCCCTGGAACAACAATCACCCGACCAGGGTGGTCGCCTTTGCCTAGGGCAGTGATCAAGATATCTCGATGTCCATGTGGGATGAATGAGCCCTGGGAGCATTTTTCCTTAAGCTCCTCCTATAATGAAGAAATTAAAAAAGTGTAAGACAATGTGTTAAAAATATCAATATATACAAATATCAACTAGAAATGCAGTTAGTTTGTTACTTACAATCTTTTCTGCCACAGTGTGTGTGGTTTCAGCTTTAAAATCTCCTTCTTTTGTCCTTCGACCCTCCACCCAAACATCCTCGCATGCGATAGGAGACGGAGAATCAACAACTGTGTCCTCAGGCACCTCTCCAGCTGCTAGCCTCTCATTCAGCTTCTCCTGCCTCTCCCTCAACTTATCCGCCATCATCTCCTTAATCTTAGTGAGATACCCACCCTGAGACATGGTGTGGGTATGAATGTTCTTTGCTTGATACCAGTTACCTCTTTCCCTAGCCTGTTAAGACAAAAACACATAATAAATTTAGCTAAATAAATTTTCTTTACTTAAATGTACTCTAAAATGGATAAGTAAATTAACTTCAACTAACTAGAAATGAAGGTGTATGCCGGCTCCTAACAAAACTATCCCACGTCTCCTTATCAAGGTACTTGTAAGTTATAAAAAGATCTTTGGGGTTCCTCTTTCTGAATACGTAATGCCTAGTCAGATCGTGCTTAAACCCCTTCCAATGCTTAGCCGAAAGTGAAAGCCATTTCGCCCTATGCGCTTCCGTATTCGGCATGGTCCACGCTATATACACAATAAATGCATAACAAAAAGGAGAAATTAGAACTCAAATAATTGTTTAATAATGTACATCAAAAGAGTGTAAAAGTAAAATACGTTGATAGCCTCCTAAATCTGATCCTTCACGTTCTGTGCCACGTGTTCCCATTCATCATATAGGATGCTAGTATGCTCTTTAGCTTCCTTAGCCACCCGAGTTGTAAATTGCTTAGAAAAGGGTCCCTGGGGAGTCAGTTTATCATCAAACCAGACCTCAAGCTTCTGACCACTGAGCCTAGACTTGTCTAACTTTTTCAGACTAGTGGCTGCTCTACCCCTTTTTTTCTTACTCTGTGATGCCTGTTTGGACAAATAAATATTAAATAAATTAGAGGGTTAGGTATAGCATGGATAAATAAAGAATATGAACCTAATTAATTAACATTATATGTATAAATAAAACTTACACTATCACTAGGCGTATTCGCCACTGACCCCTCCCCTGCCTGAGGGATGTCAGCCCTCTGTGGTGCCTATTTGGACAAAAAATATTAAATTAGAGGGGGTTAGGTATAACATGGATAAACAAAGAATATGAGCCTAATTAATTATTAAGTTATATATATAAATAAAACTTAAACTATCAATAGGTGTAGGCTCCATCGACCCCTCCCATGCATTAGGGATGTCTGCTGAATCCATGTGTATGACTATTAAGAAAAAATTTAACAAATTAGGTTATTTGAACATGGATAAATAAAGATAAAGATAAATAAACATGGATAAATAAAAATAAATCTAAACTAACATGGGTAAATAAAACATTAGCCCTAAAAGAACAAAACTCACACTATGTTCAAGTTTAATTTAGCTATATCAATATCCCTTCGTGATGATCATCACGAGTGGCATGTACATCATCCACTATCAAAAAAAAAATTTCATCCACCTGTGTTTCCTCAATGATAGTAGGCATGTTTGTTGAGAAAGAAAGAGTCTTAGGAATATCAAGAGTTGAATCTTGATTTTATCACTACCATTATGCATGCTTTTTCCTTGGAGAACCACAGACAACCTTTTGTTAGAAGGATCAGTGATGTAAAACACTTGTTTTGCTTGGGAAGCCATGATGAAAGGCTCATTTGTATGACCTAACTTGCAAAGGTCTACCAATGTAAACCCCCATTCGTCGGTTTGTATTCCACCTTTATTGTCAACCCACTTACATTTAAAAACGGGCACCGTAAGCTTAGTGTAATCAAGCACCCAAATCTCTTCAATGACTCCAAAGTAAGGTATCAGTTCAATAACGGGGTTTGTATCTTTTGAACTAGAGAAGTGCATTAATTTGGCCACGATCATAACCCTACTATTTTGCATGATACTCTTGTTATCTTGTTTCCTTTGTATAAAAGGAAAAGTTATCGATGTCGTATCCGCTCCAACATATGACATTAAAGCTAGGCCCATATGCTAGCCATTTTAATTCGTCAAAGGTAGTACTACCATCCTTCAGGATTTCTTCCTTAAACCATTGTAAGAAAGTCTTGTTATGCTTGTTCAACAACCACTTTTCGTTCATTCGAGGGTTTTTTTTTCCTTTTCTTTTCTTTTATGCTCACAAAAGTAAGGTTGAACAAAATTGATGTTATTCAATATATACAATGTGCTTGAAGCACTTCCTCCCGACCCTTGCTCTTAATCATTACACCATGTGTACCCTTACCTTGACATCTTCTCTCATCATGATGAGGCTTAGGAACCCCTATAGGACCCATGTTAGAAAGGTAGTCGGAACAAAACTCAATAGCTTCTTCTACAACGTACCTTTGAACAATAGATACTTCGGGACGGTGTGGATTCTTCACATACCCTTTCAAGATCTTCATGTATCGCTCAACTGGGTACATCCACCTCAAAAAACGGAGCCACATAATATAATCTCCCTCACTAAATGAACAATTAAGTGAACCATGATGTTGAAAAACAAAGGAGGAAAATACATCTCCAATTGGCACAAGATTGTAGCAGCCTCAACTTCCAACTCATCCAACATATGGGGGTCAACGACTTTGCTACATATAGAATTGAATAATGAGCACAACCTAGTAATGACATGTCTCACATTTTTAGGAGCAAGACAACGAATAGCCACGGGCAGAAGCTGTTGCATCAAGATGTGGCAATCATGATACTTTAAGCCAACTAATTTGAGATCACTTGAGACAAGCCTCTTGACATTTGAAGAGTAACCATGTGGAACTTTGATGCCCTGAAGACACTCACAAAAACTTTGTCTCTCCTTTTTTGACAAAGTATGACATGCTGGAGGCAAATATGTCTGCTTACCATCTTCAACAACTGGAGCTAACTGCTCTCGTATACCCATCGCAACGAGATCAAGACTAGCATTCACACCATCCTTTGTTTTGCCCTGAATGTTAAGAAGCATCCCGATTACACTATCACACACATTTTTTCTCCACATGCATCAAATCAATACAGTGTCTGACATCAAGCTTGCACCAGTATGGAAGATCAAAGAATATCGACCTCTTCTTCCATATGTTTTTCTCAGTAGCCTTAGCCTTCTTTTTGGCCTTGTCGAAAATAACATTGATGTGCTTCACTCGTTGATAAACTTGCTCTCTATTTAAGGCCGTCGGAGCATTTTCAGTCTCTTGGCATCCATTAAAATCTTTTTTCATCTTACGATATGGGTGATCACGTCTAAGAAATCTCCGATGCCCAAGGTAAGTCGTCTTCCTTCCATGATGCAACTAAGTGTAGCATGTGCCTTATTCACATATAGGGCTTGCTTTATGCCCCTTACCCAGACAAGTTCCCGAATGCTGGAAAGTCATTGATGGTGCAAAATAACATGGCACGCAGCTTGAAAGTCTCGTGAGAATACCCATCAACTACATCAACAGCTTCGACCCACATCTTTTTCAAGTCTTCAATCAAGGGACTTAGATAAACATCTAAGTCACTTCTCGGTTGCTTTAGGCTCGAAATCATCATAAATAACATTATGTATTTGCGCTTCATGCACAACCAAGGAGGTAGGTTGTAAATTATCAAGGGAACATGCCATGAATTATGAATACTTCTTAAGTTACCATATGGATTCATTCCATCCGTAGCAAGTCCATGCCTTAGGTTTCTTGGCTCATCGGCGAAATCCAGAAACAAAGTATCAATCTTTTTCCACTGCACAGAATCAGCCGGATGGCGAACTTGTCCATCACGTTTCCTCTCATCATGATGCCATCTAAGATTCTTTGCATCTTTCACATTAGCAAACAATCGCTTGAACCTTGGAATTATCGGAAGATACCACAACACCTTCGCAGGAGGACCCTTTTTTTCACTTCACAACTCGAATCATCAAGATCATCACCATCCTTCACTTTGTAGCGTGATAACCCACACTTAGGGCAATCGTGCATCTCTTCATAATCACCCGTGTACAATATGCAATCACTGGGGCATGCATGTATCTTCTTATACTCCATGCCCATCGGACACAATACCTTCTTGGACTCATAGTTACGGTCAGGCAATGTGTTGCCCTCTGGAAGCAAGTCTTTCAACAATTCATGCAATTCTGTGAAGCTTATTTTATCGCTCCAACCATTTCTCACTTTCACACAAACCAATTTTAACACCGCCGACAACCGTGTATGAGTAGTACACCCCGGATACAAAGGCTTATCCGCATCACTGCACAACCTTTCATACACATGTGCTCGCTGAAAAGATTCTTGTCCAATATCATGGATCATGTCCTCTACTCGATCATCCTCCATATCTACGTTAACATCCTCACTTTGGGAGACACTTGGCTTATTACTTAACAACACATCACCATGCCATATTCATCTTGTATAATTCAAGCAAATCCTAAAACAAATAAGATGAGTACGTATATCCTTGACCGCACATTTCTTCTTATTCAAACATTTGACACAAGGACAACATAACATTCCTTTACTTTTATGAACATTCCTTTGAGCAAATTCAAAAAACTCTTCTACTCCCTTCAGATACTCATCACTTGTGTGTTTACAAACTATCCAACTACGATCTATCGCTAGATAGGTTCTGTAGATATACATACATATATCCAATATAAGCACAATATGGGAGATTTGGAAAAGCGTAAGTATTTTAAAACCTAACAACTATATATATACCCCACTACACTCTATCCCTCTTTGAAAACCTATTGGAAAACCTAACAACCATATATACACACCACTATCTAAATCAACGTTTCGTATGCAAAGCAGACATAACAAAACATCGGCTTATCAAATGAAAAAGAATGATCCAAATGAAATAGATCTTGGGAACACACATTAAGTATTTAAATGTGATAGGACAAAGCTAAAGGACTAATGACATTTTACAATTATGGAAAAAACATTTCATGTGATAGGACAAATGAAATATAATATTGCTTCAAGTTAGAGGACAAAGCTCAAACATAGATAATGTTCAACACTTACCAAAATGGATTTCCCGTTACGGAAATCATATTAAAGAAAAGGTTAATTTTGAAGGCAAATCAATAATGTGCCATGATACTATGTATAGTAGAATTCCCATTACTCTTCAACATTGTTTCACATTAAATTTCCCATTACGGAAAATTAACATTAAATAATTAAATCATTCATAAATATAATAAAGCACATGACATACATGATACAACCACAATAACCATTTTCTTATACTATGATCTCTGTTTATAGCAGAGATGGACAGTAATATCGAGTTGGCATTGTTCTTCATTTCACTAACTATTCTAACTCTTTTTGTTTCATTTGCTAACAGAAAGTAAACAAACATAAAGCAAACAAACAGAAAAAGAACAGGGTTACGACATTACGCGTTCACAAAGAGGAGAAGGAGAATAGGGCTCGCGATTTGAATGGGAGACGAAGTTGTGGCAGAGGCTCTCGCATGGTGGTGGGGAGAGGAGCTCGCGTGGTGGCCGCCATTGTGGTTGCTAAGAGTGAGAAAGACAAAGAGAGTTAGGGCTTGCAAGAAAGAGTGTGAATTTGAAAGAGAGAGAGAGAGAGAGAGAGAGAGAGAGAGAGAGAGAGTATGTACCTCGAGGTGGTGGCGGAGAGGAACTCGTGGTGGTGGTGGTGGTGATCACTAAGAGAGGAAGGGTTAGGAAGAGTGAAAGTGATGAAGAAGGAAGGCGCGCGAGTAACGTATAGTTTCTTAAAATTTGAAATCACTTTTAACGTCTGTTGTTTAAACATTAGACGTTAAAAGTGATTTAAATGATCCTAATAATTACACTTATGCCACCGCCTCCTTTTTAACGTCTACTTTTAATATGACAGACGTTACCCTTGCTTATTTATTACATATTTTCCACTAGTGTTAGTTAAAGTGAAAGTGATTTGGGGATGTTGCATCGTTGTTTATTTAAGATTTTAATTAAGTCAAACTTGATTCTAGGTTAGTAAAAGTGATTTTAGGAATTTGAGGATATTTGTTTACAAAATTTTGGCAAAAAAATAATTGTGGGTTAGGTATAATTGATTTTAAGAGAAACAAGAATGTATAACTTTTGCGCCGAATAGAATTGATTCTAGGTATATAACCCACAAAATTCTTTATATTTACCCCTTAAAAGTGATTTTACTTTATCATCCAAATACAATTAATTCTTCTAAACTCACTTTTAAAATTTCATTATCAAATACAAATCAATTTATTTTTACTTCGATATTTTTTGGAATCAATTAATTCTTTCAAAATCAATTCTATCAAAATCTAAATCAATTTTAGAATCAAATTGTTTGATTACGTACTTCAGTCGAAAAAATTGATTTTGAGTTAGATAGAATTGATTTTAAGAGAATCAATAATTTTTAGCTTTTTATCGAATAGAATTGAGTGTACGAATGAAACTCACAGAATTTTTTATATTTACACCTCAAAAGTAATTTTACCATATCTTCCAAATAAAATCAATTTTAATTATAAACTCGTTTTTAAAATACCATAATTGCCAAACACAATCATTTTTTTAAATTTCAATTATTTTTAGAATTAATTCTTTCAAAATCAATTCTATCAATTCTAAAACAAACGGAATCTCAAATTATGCGATACATGTGATCCACATAGCACTATGACCGGAGGTAGAGCCTTCCTCAGCCATATATGTACTCAAAATAGTTTCATCGCAATAAAAATGAATTGCAGCCAGACAGACTTTTATTTGTAATGTCAAGCATTTTAATCATGTAGTTACCACTTGTAGAGACCTTATGACCTAGCTAACCACTACCTTTAGTTTAAAATTGTGTAACAATTCAAAATTTGTACCCAAAAAAATAATTTCTATATTTAAAATACATCAAATATAGTGTCGCCTCAACTCCTATCCAGCCTTAAAGCAAATTTTGAGGTAAGGTCTTTTTAAAACTAATGATAATATTTTATTAAAATTATTATATTTTTAAATTAAATTTTATCTTTCAAGTTTTTTGAGATGCAAAAATTTGTTATTAAATTATTGTAATTGATTTTGTTTAACACTTCTTTTTCAGTCGATAATAAATTAAATCCATTTATTCTTTGTTTAGATATTGTTAATCTTAGATTCTTAGATGAGATTTATTAATTTTATTTTCGAAAAACTTCTTTCTGTTAAGGCAGCAATCACGAAAATTATTAATATTATTAAATAAGCAATATATGCATTTAGAACATAATAAAATCTTCTTATATAATTAAGTATGTAAATTGGTGTATCATTTTCTATTTGTATAATTTCTCTTAAAAAATGTAGTTCTAAAACTATATCTAATCCATCAATATCGAAGTTATCGTTTAGTTTCGAATAAACTAATTCAAATTTTCGAGTTGTCATTTATGTATTTTAAAGTAAAAGCAATGAAAATTCAGATTAAAGAAACTATAAATCAAGATGTGACACCTAGTTTTAATTAACACTAATTATAATGATTAAAGTAGGGATTTTCACAAATCATTTTCGAAATGTCTCCTCTGAAAAAATGAAGATTTGTTTGAAATCGGAAAACCTGATAAACAGTTTATAACGTCAAAACTTAATTCAAACCAATTTCTTGGTCTCTGGTCTTACATCAACTGCCAGGGGCGGAAAAATTAAATAAAAAGACTTCATTCGTAAATAAAGACTTAGAAAATTATAGATACAGTAATCCGAAATTGATTTTCATATGTACGTGGAAATTTTCATTAGTAAAATAAAATAAACATAAAATCATAAAAACAGGAAACTGACATCACGACTGATATATCAAAGTTTCCCTTAATATATATACAACACAAAATAAAAGGGGATTCTCAAGAATATCCCTGAAGCACGGGATCCTCCAAAAAAAAGCAAAAGTCCACACGATGCATCATCAATCATCCGTCATCTCGGTCCCACGTACCATATGGCCATCAGAATCAGCTACTCACATACATAAGAAGAAAGAAGAAACTCATATGGAGGTAAGATTTTATGCCAAGCTCATAACGTAGATATGGGTATACGGCGACAATCAATCAATCAAGTGGATACATATAATTAAGGGAACTTTTATAAAATACATATATACGATTTCAGAAAAACCTGAGACTTGAATGCTTGCCTAAGACATCGACCATGGAGAGGCGGCGACCGGCATGCTTACCGTGGTGAAGGCACGTTTTTCGTGCGGCGGAGCTCGACCAGACGCAGCAGGGACGCGGCGATCGAAGCTTGGGCGGACCGGAAGCCATTCCGGAGGTTCACGAACGGCAGCGTGGCTGGACTGAGGTGGGGGCTGATATGCTCGAACAAGGTGGAAGGAGGAAGACTTGGAGTTTTGGTGAGAAGAAGAAGATGAAGAAGTGTGGGTTTGGGTTCTGATGAAGAAAAACATGAGAGAAGAGAGAGAGGAGAAAAGAAAAGGAAAGAAAGAGAGGAAGGGAATGTGAAAAAGTGGAGGAACAAGGGCCAGGGAAAAATAAACATAAAACTAGTCTCTTTTATTTTTCTGATGCATGAAAAAATTTCTTTTAGAGACTATGAAAATAGTTTTTCTTTAGCCAAAATAATTTTAGATGGTATTTTTTCTAAACAAAGAATAATAGTGTAATGTTATTGTCTAGCAAGCGTGCATACACTGCAATAGCACAGTGTTAACATACCAAATAAAATATTTTTAAATGAGTAAATAAAATTACTCAAACCAGCAACATAAAAATAAACAAGAATAATTATTCAAATAATTAATCACTCCAATAAATAATTAAACATATAAGCAAAAATTGGGATGTTACAACACTACCCCTCTTACAAAAATTTCGTCTCGAAATTTGATATATTTCAAAAGTGATATGGTTACTATTCTTATGTCTACACGTGTATATCCCACATAGTAATTCCAGTGGCAACGACCCAAGATATTTTGATTGAAGTAATCTACTTCACTCGAAGTTCTTTCGCCATTCTATCTTTTATCTTAACAAAGAAAGACTCCTACAACAAATCTCCATTTAAATCCGAAATTAACATAGCTTGCATCCAATCCTATAACCGTATGCAATTAATTCAAACTTAATCTACATCAACAATACTTACAATAATTGTCCACCTTCACAATTCCACTCTATTGACATCACCAATCTCTATCCATAGTTAAATAACTAATAAGCATACCATCACCACACTTATACATCCTGAACTATCATTAATTTTCTCATCGCGACTCTATGCATATTGTTTCATCATTATACTTAATAAACTATATTAAAATTAATACCTAAGTATCAAGAGACCTCAAATATTGTAATTTACAACCAACAAAATGGGGCAGCACTAGGGCAGTTTCCTCACTATTTTAATACCAATATAATCCTTTTATAACTTCTTACTCTTACATTTATCAAGCTTCATAGCTTCCTAACGCCAAATAAATGAATTCCCATATCTCAATCACAACTAATCACCAAAAGTCCCACAAAGAGATTATCCTACAATAGATATAGGTCCGTGCAGAAGACGTACATTACCCCATAAACTAAACTCAACCCTATAAAAACACAAGGTTCATAAAATATTCATTCCAAAACAGAATTAGGAACACGTAAGTAGGCATTGATCATGCATTTCCCTCAATTCTCATGTATCTCCATCAATCATTAATCATTGCTTAAGGTTATACCTAAACTTATCCGAGTGGTGTCTTTAACATTGAATCAACACTTAACATTTATTATACATCACAAGTCAGCACAATTTGAAGCATTATACGTATCCTATAATATATTCAAACTTAACTCCTCACTAAGAATTATACTTTGACTCCTCTGGATAAGTTCTACACCCATAAAAAGTTGTTCTCCTCAATGACAAGAACCTAATCTCATTGAAACAGTACGATTTGTACTCTCCACCTTATTGCCTTTTTAAAATTGAATATATCTGCAATCCCATATAGCCACCCAACCTCATAAAAAAATTCTAAGCATTCAATCTCCCAAGAGACTCCCACAACTTCAATCCAAATAATCCTCATTCCAACATTCCTTATTCCTTTAAACGAAAGAGACAAAATTAGTACCTAAGGTATCCAAGACTTGCACCTCATGAAATTCTTTTACGCTATCAAACTCAAACCCAACATAATTTCTTCAACATTTTACCCAATACAATTTAATTCAAACAATTTATAACTTAGGGGATAAGCACCAATTAAAGGAAATGGACAAACTTCATGAACAATTTACACAATAATCATTCATACAATACAGCCAATCCAGGAACTCGTACGAATTCGTCACATAGCACTAGACAAAGTCCTAATTTCAAAATCACATAATTCACATAGATAGATAAAATAAAACAATTATGAGCAATTTATAATAATAACAAACTTCATATAATTTAACTTATGCATTTTTCCTAAACATACACCCCAAGATCTGCATTAATCCCAGTCCTCTGATTGTTCCAACACAGTCACTCAGCAAGCCTTCCAATGATTGCATGGTCTATTCAGACTAGCCATCAGTCTAAGAATGATAAACTTAACTCATCCTCAACTTCGTTCTAAGGCTTCATGCAGACTTCACTCAAAATCGAAATATAAACCTTGTATCTCGATTCGAAATGATACTGGAAGATACTCCAAACTTTATAAAAGGTTCGATAAAACATTTCTCATACAACAAGAAAGAATAAACGTAGCTGGCATTTTTAAAAGAAGAATTTTGAGACTAATCAACAAAAGACAAATCTCATCAGATGAATGATGAAACAATATTTTTAGAAATTTGAAGGGAAACTTCTCAAAAGAATCAATATTCTTTACTTTCATAAGAAAGTACAAAGAAGAATCTACTAAGTAGAAGGATAAATGAATATTCAGTATGCAAAAAGAATCTTCAATAGGTTCTTGGGAGTAAAAATGCGTTGTACAGACACATATTTACAATCATGAGTCTACTAAAGTTCCTCTCTCCACGAGAACTTCAATTGGATCGAAAAATATCAATAATGAGTTGTTTGTGATTTCAAGAAAATTGAAGCTATAAAATGAGACATCAATGAAGGTAAGTCTAACTTTAAGATCAGACTGAATCACTTCTATCTAGAAATAGAGGTGTTTAGAGTAATTTGACTAAGAAATCTAGGTTCCCAAAAATTCGTACAACTTACGACTCAATGAGAAAAAGTCATAATGAATTTCGAAATAAGAGTGGAACTGTCAGGTCAATGGGTGGTCATGAATACGGTTAACTCAATTGTCTACTAAATTTAACGGTGAACAAGGAGACAGTTTGGATCATAATTTATAAACATCATGCTGTCATATATTTATCTCTAGAGCGGCCACTCAGGACTCAACAAAAGAACATGGAGTCGCAAACCTTGCCATCCATTTCGGGCAGCTGAGGGACGGAAACAGCTCCAGCAGCAGTCCTACCACCACGACTTGATGATGTCTCAAATTTGTCCTCGAATTTCATAAATTGTCCCATTTGTGTTGCGGCCAGGTGAGCATAGCATATAAGAGTAACAATAGAAATGACAGTGGTACTCCTCTGATACACATAGGATAGAGAATGAACAAGTTCCTGAAAGTCATCCGGGAGAAGCCAATCTCATCTAACAGAACATGATAGTGTGTAGGCCTAGTGGTGCCTATCATTCTGGCATGAGCACATAAGTACAAATCATAATTTCGAAGATGACAAACTTTATTATCAATTATAGTTCCAGGAGGACCAATTCCATGTCAAATCATCTCTAACAACTCAAAACTCAAAACACCGATTCAAGGTTATCGTTCTACTAATCCATCAAATACTTAGGATCACTCATAACATCAATAACGCGGTTTATAACACTAATATAATCATTACACCTTTAAATTTACTCGTCATCTATAACTCCAACAGATAACCCTCTTGAAGGATCAATTAAACACTAAAACTTCCTCAGACTCACACTAAAATCCTAAAATTCAACTCAAATCCAAAAGTAACAATAAAATTGAGAAATTACAATATTATTGTTAAGAGCTTCAAAATATAAATTAGGATCCACAAATCAAACCTAATTTAACTTTAACTTATGAACCAAAGTCAAAATACTTAGTTATGAATCTATCTAACCTTAATGCTAACTATAGTCCTCGAATCCATTGGTACTCCAACAACAAAACATCCATTAAGGTTTTAATTGAAACCCTAAGTATACCACAACAAAGATAGGGATACACTAAATCCATCCAAGCAATAGAAGTGTGAAAATCAAATACTAATTCTGATCAAAATTATCATCACTTAACTTTAATCCACAATAAAATAAATATTTCGAATCACTTAATCCTCCACAAACTATTAGTTACCATAAGGTAGCCAATAAGTCTAACACCATACGATCAATCTCTCACAAGATCTTAGATCTAAATATCTTATCTCATTCTAAAACAATTCAAATAATTCACACAAACATAGAGATCACACAGAGAAGACGCAGTCTGGTCATAACCTCAGATTCGGTTAGGCTCGACTGCTCTGATACCATAATGTGACGCCTAGTTTTAACTAACCCTAATTATAATGATTAAAGTAGGGATTTTCACAAATCATTTTCGAAATATCTCCTCTGAAAAAACGAAGATTTGTTTGAAATCGGAAACCTGATAAAAAGTTTATAACGTCAAAACTTAATTCAAACCAATTTCTTGGTCTCTGGTTTTACATCAACTGCCAGGGGCGGAAAAATTAAATAAAAAGACTTCATTCGTAAATAAAGACTTAGAAAATTATAGATACAGTAATCCGAAATTGATTTTCATACGTACGCAGAAATTTTCATTAGTAAAATAAAATAAACATAAAGTCATAAAAACAGGAAACTGACATCACGACTGATACATCAAAGTTTCCCTTAATATATATACAACACAAAATAAAAGAGGATTCTCAAGAATATCCCTGAAGCACGGGATCCTCCAAAAAGAAGCAAAAGTCCACACGATGCATCATCAATCATCCGTCATCTCGGTCCCACGTACCATACGGTCATCAGAATCAGCTACTCACATATATAAGAAGAAAGAAGAAACGCATATGGAGGTAAGATTCTATGCCAAGCTCATAACATAGATATGGATATACGGTGACAATCAGTCATCAAGTGGATACATATAATTAAGGGAACTTTTATAAAATACATATATACGATTTCAGAAAAAGCTGAGACTCGAATGCATGCCTAAGACATCGACCTAACTTTGCTCCATGGAGACTATTGTTGTCATAGTGTTCTATCGAGATAGCATTCAGGCAATATGCGTAAACAACTCGGTGCACAAGTCCCGATTGGAGCACGCTAACAGCCATCTCCGCGGTCCTTTCACATGAGAGTACTTAACATCTGAATAATATTTAGTTCAGTGGAGTTTCAAGATAGCCCTGTTGTCCAGGCCTCCACCGGCACCGGTGATGCATACACCGGACCATTGGCAGGATCCACGCCTGACTATCCCCGAGGTCTCCGTGGCCCCCACATGGTCCCCTAATATCCTATAAATAGGTGTCTATGCCTCTAGAACGACAACGACTATGATTAGGTTGGAATGTTGTCTGAAGACACGAGGCTGGAACTAATACGTTCCAAAGCGTCGGTATCAATATAAAAACAGTTATTGGTAAGAATCGGGCTCAAATAGACCATTAGCCAAAATTACCTTCTTTAACTCAAATTCATTTGGATACTTTAAACTAAAGCTTACTTAGGCTAAAATTAATTATTTAAGAGTACGAGCATCGATAAACTGATTGGACTCGATAAATTACCATTTTGACTCACTTTGGATAAAATACATAATAATAGTTGCAAATAATATTTGGTGCTTTAAAATTAAATAAATTCATAACTTTATAACATCCAAGGACGAATAATTTGAAATTCCTCAACTATTCAATAATTTAGCATATTCATTCCAAAAATTTCTCAATACCGTATAATAAATTAGTTTCGAGCCCAAGACTTAACAAAATATAAATAAGGATAAACCTTAATGTTGAATTAATAAATTCAAGAGGTAAAATTTGATACCAACTAAAAATATAACCAACACCTCCCGAATCTAAATTCGGAAACAAATGCACATCACAACAAGTCCCTAAGCGACTTAACTATCGGACATAAGGCTTATACTTAGAGCCCAGTTACTTGGAATTATATCCAATGCTTAACGTATGCGAGTTACAGAGATAAGTAAGATTATCGAATTAGAACCTTACGCCAATTCAACTAGATCCAATTTAGCACAGCGGTAAATTAAATCTAAACAGATATAACAAGATATAAGATCCTAAAATCATACAGATAATCACAACATTAAAATATTAAGCAAGCATGCTAAGATAATTCTCAATATTCCTAAGCAGTTATATTAACCCGCATATACCCCAAACTACACCTAACATATAATCTTCCGCCACCTTTTAAGGCATTCGGAAGTTATTCTGGAACTTCACAACTATGCAGTCAGCTCCAATTAGTTCCCAGAAAGTAATTCCTGCTTCCCTAAAGCAAGCACGAACACGGAAAACATCCCAGAGAGCCCGATCCAAGCACAGAAACAACTAGACAAAACACTAAATTAATTTTCTCAACATCAACACTATAAATATAACTCATTAACATATTTAATTTCAAAATTCAAATCTGAAATCAAAGACTTAGGGTTTGAGATTGCGGACAACTTGGGGTTTCTTGAAGATTGATAAAGGTAAGTGATACCCACTCACCCAAGGAAGAAGATGAGCTTGTGGTGGTGCTAATGGCAGCGATGGACGGCGGCTGCCGGCTGGTGGCGGTAGTGGGTGGTTGAACAGTTTCTGGAGCAAACAAAAAAAATCAAAAGAGAGAAAGAGTAAGATATATAAATCCAAGGGAAGAAGAAGAATGAGGAGGAGCTCACTGTAACATCCCTGACTTCTTTACGGATTGACGACTGTCCCCACAAACCAACACGGGTCTTTTCAGCGTGCTTTGTCCTCACTCACACGCTTCCTGGGAAAACTTCCCAGGAGGTCACCCATCCCAGAATTACTCCAAGCCTAGCACGCTTAATTGTAGAGTTCTTAAGTGATGGGCTCCCGAAAAGAAGATGCATCTTGTTAGTATAGGTAGTACCAATCAATTCATATAAGTCATCCTCAACTGTATAGTCCCATACCTACACAGTCTCAGGATCCCTCTCATTCCGGTGTGTAATCGATTCATTCATGTGTCCCTCCGCCTAGAAGCCTGCCAGGAGCCGCTCTTTGTCTGTGCTTTCGTGCACCGGCGACCACTCCCCGCCCTCGTCAGCCCCGGGTGTCACAAGAAGGATCAAATTGTGAAGAGTAGAAGTAAAAATAATACACTAATTCTTCAAATGACGTCAAAATTGAAGCCACTTCGCCATCCTCAGCCAAGCTTATTCATAATCCTACTTTTAAGATGCTGATGTTCAGATCCATGCCGTGAAAGTGGTAGTCCGATTGATAATCCAGCTGCTGGAAGTTGCTATTTTACCTGCTTTTCTTGAAATTATATGAAAATTAATTAGTATGAACATTGGGAATCAATGTATCTATGAGGAAAGTTAAAGTTTAATATTCTGAATCTTTTTTAAAAAGAAGATCTCATCATAAAAGCATATATTAAACCTACTTTTCCTTAATCCTCCTATGATACATATATGTTTGACTTGGTTTTTGAAATGCACTGATTCAAAGAACGGAAGTATCTGTTTGTAAACTATATTTACTTAATAAAACTTGGTGTTTAAGAACCACTCGCAGTAACATCTATCCAGCTTGAAGTTACATAAACAAATCAGGAGAATATTGTAAAAGAGGGAGGGCTCACAAGATGAAACCTTGTATAGTTGCAAGTACTATTGCAAATTTGGCAATGCATGGTCATGCGGTTAAAGAACCTCCTGGTCATGCTATTGCACTAATCATTGATGTTTTTGAGAATGCAGAAACAAATAATGTAACTAGTCCTTCACAAAAGCAAGCTCTTCTTTCATGAAATGGCACCAATGCTCTCCTATAAAATTTCTCCTTTCCTCTAAGCGATTAGCGATTTTCAAGCAGTTGTTTTTAATATATTTTGCATTTTCTTGTCTGTAAACCTTTTGTCAGAACTTCTAGTTGCTTAACAATATAAGCAAGTATTTTTCTGATCATGCCCCTAGATACTTGTTGGAAAGGAATGAAAGTGGAAGATGAAGAATCACATCTATCTGTCAAGCTTTTTTTTGCTCAACTTGAAACATCAATGGAAAATATTATAACGACTACATAGAATTACATATAGCTAACATTGTTTTAAAAAAAATGCTTCCTTTGTTAAAATAATTGGCATGCAAAGCAATCGTTAAACACACTAAAAAAATGCAGCAATCTAAAGAAATAGTAAGAGAAGTAACATCTCATGCACCACTCAAGTGATCAGTTGGAAAACTTTTCATTGATACAATATAACAAAAACAAACAAAGACAAAGATAGAAACAAAACTTGGACCCATAATGTATCAAATCAAGCTGATCAAAGATGACATGGAGAAGTACTCTCCACTAATAGCATATCTAAGCACAAAAAAAAAACATATGAAAATAGCAAAACTTGAAAGTGGGATCAAAGAAGACACTAACCATCATTTGAAAAAGGTGTCAGCATTGGTGGCAATAGGCATGAAACCTAGAATGCAGGTGGTGAGCAACACCAGCACCAGTGTTCGATCATCCACCATCTCTTTTTTTTTTTGAAACAATCTTGGCTCACAAAAATTCTTCTTACCCTGAATCCAAGACGGATGTACACCAATCACCAATTTCTTTCATGCCAAACCCCTTTTCACCTTCAAAGTGATCCATCCTTTGCAAATTGTATTTGTTTCTTCTGCTTTCCTCTATCCTCTTTCCAAATAAAATAAGATGGGGTCAAGCGATCATGAACAATACCTGATACATGCTTTGATAAGTCTCCAATAGTTATATACTCGTAGGATGAGATTTGCATAGTACCTTTGAAAAATAACGAAAAAGTATTTCATAAATAAAAGAAAAATTAAAACTTACTGCAACATTATAATGTGCAAGTGGAAGGGGAAGCAAACTCAGAGTGAAAGTAGGAGCAAAATCAATAGGATGAGATTTGCATAGTACCATTGAAAAATAACAAAAAAGTATTTCATAAAAAAATTAAAACAAACTTCATAACAAAGATATACCTAAAATACCATGCACTCTTGCTATAGATCATAAAAAAGATTAAGGACCCCACATCCAGGTTTATGTCATTTGCAGAACTCTAGATTATTATTTCAACCAAAAGGCCCATATGACAAAGACTTTAAAACTTCTTTTATACATTTGACAATGAAATGGTAGAAAAGTAGTAGTTGGGATCAAACTTTTCAGGTAAAAACAACCACAATTATGCTTCACAATCAACAAAAATAATGATTAAATATAAGGATCAAATTGTGAAGAGTAGAAGTTAAAATTATACATTAATTCTTCAAACGACGTTAAAATTGAAGCCACTTCGCCATCCTCAGCCAATTCACAAGAGATTTGAAATCTATCACATGTGATAGTGCATCAAATTAACAATAACATGTCCTTGCCCTCTGGGCACTTGGTAGGAAGAGGTAGCTTAACTACCTTGCTCCCTTACTCTACACACAATTGACAAACAAATAGAAAGGTAACATCATTGGAGCGTTATGAGCCCTGCTTCTGCCTATCTTTTCTGCTCCAATCCTTCTACTCTCTTATCACTCGATTTTTATACCGGTTCACTCCAAAATCCACAGGGCTACGTCCAGTTTCTTGGCAGCACCAAGTTTCCACTATAACTGATCAGATTACAGTACAAGTATTCTTTGCACACCTAGCCTCTTCAGACTCAACACTCAAACAAGTATTATTTGCTCACCTAGCCTCTTCAGGCTCAACTCAGAAAAGAGTAAATGTTTTGTGTAATTAATACAACTTGCAAATCTTTCAGATCATACTCAGAGAGTGGAATAAATATGAAGTATGAAAGACTGTGATTTAAATTCAAATGATTGAATGAATATTCAATGAAAGAATGAAGAAGATATTGAAGTGAGTAAATGCTTCTTGCATAGTGTTCTTAATGATATTCAACTTCTTGTCTTCATCTTCATGGTTTGGTCTATATAAAGACTTCAATCAATTTGATCGGTTAGGCAACTTCAGAAAGTGTGTTCTTTGATTTGAGCTTCTGGGACACCATTAATGCTAAAGAGTCGTTCTATGTAAACATTAAATGCTTAGGGACATTGAGCTTTGATAAGGTAGTCCAAGAGTACACTTTGTTCTGAGCAGCTGTTGTTTCAGAGTTTGCAGCAGCAGGCTTCTTGTATTTGCAGCAGAGAGCTTTCCTCTTTCAGTGCAACACTCAGTTCACTTTCTGGAAAGCACTTTTACTTTGTAATAAAACAGATAAAAGGTTACTGCTGTGGTATAGAGGTTGCGTGTTTATTCCTTAAATCCTTAAAACAAACGTTCTTTATTCTTTATCCTTTGTGCTATTGGCCAGAGGTCTTCGAGATCCTTAAGGAAGTCATCTAATTCGAATAAGGTTGACTTGGAATTCCTTTCTGACATTCTGACATTTTAACAGATGTAGCAGTGTTGGAAATTTAGACGAGTGATTGTGCAGTCCAGATTTAGACAGGTGAAAATGAGTCAAAACTCAGACGAGTGATGAAGTCATTTTCTAGACGAGTGATCCATTGAGTCTTCTTCAGACATATGCTTCTTGCCACGTCATCAAGTATATCAGAATCTTGACTGGGCGTTGACTTGGTCTTTGTCTGTGTTGACAGGATTTTAGACGAGTAGTTTTTACACGAGTCTAAAAAATGTGCTCTACCAAAATGTAAACGGGTCATAAAAACAGATGAGTGACCTTAAGTCTATTTTCCTGCACACTTATCAGACATATCAGTAATTTCATATGGTTCAATATTACCATACTTAATCTATTTGGAATCATCAAAACTTAGAGGATTTACACATGGAATGTGTCTCAGACTTATGAGGTCTCAACAACTACAAATGAGGTTTATAAATAAATATATCATAATTTAAGCTACGTGATCTAAAATTATTATATTTATTTGTTGTTTAAGTATTAATCATACTCTTATTAGTTCACTTTCACTCTAACACGAACTTCACCAAACTATGTTAACTATCCACGAGGTTTTCCTTTTTTAACCAATGTGATTTACTTAATTCATGTCACGATAATAATGTCACTCATTCCACTTCAAGTACTACTGATTTTGAATTTCTCTGGTATTCTTTCTTCAACAGTTCTTTCTCTTCAAAAAATAGAAACAAACGACACATAACTCCTTATTCATGTTATTAAATAAATATATTCACAAACACAGTATAAAATAACAACTATAATTATTCAAAACACTATAATAGCCCGTGCATCGCAAGGGTCTTAGTTCTAGTAATTATATATATAAATCAATTTAAAACATACATAGAAATCTACACAACCCGTGCAAATGCACAGGTCTCCCTACTAGTTACTATATAATTTCTGAATCTACTCCATGCACAGTATTACCGCCCAAATATATTCTATTCTATATTTCTTCCCATTTCTTCTGTGTTCTTGTGGCCATGTCTCAACGCCTCAAGAAACATTTCCCTGCTCAAACGAAAAGAAGGTTCTGGACATTTTTGATGATCTAAACACTTTTTTTTTTAAACGTTTCATCTCTCTCTTTTTGGACTCTTTAAAGCCTTTTTTTTTTTTTCTCTGCATTCGGTCCTTGAATCTTTTGCAAACGGCTGCTCTCCTGCTTACCAAATTCTTAGCTAGTTTTTTTCAACTACCAACTGAATTTGTGCTCAAAATCTAGCGACCTCCATTCAACTCCCTGCCGGCGCTGAACCCTGCGTTCTGCTTCTGGAAACAGCAGCAAGAAGGACACAGAGCTGCGTCTACTACACCCTTCAACATTGTATATTCTGCCCCTTCTTCTGACTTCTTAATTTCCCCTTTTTGTCCATACACGGGTTCTTATATAAATTATATTTTTATTTATTTTAATTCATTTTCTTCTTTGTTTCTTCTTTTAAGTTGTTCCTTCTTCGGATTCTTCCATTCTTAGAGTTGTTTCTCTTTTCTTATTTCTACTCTTCAGGAAGCCAAGCTTGCCCCTGCACTGCTGCCTTTGAAGACCATGTTTCTGATGTAGCACCTGCACCCCCACCTTAAATAAAAAGCAGCAAGTCCACATAGATAGGGATAGGCAGAGAGAAGTACTGGGTAAGATAAAGGGCCGTTCACAGAAACAGGTGCTTCTCAGTATCATCATCACCAAAATATACTTTCTTTTATAGAACTTTGTCCTTTATTAAAATTCACTTTATTTACTCCTTAGCTTCATTTATGATTTTTCGTATGAGATTAGCTTATTCTCTTATGTTTTCATTATATGATAAGCTATTAGGGTTATCTGAACCTAGAAATTGGAAATGATGCGTTATAGGTTAAATTAATGTAGGGAGTGAGTGTGCTTATCTGAGGAGGTGGAACATTGGGATGTCAGTGAAAATGTCATTTGGGATAGAAAGGATAAATGCTTTTGATGGATCCTTGGGTTCAAATAAGGCTACTGTCTTCTCTGGCTGGCTGCATGTTCGGTGTTTTGAATTTCCTTTTAGAGTGTTGTTTGTTTGGAGATTGAGAGTGAGTTAATAATTATGAACCGGTGGATGGCACCCAAGCATGATTTTGCTACACATTTAACACCAAAATATAATTATAATAGTAATAGCTAATTTGCTTAAGCTTGCAGGTGAAAGAAGCACAGTATACACGACTGTGTTACACAAAAAGCATATTGACTGTAAATGGAAAATTTTCAGGGCCAACTATAAGTGTCCACAAGGGTGACACAATCTATGTTAATGTTCATAACAAGGGCAAATACAACATCACTTTACACTGGTATTGGTTTATTCTTATCAGGAATTTTGATGACATAATACACAATGGAGATTATTCAAATGCCTAGCTAACTGTAACTAATCATTTGATGGCAGGCATAGAGTGTAGCAGTCAAGGAATCCATGGACAGATGGTCCTGAATACATCACTCAATGCCCCATTCAACCTGGACAGAAATTCAGGCAGAAGGTGGTTTTTTCTACAGAGGAGGGGACCTTATGGTGGCATGCTCATAGTGACTGGTCAAGAGCCACTGTCCATGGGGCTATCATTATCTCTATCCAAGAAAGGGTAGTACCTACCCTTTTCCCAAACCTGATGCAGAGGTTCCCATCATACTTGGTATAAAAATCCTTTACAATTTTCCTGCCTCCTCAATTGATCAAAGAGCCAGAACAGATTTGAAACACACTGGCATGGTCTTGGTGCTTTTTGGGTAACTTCTCTGGCATGGTGATCAAAAATCCTTTTTTTTTTTTTTGCTTTTTCTTTTTCTGACAGGACCCTTTGTCCCCAATTGTTGGCCAATGGTTAGACAGCAGCAAAGAATAACAAGGTATTATAATACCCTTTGTAATTTGGTATTGAAGTAAATGAAATTAGTTTATGTTTTATGTGCTTTAGTTCATCAATTCTTTTTATTTTCAAATTTATATTTGAATCATTCGCTCTAATTTTTATTTTTATTTTGAGTTTACCGCCATAAGTCTTATGTTATTTAGATTGCGAAGGCCACATGCATCCCAAAATTATTTACGAATAATGCTAAGTTCAGTATGAGCTATTTAAATAGCGAGTTTAATGGCTCTAAATGGTGTGAAGAGAAAAAGAAGGTAGGATATTGCTATTTAATCAAATTAGAATGGAGAAAGCATTTGAGATACATTCTTTAATTAAGAAATCTGGTGTAGTTCAAATGCTTGCATGTATAGTGTCCTAATACATTGATTATAACTAATGTATAAAAGGTAAAATGAAAAGCATCAAAACTCTTCAATCTAAGATGGAGCAAGAAAAGAGGTGTGTATCCTAAATTCAGTGTGTGGAGGAAAGGATGCCCTAACCAATAAGTACTCTGATTAGACTGTTAAAACAGGTCAGTTATTTTCCCTTTCTGTTTGCACGAATATGCTTTTATAATCGTATATATAATTCCACACTAAAATTTTCCTATTAGCGGGTTGCTCTCGAGGAGACAAGACATCATATTGTTGTCATCTCATATGTTCAGCAGCAAATCATGCCAATAAATAAGGAAATAGGGGAAGAGTGAGTGAAAAAACAAGTCAAAGCAAAGAAGTTTTGGAAACTAAAAGATGTGAGTTCCAATTTCAGAATTTTTGTTTGAGTTAGTGACTAGATAAAGGCCTTTCACATGCACATGATCAGTTCACGCATGTATTTTGTTTTGTGTATTTGCATTTGAAATCTATGTTCTTATCGTTTAAGATGCTATTATTGAATATAGGCTGAGAGCAAAACTAGAGTTGTTGGTGACAAGTATAATGATGGAGGTTGTACTAAATCGACAAGCTTAATTATATCTCATTCTTAAATTTCACGTTTATCAACATTGGAAGTCTTTTCTTTGATTTATATTATGCTACAGGTGATTGGTGAACATGGAAAAGGATGACAAAATGTGGAAGAATGCCGCAATTAAATGGTGAGATGATGTGTGCACTACAGTAATTTTTGTTTTTAGTGGCAATTGTTTAATGACAATAAACTAATTGCCACTAATTCATAAATAAATTTGAAATTTTTATGGCTGAACAATATTAGCCACTAAAAAATAATTATTAACAACATTTAGACTTAAACCCACTGATCCAGTTGACACCTCACTCCCCTAGAACACCTATTCATCAATTTCACGGTTTTCACCCTTTCATCAATTTTACAATTTCATCTTCTTCTACGTCTCGGTTCATCTTTGTGCCACAGTTTTCTTGGTGCCCTGTTCATCTTCTTCATGTTCATCTTCTTCGTCACACTTGCACCATTCATCTTCTTCGTTCTCCCGTTCTCCATCTTCGTGTTCTATCTCACTTCAGGTTTCTATCTCCTCTCTCTCTCTCCTTTTGTTAAGATTGATTTCTCTTTCTTTGCGATTTTTTTCCAGATCTGTTGAAGGATTGCTAATTTCTCCCTCTTTGCAAATTTTTTTTCCAGATCTGTTGAAGGATTTCTATTTTCTAGTTTATGTGTGTTCATTTTTGCACACTAGCTTTTTGATAAAAACACTAGAGTAATGCTTTAGCTTACATTACTAGCCTAATCCCTCAAGAATTATGTTCTGCTATCATATTTTTTGACAAAGAATAAAATTTGGTTTTCATTGGTATTATCATTATTCAGATATTATCATTATTTTTTGGGGATGGATCTTCCTAATCTGGATTGAAGCCTTCGCAAAAGATTAGACCTTCCATAGAAATATTGTTCAGCAATCAGGCAAGTTATATGTTCTCATTAATGCAGTTTTATTAAATTGTATATAGTAGTTTTCTAGATGCTGAGATTCAGCAAGTTCATGCTTTATTTTGATATAATTGGCCTACTATTCTATTCTATTCTTGCATGTGCCTTTAAGAAGTTGTTTGCTCTACCCTAACAACCATTTTTGTTTACCCATTGTGGTGTCTACTGAAAGTCATCAATGACATATAGTTTAATGTTGTGGAGCATTTAGTTTCTTTTAAAAAAAAAATGCATTTAGCCAACTGATTGGATTTGATTATTTCCAGATATTGTCTCCTGAAAAGAGGTTTATATATACAGTGACCAAGAGATGCAGAAAGAGGAGGGAAAGCTCACTGAGCTATATGTCCCAAGGAAATGGCATGTATATATACATTTGAAGTTATGTAGTCTTTAACGTTAGTATATCATGAGTGATTCCTATTTGCCAAATGCATATGGTTCTTAGCAACCATTTCATACTAACAGGAAAATTAGTTTTTCTAGTTGAAAGGTCATCAATTGTCATTTATTTGTGAAAGTTAACTGACAAAAAATTTGCTAACTAATTTGCCACTCAATTTATGCTACCAATAGTTCTGTAGATATTTGGTAGCTAATCCGTAGCTAGATTTGTTTGCTAGAGATTAGCTACGAATTAGATACCAAATTTGTCATAGCTAATTGTAGAATTTCTTGTAATGATGCTAGAAATATTGTTATAAATGTGCTGATGTTGGGATGTTTTAAAATTTAAACATGTTAGATATTTGTTAGGGAAGAAACTTCGTTGGGGGTTATAAAAGTTTTCCTTCTATTTATCTATCTACATATCCATACATTGGCAATTCATGTACCATTAATCGTCAACATTGACTACAGGGTTGCAGAAGCATATGGAAGGACTGACAAATGATGTGGAAAGATCCAAGGAAATGGTTTTCACTTCTCCTACTATCCTATTTTTATGTTATTTAAAGATTGCAATGCATATTCTATTATGAAATGCTTCCTCATATGGAACAATTTATTTGTGAAAAAAAATAGTGAAAATAGATGTTGCAAGGAATTTTGCTTTCTTCTTAAGGGTATGAATGACAAATATTTTATTTATCTCTATATTTTTCTTTGTTGTCGAGTTATGTATTAAATGAGTACTGACATCCTTCTTGTGCTGTATTAGAGAGAAGCTGAATTCCATGAACCTTCGTCTTGGGATTGTGACAGCATATTTGGGCCATGGAAATTAAGGTTTAAAAATTAGTTTCTAGATTATTTTTTCTTCAAAGGGTTTGTATATCCCCAAATGCTATTAGGTTAGTGAAAGGAGTGTGATTCAAATGTGGATTTAATGAAATATATTTTGCTTTCATAGAATGAATTTTAGTATGATTTATTTGAAATACTTGTATATTATTATTTAAGTTTTTTAGAGCAAATATTATTGTTGCTAAAACTTTTGTTAATCAAATCGTGCTTGATTTAATGACAAATAATCTAGACATTTAGTGGCAATAGTAATTGTTGGTAAAACTGTGTTAAAACTTTTAGCGGCAATAAAAAAGGTCGGTAAATGAGCTTATAAGGCAATTCAAGAATCATATTTAGTGACAATTAAAAATGACGGCAATAATTGCCGCTATAGCTTTTGATTTTTAGCGACAATTAATTGGGTCTTTACCAGCTTTCTTTATAATTGTCGCTAATGCTTTTAGCGACAGCGGATATGCCGGCTAGTTGATAAATTGCTGGTAAAGGTTTTAGCGGCAATTATTATTGCCGCTAAAGGTCATAATAATTGCCGCTAAAAGTGTATTTTGTTGTAGTTCTAGAGCCCCTTAGTGAGTGGCTGCAAATATCCTTCTTCTAAATTAAACTATAGCTTATAAAAATTTTAAAATAAATGGATTTTATATTTTGCCAAACAAATATTTACTCCTGATACTCACTTTATGCCAAACTGTATTTTCATTACTGCTTAAATATTAAATTTATGAGGAAAAAAAGCTTAATGTTGTGGGAAATATAGCAGTATACTAACTATATTATTCCTATGGCTCAACAAAAGTACTCGAGAATGCAGAGACATTTACTGTGACTTTTGTTTTGTCATCTTAACACAAAATTTGGCTTTATTAGTAGGTAAGTAATCACCTTCAATACTTGTTTTTGTGCTTTACCCAACATATGTTACCAAGCTCATGGATTTTCCTTTATGTTTGTGGGGATTCATGGTCTTACTTCATTTTGGGGGTTTAAGCTTAAAAAACAATTGTGAGTGACATGTTGGCAATGGAAGACGAAGCCAAATCTTCAGGGTTGTGAAAAATAAATGAAAATGACAAGGTATATGATGGTTTTTGATATACATCGAATCTTTAGTTTTTGCTTCTACTTTGTTTTCTCTGATTTTGTTGTCTAATTAATCTTTACTATTGGCATTGAAACTAAGAACAGAATAATCCTTAGCAAGAAGACACAAGCACTAAAAGAGCTGCCAATTTTCTATGATCGGTATCTACAAGAAAAACAAGAGACGTGAATGACATCAAGCTCAACATGGAAAAGTAGGTCTGTCACGTCCTTTAGTCGCAATGAGTATATTCATACTGATACCTGCTGGTCAGGTTACCTTAAACTCCCAAGTAGGAACTAATAGCATTAACGTTTTTGTATTTGTATCAGACAATGGTGAAGCTAAACCTAAGATATTTTGGCATGATTGGTCGCTATACACATTTTTAACTTACCAAAATTTCATGAGATAATGAGCTAATAAAATGATGAATGATTGGTTGTACCTTCAACATATTATAAGTCGTGCACGATTCTTCGTTCTCTGTTGTTTTTTGGTTGTCTGCTATTCTCATTGGATTATTCCTACACAAAAATTAAAGGCTAAATTACTATTTTGGTCCCTTATCTTTATTTTAGGTTTCATTTTGGTCCCTCATTTATTTTGTTCCGTTTTGGTCTCCTATCTTTACACCATTAGCCTATTTTAATCACTTCCGTCAGTTTTGCACTGACGGTGTTAGGTATCCCCCGTCAGTCGCCTAAAACTGCCGCTACAGCCAGGAACCGCTATCGGAATCTCGTCAGAATCTGGGTTTAGTGAGGGAAAACCCCATTTTCCTTTCTCTCTCTTCTTCCTTCTCTTCCTCCCATCCTTCTTCCTCCTTCCTTCACTTGATTAGGGTCCTTTCATCTCCATTAATCTCTTTCTCTCACACATCTTCTCAACTAAAAAAAGTAAAAAAAAAATAAAAAATATACAGATTTGCCCACCACAGCGAGCCAGCCACGTCTCGCCATCCGCCGCCGCTGCACGAGCCCATCACCACCCAGATCCTCCGTCCCAGCCGTGCGCCACCACTGTTCCGAGCCGAGACGTCTGCTTCTCACCCCTACACTTCGCTGCCTGAACCAGGGTCCCTCCACCGCCTTAGCTTCGCCCACCTTCTTCCCAGCAACACAGACCGTCGTGAACCACCGCAAACCGTTCAGGGCCGTTCTCCCACGCCGTCTCCCTCTGTCTTCTCAATCGTTGTCCCGCCATCTTCCCTTTCGTCTCCGCCGCTTCTCCCAGAACCGCCGCCTCTGTCACCGCCATCACCAAATCTGTCCACCCCAGCTCCGTCCAGCTGACGTTGTTTAGACGCACCCAACCCGGACCACCACCGCTGCTGTTGCATCGTTCCCGACGACGACGACGGTTTCCGGCTACTGACAATGGATACCTAACGCCGTCAGTGCAAAACTGATGGAAGGGACCAAAATAGGCTGAAGGTGTATAGGGGGACCAAAACAGAACAACAAATAAATAAGGCACCAAAATGAAACCTAAAATAAAGATAAGGGACCAAAATAGTAATTTAGCCAAAATTAAAGTAAAAGGCTTAAGAAAGAAATCAAGAACTGATGATAAAAAATAAAGGAACTGAAACTTTTTATTTGATGGCCTTTTTGAAAAAAATTATTGATAATTTTAAATGAATATGAAAAAACTAAATCTTAAAATGCTGACATCTTAATTCCAGAACTCAATGTTTGATGTCCCTCCATTTTCATTGCTGTCAGAAGAGTTTACAATGTCCATCACCACTGCATATTTTGTCTTCTCCTGAATGCTAATCGCCACTGCATGCTAATCAGTTAATTGCAGCAATAAAAATGCTAATATTAACAAGTATTGTAGATGAAACCTTTAGACCAGGATCTCCTCAGGAACGCCTACAACAACATGTCATGAGATATCTACAAGGTGCTACTTCATTCTACTTCACTAACTTTCCATAGGAATGCCTAACTAATGATTTTTGGAAAATCTTCCTTAAGTGTGGGAAGGCAGTGGATTTGTTTATCCCTTTAAAGAGAGACAAGTTGGGAAAAAAGTTTGGCTTTGTAAAGTTTTTAAACATACAAAATGAGAGGGTACTATTGGAGAGACTTAACGATGTATGGATCGGTACATATCATTTGAGAGTCAACCACTCAAAGTTTGAACGCAATAATCCCTCTGGACTGAATGCACACCATCCTGTAAGGAATGTGGCGATTGGAAATAGGTTTGGAGTCATATCAGGGGTATCTTATGTTGGAGCAGTAAAGGAAGGAGGGGAGGGTAACTTCTACAACACTGGTAAACAGGAAAGGCCTTTAAGAGGTGTCGTTAAGGATGATGTTTGGAAGGGGATGTCCTTTGATGTTTCGGGGGAGGATATGAAATGGTTGGAAGGTTCCTACGTAGGTTATGCTCACAACTTGGAATGTAAACTGGATATCCAAGATAAGATGCACAGGGAAGGTATATTTTCGATCAGAGCAACACCATTGGGAGGTTACTTAGTCTTACTTTCTGCAGAAGGCTTAGTAGACCTGGAAAATAGCTTAAAGGAAAACGCAGTGATCCTCTCCAAATGGTTTGAAGACATAAGGCCTTGGGAGCCTGGTCTAGTCATCAGGGAGAGGATGGTTTGGCTCAACATAACTGGCGTGCCACCACATGCGTGGAAGGTGGATTTTTTCAGGTTTCTTACGCAGCTGGAGGGTAAGTTCGGAGCTTTAGATGACTGTACTAGACTGAAAAAAAGGATGGACGTGGCGAGGGTGCTTATAACAGCTACCGGTGCAAAGGCAATAAACAACTCAGTGCAAGTTATGATTAACGGCACCGTCCACATGATCCGACTAATGGAGGATGCGTTCAGTCCTCCCTACTGGAAAACAGTCCCGTCAAGAGTAGTCAGGTATGAAACGAGCGGTTCAGAAGCGGAATCGGACTCCATTATCGACAGCGATTTGGCCATGATGGATTCGGACGTTGAGGCTGATGGGTCGTCGGAGGAGAACGATTTGTGTGACCAGCTGGTTTCGAATTCAAAAGGGTGTGGGGCTCGAGTTGACCGTACATGTAATGGGTCAGAAGACTTGACTAGAAAAGGGAAGCAGGTTATAGGTTCTGACAGTGAAGGGGCTGTACGTTATGGTGGAGTGAAGGGAGCTAAAGGTGCACTGTTTAACACATCAATGAAAGGTCAGAAGAAATTGACACCAATTTTCGTTGGGCCATTGGATGAAAATAGAGCAAACATGGACATTTTGGGCCAATTCACAAACTGGTCATTTAGGGAGCCCATTCATGCAAGGCCTATCAGTTTCTTTGAAGGTTCATGTAGTAAGGCAAGTGCTCCAAATTTAGCAATTTGTGGGCCTTCAAAGGTGAAAACCGTGAGCTGTCTAAATTTCTTTGAGGAAATTGCAAAGTCAAATAATTTTTGCTTAAGAGCTTGTTTGGGAACATCAATTTCAGCTGTTTTGAGCTGAAAAAAGCTGTTCCATAAAAAATTATTATGTTTGGACATTTTGTTTAAATTTTGAAACAGCTTTTTTGTATGGAAAAAAAGCTGTTTTGATTGATATAATTCCATCTCTTTTTATGAGCTGTTTGATTATTTGTTGTTCAGATTATTCCATATCTTTCCCGAAATGACCTCGTCAACCAGCCTTCCATCCCTCTCTCGTGCCGCGCCGTTCAATGTATTATGAACATAATAAAATCTTATTTTAATGTGTTATGAACATAATTCTTAGTTTCATTTGAAACTTATTTTAAAATAATTTCAAAAATGTAATAATTTACTTTTTTTATTTTGTTTTATTTTTATTAAATTTAAAAAACAACCCTATAAAAATAGTATCAAGTGCTCCCACGGGATTTCTTTGCCTTATTTTTATTATTTCAATTTTTTTTCATTTCAATAAAATTAAAGTGAGTTGCTTGTTGAGTTTAATAACATTGTTGGTGATGAAAATTTACCAAATGATGATAAAAGAAAAGCAAATATCATAAACAAATTTCTTCATACCCTTTTTTGTAATTTACTATATAAAAGTGATTATTTTTGCACCACCCAAACGAAATAGATTATCTTAAAATCGCTTTTCAGCAAACATACCCAAACAAAAATAGATTCTGATTATAATCGATTATCACAATAATCGATTATTTGAAAACAGATTATCAGCATAATCTTTTTTTTCAGCTTTCCCAAACACACTCTAAGTGGGAAAATAAATTTGGGTGGCTTGCTGCGTCAAAATGGATCCAACTCCAATGGAAAAGGGCTTCTGTTGAAGAAACAACGTGATTTCAAAGCAAGATTTCTCCTTGGTGTTGGTGGAGAGGTCAAGGATAAAGGGTGCTTAATTGATGTTGAAGAAGAGTATTTGATGGAGACTCCAAGGTGTCAAGAAGAGATCAGGGACAGGTTGAGGATTCCGTTTCAACATTTAATTGCCAATGAAGATTCGGTAGTTGCAGAATCAAGTAACTTTCCCCCAAATGCACCGGTGTCAGATACAATTGAGGATGGGAGTTCTCTAGTAGAGGGTAACATTGAGGTAGATGGCTTCTTATGCGCTGACTCAGGGGCGTTTTGTAATAACTCAAGTAATCAAGAGAGGCTCACTCGTAACGTTTCAGGTAACTCATCTAGTTATGCTAATAATGCTAGGGATATAGGTAGTGGAATTGATAGGTCTATATCAGGGTTTGTTTATAAGGAGTCAACAGAGGAAAAAATATGGTCTATCTGCAAGGATTTAGGGGTGACTTATGAAGGAGATCACAAAGATATGATTAAAGCAATAGGTGAGATGGAGGAGAGGGATAAAATAGCTAGATTTGGATTAGGAGATCAGGAGGGTTTCCCATGAAGGTTATATCCATAAATATTAGGGGGTTGGGGGGGAGAATTAAGAAAGAAAAGATTAGATCCTTAGTTAGGGAGGAAAAACCAGATTTGGTAGTAATACAAGAAACAAAACTAGCTTCAGTGTTCCTGGTTCTTTGTCAAAATTTATGGGGTGATCAGGATGTTGGCTGGGTATCTTCACCATCAGTAGGTAATTCTGGTGGTTTGCTGACCTTATGGGATTCATCGGTGTTCTCCTTGAAGTACTTCTTCTCGGGGAAGGGATTTTTAGGAATCACCGGGGTGTGGAATAAGATTAATTTGGAATGCACAGTTGTGAACATTTACTCCTCGTGCCTACTTCCTGAAAAGAGGGAACTTTGGCGAGATTTGGTGATGTCAAAAATTGGGTTCGGTGGCCAATTGTGGTGTGTTGTCGGGGACTTCAATGCAGTAAAGAGGTCCTCGGAAAGGAGGGGTGTTAGTAGCTATAATTCTGATTTGGAAAGTAGGGAGTTCCAAGACTTTATTCATGAATTGAACTTGATAGATCTGCCGGTGCTTGGAAACCGGTTTACTTGGTTTAAACATGATGGGTCGGCAATGAGTAGACTTGACAGGTTTTTGTTATCTGAAAGATGGATTAATGAGTGGGATGTGAGTGCTCAATGGATTGGTAAAAGAGACGTTTCGGATCATTGTCCTATTTCACTAAGGATGGATAGAGTAAATTGGGGCCCCAAACCGTTTAGATTTAACAACTGTTGGTTACAACATGTTGACTTTAAACAGTTTGTGGAATGTAGTTGGGCCAGTTTCCGGGTGGCAGGGTGGAGAATTTACAGTTTTAAAGAAAAATTAAGAAAACTTAAGGAGAAGTTAAGAGAATGGAATGTGGATGTTTTTGGGAATCTAGACACTAGGATAAAGGATCTGGTTAGGAAACTAAATGAGTCAGATGAATTAGCCTCAAGGAGGATGCTAAGTGAGGAGGACTATTAATGAGTCCTTATGGCATTCTAAGAGGCAAAAGGAAAGCTTGCTGTTTCAAAAATCTAGAGTTAGATGGTTGAAAGAGGGGGATTCTAACTCAGCATTTTTTCACTCATGTGTAAACTTCAGAAGGAGAAAGAATAATATCTTGGCTTTACAGTCAGGGGACGATTGGGTGGAGGGTCCGGATGAGGTAAAACAGGAGGTTGTCAAATACTTTACGACCCTTTTTAGTGAGCAAAACAGGATACGTCCTTTATTGGATGGATTGAACTTTAGGACCCTTTCAGCTGAAAGCAAGGAGGTTTTAGTAGCACCATTCTCCCAGGAAGAGATTAAGGATGCGGTGTGGAATTGTGATGGGGATAAAAGTCCTGGCCCTGATGGCTTTAATTTCAAGTTCTTCAGAAAGTTTTGGGATTCTATTAAGGTTGAACTTAGGGAAGTAGTTTTTGAATTCCACTCGAACGGTTACTTGCCTAAAGGAGTTTGTTCTTCTTTTGTGGCCTTGATCCCGAAAAGGGAAAATCCACACAATATTGGAGACTTCAGGCCAATCTCTCTTATCGGGTCAATCCACAAGTTGATTTCGAAACTTTTAGCAGCTAGGTTAAAGAAGGTAATAGGTTCCCTGATCTCTCCTTGCCAATCTGCGTTCATTGCTAACAGGCAAATTCTTGACGGAGTCTTGGCCATTAATGAGGTGATTGATCTAGCAAAAAAGTCTAAGAAGGACTGTTTGATCTTCAAGGTTGATTTTGAAAAGGCATTTGACTCGGTAAGTTGGGATTCCTAAGGTATATGATGGGTAGAATGGGGTTCCATGGGAAATGGCTGAGGTGGATGCGTGCCTGTGTCTTCTCCGGGCATGTGTCGATTTTGGTTAATGGGAATCCAACCTCAGAAGTAAAGCTTCAAAAGGGTTTAAGGCAAGGAGACCCTCTAGCTCCTTTCCTTTTCTTGATAGTGGCTGAAGGGCTAAGTGGTTTGCTAGAAAGGGCGGGGGCGTCAGGAATCTTATCTGGATTTGATTATGGTATGTCCAGGAGGTTCTCTCATCTGCAATATGCGGATGACACCCTCTTAGTGGGGAAAGCTACATATGACAACCTCTGGACAATGAAGGCAGTTCTTAGAGGCTTTGAGTTGATTTCGGGACTGAAAGTTAACTTCAATAAAAGTTGTATCTATAGAATCAATGTAGATGAAGAATTCATTCAAGCGGGGTCAAATTTTCTATGTTGTAAGGTAGGGAGGTTGCCTTTTTCATACCTAGGTCTTCCGTTAGGTGCAAATCCTAAGAGAATTTCAACTTGGAAACCGGTGATTGATGTGATGAAGAGAAGGTTGTCTAGGTGGAAGGGCAGATTTTTATCAATGGGTGGGAGGATAGTCCTACTGAAATCGGTGTTGTCAAGTTTACCTCTTTATTATCTTTCCTTCTTCAGACTCCCGAGGAAGGTGCTCAAGATTCTGGTTGGGATTCAGAGATCCTTTCTGTGGGGTGGTGGAGAGAACAAAAAAGGTATTGCGTGGGTAAAATGGTCAAATGTGTGCAAACCAAAAGATAGCGGTGGTCTAGGTGTAAAGGATCTAGATCTCTTCAACAAAAGCTTGCTTGGAAAGTGGAAGTGGCGTATACTTTGTGATAACAAGGCTTGCTGGTATGAAGTTCTATTGTCAAGATATGGCATCCAAAGGAATGTGCCAGGGTTGCAGGGTTGGGACTCTAGAAACTCCTCACAATGGTGGAGGGATGTTTGTGGAATTGAAACTGGAAACTCGGGTCCTGTAAACTGGTTCACAAATGGGGTAGGAAAGAAGGTGGGTAACGGTTCAAACACACTTTTTTGGCACGAGAAATGGTTTGGTGCTACCTCCCTTAAAGAGGAATTCCCTAGACTATTTTCCCTAGCACAGGATAAATTAGCCACAGTTAGTAATATGGGGAGATGGGTGGGGTCAGTATGGTTGTGGGTGTGGAGCTGGAGGAGGTCTCTGTTTGCCTGGGAAGAGGAGTTAGTACAGATGTTCTCTGATACAATGATGGGAGCTGTATCTGTAACGAATTGGAAGATGTGTGGGTTTAGGGTTTAGGTCCAGATAAGTTTTTTTCTGTTAAGTCTGATTATGATCACTTAATTGCACACACTCTTCTAGTGGGCCACCCTCTAGAGCTCTCCCCTATTTTTAACTCTTTTTGGTCTAGTTGTGCTCCTAGCAAGGTTTTAGCTTTCTCATGGCAACTTCTCCAAGATAGAGTACCCACCAGGTTAAATTTGCTCCAGAGAAATGTTATGAATGATGACCTCTCTTGTTCTTGTGTGTTGTGTGGCCAAGCACAGGAGTCTTCTGCTCATTTGTTCCAAAATTGCCATTTCTCATCAAGATTGTGGGGCTGGTTATACAGGTGGATTGGTTTTGATGTAGATGTGCCCCTTGATATTGTAAGTCACTATCTGTTGCACATAGATCTATTCAGAGGGAGGAAACTGAGGAAGTTCAGAAGTCTATTTTGGCATGCAACAATAAGGACAATTTGGCTACAAAGAAATGCAATCATCTTCAGAAATGAAGCTCTGGAGTTCGGAAACTGCACTGACTCGATTAGGCATAAGTCATGGTTCTGGTTCTCTTCTGAAAGTGTACACTCTGACTACTCTTTCTTGGATTGGTGCATTAGCCCTTCAAGCTGTCTCAGTCAGATTGGGTGAGGTATTGAACAAGGTCTGTTTGTCATCCAATGCATGTAACTTGTTTATGTGGATACCTGCAATGTAGTAAAATTCCTGCAAGTAAGAAATCAAGGGAGGGTGTACTCTAATGAGGGAGTTTTCCTGGTCTGAGGTACAAGTAAATCAGTTGTGAGTGAGACAAAATTGAGGTGTTAGCTTGAGTGGAAAAAGAGAGGGTGTGCTCCGCTAAGGCTGGTTACTCAAGTTTTTTAAAGTAACAACTAACGTTTATTTTTGTGGTTTTTTAGTTTTTCTTGCAGGTTGGGATCCTCTGGTGGCCTTAGTGTTTTCTGAAGGGAGGATTTTATTCGTAGTGTGCAGTGGGTCTCTTATCTTTCTTTTTTATTTTTTCACTTGTTCTTCCTCTTTTTGCTCTTTCGGGTGTCTTAGGTTGTTCCTCTAGCCTCCTTTCCTGTGTGCTTTTAATGTGTTTGGGTGTTTGGTTGTTTCTGGTGTCTGTGGTCGTCTGGTCTGTTCTCTTGGGAGTGGTCTCTTTCTTTTGTTTCCTCTGGTCCATGGTTTCGTGGGTGTCCTGTCTTTGAGTCTTTCCAGTTTCCTCTGGTCCTTGGATTTGTTCCTTTTCTTGTTCTGTTTTTATCTTTGTGAGGAGGCATCTGTTTTTTGGAGAGCTTAATCTTTATCTTCGTCAGTTTCTTTGCAGCAACGGTCCAACTTGTGGCTCTATTTGTATTGCTGGCAGCTTTCTTTTTGAAGCTTTTAACAAAATTTGTTGGCAAATCCATTTCACTGGTATTAATGCTTCACGGCACTGTCCTCAAAGTGGCCTTCTAGCTTTGTGGTGATCTACTTGGGTAGTTTTTGGTTCGATGGTACAACAGCTGTTCTCTTGGAAGATTACAAGAACATCATATCAGATATGGAGCTTCCTTGGTTTCTTCTTTGTCTATGACTCCTTGCGCTGCTTCTAATCCTTTCCTCTGCACTTGTTCATTGCAAATTCTGGTTCTATTTGTGGATTTTGGCTGTTCTTATTTCTATATTAGGGTCCTGGGCATGTCAAATAATTTTGGGCCCTGTTTATGTTAGTGAGTTCTTGGTGAACATAGTTAATTCTCAACCAAGTGTTATCTCTACTACTTGAGCATACTAATTGGATGCTTTGGTGTTTTAGTGATTGCTTTGGTTGATAAATTAGCTTTGTTCCTTTTTGTATGGAGCTTACTTTGTATATGGGTTCTGAGTATCCCTTGTACTCTTATATATATCACTTTTGCTTATCAAAAAAAAAAAAAAACCAATAAGACACATAAGCATACAATGGTGGTAGTCTAACATTTAAGTATTAGTAGTAACAATTTTAGTACAAGTAACTGCATGAAGTGATGTTTTTTTCTCCAATTGTATATAATATATTCCTTTTAATTTGACATACATGATATCATATCAATCAGCTATGTACACACATACAATGTTAATTAAAAGGAAAATGTTTCTTTAATATTAAAATAGGAATTGTTTCTTTGTTTTTATATGTAGCTTGGTTGTCCTGAATAACTTTGTTTTTAATTTATACTATTTGTTGGATAGAATTTTGTAGATTGATGTCAGAGATGAGAACTTTGTGGATGTTGAGTGGATGAAACACTTGGGAGCGTTTCTCTATTTCACTACTTGAATGTTTAGCATTGTCATAAATCATCAGTTTTGTTCTGTGAGTTATTGAGGGTTTGATTGATAATGGTCTGACATAACATGAATCTATTTTATCTTCCTATCATTGTGTCGTATAATTTGGTCTTCATATATAGTAGCTCATATTATCATGATAAATTGTTTTATCCCCTAGCATTAATATGTTAAAGAAGAAATTTTTTTGTTAAGAAGACAAGTGGTCAGTACTAAAGGCGTGACTTGGTTGTACAGTAGCTATGACTATTCGGAAAGAGGCATTCTGGAAAGACAAGTAATCCCACATTAGAAGACCTTTGTCCTTCCAATATTGGTGCTTCATAACATGTTAAATTTGGATGAGGAGTCAGTACATAGTGAGCTTCTATATACTCAGCTTACTCAAGAAAGATCTATGCTATGGCCAAGACAAGTGATCCCACATA
The DNA here is from genome assembly GCA_035048595.1 of Echinosophora koreensis. Taxonomy (NCBI): domain Eukaryota; kingdom Viridiplantae; phylum Streptophyta; class Magnoliopsida; order Fabales; family Fabaceae; genus Echinosophora; species Echinosophora koreensis. The sequence continues at coordinate 516,466 of JAPCYP010000069.1, forward strand.
GCTTCTGAACAGGAGTTTCTGCTTAACTTGCTTATCCTTTGCAGCAAAAAGGTTTATTTGAGAAAGGATATTAAGGTAAAATCTTTTTGAACTTACCATTTTATACACGTCTACATAGCTCAATTTTGGGAAATAAAAAATTGTATTGGCTTATGATTCTGATGCTCATTGACAGTGAAAGTAAAAAAAAAATAGTTTCATAGATATTAGTGAATGCACAATTCAAGTAACAAGTCCCACGGGATGAGTAAATTTAATCTACTTATTCCTTTTGATCTGTATTTAAATATTTGGATATTTTAATAACTCTTACTTCCAGAGTTTAATAACTTGCTTTTTTTATATTGCGAGGCTTGGAATGGATATATACCGTGAACAAACCATGCATTGAATTTGTGATTTGATCAACCATATATTTAATTGGTGTTTGATAAACAATAGAACCTTAACACTAATAATGAGTGGCCTAAGGAAATATTCAAGTTGTATGATAACACGTTCAAAGGGAATTAAAGTGCATGTATCCTCTCAAACAAAAGGTGTAACTATCTGACGCTTCTTCCCGACCCACCTTTGAGCTTCTTAACTAGCTTCTTCGACATTTGCAACTTTTTTTGTCTTCATTGAGCTAATTTGTACCATTCGTTCTTCCTTTGTTTTGTCCTCACTGCTCGCATCCTCAAGCTTCTGTTTGCTTATCATCTAAACCTACTCACATTTCCAGTCATTTTCTTTGCAGATTTGGAGGTGAGTTCACCGTGTTACACCTGCGGTTTCAATTTTTCGACTCGGTTCTGTTTCAGTTGCGGTTTCTCTTCGCTTATTAGGTGAGCTCTCTCCTAAAATTACTTTTCTATTTTTTCAGGTTGTGGGTTTTATTTTTGGTTTTTGCTTCTCCCATTCAAATGGTTGTGGATTTCAGTTGTTCCAAAATCTCTATTCACTTCTACCACATTTTCTAGGTAGTAGCATTTTATTAGGTAGTGGCATGTAATGCATCTCCCTAGATCGGTATTTTATGACCGAGGGTAGATTCTAAAAATAAATAACAAAAAAAGAGAAATTTCCATCAATGAATCAATTTTGCATATGGGAGTCAGCTTTGCTGTTTAAAGATTGATAGTGGAATCTACTTTTTCAGTTTGTGGGATAGTTCATGCATATAATAGAACCTGCAGATCAGACTTAAATAGTCTTTGCAAAAAAAAAATTCCTAATAAGGAACACTATCTGACATAATGAATAATTTTATTCAAATCTTGGAACACTACCATTTCTTCATTAAAAATATGGTATTCCACTGTTAGAGAATGTATTTGCTTAGTCCATATCTGATATAGAGCACATTGTGAAAAGTGGTTGAATACTTCTGCAATTCCTTTGTTTTTCTAAGTATGCAATGTCCATATGATAATCCACGGATGCTCAAAATGCAACAAGATAGGTGATCCAAAGGCTATTTCATACGTATGTGGAGATTGTGGTAGAAACATATGTGAAACAATCCTAAGGTGTTTACTATTAAACTTTGTGAAATATTGTAAATAGAAGTCCCTGTACAGGTCTATTTGCTAACTATATACCGTTATTTGTACTCAGGTTTAGTATATTTTGGTGCAAGCATGCAAGGATAGTGGTTTTATAAAGTTTTTGATTTAATTACTGCTTTGAACACGGACAATGTTGTCTTCGGCCTTTGATACCTATGATATGATAATGGCCCGTATTTGGTATCATGATAATTGTTATGCCTTTTTTCGCTTCTAGGCCTGCTGCTATAGTGAAACATGATGATTGAAGGATGCTGTTAGGTCAACACATGCATTTGGTGGGATTTTTGTATGGGTTGAAGGGATTCATTATGTTGATTATCATGTGTTTTATTTATCAGTGTGGAAACTTGGTGCTGCAAATGTCAAATTTTCAACTCTTTCAATAGAAAGTGACATGTTTGAAGTTATTGGCTGTGTCATGTTTTGTCTTTAGTTAACAGTTCACTTTTGGTCGGATTGAGTATAGTTTGGTAACATCACATGGTTTAGGCGTGGTTCTGATGCTTCTCATATTGTTCTTAAGTTTTTGCTATATTTATTTATGTTTCCACTCTAATTATTAGACATAAAGAGAATGTATAAGTATGGATAGTAATGAGAGGTATTGTCACAGATAACCGTTGATCCATGATCTCCAAGATTGCCAATCTACATCCTCCTAAATTGGGGTAATATGGTTTATAATGCATGTGTTAGATATTTCTGACTCCAAGAAGGAATACCAAATAAAAGAGCATAAGCTTACACAACCATTGGCATTGAGCCTCTAGAGGAAGTAACGTGTTTTCCTTGTAATAATTTGATGATCATTGTTTAGCTGCTAAACATCAATGTGCAACATTTTTGTTAGCAAACTGCAGTACATGTATTGAAGCATTTTTTTTTATGAAAGGGAAATACAAAGAAACTAAGAATTCACACGAGGAATGCTACAACCTAAAGCATCCTCTCTTAAAATTAAAGCTAAAAGCAGCGTAGCCCTATCAAACACTTTCCAACCAAAAGGACCATGGTGACCCTCACTAGAAAGATGATCAGCGCTGCGATTGGCTTCACGAAACACATGAACCACAGACATTCTCCATGAATTGTCATCAAGGAGATCCAAGACCTCATTGTGTTACAGCTCAAAATGAAAATTTGAGATAAATGCATATACCAAAATTCCAGTCTTTACCAACAAAAAAAAAAAACAACTAATCTAAATTCCACAAAATGAATATACTTGAAAAGCAGGATAACGTTAATTTAGCAATATTCACCATTTATATTTGTAATAACTCGAGGTTTTGCATCTTCTTTAAAATTAAAAGAGTTATCCCGCATTTCATATAGGAAGGGTGAAGGGTCCACCTTTCTTGTCTTGACACCATTTTCGACATATAATATAGAAAAATATTAACACAAATTATCATTCTTCAAAGGTTGGGAAGAATTGACTATATTGTTTTCATAATCACATAATGGAAAGGGAAGAAATATAATAATAGTCAATTTATACTAAAATGTCATAAGGAAGAAACTTGTGATGGATTCTATTCAAAAACTTGGAAAAAACTTATTTTGAATTTAACTTTTATAATCATACACTATGAAGGGAAAGTAGTATTAAAAACCCGAAAAAAAAATAGACGATACAATAACAATAACAATCTAAAACATAATTGTTTATACTATTTAAGTGAAATAAAAAGAGTAAAGAAAACCATGAAAAATTAAAAGGATAACAAATTAATACTAAAAGTAGGTAAATTGATGGCAAGGAGGACATGTGGATCAATTAGATGATTTAAGAGGATTACTTGATAATTAATAATAATCAAAGAGGAACATTTAATGCATATTGTTACATTACATATTGTATATCATTTTTAAAATAAAAAATACAATTTTTCACACTCAAATTAAATATTGGATTTCCCTTGCAATAAAAAAAATTATTGGACTTTCTGTGCATTTTGTACCGCTTAGATTAGGCGAGTACTAATAATATTAATAATCAGTACTGTAGAAAAATATATATTAATAATCAGTTACTCTTAAGGCCTGTTTCCGAGTTTGTAGGGAAGGGAAAGGGAAGGGATAAAAAGAGGAAGGAAATGGGAGGGAGGGGAGGAGAAGGAGGGTATTATCCTTTTCCTTGTTTCGCAATGCATTTTGTATAAGAGGAAGGAAATTGAGGGGTTTATGACATGTTTTTACAATTTTACACTTTTTGGAAAAAACTAACATAAGTAATATTTTTTAAATAACATATTATTTAAATAATATTATGGAAAAAGAAATCTCCAAAATAAAACCTTGCCCTAATTGGAGGGTTTTCCTCCAAAATACCCCAAATTGGGGGAAACTTGAAAATGGCTTCTAGGAGGATTTTGAGGATTTATTAAAACCTTCAAAACTTTCCCATCCAAAATGATCAACTCCCAAACAAGGGTCACACATCAATAAACCTCTTATTCCCTTCCCTTCCCCTCCAATAATCAACTTGCAAACACACCCTTAGGGACTTTGAGGGTGTTTGTTACAAATTATTTGACCAAAAAAATCACTTTTTTCTGAGTAAAAAGAAATCATTTTTATTGAGTTTGATTATGTTTGCTTAAGCTTTTCATAAAAATGATTTTTTTTTAATAAAAAAATTCTTTAATAAGGTTAAAATGAAAACTTACTTTCATTAGTTTTTGAAAACAATCATTTAAAATCGCTAAATACTTTTTTAAAAAATAAATTTTTTGATTGTAAACAAATATATAATATCTTCTGATTTTCTTTAAAATCTTTAAAATAAATAATCTCTAAATTATTAAATATCAAAATCAATTTCTTTAATCCGTATTAAACGTGCCCTTATATATCTCCATTGTCTTACTATGCCAAATAGTGGTCTTCTTTTTACTAACCATTAACTAGATTTGGTTTTAATGGAAAGTTTACCCGTGCGAATACACAGGTACACGACACTAGTTACTTCAATAATCTTGCAGCTTGATTCCTGCAAGATATTAAAATCTATTTCTACTCATTTTTAGTTTGCTTATGTGTAATTTTAAAATTTGCATTTATCACTTCTATACACTTCATATTTGTTTGGCTATTCATTGGATAGAAGTATGTTACACCAAACAATGAAATTAAATGTGCTAAGAATGATATACACTTTTTGTGCTAAGAATGGAAACCCTTAACTAAATCAAACTAATTCTTATATTATTTCCAAAATGTTTGTGCACTGCCAGTGATTATGGGGAGAACATCATGTTGTGATGAAAGTGGTTTGAAAAAGGAGCCTTGGACCTCAGAAGAGGATAGAATATTGATGGATTACATTCAAAAAATGGCCACGTGAGCTGGAGGGTATTTCCAAAGCTTGCAGGATTGAACAGTGTGGGAAGAGAGAGTTGCAGGCTAATGTGGACCAACTATTTGAGGCATGATGTCAAAAGAGGAAAATTCTTTGAGGAAGAAGAGCAAGTCATCATCAATTTACATGGAGATTTTGGGAATAAGTAATCTCCTAATTACTATTTATTCGGTTTCATGTCCATTTATCTATGGGTGTGTGTGTATACTCTCCGTATATATGTCCCCTCCACTAAAAGAATTAAGTAATTAAAGTTAAAAACTAAATTGATTACGTGCCAATTCAAGTTCTAATCGGTCATTAGTGGGGATGGATGATTGTTATGGCCCAAGCCAAGAGATGGCAGCAAATGTAGTGGCCCAAATACTACTAAGCCCAATTATCATTAGTCACCTTGAGCTATTAGGAAAAGTCTAGAATAATGATGAGTCACATCATTTAGGAAGGTTCTAGAATAGTGATGAGTCACTATGATGAGTCATATAGGTTGTTAGTTAGTCTAGATTGATATATATGTAATCATGAGAATGAATGATGAACAAGAAAGAAATTAAGGAAAGCATTTGCTTTAGGAGGTTGCTCCCCTCGAATGAGTGTTTTTATTTTCCAGTTTACTAGTTTCTGTTAGGTATAATCAATATACCTTACATTGGTGCTCTCGTTGACCCTCTCATGCCTCCATTTTTTTCCACCTTCACTACCAACTTCAAAACCATTACCACACCTTCACCCACCCCTTATTTCACCTATGGCTTCCAACCACCAGTGTTCAACCCCACTAACTAGTATGTTCAACCAACCAGTTTTCAACCCCACCGAACAATATGCTCAGAGGCACTTGAGACCCCTCTATCATGATGTTCTTCACCTGGAGGAATCCGTCAACAAATTCAAAGCTTCATTTGATCATTTCAGTGATTTCCTCCTTCAAGCTATCCAACTTCTATAATCTGACCTCCAACGCCGTGATTCTGAGCCCTTGTTCTTTGAACCAATAGAGAATGGTGAACTAGTAACAGAGCAAGTCGCACTCAACTCCTCCGCCATCGTCGACGAACACATCTCCATCATCGCCAATTCCTCCACCCCAGTTCAAACCGCAGTCCCAGCCACAACTTCTCTCACCACCGCATCACACAGTGAGGGCATATCCATGACTGCTCCAGTCAAGGATTTGGGTTCACCAACTCTGGCCCAGGCTTGTATCAATTTCGGCTTCGACACTCATCACGGTACCATCTTCGCAACACCATCTCCGTTTGTCCCTGCTAGATCTGAGTTCGGGCCGCTTGCTCCGGCAACAACCTCGCCATTGCCGGAGACGAAGGCTGTGAAAATAACCTCTGCCACGTCGCAATCACAATCAGCTTTCATTTTCGATCCTGGCGGTTCCCACTCTGTCATGTGTCATCGTCTCCACATCCGCCTGGGGATTCCAGAGGCTTCACGTCCGTCTTCTCCATGTCTGTCAAGAGCGTTCCTCTCAACAGCAGCTTCATCTTCTTTGGTTCAGTCAGGCACATCTTCGACTAGGCTTCCTCTGCTCGCGGTGCCGCAGTCGTCTGGGTCAACTTCGGCTTGGCCAGGAGCATTTTCGGCAATGGGTTCTTTGGTTGCCGTTCCACCGTCATCTGGGTCAGCTTCTGGGTGCCGTGGAGTTTTGCATCAAAGGGGGCCATTAGGGTTTGAGGCTCTGATGTGGTTGCTGATGGGCCTTGCAAAAGTTCTAATTTGGGCATCCTCTACTTTTGGTTTCTTGGACATTGATATGGGCTACTACAATTTTTTTTAGACAACATTTCTCTATTCTTTGGGCCAGCTCTTTGGGCTGCAGAATTATAGGTCTTAAATTATTATTTTTTACACCTTGAGGACAAGGTGTGTTTGGAAGACCAAGGGGATGTTATGGCCCAAGAAACACCTTTTGGACCCAAGCCAAGAGATGTCAGCAAATGTAGTGGCCCAAATACTACTAAGCCCAATTATCATTAGTCACCTTGAGCTATTAGGAAGAGTCTAGAATAATGGTGAGTCACATCATTTAGGAAGGTTCTAGAATAGTGATGAGTCACTATGATGAGTCATATAGGTTGTTAGTTGGTCTAGATTGCTATATATGTAATCATGGGAATGAATGATGAACAAGAAAGAAATTAAGGAAAGCATTTGCTTTAGGAGCTTGCTCCCCTCAAAGGAGTGTTTTTATTTTCCAGTTAACTAGTTTTTGTTAGGTATAATCAATATACCTTACAATGATCTACTGCTTACATTAAGAATGATAAGTGAAACTTGACATTCTGGGAAACCACATAGTCATGTCACAGATGTTGCTGATAGAACTGTGAAATTTTGGTTTTAGAAACCATATTATGCCATAAAGTTTGGTGTTGTTGATGCCATAAATTGTTTTTGTGTCTGTGTTTTCTCAAAAAAAAAAAAAAACTGACTATTTTATGTTATAACACCAATAGACGAGTTTCATACCACTATTAAGAGCATCTCCAATGCGCTACATATAAGCAACCCACTTTATCCCTTTAAGTAGGTCACCTCAATTTTAAGCAACCCAAATAATTTTCACTCCAATGAGAGTTTCTGCAACAAGTTGCTTAATTCACCCTCTCTCTTCAACATTCCTATTCTCTCTCCTACATTCACACACAAATTTTTTAAGCAGCCCATAAGGAATGATTGCTTATATAAGCGACTCTCTCCCATTTTAAGCAACCCAAAATCTTATATGGCACATCAAAATAATATTTTATTGTTAAGCAACCCTAAGCAACTCCCATTGGAGATGCTCTAAGTACTAACTCTGGTAATTCTTTGTCGACGTTTACCATAAATCAACATTCTTGATGCTTCTTACTAGTTTGTCAAGCCGGTGAGTTTTTTTGGTGAAGATTTAATTTATTTGTGGTCAAGAACATCTCTCCATTTAGGCTTGAAATTTTAAGCAAATAGATATAGATATATTAAATGTTGTGTTTTATATTTTCTACAAATTTTGCGTTGTATCAAAGATATCGTAGAATGCTACTCTGTCCATAAAAAAATTGTTTGTGCATTTTTAAATACAACTATGACCATTTTTTACTATTTACTTTTTTAATTGAGTGGCCTTGGCAACTGAAGAAGCAATAGTCCATTATGACCCTAAGATTGTGAACTACAATCAGCTAATGAATGCTATAGAAGACATCAAGTTTGAAGATGTATTAATAAGCACAGGGGGACATATAAACGAGATAGAACTTACAATTGATGGAATTAAAATTAAACAATCCATGAGTGCCATTGAATATGCTCTCCGGGCACTCCCAGGAGTTGAAACTTGAAACCATAGACATATATCCAAACATTAACAAAATTACCATAGCTTATATACCATACATTACAGGACCCATAACCTTTATACAAGTTATAGAATCGATCTACATGATTTGGGCGTTACAGAGCAATGATATTTCCAAATGAAGGAGGAAATTAAGAGCCTGTTTGTTTAAGATTAAAAAATAAATGATTTTGATACAAAATAATTTATTGATTATTTTTAGAGATTTGAAAGAAAAGTAGAAGTAAATTTGTGTTTGTTTACAATAAAAAAAATATTTTTTTTAAACAGTAGTTAGTTATAAAAAGTGATTTTTTTTTTCCAAAAGCTAATGAAAGCTGCTTTTCATTTTAACCCTAAAAATGATTTTTTTTTTTTTTTTTTTTTTTTTTTTTTGCTTTTCATTATTTTCAAAAGCAAGGACAAACATACTAAAAGTTTTAAAAAATGATTTTTTTTTAGCAAAATAAGTAATAACAAATACACTCTAATTAAGCAATACTTCAAATTGTTCATATGGAGCTTGGCTTTCACTACAATTCCTGTGTTTTTTTAACATCCATGGTCCTTATGTATATACGTGGAGTAAAACATGATTTAGACATGAAAGTTGTTAATATGTTGAACATTGGAATGCTCTTCAGGTGGGAATTTCCAACCCCAGTACAGTATATACATGGCCAGCCCTGAGGTGAAGCGAGTGAAGCAAGAGTTTTAAGCCTCCAAAAAAAGTTTACTGCTTGGTGTAAATAAAAATAAAAATAGATAAAAATAGATTAGTTAATGAACCAGAAAAAGAAATTAATAAATTAGAAGAATTCACAATTAGAAATATATATCAACAAAGATTATCTAAGATCAACAATATCTCAACAAAGATTAAATGGGTTAGCTTTATTATCGATTGAAAAATAAATGTTAAATGGAATTGATTTTAATAGCTTAATAAATAATTTTGCATCTCAAAAAAGTACGAAAGATAAACTTTAAATATAAATTAATAGTTTTATTAAATTATTATTATTATTTATTTTTAAAGGGCCTCGTCTCAGAGATCGCTTTAGGCTTCAATTGTTGTTGGGTTGGCCCTAAATATATCATAGGCAGGAGATTCTACATTGGGTCGTAGTCGTACAAAGCTTTGCGTAAAAGTTCTGCTAACATGGACGTGTTGACTGCCTTAGGAACAAATGCAGCCTATACTTCTATTTTGGGGAAATTGATCAAAGTGGTGTCCTTTTAGAAACTATTTACTAGTTTGGGGTCATTTTGAAATTATTTATCAAAGAGTGGTCATTTTTTGACATATGGCAAAAAAAAAATTTTCCTGACACAGGGAAGGTGCCACTCGGACTGGCGCCTCCCACTTTAAAAAAAAATAATAATAAAACTCAAAGACACCACTACCAGTGGCGCCTCGTTTTTCAAAAAAAAAAAAAAAAAAAAAAAAAGGTGCCACTTCAAGTGGCGCCTCCCCCTCCCCCATTTTTCGTTTTGTCTTCTTTTTTTTTTTTTTACCATCTTTTTAAATATATAAGATATACATATTAATAATAATAATAATTTATAATAATAAAACCTATTATATTTTTTTATTTTCTACACTAATAAAAGATATTCCATAAATTTTAATTTTATATGAAACCAATTGAGGTTGGCGTGAGTGGTTAAATGTCTTTCTCGTCCCTTAATCAAGGTCTCGGGTTCGAGCCTTGGGTATGAAAAAAAACCTCAGCTGGGAGGGATGCCACTCTTAGAGGTGCCGAACAAACTCCCGCGAAAGATTAGCCCTCGTCTCATGTTGCCGGTGGGATAAATCTCGAGAAAGCATTTTTTCAATCATCATTTATTATAATTATCTTTTTTATTATCTAGATTTAATTTAATATTTTTTCGATCTATTTCGAGGTTTATCCCACCGGCAACATGAGACGGGGGCTAATCTTCCGCGGATACATCACCATTTATGTGATTAAGCCTATTTTATCTATTATAAATTTATTTTTGTCAAAAAGATAATGAGATAAGATCTATTGCCACCGGTTACTTTTTGACTCATATTGCTACTGGCTACTAAATTTTACGCTTCCACAAAATCTTAACCAATAATTTCAATTTAATTTAATGTAATGACTTCAACTTATTATTATAAGAAAATAGTTAAGGGTAAGGACCTAATGCCACATAGGATGTATCCACCAGACCGAGGTCTACCAAACGTGCTCCTAATTAACTGGTAAATAGTTTCTAAAAGGACATCAGTTTGGTCAAAAGGCGCCACGGCTATGTGAGTCAAAAAGTAACCGGTGGCAATAGATCTTATCTCATTATCTTTTTGACAAAAATAAATTTATAATAGATAAAATAGGCTTAATCACATAAATGATGATATATCCGCGGAAGATTAGCCCCCGTCTCATGTTGCCGGTGGGATAAACCTCGAAATAGATCGAAAAAATATTAAATTAAATCTAGATAATAAAAAAGATAATTATAATAAATGGTGATTGAAAAAAATTTCTCGAGGTTTATCTCACCGGCAACATGAGACGGGGGCTAATCTTTCGCGGGAGTTTGTTCGGCACCTCTAAGAGTGGCATCCCTCCCAGCTGAGGTTTTTTTTTCATACCCAAGGCTCGGACCCGAGACCTTGATTAAGGGACGAGAAAGACATTTAACCACTCACACCAACCTCAGTTGGTTTAATATAAAATTAAAATTTATGGAATGTCTTTTATTAGCATAGAAAATAAAAAAATATAATAGGTTTTATTATTATAAATTATTATTATTATTAATATGTATATCTTATATATTTAAAAAGATGGTTAAAAAAAAAAAAGACAAAACGAAAAATGGGGGAGGGGGGAGGGGGGCGCCACTTGAGGTGGCACCTTTCTTTTTTTATTTTTGAAAAACGAGGCACCACTGGCAGTGGCGCCTTTGAGTTTTTTTTTTTTTTTTTTATAAAGTGGGAGGCGCCAGTCCGAGTGGCGCCTTCCCTGTGTTAGAAAAAAAAAAAATTTGCCACGTCAAAAGCGACCCCTCTTTGGTAAATAGTTTCAAAAGGACCCCAAACTGATAAATAGTTTCTAAAAAGGCACCACTTTGGTCAATTTCCCTCTATTTTGTCTAAGTTGTTGTTAAGAGCAACTTCCTCTAGAGATTTCAAAGGCAAAGATTGTATTTTTTTTCAATTTGGAGGTCGTTTTAACCAATTTTTTATGTGGGATACCAACTTGTTACTAACCTATAATTTCAGGGATCAAAATGTGAATCACTTAAAAAAAAAAATTTAAAATAAGATAAAGGCTAGCGATTGTTTTATATTCAGTGTAAGAAATATGAATAATTTAGAAACTTTTCAAAAATTATAGTTTGATTGCTATCTGATTGCTCATATAATACATGAATTTAGAAGGTATACACTAACGTTGTGTTTGCTCATATAATTGGGTTGCAAGAAAATTTCAGCAATGATTAAAGCTTATAACCATAGTCATTCTCTAGAACTAAATTAATTTTACTTATTAAGCATCTGCTTTATGGAATATTTTATTTGATGATAAATTATATTCTTATGAATGTCATTCCCAGTGATATTTCTTTATCATCCTTACACATGATAACAAATTTTTTATAATTAGAAAAAATGAGTCAAACTCCATACAGCCAAAAACTATAAACATAATAACATAAGGAATACTTTTAATTAATCTCATAGAAATGGATTCCAATGACGTACACATATCCAAACTGAAATAGTTCATACCACTCAAGCATCACATAGGTTCTCATAATTTCAAACATAGTCCTCTCTAAATCTAGAGTATTATCAAGTTCCATTTCATGTTCATTCAAGTTAATAACGGGTATACTCTAAGAGAGGGCAATTCTTCAGCGGACTTTTTAGCTAAGTTGGGAGCTCGTAGCACCTCAAGCCTCACTGTGATTCAAGAAGTGCCTAGTGGGATGGTTTCTAACTTGCTAGCAGGTGCTATGCAAGTTTCTTTTGTTAGATGTTAGCCTTTGTTCTTCTTTTTTGGTTCTTGCTTTTCTATTTTGTAACCAAAAAAAAGCTAATAACGGGTATATAATAAAAGCTGGTGTATTGTTATTTGAACAATAGTATTTGAACATAAATGCGGGATCCTGTTTATTTATAGGAGAATGCTAACACTTGTTAAGGAACCGAGAAAAAAAAGTTTTATTGGAAAGTGATATATTTAATATTTTGAGAAGAGATATATTTGATTTTCCAATAAAATCTTGTTATTTTTGGATTACTTGTTAGCAAGACTCTTATTTATATAGCGATCCATTATTTTTATTTCTTTTCCTTTTAAATATTTTTTTAGTTTTATTCTCTTCCCTCGTTATTCTCCTTTGCATCTCATTACCACTTCATTTTCGTGGTTGTTCCACCGCCATCATCCCTCCTCATTGCTCTACTGTCATTGTCATTATCCTTAGCCACCCACCACCATGTTTTTTTGGGTTACCAACATATCAAAAAAAAATTACCGATGTTTTCTCTTACAATCACCGGCAATAGACCCATTGTTACCAATCTCCTACATACCACCTATTACTACATAATTTGGACCTCGGCCAAGGCACATCTGACAACTCATCGGATTGAGACCATCTCGGATCACCAGATAAGTCAGAGGAAGCATAGGTCGGGAATCTTGCGCCATTAAGAGACAATAACATTCAAGCATAGTGGTATTCCATAACGGTTCTGTAATCACTCTCATCAATAACGTCCATAATCACCCATAATGACTCATAATAACACATAATGACTAATTACCACCCTGGCTCTATATATACCCGGCCTAGCTTCACGATGGATTCATCTACTTGACATACACTAGAAGCCGAGTAGTACATCGGTAGTCGAGTAGTACCTCGGCATAATTCTAGAACTACGTTAGTCTTGATTCCCAATCGGGATACGTAGGAGCAGAATACCACATTCTGTCAGGTTCAATTACTATTAGATTTCCATCCTCAAAGGTTTTTCTCGGATTTTTGTTCATATACGAACACCACCACCACCCACAACTACTCACCATCATATTCTGTCTGGTTATTAACCAATCCCAAAAGTTACAAAATTTTATACTTTCAGTTACCAACAATATAGTTGTTGTTACCAACTGCCATAACCACCATCATCTGATGCAACCACCACCACCATCATTGCCACCCAGATCGACCCAACCACTCACCAAACCCCTACTGTCCACTGGGACACATATCTGAACCCCACTGAAACAATCATTACTAGCCACCCCACTTGCCCCGAAGTAGGCTTGGCAACAGGGCAGGTCGGCGGCGAGTTTTGCCTTCCCCATCCCCATCCCCACCCACCTCTCTCGATCCTCTCTAGGGGTGAAAATTTCACACCCACCCCCGCCCTAGTCGAGGGGGGTTAGGTTTCCCCGTCCCGCCTCAGACTATGCAATATGCATTTTGAGAAACTTTTATCCTTTCTAAATATATGATGAAAATTTTTTTACAAGTCTTTTCAAGAGAAAATTTCAAAGATCTATAAGAAAATTAAGAATAATTTCTAGCTATCTCCAAAAATAAATAAATCAAGAATCAAGAAATCTAAATCATAAATAAAGATTATAATTAAGAATAGTTTTGTAATTTTCAAATAGCGGAGCGAGTTCGAGGGCGGGTTCGGGGCGAGTATCAGCATCCTCATCCCCGTCCCCACTCCTGATTTTGGAAAGCGGGTTTTCCCCGAACCCAACCTCGACGCCAATTAAAACAGGTTTTCCCCATTAAAATCTGGACGGTTGCAAACTCTTTTGTCATGCCTATCCCGGAGCCACCATGGAGGGAGGGAGGGAGGGAGGGATCTTAAAGAGAGAAAGGGAAAATAGAAAAAGAGAATGAGAAAAAATAAAAAATAAAAAAAAGAAGAAATGTTGTTCACTAAGATGTCCACAACAATTGTATATTGTAGCTCATTTGTTTTTTTTTTTTCCAAAATAAATGTATTTTTTCTCATAAAAATCACGTATAACATTTTTTAGCTGGTTTAGTTAGACTTATCTTAAAAAAAAAAATCCTTTTTTTTACCCAAAAAAAAAAGTCAATCCTTAATAAATGATTTTTGGAGAAGTTGAATTTTCTAACTTCTAGAAAAAATATTTTTTTCAAAGAGGAGGGAATCACTTTATAACTTTTTGGATAAAATTATTCCTACTGACAACCAATATTCTCATTTTTCATTAAATAAATTATTATATTAAATTATTCCGAAGTAAATATTATGACTTTGAACATGTTTAAAAACACGTTTTTTTAATCAAAACCTATTTACTGAAAATATTTTTTTAATACTACATCGAAATAATGTAAAATAATTTTTAAAATAAAATCACTTTTCAAATTTTAGCTAAAATAACTTATAATTTTAAGTAAATATATTTAATTAAAAATACTTATGAAGAATCTCTTGAAAACCTCAATAAAAGATCCTCAAATCGAATATTGAATATAATTGTCAAAAGGATTGTCTTTGAAAAATTGGTTCTATGCTGAGGTCTCGTTAACAAATATGTTAAGAATATTAATTAAAAAATTAAAGAATAATAAAAGGAAAAATTTTATTGAGAATATTTCTAACACTTTCCAATGTTATATAGTACCAATTTTTTTATAGAAGGTTACCTGGGTTTTTTACATAATTAGTGCAATTTGGTTGTCCAATTACGAGACTAGTGCAGTTTTAGAAAAAATTACGTAATTGAGGTAAGTCGTACTTAGAATTAATGAAGGTTAAAGTAATGTTTTGGTCCCTATACGTGACATTGATTTTCAATTTGGTCCCTATACGTAAAAAGTTATCAATTTGGTCCCTATACGTGATACTAGTTTTCAATTTGGTCCCTATACGTAAAAAGTTATCAATTTGGTCCCTATACGTGACACTGGTTTTCAATTTGGTCCTCATCGCTAATTGGTCCCGATATAAGAGGACCAAATTACAAATTATTGTCACATGTAGGGACCAATTCAACAAAAAAAAATTGAAAACGGTCCCTACATGTGACAATTATTTTCAATTTGATCCCTACATGTGATAATAATTTGCAATTTGGTCACTTTTATATAGGGACCAATTAGCGGTGAGGACCAAATTGAAAACCAGTGTCACGTATAGGGACCAAATTGATAATCAGTGTCACGTATAGGGACTAAATTGATAACTTTTTACGTATAGGGACCAAATTGAAAATCAGTGTCACGTAGGACCAAATTGAAAATCAGTGTCACGTATAGGGACCAAATTGATAACTTTTTACGTATAGGGACCAAATTGAAAATCAGTGACCAAAAAAATCAGTGTCACGTATAGGGACCAAATTGATAACTTTTTACGTATAGGGACCAAATTGAAAATCAGTGTCATGTATAGGGACCAAAACATTACTTTAACCATTAATAAAATACACATAGAAGTCGTATATCGGATTTACGAAACATTTTTATAATCATAAAATTAATATAAAAAAAAATATCCAAGGAGGTCTCAGATACCACATACGACTTCCCCAATTTTTTAATATTTTTTTAACATCAAATACAAGTCGTATAGGTGCTATACGACTACAACATTATATTTTTTTTACATGATCAAGTCGTAGGTGGTAGCCACGACTCCGTTATTTTATTATTATTTTTTAGAAAGAATAGGCAAGTCTTTTGTCATATACACGACTTTTATTATTCAGATCCCTTCAAAATATATTCGAACTTCAGTATATTCTGCTTTAAAAAGAACTGTTGAGATACCATCCAAACCTATTAATGTATGGTTACCTCTAACAAATTAAAAATGGAGAAGCTGAAGATTGTGGGCAATGCCATGCTTCCTATGCGAGCTTCCGCTTCAACATTCAATTGCTTATCAAGTCATGAGAGCAACACACACATAAACTTGTAAACTTCTTTATACATGCTGGAGCTTCCTATGCGTGCACTGGCCACCCTCCATATGCTGGAGCTTCCTATGCGTGCCACTCTGAGTTCACCACTTTCCATTATGTGGTGCTATACTACTTGCATATTCTTTCTAAAATAAATAATAAAATAATAGAAAGAAAATTGCTTATCAAAAAAAAAAAATAGAAAGAAAATTAAGGCAAAGTCATATACTGGTATATATCATACAGATATAATATTAAAAAATAAAAAAAATATATATATAATGTTGTAGTCCTATGTCACCTATACGACTTGCATTTAACATAAAAAAAAATTAAAAAATGGGGAAGTTGTACGTGGTGTCTACGATTTCCTTGGATATTGGTTTTTTTTTTTTAATTTTATGATTATAAAAGTGTTTCGTAAATCTGATATATGACTTTCATATATATTTCGTTAATCTCAACTACGACTTACTCCAACTGTATATTTTTTTCTAAAATTGCACTAATCTCATAATTGTGCAGCTAAATTACACTAGTTATGTAAAAAACCCAAGGTTACCTCTTTTGATTATTTAACTAATAATTTGAATGCTGTCTCAAATAAAATAATAAAAATTAATTTTTTGCTGTCGGTTTCTGCAGAATACGGATTCTATATTATCCCAAGACAGACTGAAAGAGAAAAACGACAAACATGTGAGCAAACACTCCTCCCAACATATACTGTACCGTGTACGGTGTACCTACGTACCACTTGCCTCGACAAGTGTAGGATGGGAACTTGGACGCGGAAAGTTCCCAGCCAAACCAGCATGTGTGTGATGTGATCTCTCGCTTTTTGAACCCTTCTCATTTCCACGATCCAACCATTGTCATAGATCACATTACTTAAGAGTTACTTAACCACGTTCATTGCTACTAATTCCCAAACAAACATGTTGGACAAACTCAACACAACTTTTTGCCCCGTGACTTTCCCATTTATAACTCCATTTTCTGCCCCCTGAAAACACTTAGTTGAACTTCGGAAAGAAAAAAAAAAAATAGGCATTGATTGTATTCCGTAATCGGTTATCCATCAACCGGAGGAAAAAAATTTATTTTCACGCTTCACAAAAAAATTATTACTCCCTCCGGTCTTTATTGTAAGCCAAAATTAAATGGGATATATATATTAAGATAGTTAGTTGGTCTCATTTAAAAGAGTCATTGGGAATAAAATATTAAGTTTGTTACCTAAATTTACCCTTCCCCTTATTTATTAAGCTTGTGTTATTGAGAAGACAATGAGTAATTTCAATACAAGTAGATTTGTTTATTAATTATGAAGGGTATTTTGAGAATAACTTCATTAAATGAGAAGAAAGTAGTTGAAATTTGCTTATATTTTGAACCAAAAATTTTGAAAATTTTTGCCTTATATTGTGGACCAGAGGGAGTATTATATTTGTGTAACCTTTTTTAGGTAGAAATATTTATGTAACTTCAAACTTAAAGTTTAGTTGACTATATGTTAAAAAAGAGAATACTAATTCATGCGATTAGGACAATGATTAAAAAATTACTGAGAAGCGTTGCATTCAACTTTTAAAGATGTCTTCTATTTATTTTTTCAAGAAACAAATGCTTTTATTGGAAGACAAATGTTAACTAGTACTCTTAGAGAATTGATTAACGAATTAGAAATAGAAATTTTGTCTTAGAAAGTAATGTATTTAATACTTTAAAAACTAAATTTTTTAATATGATTTTTCTATTTTAGGAATCCTTAATCAATACCTTTAAAATACTGATTAGCAATACTCTTGTTGAAATTCTTAACCAGTTCCTTACGAAACTGATTATTAAGACTCTTTACAATAAGCATGCACATGCTGCTTAATATTTAATGCTCATAGGTCTCATGAGTATTTTGTTTCTTAGTAAGTGTGTGGGTCTGAGCTTTGAATAGAACTTTGTTTAAGGTATTGACCTATTGTGCTGAATGTTTAATGTGAATCACTGAATAACAGACCCATTATTGGAGCTGGTAGGTGCCATGGATAAATGAGACAAATGAGGTAAATATATATATATATATATATATATATATATATATATATATATATATATATATAATTTTTTTAACCTATCTAACCTTGCACAATTTAAAAAACCTATAAAATAGTAACTTCTTATTGAAAAACCAAACATTTTATTATTTAAACTATAAATTATACAAGTTCTAATATAAATTTACTCTTTTAAATTTCTTAACCTGTGCAATATTGAATAGAATAGAAAAACCCAAATAAAAAAAAAATAATTAAGGAATTAATAGGGATTTTTTTATTGGAAAGTGTTATATTTAGTGTTTGAAGAACTATTATTCTTATATTTCTCATAAGAAATTATTTTAATTGGATTCCTTAACCAATATCCCTATGGTACCGGTTAACAATACCCATAAAAAAAGGGTCTTACTAACCAGTGCCCTAAAGCGCCCTTGGAGCACTGGTTAAGAAATACAATAAAAGTAAATTTTATGGGGAAATGAGAGATAACACTTATCAAGAATTTGATTGCATCACTTTCAATGGAAAATTTCTTTCTTGATTCCTCATGGCACCGGTTAGGATTCTCCTAAAACAATACAAATTTGGAATATATTTTTTGGACACAAATTGGGATACCATCTACCAGTGTTATAAAACTCGGACCGGACCGGCCGGTTCGACCGGTTGGCCCGGGAACCGGTCACCAGGTCGATCCGGTTAGGGTGATGGACTGGTCAGCACATCGACCCGGTCAGAAACCGGTTCGACCGGCCGGGTCTTCATAAACTCGGTGACCCGAGCGAGTGGGAGTGAACCGGCCGGGTCTGAACCATTTTTTTTTTTTTAAATGCCAGCGTTAAAACGGCGCCGTTTTACCTGGTTTTTTCGGGGAAAAAAAAACTGGAGAGGGTTTGTACATAACAGATTAGGGCCATTAGGGATTTCAATCTTCCTCTTCCCTAAAGGATCGAACTCGACGGCTACAAGGCACAAGCTGCCCGCTGCTGCTGCCTTCGTCAACCTCCGTCCAACCCGCGCCGCTCCTGCCTCCACCGTGCTCCGCTCTTGCCTCCGTCGTGCGCTGCAGTTCCTGCTCGTGTTCTCCCCACTGTGAGTTCTTACTTCCTAGCTTGTTACTATTTAGTTCTTACTTCTTAGTTTCTCCCCCTTCATCACTTAATGGTTAATCCCTGCAAATATATGCTTTGTTTTTGTGAGTAAGATGCTTAGACCTTCATCAGGAGTTAAGGACCTTTATTCTTTTCTCCCCTGATATAATACTGCAATTTCTTTTTTAACAGAATTAGAAGTAAAAAATTTCTAACACCGAATTTTGATGCTAGGATAATATCCATGTTTCATCTAATTATTGTTGGTTTATTATGCTTTGATTTTGTTGATTTGTTGGTTTATTATTCTTATTACTTCTTAGTAGTTGGTTCTTACTTGTTGATTTGTTGGTTTATTACTTTATTATGCTTTGATTTTGTTGTGATAGAAATAAATATATTGTTGTTGGTTGCTATTGAATTGTTTTTTAGTTAAAGATGTCTACTGAACCCGAATCACATCCGACATCACAAGAAGCATCATCTAATCAGAAACAGATTCGGGCGAAAACTGATCCTGCTTGGGGACATTGCAAACAACTCATTGAACAGGGTGGGAAAACTGTTTTGATGTGTCTCTATTGTGATAAGATTATAAGGGGAGGTGGCAGTAATAGACTCAAGTTTCACTTGGCTGGAGAAAAAGGACAGGTTGAATCATGCAAGAAGGTTTCTACAGATATTCGGCATCAAATGAAACAAAGTATAGATGAAGTTAGGAATATTAAGAAAATGAAAGTTGAAGAAGAATATGAGGATAGTAATCCCATTCCCATTAATGAACAAGTGCAACAGTCAAGTCCAGCAGCACCTGCCACATATCAGAAGAATGTTGGTCAAATAGGTAATTATTTCATGCCTAGAACAACTCCTGGAGCTCAACCTACCATAAAAAGTGTTATGCAAAATAAAGGAGTAATAGAAAAGTGTGATCTTGCCATCTCAAAATGGATGATCGATGCTTCTGTGCCATTTAATGCAGTCAATTCAGCATATTATCAACCCATGATTGATGCTATTAGTGGCATGGGTGCTGGGTATAAAGGTCCAAATTTTTATAGAGTTCGTGGGCATTTGTTAAATAAGTGGGTTGATGATGTGAAGAAACTTATTGACAGTTACTGGAATATTTGGAAGACAACTGGATGTACTCTTATGGCAGATGGGTGGACTGATCGTTGCAGGCGAACTCTCATTAACTTTTTGGTTTATTGTCCTAAAGGAACTGTTTTTCTGAAGTTGTTGATGCTTCCAATGCTTCAAAAACTGCAGAAATGTTGTATAGGCTTTTCAAGGAGGTGATATTATTTGTTGGCGCAGAAAACATTGTTCACATTGTGACAGATAATGCTGCAAACTATGTTGCTGCTGGCAGGTTATTGGAAGCTGAGTTTCCAAATTTATATTGGTCTCCTTGTGCAGCACATTGCATTAATTTGATATTGCATGACATTGGAAAATTAGAATAAGTAAATGAGGCTGTGACACATGCTTCAAAAATTACCAAATATATATATAATCACTGTTATTCATTGTATTTGACGAGGAAGCATACAAGTGGAAAGGAAATACTTCGTCCAGCCCCAACCCGCTTTGCCACTAATTTCATTGCATTGCAAAGTATATTGGCTCAAAAAGATGCACTAAGGGCAATGGTAACATCTAGAGAATGGACAAGCTCAGCTTATGCTAAAGACTCTAAGGCAAAAAAATTTGTGGATCAAGTCTTAGACTCTGGGTTTTGGAAACAATGTAGTTATATTGTGAGACTTACAGAGCCACTTGTTCGTGTGTTGCGTATTGTTGATAGTGAAGATAAACCTGCAATGGGTTTTCTTTACCGAGCTATAGATAAAGCCAGAGAGGAGATGGTGTGGAGGTTTAGAAAGAATAAGAAGAAAGTAGAGCCTTACTTGGAGATCTTGGATAAATGTTGGGATTCACAGCTTTGGAAAAATCTCCATGCTGCTGGTTTTTGGTTAAATCCAGCTAGTCGATTCAATGTTGAAGAATTTGAAAAGCACCAGTCCACGACATCTGGCCTTTTGGATGTCATTGAAAGGTATTCTCATGGAGATTTTGATTTGCAATCTAAGTTGACAAGTGAGATGAGAATATTCAAAAATGCTGAATCAGATTTTGGAAGGCAAACTGCTATTCGTGATCGAAATACGGTGATGCCAGGTAAAATTATTTCATTATTTCAATTATTTTAATTTATTTAGTTAATTTGAATGATATTTATACTGATTCATTGCATTACATTTGCATGTAATATTCAAGATCAATGGTGGGAATCTTATGGATATGGTGCTCCTAATTTGAAAAAGTTGGCTATTCGTATTTTAAGCCAAACTTGTAGTTCTTCAGGTTGTGAACGAAATTGGAGTGTATTTGAGCACATTCATTCAAATAAAAGAAATAGGTTAGAGCATCAAAAGCTTAATGATCTTGTCTATGTTCGTTACAACTTGAGGCTGCAGCAAAGGTATTATTAATTTATTATGCTCATTTCGTTGGTTGTTTAGTTTTGTATATATATAGATATGTGATTGGTTTTTCTGATACTGATACTGATATATGAGAAAATTAATAAATTTAGGAATCGATTGAGGCATCAAAATTATGACCCAATCAATTTTGAAACACTTGATGACCATGCTAATTGGGTGTTAGAGGAGTCGCCACCATACTTGACTATTGATGAGGTGGAGGCTTTACGTAATGACCTTGCAAGTATGACCATCCAACCTATTTCAGATGATATTGGTATGTTTCTTTATTACCTTATGATTATAATTTAGTTGATTGATGTTTGGTATCACTTGATGTTAATTGATAACTTGCAATGATATTGTCATAGAGCAAATAAATTTGGATGAGGATGAGGATGATGAAGCACAAGCACAAGACAATATCATGGAAGAAGCAAATCAAAATACAAGCAATGTTGATGAAGATCCTCCTTTCTTCGATGACCAAACTTTCGCTTCTTGGGCATGAACTTAAATAGATTTTATTGTTGTTTTGTTGTTGAGACTTGGGAATTGAGATTGTTGATTGTTATTTAGTTATTTGTGAGCTTATGTGACCTTTATTGATATTTGTTTAATTAGATACTTTTTTTATGGTAATGATTTTGAATTTGGAGTATGGACATGTTGAATTATGTTGCCATATATATGAATATTTTAGAATTTTTTAATGTATACCGGTTCAAACTGAGTCAACCAGTGACCCCCGGTTGAACCCGGTTGAACCAGTGATCCATTAACCCAGTGCCCTAACCGAGTCGATCACCGGTTCGGTTTTAATAACATTGCCATATACGGTGTCCCTTTGTTTTTTTGGTATTCTTGATATGCGTGTATATAAAAGATGATAAAAAATAGGTGAGGGATATAAATAAATATATATAGTATCACATACGTTGTCTAAAATTTTGTGTTGAAATAAACTCTACAAATTTTGCAATAGGGGTTTAAGTGGACCGGGTCAACCCGACCAGACCAGACCAGACCAAACCAAACCAACCCAGAAAAAACCGAACAGAATTGGTTCGGGTAAAAAACCGATCTGAACCAATTATCATTGGTTCGGGTATTGGATTTTGTTTTCCAAATCCAATGACCCGATGATATTAAAAAAACAAATTTCCCCCCCTAATTTCATGAGTCCTTGACCTAAATGAGTATCTATCCTAAGTCTCGCTTGTTTTCACTCAGCCTTCACTTCTCAGTCTCTCTATCGCACAGAAACACAACCTGTGAGTCACAGTTGCCGCGCACAGTACAGCTCCGAGCTCCGTCCCAGGCCGCAACATCAGTCAGTAGATCGTCGCGTCGCCTCCTCGCTCCTCCGACTCCGTCCTTTGCCGTCGTGTTCGCAGATCAGTCCCACCACACAGCAGCAGCTTCGTCCTCTCTGTGACGCGCCATCCTCCGTTAAGTAGCTCCGTCGACGCCGCGCTCTCCTCCACCGTGGCGAGTCCTCCTTCCTCCCTCTTCTCCCCCTTTTTTTTGCATGTTAGATCTGATCTTCTCCCCTTCTCTTCCAAAATCTTGAATTACCTTCTGTCCTTCATTGCTTCCTTTTGTTCTATTTGTTGTGTTCAAGGCTATCATATGCAAAGTGCATTTGTTGTGTTTTTTGTGTACCCTCACTTTGTTGATTTGTTGTTAATTCCTACGTTTTTTGAACTATTTTGTATTTTGGTATCATCCTTTTACATTTTATGGGGAAAAAAAGGTTCTGATGCATTAATAAGCAGATGACTCGACCACCAGAACCAAACCGAATTCTATCGGTTTGGTTTGGTTCGAGTCACGTACAAAAAAATGTAAAAACCAAACCAAACCGAACCGATTAAAATTGATTGATTTGGATTTTTTATCCGTCTAAAACTGAACCAAACCAACCCAAACCGATCTGTTACCCTCCACTGATTTGCAGATTGACCGGGGTATAGTAACAGAGCCGGAAGAGTGAGAGAAGATCCATAGAATAAAATAGAAACACTAGAAAACATAAGAAAAAAAAATCTAAACTTTTATCCCAAAAAGTTGCTTTGTGATTCTGAGTGTAAATGCACCTCAGATTTATCCTCTTTGTCAATAGATTATTTTGGAAGAAGCCCAGTTGAATTGAAAGTTGAACTAGCTAGCTAGCTAGCTTACTTCCCATGCCTGTTGATTTGGACTATGTTTCCACAGCTTCAGGAGAAGCTAGTGTCTCTAATTCTGGTGATCACGAAGCACCTTCAAAACCCACAACAAAGAAAAAGCGAAACCTTCCAGGAATGCCAGGTAACGACAAAATTAACCCTCTTTCTAAATAAGCTTCAATTTTAAGACCCTTTTGGACAATGAAAAAAACCCTTTTTTTTTCTCCAGATCCAGAAGCAGAGGTGATTGCTCTATCACCAAAGACCCTTTTGGCTACGAACCGATTCGTGTGTGAAATTTGCAACAAAGGGTTTCAGAGGGACCAAAACCTTCAGCTTCATAGGAGAGGTCACAATCTACCATGGAAACTGAGGCAGAGAACGAGTAAAGAGGTTAGAAAGAGGGTTTACGTGTGTCCGGAGCAAACTTGTGTTCACCATGATCCTTCTAGAGCATTAGGGGATCTAACTGGGATAAAGAAGCACTTTTGCAGAAAGCACGGCGAGAAGAAGTGGAAATGTGACAAGTGCTCTAAGAAATACGCGGTTCAGTCTGATTGGAAGGCTCACTCCAAGGTTTGCGGAACCAGAGAGTATAAATGTGATTGTGGCACTTTGTTTTCGAGGTTTTTGCTTTTCTCTTTGTCTCTTGTGACTCTTTGACTTTCTATTGTGAAATGGGGTTTGTGAAAGATTGTATTTTTTTTTTTTTTTTCGAAGGAGGGATAGCTTCATCACGCATAGAGCTTTTTGTGATGCATTGGCAGAGGAGGGTGCAAGATCTCAAACTGTTGTGAAGGCTAATTCAGAATCTGACTCGAAAGTTATAATTGGAGATTCATCGCCACCGTCTCCGCCGCCGCCCCCTTCGACGGTGCCGGCGAGTACTACTCAGTCAAACAGTGTCATGTCCTGTGCTGTGCAGACACAAAACCCAGGTAGATATATAATACACGAATAGAGAAAAAAGAATGCAAATTTTTTTTTTTTGTCGCGTTTGATGTTAGATTTGGTTAAAACTAGACAACAAAAAACCTTTGATGTTGTTGTTGTTTCTCTGTCTGAGATCTTGGAGCTTAGTAGTTTTTGTCTGGTATCCTTTTTTTGGTGTCACCTGTGTGTGTATCATAACAGGATCAAGTGATCTGAGATTCTGAGAGCTAATTAAGTAATGAAGATAAAGCACTAAATTATGCAATTTTGACAAAGAAACTTTATAGGTTCTCAAAAGCTAAAAAGAGAAAAGCTTTGTTTTTGGGGAGAAGGATGGGAGGGTGGATTTTAAGAAAGGAAAAACCTATTATTTTGTGAACTTTAACATTAAAGAAAGGCACAAACTTTCTGAATCTATGCAGTTTAAGTGGCTGCTTTTCCTCATCTTTGCTTTCTCCTTTCAATTATTAATAATTCATTATAGTAATGTTATTATTGCTTTGTTTTTCTTTTTTTCCTTGTGATGTTTCAGAGTTGCCTGAAAATCCCCCACAAATCATAGAGGAACCACAAGCTACTACTGCTTTAAATGGGAGCTGTAGCAGCAGTACCAGCTCAACAAGCAATGGATGTGCAACTACTTGTAATAGTGTGTTTGCAAGCTTGTTTGCTCCATCAACAACATCTGGAAGCCTACAATCTCAAACTCCAGCATTTACTGACCTAATTAGGGCCATGGGATGTCCCGATCGTCCAGCAGACCTTTCCGGTCCTTCATCCTCGGATCCAATTTCTCTCTGCCTCTCCACCAATCACGGGTCATCAATTTTTGAAGCAGGAGGGCAGGAGCCGCGTCACTATGCGCCATCACCACAGCCAGCTATGTCCGCCACTGCATTGCTGCAAAAAGCTGCTCAAATGGGTGCAGCTGCCACAAATGCCTCATTGCTTTGTGGGCTTGGCATTGTGTCATCTTCATCAGGCCAGCAAGAAAGCTTGCAATGCGGTCAACAGCAACGAGTAGAACCACGAGAAAGTGCCTCAATTCCTGTTGGACTTGGACTTGGGCTTCCTTGTGATGGTGGTTCTGGACTAAAGGAATTGATGATGGGGACTCCCTCCATGTTTGGTCCTAAGCAGACCACTCTTGATTTTCTAGGATTGGGAATGGCTGCTGGTGGCAGCCCTGGTGGAGGCTTATCAGCACTTATCACGTCTATCGGCGGTGGTCTAGACGTTACTGCCGCAGCAGCATCATCATCCTTTGGTAATGGAGATTTCTCTGGCAAAGATATTGGGAGGAGCTCATGAAATTTTGGCTGCAAGAACTATATTTATAAGGGCCAAAAGTTCTGGTTGTAGAGATACATGTTGTCTTTGTTTGTGCAATCTGAAGTTGCAATGGACATGAGACTAAATGTAACAGGCAATGAACAAATGGGGGTGTATTTTTTTTTTTGTGTTGCCTTGCCCCCTCTAATTCGAGGGAAAAGACTATAATATAAAGGGAAAGAAAAAGTGGCCTTCCATTACAATTGGTGACACATAAGTTACACTATGCTTGCTCTGGACCACAGGCTATTATGAATTAAGGGTTTGTGAAAAAGGGTTTAATATGATGCCTATGTGATTGTCATACATAGGTTTGAGCTACTGGGACGTTTGAAGATCACATATCTTTGGCTTCTTATGCATGATTTGGTCCATAGCTGTAGGCATAAATAAGGAAAATTAATAGTTTTTTTCAACTGTTGATTTAATGGTTGATTGAATATTAGTTACTAATTTCCACGTATGGCCATTATTTGGAAGTTAATGGTTGATTGAATATTAGTTACTAATATGTCATTACGTACATGTTATAAATAATTATATTATATTCCATTGAAGTTCAATATGGCAGCTTTCTTTAGTTGCCACGTTGCATTAGCAGATGATTCTTGATATTTATGTCATTTGATTAATTTCTGTATGAAAAAAGCTTTCTTAATCTTGTCGTTTAGCTGCGGTAGATGTGGCCTTTTAATTCCATCTTACACATGGGAACACTTTTTTATTAATGACGAAGATACGCCCGAGGCCTGAGTTTAGAATGTGGAGTTGTTATCTGAAGTTTTGGATGGTGGAGTTGTTTTCTGAAGCTGAAAGGTGGAGCCGTTTTGTTTTTACGATTTTTTTAACATGTGCAATATATTTTTGTGCTTTTTTTAACATGTGCAATATTGTACATGTTAAGGAATAAAAAAATACTCCCTTCATTTCTTTTCTATGATAATTTTAGCTTTTTGTTTTTATTCCAAAACAATGAAACTTTTATAAACCCAATGTATATTTGATAATTTTTTTTCCATATATATCCTTACCATAAAATTAAATTGAAATACATTAAAAACACACTAAACATTCCCTACTTAAATTTAGCCATAAATACACTACACATATCAATGATACTATAAATAAGGGTAATTTGGTACAAATGTAAAAAAATTAATACTTTCTTAATCTGTGTACAAAAACCTTAAATTACCATAGAAAAGGAACGGAGGGAGTAGTAATATTCCATTGGAAAGAGTAGCTTTTAGGCTTTCAAAAAACTGATTACACAACTTTCAATACAATATTTCTATATTTGATTCCTTAACATGTGCAATATTGCATAGGTTAAAAAAATCCTTGTTTTTATTACTACTACTGCCTAATAATGTACTAAGGGTTACAAGAAGGTATATAACTCATAATGTGTTGCTACTTGCTTTCATTAATAGCCTGTCAATCAATTTTGTTTGAATAATGCTTGTTATAAGCCTCACACTCCCTCGTATAATCATGAGGTGGGAGAATTAAAATGCAGATATATAAAAAAAAATAGCTTTTGTTTTTTTTTTAAATCTTTAAAAAATAATCTCTAGATTATTGAATATTAAAATCACTTATTTTTTAATCAATAACAAACGGGTTAAGGTTACGTTAAGAGATCGATAAAAATATAGATATTAACTAATAATAAAAAATAATTTTTTTTTTATATTTGACATCATGTGTTAATTTTGTACTTATCTTTTTTTTCGCATGAATTTTTTGTTTGGTATTTTTTCTTTTCATAGTTTTACTAGATAAAAAATTTACATATGAAGATTCATTAAATGATATTTGGGATTTTTTTTAATTGGTCAATTTAATTATATAAGATAAAACTTTAACAATTAAAAAGTTTATTCAGCTTATTAAATTATCTTATTTATTTAATATTTATATAGAGGGAATTCCTATCTTTCACATTAACCTTCAAATTTTTCTTTCGGCAAAAATATACACTAATTTTTATTTTTGGAACAATTTAGATTTAGAGAAAACTTATTTGTTGTTCTATAAGTACTCGTGGTAGTACTTTCCAATAAAAATATAACATTACAATAGTCACCAATAAAAATATAATATATACTATGACTGTTACAACCAAAGAACAATATCTAAAGCCCCCACTTCTAACCCCATTCTAGTTTGTCACCACCTTTTCTAGAGGGGATTTGCATCGCTAGTTTGGGTTTTGCTACGTTAAGAGCATGTTCAACGCGAGCTATGTAATTATCTCATTATGTGAGAGCTATGCTTTTCAGGAGTATTATGTTTTTCCCTTCGCTTGTGAAAGCTATGTTTTTCTCTCCACTTGTAAGAGTCTATCGTTGCTGGATAAAGAAAATGAAGGAATTGTTTCTCTCCATTTTTTATTGGTAGGTTCTGGTTCCCAGGCCTGCCAGAAGCCATAAGTATCCTTAGTTGGAACTGCAGAGGCGTAGGTAACCTGTGAAGTTGACACAGGGAAACACAAGAAGGGGGTTGAATTGTGTTTTTTTATCAGTTTTTTCGAAAAAACCTTTTTCTTAAACCTTTTTGCAAGCAAAACAAGATAAATATACACAAACAAGAAAACCTTTTTAAAGAGTTAACAAACTCAGATCCAAATCCCCATAGTTGAATAATCAAAGATTGTAAAAGATAGGGAAATAAAATTCACACGAATGATTTATCCTGGTTCACTCTCTTCCAACCAAGAGCTACGTCCAGTCCCTTCTACCTGAAGGTTTTCTCCACTATTCTCCAAATAGATTACAAGTATTCAACACCTTTTCAGGTTACAAGTATTCTTTCTCTACCAAGCCTCTTCAGGCTCTAACTCTAACAAAGAGATTTACAGATTTTGATCTAAGAACTCACTATGTGTGATAATATGAAAGTTTAAGATAAGGAAGAATACAACTGAGAATATTCAAATGAAATTTGATCAGAGATTTAGCACTTTGAAAATTTCACAGCATCAAGTTGTTTCTTCTCTTGGGGTCGTCTACTATATATAGACATCTTCATCTTTTCTTCAACGGTCTTGAGTATATGTCCGTTTAGAGATAGCATTTAATGCTAGGATCCGTTGAGACTGATAACTTGATATGGACTCTGGACAAGTACTCTTGGTTATCAGAAGAATGATCAAAATGGTGCTATCTTTTCTCTGTTGTAATGAAGTAGCTTTTAGACTTTCCTTCTTCGTACTTGGTTCAACTTTACAGCAACAAAGGTGACAGAGTACAAAGTTTTGTATTCTCGATGGTACTATGTTTCACTTACCAAGAAATAAGGATATAAACAATGTAAAAGCATAGAAAGAGACATACATTCTTATGAATTGAATAATCAATCTTTTGAAATAAATTCACTTCTTCTAGATGGGTTCAGCTTTGATAGCCAGTAGACGCACAAGTCTTTGCACGCGCAAAATTAACTTAGCAAGATAGTAGGCTCGTCTACTGATGTGGCGTCTAGTTAACTTCTAGTCTAGTTTCAAGTCTTTGGACTTGCTATTTTTCTGAAAGTTATTTATTGTCTCGTCTACTACTCATTTTACACATAGTCTTAGACACTCGTCTAGTGATATTTAACTTAGTCAATATTTAACACCTCATCTAGCAATAACTTTGTAGACTCAGAATTTTACCAAGTATTTGAAAGGCTCGTCTAGCGATTGAGAACATAAACCCGATACTGTTTCTTAGTAAAACTGAGAAACTAGATATAGGTTTCCTCGTCTAGCAATACTTAATAATCCTGCAAGCTAGAACAAACAAGTTAGATTTTTGATAGAAATTTGCCATACAAATTTAACCTTTTTGTTAACATCAAAACTTAAGAGATTAAATTAGCCAAATCCTCTTTGGTACTAACAATCTCCCCCCTTTTTGATGATGACAAAAACCAATTAAATTTAAGTGAGCAAAGTCTAAGAGAGCTACAGAGGCTCCCCCTAAGACAAAGAATTCAAACTAATAAATTCAAACATCAGAAAAGCATCGAGAATAAGTACTAACACAGCAACACAGTATTAGAGCAAATATGTATCAGAGCAAACATATTATTAGAAAATCATAGAAGCATGCATCATATCAGATAAATAGAAATTTAAAAAGGCATGCATACACAGACTTAGCTTAAATTTAATTCTTTCTCTATTCCTTTCTTCCCTTCTTTTGTCATCAGACAAAAAGGAAACAGGAGTGGACCATCATTGTCAGTTAAAAAGAAAACAGAGAGAACTAGTGTGACACCCTAACTTGGTATCACATGGTTACCCGTTGCGGAATTAAAATTTGTTTAAATGCTGGTCGCTTTCGGAAAATAAACCTTCTTTATAAATAGTATTACTGAAAATGGTACTTAAAAATCTCCCTTTCTTTTTTTTTTTTTAAAACGAAAGAAGTGATGAACACTCAGAACATGAACTGAAACAACACACATACATATATAACTGTCCCAGTGGGACTCAAGTTTAATACAAAATAGGGCCTTATTAACGGCCATTGAAACAGAATTATAAAAAGTCTACAGGTACGACTAAAGAGGGTAAGCAAAACATGGGAAAGGGGGTTCCAGAATCACGTCTCAAAAGATAGCTCTCCAAGCCAAAAGTCTAACGGTAAACACCCACAAGCTCCAAACTGGCTACTGGCACTGGCTATAGGTAGGATCTCCACAAACACTGCCACGAGACGAGAACTCCGGTGATGGATCTATGACTTCACTGCCCTCATCCAAGGAATCAAAATCATCGTCATCGTCTAAAACATGGTAATCCGGCTCGTCCTCCTCCATGACCTCCAAGGGCTCCTCCTCGGGGTCCTCTTCAGGGTCCTCCTCAAGTCCCACTGCAGGATCTTCCTCAGGTTCCTCCTCTGGGTCATCCTCTGGAGCTGGATCAAAGTGCTCATGTAGAAGCCCAGCCACCTGTAACGTGTGCAGATATAACCAAGTCGGAGGGAGCGCAACCGTCCTAGTCTCCACGGTCTGTGTCCTCCGTATCGGGTTCCCGTTAGCATCAAAATCTGTGGTCGTAATGGGTCCTTCATAGGTGGCAGATGTAGCCCCCCCGTGGATCTGCCACGCCCCCGCACTCCCGGCGTTATCGAAGACCTCAGTCTTCGATGCGGACGGCACCAGCGGAATGCTCGGATCCACCTAAGCATGTACGCATGCGACGATACCAAAGGAAAGGAAAGTAACAAGTAGAAATGCAAGAGTGAGATACCAGTAAAAGATATATCCCACAACAACCATATACATGATACATACAACACGTAATCAGTTTAATAGTTAAGTCATGCATAATCATAATATAACAGTGTTATATCAAAGGGGGTCTCAAGCCCGCACAATCAGTTTTCGGAAATATGCATGATACTTCCATAATCAGGCTCTAACTTAATCTCATGAGATAACAACACCGTTTCATTGTAGAAGTAATAAAGAGTTGGTCAAGCTCTGATGCCCACTGGCAAGTTGCCACCATAACCTCGTGCACCAAGGTCTCCGGATGCACAACGTCTCGAATGCCTCCAACTGGGCCAATCAGACTGACCCTCAAATACCACCTTGTATCTGGTTTACTTAGGCACGTCTGCCAAGGGGAAATGCATATGAATAAAAGACTTTCAGTTATCAAGGTTTTTCTTTGTGTGTACTCTTTTTCGCTGTCGAAGCTCAAAGCTAACGACTATTCATAATTCCCCATCACTTGAACTTAAAGAAACATAGGACACGCAGTCCGAGTGCTCAATCACAACGCCTTAGACCGAGGTCGCAGTCAAGGTTTGTGGTCGTAGAAATCACTTATGATTTTATCCATGTTTTATTCTAACATGATAAGGACACCTAGTCCGCAGCAACGAAATCAGAACACACCGTTCTCGATTCCGAGTTTTGGACTCTCAGCCCATAACATCATGAATAGGACCCTTGGTCCATAGTACTTGACACGGATCCTAGATCACGTGCGTATAACTGAATACTAGAGGCGACGTCTCGCAACTAGATTCTCTTTCGCATGTACTTACTTTTCGCTCGGTGAAAATCAAATCCAAAACAAAACCTCGGTCACTTATCCAGGTAACCGGAATGTTTCTAAATCATTTAGGAGAAAAATCATTTTCCTTTGCAAACTCTTTTTTAAAACTTTTAAGAAATTCGTTTACTCTTTGAAATCCTTGATGGAATAAAGTCAAATATTTTAAAAGGGTTTTTCCTTCATAAAACACATAGTTCGAAAATGTTTTCTCTCGTACCAGACGTTTGATCATAAAAGGATAGTTTCTATTGACTTGAAATCACTTTAACATTTTTCTAAAAACAAGATCTTATTCTTCTGAAGTAAGCACTTTAAACAAGGACCTGTTATAAATGAACCCAAAACTTTCAAAGTTCTATTCAAGGCTTATTAAGGCTTTTAATCCTTATAGTCATTGGGCACAGACTCAAGTCCGACTTCTCAAACTTCAATCAACAATAATATATTCTCAACAATAATATCACAGTCCATGACAATTCATCACATATATGCACAATACTTTAAAGCAAGTAAGATTCAACTTCAAGTAATAGTCACAATAGTTCAAGTAAACAAGTCATTCAAGTATCGGTTCAATATCATAACAATATTCAAATCATTCAAGTAAACACATACACACATGCATATAGTCATTGAATATCTCTAGGCAATCCCCTCTTACCTTCCGTGAAGTTAAGAGGTTGGATGCTTGGAAAGGGTAATTCACGAACGTCCTCGCTTACTTGACGATAGAGGTCTAGGGTTACAAACACAAGATCATAAGTTAAAAATCAACTAAGAACACTAAACCACAAGGTATTAGGTTCGGCCAAGACAATAAAGTAAGGTTAAGGATTCCCGAAAATTATGCAACTTATGGATTTATGATCCTCAAGTGCT
The DNA here is from genome assembly GCA_035048595.1 of Echinosophora koreensis. Taxonomy (NCBI): domain Eukaryota; kingdom Viridiplantae; phylum Streptophyta; class Magnoliopsida; order Fabales; family Fabaceae; genus Echinosophora; species Echinosophora koreensis. Next base: position 549,685 of record JAPCYP010000069.1, read on the forward strand.
AGGAGTTCATAAACAATGATCATTTAACAAAGTCAAATCAAAATCCCACTAAGTCATAGACTTAGGGTATTCGGCCAAAGATAGAAAAATAGGCTAGTATTTACTAAACTTTCCAATCTCTTAGGTCTAGCATCCATATGTATTAAGGAGCTCAAAACCATGATCATTTTGGAAGAATGGAAACCAAACATCTTAGGCTCACAACCCTTAAGGTTCGGCCTTGATGGGATTTCTAGGCTAGGAATCTTTAAATCATCCAATCTTTTGGGCATAGCATCCTTATATATTAAGGAGCTTTAGTCCATAATCACTTTGGAAGAATAACACATCCTAGGTCCAAAAACACTAGTTTCGGCCATCATATGAAATCAAGTTAGAAAGATTTAAACTTTCCAATCTCTTAGACTTAGCATCCAAATATCTTATGGAGCTTATGTCCATGATCATCTTGGAAAATGAAAGGAGTTACATTCTAGGTTTTACAACATAAACTAAACAAGTTAGAAGTCTTTAAACTTTCCAATCACTTAGACTTAGCATCCTTCTATATTAAGGAGCCTTAGTCCATGATCATTTTGGAGAAATGAAAACCAAACCTTCCTAGGCCACTAAGGTATAGTTTCGGCCATCATAGAAAGAATAGGTTAGAAATATTTGTTTGATAACAACTCTTAGGTTTAGAATCACAAGGTATTAAGAGTTCTAAATCCATGATCATACTTGGATAGATGAAACATAGTACCCTAGGCCTACTTATTCATATTTTCGGCCATCATAGGAACAAGCTATCAAAACCTTCCAAGATTTATAGGTTTAAGATCAAGGGATAGTTAGAAACTCAAACACATGATCATTTTCTCAAAAGTTGAAACAAAACCCACCTAAACCATATTACATGGTTTCGGCCTCCTTAGAAAGAAAGGGCTAGGGAGCTTTTTTTTACACAACCTTCTAGTATGTTAAAATAAAAGTAAATACAAGACTATAGAAAGTGGTTTCAACTCAAAAGGAGTTTTCTACCATTTTTAAGAGATTTTTGAAGTTTAAAGCTTAATAAGAACACATAAAGCAAATAATGAAATAAAATGACAAACTTGTAAAGAAATTTATATGAGAGCATTACCCTTAACAAGAGGAAGAACTTTAATGAAGAACACAAGTGCAAAAGATAAGTAAAAATGCAAGCTTTAAGTAGTTGAAAAATAAAGAAGAAGATGAAGTATAAGAGTGAAGAAGTGATGAAGAAGAAGAAAAAGTGAGGAAGTGTAAATGAAAGGGGTATATATAGGGGGAGAGGGTGAGTGGCACGAAATTGAGGGAGAAGAGAGGGGTTTGGAGTGGCTTGTGGAGTAAGTTTGAGAGTTAAGGCTTGATGGGATAGAAAGAGGAGAGAGAAATAGCTTTTAGATTAGATTAGTATTATAATTTGAAAAAGTATAATGATTATACTTTTGGAGTGTGTAAGAGTCTCTCCTATCATGTCACTTCAAGTCACTTCATCCCTCTTTGTGCTCCATTTCATACCCGGTTGCATTTCCGATCGTAAATTCCCGACGTTTTCGCCCGAATAAAATATTTATTTTATTTTTGAACGAAAATTTTCAACATAACCAAAGTTGAAGGAAACATGATAAAAACACTAACCGTCTCGTTCACGGGTCAAAATTAGGTTTTCTGCTCAGTAAACGGATATCGGCAGTGTAAACGTAGACCGGCTTCCGTCTGAATTTTCAACCGAAAATTTTACCGTGACTTCATACGTTATAACAACACAAGAAAATGATTTTAGTTTAATTAAAATCATCCTGAGTTTAATCTAAAATAAACACATTTAAATATGTTTATACTGCTACAAAAAGCATAGGAAAAACAGGGTGTTACAACTAGTTTAAGAAGAGGGTGGAGGAGGTTGAGGAGGGTTCTGATTTGGAGGAGGTGGAGGAGTTTGAACTTGTTGACCTTGAGTCTGCTTGAAATTGGTGAGTAATTGAAGCAACTGATTGAGAAGGGCATTAGTAGGCTTCAATTGCTTTGCTACTTGAGCTTCAATTTTCTTTTCTATAATCTCATCCAGGTTTGGTGGCAGAGAAGATCTTGAGCTTTCAGCAGCAGTAACAATATTTCCTTGTTCTTACAGTAAACTCAGAGCCTGAGAATGTTGAGGTTGGTCATGAGGATGCACAACTGCTAGAGCCAAAGGTTGTGAAGAATGTTTGCCAGAAGTACCTTGTCTGCTAACTGATTTAGCAACTTCTTCATTCATAACCTCAGTCTATGCAGCTTCCATATTAAGGTCAGGACCATCAACAACAATCTCTTCTATTTCCTCCAAAGAAGCCTCAGAAGCTTGTACAGATGGTTCAGGTGTGGGTACATATAGAACCCAGTGTACTTCATCTTCTTCATAAACAGAGCTTCTTAGAGGTATACCAAGAGTATCTTCGTGTATATAAAATCTTATAGAGGAGAAACCATATCTTCCTCTAACGGTAGGAGTGGACTTCTTGTCATCCTCACTAAGTCCTGAGGAGGAGGCTTCTCTGTTGCATTTGTTCATATGACTAGCCAGTAGCCTCTAACATCATCAAGAGTCCTATTTGCTTCATCTTCAGATAATACATGGCTTATGAACTCTTGGTCAAGTTGAAGATATGGAGTTGGTTCCAGAATGCAAGAATTAGGTGCAGGCATTGGATGAGTGTTCAGTCTCCTCTTTGCATCCTTGTCCTTGTTCAACTCTATCATTGGTAACCTAGGACAGATCTTTGTAGGTCGCATACCAACCAAGGTATCCCTTGAGGAGTGAAAAAGCCAAGTTGGTAGGACAAAATTGGCAGCCCTGATGTACCTTGCCAGCTCAAATTCTGCCTTCAGGTGTGCATACATGATGTGATCCACTACATCAGCAGCACTTCCATATTCTCTTATGTAACGCCTCTCGTGGCGCTACATAAACTACTCAAATGCGAAAAAATAAAATAGTAAATCATGTGCTGGTTTACTTTCGGAAAAGAAAACATCTCTTATTCTAGTTTTCGAAAATAACGGTGTAAAAAGAAACTTTGACTTAAAACATAAAAGCATAACTTGTATATACATACACCTTCATCTGATTACACATCATCATACTTAATTACATTACTAGGACCATAGTAGTTACGGTCATTTGTCAGAGATTGCAAGTATTAGAAATAATTCCAGACATATTAGATACAATACCCAAAATAATCTAGGGGTTACGCAGAGAACCAGGATTTCAAAAAAAGACATGGCTCTCATCAGCCTGCTGTACAGTAAAAGAAAGCAAAAACACTATCCCTATCAGACAACTCCTAAGCTGGTCAAACTAATGGAAGCCGTTAGGGAGACCACCATGATCATCCCTAACTAGAGAAGGATCGGGTGAACCTACTCCCACCTCCGCGTCACCCGCGGGAACAACAACATCATCATCTAGGGGGTGATACTCTACCCCATCCTCATCCTCCTCTGGATCCTCTTCAATCAGATCCTCTTTCTCAGGGTCTTCTTCCACCATAAAGTCATCATCGTTCTCTCCTCCGACCACAACCATAGGTGCTGGCCCCGAAATCATCTGAAGTGGGGGATGCTGATGATAAGTGTTGGCAGTCGCAACCAAAGTCCTCAGGAGAAGCCATATAGGGGGTAATGGCACCTCTACGATCTTGATGCTATGAGTACAAGTCATGGTTCCTGCTTTTGTTCCCTTGGTAGTAAGTAAAGGTCCGGTATATACAATGCTTCGGGCCCTGGGGCGTATGACCCAAGCGCCACCCTCGTCCCTCAGCTCAAAAGCCAGCCCCAGGAACCCCGAGTGGGTCATGTTGTTCATCGGATCCATCTGTCGACAGAAAAAAGATATACCACAAAAGAGAACCAAAGAAAGTAATGCAAATGTGAGTTACCAATATATGAGCATTTAATGGAAGCCACATACATCACACACAAACAAGGTCATAGAAACATGAATATTTCATAACATAATATCATAGTTTACGTAAAAGTTCAAACCAAACAACCAAATGCAGTTTTAAAAAAACTTTCATGTCACTTCAAAATTTTTCTCTAACTCATAGTTCTCCGGAGATCCTAACTTCCCTTCGTCGAGCATGATAGGCCGCAATAATGCCTATAACACAATTGCTTCGCGGTGGGTTGGCCTCTCTATTTAGGTCCAATCCCCAATTGTTCTAGGGTATCGCGTATCACCTAAATAAGATTGAATAGTTCCTGATTGAGTACATTACATGCTGGGTAACCGATTTTCACGACCCAAGGTTGCAAGTACCCGAGCCTTCCGTGGGTTTTCGAGTCCGAATGTCCCTAATAGACCTAAAGACTAAAGGAGCCATCTTTGGCCCGTAACTATCCAATTTGTCAGTTCACCCTTTGTGAAACTGTCGCTCGATACACAATGGCACATCTGCCACAATGGCTTATTAGCCAGACTATGCATGTAAAATCAAGGTTCTCGTTTTCGTTTTCTTTGTTGCATCATTTATTTCCTCGTCAAGGCTTAAAGCTCCTGACTACTTTTATCCAGGTATTAGATGTATTCTAAATACCAAACCCAAGATTTTTAAGTCAAAAACAAAGATCTTAAAAATCTCTTACTCAAATCGAACACTAGCCCGACGTCTCGTGATCTAGGTTCTTCTCAACAGGAACACTAGTCCGGCTTTACCGGCACTCCGAATTCAGCCTGATATTTCGGCAATCCAAATCCAGCCAGGGTTTATAGCTCGGAACCTAGGTCCTTTTCTTTCCTCAAAACAAAACAGGAATCCTAACCCGTAGTTTTGGAAATCTAGGTCCTTTCCATTTCTTTTACTTTTCCACTTGATTTTCTTTTCGTTCAGTGAAAACTAAATCGAACAACAAAACTTCCTTGTTTCCTAGGTTTTGCACCATAAATAAAATTCATGTTTAGAAATAACTTTTTCAATAATACTTTTTCTTTTATAAAATCATATTTCGTTAAACTTAGTAAAATCACTAAAATCGGTTCTCAACTTAGTACAAACTCCAAAATTTTCAAAATAAAATTCATTTCAAGAAATCCTTTTGTCTAAAGCTTTCCATGGTTGAAAACTACTTCTTAAAAACTCAAAAGAAACTCTTTGTTTTCTAAAGATTTCTCCATTCTTAGAAACTATGTTTCCTCCAAACATGGTTCATAGACTTTCCGCAAATTTTCCATTTTCTTTCTTCTCCTAAGATTAATTTATCTCCATCCTTTATACATTTGGATTTCTCTTTCCACTTTTGATTAAAGAAAATAAAACATTTGTTGTTTCACTCTTTGTGGATTAAACACATTTTAAATATCTTAGTCTTCGTTAACAAGCAATGACCAGTGTCATGCCATCAGCCAATCACAGTCAATAAAAAATAATCACTATATCATAATCATAACATAATCATCCTCAACAAGTCAAAACATAACATAACAGGCAATTCTATAACATCTTCATAATCAATCATTCAATAATCATCATTCACAATCATAAATCAATTCTATTCACACATGTAAAAACAATCAATCACAAATCAATATCAAACATTGTATAAGACTATCCAAAAATAGCTCCTCAGGCTGACTCCCTTTACCTCAAGCAGTGAAATCTTTGCCCGGGAAGAGTCGTTCTTGATTCAGCTTCCTCTCACCAATCCGGAAAGTACTCTCAAGCTATGTTTTCTTCACCAAACATCACAACACAAGTCAAATAATTTGAAAATTCCTCCTATCCCTCTAAGGGGGAATTTCAGCCTAAGGGCAAAAATAGGGTTAGGGGTTTTTGTTGAACCTAAGCTCTTAGAGCTTGATCATATAGGTCCTAGGGAGTTTAAATCAAGTGTTAGAATTTGAAAATGAAGCAAAATCCACCAACCCTCCTTTAAGGTCAGTTTCGGCCCTTCTAAAAAATAGGGTAAGGGTTTGGTTTTTCAATTCTTATATCAACAACAACAACAACAACAAGATCATGAAGATCATCAAGTGAGAAACTTTAATCATACTGCAACAAGATGATGTAAGCTCATAAGAGAAAGAAATGTGTTTTTTCTATCTACATGAACATGTCAAAGAAGAAATGAAGAGAATGAATAAGGAGAAGAATCAGTGACAAGAAGCTTACCCAAGTTGAAGACAAGGAAGATGATGACCTTAGCTTGGTTGATTTCAAACAACTTTGCTCACGAAAGTTGTAGAAGCAAAATGAAGAAATGAGAGTGTGAGAGTTGGGGGGGGGGGGGCGTACACGGGTTGGGGAGAGATATATAGGGGGAGGGCATTAAATATTTTAAGGCCTAGTTTGCCTTAAGACAACTAATTAATGGGTTTTTGGTTAATAAAATACTATATTATTAAAGTTGCCATAATGACTTTGTGTGACACATGATGTGACTATTTTCATGAGTCCTCTCAATCACTTCCATCATCTCTGATCCATATTATCTCTGCACCTTTCTCAGCTCTATCGTTTACCCGACTAAATATTCTTACGCGCGTTCCGTTCGGTTATTTCGCCCGAATAAATTATAATATTTATTTTGGAGCAAAAATATGGAAATGACTCACATCTCTTAAAAAGAGATAAAAATCATTAATATTTCGTTTATTTTTCAAAATTATGTTTCCTGATCAGTAATTTTATACTGTCAATGAAAACACAGACCGGGTTTCGTCTGAATTTTCAACCCAAAATTTTACTGGAACTTCACATCATTAATCATGAGATGAATATGATTTTGTTTTAGTCAAAATCATTTTTCTAGGTTCTGGATAAAATTATAACCATAAGAACATCTCTACTGATATTTGAAAGCATTGAAAAATTGGGGTGTTACATCTTGGATGCAAGAATTTCTTCCATTTGACATTCTTGTCCAAGATTAATCGATGATATCCATAGGTTCTTGATCTTTGCAGAGGGATTCTGCCAACCTCTATCCATAGTGATTGTGATGGTGGTAACAATGATGGTGCAGATGCATATCATTCATAGCAAAACTTTCAACTAAGGCATCTACTGCTAATTGGATAGGGTCATTAGCAGGGATGCTTACCTCAGCAGTCATAACAGACTTGGCCTTCCTTGAGGGTTGCTTCCTAGGTTTTCTTGGGCAGCAGCAGCAGCAAGCTTCTGTTTCTTCAGTACTGAACCAATGGGGACATTGTCCTCATCATCATCTTCATCATTATGAGATAGAATCACTTTTCTTGATCTTTTTCTGTCTTGGGACCACTTGTGGTGCATCAGACCTGGTTTCCCTGATGACCACTCTAGCAGCAGGCTTCTTAGCAGCAGCTAGACGAGTTGATTTGACTCGTCGTCCAGCAGTTTTCTTCTTCAAGCCAAGAGTCTCAGCTTCATTGAGTTCTATCTGTTCCTCCTTGATTTCAGCATTTCTTCTTCTTTTGCCGGTTCCACTTGAGCAACAGTACTTAGCTTCACATTTGACAAATTCACCTTGCCAAAAACCATGGTAGACATGCCCTTCTCCTTGAGGATTTCAGATTGTTCCTCAGGAGTCTTGGCTTCCAGAAAGGCGTAAACCTGTTGAGCTTTGAGGATTTTTGATAGCAAATGACAAAAAGGAATTGCAGTTGCCTTCTCCCTGTGAATCATGTATTCTCTGAATCTTCCAAAGAGAATACGAGGCAAGTTGACCTTCGTTTCTGTTAACAGATGACAAAGAGAGAATTTGTGCAGGGCAGAGAGATTGTCCTTGGACCCAGCCTTATGAAGAACTGTCTTGTTCAAAATTTGGTGAAGGATTCGAACCTCATCCTTCATCTCCATAGCTTTCCATGAATGAGTTCTTACTTTATCAGACCTCATCAGAATTTTAGCAATAACCTCTGGTCCTCCAAAATCTTCTTCCCATTTATCAGAAATAACAAGCCCTTCCTGGGGACAGTGAATAGCAGCAGCAATAGTCGCTTCAGATACAATCACCCTGGTACCCAAAACATCAGCAAAAATTACAGTGTTGGTGACATCGGGGTTTCTCCAGAAAGCCCTAATTAGGTCTGGGTACACCGAGACCTTCTCGATGAAGAGACCTTCCCAACCAACAGCAGTGATGTATTTGCTTACATCAACATTATACTCCTTCAGAATCCCAAACTCAAAGTGGTATTCAATACCAATGCTCATCTTGTTGACATTGTGGTTGAAACAGAGGTTGAAGAAGCCGTTATTGAGGTTTGAAGGTTAGGGTTTTAGAACAGGGGAAACAGGGAGTTCAAAAGTTTCAAAAGCCAAGATTGTGAAATTTTTTCAGAGGGAAAATGATTTTCTTAAAAAGGTTTCGAATATGAAGGGTTTTTCTTAGAAAATAACTCAAAAAGAAAAGAATTGATAGACGGGTGAAGAGACATGCATTAAATGCTGACACGACGTAGGTTTTTCAAAGTTGTAAAAAGCAAGTTAAGAAATGATGGATATAACTGACTCAGCAAAGAGAATATTGAAATAAATATGTCTTAAGCATAGTAAATGCAAATAATAAAAGATAGCATATACAAGTCAGATATAAGCATGCAGATAGTCAATGGAAGCGGAAAGTACTGGATGCACATATATCATACACTGGACACGGTAAGCATTAGACGCGCATGCAATAGACGCAATAAACATTAAACGCATCCAATCCACACAAATCATGTTAAGATGCTTTCTAATTCTAATAAAAATAAATCTGTTCTCAGCAAGGGGTTTAGTAAAGATATATACCCCTTGATGGTCAGTATCTATAAATTTTATATCAATAACACCTTTTTGCACATAATCTCTAATAAAATGATATTTAATCTCTATATGCTTAGCTCTAGAATGCAATATTGGATTCTTGGAAAGATTTATTGCAGCAGTATTATCACACATAAGTGGAATACTACTTATAAACACACTGTAGTCCTCCAATTGATGTTTGATCCATAAAAGTTGTGAGCAGCAACTTGCAGCTGAAATGTACTCAGCTTCAGCAGTTGATAATGCAATGGTACTTTGTCTTCTGCTTGACCAATACACTAGATTAGCTCCAATGAAGTGACATCCTCCACTGGTACTTTTTATTTCAATTCTGTGTCCAGCATAGTCAGCATCACAAAAACCAACTAATATGTAATCATCATTTTTCACAAAGCACAAACCTAGATTAGTAGTACCTTTTAAATATCTAAATATTCTCTTAACTGATGATAAGTGAGATTCTCTAGGATCATATTGAAAGCGAGCACACGAACATACACTGAACATAATATCAGGTCTAGAAACAATGAGTTATAGAAGAGATCTTATCATACCTCTATATACCTTCTGGTCTACCTTTTTATCTTTGTCATCTTTGTTCAGTATGGACGTGGGATGCATAGGAGTGGTCATTGGTTTGCAATCATCCATCTTGAATTTCTTTAGAAGTTCCTTTGTATACTTAGTTTGATAGATGTACACCTCTTCCACTGCTTGTTTAACTTGAAGTCTAAGGAAGAACTTGAGTTCTCCCATCATGCTCATTTTAAACTCTTTCTGCATTAGCTTAGAAAATTCTTTGCATGGAGATTCCTTAGTAACACCAAAGATTATGTCATCAACATATATTTGAACAATGATAACACTGGACTTGGTGGATTTTCTAAACAAGGTTATATCAACCTTTCCTCTATTAAATACATTGTCCATTAAAAATGAACTTAACCTTTCATATCAAGCTCTAGGAGCTTGTTTAAGGCCATATAAAGCTTTTTTAGTTTATATACATGATCAGGTTAGGTTTCACTTTCAAAAACCGGAGGTTGCATAACATACACTTCCTCATTTATAAAGCCATTTAGAAATGCACTTTTTACATCCATTTGATATAGCATGATATTATGATGTGCAGCAAATGATAATAATATGCGAATAACTTCTAGTCTAGCAACAGGAGCAAAAGTTTCAGTATAGTCTATACCTTCTTCCTGTGAGTAACCTTGAGCAACAAGTTTTGCTTTATTCCTTACCACTTTACTATTTTCATCAAGCTTGTTTTTGTAAACCCATTTGGTTCCAATCACTGATTTGTTCTTTGGTAAAGGCACAAGAGTCCGCACTTCACTGCTTTCAAACTAGTTCAGTTCTTCTTGCATTACAAGAATCCAGCCCTCGTCTAGTAGAGCCTCGTCTACTGTCTTTGGTTCTAATTCAGAGACTAAGGCAGAATCACCTTGTTCTCCGAATGTAGATCTGGTTCTTAGCCTATCACTGGGGCTTCCAATGATTTGATCTTAAGGATGGTAATTCTTGAAGTACCATGATCTTGGAACATTTTCTTGTTGTGAAGTTTCTGACTTAGGTTGTTGTTGATCGTCTACTTGATCATTAGTCTTGAAGTTTAATTGATTTTCTTAATCCTTGAGATTCAGATCTGCAAAAGTTTCACCAAGCTTTGATAATTTCTTATCAGGCTGCTTGTCATCAAATTTAACATGTATGTATTCTTCAACTACTATAGTTCTAGAATTATATACTCTAAAGCCTTTAGATGATTCAGAATATCCTAATAGAATTCCATTATCTACTTTATCATCAAACTTACCAAGTTGATCTCTAGTATTTAGTATAAAGCATTTACAACCAAAAGGATGAAAGTAAGATATGTTGGGTTTTCGTCCTTTCCATAATTCATAAGGTGTCTTATTCAAGATTGGTCTAATGTATATTCTGTTCTGAATGTAGCAGGCAGTGTTAACAGCTTCAGCTCAGAAGTGTCTAGGGACAGAGTTGTCATTGAGCATTGTTCTAGCCATCTCTTGAAGAGATCGGTTCTTTCTCTCTACCACATAATTTTGCTGTGGTGTTCTAGGTATTGAGAAATTGTGAAGTATACCACTTTCTTCACAGAACTTATGAAACAGCTCATTTTCAAACTCTCCCCCATGGTCACTTCTGATTGAAGTGATACACATGCCTTTTTCATTCTGTACAGGTTTTCAAAATACAGAGAAGACCCTGAACGAATCATCCTTGTGAGCTAGGAACATAACCCATGTCTATCTAGTGTAGTTGTCAACTATGACTAGACCATATTTCTTCTCACTGACAGATGCAATCCTTGTTGGTCCAAACAGATAAAGGTGTAGCAATTCTAGTGGTCTATTAGTACTAACAACATTCTTAGATTCAAAGGAACGTTTGACTTGTTTTCTCTTTTGACATGCATCATAGAGAGCATCAGATTTGAACTTAAGGTTTGTTAATCATCTCATGAGGTCATGCTTATTCGGCTTTGAAATTAGTTTCATACTTGCATGACCTAGCCTTTTGTGCCAAATCCATCGCTCATCTTCAATGGACATTGGACATCAGACACTTTGATTTGAGAGGTCTTCCAAGTCAATCTTATACAGATTGTTTTGCCTCTTGGCAGTGAACAAGAGTGATTCATCAGCCTTCTTGACATTACACATGTTCTTATCAAAAGAAACAACAAACCCACTATTACATAATTGACTTATGCTCAGCAGATTGTGTTTTAAACCATTAACTAAAAGAATATTATCAATGGAGGGAAAATGATGTTTACCAATTTTACCTACTCCAATGATCTTTCCTTTCTGATTACCTCCAAAGGTAACCCAGCCGCCATCTTTATGTCTAAGGTCTTGGAACATACACCTTTCTCCTGTCATGTGACGTGAGCATCCACTGACCAAGTACCAAGATGTGTGTTTCTTTCATATTGTTAAGCAAGTCTGTAACAGGGATAATATGATTTTTAGGTACCCAGATTGACTTGAGTCATTTCTTATTAGTAGTCACTGGACGAGCATGTTTAACATGTTTTCTATGTATGCATCTAAATGTTACATGACCACTTTTTCCACATACTTTACAGTACGTATTGGACGAGCTTGATTTTGTTTTAGTATGCTGTTGTTGAGTTTTAGGAACTCTATGATGTCCATGAGGTTTTGATATTTTGTGAGATGCTTCATGCTTCTTGTAACATCCCGATTTTTCCGTTTCTTAATAATCTGTGTTTATACATGTATATGTGTGTTTATTATTTTAAATTTGAGAAATTATTTTAATAAATCAAAATTACTCTCATAATTAATTTTTTAGTAGGAAGCTACTATTAAACTTCCGGTTGAGATTTCAGACGAAAACGATCTGCGTTTTCACTGTCAGTAAGACTTTACTGATACTGAAAACGAATTTCAACTCATAAAATGAAACTGTAAATTTTTTAACACGATTACAACAATTCCCATGATTTTAAATATATTTTTTTTCATTTACAAATATTTCAATAATTAATTTTTTCGGGTAAAAAATTTACGAAGGAAATACGATCGTTTTCACAGTAGGAAAATTAATGGAACCAGAACGAAACAAATTAATTTAAAATATATTAGGTGCAAATTGAAAGACTTGATGTGAAAATAAATTGATGGATTTGATGTGAATAGTGACTATATTTATTACAAAGGTTTAAATAAGTTTTTGGTCCTTACAAGGACTAAAACCAAAATTGGTGAACTTTTCAGGGACTAAAAGCTTATTTAAACCTATTACAAACCATCATTTTATTTGATTTTTACAAGTTACCCATTATTTTAATAAAAATCAAGTTGTATTTTATAAAAAAAAAAATTAAAATCCCTCAATTTCCTCCACTCCAATCTGAGCCCCCTCTACCTCTTCTTCTATAAATACCCCCTCTCAATTCCATTCTTCACTTTTGCAATTCTCTCTCAAGCTCACTCACCACCCATTCTTACTATTCACACAATTACACTCATTCTTCATCATCTTGCTCTTGAAGAGATCAAGACTTTGTTCATCTTCAACTTCTCATCATCATAAGGGTATATTTTTCTTCTCCTCTACTCTTCATCTCTTCAAATATCTATTTTTATTTACATGCATGTTATTTATTTTATGTTGCATGTTTGTAGATTTAGTTAGAATTTTCAAGAAAAAAAATCCTTAGAAAAGCCTTTTGAACATGAAATTAATTTTTATAAACTCCTACACATCTCTACTTTCATTTTATGCATTTGCATGTGATAAAAAGATTTTTCCAAAACACATTTTGATAGGGTGGCCGAAAACCCTATGTAGTGCAAGATAGTGTTTTTGTTAAAACTTTCTCATATTTGTTTAAAATCATTTGATGCATGTATCTTTAAGTTCATGAGTTAGAATCAAAAATGAGTTTTCTTTCCCATTTTCACACCCATGGCCGAAACTCTAACCATGAGAGTTGAGGAAGCCTAGTTTCAATTTTTAAAGAAAAATGCATGCTTTGATCATCATTTTAATTACATGCATGCGAGAGATAGAGTGATTTTATATTTTCCTTATATTGTATGTTTGCATGTATGTTTTTGAGGGTCTAGGACTCTTGTATGTTGATTTTATGGCCTGTGGATGATGCTAGAATGAACATAATAACTTGGTGTGGATGAACATATGTAAAATATGAATCTGGCAGCATGACATACATTTATTCGTGAGACCACGAATTTTTATAGTAAACATATTTCTCAAAAATAAATACATATTTGGAAAGAAGACTTCTGGGGCTTTAATTTGATATATAATATGTAGATATTTGGATAAGATTTTTTGGGTTAAAACACCTCTCAAAGTAGAATCAAATTCTGACTGCGAAAATAAGAACATAATTGGTTGCATGATGATTTTAATATGATTTTAAAAGTTCAATTCTTTATAAAATTTTCTGGGTTGATACTGAAGTATAACTAAAGTTTGGTGGAAGTTTCGGAATTTTTACATATGTATATGAAGAAAAACAATTTCATAAAGTTACGTATTAGTGAAATCGGATTTCTGGAAAAATCATGTGCAAACAGAGGCAGTTTGTGAATTTTAATGAATTAATTCCTTCGAATTTTGATATGGGACCAACTGCAATGTGTTTATATGTGAGTTGGGTACCTTAAATTAAATTTTCAAAAATTTTAAAGGTCATTTGGGTGGTCATTCATAATTTAAACCCACTGTTGTTCTGAAAATGCTTTTATAAGAGAATTCATCCTAATTTTTGAATAAAAATATGAATTTAAAAATAATATCTTTTAACATGATCAAGTAAAGATTTTTGGTATAAAACAGACTATAAACAAGTGTTAAGGTAAAGGTAAGATGATTTTTTATTTAACTTAGGTTATGTGCTTGATTCTTAGACTTGCGACACGTTACGAGCAAAGGAGGTTCGCTTTGGGCAACGCGAAAACAAAGACTTTTCTACCCTTCGAGCCAGGTAAGTGAAGACTGTCTGAGGGATGCTATTTATGATAACTACATATTGTTTGTGATTGATTTTATGTGTGTTTGCTGAGTTTTGATTGGTGGCTTAAGTTGTTTGCTTGGTCTGATAACTATATGTTGTTTGTTTTTGTCTTAAGGTGATTGGTTGAATGTTTTGATGTGATAATTTAAGTGGTTTATTTGATTGAATAACATGTTTAAAATTTGTATGTTGGACTGATTATTTAAGAATATATGTGAATTAGCTGATGTATGTTATATCTGTTATGAGACTGTTTGGTTGATTTCATGAAAAGCCTAACATTGGTTAGAGCTCAATTAATAATCAAAGATAAAATCTTTACAAAAACTATACAAAGAATATCAGAAAAATAAAAGTTTAGTTGAAGAAACATTTTTTGAGAAAGAGAAAGTAATTATCTTTTCAAAAATTTCTAAGAGAATTTAAGAATTTAAATTTAAATTTTTATTCTTATGATGGAAAATTCTTCGAAAACTTAAATGATTTTATATTAAGAAAATTTATTTTTTTGAAAAAGTTTTCTGGTACAAAACCATAAAGAAAAACAAGTTACTTTGAAACTTTAAAAATATTTTCTTGCAAAAGCTTCAAATGTTTTCAGAAAAAGAAAGTTTCAAAATAAAATAGATTTTTTGGAAAAGAAATAGATTTTTTATAACTCGAAGTTTCTAAAAATGAATTTCAAATGAAAAAGTTTTCTTTTGCCAAAAGTTTTACTCAACGAAAATATTCCGATATGGATAAGTTATGGAAGTTTTTGGTTTTGGGTTTGTATTTTCACTGAACGAAAAATAACATTTAAAAGTGAACCTAGTAACCGAGACGTCGGGACACTAGTGTTTGTGGACTGTGTGTCCTATATACGTTGTTGTGGATTGTGTGTCCTATATATGTTGTTGTGGACTGTATGTCCTACATACATGGTTGTGGAATATGCGTCCCAGATACATCGCGATGAACGTGGTTAAAGGTGAATACTGTTTTCTACGACCACAAAGTCTAAGACTAGTGCACAGGTCGAGGACTGTTGTGATTGGACACTCGGACTAAAACGTCCTGTGTTGGCAATGAAAAGTTTTAAAAACGTAAAAAAAATTCATGGATGGTCGTGAGCCTTGAGCCTCGACAGGGAAAGAATGAAACATAGAAAAGCTGCGAAAATTAAATGTTTTACATGCATTATTCGGCAAACATGCCGCCGGTGTTAATCTGGATATCTTAGCTAAGATATTCTAGTCGTTGTATCATTGTGCCTTGATGGATAATGAAGTCCATATGCCTTGGTTACTGTGCCTTGAGTTGGACAGTATGCTATGGACATCCACACACGTTGATCATTGTGCCAGGAGTTTTGGGCAGTGCTGTGGAAAAACTCATTGTGCCTTATTTTGCAATCGACCTGATCAGCTCATTTTTAAAAACGAAGTTGGGGTCTCCGGAGATTAGTACAGAAAGTTGAAATATAGAAGTGTCATATGTTTTCAAAAACAACGTTGATGCTTTGATATTATGCCTCAATTTGATGATTTTATGTTGAATATGAATATTTATCTGTACCTGTTGTTTTGTGTTTGAGCATGTAATCATCATAATTCATCCATATATTGGTATCTCACCTTTACAATATATCAGGTTTTTCCTGGTTCTTCGCTGATGTCCCTTGGTACACCAGGGCAGGTGGTGCCGAGAAGCTCCTAACCTCACTTGGGGATATAAATCCCGATCCTTGAAGAGGTGGGTGATTGTTATAATGGTGAGAACTACGGAGTTCTTTCCAGTAGATTTCTATTAGAATGACCAGCTTAGGATGTTTTCTTTGGGTTGGGTGTTCTGAGAAAGTTATTATAAGTGGTCCTTGAAGAATCTTGTGTGATTTGAAATTTTCAGTATGAAGAAATATTTCAGCAAAAATTTATATGTTGTGGTATTTTAATTCATGAATAAATCAATTTGTGTGTTTTATTAAATATGATGCAACTATATTTTGATGATATGTGTATCATTTTCCAGAGGCGTACCTCAGAAAAGAAAAAAAAATTTTACCCCCATTTTCAAACTTATGAAAATAATAGAAGTTTTTCCAAAAACAACCAGTAAACTTTCTTTTTAATTTATTTCCGCATGTGATTAGGAAGTAATGCCCAAGGGGGTGTTACACTTCTCTTTGTAATAGCCTAAGCCAGAAATATCATGAGGTGACCTAGAGTACCTCAATATCAAGCTTAATTTTTCTGAGCCACCTACAAATTTAGACAGGGTGTTTGTCAGATATGCCACATCTTGCTTCAGTTTTGCAACTTCGCAAGAGACATCAGGCTCATATTTGAGTCTGTCAGTTAGACTGACATTCTCTGGCTCAAGCTTCTTGTTTTTACTTACAAGAGCTTGTTTTTCCATGCAAACCCTATCATACTCCTTAGTTAATTTTGAAAATCTCTTTTTGAGATTTTTATATTCATGTGACAGAATGGACGAGTTGTGTAACAATTCATCAGTGTATTCACTTTCTGAAGAAGTACCAGCCATGAGACAGATATTTGCCTCTTCCTTAGCTTCATCTTCATCTTCTGATGATGATGATGAGAGATCCATATCTTCCCAAGTAGCCATTAGACCTTTCTTCTTTTTAAAGAACTTCTTTTTGTCCTTCAGTTCTGGACAGTCAGCTTTGAAGTGACCAGGCTTTTTGCACTCGAAGCACAGAGGTGGACCTTTTTCCTTAGGGTCTAATTTCTCCTTGGAGAACTTTTTATTGAACTGCTTTCTTCTGAAACCACCTTTCTTTCTCCACATATGTTGAATCTTTCTGGAGATGAAAGACAGTTCATCCTTATCAGATCCTTCATCACTGTCAAAAAGGTTTGCTTCATCTGAGGATTCCTCAGCTTTGAGAGCTTTGGATGAGCTAGCCTTCTTTGCCTTTAGGGAAATAGGCTTTCCTTTTCTGGTACTTTCTTCTTCATTGAGCTCAAGCTCATTAACTTTTAGAGATCCAAGAAGCTCCTCCAAAGTGAGAGTACTAAGATTTTTAGCTTCCTAAATAGCAGTGACCTTAGGTCTCCATTGTTTGTGCAGGCTCCTAAAAATTTTTCTGACATGATATCTATTCTCATAGGTCTTTCCAAGAGATCTAAGACTGTTGGTGATAGTTTGGAATCTTGCAAACATTTGATTTATGGTTTCATATTCAGCCATTTTGAATAACTCATACTGGTGAATCTCCATGCTTATTTTAGATTCCTTGACTTGGGATGACCCTTCATGAGCTAGGGCAAGAGTATCCCAGATTTCTTTAGCAGTGTTGCTACTGTGAACCTTGTCATGCTCAGATATGGTGATAGCACACATCAGATAATACTTAGCTTTGAGATTGAGTTGATGCTTGGTTTTTTGATCTGCAGTTCAATATGCTCTAGCAACAGCGGCTCCATCAGCACCTCTAGGTTCAGTGTAACCAGTTTCAATCAGCTCCCAGATGTCCACATTTTGTGCAGCAAAAAAGCCATCATTTTCTTTTTCCAGTAGTCATAATCACTATCATCAAAGAGTGGAAGTCTGTTGATTGCTTGTCCTTCTGTATCCATGCTTGTTGGATCGTACTCCCTCAGCACTTGTTAGATGCTCAACCCTTTTAAGGCTGAGCTCTGATACCAACTGAAGTTGACACAGGGAAATACAAGAAGGGGGGTTGAATCGTGTTTCTTAATAGTTTTTCGAAAAAGCCTTTTCTTAAACCTTTTTGCTAGCATAAGTACACACAAACCAGAAAACCTTTTTAAAGAGTTAACAAACTCGGATCCAAATCACCATAATTAGAATAATCAAAGACTGTAAAAGATAGGGAAAGAAAATTCATACGAGTGATTTATCCTGGTTCACTCTCTTCCAACCGAGAGCTACGTCCAGACCCTTCTACCTGAAGGTTTTCTCCACTATTCTCCAAATAGATTACAAGTATACAATACATCTTCAAACTATAAGTATTCTTTCTCTGCCAAGCCTCTTCAAGCTCTAACTCTAACAAAGAGATTTACAGATTTTGATTTAAGAACTCACTATGTGTGAGAATATGAAAGTTTAAGATCAGGAAGAATACAACTGAGAATATTCAAATGAAATTTGATCAGAGATTTGACACTTTGAAAATCTTACAGCATCAAGTTGTTTCTTCTCTTGGGGTCGTCTACTATATATAGACCTCTTCATCTTTTCTTCAACGGTCTTGAGTATATGTTAGTTTAGAGATATCATTTAATGCTAGGATCCGTTGAGACTGATAACTTGATATGGACTCTGGACAAGCACTCTTGGTTATCAGAAGAATGCTCCAAGTGGTGCTGTCTTTTCTCTGTTGTACTGAAGGTAGCTTTCAGACTTTCCTTCTTCGTACTTGGTTCAACTTTACAGCAACAAATGTGACAGAGTACAAAATTTTGTATTCTCGATGGTACTATGTTTCACTTACCAAGAAATAAGGATATAAACAATGTAAAAGCATATAAAGAGACATACATTCTTATGAATTGAATAATCAATCATTTGAAATAAATTCACTTTTTCACTTCTTCTAGATGGGTTCAGCTTTGATAACCAGTAGACGCACAAGTCTTTACACGCGCAAAATTAACTTAGCAAGATAGTAGGCTCGTCTACTGATATGGCGTCTAGTTAACTTCTAGTCTAGTTTCAAGTCTTTGGACTTGCTATTTTTCTGAAAGTTATTTATTGTCTCGTCTACTACTCATTTTATACATAGTCTTAGACACTCGTCTAGTGATATTTAACTTAGTCAATATTTAACACCTCGTCTAGCAATAACTTTGTAGACTCGGAATTTTACTAAGTATTTGAAAGGCTCGTCTAGCGATTGAGAACATAAACCTGATACTGTTTCTTAGTAAAACTGAGAAACTAGATATATGTTTCCTCGTCTAGCAATACTGTAATAATCCTGCAAGCTAGAACAAACAAGTTAGATTTTTTATAGAAATTTGCCATACAAATTTAACCTTTTTGTTAACATCAAAACTTAAGAGATTAAATTTGCCAAATCTATTAGAACCAAAGTGGTTTTGGCTAATTTAATCTCTTAAGTTTATGTTAACAAAAAGGTTAAATTTGTATGACAAAGTTGTGTCAAAGAACTAACTTATTTATTCTGGCTTGCAGAGTTGCTATAGTTCTGTTAGATAAGGAAACATACTTATAGCTTCTCAGTTTGACTGAAAAACAGTATCGGGCCTAAGTTCTCAACCGCTAGACGAGCCTTCAAAATTATGGTAAAACTCTAAATCTATAAGGTTATCGCTAGACAAGATGTTAATCTTTTGGCTAAGTTAAATAACACTAGACGAGCATCTAAGTCTAAGTGTAAAATGAGTATTAGACGAGCCACTTAATAACTCTCAGGAGAATAGCAAGTCCAAAGACTTGAAGTCTAGATGAGTAATTAACTAGACGCCACGTCAGTAGATAAGCCTGCTTTACTGTTAAGTTAAATTGCCCGTCCAAAGACTTGCGCTTCCACTAACTACTAAAATGAACCCATCTATTAGAAGTGAATTTATTTCAATTGATTGAATATTTAATTCGAAGAAATGTATGTCTCTTTCCCTTTTTACTTCAATTGTTTACTCTTTGTTTCTTGAGATTAGAAACATAGTACTATCGAGAACATAAACCTTTGTACTCTGTCATCTATATTGTTATAAAGTTAAACCAAGTACAAAGAAGGAAAGTCAGAAAGCAACCTTCGGTACAACAGGGAAGTGACAGCTCTACTTTGAGCATTCATCTGATAACTAAGAGCATTTCTCTATGAAGCATATCAAGCTATCAGTCTTAATGGATATCAGCATTTAATGCTTTGTCTAAACGGATACAATTTGAAGACTGTTGAAGAAGTTCAAGGCAGAAAAACACTTCATCTATAAATACTGGACGAACCCCAGTGAAGAAGAATCTAAGTTCTGATATTCAAAGTGCCTAAACTTTGCTGAAAGTTCTGTTGAACAAATTCATTTGTAACACTTAACTGATCTTAAACTTTCATACTCTCACATTTAGTGAGTTCGTAGATCAAAATCTGTAAATCTCTTTGTTAGATTTAGAGCCTGAAGAGGCTTGATAGAGAAAGAATACTTGTAGCCTGAAGAAGTGTTGAATACTTGTAATCTATTTGGAGAATAGTGGAGAAAACCTTCAGGTAGAAGAGATTGGACGTAGCTCTCAGTTGGAAGAGAGTGAACCAGGATAAATCACTCGTGTGAATCTTCTATCCCTTATCTTTTACAGTCTTTGTTTATACTAACTGTGGGGATTTGGATCTGAGTTTGTTAACTCTTTAAAAAGGTTTACTGGTTTGTGTGTACTTATCTTGTTTTGCTTGCAAAAAGGTTTAAGAAAATGCTTTTTGAAAAACTGTTAAGAAAAACAATTCAACCCCTTCTTGTGTTTCCCTGTGTCAACTTCAGTTGGTATCAGAGCTCAACCTCGAAAGGGTTGAGCATCTAACAAGTGCTAAGGGAGTACGATCGAACAAGCATGGATACAGAAGGACAAGCAATCAACAGAACTCCACTCTTTGATGGTAGTGATTATGACTACAGAAGGATGCTGGAGCTGCTATTCCTAGAGCTCAATAGAGCAGAAAATTCAACATCAACTCAATCTGAAAGCTAAGCACTACCTGATGTGTACTATCACCAGATCTGAGCATGATACAGTCTATAGTTGTAACATAGCTAAGGAAATATGGAATACTCTTGCCCTAACTCATGAAGGGTCATCCCAAGTCAAGGAGTCTAAGATAAGCATGCTGGTTCACCAGTAAGAGTTATTCACAATGGGTGAACATGAAACCATAGATCAAATGTTTGGAAGATTTCAAACTATAACCAACAGTCTTGGATCTATTGGAAAGACCTATGAGAATAGAGATCATGTCAGAAAAACTTTGAGGAGCCTGCACAAACTGGAGACCTAAGGTCACTGCTATTTAGGAAGCTAAAAATCTTAATACTCTCACTTTGGAGGAGCTTCTTGGATCTCTAAAAGTTCATGAGCTTGAGCTCAATGAAGAAGAAAGTACCAGAAAAGGAAAGTCTATTGCTCTAAAGGCAAAGAAGGCTAGCTCATCCAAAGTTCTCAAAGCTGAGGAATCCTCAAATGAAGCAGACCCTTCTGACAGTGATGACAGAGGAGGTGGAGGAGATTGGGTACGGAGGATCGAGATGATTCTGGTGCGGCTGAAGACCTTTGCGATGGTGGAAGGTGCCGGAAGAAGGGCTCTGTCGTGGAGGGAGGCGTTTTACGGTGTCGGAATGATGTCGGTGCAGTTAAGCTAGTTTGTGGATTTTCAGGCAGAGTGCTTGTTGGTGAAGGTGCAAATCAAGGGCTTCCATGTGGCAAAACGACAGGCTGAGTTGGTGCTCTTCTAACACGAGAGGGCAATGGTTGCCACGTCAGTTTGGCGGTGCTAGAAAGTAGAAACTAAATTAGATAAATTGAGGGAGAGAATTGTAATTTGCAAGGGAACATCTACTCTCTACATGCTTACAAATTAATTTTACCTGTTTTAGATGTGAACTTTTTTTTTAATCACAGTAATTAGGGCCTTTGTCTCCCCATTGCACCCCGAGGTATCCTTACAAGCTTCAGTCATTTGGATTGATTATGAGACTAATCATCAGTTGATTCCTTAGAACAAGAAATTAACCTTTAATTTTTGCAACTTCTCAACTAGAGTATCTGCCACTAATATTTGAACATGCATCCTTCACCTTATGGAGTCAAATGGGTTATGGGGTCGAATGGGTTTTAGATGTCAACTTTATTATTAAGTTCTTATTAGCAAGGATATAATTTAAGAGAAAAAACTAGCAAGTACATAAACTTTATTCAAGAGCATTTTGTTTTGTGTAATATAATTTGGGAGTTTTATTAATTTTCTTATAAATAAAAGAGCTTTATATATGTCTGTTGCATTTAGCTTTCCACCTTGTAATCTTAATGAAGTTTACTTGTTTTCAATGACATGTTCGGGAGACAAATAGTTCTTTCTATGATTAAGGCTATGGTACACCACCCACATGGTGGGTCACCCACTGCACCATCCACATGTCAATAGCTCCACCAATCCTTTTTATAACTGATCATTTGACTTTTCAACTAGAAACTAAGTTAAGTATTTGCGGTTGAATACAATGTATTTAGTGGATGTCCATCTCCTCAAACCATTTCATATTCCCTAGGATACTCCTATAACTCCCATGAGTAAATGGGTTTTTACTCATAAGTTACAATTCTCAATTTCATATGTAAATGACTCATTATACTTATGCTTTTAATAGTCTTATAGGTTACAAGACTTATGTCCTATAAATAGGACCCATGTAACATTGTAAAGTTTGTACCTTGAAGAGTATGATACAATGACTCTCTTATTCTCTCCCCTCTTCTCTATTACTCTCTTCTCTATCCTTCTTAGTTTATAATATCTTCTCTTGTTTTGGTTAATTTCATAACACGTTATCAGCACGAGACTCTACCAAAGGAGCAATGACTGAATCGATTTGGAGATTGTATCAAAAATGTTTGTTTCTTCTCACTCTTCTTGGGCGATTATATCCTTCTCTTATACTTTTGTTTTTCGTGTTACTTTTAGTATGAAAGTATAGTAGTGTTTCATCGATAGAAATTTTCTTGTGAATTTTGCCACATTATCTTGTCACTTATGATAAATTCTGGAAGAATTTGATATTCAAGCATCCCTGTAAGATTACACAAAATAATGATTTGTCATAGTAATCATTTATAAGAATAATGATACTATGGTTAGTTCCTGATGAACTAAACCTTTTTGTGTGCATATCTTCTTTGTCCTGATTTTTGTTCTTATCTTATCTTTCTTCTATTTATCATATTTTATCTTTATTGATATTAATTTTGTTACTCGTTATAATTTCTGGAAGAAATTATTGTGCAACAATCCCCGAGGATTAGCTAGACAAAATCAATGATTTTTCTTGGTAATTATTTATATGAATATTTATGGTATAGTTCCTGAAGAACTAGCCCATTAGATCATGATTGAAGTCTAAAAGATCAATTTGATCATAATATATTTTGAAACAAAGGAAATTTAGAAGAAAAAAAAAATTATCTATTGTTATGACTCTCAAATATGCTCCCGGAATAGCAAAAGTGAGAAAATATTTTCAAGAATATTTTGAATTAAGTTTATGCATTATTGTGACTGAGTACAAAAGTGAATTAATGATAAAAATTTGAAAGGTCACCCAATGAATTGAACTTCATTCCCAGAAGTGAATGCTTTCGTATTATACTTTTTGGTACGACAAAAGTTGAGGTTATGGTCATTTATGTGGTAAAAAAAAAATTATCATTATCCTACTTAAACATCATGATGCTTGGAGTTTCTCCCTTTCCAACTATTTCATGATGTATAGTCATCCAAGGTGAAGTGCTGTAAACATGCATGTATTGCATGGGATGGATGACTCCATTCATTGGGCATTAAGGGTCATAAAGTGATATTAGTATGATTTATTGTTATAACTTTTACTATTTCTAATAATGGTCATACACATCATGGGGAAGTGTAACTTCTCTCCCTAAAGGACATCATTTTTCATAAACAAGGAATGAGAAGAATTAGTGATATGGTTACTTCCTGAAGAAGTACACATTCTTGTGTTATTATTTTATTTGTCCTAATTTCTTCTTATACTAATGAATGAGAAGAATTAGTGGTATATGGTTACTTCCCGAAGAAGTATACCCTCTTGTGTTATTATTTAATTTGTCCACATTTCTTCTTATCTTTTCTTTTCATGTTACCTTATTATTGTAGCATGTGTATGAAATGACATACCTGTTATATGGCAAGACATTGCTAAAAGTGACAAGTAAGTTTGAGTAAAATAAGATGAATTTTTGTCCCTTATCCTAAAGGTGAGCTATGGTCTAGTGATATAATAATTATTTCATAAGTGATTTTTTATTTTATTTTTATTATGAAGTTTTCTTAATCTAATTATTGTTATTAGTAAGGTTTTATTGGTTATAACTTTTAGCATACTTTATTCTTTTGTAACTATTGCATTTATTTTATAACCATTCTACATAATGGTGTATTATATTGCGATGTGTAACTGCTATCCTTATTGATGTTTGGAGTCTTATACAGGGAATGAGCTCTCATGGAGAAAATTATACTTAGTTTGGTTCTAGACTTCTTTTCCTAGTCTTTATCTCTCTTTATTTCCTCTATTTTTAAAGGTAAATCCAGTCTCTAGAATATCTATTATATTGTTTTCTTTGGATAACAAAATTTTATAAATTATGTTTATGCATTATCAACTCAAATAGATTTGATTGTGATTGAAAGATGTGTTAGTTGTAAACTAGAAGTTTGCAATGCACATATATAAACCAAAGTTCATTATACCATTGTAAACTAAAAGTTTACAAATCATAATAAGTTTGTTGTTTGGCATGACCGGTTGGGCCATCCCGGGTCTATTGATGCGAAAATGTTTGAAAAATCATGTGGACATCCATTGGAGATCTTGAAGATTCTTCAATCCAATATGTAGCACTTGGTCCCAAGAGAAGTTGATAATTTAAAAAATCATGTGGACACTCATTGAAGAGCTGGGAGATTCTTCAATCCAATTTGTACTACTTGTTCCAAAGGGAAATTGATAATCAGCCATCACCAACAAAAATTGAGAGTGAATCTCTCACATTTTTAAGAACATATACAAGATGATATCAGTGGACCAATACACCCATCATGTGGACCATTTAGATATTTTATGACTTTAATTGATGCATTAGCTAGATGGTCACTTGTTTGTCAACTCGTAACCAGGAGTTTGCGAGATTGTTTATTCGACTAAGAGCTTATTTTCTCGATTATCAAATTAAGAAAATATGCCTTGATAATGTTGGTGAAGTCATCTCAAGTCTTTAATGAGCATTGTATGTTTATTGTATAACATCCTGTAGCATATGCTCTTACACAAAAGGGTTGCAAGACCAATACTTATGAGATCACAACTTCCGATTTATACATGGGGACATGCAATCTTATATGCTAGACATTGATTCGCATCAGCCAACAAGTTATCATAAGTCCTCCCTTTTACAATAGGTTTCTTGTTAGGAACCTAATATTTCCCCTTCTTAGAATTTTTGAATGTACTATATATGTTCCAATTGCTCCACCACAATTCACTAAGTTGAGTCCTCAAAGAAGGTTGGGAATATATGAGAATTATTTATGGCTTAGTTTGCCGTTTGTCATTTTGATGAATCAATTTTCCCAATATTAGGGGGAGGGGATAAGCAGTTGGAAAAGGATATTAGTTGGAATGAATTATCATTTTTAATCTTGATCCTCGTACGAAACAATATGAACTGGAAGTTCAAAAGATAATTCATTGACTATACCAACTGTTAATGCTCCAATTAAAATTGATGTCCCTGTTGGACAATGTAATATTGTAAATGAGTCTCAAGCACGCATGAAGCGTGGCAGACTCGTCGGTTCCAATGATAAAAATCCTCAAACAAGAAAAGGAGCTAAAGAGTAAGATGGTCAAATTGAGGATTTGAAAACTCCAGAAGAGTTATAAGACATAATTAGATTTTCAGTTCTAGAAGAAACTCAGGTACCTGAAATTTGTGAAAAATAAAGAGATCTCAATAAATTATGTTAGGAATGGAATATGATGGAACCGGAAATGAAGTCAACGTTGACGATTCTTTTGCATATAATGTAGCGCTAAATGAAATAAATGATAAAGAGGATCACAAACCAAAGTCTATTAAGGATTATAGACAAAGAAATATTCGGCCGAAATAGAAAGATGCAATTGCAATGGAATTAAACTCGCTTGTCAAGCGAAAAGTTTTTGGACCTGTAGTCTGTACACCTGAAGTTGTAAATCGAGTTGATCAATACAAATGAGTTTTTGTACGAAATTGAAATGAGAATGATTAAATTGTGAGAAACAAAGCATGACTTGTTTCTTTAGGGTTTTGAAAAAAACCTAACATTGATTTTGAAGAGACATGTGCACTTGTGGTGGATGCAAGTACTTTTCAATACTTAATTAGTTTGGTAGCACATGAAGGACTCAATTTACATCAACTAGATATTGTGTTAACCTATTTGTATGGATCACTTGATGATGACAATTATATGAAACTCCTTGAAGGATTCAAGGTGCTGGAAGCAAATCCTTGAAGGATTCAAGATGCATAGAGCATATCCCTGAAGGGTTTAAGATATTTGAAATGTATAATTTAAAATATTGAAAGATATACTCTTTCAAATTGCGCAATTTGAGGATTTTGAACAATAGTTCAAGTCTTCGAAGTTTTGAATGGACGTGAAGTCCAAAATTTACATAATATAAAATATATTCATGTAAATAGTTATTATTACATCTTATGGTTGACTCGAGAGTAATATCTTCATGAAAAATCCCGGAAGGATTAAATATAGCTATATATTTGGATTTATAGTTTATATGCATGATGATTTTCATGCAATGATAGATAAATTTATTTCAAGACTTTTATTTTCTTAGATATCTATGTGAAGAAATTTGTAATTGTGTTTAATATAGTTACTATGAGATGATTTGAACATTATGGAATGACCTGAAGTTGTTCCAGAATTATAGAATATATAAAGAAATTTCTTAACATGAAATACTTTTGAATAATGAAGTTTAGTCTCGGCCTGTAGATCGAGCATTTAGAAATGTGAATTTTGTCTAACAAGTTATAAAGAACTAGCTAGTTCTTAAGAGACTCATGATAAGTTGTATCTATTGAGTACACTACTATAGTTCGGTAGCTCGATGTGAAAAGATAACAGATATATTGGTCCTGAAGATCATATATTATTGTTAAAGAAGCACGCCCACATATTCCTAAATATTACAGGCTTGATATAATATTTTTTCCATCAAGCTTATTGCCGATTGATCTTGCAAAAGTCTCCGTTCCAAATGAAGTTGTTAATGTTTCTGGTTGAAGTTATGATTCATCTGATCCAAGAATCTTGTGATTTCAATTGAAGAAACTATTGTCATGCAAAGGTCAAGGAGGATGTGTTAAAGGTGTCAAAGAGAAGAATATTGGTTCAAATTGCTTCAGGGGGAGATACTCAAAATGTTGGAATTCATATTTTTAAGTTATGCTTCTAACAGGGGGAGAAAACTGTACTCTTTTTTCCCTTAATCAAGGTTTTGTCTTACATGGTTTTCCTTGATAAGGTTTTTAATGAGACAGTTCCCATGTAAAGGATATTGTACTCTTTTTCCTTCACTATGATTTTTTTCCCACTGGGTTTTTTTCTAGTAAGATTTTAACGAGGCATATCCTTAATGAACATCCAAGGGGGAGTGTTATGAATATATATTTAGTGGATGTCCATCTCCTCAAACCATTTCATATTCCCTAAGATACTCCTATAACTCCCATGAGTAAATGGGTTTTATTCATAAGTTACAATTCTCAATTTCATATGTAAATGACTCATTATGCTTATGCTTT
This sequence comes from Echinosophora koreensis, assembly GCA_035048595.1. Classification (NCBI taxonomy): domain Eukaryota; kingdom Viridiplantae; phylum Streptophyta; class Magnoliopsida; order Fabales; family Fabaceae; genus Echinosophora; species Echinosophora koreensis. The sequence goes on from JAPCYP010000069.1 coordinate 577,612, forward strand.
TAATAGTCTTATAGGTTACAAGACTTATGTCCTATAAATAGAACCCATGTAACATTGTAAAGTTTGTACCTTGAAGAGTATGATACAAAGACTCTCTTATTCTCTCCTCTCTTCTCTATTACTCTCTTCTCTATCCTTCTTAGTTTATAATATCTTCTCTTGTTTTGGTTAATTTCATAACATTTTTGTATTTGTTGATTGACCCAAAAATTTTAAAACTATTGTAAAGACAACTTTATTAATCTCCGAAAACGAAAATCAGATCTAATAACACAAAGTTCATCTCACGAAAATAACTTATTGTTTGAAAAGCAAAAACATGAACTGAAGAACGAAGTTATATCCCTCAGCCCCTTCGTCGAGGACCTCCTTCCAGTGGTTACATTCTTCCTTCCATCTCTGGTGGATAGACGTGCGCGTCCCATAGCTGCTGTGCTTGGCCGTGGTTTTCCGGCCACCAAGTCCCTGTGAAGCTGCGCCCAGTTACCATCACCGTAAGTTGTCAGACATCCTCATTCATATTAAGCTAAATCCCCAAAAACTGAAAACCCTAAATCTCCAAATTGTAAACTCCCTACCCTAAATCGCAAAAGGCACAAATTGCTAATCTGAATCTAAATCATAAGCCCTAAATCCCCAAACCGTAAAATCCCTACCTACCCGAAATGATGACCCAAACCCAAATAACACTCAAAGTTGCAGAATAATCCTAACAAGTTCTGAACTTCAGTGGAGCCAGAATAGTCCTCTTATGTATCAGTGGAATCAATAGCTTCTGCAACGCTTGAATGAAATCTAGCAAGCTTCAAAATCGAATAAAAACCAAAAGGGTCTTCGGAAACCGAGAAATTGGGTCGACCCAGTTTGTTAATTGAGGGAAAGATACCAACTTGACCAAAACCAGGAACTGGGTATCTCGAGGGTAAACGTGTTTGGGTCTCGGAAGGCACTATTTTCCCGAGAAAATTTGTGGGGTGAGAAAATCTAGTGGAAGCAGAAGGAGGAGGAGGAAAGTGAGAGGGTGATTCAGATGGTAACTTGAACTTCCTTGGGGAAGGTCGTTTGGCTAAGTGTGTCCGCACTGGTTTATGAAGTGAGTTAGCGATTGGAAATTAGAATAGAGGAATTGAAGTTGCAGAAGATGGAAGATGCAAAGAGATCGTGATTTGGAACATGATTGTGATGAGTTTGATGGAATTTTTCGAGAAAAATTGAAGGGAGTGAGATGGGGGAAACATTGGTGGTCGATTAAGAGTTGCAGAATAATCAGATTTTTTCCTTAAAAAAATAATAATTTTATTATAGGCAAAAATTGCAAATACAAAAAGTATATATACTATAATACAATATATTATATTTATACAATTGGACTACAGTATAAATATATGGGCTATGTTTGAAATTTTGACCAGCCCATATGGCAATTTGATTGGCCCAAATTTACCACATGGGTGGTGCAAAATGTGGGTGTGGTGCAGCCCAAACCTCTTTCTATAAATATTTATGACTTATATAGTATATGAAGTATTTTACTGCCAGAAATGTTTATTGAACACATTTTGGGGAGATCATATGGTGTTATGGTGTCCCCTTTGCTTTTTGGTGGTATTCTTGAAATCTGTGTATACAAAGATGATAAAAGTAAGTTAGAGATAGAAACAAAAACATACGGTATCATATACGGTATCTAAATTTTTTGTTCAAATACCACAACTCTTTTATTGCAAAAGTGAGAGATCAAAGGCACATTCAGAATGGGATATTATATCAGTTCTTCATCCACTTCATTATTGAGTAATGAGTATAATGTTTTTTTCTTTCACGGTCCAGGGATTTCTCGTTTTGTTTTGTTATTAACGGCATATGATATATTATATATATAAGCCAAACTGCCACGGTTGTTGGACGTGACGTGGTCACACGAAGATCTACATAAATATCTGGATCTGGACAAGAACATTCTATAGCACAATGTCAGGTGTTTACTCAGGCATCGACAGAATGCAAATGGGAAGAAAAAGAAACACCCCACCGATTATGCTTTTCTGATTACGTGAGCAGCATCACTGGCAGAATTATCCCTTTTATTCCTAGAAACTCTTTATCTATGTATAGCGAGCTATTTAGAAAATAAAAGACGTTTAGCATTCTCGTTTGTCAGTTAAATCGGCTATAAAGTCTCACTCTCACTCTTTGGAGGACATTCATGTTTACACTGATTATTAAATGACTGTAACCGTCTCATTGATAATTATAGGCAGACAATCCTCTTTTCTTTTTTTTGGTGAAGAATAGGCAGACAATCCTATTAGAGGAAGCAAAAACACTTCGAAAGGAATTATGACTTTTCTAACAATGGTGCCTCAACACATCATTATTAGTTAAAGCACTTTGCCAGAATGCTAGTAAGATTTATGTTCAATTCTTACTGCATGTAATCGATAATTTGTAACACTAAATCTTTGGCAAATGTTAACCAATATCCTAAAAACATTGTTTAAGAAATCTAAAAAAATAAGTTTTTATGTGAAATGGTGTATTCAATACATTGGAAAGTGTTATATTTAATTTTTCAATAAATAATTATCTTGTTTGAAATCCTTAAACAATGCTCTTAAGACACTCGTTAGCAAGTCTCTAAATCATATTGAATTTTGATCTTTAATAAGGTTTCTTGTGAACATCAAAATTGCACCACCACCACCGCTTTCCCTTCTCCTTACCCGGCCACACTCAATATTAGCAATTTTGCTTCTTCTGATCTCACCACCTCAAGAGTTGGGCATCTAAAGGGTCTAGTCAATCAGCTTCATTACTTCTAACAAGCCTGTACAATATCTCACTTGTGTTTGGTATTTCTGTGAAACAAAATGGATCTGCTGAAAGATTGCAGCTGGTTACACGTCTTAACTCTAGTATTTTATTAACAATCGAAAATGCATGCAATGTATGACCAAGAAAAATCCAAAAACAAATAAAAGAAAAGTATACAATGGAATTTTTTTGGGTGAACCCAGGTATCCTCCGACCGGAAGCCAGTAACTAATCCCTCGAATTATTAAGATCCATTTAAGGGGTTGACCTCTTCCACATATGTTCTTCCGTACCCATGCCATTATACAATGGAATTTGGAGCTGTCTTCCATGGGAAATTGATTAAAATTAAAAAATAAAGCCACCGATGGCACATTATGAAAAAAGTTCAAGAATTTTTGTACCCATTTTAATCAGATCACTGACTCCCCACCCGGATGAAAAGGTTATTGCCTTCTCACAATTCAACCAACAAAATTTTACACTTCTATTAAAGTAGAAGTTACTTTTGCGACATACATTTTACACATTTTAGATAAAAAAAAATTGCTAGTTTTACTTAGATTAGAAAAAATTTACGAAGGTTACATTACTTAAGGCAAAAAGAAAAATGCATCTTTAGAAGAATATGGAAATCACACCCCCAGTGGAAATTATTTTAAATTCTCACGAAATTGATTCAATTGTGGTTCAAACATGAGAACGAGTGTAAAATTGACCTCAAGCACAGTGGTGATTCACAACATCCAATGGTAGTACCTTCGGGATACGGTTCCACAGTTTTAACACTTGCAAGGTGGTGAAATTTGAAGAATTGAAGCTGGATTCTTAAATTCAGTGGCAAAATTAAGTTCTAAATGACTAAATATATAAATATAAGTGCTCAAGTAGCCTACATTTTCTATTCTCCCGCACTGGTACATATTACAACAAATGACGTGTAAATAAAAAGAACAATTACAATTGAGGGTTAATGGTATAAATTAGTAAAACACACGAAAAAATATATAAATATCCTATTCTCAATTAAGAGAAGAGGACATTGATTAAAAAAAAAAAAAAAAAAACCAGCTGCAGATTAGTCTCTAGTCTATTATGAGTCTATCAATTTTTACTGTTGCCATCAAACATGACACTAAAGATCTGATGTGTTGATGTTTCATCCAAGGCTAGCAACTGCTTCTGGCCCACCCAACCTTTCCAACTCTTCCTGTTTACAGCAATTATTTTCAGATGATAAATTTGAGCACATCAACTTGGAAATTGCATTGTATAATAAAGGTTTATTTAATCTGTTAGATTCCAGAACTAGTTGAGAGTTTTCAAATAGGTTCCTATACTTTAACGGATACTTAACGAAACCCTAACGAAAAAGTGTATGAGGAACCAAATTATAAAATTTCTATATGTTCAAGGACCCAATTAAAAACTTTTAAAAAATAAGAACCTATTTGAAAATTCTCAAATAGTTCAAGGACCAACGGATTAATTAAATCTATAATAAAATGTTAATGCTTGTGAAGGCAGAATGGTAAGGGAAATCTACCTTAATAGAACTATTTTCAGATGTAAGCTTCTCGCATTCTTCAGAAAGTCTCTGAAGCTCTTCTCTGAGGGTTTGATTCTCACTTCCCAATGTCTCTACCCTCTTTTGTAACTCTTCACACTCAGCCTGGTTGGTACAAGAAATGTAGAACACATCATTTTTCGTTTTGAAAAATGGAAGTATGAACATAGCCAAGTAAAGATAGCTTTTAGCCTTTCACATATCAAGCAATTAAGGAAACTTCTAACTGGCTTAGAAAATAGAAACTGACCTGCTTGCGCAGCCTTGACCTCCTAGCTGACTCTCTGTTAGACTGTTTCCTCTTCTGTCTTTTCAGCTCACGTTCATCGTGCTAAAATCAAGAGCCATTAAAAGGGTCAGAAGAAGCTCAGGTAAGGAAAGGTAAGTCGACCATAAGACCGCAACATCAGAAATATGATAACGGATGTCCCTTGAGTCAGCTCAGTTGGTTAAGCTGAGGGACATAAATTGTGAGTGCATCAGTGTGCGGGTTCAAACCCCCGCAATGCGCTCCTCCCCTTTTCTTCTCCCCCCTCCCCCATGTAAGACTTATTATGAGCCTCCCTTAGACCAAAAAGAAAAAAGAAATATGATAATGGATGTCAAACAAATAAGAAGGACAATATCAATAAAAGAATTTGTTTTTCACTATTAAACATAAGGATATAAGTTGTTGACCACAAAAAGCAATACATTCTCAGAACAATTTAAAAAATAAAAATATAGTGAGACTCATACTTGTATCCATTGTTCACCAAGTGCAACTTCACGTCCCATTATCGCTGAAGGAGCAACAGCACCCGGGGCACCAGATTGATTATGTCTCATTTTTGCAGATTCGGCACCAGCAGGAGATGCATTCCATAAGTCCATTCCAATATTGAGATTAGCTCCAGGCATTGGGACAACAGGCTTTCCAGACACAGAAGATTGAGAATTGTTCTGCGCATTGGCTCCTGAAAAAGTTCATGAAGATACTAACTTTTTTCAGCAACTGAAGTAAAAGAAAAATAACCATTAATAGGTGATGCATACCATCAACAAGCATCTGGTCAAAGCTTCGCTTCCTGTTTGTAGCTGATTCCTAAAGAGATACAAGAGAAAAGCACAAAAACAGATAGGAAAAAGATCAGCATGTTTTTAATTAAATCAATTCAATTGAAACTTTTGCTGTGAATATCAGAGTAACAAACAGCTAATTTAAAACAAAAAAGGGGCTGAGTAGATTTTAGGAAGGTTATTATTTAGTAAAAAAAAACAAGTGAGGGCACATGTACTGATGCTAATCTGTTATATACCTGTTGGTTGGTATTCTCATCACTACCATTTGATGAATCATCTGAACCACTTTCACCACTGTTAAATGAATTGTTTTATAGAAATCCATATTAAGAAAGCAAATAGAAGAGAAAAAAATCTTAAAAAGATCTCAAAATGACCAGTGGTTTGAGTAACCTCTGTGAGATGCCATCATTGCCTGAACCTGAGCCTGCCTTTCCACTCTCTCCTGCTTTGGAACCTGTATTTGCGGAAGTTCCTTTCATTTTTTTGGCTGAATCGCGATCTTTTCCATCAGGTCCCCTCCCTTCGAACTCTGTACTTTGCATCATAGCACTTGGAGTCTAGCAAAATGATTAAAAACCCGAAAGAACAAAAAGGAAAGATTATAAATTAAAACACTCAACTATGATGAATGTAGCAAACAATTTGCAACATTTGAACTCATCCAGTTTTTTTCCAAGGGATAGCGGCGTTGCAGGGAATAGAGTGAGCAAGTGGTTTACCATTGCCATGGTAGGATGAGCATAGACACTCCCAGGAGGGTACATAGCTGGATATGGAACTGGAGTCCCATATGGTGGCATTAAAGGATGCTGGAAAAACCGACAATACTGTAAATGAGAAGATTCTCTTCCATATAGTATGATCGCATATTTCCCAAATGATTTATGACATTTACCTGGCTTCCCCACAAATAGGGGTGGGGGGCTGGGGAAGCAACGGTTGAGGCGAAAAAGGGAGGTGGCGTGGCTCCAGGGGCATAATAAGCCTAAATAAGAAGCTGATGCGTTAGATCCTAACATAATTTATCTGCAGAAGAGCTTAAACAGAAATGAAAGCCTGATGAAACATATCTATAATATATTTCACCACCTGCATGGAGCTTGACCAATCAGGATATGAAGGTGCTGTTGGTATCTCCTGTTAATGTTAACAGAAATCATAAGGAGACATAAAAGAAAGGACAAATATAAGAAGGGAAAAAAAATGAAGGAAGATAGTAGGGAAAGAGAACCTGAGTTGTGGAAGATGATTTAGAAGGTTTAGCTGTGCTCTCTTCCCCAGTCCCCATACAGATCAGCTCAGAGACACTGCCCTTTCCGTGTGACCAAACAAAAAGACTTATGATCAGATCAAATGCTGATATCCATGGAAGTCATAAGATCACCTCGAACAGCTACACATGTCAGGAAGTACACTTAATACAGAAATATAATTATAAATTACATGTCACCAGTATAACTCACGTTAAATAGCAGCAACTATCAAATCTAATGTAAAATAAGTAAATGAGTTTAAAACATTATTTTGAGTGATTTGTCCAATAAAAAAAATAAGTAATTAAGGACGTATTTTACAACTGACAAAATTTACATCATCGACGAGGGTGACGAGCCGACCCTTCCCTTGATGAGATTTGAAATTTTTATCTCCTCTGCTTATTAACCAGTTATCTCCTCTGGCCAGAACCCAAGCTCTTCATATCTTATCTTGATAACTTCACTTGAGAAGATGATAATTTAGATGGATTTCAACATTAACTAACATAAAACTGGTGCAATGAATAACTAGCTAAGAACAAAAAGATTTTTTTTTTCTGGTTCAAACAGGTTTGTGGGGAAGAGTAGGGTAACCTAAAGGGTATCCAAAGTGTCCTTGGGTGCAGAGATTTGGCCTGGTGACGAAGCAATCTTCAAAAAGACTCGAGCTACTGAAGTTACAGTAAATGATCTTTAAACTAAAAACTATTTAGCTGATGCATAATATACAATTGACGAAACGGAGTTCATGATTTTGAGCATAGTCAACAACCGACGTTACTGTATTCTCTATAATATTGAGTCCATAATGCATTACCATTGTTTAGCTAATGGACAAGAGATGATGGGATCAACTATTCAATACATTGGACAGCTTCCAATCTAATTTACCCAAAAAAAAAAAAAAAAGAATGAAAGAGACAATAAATTTTTGTCTTGGTAACATATGACAATATTACTTCAAGATCTACTCTCCCACAAGGAATGAACTTAATGAAGCAGAAAACAGTAGAGACAATAGCAGAACATTCTTCTGTCATGCATGTATATATGGATGTTTATACACACTTATATCTTTAACTGCAATTTCAGTGATGTGAATTGAAAATTTTAATTATATTCTACCTATAAAACTGAATATACTGTTATTATTTATCAAAAGAATGTTTCAGGTCATTTATGAAGTTAGTTCTAATACAATCTTAATGCAATTGTAAGTCCTTGCTTTGTCATTCTTAGATAGCACAAATGTAATGATTAAAATGAGTACTTTCTTATACAACACACTATCACCTACCCACCTTGGCATTATCTCATCCTAATGTTTTTACTTTGGACCGTTATATCTAGGTACAGAGCTAGAAGATTTTTATTGAGAAGGCCAAAGAAAAATAACACTTAATTTACAGTAACCCAGTTAAAGAATTTATATTTTTTCTACAAAAACTACATGTAAAAAACTTGTTTTTTAAGAATTTCGAGGTTATATTTCTTTTTCGATACAGAGGAGATTTGAAGGCAGTATGGTTTAAGAAAGAAAGTACTTAAAATTTCTTTCATTTACATCGATATAAATTTAACAAAACAAAATTCCTTTTCCTATATCCTACCAATTAAATTTAGAATTATCCACACCCCCCTTTCCTTTGGGGGTCTTTTATCCATAAGATAATGGTATATTCTACTCCACTATATGCTAATTCCTTTCTGGTTTTAGATCAGCCAACCAAACCAAAACCCTTCTTTTTATCCATTAATTACTAGCCTGGTTGAAAATCACAGCAAGCATAAGCACTAGCAAGTTTCTGTACTCCCTTCTTTCAATTACCTTGCTTTTGTTTAAGAAAATGCGCAGCAACACACCCACAAATACTTTCCTTATCAAGCAATAAAAACAGACGTATAATTTTTCAAATTCTGCCTAAATATTTATCATTCATCAAAGTATATCAATTTCCACCTACCTACCTCTTCAGGATTAACTAATAAACTGATTAAGGATTAGAAACAAAAGGTAAAACAAATTTTACCAAGCAGAGTTAGAAGCATAAATAGCAAGAAATCATATTTTGATAGTTCAAATCAAAATTGAAATTCTCTGAGAAGTCATATTATGAACCAACCCCAAATAACAATAACAAAAAAAGAAATCATTGTATATATAATAGAAAAATCAAGCTCATGAAAAAGCCAAACCTTTAAAAAGGTTTGATATAAACAAAAAGGAGAATAATAATTAAGTAAAGCACAACGCTAAAACATGGATCTTGCAGAAATACATATTTAGTAACTTACAGAAAATCATGAGCCAGAGAGAGAGAGAGAGAGAGAGACTGACCTGTTTTCGTGGCGTTAGAAAGGGGGGCGAAAAAAAGGTGAGGTGGAAGTCCAACTGGGATGGGACAAAGTGGTTTTCAACTCTATAATTCTATAATAATAATAATAATTCACTAAGCTTTGGTAAGATGTAGTTGTAGCTACCAAAAAACAAAACCAAATTCTTCTTTTGTGTTTGGGGTCTTCTAGCTTCTAATAAGGTAAAAAAAAATTGTATGTTTTTCCTATTTTCCACAATCCTTGTGGATGTTGTTGTGTTGGAGTCTCCAAAGAAAACAAGGGTTTGTGTTTAATGCTACTGAGTACTACTGGGAGTGTAGTGTGAAAATCAAATTGGATTGGATTGGTAATTATAGGAAGTCAGTTTGTACTTGAAATTTGAGAGTTGGAAGTTGAGAGTTGAAACCAAACTCAAAGTGATGGAAGATGGGAAGGTATGTAAGAGAGAGAGAGAGGGTTGTGAGTTGGATTGGGTTTAGGGCTTGTGGGGTGACACGTGCGAGGAAGAGGATTACAGCTGTGGGCTGTCCATCTCTCACTGGATTAGGTTTGAGACATGGCAATTTACGCGATGACTCATCTGACAACTATGTGCCTTTGTGGATAATCTTAATTAATATTTATTTATTTATTTATTTATTTATTTATTTAATTTCCGGTTATATTTTAGAAAAGGTGTTGCTAATTGCTGCCTTGAGGACATTGATTAAGAAATCAAAATATAAAAAATTTATATTGGAAATTATAACTTTTGATCTTTGAAAAAATGGAATACACCACTTCTCAATACATAATTTCTATATTTGTATCCTTAACCAATACTCTTAGGACATTGGTTAGCATTTTTCTTTGGAAAATACTGTCTTGGCGATAATTAATAAATATCCTAAAGACATTGGTTAAAGAGATAATAAAAGAAAAATTTGTATTAAAAAACTATGTGTAACATTTTTTTAATATATTAAATATATCATTTTCTCATTCAAATTTTTTTTACTTTGATTCATTCTTCTTTAAAAATTGCTAATTGTAATACTTACCCTTCTTGTTAAGAAATTAAACACTTAATGTATTCAAATTATTAAACATTTAAATGTTACATTTTTAAGTAAAAAAAAATTATATTTGGGTTCCTTAATCAAGACATAGTTAACAACATCCAACATTTTAGTGTGTTGTTTGGTTTTAATTTTGGGATGTTCAAAATTATGTTTACTTCCAATAAAATCAATTCCGAGTTTGGTAAAATTGATTTTAAGAAAAACAAGAATTTCTAAATTTTCTGTTGAAAAAAAAATTATTCAACAACGGATCTAGGATAGGCTCTGATATCATCTTAGATTTTGGGCTTGTGCCTAACTTAACCCACATAGCCGGCTTGTAAAGTGAGGATTCCTCAAGCTTTATAAGCACTACATAGGACATATCTCTAGATGATGTGGTACGAAAAACACCCCTCATACCCAGCACAATGAAGGTGCGAATGGCTGCAATGAAGGAAATACCAAGTTGTCGTAATTAAGGCGGCTAGGGGTATATATTGGATTTCCAACATACTACCTCCAGTCTATATTATAAGAAACAAAACTCTAAATCACACAGATCAAGAAAAAGTATTGAAATAAACTAATTATAATTAATACTCGTAAATTTCCAAAAATACCCTTCTATCACGTGATCTCTCGATGATAGTTTTTATGGATACATGATCAAGACACATTTTATGGTATAGAAAATATAAGTATGGCTATTTAACATATTTGTTAAATATGTATTGGTTGTCATAATTTTTTTTTACCAAAAAATATATTTTAAATTATAAACATATGTTAGACTAGGACAGGCTATTTGTACCAAAAAAAGATTAGGATAGGCTATACTTAAATAGCTAGGTCCAGATTTGTTTTGTAATGTGCAACCCCGAACTTCACGTATTATTATAATTTTTTAGTGGGATCTTACAAGTGTATAAAAATAAAAAATATATAAGTCTATTTAGAGGCTTACATAATGCTAAGGTACTTAATTAAACTTTGAGCACTGATATTTGGACACCCGGGTGCGACACCCGGGCATTGAAGTGCTACTGTAGCGTTACAGTAGCATTACTGTAGCACTACAGTAGTTTTTTTTTTTTTAAAAACAAATTTTGACTTTTTTTATAAAAAAAAATTTTGTTTTTTTAAATACTAACATTTTTTGTTAACCCATTAACCATATAATGAACTAAATTAACTAAATATTTGCACGTGATTAACCATATAGAATGATTGAAGCATCAGAGTTACCGATTAACCACAGAATACATTGAATTAACCAACTATTTTCAAAGGATTAACCACGTGTTTTTGTTTTTAAAAAAAAGTCGAAATTTGTCAAAAAAAAAAAAATCCATTAACCATATAATAAACTGAATTAACCAGAAATTTGCATGTGATTAATCAAATATTTACATGGTTGTGAAAAATGATTGTTGAAGCATCAGGATAACCGATTAACCACAGAATACACTGAATTAACCAACCATTTTCAAAGGATTAACCACGTGTTTTTGTTTTAAAAAAAAGTCGAAATTTGTCCCAAAAAAAAACGACCCATTAACCATATAATAAAATGAATTAACCAGAAATTTGCATGTGATTAATCAAATATTTACATGGTTGTGAAAAATGATTGTAAGCTTCAGGATAACTGATTAACCACAGAATACACAGAATTAACCAACCATTTTCAAAGGATTAACCATGTGTTTTGGTTTTAAAAAAAGTCGAAATTTGTCAAAAAAAAAACCATTAACCATATAATAAACTGAATTAACCAGATATTTGCACGTAATTAACCAAAAATATTAGTATTCAAAAAAACTAAATTTTTATTTTTAAACAAAAAAGGCAAAATTTGAAAAAAAAAAAAAAAGAGGGTGCTGTAGTAGCGCTACAGTAGCTGGTGTCGCACCCGGGTGTCCGAATATCATTTCTGTTAAACTTTTTCAGTTTTTTGGGCCAGTCTTTGAAAAAAATTTAAATAGATCTAACACATAGTAAAATTATTATATAGTATACAAAATATGTTTTACTAATACATAAGCACTAATTAAGTTATTAAGGATTACATACATACATATATATATATATATAGAAATAGAAGAGGCCGGTCTAGTGGCTTAAATAGGCACTACTACAGAAAAGAGCTTTAATAGCGCACATTTAATAGCGCTTAAATGACAAACGCTATTAAAAAAGAGGCCACTTTTAATAGCGCTTCCTTGATGAAGCGCTATCATAGGTACAACTTAAGACAGCGTTTGCTTAAAGAAACGCTATTAAAGGTTGTTGGGTAGGAATAAATAGCGCTTTCTCAAGAAAGCGCTATCTTTAGAATAGAAAATAGATAGCGCTTCCTTGAACAAGCGCTACCTATTCCTTTCCCTAAAACTTATGCTATTCCCTCCTTTACTCTCGAAAATATTTCGCGCGACAACTCTCAGTTGGAACCCTCGCTCACGGCATCACTGCTCATTCACGGCCTCACTACTACCACCGCCCTCACTGCTTGCTCGACCTCCTGCTACCGCCGCAGGTCTCACTGCTCGCGACGGCACGCCTCTGTCCAGCAACGGCGCGTCTCCCTGCTCAAACCCGAGTCTCTGTCCACCTCGCGCGGTCTTCCTCTTCACTCAGAGAAACCCTCACCGCTATACATCTTCTACGCCGCCGCTGTCCTCATCCTCTCAGGTACACAATTTGGAACCCTCGTTATTCTGAATCAAGGTGCCGCTAAATGTATGATTAAGGTTTGAAATTATTTAAATGTATTCTATATATTCTGAATCAATTTGGAACCATCACTTTTGAATCCTGAGTTCCCTATGGAACGGTTTCATCATTTGCTAGCTCTTTCCTTCACTGAAGAATTCAAGTTTTCTGGGTCTTTGGAGAGATGGTGTTTGATGAAACAACTATTAGAGATGTTGTATCTTTTGAGATTGATGATTGTTACAAAATAAGATGCCTGACCTTTTCACTGTCGGAACTGGTATCAACCAGAAAGAAAATAAAAATGAGATTGGGTTAGAATATTAGAGGGCAAGGAATTGTATTCATTTGTTGTTTGATGTAACAATATTAATAGTTAGCAGGGATGCCATGCTTGAAGAGGAGACAAGTAAGTAACCATAGAGTCAGTTTTAACCAATTTGATATTGAACTTGAAGAGGAATAAATACTTCCTTTAAAAACTTACATGGCTGCATGAATCCAATGTAGGATTCTGTTTTTAACTAAGAATTGCTTGCAGAAGAGATTGATCGAACTTGGTTGTGTAAGTTTCAAAATTACAATAACAAAGCTCAATTCGATCACTTGATTTAGGATATGACCATTTTCTTTGTAATGTTGGGAGTAGGAAAAGTTGCTACCCCGGAAATGATTTGATGTGAGAAATCATAGAAACAGTTTAGTAGTGATAAGACTTGGCACAGTTGCTACATGACTTGGCAGGATAAGACACCATGGCTTGAGAATTTCACATACGTAAGATGGGGAGAAGAATTAGTTCTTTTTTTTTTCACTTTTAGCTAGCTACGTACAAAGATATACACTACATAATTCATGCTTCAATACATGAAGCTACAATTTGGCTAGATAAATATATAGTTTCAACATGTGTATTAATTTCATGCCTCCTCTATATTTATTTGGAATTGGAATTTTCAAGTAACTGATGCAAGATTATACAGTTTTTGTTTACTTAACCATCTGATCTTCTTTTATTTTTCCCTTTCTATTACCAGCTATTTTCTCTATATTGGAATTGGAATACTAGAGCCACTCTGTTGATCATAGGGGCTTCCATTCACCACTGAGCTAAAGGCAAGTGGCAAGTAATATTCTTTTGTTAGGGTTGAAGATATTTTTAATTTGTTAGCTAGGGAGAGAAAAGAATATTGCAAAAGGACAATAGTTTTTGGCTGTACAATTTTGGTTGGATGCTAAGAAGAACAAGAATTACAAAAATTAAGGTCAAATGACACAATTACGTACATTTAGAAAGGGAAAACTGGTGAGAAGTGTTTGTTTAGGATACCAAATTAGTTTTTGTCTGCATCTAATCATTTACTTTTCTTCTTTTTGATATTGGGAGGATGATTATCGGTTGCTATAATCAGACATTTAAGAACTAATTTGGACAAATATATAAGAATCTCAAAAGTGATTCTCATCATTTACAAGAAAGAAACTAACAATTTTGGATTCTCTCAGGTACGTTTGTCAATCAACTCTCTCTGTTGTTCAAGCTGCTCGACTTCACTCTGGTACGTTTTACCACTTGTTATTCCCCTGTGTTTTATTTAAGCCTTTAATTGTATAATTAGACATGTTTATTTTTATCAGTATAGACATGTGTTAACCTTAGTTTCCTGTTCAAACTCAAAATAATTGTGGTAGATCGTAAAAATATGGATCGAAAGTGGATGTCTGCCAATCGTTTGTCGAAGGAATATAAGGACGGAGTGCACGATTTTATTAGGTTTGCAGTTGAGCATGCAGAAAACCCTAGTAGAATCATATGTCCTTGTTTAAGTTGTTGTTATACAAGACGAGTTAGCGTAGCTGAGTTGGAAGGACATTTAGTGTGCAATGGAATTGATCAAAGTTATACCTATTGGACAAAGCATGGTGAGACTAGAGGTGAATCTAGTGATATGGGGAATAGTGGGAGATATGCGTCAGATGACACCGATATAAATACATATGATGCCGACCGTTTTGAAGAGATGGTAAACGCGGTTGAAGAAGATCTTCGTGATTGTCCTCGAATGTTTGAGAAGTTGGTAAGTGATGCTGATAAACCGTTGTATGAGGGTTGTACTAAATTCACAAGATTGTCGGTGATGCTAAAGTTGTATAACTTGAAATCGGGCAATGGATGGACTGATAAGAGCTTTACGGACTTACTCACACTATTGAAAGATATGTTGCCGAAGGATAATGTGCTTCCTAGTCGGACATATGAGGCTAAACAAATGTTATGCTCTATTGGCATGAGCTATGAGAGGATACACGCTTGTCCTAACGATTGCATTTTATTTCGGAATGAATATGCATCGTTAAAGACGTGTCCTAAATGTAATGCCTCACGATATAAGAAGAAAGAATCGGCTCCGGAGAAGGTTCTATGGTATTTCCCCATAATTCCCAGATTTAGGCGCATGTACCGTAGTTCAGAAGATGCAAGACACTTGACATGGAATGAGGATGAAAGGATTAAAGATGGCAAGCTACGACACCCGGCAGATTCTCCTCAATGGAAAAGAATTGATCATGATTATCCTGATTTCGGGCAAGAACCAAGAAATCTACGACTTGCATTGTCTACTGATGGATTTAATCCGCATGGTGTTCAGAGTAGCTCTCACAGTACATGGCCTGTGATTTTGGTGATTTATAACCTACCTCCATGGCTATGCATGAAGCGCAAATATATGATGTTGTCTATGTTAATTTCCGGGCCCAAACAACCAGGAAATGATATCGACATATACTTGGCTCCTTTAATTGAAGACTTGAAGCAAATGTGGGAGACCGGTGTAGAGGTGTATGATGGGTATAGAGAAGAAAGTTTCACCCTAAAGACCATGATCTTCGGCACAATTAATGATTTTCCGGCATATGGTAATTTATCAGGATACAGTACCAAAGGTCAGTGTGCATGCCTTATATGTGAAGATAATACGGATTGGATGCGGTTGGACCATGGCAAGAAGAATGTCTTCCTTGGGCATCGTAGATTTTTGCATTCAAGTCATCATTATCGGTCGTGGAGAAAGGCATTCAATGGGAATACAGAAGAACGTGTATCTCCTTTGCCGTTGACGGGTGCACAACTGTTTGAAAAGATACAAGATTTGAGTATTGAATTTGGGAAACCTTTTGCGAGAGAGCTTGTCACACGAGGGTGGAAGAAAAGATCGATTTTCTTCGAGCTGCCATATTGGAAGTCATTATACGTAAGACACTTCATTGATGTAATGCATGTTGAAAAAAATGTATTTGATAGTGTCATTGGCACCTTACTCAATGTGCCAGGGAAGACCAAAGATGGCATTAATGCAAGGCTGGATTTGGTTAATATGGGATTGAGACGAGAATTGGGACCGGTAAAGAAGGGGAAAAATACATATTTACCTCCGGCTGCTTATACTCTATCTAGAAAAGAGAAAATTGCTTTTTGTAAGTTTCTTCATGGAGTTAAGGTTCCAGAGGGGTACTCTTCAAACATTATGAACCTCGTATCGATGAAAGACCTTAAGTTAAAGGGTCTAAAGTCCCATGACTGTCATGTTCTCATGGAGAATTTGCTACCCATCGGTATACGGTCCATTTTACCGAACAAAGTGCGGCATACCTTAACTAAACTTTCTTTCTTCTTCAAGGCAATTTGCAGTAGAGTGATTGACCCTGGAAAGTTGCCAGCATTGCAAAGAGAAATTGTTGTGACTTTGTGTGAGCTAGAGATGTATTTCCCACCTTCATTCTTTGACATCATGGTCCATCTGACTGTACATTTGGTTAGAGAGACACAATAGTGTGGGCCAGCTTATATGGGATGGATGTACCCGTTTGAGCGTTATATGAAGATATCAAAAGGTTATGTTAAAAACCGATCAGGACCAGAGGGTTGTATTGTTGAACGGTACATAGTCGAAGAAGCTGTTGAATTTTGTACCGACTACCTATCCAGTGTTGAATATTCTGTAGGGCTGCCAAAGTCTCATCACGCAGGAAGAAGCGCAGGGCAAGGGATTTCTGGAACTGAAATATTGACTATACCAAGGAAAGAATGGGAGCAAGCACACTTGTATGTTCTACAGAATGCCGATGAGGTTAGTCATATGTTGTAAAACACAAGGACATACTTAAGAGTTCATACCCAAATAAGAGTCAAAATTGGTTAACAAGAGAGCATAATCGATGTTATATAACTTGGCTAAAAGATCAGATTTTTGAAGAGTTTGCTGTAAATCCTGCCTCGATTTCAGAAAGATTGAGATGGTTAGCGAAAGGTCCAACTATACATGTTTTCTCTTACACCGGTTATTTGATGAATGGGTACACATTCTATACAAAAGAACAAGATGATCGGAGTACAATGCAAAATAGCGGGGTGACTCTTGTAGCTGAATCCTTGCATATCTCAAGTGCGAAAGACAGAAACCCAATATACGCGAATATGTCATACTTCGGGGTCATTGAACGCATATTGGAGTTGGATTACACAATGTTTCAGGTGCCTGTGTTCCAATGTAAGTGGGTTGACAACAATAACGGTGTACAAATGGATGAGTTGGGGTTCATGCGGGTGAATTTCAATAAGGTGGGTTATAAAGATGAGCCTTTTATTTTAGCATCGCAAGCTCAACAAGTGTTCTATGTCACCGATCCAACTAATACGAATTGGTCTATTGTTCTATTGACTAACAAAAAAATTGTTAATGAGATTGATTATGAAGCACATGAAGATGCTAATATTGAGGATGATCCTTTCTTCGGAGTGTCACAATCACGTGAGGCTAATCCAACTAGAGAGGATGATATGTATATTAGAAATGATCACGACGAGGGGCATTGGTTCCTTCCAATATTTCGTACCAATAAGGGACGCGCAAGTCTCAATCCAACAAGGAAAAGGAAAAGATTGACTTAAAACATGTATGTAAGGATTGTGTTTTTTTAATTTCTTGGACATTTAAATTTATATTCATGAATTTCTCTAAGTAAACTTGTATGATTATGAACTGATGTTTTTTACTTGTGTGTTTAATTTGTTGCAGGTAAATGGCATCTCCCAGTGATCATGATAGTGCTGAGGATCATGATAGTGCTGAGGAGGCCACACGAAAGGTGAGGCATCGTGGGCCAACCTTTAAGAAGAAGATTATCCGCCAGAGGAGTAAAGGAGGACCAAAAACTGTGGTAAAATACTTACTAATTAATCTAATTAATTGTTTCATTCTATTAATTGTTTGTTATCTAAATGTATACACTTAATCAATTTTTTTAAGGTTAAATGGAATGTTAAGGGTCAGCCCATTGGTAGAAATGGTAGAGACTTGATTAGTTACATTGGGTCCAAAGTGCGGCAAACAGTCCCCATTACTTGCAATAGTTGGAGGAGTCGAGCTTTGAACAATCTCAAAGATGAGATCTGGCGTGATGTACAGGTAAATTAACTAACGAGAGTTAGTTATATTGTTTCTTAATTATGTAGACATACTTATACTCTGAGATTTTATTTATATTGTCGTTGAAGATGACTTTTGTGGTTGATGAGACTCGGCGGAGTACTCTAATTCAGCGTGCCGGAAAAATGCACCGGACATTTCGAACTAACTTGACGAGAGAGTACCTTAGAGACGACAACGGGAATGTCAGACGTGAGCCTCCACCAGAATATAAAGATTTTATAAGCATGGAAGATTGGATAGCTTTTGTAACAAAACGCACGGATGATGAGGAATTTTTGGTATGTATCCTTAGAACTTGTATACATAGGTCTCAACATGCTGGTCTTTTTGGCTTTCAAGAAATGGTATGATTTTAAAATAAGAAAAGTTTGATTGATATATTTCTGTGTCTATATAGAGAATAAGCTAAGAAAATCGGCAGAGAGCGTTAGATCCTGACTACCCTTTCAAAGGAGGGGTTAAGGGGTATGCTGGCATTGAGGAAGATATGGTATTTATAATATCCTTAATTATAACTTGGTTTATTTAACTCGTTTTAGTTTTTTTCTTAGCAAGATGATGAATTTTAATTTGTTTGTTTAAATGTACAGCTGTTGGAGGCGGGTGGAGATCCAGAAGTTGATTCAATTGAACGTCATATTTTGTGGATGGAAGGCCGTAAAAACGAGGAGGGTGTGATTGACCATCCCCCCACTAGGGAAGTGGCTGAAAGAATTGTAAGTATGATAGCATTAATTAACATTTTCATTTGTAATCTTCTTATGATAATTATGCTTAACATCTTTGTCAATAATATTTGTGTTTCAGGAGACCCTAACACAGGCTGTATCACAGGGGGAGATAACAGATTGTGGTGGTCACGAAGATATCCTAGCCCAAGCCTTACCTGCCAGAGAGTATTCTGGTCGCTATAGGGGTGTGAGTTTTGGTGTCACTCAAAAAACTATCTTCGGATCACGAAAGCGCGCAAAACAAGAAGAAACAACATAATTGAGGAGGATGGTCACCCAACTGTTTAAAGAAGTCCAGGAATTGAAAAACAGCAAGCAGGACAAGGAACCGGTGGAGGGGCATGAGCCTGATTTACCTTCCCCTAACCCTACCCCTACCCCAACCCCAACCCCATATAGTGCCAGAGATAGTTGCACTTTTGTGCCACCCGAGGCAATAATCATTACATTAATCGCTTTCTTTACGTGTACATATTGGATTGACAGTTTACATATTAATATTTTTGTTTATCATTGATTTAGGGCAATAATATGTGCAACCTATATTTGTCAAGCCCAACTCATCGCTTGGTCGCTAGGGGGACAGTCTATAACGAATCAGGTGGCACACTGCATAACCTACCAATACCTACAGGTCATGTAAAAGTTGTGGTTGAGTTTGCAGTTGAGGGCAATGCACCATTGCCTGTACCACTTGTGAATGCAGATGTGATGACAGTGGAACAAGCAATAGGTACCTATGTGGCATGGCCAAGCCACCTCGTAGTTGTAAGTGATCCATTATCATTTACTGCATATATTTATTAAATTAGGTGGTCACCAACTAATTAATGTGTTGTAATGAAAAAATGTAGTTACCCACAAAATCCAAAGTCAAGGACAAGGGCAAAGTGCCGGAGCACAGAGCTAGCAAGAATGTGAGCAAGAATGTGGGCAAGAATGTCGGCAAACCCCGACCTTCCCCTAGACCTCCGATAGTTGGCAAGGAGCAAACAAAAGGGTTAGTTACATCCCCATTAAAGAACAAGAGAAAACCTCAGCCCTCCCAGCCTCCGGTAACTCATGGTAGTGCAGATTTTATAACCTTTCTTAGAGTCCATGTGTTAACAAGGATGGTAGATAGAGGAAACATTGCCATACCAATGGAGCCAGAAATTCTGGGTTATGAGCACACATTAGAGCTCGGTGGTATACATGCCGAGATTGGAGAAATTCTCAATCATGAATGGTTATCACAGACTGTTATTAGCGTATATCTCAGGTACTACATCAAACTTTGAAGTATACAACGTATACAACTTTGAAGTATATCACATACTGTTTTTAGGGTATATCTCAAGTGTTTTAAATATTGATACTGATCTCTGGCAGTTATCTTTTATAATATGCTAAGAATTGAGGTTGATGAAAAGTGTTATCCTGCTTTTTCAGTTTCAATTTTTCTCTTTTTCATTTCTTAATTTGTATACATGTTTAAATTTAAGGTACTTGTATCGTGAGATACTGATCCCAAAAGAACGGACTAGGAGGTTTGTGTTTCTATGCCCACAGCGAACACATATGGACTTTGACTCTGTGGAAATAAAAGAGTATATAACTGAACGCTTGGCATTGGCAAAGCCAGAGGATGAGACCTTGTTTTTGTCACCTTGCAATGTAGTGTGAGTCATTTAATTTAATTAACGATAGTAATTAACTTTTATAAAATGTGATTAGCTGCTTAAGATTTCCTAGCTGACCACATTTTTGTAGGGGTCATTGGGTATTGTTAGTGATCAATCCCAAAGAGGACACGGTGTACTATTTAGATCCCTTGCATATGCATTTTAACAATCACAAAAAAATGAGGGATACGTACAATCAGTAAGTATATATATGCATTTATTGTTATCTTCATATATATGATGGTTCGAAACCTTTACTTAAATGAAATTGTTTGATTTTGCACTCAGGGCTTTGCTAATTCATCGAGGATTAAATGGAGGCAAGTCTCGAATTTCTAAATCATCCAGGACGACTAAATGGATATCTATAATGGTATTTACGAAAATCCTTATGCAAATTTTTAATTTAAATTAAAAAATTAAAAGAATTTATTTATTATTTTTGGTTTTATAGTGCCCCCGTCAACCGAATGACAACGACTGTGGCTACTACGTTCTGAAATTTATCAAGGATATCGTCATTCAGAACCAAATGCAAATCCCAACCACGGTATTTAATTTCAGTTCTAGCTTATATATAATTTAATTACTCAGATTTAGTCATTCTAATTTGATTTAATTTTCATTTTGAAGTATTTTCCTGAATGTAAATGCATCACATACTCCAACGATCAACTTACTCAACTTAAAGACGAGTGGTGTCGTTATGTGGTTATGAAATTTATCAACAATTAAAGGGTACGACATACTCTGATATTATGCTAGCTAGTGTCTCTCCTATATTATTAGACTTGTGTGTATGTGCAAGTGATCTGTATGTGTATCTTATGTAGGCCGCAAGCTGACAACAAGGACTTTGTGCGATCAAGCAGAAGATGGAAGCAGCATGCACAAATTGTTTAGAATTACTAGTGTGTTGATTAGCTTGTATACATTGTTAGTATGCATGGTTATTGTCTGTAGGTTAGCGACCTTTTGGTTTATGGACTAAAATATTAGAATTGGTTATGTGTAAGCGTTACTGTAAATTGTGTTAAAGTATATTACTGAATTAATTGGTTATATGCATTATTTTGATATTTGGTTTGGTTTATATATATATATATATATGCTTACCAATATTGTATGTAAGCTTTGTACATTATTATATATGTGTATGTGTGTGATGTATCTAAATGCAGTGTTACTGTGAATTGATGAGGGATGGTTGTGCAGGTGGGAAATGTAGAAAAACAGTGAATAATAATTAAAAAAAAAGGGAATAGGTAGCGCTTTCTTGAAAAAACACTGCCTAAAGTTAAAAATAGATAGCGCTTCCTTGAGAAAGCGCTCTCTATTTCAAACTTAGGACAGCGCTTCCTTGAGCAAGCGCTGTCTAAGGTATGTAATAGATTGTCTAATTACTAACTTTAGACAGCGTTTTCTCAAGGAAGCGCTACTTATGCTCACTTTCAGTAGCGGGTGAATAGATAGCGCTTGGAAGCGCTACTAAAGGCCAAAAAAAAGCGCTATTAAAGCTCTTTTCTGTAGTAGTGAGGCTTGAATGAACAAAACTTATCTTGCATAGTTAAATAAGCTTTTCAAATAAAAGTCAAATATTAAATAAGTTTGACCAACGTAGGCCAAAAGTGTTAGGTCACA
The DNA here is from genome assembly GCA_035048595.1 of Echinosophora koreensis. Classification (NCBI taxonomy): domain Eukaryota; kingdom Viridiplantae; phylum Streptophyta; class Magnoliopsida; order Fabales; family Fabaceae; genus Echinosophora; species Echinosophora koreensis. The sequence continues at coordinate 599,934 of JAPCYP010000069.1, forward strand.
AAGCATTTGACTTGGTCATGCGTCTGACTTTCACTCCTGTAGTCTTTGTGTGTTTTGATGAACCCGAACATTAAGCAATTGATTTTACATTGAATCATCTAAATATTGCTAACAATCTACTTGAGTTGTATAGACAAAGAACTCTATCTTAGCAGATCAATTCAACAAAAGGTTATGAAAGGATCAACAACATAAATACAAGCGTCGGATTCAAAGCTGTCAAAGTACAATGCGTCTGAAGTCTGATTCACACTGAATTCCATATCAACATCTCTCAGACTTATCAACTATGAAGAAGAGCAGCAAGCAGTACGAAAGCAAAGTATTCAACAATTGTCATCTTCACTGTAAGCTAAAGGAAAAGGACTTATCCATTCAATAAGATAGTGGAAGAAAGAAAGCATCAAACAATACTATGTTAGAAGACTGTCCATTCTTATTGAAGATCAAGAAGCCTGAAGTAGTACACAATCAAATTTGTGATCACTTATTCGAAGAATACAAACACTATCTTTTGAAGGAAGTTGAAATAAGAAGGATCAAGATTATAGACTAGAACATGACAAAAAGTCACATTTCAAGAAGCGTCTATCTCTCTCAATATGCATCTGAACTTCTGACAAAGTCAGAATTACTCTTCTATCAGAATAACTTGTTGGATTCAAAAGACATTCAAACATTCACAAGCTTAGAAGATGTGAAATGGTAAGTCACCTTATGTGTCACTGAAGCACGCACTAAGAAGAAAAACACTCTATAGAGAAATCACTTAATCTTTGATTTCAAAAGCAAATGTGATTTGAAATATAGTTAATTAAACTTGAAAGGAGTTTATTAATATATATTTCTTATCTTCAATCGAGATCAAAAAAATGAGAAAAGACAAAAGGGCAGGGCTACAGAAAAGCATTCCTTATGCTAGTAATACTCGTCTGTAACCTTGATCAGTTATAGTGTTAAAAATTGGTGAAGCCAAGGACTGGATGTAGCCCAAAGTTTGTGGGTAAACCAGAATAAATATCTAATTATTATTCAGTTTGTTGAACTGTTTTAGTAACTAACTTGGGTGTGTTAAATAGTTGCTGATCAGTTTGTTGAGAAAGGCGTCTGTCTCCAAGCGTCTCTCATTTACTGATTTTGTTTTGTGCTTCTTAAATACTATTCAACCCCCCTCTAGTGTTGTTTTGTGCCATTTCAAAAAGTATGTTAGGTCATGGTCGAAAATATGCCTAGTCTATTCGCACCTCTGGTTAAAATGAACGAAATACACATTCTTAAATTTAAAATACATGAGATTTCCTAACATTTCTTTTAGAAATGGTTGAACCCCTATAGTGGTTGAAGCCAGAAAATAGAGCAAGTGACCTATTTGCACCATTGGTACAATGTATAGTATCCAATGGCATAATGTCACCAAAATACCGATGATTCAACACCATATTTGCATCACACCAAAAATACATTTGTGATTTGTTCATCCATATCCATCTGGTATGCATGGAAGAAAGACGTGTCGGAACCAAAGCGTTGATTGTTTCTGACCCTCAAATTGTGATGTTAACAAAATTATTAAATTAAGGGTAACTTTGTTAGGTAATGTAATATGTATCTATTGTTGCACAAGATTTTCAAAGTCCAAATATTATATAAGTTAAAGTCTTCTTTAAGTGAAAATAGGACTTGAAAAGAACTGTTAAAAGGTCCAAAGACCTCAATTTTGTTGTTGTTGTTGTTGTTGTTGTTATGTAAATTTGGACTTATGGTGTGTTTGGTTTCAAGGTCGGAGGTATCATAATTGATTTTGTCTTTAACGTGATTTTAGTAAAAGTATAGATGTTTGGTAAAAGTCAGACAAAATCAATTTTGTCTCCAAACCCCGATTTGACTAGAAGTGATAAAAAGTAGCTTTTGCCTTAGGTTCAGAAATTTACACTAATTTGTACATTAAATTGCTTTCAAAGTATAAAAATATTCAAACATAAATCACTTCACTTGAAACTCAATTTTAACCAAATCAATTTTTTAAAAATCACATTCATTCAAAATCACTTTTAGCAAACACACCACTTAGACGCTTTTCTTGTTTAAATGAAAGCTGTCATGTGCCTACATGGTCCTTATCTAAAAGTCGTGGACTCACTTAAAAGTTTACATAAGTGTTTGATCGTGCGTCCTCCTGAACTTTAAAGCTTCTCTGTTTTTATTCATGGACCAATAAATGTTCTGTCTGACAAATATTTTTATTGGACTGTCCATTGCAACTTAATATATGTTCTATCTATTTAAATGTTTTGTCCACTCTATTTTGAATATTACTCCGTACGAAACATTTATTTGTCAAAGACAACATAATACAACGAAGTACACATCGAGCCAATAAAACATAGTCAACTTTATAACACTATTGCTCTATCAATCCTAAGAATGGAATAATAGAAAAGAACCTTCAATCTTGTTAGAAGCAAAGCAACAATGCTTTTTGTCATGCTGATAACCAAGACTAATTTTCAGAAAAAGCAACACAAGCTATCAGAACTAGCATGGTTTAAACAACTTCAAGCATTAAATGTCCCCTTAGAACGAATATATTTATTGTCATTGAAGAAGAATTGCATGAAGACTTTTCTCATATCATGAAGCCGATAAATACAAGAAGTCTCTCATGAAGAAATACACATGACAACTTTCTTACTCTTTCAAGTGATCAAAACGCTGCAAAGTTTCATACTCTCTATTCTTTAGAGTTATTTTCATTTTGAACTTAAACTTTATAATATCCTCACACATAATGAGTTGAGAATAAGCTCTATAAATTTTCTTTACTCTTTGTTAGAGTGAGCTTGAAGAGATATGTCTGTAAAAGAGTACTTGGTGTAGTGTCTGAAAAGGTTTTTAGAATACTTGTTGTTATAGCCTGAAGAAACACGTCAAAGAATACTTATTTCTCGCTGAGGGTCTTAGTGGAAAATCCTTCAAGTTGAAAGGATTGGATGTAACTCTTGGTTGAAAGAGTGAACCTGAATAATATGTTTGTGTGATTCTCTCTATCCCTTTCTCTATTTAATTTATCTGATACTAACTCCTGGGAATTGACATTGAAAGTTCTTACACACATTCTTTTGGTTTGTGTTTCTCAGATTTTCTCTTGCTTAATTTATTATATGTTTGTGTCCAACTAGTTTTATCTATGTGTTTTATTAAACCTTTTCTAAAAAGCTTTCAAAAAGTTAAGCAACACAATTTAACCATTTCTTGTTTTTCACCTGTGCATTTTAAGACGAGTTCTCCAACAATTGCTACGGAATATATTGCGAAAGACATCCAACTTCGTTATACACCCATGGCCGTGTACAGTGCAAGGCCATTAAGGCCACTGCCTTAGGCCTTTTTTTTATTATTATTAATTTTTTTTTTTACTTTTTACTATATATATTGATGGCAATTGGCTTGGCAAGTGGTTAAGTAACAAGGCCTAATTTCGCATATAGTGCATGGTTATTGAGATCGAAAATCAATCACAAGTAGTGCAATCCACATTTGATGAAATGATTAGTGATGAGGTCACACATTCAGCTGAAGAATCTTTTTGTATTGAATATTTTCTATACATAATAGATCAATCTATTTCTTCTATTGAGACACATTTTGAACAATTTTTACAATACGAAAGTGTTTTTTTTATTTGAATCCAAAAAATTTAAAGCTTTAGATGATGATAAATTGAAAAAATATTGTATTAGTCTTGAAACTTTTTAAGATTTAGTGAACATTTAGATATTGATGGTCTTGATTTATTTTCAAAATTAAAAGTATTGAGAGAAGTGTTAAGAGAATAAATTAATGCTCCATTAGAAGTATTAAATTATATCAAAACATTGTATTCTTTTTCAAATGTATCTATTGCTTATAGAATGTTATTGACAATACCTGTAATGATTGCTAGTGCTGAAAAAGGTTTTTCAAAATTAAAATTGTTTAAATCCTATCTAAGATCAACAATGTTACAAGATAGACTGAATGTATTAACCATCTTATCTATTGAGAGTGAAATATTGTTAGAATTATTTGATTATATAACTTTGATAAATGATTTCACAGCTCAAAAAGGTAGAAGATGAATATAAAAATTGATAATTTATATAATATTAAGTCTCATTTCGCCTAAGGTCCCAAAATTCCTATACACGGCCTTGTGTACACCATACTTCTTTATCTTGTTGCATTGAGGTAATTTTTTACATCCAACCGTGTATATCCAAGATTAGCTCTATGCCCAACATGTGTGCTCATAAGTTGAAATGTTGACTTTTGCCTTCATCTAGAGTCATGAGCAAGATCAATCTCATATGCTTGGACTTCAGTTATCTTTTTGTGTGAGGCAAGCATCTGTGTTGTCTATGGAAGTTGTAGAGGGTGATTATGGTCCTATACAAATCCATGGGTGAAAACTTTCTATTCTTTAATGTAAGTGAAATTCTTACTTTGCAATCAGTTCTAGTCTCGACTATGTGGTTGTTAACCAAAGCATCTCTCTTGTTTTTCTTTCGTAGTCCTTCCTTATAACAAACAAACCACACGATGATATAGTATCATTTTTCTTACAATTGTTCACGTAATGTTTTTTAACTCCAAAGCCAACAAGTGAATTGTATGCAAGCCAAAATAGATAAGTTGTCTACATTGTTAAATTCCATACCAACAGTCGGCTTCTAATCAACATTTGAAAATGACATGCATGCTTCCTACAAAAGCAATGAAATATGTACTGCAATATACTACAAGATCACTTTCTGCAAAGATTGACCAAGAAATCAAGAAATGAAATCAATAAACAGGAGAGGATTAACAAAAATTTGAAGTCAATATACTGACGAGTCGATGACGATGGTAACACAGGGAGGTAACTGAGGTGGACGTTGTTGCAAAGTGTGTACATTGATGCGAAGGCTGGAATTGGTGACGACAGCGGTGGTCAGAATCGACGATGGTGGGCTAATGGACGATGGTGGCATGGTGTGGCGGAGGGCAAACAACATGCTGCTGCAAAGAGAGACGAACTAGCTAGGATTCCATTTTTCTAATCCTCTTTTTTTTAGTTTACAAACTTTTTTTTTAAAATGATACGTGACACCTTCTGGACTGTCTAATTGATTCGGCAAACCAGAAAATTAGAAAGGCACCCTCCCTTTCCCACATGCACAAGGGCCGACTCGCGCCCTTACTTTAGGCCCACCAGCAAAAAACTTACGACTCCATTAAAGTATTAGTGTTCTATTATAAGCAAAAAGTCCTAAAGTTTTTTGTTCAATATATCAGCAAATTTTGTTTTCCAATGACTCATTTAATGACATTATTCCTAAAATACCCTTCATTTAATACAAATTTCAATAATCCATTTAATGAACATTGAAGTTTTAAATGAAGAGTAATTTAGGTAACAAGCCTAATTTTTTTATAAGATTCAATGAGATTAACTAACAATCTTAATATGTGTGTTTTATTTAATTTTTGCTCATAATAGAGACAGGAGGGAGTACCTCATTAGCTAGCCTAGTGTAGTGGTAAATAGCATGTGCTTTACCTTGGGAACGAGGTTCAAATCCTTAATTTAGCAAAAGCTGCATTTATTTTTGTAAGCCCTCATATTTTCAATTACTCTCTCTCACTTAAAAATTAGGTTAAAATATCTTTTTGGTCCTTTATTTTTTGGGTAAAATTCATTTTGGTCCTTTATCTTTAAAAAGATTCATTTTGGGTCACTTTTGAAACATAAAAGACTAAAATGAATCTTTTTAAAGATAAAGGACCAAAATGAATTTTACTCAAAAGATAAAGGACCAAAAAGATATTTTAACCTAAAAATTAATTAGTCAATAATTTCTATTAAATAAGGCTCAATTCTCACTAAATTGACTATATATATGAAAGGTCAATTTTTTTTTTTTTCAACTTCTAAAATCTCACTGAGAAGTTGGCTTTGGGTCTAAGAATATTTTGGACCGGCCTCTATATGCACGTTAGTGAATCCGCGTCCCTGCCTTTTGCTGTCGGCCACACAATCTCACGAAATTTCTAGATTCTGTCTATTGCCTCGCATTCACTAACCCGCGGGTTACGTTTCTGGGAGCGCACACACAAAATCGCCACTCAGTCTCACATTAGATTTAGTATCCTTTTAGTTGTGACCGACGTGGACGATTGACCTAGCTATGATCACCATTAATTAATTAATTAATTAATAATAATGGATGCCCAAATATGTGAAATGGCACATTATCATGCACAAAATTATAAATTCATGGATAACGATGGAAATCGTCTACCCGGCAAAGTACAAAAGCTTTAACAAAATCCCATGCTTTTCAAAAGAAAAAGAGAACCAACGTCTTCAGCTTGCCAGTTAAAAAATCAAAGATTAAAAAATTAATATATTCAATATATTAAAAGTTTAAAAATTATATACCTCAATACAAAAATTAGTAAAGATCCTTAAGATAATGATTGCAACATATATAAGATTAAAACAATTCAAATATTTCCACAATAATAAAAAGATAAAAGACAATTAAAGAAGCCCAAATTCTTATAAATAACCCATACAAAGAGTACCTAAGATGTTTTCTCTATTTCCTTTCCATTTTCTGTGAAAAACAGCTAAGAATTTGTCATAAAAATAACTGATTTGAATCACTATCTTCTTCAACTTCAATGCCCTATGATTTTTGTTAAATATGCTTGGATCTCACTCCCAAAAGCTAGCTCAAAGGATGAAGGTGCCCAAGCATATATAAACATCGCACAGCCCTAGAACCTTGGCAATGTGGGACACAAATACAACTTCAATACCCACCCTCACACGTAGCATCAGCCTGGGTCCAATTCTGACATTACTTGCAAAATCCGACTCTGATACCATGTTAAATATGCTTGGATCTTACTTCCAAAAGCTAGCTCAAAGGATGAGGGTGCCCAAACATATATAAGCATTGCACAGCCCAAGAACCTTGGTAATGTGGGACACAAATGCAACTTCAATAATTTCTACTACGAATTTTAAGCTTCCAGAGTCTGGAAACAATTTCTGTGATATAACAACTATCATGTAACAGAATTCTAGGTATAGCTATACTACTACAGCAACAATAGATAAAGGTTATGATGCACCACCACCAAAGTGGTGCAGTGAAACACCACCTAAGTGGCACAATTTGGACCATTTAGATTGCTATTTGGGTTAGTTGGACTTTGATCATATGACCTGGTTGAAAAGTCAATAATCCTAAGTGACAATCTGATTGGTCCAGATTATGCCACTTGGATGGTGTACCACTGTACCACTGGTGAAGGCTATGGTGCACCACTCACCAAAGTGGTGTAGTGGTGCACCACCCAAGTGGCTCAACACGATCCAATCATTTTGTCACCTAATTTAATTGACTTTTCAACTCATCCTTTATGTGGTTTTTAGGGTGGAATACCAATTTAGTGGTCCACCAATGAACCACAAGTCAGCTGGTTATCTTCATTTTTTTCTTCTTTCCAAAATCCATCGTTACTACCACAAGTGGAGAAAACCGATGACCTAGAGCCGCCACCATCATCTTTGATGGCCTGACCCTATCGTCGCCGCCACTCCAACTCGGCTTCGGCCGTCCCTGCGAAGCCCCCCCTCTCGTTCATGGATCTCTGTCTCTTGAGCGGCCTCTCTTCTTCACGCGCATCTCTCTTCTCTAGCACTGGGTCGCTAGCAAGGAGCAGAAACACCAGCCGCCCCTAGCCGCCTCCCATCCCCAGCGAAGACTCCGACCCACCACCCGGACAGATCCATCATTACCCTGCCCGTCACTCCACTCAGTCAACCCCAATCTATCACCACCGCCACCCCCATCCTATCCCACTTCGCCCCACCTTTGCGCTACCATCCTCCTCCCAGATCCGGCCACCGCTTCCTCAATTTCTTAACCTCGTCGTCTCTTGAAGCTCCACCGCTCCATTCGCCACCCCTACCAACCTTCATCGCCACCTCGGTATAGATCTAGTGCAGAACGACGCGAATGGTGCCGTTTCTGCGTTTCCGGCGGGATGGGGTGAGGGGAGGTGGAACAGGACGATGCGACCAATGACTCAGCACTCACCGGCTGGCCCACCACCACCACGCGCACCATCTCCACATGGAGTTGTTCAAGGTTGTGTCTATGTTGTCGGCCACGTGGCGATCGAAATTTATTTATTTTTATTTTCAAAGTATTTTAGATTATGTCCATGTATTTTGTGGAAGAAAGAAGGCCTTGTTTTGTAAAATTTTGGAAATGGGTGTATATTTGTTCCTGGGATTGTGACTGTATTCTTTGCTCCTGTGTTTTTTCTGGGTGTGAATGTATGTTTTTGTTCCTGAGTTTGTTCCATGTAGTGTTCTTTGTTCCTGGGTTTGTTGGGAAGGTTAGCTCTCTTAGTTGTTATTGATCTTAGTTGTTATTGATGATGATGATAGTATGAAATGAAATGCACAGCTGATAAATATTGATTTAGATTATATGTCAAGTTGTTTGTTCTGCAACTTCTTTCCATTTCTTTTTGAAAGAAAAAAATGTCAGTGCCCATCTTGCTTCTTGGATAATCCAGATTCAAGGCTTAAAGGGACTTGCTAAACAATTTCGGTGGTATGGGAAAGAAGACACAAAAGAAGGATAAAATTGTAACATTCATTTTCTTTGATTACCATTTAAGCTTCAATAAAAAAAAAATTTGTTTCAATCTCAACCATTCGTTTATTTTACTAACATATCTAATGGCTATAAAAAATATCTATTAGTAGAGCACTTAATATGCTATTCCATCATAGAAACCAACCATGTTTCAATCCTACCTTTTGAATAACCCAAGTGACAAAATGAGTGAACCACATTTTGCCACTTGGGTGGTGCAGTGCACTTTAGACAACACCTAATTTCAAGTTTCAACAATGCAACTTAAAAATTAGTTAAGGTTGTAGGCAGAAATTTACATGCTACTCAGTACTCACTGACCAACCACCATGCTTGATGCATGCATGTCAGGAATGCCAAAGCATCTAAACAAACAAGGCAAAAATCTCTTGCGCTTCTTTTGAATCTTTTTTGGTTTACTTTCCCCTGAGTCAGGTCTAAGGGTCTGTACTACTGCTATGCTATGAGATTGTCCTTCTGTGCACTCATTCTGATTCTGAGTCTCATGCTTCCTTTTGTAGTTATCTTTCACAGATTGATCATCAGGGTTAGGGGCTTGTGATCTTGGAATTGGACACTCTTCTTGCTTAGTGATTCTATGGGGATCTTCAGTCTCAGTTTTGGTGGCATGTGTTGTCCCTGATAAGTGACAGTTGTGGAGAAGCTTTGCAAGACTTTGAGTGATCTCTGTGAATTCAGGGCGGAGATTTGGGTCTTCTTGCCAACAGGATTGTAGTAGGGGAAGTATATCTGCTGGAAACTCATCCACACTAGGCCTTATGTTCTGCATGTAATAACAGCAATTAATGTAGATTATACAAACGGATACAAATCAGTTGTCCCAAAAATTGGTGTCTCAATGTCTCCTACCAATCAAAAGCTGAGAATGTGCATAAGTATTAATGAGTCATGATTTTATTTTATTAAATTGCAAATTTCCATTGGTGGGTAATTGTGAGTCAGAAAACTATGTAATTGCCAAACATAAAACTGTTATGGTGGTCAAAGAAAAATCTGAATCTGAATCATTAAGGCTGGTAAGTGGTAATGTTATACACCTTTAATGTGACTTCATATTACTCCTTTAATGTTATACTTTAGCCATCAAACATATTCTTCTTTAGAATAACAACAAATTTATCCTTAAAAAAATGAAATTTATGATGTTAATGATCATTAAAAGACTAATTTGATGTCATTCTTAAACAAAGAATCAATATGATATTAATTTTAAAGCACTAAAAAAAATGTTTACTCTATCATAAAATCCATAAAAAATTTAAAGAAGTGTTGTTTGAATAACTATTTTTTGACAATATATTTTTGGATAAATAGAAAGTACATGTACTTTATAAGAAGTAAAACTACACAAAAGTTGAACGATATCCGGTGACACCATACACAAGGGATAGTCTTCGACATTGAAATGATGTGAGGAGAGAGAAGAAATAACAAACAAGTGTGAGGGTATAACAATATGACATTGATTATTTGATGTTAAATTTTGTTCTGCAAATACTAATACTCAACATGTAATACATACTTGTGCTGTAGCATATGCTGCCATCAATTCATTCCTTCCTTTAAATGGAATTTGATTTTTGATCAACGCCCACAGAACCATTGCAAAGCTGTAGACATCTACCTTGTGATCATAGAATTTCTTTGCTCCCATGGGAAGTGGTTCCTTGCTGAATACCTAGTGCAGATAAAGGAAGAATACAGATAGCACACATAAGTATCATTTCAGCAATGTTGCCAGATAGAATCATGCTTTATGCGTATGAAGAGACAAATATAAACCCATTAAAATAATGTACCTCAGGAGCCATATATCGGTAAGTACCAGCCTCACAAGTCATCTGATCACCACATGTCTCCTCTCTGGCCATCCCAAAATCTGCAAGTTTAATATGCATCTTGTCTTCTGCAAGAAGCAGATTACCTAGAAAACACATGAAGTCATTTATATTCTTGTATGTGCATGGCTGCATCTACTATATTAAATAAGGTTTTAAATTTGGGTCCGCAACCACAACGGAGGTCGTAATGCCACAGTTTTGCTAGTTTATGATGAAACTGCATTGTGACCACAATTGCGGCTGTATCAACTGCATTTTCCCACAGTTGTCCATAATAATGAAAAACGTAACACGACCAAAATCGAAACCGCGACCAGAATTTAAAATTTTAAAGAAAATAAGCTAAAATGGTAATTCCCACCATTATTATTCATGCAAATGATAACTGACAAAAGTACTTTCCTTTTGATTTTGAATGAATCATTTAGTGCATGGGAAAAGAAAACACAATCCCTATCAATTTACAATGTGTTTGGAAACACACATTAAAGCACTTGGACGTGCGTCCAGCAGATGCTACCGGCATTTTAGAATCGATTCTTGCCATTTGGAATGCAATTAATCCAAACACCCAATTAGCACTAGATGTAGATGATTAGCTCAACTCTAGTTGATTGATATAATTAATGCATAACATTCACAGAAGCAGTAACAAACATTGATTTCATGGTGGACAAAATATATATGTATTAAGTGCAAAATTAAAAGAGTTGTGTATTTAACCTTGAGGATAGTCAGGATACTAATCAGAACCTAAAATCTCATTAAAAACAAGAGAAAATTAAAGGATTACCAGGCCTCAGATCACGGTGAATGATGCCATTTTCATGCAAATACTCCATAACTAGAGAAATATCCAGAGCAAAACTTATAGATTGCTCCAATGCTAGAGTCCCAGGATAAATGCTCTCCAAGTGTTTCTGAAGTGAACCACCTTCCAAAAGTTCAGTGACTATCATCATCGATGGTTCTATAGAAGCGCCAATAAACTGAAAAACAGACTTAAATTAATTATCTTCGCCTGTTGCTAATTAGAGACAGAAGGAATTGTGTAAAATTACTTAAGAGAAGACACTGAGAAATACCTTCACAATATTTTTATGTTTAATCCTAGATATCAAGTTCACCTCCCGCTGAAATTTTGCTTTGCATTCATAGGTAGCATCCAATGTTCTGCGTGGGAGAATAACCTTTATAGAAACAGGGTGGAATTTATACCTATAATAAAGCACCAGCAAGCATCAAAATTAAAATATTTCTAATATTAGGGGAAATAAAATATGTACAAGTTCATGCTAAAGTTGTTCAACACTTAAATGCTCTAATGAAATGATCTCATGGAAATGTAAAGAAAAAGAGACCTACAATTTCCATTAGTCATTTTTGTCAGCACAGTAACATTTTGTATTAACATTCGTGCAGCCAAAAAAAAAAAAAAAAATTTTGCATGTATGATGCCACCATGTTATCTGGCCTCGGTGCATAATTGGGTTGGAAAATAATAAAAAGTCAAAGACACTTATCCTGCTAGACCTGTATCTGTTGGAATACAACAGCAGTGTTGCTTGTGATCGTGTATCATCCAAAAATAAATCACTTATATAAAAAGACAGTGTTTAATTAACATAATGATAACATGAATCTAACAGCAATCATTGAGCTATCTCTCTAAAATTAAGAAATTAAGGTGATACATATAACACAACTTTGCTGATACTGAATTTAGCTCTTTCACATATTAATTAAACATTGTGCAATTTGTGCTTATGATTTCGAGCAAGAAGACTACTTATGGCTAAAATCAAACTGATTATTGTTCGATCAACATATGTTATATCTTCATGGTGGCCGATAAATGCTTTCACTTGTATTTAAAACCAGAATAACCACACCTAGCAATTTTGTCAGCATTTTCCCTCAAAAAGCATGGATGCTAAATATCCATCTCAACATGTAATGTATCTGATAGAGATATCAAACCATTCTCGTTCCTTTATCAATACCTTAATTTTGTGGGAATCCAAGATAAAAAGCTAGTCAAAATCCTTTACATCATAAAAACTAAAAAGTCTCAGATCACAACGTTTTGAACTCGATCATATTATTAATAAATTAAAATGGCCATAACTGTACTGAACATATCCTAGGAATAAGTTGATCGTGGAATGCATCAAACTTGAACAGACATGATAGGAAGAAATAAGTCAATCAAGTGATTCAAGTCAAATGAACAAGCATAGGCATCAGGGTTTTAAATAACGGTTCGCGACCGAAATCTGGGTCGCAACATTTTTGGTTTTGGAGGTCTCATATTTTCCTGCAATTATCCGTAATTGCGATAAACACAATACAATCACAACCACAACCTCAACCACAATTTAAAACGTTGATAGACACCAAAATTGCCATGCACACAACATCTAGAAAATATATACATGTGTGTGGATTTGTTAATGTACATCCACTCATATATAGAGAGCTTTTACGATAGTAATTAGTATACTCACCATCCCTTATAGACACTGGAGTAAGGCCCTTCTCCCACCAGTTCGCCAACGATTAGCTTATCACAGTCCACTAGCAACCTTGGATCAATATCAAAAACAAAATCATCCTTTACTTGAGCAGCAGCTTCATCGTCACTTGTCCTGTGTAGAGTGTTCTCTGGGGTGCAAGCAAGTGACATTGAGAGATGGAGGATGAGCTCAGAATCTAAGAGTGGGAAGAATGGATGCTCCTGTGCCATTAATGGAGCTCCTGTTGTGTCGAATTACCCGAAAGACAAGGTGATAGAGCGAAACTCAATCTGGGTTTTCAGAGATATGTCAAGGAAACAAGTAAAATTTAACTTTGATGCAATGAATTTTGAAGCATTAAAAAGCCCAGAGAGAATGAGATAAAGGAGAGACGGAAAACTTGGAAAAGTTTGGTTACACTTGTAGACAACAATAATTTAATAATTGGTTTCCATAAACGAGTCTCGTGCAGGTTGCTGCAAGGGTGCATGATGCATGGGATATGCATAAGAAGGTGTGAGAGTGAAGATGAAAAGAAACGTATATCTTGTTAAGGTTTTAAAACGAGGTTGGCAACCACATTTGTTAAGGTGTGTGTATAATTACATTTGCCAGTTGCCACCCTTGCTTGAATAATTAACTTGCATTCCCTTCGTACCTGGCTCTTATATATACGGTTTTTAGTGCTTTTGGTAGTCTATCTAGAGTCTCTCAATTTAAGATTAAAAAATAAATGATTTTGGTACAAAATAATTTAGTGATTATTTTTAAAGATTTTAATGAAAATCAGAAGTAGATTTGTGTCTATTTACAATAGAAAAATCATTTTTTTAAACAGTAGTTGATTATAAAAACTGATTTTTTTTTTCCAAAAGCTAATAAAAGTTGCTTTTCATTTTAACCCTGAAAATATTTTTTTCAACTTTTCATTATTTTCAAAAGCGAAGACAAACACACCAAAAATTTTAAAAAATGATTATTCAGTTAAAAAAGGATTTTTTTAGCAAAATAAGCAATAATAAATACACTCTTAATACAATTTTGCTTATAAAAAATGGTGTGTGCATATATACCATTAGATTAATACAAAAAGTCAGGTAATTTTTTAAGGAAATCCTATGATTATTAACTAATTTTAATCTTAATCATTCATGTATAGTTTATTGACACAGATTTGCTTCTCTCATCCGCAGAAGGCATTGCTTTATATATATACACCTTCGCTGAGAGCATCTCCAATAATACAACTTACTAAACATGCTTAACTTCTCCTTTTAGTAATTAACATATATGTCATCTTACTTAATTGATAACGTTCATTTTGGTAATTAATAACCTCAATGAATTAAATCAATAAATATTTCTCTTTCTTAGTAATTAACATCTTCATAATCCTTACTCTTAATAATTACGGTAACTCCATAATTCTCTTTCCAAATAAATGTTAATTACATACGTTTTATCGATTTAAAAGTAATTAAAATATTTTATGAGGTTAGTAATTATTAAAATAAAATATCCTTAAAAGTCAATCATATCATGATTTCTGATTGATTATCAGTGTAAAAGACTTTACACTTTTATATACCAATTAAACTCTAAAAGTATTAGATTTATATGATAAATAATTTAATTTAATATAAGGTATTTTTAATGAATAATAAATGATGATAATATGAAATTACATGCCATCTTTGGCAAAAGCATGACGTTTCTTTAAGATTTTCTATAAGTAAATTATTGTATTATTAGTACTTAATGATTTTTTTACCAAAAATTTAATACTTAAGGATAATAAATAAGTTAATGTATGTAACCAAAAAAAAAAGGTAATGTAATATCATTATTGTTTTAAAAGTAGTAAATCGACTTTTTTCTATGATTTGTCTTAAAGTGAATTACTCTGTTATCTATCTATACTATATACATTTAAGAATAACCTTACCAAATATTATTCCATGTGTTAACCTATTAGCAAATTATCATTTAATGCAAATCATCTAATTCAAATCATTTATGAATAATCTTATCTATACTATATACATTTAGGAACAACCTCACTAAATGTTATTCTATGTGTTAACCTATTAGCAAATTATCATTTAATGCAAATCATCTAATTCAAATCATTAAGTTCAAATCTTTTATGAATAATCTTATTGAATGTTTATCCACGTGTCAACCTCAGAGAAAAAAAATCATTTAATTCAAATCTTCTTATATACGTACATTTGATATCATATCATCATAAAAATTGTAAACTTGCACGGTCTAAAGAAAATAAATAAATCAAATAAATTTTTAGGAGAGAAGAAGAAGATAAATAATTTTTTTTTTAGAAATGGATTACTTGCACGGGAGTTGAGGAGAAATAAATCAAATATATTTTCAAGAGTAAATAAAAAATAATATGATATAGAAATATATTTTAGAAAAATGGTTGACTTGCACGAGAAAAGAGGAGATATAAATAAAAAAGATTTAAAATAGAAGAAAAATAATAATATTATAGATAAATATTCCAAAAATGGTTCACTCGCACTGGGAAATGTGAAGAATTAACTCAAATAGATTTTCAAGAGAGAAGAAAATAATAATATGATAGATAAATATAATTTCTAATGATGGTTAACTTGCACGGAAAATATGATAAATGAATCGAATATATTTTCAAGAGAGAATAAAGAAAATAATATTATGGATAAATTATTTTTTAAATGCTTAACTTGCACGGAAAAAAAGGAGAATTAAGTCAAATAAGAGAGAAGAAAAAAATAATATGATAGATAAATATATTTTATATAAATCGTTAACTTGCACATGTCGAAGAGAAGAAATAAATCAAATCAATTTTCAAGAGAAAAGAAAAAAATTCATATAATTACGTAGATCATGACGACGTATTTAGTATTAGTGTTTAAATAATTTTCATTTAGAAATGATTGATCAGGTTGAAAGTAGTTGTTGCTTTGAAAAATGTAAATTTACTGTTAAATGTTCAGATAAGTATAATACTAATGTAGTGAGAGAATAAATGGTTAGTGTTAGCTTATAATTTTGCTTAAAAAAACAAATTCACAGTAAAACTTTAATAGTTATTTTCAAATATTATGTTTCTTTTTTATATTCTTCATACATGTCTTATTTTTTAAATTACATTTTTAATACTAAAATTGTGTAGGAGACAATATGTATTTACTATTTACACTTAAGCGTCATTGTCTGTATTGTAATATCTATAATAATTATTAAATTAATATCTGTTACAATCTACTATCGATGATTTAGATAAGATAATTTTTAACATTTTTTGGTATATAATTTCCCAAAAAAATTTTAAACCACAAAACATGAATTTAACAATTATATATTTAATAATAAAATCCTTAAAAGATTGCATATTCCTCGTCCATGGCACGGGTTCACCAATCTAGTTGTCTATTAAAGAATAATGAGAGAGAAAGTTCCATAAAGTTGGTATTAATTATTAAGAGAGAAATGTTTTATGAGGTTAGTAATTATTAAAATAAAATATACTTATATACTAAATTATTAATTTTATTAAATACCAAAAGAAATAGAAGGCAAAAGGGATTTATTTTGTCGACTTAAAATATGTAGAACAACAGCAACTATCACAAGAACATGAGTAAGTTAATGTAATGTTTGCTTTGCTTGATGACATTTCAATACTTAGCTACCATTATTCTTGTGTTTTGAGGATTCATTTATATGGTAAGAATAGTGATTTATGGGCTTTGCCTCTTATAAGTATTACCATTAATTGGGTTAACCTAGAAATAGGTAACTTGATTAATGTGGTTCTTTCACAATTCCACGGAGCTTTTATCATCATACCTTATTAATTAGACCTAAGAAATTAGGGTAACTAGTGAGGTTTGTTAGAATTGATTCACTAAGGAATTAGGCTTTAATTAATTAAGGGTATTTGTCATTCAACATGCCAATTGGGATTGGGATATACAACTAGAGTTTTGATAATTCATAGGATTCTCTATCTATAAGGAATTTGGGTTCGTAATTGGACGAAATAAAACCCGTGGCGCTTATCTCCTTGTCTTAATTTGTGTTTGTTTTTATTATTAAAGGAAACCAAAGAAAATATTTTGATTGCTTTTGTTGCTTTATTTTATGTATTGAGCTCTCTTCATACCAAATATATATCTAGATAATTTGTTTAACTTATGAATTGATACTTAACTGATCCATGCAAACAATATATCCGGTTCCCAACGTTTTGTTGCTTACAAGGCCGGTACTCTTGTCGTGGTCTGCAACACTACATCTTTGAGAAAAACAACTTACATTCAATCATTCACATTATCTACATAATGCTAAGTTCTTTTAGTTCACAAGTACAAATAGACCCATTCCATGTCATCAGTGTAATGGGTAGATGGAATGTACAACACTTCATCATGACCCTCCACTCTAAAGTCTCCGAGAAATGGTGGGTCCACAACTTCCTTAGGTTGTGTTTGTGACTGTGATAGTGATGAATTGGGGCTGTTGCTTGGGACTTTATCAGCACACTCGAGTAGTCGTTGAATCTCCTTCTCAGCCTCCAAAACCTTCTCCTTAAGCTTCAGTAGCTGCCAGCAATGATGTCATGCAAAAGAATGGGATTAAGTGTTTGGATTAATTGCAAAAAATAGATTATTTCAATAATAAATTATGTTATAATAGCTTATAATCGAATCAATTTTATAATCAAATCAAAAAATAGATTATTTCAATAATTAATTTCGTTTGAGTTATATTAAAAAATTACTTGTATATATGCATTAAATTATAAAAACTGGTATGAAATTATTCGTATAATTTAATAATATTTTTTTAATAGTTAGTTTTGTAAGGTTGAAATGAGAAGAATGTTATTAATATCAAAGTAATTATTTAACAATTTTTTAAATAAGTTTTAAACTTCTAACTTTTCTAAAAATCTTTTTTCTCACAATATTTTTTAATCAAGTTTATCAAGCATATCAAATTAAACTCAAAATAGCTTTTATTTTATTCTTTAGGAAAACAAACTTTCTTAAACAATCCACACTAAAGATATATATATTAAGGGGGCAGTGTATTTTTTTTCCCCCTTGTCGTTGGTGCAGTGTATTTGAACTCATATCTCGTGCCTTGTTATAAGTGGGTATGTGCAAGGCCCAACGTGAGCCCACAAGCAATATTGTAGGGACATTATCTTGGGATCTGATATTCTTACCTCCCACTTTGATATTCCCAACTCTTATTTACAAAATATTTTTATGCTTTATCAATTTTATCCCTACCCACTTATTACCCACTACCATAAATCACTAAATCCTATTTCCTCAATTTCTCGCCCCTCTCCTTCCCACCTCATCCACACCTCCTTCTCACTTTTCAACTTTCTTTTTCTACAACAGAGACAGCGAGAGAAACAAGACATCAAGCTTCCTTTAGCTTCCTTTAGCGAGAGAACGAGAATGTAAGATAGAATGAGAGAAGCTTCAAACAAGAAGACAACAAGTTTAATACAAGTTAAAGGAGGAGACGAAGAGCAGGCAGCGAGGCGAGGCGATGCGGAGACGGTGAGGCGGCGAACTAGTTTAAGATGCTAAATAATTATTACTAAAAAATTAATACTTACGGAAATTAGTTTCGGTAAGTGTAAAATTTTTTGACACTTACGGAAACTAGTTTCTGTAGTTTCCGTAAGTGGAAGGTGAATAAAATTTAAAACGTTAAATAAATTTAATACTTATGGAAACTAGTTTCAATAAGTATAAAAAAATCTGACACTTACGGAAACTAGTTTTCGTAAGTGGAAGGTGAATCTGGACTGTAAGTATGTAATTTTTTTATACTTACAGAAACTAAGTGTCAAGAAATTACACACTTACGGAAAAATCAAAAAATTAAAATGAAGTGTGGAGTGTTGCATAGTGAGAGGTGGGAGGAGAATGAGGAACAAAAGAATGAAGAGGAAAAAAAAGAGAGAGAATGTGGTGGGTTGGATGAGTGAGGTAAATAAAGGGTTAGGGTTAATAAGGGTATTTAGGGAATAAAAAAAAATAGATGGATAAGAGAGTTGGGAATAGTAATTTATGGGGTTGTAAAATAAAATCCCCTTTATCTAATATAGAAAGACATAGTGCCATTTTTTTTATAAGCAAAAAAAAAATATTAATGTGAGTATAAGGGGTATCGAAACCCATATAAAATTAACAGTGTAATTACAAATCAATTGTAAGGTAAGATAAAATTTCATCCTAATGCACACTAACTCCAAATGGACCTTTTCTGCACCAAGGTTGATAAATTACATTCCCCCACACCCCAAACAATTCAAGCTTGAAATAGTACAGTGGCAGAAGGCGTAAACATTCAAAACCATTCCAACCCTCTTTTTTTTGTCATTCAAAACCAATGCATTTTGTTGTTAGGTAATTAAGGTGGTAGTTTGCTGTTCATTGTCATTTGTCAATGCCTCCTATTTTGTGTTGTTTTTGAAAATTTTCAATTTAACATATCAGTAGTTATATGGCTAAGAGAGCAAGAGATTCTCCTTTCCTCTTTTTAGTTTTTCTTTTCGGGGCTTCTTTTTGCCCAGAAAGAACCGACCGCGGGTGCTTCTCTCTTTCAACATTTGCATTTTGCGGGATTAAATGGGGTGAGCTTTTTAAAAGCAAAATACATAAAGCAATGACCGGTGGAGCTAAAGCAACACTTGAACAATTAAATTGCATGCATTAGGAAAAATTTACATCATCAATCAATCATAAATATTCATACTCTTAACGATTTATAATTAATTGACATATAAAAAAATTTACACTTATAGTATACAAAAATTAAACTTATGAAAATATGAATGTGTTATTGGAAGAACAAGTTTTAAACATTATATTTCATACCATATAGTTTAATTTTTGGATTTAGCATTATGCAATATAGTGTAAAGATTTTTTTTCATTCTATGAATCAAATTATATGTTGGCACATCATTAAAATATGGGAATTGCATAATAACTACATAAAAAAATCAAATACATTTCCTTCAAAAATAAAAATCAAACACATGGTGATGTATGATTGGTAAACAGTATAAATATTTTTTTTTATTTGGACATTGTATCAAAATTAGACTATTTATTTTTATCTTTTATTTACTTTTTATTTTCTTTGCATATATACATGTATTTTTTTATTTTTATTTTTACTGGAAGCATATATACATGTATTAAATACAGTACATCATAACAGGATCACCTTGCTTATAAAAAAAATACATCATAACAAAAGAAAAAGAGCATAATAACAAAGGGGTCTTTTAAGCTTCACCTACTCAATGGATAAGTCCTGCCTTACGTCCATTTGAAGGAGAAGCTCAGGGTCTTTTACTTGCAGTGCAATGGGTCTCTCAGCTGGGATTCAATTGCAAGATGGTTGTGGATTATTTGCAAAAGAAGGGTGCTAGCTTTTCAGTCTTTAGCAATATCATTTCTAAATGCAGAGATATTTTGTCTTCTACCCAAAACTTTCAAAAGTAAAGTTTATCCGGCGACAAGCAAATGTAGCAATTCATTACCTAGCTAGGGATGGCTACTTCTAGTGCTAGTCTCCAAGTTTTAAATTCTATTCCTAGTTGTATTGAATGTATTTTCACGAATAAAATGAAGTAAGTTTGTTGGGTTAAAAAAAAAAAAAAGAGCATAATAACATGTCCATATTTTGATGTTAAAAATCATAATTCTTAAAATATATAACGGCCCCCAGAAGAAACATGCCCAAGCTTGCCCAAAATTGACGTTATTGTTATAAGTAGTAGGAAAGAAAATGAACACAGAATATTAGATTGTGTTTTGCCAACAATTGATGGTGGGAAACATGATCCGTCCTTGCCAAAATATATGTAAGAGAGAGAGAGAGAGAGAGAGAGAGAGATGTACCTTGGTTTCTAGGTGACATTTCTCGAGCATGATGGTTTCGTGGGCATTCTTAAGGTTGGAGTATTCTTCCTCAAGTTTCTTTTTCTTCCAACGAGCTCTTCTATTTTGGAACCACACCGCTACTTGTCGAGGATCCAAACCGAGCTCCGATGCAAGCCGATCCTTCTTTTCAGACTCGAGTTTGTGTTCATTGCCAAAGTTTTGCTCAAGAAGATTAACTTGCTCTGCACTCAGCTTCCTCTTCCTTATGGCACAATTTTCTCCTCCTTTGCGTTTTTTATTTCGCCTTCGTATTGGGTTTGTCTCTCCTGAATAATATGCATAGACATGAATAAATTAATTTAAGAAAGAATGTTAATTTTACTTCATGCCGTAGATATAGACGACTGCTAGAAAAATGCTAAACTTTTGAGCATGGGATGCTGACCTTGTTGAGGGGTTATTTGAGTGTATGCACTAGGGTATGGCTGAGAGATGAGCTTCATATGGTCTTCCATAGGTCGTTGATTCATGGTGATATAGCTCTCCCTCTTTCTCTCTCTGAGTCTCTCTCTCTCTCTTGTGATATGTTCTACTTGAAAAGGGCGAAATGTATTTGGATAGAAAACATGTAACCCTTCCACATATTTATATGGAAATGATGTGCTCATGTGTATGTCCCCTTAGTGTGTTAAAGATATGGATTATGGAAGACTCTCCTATAAATTGATTTACCCCAAGTCGAGTTTAAATTTGCAGGGCTGTGCCATTGTGTTGCTTTTTACTTTTATTTAGTTATCAATATGTCATGTCATGCTGCACACCAGTAAAAACTAAAAAGTGTATGTATAGATCATGTAGCATTAGCTAGGGATTCTAAATTATTATTATTATTATTATTATTATTATTATTACTATTTTTTTTTTTTTTTTTACTTTTGTCTGATATCATGAGGATTCGAAAATTATATTGGATCCGATTAATTTGAGTTGAGTCGGAAAGACATATTTAAGGAGACAAAGTTTTCATGACTACTTTTTATTTACAAGACTCGAACTCGAAACATTTCATACTTAATTAGGAAAATCAAACTTCTTGCCACTCAGACCAACACGTGCCAGTAGGATTCTAAATTATGTAATTATACAATGTAAGGCTATGTCATAATGAAACTGTAATTTTGTAATAATATTGGAGAAAAAAGAGTTATCTGCGGCCCCCTGCGGCTGGACACTAGTACACGCTAAGGCACCAAGTTATAATATGAATTGCCCATGCATCTTGTGTTATTTTGATTTAGTTATTTTTTTTGAACAAATTGTGAAGTGATTAACAAAAGGAATTATACCATAATGAAGACACATACTGGATTAGTTACAAGATAAACCAACAGATCATGCTTGTGTTTGTGCATAAGTGGTAAGCATCCCTATGTTAGACTTTCCCAAATAATTAAGTGATTAAACGATCATAATGTGTAGAGAACATATGATCCCCAAACCAACACGCATACTTTTTTCTATGTTGTTATAAAAATTGTGAAATGTAGATGGGGTTGGGATCACAAAGCTGACCACCTCGACCTTAATAAACAATGGGGTGCAGATGGTCTCTCGATTTGGACATGTAACTCACTTTTTGTGTTTTGTTGTCCAATTGGGTGGTTTCGCTCACTTCAATGTCTTGCAACTAAGCCGGCCTCGTATAGCTAAGCTCTTTGCCATTGTGATTTAGGGCATGCGTGGCTTGAGATGAGTGAAGATTTTAGACTTTCATGTTTGAAGCAAAATATCAATTTTGCTTCAACAAAAAAAACATGATCACAAACTTGGGAAGAGAAGGAAAGAAGGTCCGAAACTTGGAAATTTCACTTTCACATACATCCAAGATTTTATTTTAATTAATTAAATCCACACTTTCCTCCAAATCCCAAAGTTGAAAATTACCTGCTTTCTGGCAGGGCCGACTAAGAACAAGTGGGACCTAAAACAAATTTTAAGTGAGACCTTTTTTATTTTAAGTGAGAGAGTCTAATTCAATCAGGTTGTGCTTTATATTGGGCATTTTTATTAGAATGTGTGACCTTTTGCTTTATAAAAACCAAGAGTAAATAACTTTTTTGTTGGTTGGCTTAAAACTAGGGCTTTAGTAATTTCACCCTTGAGTCGGTCATGCTTTCTGGAAGACCAAATGGACCAAATGAATGTGAACATCATAATTTTCCAAATATTTCGCTTTTCCTTTTTGAAAGATGGAATTGCCCCATAAATTGCAGCAAATGACCCTTGTTGTTTGTCAATGTTGCGGAGATTCCAAACCCTTTAAGACACTCCATCCAAAGTTTGCCATGAAACCTGCATTCAAAAAAATAAATGATGTGTACTCTCCACTCCGAGCTACAAGAGGCACATAAAGTGTCTAATTCTCCATTGATACATCTCTTTGCCAATTTAATCTTTGATGAGTCAATATATGCCACCTTCCAAGCCAATGCATTTGTCTTCAAATTAAGAAATTGAATCTATAAGAGCTAGCATAAAGAGCTAATTTTAGTTCCCATTGAAAAAAAATTATTTTCATTTTCATGTTTAACTCTGTTTTTCAACCTTCTGCTCATCTATTTGTACTACTAACTTTCCTAACAATCGTAATCATAATCGCGATTACAATCACAATTTAAAATCATGATTTTATAAGACTCAAAATCATACTTTCTAGCTAGCAACTAAACTCCAACTATGTAGTTGTGTTGGCTTATATGGCTCTTTTGTCAATAGCTAACGGAAGAAAACATTTTTTTTATTTTGAGTAAATGAAATGCCAATATCCTTCTTTAAATTAACTTAAAGCTGAAAAATAAATTAAATGTTTAGGTTTTAATTGGAGAACGTATGAGGCAAGTAATTTACTCTTATGAGCCATTTTTTGTTTTTGTTTTCGGCTTTGGCGCAACACAACCATACAACCTAGACCAGGGTCTGACTCTGTCATCCATCACCACTTTATATTTCTTTTACTTTTGTTTTTCTCTTTACCTAGCCTTGGCTCTACAAAACTAAACTGTAGCGAAACGTTGCACAATCTAATCAACCTTTCTTGTGGAATATTCTGATTCAATGCTCAATGCTAGACATGAAATAAAAGCATGTCCACTTTGTTTGTCCTTCCAAAAGTGTTCTCTTTCTCTATCGGTCTATCCTAACATGTCGCGGTTGATGAGCTTATAAAGCAGCTAATGGGATAAGACTTTATTGGCGAGATAAATGAAAAAGTTTGTATGATATTTTGTTGCTTCTAATATCCATAACTATTTCGTTGCATGACATGACATATATTTGCTTCATGAATTCACAGCATTTCCTCTCAAATTTGCAATGATTCATGCAACTAACTTAGCTTTCAAGGTTCCTCTCAAATTAGAGACTTTTATTATGATTGTTAACAAGTTCTATCCACCATCCCACCCCTTGTTAGGAGAAACATATAAAAGAAAACAGGGGGAAGATTTTATTTTTTAAACATTTATATATTTTTTAACAAAGACTTGTGTTAAGATCCTACGTCAACTATAGATATGGTCAAAATAATCCTTATAAGATTTAGGCAATCCTCACCTCATGATCTAATTTTTTGGGTTAAATTAGGTCTAAAGCCCAAATTTTAAGATGATATCAGAACATATGATATATATGTTATTGGGTCAATTATTCCATCCGTATTTGTTCACGTTCGAGATGTCCAGTCTTGATAAAGTTTAGGCAATCCTCGTATAATTGAGCTATTTTTTTTGGGTTGAATCATGCTTAAAGTCCAAATTCTAACAACTTGAAACCTTACACTTTTTTAATATTGAATATAATACCTATGTTAACCACTAATTGCCAAAGTATTATTACTCAAGAAAGTAAAGCTCTATCGATCATTCGTTGTGTCGATGTCTGCCATCTTCAGCTTTGCACAGCTTCCTAACATAGCTGTATCATCTTTTTTCTTTTAAAGAGAATTTTCGTTCGTGTAGTTTGTAGTTTGAGAATAAACTTTTATCAATCACTTCCCATTTACTAAAGAATTCGATTTGGATTTTTGGCCCTAATTTGTTTGGAGACGGAGACGAAGAGTTGAGTGTGGGACTGAACTGAAAGATGGAACCAAGTCAACGAGGTTTGGAATAAGGATAAATGCCTCGGTGTGTCAAAGTAAAAGAATTTGATAAATAGAATAATTTATCAAATATGATCTAGTTTAATATTAAAATGATTATTTTCCTCACTTTCTAGGAAGAGTAGAAGAGCATATACTCTATCATATGTTTTAGACTGGATAGCAAAAGAAAGTAAAATAAATATTTTGCTTTATACTACTAAATAATGTGTAACCTTAAGTAAGAAGTTGTGAACTGAGAATTAAGACCCATGAAACGTGTCGTCCCTGCCGAAGAGAGAGGCACATGGGTGCAAGGCATGGATCTAGAGCCCTGAACGCGTGTCAGTGTCTGGGCTTGCAAGGACCACCACCACTGATTTTATCTTGCTATATTAACTTACATGTTTGAAAATGGTCAGAGTGTGTTTGGGAAAACTGTGAAAAAAACGATTATGTTGATAATCAATTTTTATATAATTGATTATTATGATAATCGATTATAATCAGAATCTATTTTTGTTTAGGTCTGTATGCTGAAAAATGATTTTAAGATAATCTATTTCGTTTGGGTGGTACAACAAAAATCACTTTTATATAATAAATTAAGAAAAAATGGTATGAAGTTATTTATATAATTTAATAATATTTGTTTAGAAGTTAGTTTTGAAGGGGTAAACATGGAAAATAGTTTTTAGAATGAAAAATAATCAAATTACAATCTTAAACTAGAAAAAACTAAATGGCATAAAATAATTTTTTTTCCCCTAAAAAAAGTTTTTTTTATAAATTTAAGCAAAATGCCAAACATGATAGATTATCTATGAAACTATTTTTAAGCTAAAAAAACAGTTGAAATAGGAAAAACAATCTTTCTCAAACACACTCTAGGGTGTGTTTGGTGTGTGTTTGGGAAAGCTGGAAAAAAAAAATTATGCTGATAATCTGTTTTCAAATAATCGATTATTGTGATAATCGATTATAATCAGAATCTGTTTTTGTTTGGGTATGTTTGCTGAAAAGCGATTTTAAGATAATCTATTTTGTTTGTATAGTACAGAAAAATCACTTTTACATAGTAAATGACAAAAAAGGATATGGAATTATTCGAATAATATCCTTTTGAATAATATTTTTTTTTCAAAAAAATTTTTACTATTTCTTGCTAATATATTTTTTACTCATTTTAATCACTTAATTTTTTTACTATCAACCATAAACTTTCTAGCATAATTTATATTTTAATATTATTATTATTATTATTATTATTATTATTATTATTATTATTATTATTATTATTATTTCAATCATTAAATTTTTGGGCATATTTCAATTTTTTATTCGAGCCATAGATCTTCCTAATTGGTCCAGTATAGTTTGTACCGTTTTATGGGAATCAACAGTATTTATTTGAATGCCTTGAGTATCGCATGTTGTGCAGCACTAGTGATGAGACATGAGAGAACCAGGGGTAAGCGAGGAAAAATGGTGCGAGAAGTGAAAATAATTTGTAGCAAATAATCTACCAGTCCTATAATAAAGATGGTTGAAAATAGCTTAAATTGTCTAAAAAAGCTTTTTATTATTTTAAGCTAGAAAACCAAACACAAATAATTATTTACAAAACAGCTTAAAAGGGTCAAAACAGCTGTTTTGAGAAAAAATAAATTTTCCCAAACATGCTCTTATTATTTTAGATTGAAGCTGTTTTATCCCAAAAAGCTATTTTAAAATAATTTAATATGTTTGGTATTTTGCATAAATTTATAGAAAAGCTTTTTTTTTGAGAAAAAAAGTTGATTTATTTCATCTAGTTTGTTCTATCTTAAGATTGTTATGATTAATTTGATTATTTTTCATTCTCAAAACTCTCTTCTATGTTTACCCCTGCAAATCTAATTTCTAAATAAATATTATTAAATTATATAAATAGTTTCATATCATTTTTTTGTAATTTATTACATAAAAGTGATTTTTTTACATCTCCCAAATGAAATAGATTATCTTAAAATCGTTTGTCAATAAATAGACCCTAAATAAAAATAGATTCTAATTATAATCGATGATTATTGTTATCATCATAATTTTTTTTTCAGTTTTTTTAAACACTCTCTAGATAGTGTTGTATATTTAGACTTGAGAGGCTCCAACCATCATCGAGAAGCGTTAACCGTTGAAAATTTAGGTGTAAGGAAGGGGGAATAAAGAAAACAGAGCAGACTATAAATTAAGAATATTATCGAAGAATATAGTATGATAAGTTGATAGACATGACGTGATATAAAAGATAAATTTAATATTCAAGAAGACTGAAAAATCATATCCAAAGATAGATGAGAATTATGGCGATGGAAAGACAATATTCTAAATATTTAGATCTATTTATCGTTGTATGTATATCTAAAAAGCAAGTGTTTAACTTTCGTCAAGATAGAGAGTGAAAGAAACTTTGTTATTTTTTGTAGCATGGGTTTAAGTCGGGTTGGCTAAAATTTGGCTTGTCATGATAACGAGTTAATTCAACTCAACTCACTTAAGTGGCAAACCGTGGTGAGCCAATCCTAACTAGCCGGATAGGTTGCTTTGACAGCTCTAATTGAGATAGACCTTTATGGGGCAACACTCCCTCTTCTATACAAACCAGCATATGGTGAAACTCTATTTATATTATTTGTTAAATGTTAGTCCTAATTAAATAGTAAGACAAACCTAAAAAACCATCTAAAACACTCTAAAATATTCATACAATAATGATATTGTAAAATCGTTTTCATATACCAATATATGATTGGTCCAAGTGGTAATGAACTTGAGTCCCTTAAGTAAGTGGTTAGGGGTTCGATTCCTAGCTCTTATGTTGGGAGATGTCAACCCTACAATATTGTACAGTACCTCGAGGGATTAGTCTCCACAGTTACGTGCGGAGGATACCGGAGAAAAACAAAATAGTTTTCATGTATTGTAACATTAACGATTGCACACCAACACCAACGGTAGCCCGTCACAGTACTTGACGTATGCCCGAAGCATTCAGACATTGCTTACATTTGTTTTTGTCAGTGTTCTAATAATACTAAAACCTATGCCTCATTGCTGTCCATTAAGCTCAAACCCTCAAATTACCTAATAGGTTCTAATAAAGCATTGAATGAAGTAAAATTGAAAAGAAAAATTTAGATTCGATATGCATGTGGTAAGTAATCATGTGAACAAAATAGAATCAACGATACGCGTGTAAGGTTGAAAGAGGAGTTACACGACGAAGATTTGCCTATTAGGTGAAAGTTTTATCTTCATAGACTAAATTATATAGACAAAGACACTTTTGTTAAAGCAGGCAAAAGATAATACATTATTATAGTAGAATGAGGCTAGATTCATTGAACTACAAGCAGAAAGCTAGAAAGTGAAGGGTGAATTTATCAACAATTAATGTCAGGAGCTAAGGAGCATGATTTGCAATAAATTTTTTGAGTACCTTATCTAGCCACATGCAGCACACATCGTTTTCTAGCCAAAAGTAAATGTTTTGGCATATTTTCCATTTCGGAGGGGGTTGCTAGGATTATTGTTATGGTGGTACAATAGACATAATAATTTTAAGTAAAATAAGATAAGATTAGAGCTAGCAAAGCTGGATATCCATACTTCTCCATGTTTACTAATTACTAGAGTTAATTGTGTTAAAGTAAAGATAAAGGTGAATAAAGGATAAGACAATCAGATTCGCATGAGTTATATAAGGTAGCAGCTGTGGTCAATTCTGTGTGCGTAATTGAAATTGCATTTGTTAAATTGAGTATGGAAAGGATATGCCAAAGAAGATGCGCATGGCACGGACGAGATTCTTTTGGGTTATGATTTTGAGTTGTTTGTCAGTTTAATAATGTTATGTTTGAGTAAACTAATCAAATTACTAAAAAAAAAAAAATACAAAAAAAAAAGGCTTAAACAAATAGGTGTCATGTTTATCCCGACACCTCCACCACTTGTTTCCCATCATCCAACTTTAATTTAGTTTGCTGAGGTATCCTACTCAAGATTTTGGGTCACACACTCTGGTTAATTAAAGTAGGTGCTCTTGATTATGAAATATATATATATATCAAATGTACTTTGAAAACATAAAGCATAATTTGGTTGTAATCCAACGTGTACGAAAAATTACATGTGATGATTTGTTTTTATTATCATGTTATTGGTACGAAGTATCTACAATCTTAAACAGTGGCTAATTTTCATCAGGGGATCTGAACAACATCTAAGGATTGCCCCCCATAACTAGGTTTTTTCCATATACAAGAATCATAAGTCGAACCCTATCCACTTACTTAAAAGATCCGAATTCATTACCATTCGGACTAGTCACGTGTTTGTACCTATGATGATTTTAAAATTGAGTAGCTAATGGTACATGTGATGATTTTAAAATTGAGTAGCTAATACTTTTATTACTTTTCCGCTCTTTCTTTTTTGACAAAGAAACATGATCATTAGCACTAATAATGGTCATGCTTAACTTTTTGATTAATCATTATACATTTATAATATATATAAAAAAAAACTCAACGGTGCATGAACCATGTAGAACAACGTACAAAATTAAATGACCCATACACTTATTTATTATTTCTATCTAATATCTGATAATTTTGTTATGTAAAACTAGCCTCATATACTGTATTTATTTATAAAGCTGTCAAAACGGCTTTATAAATAAAAGTTTGTCAACCCAACCCAGCTCACTTTTTTGTGAGTCATAAAATAATCAACCCAGCTTCGACCCACCACGGATTGGTGTATTATGCGCGTTAACTCACTTTTATTTAAAAACTTAAAAAAAAAAAGAGAAAAATATTGGTGAAACGGGCGGGTTGAATCGGTTGGACGGATTAAGCAGTTAAAAAAATTGGTCTTATACGAATAACTTCGGTCAGTTTCGGTTTTGAATTTTTTCATCCATCGATACCCGACCCAACCCGCTACAAAAATAAAAAATAAAAAATCAGCTTTGTTGATTTATCTTTTATCATTAGTGGGCTAAGGCCCAATTCTTACCCTTAGTGTCCCTTACAGTCTTGCTAACAAGGTGACCTACTGACCTTAACTCCAACATGACAAATCTTTATTCAAAATGATGGGCTCCCTCATGTTCCTCCCTTCCCAACCTACCTAGCCGCCAAGTCCCAACCCTCATGGACATTGCAGATCTTCAGAACCATCGCACGACATCGCTTCTCGGACTGCCGCTGTGCGCCCCACAGAACCACGCGGCACCGCTCTTCGCTATGACAAGGACGGATCTGACGGTGGCGAAAGGAGATATGGTCCGTCTTCTTCCTCTCCATGCCACTCTCCGGTTGTTCGCCTCTGCCGCTGCATCGGCGTCGTCCGCCTCTGCCGATGAATCGCCATCATCCGTCTCTGTCGCTGCATCGCCATAGTCTGTCTCTGCCGCTACATTGCTGTCGTCTGCCTCGTCCGCCGTACAGCACCATGCCACCAACTCTGGTCCCGTCTTCCATCTCTGTGCACAACTGCACATGGTGGAGAGAGAGAGAGAGAGAGTTGTGGAGAAGGAGAGGCTTCCAGTTCCAGATCTATTGTCTCTCTGTTGTTTGTCTTTTTTTTTTTTTTTTGAAGCATCCAGAGATCTATTCTCAGTACAACCCACTCAAACAATTAGGAATGGGTTTTGTCTCTCTCTCTCTTTTTTCTTAAATAAAGTAATTAAAAAAATTATTGACCCGTTGCAAACCGCCCGTTCTACCCGTGACCCGACCAATTTGCTAGCCAAAATGGGCGAAAATGGATTGTACTTTATACTCTCGTCGGTTTCATTCGGGTTGGGTATTTTGGACCCAAACCCGCCTGATGATCACCCTACTATATGGTGTCAAACTTTATTTTAAAAAAGGGAGCTGCTACCTACACCCCACACATGGACATCCACCCCCACATAACATTTTAAAATTTTTTTTTATTACTAAATTGCCCTTAATAAACATATTTACTCTAATTACTTGGTTAAAATTATCATCCACCTCCTCTTCTCTCTCATCTCCCTCCACCTCATCTTCTCTCTCCATCTTCCATTTTCTTCATTCTCCTTCAAAGAAGTACTTCTTCTGTCTTTTCACCACAAACCCTTCTCATATTGCCTCTAAAATCACAAACACTGACACAAACACCACTTTCTCCACGTAAACTCACTTTCCAGCACAAGGTTACCTTAACAATTTCACTAACCGGTGGCACGCCCCCTATTGAGAGAGAGGAATATGAACATTGATACTTTTCACAATTGTAATATGAACATTGATAACCAGAAATCAAGAAAAAGTTTGACCAAACAAAAAGAAATCAGTAAACACAGAGAGAGAGGAATAGAGGAAAGAAGAAAAGAGGAGGAAGAAAGAAAGGAAGAAGAAGAAGTGAGTGTGTGATTGGGGGTGCGTGAGTAGCAAAAAGAAGGAAGGAGAGTAAAGGTTTTTTAATTTTTTTAAGTTATAGGG
Source organism: Echinosophora koreensis (assembly GCA_035048595.1). Taxonomy (NCBI): domain Eukaryota; kingdom Viridiplantae; phylum Streptophyta; class Magnoliopsida; order Fabales; family Fabaceae; genus Echinosophora; species Echinosophora koreensis. The sequence continues at coordinate 631,604 of JAPCYP010000069.1, forward strand.
GCAATTTTGTTATTTCATGTTCTAAAAATAGAAGTGTGGGGTGGATGGGGTATATGGAGGGGTACATGTAGCAACTCCCTTAAAAAATCACTACCTTCACTAATTAATAATTATGCCCTCTCTCTCCCATCTCTCTCCCCCCTCTCCGTATATATACAACATTTTTTTTGGTGAACCCAGGTATCTTCCGGCTGGGAGCAAGAGACTAATCACTAGAGGTACTGAGATCCATTTAAGGGGTTGACCTCTCCCAACAGATGCTCTTCCATACGCATGAGCCAGGAATCGAACCCTGACTACATGCTTAAGGGGCCCAGTTATCTACCAACTTTGACACACCATGTTGGTGTATTGCTTCCTTGATTATGAATAAAATGCATTGATTTTCTTTGGTAAAAATAATAATAAAATAATTAAAAGCCTACCAACCAATTATGATTCGACACATGTAAATGAATAGTGAATTTAAATATAATATATATAATAGAATATAGTATATCTTATTATATAATAAAATATTATATATATTATATAATATTATATTATATATATATGTATTAAATAATATGATATGTATTATTATATTAATATATCACAATACATGTTATAAAGGGTATTGCAGTAAATTTTACATTATTTTACTTATGTTGTTCATGATCTACCAAACAATATATGGGACAAGAAAGTTGTGCTGTAACTTAAGCATTTGTCCTATGTTGTTCTTCTTTTCCTATACATCAATGCGAATCAAACCATCCAATAAGAACTAGGGGTGTTCATGGGTCAGTTTAGTTCGGATTTGCACAAAAAACAAATCCGAACCAATCAAATTCTATTGTTTCGGTTCGGATCTGGTAAATTTTTTTAGGAATTGGTTCGGTTCGGTTCGAATCAAAACCGATTAAAACAAAACTTAAAAAAAATTAAGTTAAAACCTGTAAAAAAAACCCAGTTTAGATTATATCCCTCAAAAAAAATAAAATTTAAGTACCAAATAATCAAAATGACTAAAAACACTACACGAAATGCAATTAGAGAGAAGAAAATGGACGAAACTGATACGGAACTAGAACCAGACAACGATAGCTGGAACCTAAAACAGAACTGGAACCAAAGGAAAGGACAATAGCTGGAACAGAACTGGAACCAAAATGGAAGAAATTGCAACAGAAGAAGAGAATGTGGCGGCCGCAACTGGAACGACGATGAAATGGCAACAAGACAACAACGACAATAGCTAGAGATGGCAACGGCAAAGAAGGGAGAAAATGGGCATGACTCCGTGAGACAGAGAGGAAGAAAAGAGTCTTTTGTACTATAGGGTTCCTAAAATCAAATAAATGATTAAAATAATTTATATAAATAAATAACATAAAAATATAAATATTAAAATAAAATATATTTTAATTGGTTCGGATCGATTTAGTTCGGTTCCTGAAACATTGAACCCGTAAATCGAACCAAACCATATCGGATTCTAATTGATTCGGTTCGGATATGATCGGAACAAGCAAAAAATCTGAACCAACTTAATTGGTTAGTTCGGATTCTCGGGTTGGTCGGATCAATCTGAACCAATGAACACCCCTAATGAGAACACATACACGAGTGAAAACGTTAGTGGATAATAAGCAAATACTCCAACTCATATATAAATATAACAAAAAAAATAAAAAATGTCACGAACATGTTAACCTAAGGCCCTTAAACATTCAAATGGGCAATTGTACCAATCAGAAAGAAATAATCCAAAACTCCCAAAATTTTCTACAATCCAACCCCATGAAAAAAATCTTTATAAGATCTAAGATAAAATCAAGAGAGAACTTATTAAACAAAGGGTCATGCTTACCAGTGCCCTAAGGACTTTGGTTAATGAAGCAAAAAATGGAAACTTTATACTGAAAATAACAAATTTTTAACTTTCAAGATATTGAATACACAACTTTCAATACAAAATTTATATGTTTGAAACTTGAACCAATGCCCTTAGGGCACTCGTTAGCATTTGCCTTAAACAAATACTATTCCTCATTTGTTTAGTGTTATTTCCTTTGGAGTGTATTTGATGATTAGTAAATAAAAAAATTTGTTGGGATTAGTTAGGATAAATTGTTATAACCTAAGGATCGTGCAGGGTTGGGTGTTAAGAATTTGGAATTGTTTAATCTTAGCCTTCTAGCTAAGTGGAAATGGTGTTGGTTGCAAGATAAAAATGCTATTTGGTTTAAAGTTGTTAAACACAGATATGGGCAGCTTGAAAAAGTTGTTTCTAATGGTAGGTGGAATTGAAATTCTACATTAGTGTGGTAGATAGATTTGTGTAATGTAGAATGTGGCCCAAGTGCTGCTCTACTTTTGTGACATCCTTCTACCCCGCATGTTATAAAGCATTTAATATAAAACAAATTAAATAGGAAACATGTATTTTACTGAATAAAATAAAATAATTGTCCATGGGTAGAAAAGTCCCACATGAACCAGTTCACAATCGCGGAAAATTATACCAAGTTTAATCATTGAAACAAAACAAGGAAAATAAATATATCCCAACCCCGATGTCACATACAAAGCTGGTATAACCAGTCTGGAATAAAATCCACGGAATACAACTGAAAACTAATAAACTGACTGAACATAAACTAGCCCTAACTATGAGTGGCGGCTCCTCAGAGTCACTCCTCTCCGGGCTGCTCGTCATCCTCTGCAAGGTGCCAATCAGGCCAAACACAAACAAACAAACAGATATAGGGAGTAAGCATCATGTAAACATAATAGCAGGGAAGTAGGAAGTAAAGTAAACACAAACAGGCATGGCACCAACATACACCAACAACATCAACATTCAACATGTTATGTAGTGCAATGCAATCCTACTCCGCTAAACCAACAATGCATGTGGATCCACTAAACTCGGGATGAATGACTTCGGAGTTAAATATCCACATTGAGAATCTACTCAACGCCGGAGAATCTACTCCTTGGATAGCCAACGCATCAAACCAACGAATGCCTCATCACGGGGGCGCTAAGAGAATCTACTCCAACCGTGGATGGCCAGATCGCCGTACTCTATGACGACCTCCCCTATGTCGAACATCCCTAAACAACATCTCCGATTCAATGCGTATGCAACACAACAACAATGGCAACACCACCTCCATAACTCCAATGAAATCAACCGAAGATAACAAAGGAATCAACCGCAACAACTTGCCTCGCGGAATCTACCTGAGGACTTAAGTGGAATCAACCGCAGTACCTGGGGCAAACTCTCGGCCACCAAGGTACAACAACAACACCTTAGACCCAAACCGCGGGGTCAAGGCTTCCTTGGCCAAACAGCACCAAGGCACAGCTCATCAGCTTGCGGTACCCAATGGGCACCGACTTATCAAACTCAACACCTCACCATCTCATCATTTTAATCATCTTTAGTAACAATAGCCAAGTTGTCTAATCTTTATCATTAATCAACCCATCCTTATTGGGGAATGGGGTTTGAAACCCTTTAAATTCCTTTAATTCTATTTTGTCCATTAGGGTTGAGCACGATCGTGCTTAAACCCCAGCACGGTCGTGCTTAAACATGTGAGGGGCGTGCTTCCCTTTAAGTGAAGCACGGTCGTGCTTCTTATTGAGCACGGTCGTGCTCTTTGTCCTGCACGGCCGTGCTAAACAGCGCGACCATCTTCCCAGAATACAATTGGGAGCACGGTCGTGCTCCCTGTTCAGCACGGTCGTTCTCATCGCTCGACAGTGCTGTTCTGGGCAGGAACAGAGACTGAAACTTAACCAAATTCAAGTATTTAATTTGTTAATCATCCTAAATCAATTATCAACATGTTTTAAGGATTAAACACATCAACATTCTCAGCATCAATCCAACATTGGTATCAACCCAATAATATCATCATGTTCATAGTCATCACAACAACATAAACATAAACAAATACCATGAACATAGGCATATAAGTAACACGTAAACCATCACAGACATACTATCGTAATAATTAACAAATCAATCACACAAAACAATTATTCATACAAACAAGCCGGGGTTATGGGAACCCCTTTACTTTAACCCCGAGCCTATGAGTACACCACCCTTCTCCTCATACCTGGATTGAAGGTAGCTCCCTAACAGCGTCCTAAACAGCAACCAGTTCCCCCCTTAAAGCTGTTTTCACTCAGACAAGCCTTAAACAATGGAAACACAACATTATTAGTTTCTCAATCACAAAAATTAAAAGGAAACCAATAGGGAAGAGGGAATCATTACCTAGAGACTGCCACAGACCAACCAGCGTCCCAACCGGCTTCCAAAACTCCACTATAGCTCTGGCCCTAGCACCACACTATCACTAGGTTCACTCCAACACAAGGGTGTCCTACATCTCCTACCATACAGAGCCTCATAAGGTGCCATCCCAATGCTGGAATGGAAACTGTTGTTGTAGGTGAACTCTATCAGGGGCAAAAACTTGTCCCAACTACCAGACTATTCTAATACACAAGCCATCAATAAGTCCTCTAAGGACTGGATGGTCCGCTCAGACTGCCCATCAGTCTGTGGGTGGTAAGCTGAACTAAGCCTAAGCTTTGTCCCTAAAGCCTCTTGCAAACTATTCCAAAACCTAGAGGTAAACCACGGGTCTCTATCTGAAACTATGCTAGAGGGTACACTATGAAGCCTAACTATCTCTTTGATGTACAGCTTAACCAACTTCTCCAATGGATACTCCATATTCATTGGAATGAAATGGGCAGAGTTAGTCAGTCTATCCACAACAACCCATATAGCCTCAAAACAGCCTGGAGTCCTAGGGAGTCCAGATACAAAATCCATGGAGATGCTATACCATTTCCATTCTGGGATACTCAAAGGTTGCAACTTACCCGAAGGTCTTTGATGCTCTATCTTAGCCTTCTGACAAACTAGGCACACATACACAAACTTAGCTATATCCTTTTTCATCCTAGGCCACCAAAACATCCTCTTAAGGTCTTGATACATCTTAGTAGCACCTGGGTGCACACTCAATCCACTCCTATGTCCTTCTTCAAGGATCAACTTCCTAAGCTCAGGACCATCAGGTATGCATACTCTATCCTTAAACCTCAAGATGCCATCACTTCCATCCTTAAAACTTAGGTCTCTACCCTGAGCGAGCAACTCTCCCTGGTCTAAGAGATACTTATCTAACTTCTGACCCTCTATAATCTGATCCATCAGACTGTTGGTAACCTTCAAGGTACCAAGCCTAATACTCTTAGGGGTAAACTCACAAGCTAGACTAAGGTCTCTAAATTCCTCAATCAGATCCATCTCCCTAACCATCAAAGCGGGGATGTGTAAGGTTTTCCTACTCAAGGCATCGGCCACCACATTGGCCTTTCCTGGGTGATAGGTTAACTCAAAGTCATAGTCCTTTAAAAACTCCATCAACCTACGCTGCCTCATATTCAGTTCCTTCTGATCAAGGAGATACTTCAGACTCTTATGCTCACTAAAAACCTCAAACCTCGCCCCATACAGGTAATGCCTCCAAATCTTTAAGGCAAATACCACAGCTTCTAACTCTAGGTCATGGGTAGGGTAGTTCTTCTCATGGGTTTTCAACTGCCTAGAAGCATAAGCAACTACCTTACCATTCTGCATCAATACACCACCTAACCCTTGCTTAGAAGCATCGCAGTAAACTACGAAGGGTTCACTAGGATCTGACAAAACTAATACTGGTGCTGATGTCAACCTATTCTTAAGGGTTTGGAAACTCTCTTCACACTTAGAGTCCCACACAAACAACTGTCCCTTTTTCGTGAGATGGGTTAAGGATAAAGCTATCTTAGAGAAACCTTCTATAAACCACCTATAGTGGCCGGCTAACCCCAAGAAAATCCTAATCTCGGTTACAGACTTTGGCGCTTCCCACTAGAGCACTGTCTCTACTTTAGCTGGGTCCATTGCTATGCCACCCTTAGAGATGACATGTCATAAGAAGCTCACTTCCTCTAACCAGAACTCACACTTAGACAACTTAGCGTGCAACTGCTTTTCCTTAAGGGTCTGCAAGACAACCCTCAGGTGTTCCTCATGTTCCTCCATACTCTTGGATTACACTAAGATGTCATCTATAAACACCACCACAAACTTATCCAAGTAAGGGTGAAAGGTCTTGTTCATGTAGTCCATGAAGACCGCAGGGGCATTGGTCACACCAAAGGGCATAACCAAGTACTCATAGTGACCATATCGCGTCCTAAACGCTGTCTTCGGGATGTCCTCAGACTTAACCCGAATCTGATGGTACTCTGACCTCAAATCTATCTTTGAAAAGACGCAAGCGCCCATCAACTGGTCCATAAGATCATCAATCCTAGGTAGGGGATACCGATTCTTTATGGTCACCTTGTTGAGTTGTCGAAGGTCGGCACAGAACCTCATACTACCATCCTTCTTCTTCACCAACAACACAGGCGCTCCCCACGGAGACATACTCGGCCTAATGAATTGCTTCTTCATCAGGTCCTCCAACTGTTCCTTCAACTTAGCTAGCTCTAGAGGAGACATTCTATAAGGTGCTATGGAGATTGGCCCGATGCCAGGCACTAAGTCTATGGTAAACTCAACATCTCTCTCTGGGGGTAAGTTATAAACATCCCCCGGGAACACTTCAGGAAATTCCCGCACAACAGGCACGCTGGCGACATCAGGATGGCTGCTCTCTACATCCAGGGAAGCTAACATCATGTATACTTGGGCTTCGTCTCTCATTGAAGCTTGAACTTGGCTGGCAGAGAGAAGGTCCGGATTCTTAAACTCCCTTGGAGTTCCAAAAATAAGGGTCTTATCAAAACAATTCAGAAGGACATGGTTGGAAGATAACCAGTCCATACCAAGAATAACATCGAGCTGTTTTTAAAAGGTAAGCGCACAACATCAACTGCTGAGTTTTTATTATCAAAAGATAATATAACCGCCTTCCTAAGCACAAGAAGCACTCGCAGGCTTCTTGGATCGTTCAAGACAAACCACCAAATGCAGTAAGTCGAGCCAACATGGAACTATAGGTACTTAGTACCACGTAATATTGTCTATATAAATATAGACAATTCAGACAAGAGCACACAACAGACTCACAACACGTCTGGACAGGGCCGAATTGCTCTGATACCACTAAATGTGACACTCTTCTACCCCGCATGTTATAAAGCATTTAATATAAAACAAATTAAATAGAAAACATGCATTTTACTGAATAAAATAAAATAATTGTCCATGGGTAGAAAAGTCCCACATGAACCAGTTCACAATCGCGGAAAATTATACCAAGTTTAATCATTGAAACAAAACAAGGAAAATAAATATATCCCAACCCCGATGTCACATACAGAGTTGGTATAACCATTCTGGAATAAAATCCATGGAATACAACTGAAAACTAATAAACTGACTAAACATAAACTAGCCCTAACTATGAGTGGCGGCTCCTTAGAGTCACTCCTCTCCGGGCTGCTCGTCATCCTCTGCAAGGTGCCAATCAGGCCAAACACAAACAAACAAACAGATATAGGGAGTAAGCATCAGGTAAACATAATAGCAGGCAAGTAGGAAGTAAAGTAAACACAAACAGGTATGGCACCAACATACACCAACAATATCAACATTCAACATGTTATGTAGTGCAATGCAATCCTACTCCACTAAACCAACAATGTATGTGGATACACTAAACTCAGGATGAACGACTTTGGAGTTAAATATCCACATTAAAAATCTACTCAACGCTGGAGAATCTGCTCCTTGGATAGCCAACGCATCAAACCAACGAATGCCTTATCATGGGGGCGCTAGGAGAATCCACTCCAACCGTGGATGGCCAGATCGTCGTACTCTAGGACGACCTCCCCTATGTCGAACATACCTAAACAACATCTCCGATGCAATGCATATGCAACATAACAACGGCAACACCACCTCCATAACTCCAACGGAATCGACCGAAGATAATAGCGGAATCAACCGCAACAACTTGCCTCGCGGAATCTACCTGAGGACTTAAGCGGAATCAACCGCAGTACTTGGGGCAAACTCTCGGCCACCAAGGTACAACAACAACACCTTAGACCCAAACCGCAGGGTCAAGGCTTCCTTGGCCAAATAGCACCAAGGCACAGCTCATCAGCTTGCGGTACCCAATGGGCACCGACTTATCAAACTCAACACCTCACCATCTCATCATTTTAATCATCTTTAGTGAACATTAGCCAAGTTGTCTAATCTTTATCATTAATCAACTCATCCTTATTGGGGAATGGGGTTTGAAACCCCTTAAATTCCTTTAATTCTGTTCTATCCATTAGGGTTGAGCACGGTCGTACTTAACCCCTAGCACGGTCGTGCTTAAACACGTGAGGGGCGTGCTTCCCTTTAAGTGAAGCATGGTCGTGCTTCTTATTGAGCACGGTCGTGCTCAGCAGCACGGTCGTGCTCAGCAGCACGGTCGTGCTCTTTGTCCTGTACAGCGGTCCTAAACAGCACGACCATCTTCCCCGAATGCTCATCGCGCGACAGTGCTGTTCTGGGCAGGAACAGAGACTGAAACTTAACCAAATTCAAGTATTTAATCAGTTTATCATCCTAAATCAATTATCAACATGTTTTAAGGATTAAACACATCAACATTCTCAGCATCAATCCAACATTGGTATCAACCCAATAATATCATCATGTTCATAGTCATCACAACAACATAAACATAAACAAATACCATGAACATAGGCATATAAGTAACATGTTAACCATCACAGACATACTATCGTAATAATTAACAAATCAATCATACAAAACAATTATTCATACAAACAAGCCGGGGTTATGGGAACCCCTTTACTTTACTCTACCCCGAGCCTATGAGTACACTACCCTTCTCCCCATACCTGGATTGAAGGTAGCTCCCTAACAGCATCCTAAACAGCAGCCGGTCCCCCCCTTAAAGCAGTTTTCACTCAGACAAGCCTTAAACAATGGAAACACAACATTATTAGTTTCCCAATCACAAAAACTAAAAGGAAACCAATAGGGAAGAGGGAACCATTACCTATAGACTGCCACAGACCAACCAGCGTCCCAACCGGTTTCCAAAACTCCACTATAGCACTGGGAGAAGAGGAAATAAGGAAAAGATGAGTTCTGGCCGTAACAAGGTAGCAGCAGTCGTCACAAATAGGGTTATGACGTTAACCCTCGATTCTGCTCACGTATATAAAACTCGGACCTAAGCAAGGTCGTGCTCCCCATTGAGCACGGTCGTTCTCGACTTAGCGTCACGAGACGCGGTCAGCACATTGAGCATGGGCGTGCTCACTGTTGAGCACGGTTGTGCTCAACTTAAAATCAGAAACACGCTCCAGTCTTTAAGCACGGGCGTGCTGGTTAATGAGCACGGGCATGCTCATGTACCACAAAGGGACTTTTAGCCAAAAATCCCACTAAGCCCTCAACTAACTTAATAAAACCAGCTTAATAAAATTAATTCCGAAAAAACGGGGTGTTACAACTTTCAGTTTCTAATAATGTGAGAGAAGAGTGAAAAATGGATAGCAAACTAAACTTTTGCTAGATGTGTGGACACTATTAGAAAAAAGGTTTTTAGCGACTGGTTCAATTCTGTCACTATTAGAGACCGAAATTGCGACCAAATTAATTTTCCCAAAAATTGATCACATGCTTTAACTCATCGGCCCAATTAGCAACCGAACCTGTCCGCCGCAAAAAATTTGGTCGCTGATTTAGTCACTAAATGGAAAGTTTTGAAAGTTAACCATTTGACTTAGTTTGCGACCAATTTAGCGACGGAAATTTTGTTAAAATATAAATCCGATCGCTAAACCAAAGTTTAATGAATTGAGACCGATTTAATAATGAAATTATTCGGTCGCTAAATCAAAATCCCTAAATCGCTGGTGTGGCCCCTTCCCCCCTCACTTTTCCTTCTTCCCTCTTCTTCCTACCTTTTCCTCCTCTACAACTCCCTTCTCTGCCTCTCTTCCCTCACTGTATCACCGTCTCCGAACACCACCCCACCGGAGCCACCTTCATCCTCAAACCCCTTCTCTTCTCCCTTTTTGCCTCTAACCCCTCTCTTTTCTCCCTCTCCACCTCTGAACCCCCTCTGTTCGCGAACCACCTCCACTAACAACACCGTTCACGAACCACGATGCAGCCACCACCGATTTCATCTTCACTTGGTAAGAAACCGAAGCACATCCCTATCATTATTATGATTTATGTAAGGTTTCAAGCTAGGGTTTTGATGAGTGCTTGATTTTATTTGCAGCATGTTTGCTTGATTTATGTTAGGTTTTACTTCCTTCTACTCCACATTTTAATCTTGTCAAGCTAGGGTTCAGCTTGGGCATTATCTGAAATTTCTGTTAGGGCTTTGTTTATATGATTATGTTTAATTGATTAATGGAGCTTGTTGTACAAATGTAAATTATATTTTATTGTCAATAATATGCTCAACACTTGCTTCATGTAAATTCTATCCAGTGTTATCATATTTTTGTTGTTAGATTTTTAATAGGAACTGAAGCTATGAATCTGCACAATGGCCTTCTTTGATTAAGTTAAGGATTTATTTGCTTAGGTAGAACTCAGTTGTGCTTACTTGATTCTATGCTCATACATTATATCATTTTCCTTTGAGTTTTGTTTGCACTCTAGCTTATCCACATTGCACATTTACTGATTTTTCCAATACATAGTTGCTACAATGGTTCATTTGAAATTCTAGTTAACAACTTGACTAAAATGGTTCAATTGATTGCACATGAGAAAAAAGTTTTATGAATGGTATAAAAGGTCAGTAATAAATTATTTTGGATAGTTTTAAATTGCTTAGACAACTTAAGAATATAAATTGGCTAGTCTAAAAGTGCTTGGACAGTATTTAGACAACTTGACTATAGTGATTGTGAAACGAAGATAAAGCAACTGATTCCCTGATCTTGTTTTTATTAGGAACCTTTTTGTCCTTGTGCCCCTCTCTCGATTACGACTCTATTACTGGTAAGCATCTCCACTGTGGCTCCACTGTATTTCTGATTTTTAGTTGAATAACATGACTACTTCTGGTTGAATAACATGAAAGGTTGTTGTGTATATATGTAATGTCTTATGTGAATCAATTTGTTGTATGTTAGTGAAGAGCGTAGCTCAATAGGGTGTGATATTGTCTGAAATGCATGACTGAGTTCAATGTTGATAATTTACCCACCTTGCATGTGTTTGCCAATTTGATTTGATTTGTAGTTTGTATGTAGAGATCAGAGTTCATTAAGGCACTTGCTTACAAGTCTTAACACATTATGAAATTGGATCGACAGTCCAATCATTTATTTCTTTACACTTTTTCTAATGGAGCCTTTTGCTTGGCTTCCAAGAAATCAAATTATTCTGAGTCCATTAAGTCTTATGATGTATGGATATTGAATTATCCACACTTTATGCAAATGGTCTTGCTTCACCATAAGTTATAAATCATTAAGTTCATATTTTCACTAAGTCATTTATGACTTAGGTTTTGCACTTTACTGTAAATACTAATCTTTGAAGACTAAAATCCTTTTTGGTTTAAAACCAAAACCTTTAGCTAAAACCAAATTATTTCAAAGTAAGATTTGAACTTAGTCATATTAGAACCAAACTTCTTAAAATAGTTTCCCAAAAATACTTGAAATACTTAAAAGACAGTTGTGCCCCTTTTTACTGTATTTAGAACCGAGACTCCGTATTTTTAAAAGTCTAACTCTTTTTCTCGAATCTTTCACTTTCCTAAGTTACAATACCTATGTTAAGGTGTTAAAAATACTGATTTCAACTTCGCGTTACGATTCGCTCAAAAACCCTAAAACTCGACCAAAAGTCGCTAAGTTCGAAAATCGCGTAATTCCTTTTTCAACAATTTTTAAATCTCAGGGTTCGAAACTCATTTTGGAGTCATAGGACACTTAAATGGACTTCAAAAACAGTTTCAAACTGTCTAAAACAGTTTGGGGTGAAATTGAAACCTTGGCTCATTTTATACGTCCGATTCGTATAGAAATTCCACTTTTAGGTCCGTTAAGATACGATTTTTGTTCTCTTAAGACCTAAACTTAAATTAAAACCATTTTGGGTCATTGGAACCTCAAAAGTCATATTTCAACACTATGGAAAAAAAATTTCAAAACTTTATTTTCTTCTTGGTTTTATTCCTTTTCAAACCTTTAAACAAGATTAGAATTACATAGATTGATGAAAATAAGGTTGTCATGCCATTTCTTCTAGCCTTGGCCGAATCAAGCATAAAAAAAGTGAAGGTTCTCGCTACACTAAACAAGCTCACAATCATATATGCATATCCATGTATCAATACATAAGTTCATGGCATATACTTTAACATTTCAAGCATACTTTCCTATTCATGATCCAAGAAAGCCAAACATGAATTTTTAACCAATAAGCATGTTTCAATCAAGCATATACTCTACTAATTATAACCACACAACAACCACAATCATGACATCCATTCCTTCAAGAGGATCACATAAACACACATATATACGACCCTTTGACTTAGGGTTTCGAACAAGTCAATAACCAAATAAACCGCACACACACCCACAATATGGTAGATGAAGGTTATTCTCCCCCATACCTCTTGTAGATCACATGAAAATCAAGAAAATCAGGCTAAAAGGATGGTTGTGTACTTAGGATGTGCTCATGGTTTTGACTCCTCCAAAACCTAGCAAGAACAAACAACAACACAAAAGGTTATATACATAGGCTTAGACACAAACAAGGAAGTAAAATCAAGACTTGAATCACTTAACTAAAGCCAAAAGGTTGATGATCAAGTAATCGGTGTTCATGATCAAGAAATACCCATTTTCAAGGAGTACTCTAAATAGATTTTCTTGTGAGATAGCTTAGGCTTAGAATGATTAGAGGATGCTAGACATGCTCTTGATTTTTCAAACAAATGAATGGATCATGGTTTCCTAGGGTATGGTCGAATATGTTTAAGAAAATGAAAGGATTTTGTCTTCTGAACAAAGGATGATAAGTTAGAAAATGAAGTGAAGATAGGTGGATGAGAGGATCAAGGATCTAATCTTTGTTTTCTAAATAAACTCTTGGATCACAAGATGGTGATGATGATGGCCGAAACTTTGAAGGAAGAAAGGAAAGGAAGGCTTGGTTTCATGAACAAGGATGAGGAGAGGATAATGAATATGGTCTGGGTTTTTCAATAGAGTAATTGGAAGGTGAATTGGTGGAGCTGGCCGAACCATGGAAGAAGAAAAGGAAAGGATGAAACTTGGTTTCTTACAAATGGTGTTGAGAGAAAAATGAATGAAATGCCTAATTTAAGTGGAGGTAGTCATGCATCACATGGAGGGAGGAGGGCAAACTCGTCAAAATATTTTAGGACATGAAAGGAAATCATGAAGAAGGTCAAGGGTATTTTGGTCATTTCATTACATAAATATCTAGATATTTCATATTAGTAATCCTGACTATGGTGAGTCATGGTGGTGATTCACCACATGAATCACCCCCTAAGGTGGCAAGGTGTCCCATCAATCCAGCATCCGGTTCTATCTTTGTAATTCCGTATCCGGCTCCGTCGTTTACCCGATTAGGTTTTTGATCATTTTTCATCAAGATTCGCCCGAATAAAATAAAATACTTTATTTTTAAGCGAAAATTTTGAAAATAGACTTTATCACTGAAATAATGATAAAATCTAAAAATTTTCAGTTTCGGGTCAAATTAGGGTTTTTGTCGGTACAAAATTATACTGTCAGCTAAAACGCATACCGGTTTCAGTCTGATTTTTAAACCCAAAATTTAACTGTAACTTCCTTCGATATAGAAGGTCTCAACTATGATTTTGTTTTCCTCAAAATCATTTTCTGGATCCCCGATAAAAATATAGAAAATAATTACCGGTCAAGACGTGAGAAAATGGGGTGTTACAAGTGTGTTGTGATTCTTTTCTCTTCTCTCTCTATTCTCGAATTTGTCCTCTCTTCCCATAGTCCTATGATATTTTCTTATCTCATCTGCTGTAGCCTACATACTGGAAGTGACTTATCTTACTTGAAATTCAATAATACGTACATCACTTTTCAGTGTCATTTACTTAGTAGACCCATTACATTCCTTTGCCAATCGGATTCCTCATTTAACAAGGTACTTTAGGTTATGATATTGCTTTGAACTTAGTTTCTGCTTATTGCTTCCAAATATTGGATACTTTGTAATTAACATATTGATTTGTGATTTTTTTTTTTTTTTTGTTCCACTCTTGTGCATGCCTTTGGAGATAGTTTTTAATGTCTTTCTCCGTTATGTGGATGTTGGTTGGATCTAGAAAATAATGTGGATATTATATGTTTGATATTCTATTTCTCCTACTTTCTCATGGGGGCACCCCGACTTTCATCACAAACATCCACTCATTGACTCACATATTTAAGTTAGGAAAAACTGTCTTGACCTTTATCATGCTCTCATAGAAATTGCATTATGATGACTATTATATTGTTTTTCTTTTAGAATAGGATGAGCATTGTATTTGTTAAATTTTTTAACATGGAAAAACCTCTAGCATGGTATTTTGTTCTATCATTTCTGTCGACTAATTGTTAAAACATTAACTAACCAGCAACTAGGAATAAACTCAAACAGGTTATTTTAAAAACAAATATCATATATATAAATTTTCTTTGTTTTATTATAATTTATATTTATATTGTAGTATGCATATGGGTGGTATTATTGTCTATTGGCATCATAGTTGTATAATTCGTATTGGCTGGCTGGCTGGTTAGTTTGTCTGAGAAACCCACAAATTAGTCTCTGAATAACAAGTCTGGTCAGGTCTTTGGACTTTTTTCTATCGATCTAATCAATCAAAACTAGCTATTTATTAAATCAATAATTCTCTTACTATTACGGCAAAAGCATCTACTTGCATTTTATTTATAAAAAAACGTCACGTTGCATTTGAAAGAATATCCCTCTTTAAATAAGTCCATGTTATATTTTTTATTTGATAGGTCCTCTATCATGTAATTTTTGTCTAGGTCCCTATCTCGGGATACTCTTATATAAAATTGAAGCATAGCATTTAAGTTGAGTGTACTTAACTAACCACACTATTAATCATGTGATAACTAATTATTATTGAAATATGATAATTACTTATTAATTAATAATAATGTAATTAGTAAAGTGCATTCAATCTGAATGTTCTAGGTTTATATAAGAATCTCTCCCATCTCCTTGACCTCAATTCCCTGTTACAAAAAATTGTCAAAATTCAATTGTACCATACATGTTTGGATTCTATATGGTATATTGTGATTTGATTCAATGAAAAAGCAGCTTTAATTTCATTCAAATTATGGTTTGAGAACTCAAATTATATATGTTTTTGCCAAACATATTATTTATGGATGAAAGTCAATTTTCTTCATCCCAAATTTTATACAAATTACAATTCAAATATGCTATTAATTTTTAGATGACATTTTATCTTATGAGGATTTTCGGGATAGTTTTAGCAAAACAAGTTATGTGGTATTATAGGATATAATTAATTCAATTGGACAAATATTTAATTTCATTATTTATTGTTACTTATTAAAAAGGGGTATAAATATATTACTTACGAGTTTATAATTAACAATAAATAGTTAATTAAGTTTGATAATTCACATATAATATAAGAGGAGCCAAGCTCCAACAACTTGGACCAAGATGCATAAATCAAAACGATCTTATGTGAGTGTTAAGTCTTTAAGCGCCTAAAGCTTTGTTACCTTTAATTTTGATTGATCTAAACATTTGTGATAAACGATTTTATATAAACTATATGAAATCTACTAACAAGCATGTTAAGTGCGCAGAAAAGAATCTATCTTAGACAGATTTCATAAAGTATGTGTTTGTAGATTGTCAAGCGTCTATGTTTACTAAAACCAAGTATCTGAATGATGACTGAAGAAGCTCATATGCGTGTCAGTTGCCCGACTCAAGAAGAAACATATCAACTTAACTTCAAGCGTCTGAAAGCACCGTTTAGACTCATCACTCGAAGTCAAGTCACTATGCTCAAGTTAAAATTCAAATATGTTGATTCACGTAGGATGATAAAGCATATAAAGCATTTGCAATATCCTTTTTGCATGCAACAACAAAACTATGTACTTTATTGTGTCATATCTCACTGCTGTACAAAAGAGGAAGTTTAAGCTGCCCCAGGATAGAAAAACACATGCATTGCTCTGACCCATGCCTACACCCTGATAAAGTATGCAAAGAAGTACGTTCTTTGTACAAGGAAACTCCCCAATGACCATAAACATTAAATGGAAGTTCATAATGGATATTTGACATTAAATGGATGAAAGAACAAAGCATCCAAGGAGAATGTCTCTCAACGAATTTATTACTTGATGGTTAAATAAAGAAGACATTGAATGTACTTGCAAGAAGTTAACAACCCTGAGAATATTCATTGCAAGTTGTGCATTCAAATCTCTTAAAATTATTCATTCTTTCATTAGTGCTTCTCATTCAATCATTTGTAATTGTTAAGAGAAGTCATTTATGCGGTCATACCAACCTTTGAGTGTTACTCGATTGACTTGCAAAGTTTTAACTTAAAGCATTTGCTTCACAAACTCTCTGCTTCTGGAAGCTTGAAGAGGCTAGCATTAAAGAATACTCGTGTTTGACAATGGAGAGACTAGGTGAGAAAATAATACTCATAGGAGTATAAAAAGGCTAGGTGTGTCCGTAGTTGTGTCGGTTATAGTGGAAAACTTGGTGAAGCCAAGGACTGGACGTAGCCTATGGTTTGGGGTGAACCAGGATAAACTCTCTTGAGTGCATCTCTCTATCGCTCGACTCTTTACTTCAGCTTGGTTTATTTATTTGTGCTACTAGCTAACTGGGTTTTAATTTTTTAATCTTAAACACTTTTGTTTTAAGTTCTTGAAAATCCCCAAACGCATCCAAGCTTCTATAGTGCTTTTGAAAGCATCTCCTCCTTACTGATTGCGAAAAAGATATCTATTTTTGAAATTTTTTAAGTAAAATACAATTCAAACTCCCCTTCTCGTGTTTTAATTTGTTCGTTCTAGGGAGTTCATGTGATGTATTTGGATTGTATATGCATATTTTGAAATGAAGAAAAACAACTGGAAATGATCAATGCAACGGAGATGCAATACAAAAATGAGAAAAAAAAAATATCTCATAATTTTTTTTTTAATCATACCACACTTTTATGCCTAAATCCTATTCATTCATTATTTATTCATTGTTGTTTTTATAGAAAAAGTGATTTAATCAATAGTTATACACTAGTTATAAAAAGAAAAAATGGTCTGAAAATATCATCACAGAACAACGCAAGGAATACAGAAAAGAGAAATGTTTCTTTCACGTGAAAAACTGGTCTACACTAGAAATCTTGAACCTGAGTCATGGCCATACACCATTAGAGCAAGTGTTAGACGTCGCTCACGTGCACCACTTTTGATCACTACTGGATCAAGTAGTTCCACCAAATTTTATAATGCACTGTTCATACCATATATATTTGAATTACATTGTCTCTCACACTATTGCTCTGCTTTGTCGGCACCTTCTCAACCTTGCCCACCATCTTCAACTTGCAGCTAGGCGAGCACGACAGTTCAAGCGGTAGAGTGGTGGTGTGCGGTGGTCCGATCTAGGCGTGATGGCGACACCTTTCTGATATGTGTTGATCTCTTGCTCGCGGTGGTAGGCGGACTTGGGGAATGGTGGAGCCTCGAAATCGCAGCGATGCTGGACAACTGAGCGTCGTTTGGGTGGCTCTCCTATACGACTGTGACTGGCTCATGGAGGCACGCGACGACGTGCCTGGTCGATGGCGGATCTCGTGGATCTTCTTCTGACGTTCGTGGATCTGCACAAGATGGTGCTCGAGGGTGACGACCAACAACGTCTAGGCGGAGCTAAGCTCTGTGACTTCCTCTGTCATCTTCTCTGTCATGTCTCCTCCAAAACCATGACCTCAGCAACTCTGATTCCTATGACCAACTAGAGCTTGGGTTTGGACTTGGAGGCATGTTCCGTCATTAGCTTCAATGATCTAGACATGAAAAATAAAAGAAACCAAGAGACTATGATCGGAAAAAGTGTCAGAGGACATGGTTGCATGTGGATGGAGTGGTGGTGAAAGAGATGGACTGGTGGGGAGGGGCAAAGGAGGGAATTCAAAGAGGAATAATTTGATGTAGATAGTACATGATAGAATTTAGGGAGATTACTTAATCCAACGGTAATCAAAATTGGTGCACGGTAAATGATATGTATGACTTGCTCACGCTACAACAAGCCATTAGAACAAAGTTTAACATTTTGTATAGTAGACTAAGTTGTGTTTTTATGAGACAATTGTTTCTTTTAAGCAAAATAAATATTATTAATTGGGTATAAGGGATACCACAACCCATACATAATACAAATTATGATAAACCACCACCAAAACTAGAGAAACCAACAATCAAGCAAACTAGCTAGAGTACCAAAACCACAAAAGAGGTGGACACATATCATGCTACCCTGTAACTAAGTCCACTGGCAACTATTATATGACAAGTTCCAAGAAAACAAATCTAGCCTCCTGCATCAGCAACCAGATAAACAATAAGAGGGATCCACCATTAAACCAGTAAGGTTTGGGCTAAGAAGCACCACCCAAATTGGTGCACCACCTACTATACCACCTATGTGGCAAGTTTTGGGCCAATGAAATTGTCACATGGATTGGTCAAAATTTCAAATCCAAAAATTCAAATGGCCACATGTTCAAAGGATTGGTGGAGCTCTTGACATGTGGGTGGTGTAATGGGTGGTGCACCATGTGGGTGGTGCAACATAGCCTTAACCAACTAGTAAACCACATGAAACGAGACTTGTGAACCATAAATGAAGGGAGCACAAAATGAAGGGAGAAAAGTAAACCAATATAAAATAAGCATATCATAACAATAGCTTTGAGGACAGCAGTAACGAGACTTGTTGAACCATCTGCACCACCAAAACACACTACAGTAAAATCTATTTTTAGTGGCAATTATTTAGTGACCATAAAGCAATTACCACTAATTCTTTCTTTAAACCTAAAATTTGGTGACTAATAAATATTAACCATTAATAAGCTATCTTATACCAACTAATCCCACTTTCATCAATATTAGCCCGACTCATGTTCATGCAACTCGTTTTATCGTCTGAACGCACTCTGAACATTCTCCAAACATTCTCCAGCTTGACTTTGAACATTCTCTCAATCTCACTCTCTAAATCTTCCCTTTTCTGAACCCTAGAATCACATTCTGTTTCTCTCTCGCACTTCCAGAATCCCTCCAACCTCCATCTTCGCTCCCTCTGAATCTTGAATGAAGAAGAACCTTGATTTGCTCAGAAATCGCATTTTAGGTTAGTTTTCTTAGTCACTCACTATCTCCATCAATATATATCCATGTTTCTATCAGTGTTTTGTTGTTGTCTGATGATTGAATTGAGTAGGAGTTTGAATCATAGAGTTAGTTCTAGTGAAAGGCTGATTGTTACATTTTTGTCATTTTTTTCTAAAAAATGTTTAGGATCTAATTTTTTGGTTTACTCTGATTTTTCTAAAAGTCTTGAATCATTCACAATGATGTGAGCAACACAGAATTGTCTTCGCCAGAGGTTGGTGGCGGTAGAGACACTACAATCATCACTATGACCGTGAATGTGATAAAATTGAATTCAATAATGGGTTTAGATTTGGCATTGGTTAGTTATTGTGTCCTGTAGTCCTTACTCACTCTGAGGCATTTATTAAGCAAATATGCATATCAACTCTGCTGAGATTTCACAGGTTTCTAAGGCATTGGCGATGAAGGGTGCTTCCAAAATTGATATAAAGAAGAAACAAAATGGAACTGACCTATTTGGAGCTCTGTTGTTTTTTATTGGGATGAAAAACTTTGGTTTTTTTATTATTATCAAATATAGTTTCTCTGGTTCAGAGTCAACTGGTGAATGACTTGAACTCATTATAGTTTTATTAACGAGTTTATTGGATCAATGTTGCTTTATATTGCATATCATTATAGTTTTACTCTTCTTTTATCAAAATCATGGAAAAAGGAATAAAGATATAGAGATGAGCTTCCTAATTTTGGAACCAAGTATCATGGTGGTCAAAAAAAATATATATATATATATATATATATATATATATATATATATATATATATATTATTCATCTTTTATTGTTGCATTTACTTATTACAATTCCCTACTTGAAGCATATTTCCTTAAATCTCATTTAATTAGACTATTGATTCCATGTATGGAGCCCACAGACTTCATTCATATTCGTTACAAATTTTTTCTTACTTGCAGAGATTCGTTTTTGCCTTGTTGAAAAGGGGTAGTGCCCCTTTGAAGATTACCAAGGAAACACAAGTAAAGAAGAGGTCCCAAGAACCTTATGGGTAGGTATTGTTACAACACCATCCAGGACTTCAGAAATTTTTGGTGGTCATACTTTTTGAGGTCCCTAGAGCCTATTAAACCCACATTATCCCATGTGTCATCGCATGATGTTTTTTAATTTGCAAAAGGAGTAGGATGTATCTACTATCTTTGCTTGTTGAGTTTTATAGAGAGGAAGGTATTGGTCTTGCATTACTTTTTAGAATGAATTTGGAATTTCAGAGTAGATCCTCTTTAGGTACTTCATAACTAGCTTAGACAAGAAATGGTCTTATAATACTAGGGAATTTGAAAATCAGGGCACATTGTTAAGCTTTTGAGTGGTTTTTTAAAAATTTAGAGAGATAGAAAGACTTTTGTCAATTTATAGATTTTCTCTCATTCTTCAGCACTTGTGTGTTTGTTGTAGTTATGCCATGTTTATTTATATTGTAATAGTAATTTCATTCAGGTACATCCTTGTTATGCACTTAGTTTGATTGG
This sequence comes from Echinosophora koreensis, assembly GCA_035048595.1. Taxonomy (NCBI): domain Eukaryota; kingdom Viridiplantae; phylum Streptophyta; class Magnoliopsida; order Fabales; family Fabaceae; genus Echinosophora; species Echinosophora koreensis. The sequence continues at coordinate 652,698 of JAPCYP010000069.1, forward strand.
GTGTGCAGTCATGTTTGGTCTTCATTTGTACGGGACCAACCTACCACTTCTTTAGTCTTTGACAAGAATCTATTCAAGTGATGAATAAGTTTATCTCCCTTGTTTCTCCTGTATTTGCATTAAGAACTCATGGTTTTTCTGCATGTGGTTTTTAACTAGGAATAAAGATTTGATTCCAGAAAGATGCACTATAACCTGTGGCAAAAAAATCATACCATGTCTTTTGCTAGCTTATCTCTGGGTAAGTAAGCATCTTGCTCCCCAACTTTTCAAGGATTTTCTATTTGATTTTAATGAAACAATAGATCTCTGCAAAATATTTGTTATAAGACTTTTATATTGTGACATTTATATTGATTTTGGTTTATCTCCTTGAGTCTTGACAATCCTCAAGTTGCCTGATACATTTGCTGTTATGCTTCTTCCCCTTTCTAAGTTAGTGGTTGTTATGCTATTGATGCAAGTTTTGGTGGCTGCCTTCTCTAGTTTACAATTACACGGATGAAAGTTGTAAAAATGGGTAGAGGACTCTTTAAAATGTGAGCATGGAGCCAAGGTGCACCATGGTAACATTCAAGCATCAAAGGTAACCTATTACATATTACCAACCATTACATGCTAATATTCTTTAATATTCATGTTTAGAATTTGGTGTTCTGGTTTCTCTGAATCAATTACTGCCCCTATGTTATGTTCTTTTAGCCTTTTAATTGCTGCATGTTATGATCAATATCTCTACTGCTCCCTTATTTTAATTGCTTGTATAGGCGGTTACAACTCTACATTGGACTTACAATATCTTATTGCTACAGTAATAGTAACAAAATTTACAGTCCAATCCAGGATCTCATCCGTTTGATGAGGTACCTTTTTTTACTTGATATCTTCTGGAGTAGGCTTTTTCAGTTGGTGATTAATAGGATGTATTGTTAAAATTAATATATTAATGGTAAATGGTTTCATTAATCTTTTTATCTGAATTAGGAGTGAAGTCTATCGGGAGCATATTCTTTGGAGGTGTTAGACAACCCCTCTGATGACTTGTGTAGGTTGCTCTGTGCAGATGTTGCATGGGTTCTCTTCTTAGGGCTGGTTAGCTTTTGTTTCTTATCCAAGTGTACCAATAAAAATACTACACTTTTACTTCATTTTTTTTAATTTTTTCTATTCTTTTTCTATTAAGATAGACATCTCTCTTAGGTGATGATGATGTTATTAGAGTAATGTTATTTAACAATGTAATCTCACCTTATTTAACTTTATTTTAATGCACATTCATGTTCAAATTGCTTGATTTATATACTTAGCACTTTTTCACTTAAGTGTTTTATGAGCAAATATTATTGTCGTTAAAACTTTTGTTAATTAAATCATGCCTGCGTTAAGTGGCAAATAATCTTAATATTTGGTGGCAATAGCAATTGTTGGGAAAAGCCAGGTAGAACTTTTTGCGGCAATAAAAAAGCTAGTAAATGAGCATAGAAGACAATTTTAAAATCATATTTAGTGGCTATTAAAATTGTCGCTAAAGGTCATGATAATTGCCACTATAACTTTTGTCTAAGAGCGACAATTATTTGGGACTTTACTAGTATTCCCTACAATTGTCGGGAAAGCTTTTAGCGACACTGGATATGCCAGCTAATTAATAATTGCTGGTAAAGGTTTTGGCGGCCATTATTATTGTCACTAAAAGCCATAATAATTGCCATTAAAAGTGCATTTTGTTGTAGTGACACTCCTTCCAAGTTCCACCGTCCAGCAACCAAAACAGTATCGGGATACCAACATGTGGTTGGTCCAAATGGTAAAGGATTTGAGCACCTTAAATAAGTGATTAGGGGTTCGAATTCTGGCTCTTGTGTATGAAGATAACCTGGTTGGGAGGGGAGAACTCACATTATGTGCCCAACAAGTTCCTCGACGGAGATTAGTCACTACTAACGATGGTGGATACTTCGTACCTATATCATGGTTACTATTAAAAAAGAAAAAAAAAAGAGCATCGGGATATATATTGGCGGATTTACACCACACCAGTAATTGCCATAAAAAAGATGATAAATTTATCATTTTTGTTCCTTTAACCAATGCATACCAATTACCAAGTAGCAAGACCATTTTACAAACACGTTACTTAAATTACATAAACATGGTAAATATGACATGATACATGAGAGTCCCCGACGGTAGATATAAAAAAGAGTCGAAAAAAAAAAATTATTATTTTTTGGAAAGCACTTCCAACATGAAAATACTTCCAACATGAAAATACCCATTATTGCTTATGAGTTCCAAAAGTGCTTCCAGCCTTTATCACCGCCGAACATGCACTAAACATTTTGAGTTTCCAAGCTGGCTTGACATTTCTTTGCAACTTCAAACAAAGCAGTGTAAGAAGAACCACCCTTGGAAACAACATTCACAGCACTATGTTTCAACTCTTTCATTCTTTCCCTAATGGGGTTAGGTTCTCCTTCTCCATCCACCACCTCCATCACCTCCCTCACCATATTCGCTATCTCCTCTCTATCCACCACCTTCTTCGCCGGCAACACTTTCGGCCTCACCGCCACCCCAAGCTCCTCCACCAACAACGTCGCATTCATACTCTGCTCCGCATAAAGAGGCCAAGCAATCATAGGCACACCATTCACAATGCTCTCAACAGTTGAACTCCAACCACAATGCGACAAAAACCCGCCAACACTTGGGTGGCTCAAAATAGCTACTTGAGGAGCCCATTGTGAAACAAGCATACACTTGTTTTGGTTCCTTTGTAAGAACCCTTTTGGCAAATAACCCAAAGGGTCGTTTGACTCAACTTCACCACCTTGAAAAAACGCTTTATCGGTTGATGCCAAAGAAGGTAAACGCACCACCCAAACAAACCTATACCCACTTTGTTCCAAACCCCAAGCAACTTCAATTATTTGTTCATACAACAGTGTCCCACCGCTTCCAAAAGACACATAAATCACTGACTCGTTTGGTTGTTTGTCGAGCCACTCAACCACCGACTCGGTCAACGAACTCGTTGCTGGCTCAGTTTGTCTCGCAAGTGGACCGATTCCATAAACCGGAACTTTGAGAATCCGGTTCCTCAGTGCTTGAAGCTCTCTGTGTTGAAGATGCTCCCAAGTGTTAACCAAAAACGCATCCCCTTTTATGATCTTGTTCACAAGACCCAAGTAAGCTTCATATTGCACGTTGTTTCGGTCTTGCATAGCGTCTAACACATCTTCCGGGTGAACCGGTTTGCAACCCGGGATTTTGAGCGGTTCGGTCCGGTCCACGTATTGTCCTTGGACTTGTTTGTCCAACGTTGGAGAATACGCGACCAAAGATAAGAACCAAGCGTGTGAAGCCACGTAGACAAATTTTGGAACTTTGAGTTCTTCCGCTATGGACAAAGCATCACCAGAGAAAAGGTCGAAGATTATGATGGAGGGGTGTGGGGTGAGGTTACAAAGCGCTGAGCGGAGAGAAGGTTTTGTTTCTTGCATCATCATGCTGAGGAGTTTGAGTGCTGGAACGTCGACGTTTGGGTCAATAAGGGGAGTGATGTCAGCACCGGGGATTTCGATGATGTCTATGAGGTTTGTGTTTAAAGCTGAATTCACAACGTGGGTTTGTGCTTCTGAGTGTTGGCAAGTGATGGCTAGGACAGTGGCTTTGAAGTTATGTTGGATTACGAAGCGTTTGGCTAGTTCAATAACTGGGATTAGATGGCCAAGGCCAGGGCTAGAAAGAAGAGCTACATGTGGCTTTTGAATCTCCATTATTGGCTCAAACATAAGCTGGTAGGATGAAATTGAAAATTGAAAAGCAAGGAGTTATATAGCTAGTGATGACCACAATGATTTCAGTTTTTGGGTCCTAAATTATTTGGGCTTTACACCATTTAAAAAATACTGACACTTGTGTGGTTTGTATATGTTAACAATCCTAGGGTAGTGTGCTATGACCTAGATTTGGACAACAACGTTTAGTCGTTTTGCGAATTAGTCAACTTTAAAGAAAATATAGTGATGGTGGAGAAACAAATTATTCAACACTTGATAATATTGTTAGTAAGAGTGGACTTGGATTAGCTGTAAATATCAAATTATTCTAATAATTAATTATAATTATTATATGAAAAATACTAACAAGTGCCCTTATAACATTGGTTAAGAAATCAAAAGAGATAAGTTTGTATGAGAAAGTGATGTATTTATTATATTGAAAAGTGTTAAGCTTGTATTCTCAATACAAACTTTTCTTTTATTGATTCATTAACCAATGTCCTTAAGCCACTTGTTAATAAGACCATTATTATATTATAATCGATTATTTTAACAATTCATTGTGATTATTTGCATTATGATCGATTACAATGAAACTGTTTTATTTTTTAATATATTTAGTAAAAGGTGATTTTAGAATAATTAGTTTAAAAATAATCAACCAATGTTTTTAAATAATTAAGTTTCAAACTTCTCTAAAAACTGTTTCTTTTACACATGAAAATCATATTTTGTATTTTCATCATGCTTCTCAAACAAATTAGATTAAATTTGATATAACTTTTTTTCCATGAAAAATATTTGTTACCAAACATATTAATTATTAAAGGATTTACAAAACAAAAAAGTTTAGGGAAGAGGTTCAATATATGTGGCCATTATTAATATCCCTTATAAAAGGATTGTGAAAATTTCAAATCATTTATTTATACTCCTTACTAATTAATCATGATTTAATTTTTGTTTTTGTAAACTTGTGAATAGTTAATAAAAAGAGTATATATATATATATATATATCAAGTTCAAGTCGGACCCGACTTTCTATGCATGAGTATAACTAATTTGGTCGAACTTCACCCTTGCATAGAAAGTTCAAGTCTGACCTGAACTTGACACGCAAAGACTCGATTTTCTTTTTGGTTCGTGTAACGGGTTTGCTTTTAGCAAACTTGTGAACTCTGCCCGATTCGTTACTTTAAAAAAAAAAAAATGCAATGCTTTTACCGTGTCTCTGTGTGTGACTTTAACTTCCATTCGACCCACTCACTTTCGTCCCATTAGTCATGTCTTCCTCATACCAGACTCCCAGCTCCGCTGACCACCACTTGTCGTCTTGTCCCAGTCCGACAACCCCAGTTCTAGTCTGCTCCAGATCTATTACTCCCTTAGGCTCAAAGTCAGATCTACATCTCAATGATCTCATCTCTCTCGTCCATCTTCCTCATATACGTCCTCCCCACTGCGTAGGCGTGCCACCTCTATCTTCTCCACACCCTAATGTTGTTCAATCTCTTCTTCTTTGCATTGTGTTGATTTTCTCTCTTCAATTCTATTTGAGAACAATTTTGCTGAAATTTTGGGTTGGAACAAGCAACCAATTGCCCTACTTGAACCAACCCATTTTCGATCAACCAGTTTGATTTGGATGCGTCAGAAAAACATGTGAACACGATTCAAACTGACTCGTGAAATATTGATTAATCCGAGTGACAGGTTTAGTAAAATCTGGTTCAACCCGACTCATATACACCCCTAATAAAGTTAAAATGGGGCCATTAGACGGGTGGACTATGCCATGGGAACATGGGTTTTTGTTAAAAGAAACATTGTGTCTTTGGAATTGCATAGCCTAGTATTTCATGAAAGAATTGTGTTATTTCGTACGTACGTGTGGAGACAAAAAAACTGAAATCACGATGGAGAAAGAAAGTGTGAGAGAGGAATGAGTAAAGGACGCAAATCCACTGTCTCCAAGTCCCTGTGCCAAACCCTGTCACACCAGTAAGAATGTGCCACGTCAATTAATGAAAAATATATTTGGTGCGCCATATCGCACCAGATAACATTGTGTCAAAGGCTGATCAGTCTTCTTTTGCTCTCCACCTGCAAAATTTTAAATTAAAAAAGAAATTCAATTTGGGCACCAGAAACCCATCTCCCCCATTCGTGCTTCTCTCTTTCTCTAGCCTCCACTCATTCCTCCTCCATAACGACCAACCACAGTAACCACCACTACCACCAAAAGCCTCCACCGTGACCTCGCCACTGCACCATAGAAAGTTTTTCTTCTTGCGTTTCAACTCATCCTTTGTTTCATTGACCCTGGTACGCTTTGGCATTTTGACGCTGAAATGAACAAAGAATTCTCTCACAAAATGAAAATAGGGGATAATCATTAATCAGGAAGCTGATCAAAGATACTAAAAGGTTGGGATGGCAATAGGTAGGGTTTTGGATAGCGTACTATAGTCCTGTCCACATACCCGTGTTTGAAAAAATTATCCGTACCCTTATGGGTAGCAGCTTTAGTACTCTTACCCGTACCTTCTGAGTATATGAGTACCCGTACCCGCCTCGGTTACCCGCACTTTAACAATGAAAAAGTAATAAATAACAAAAGAAAGTTATAACAATTAAAAAACGATTCAAAGGTTTTTAAAATCTACTAATAAATATTACAAATCAAAATATTTAAATAAATAAAAACATCCAAAAAGGAATTATAGATACAACTAGGTTTAGAAAGTTAAGAATCTTTAGATTAATTTTGGTTTTAAATTTTGTATTATAATTAAAATTATATATATTAGTGATATCACTCCCTCTTTTTATTATTATTATTATTATTATTATTATTATTATTATTATTATTATTATTACGGTACTCTTTAAGTAATTAAGAAAATCAAGTTTTCATTAGAAAATCAAGCATTTCACTTTTTCAAATATTAAATACACCAATTGCCTATGTAATCTTTTTTTTCTTGATTCCTTAACGAGTGTCCTTAGAACACTTGTTATGATACTCGTTAGCATTTTCCTAATTATTATTACTCTGAATAGATACTCCATCCGGCCCATATTATAAGCAAAAATTAAATTGAACATACATATTAAGGTGGTTAGTTAATCTCATTTAAAAAAGTCATTGAGAATAAAAAATTAAGTTTGTTACCTACATTATGCTTCCTCTTATTTATTAAGCTTATGTTGTTGAGAATAAAAGGAGTCATTGAAAAACAAAATTTGTATTAAATGAAAGGTATTTTAAAAATAACTTCATTAAATATGATGAAAGTAGTTGAAATTTGCTTATATTTTAAATTAAAAAATCTGAAATTTTTTGCTTATATCGTGGATAAGAGGGAATACGTGCCATTTGGAAGCTATCCTTTGGGAAACCTAGCGGTTACCTTATCGTCCTTGGAAAGAAAGTGGTGATTGGGCATGTCTAACCTTCTGGTTTCGAGGAGGTGCGTCCGCTGAGGTGGTGATTGGTGAAGGAGCTCTGTCACTCTCCCCACGTGGAACTCACAGAACTTGTCCAGCTTTTATATTTTTTATTTATTGCTTCTGGTTTCTTAGCTTCGTTATTACAAAAAATACGAAATGCCTACTTTTATTGTTCAGCTTCATCATCTATTTTTATTATTCGAAATTGTACTTTTTTGTTCAGTTTCATGTACCATTATTTTATTACAATTTTGTAGTATTAGTAATTTAATTTCTTTTGCAGCCAACAACTGAGTTCTAATTACACTTATCTTTGATTGAAAGTTATAAGTGATACGGAAAATATAAGGGTAAACATATAAAATTATTCATAAAAAATATTATTTATCAAAATACACATTTTGTCTTTTAAATGAGTTTAATTTATATGCACTGTCAATGTAAATTTTTTTTTACACTGATAATCAATCAGAAATCATGGAATTGATGACTTTTAAGGTGGTTAGGATAAAAATCAATCATTTATAATGGTATATCAATTTCTGATTGGTTGACGGTGTAAAAAAAAAAACTTTACACTGTCACTGTATATCAATTAAATCCTTTTAAAATTGCATATACTTTTTTTTTAATTATTAGGAAGTGGACAACTCCCAAACAGACTTCTCTTCTTTTCAATTTTTTAATTCTAAAATTTATTAATAAAAAATTAAGGTGTGAGACCCGAGCCAATGACTCGATGAACCCGAAAATCCGAACCAAATCAATTAAAATGGATTTTTTTTTTTTTTATGTTCTAGTCCAAACCAAACCAAACCCGATGGTGATTGGTTCGATTATCGGTATCAATGATTTTTGAATTGAACCAAACTGAACCGAATCAATTACTATATTTATATGTTTATTATATTTTAATATTTATATATTTAATATTTTAATATTTATCATTTTTTATTTCATATATATTTAAAAATTTAAAATTTATTTTTTATATATATTTTTAAATTTAGTAATTTTTGAATCCAAATCGAGGTAGCATCTAGAATGATGGAGCAATTAAGTCCTTCACTCATAAAGGAACAGTTATGACCTGATATAACAGGTAAATTAATTAATTTTTGTAAAAAAATTATTTCAAAATTTCATTTTGACCCTTCTTCGTCAACACCACTCAGCAGCCACCACCACCCTGATACCCTACCCACTACCACCACACAGCAAACCCTCTTTCCCCTTCTTCCCTTCCAACAACACCCTTAAATGCTTCCCCTTTGCTTAAACGTGTGCTTTAGAGCAAACCAGAAAATGGAGAGGGCCGCATCAAAGAAGGGGAACTTTGGAAGATCAAACCACAAACCCTCAGAGGCGTCACCGGATTACCGTCGTTGCCGCCGTTCACACACTCCGGCGAGTTCGCCGAAAAACTCGCCGCCGGCGACCTGCAAGGGTCAGAATCGCAGCGGCGAAGAACGGGGTCAGAATCACGCGGTTTGCATATGGTGGCGGCGGCGGCGGAGAAAAAGGGAAGTGAACGGGGGCGTGGATGGAATAATAAGAAGATGTTGAGAGGAAATGAAATGAATGGGGCATTGCATAATGCATTTGACAAAATGATGTATTTACCAAATTGAACTCAGCAACACTTTGGTTTTGAGAATTCCATGTCTTTCTGTTTGTGGTAAGGAGGGATTTGTTTTGCTGTTGGAGGAGGTGTTGGAGTTGCAGTATATGCAATATGGGATTGCATTAAGCTTTTTGCTTTGCTCTTTTTGATGATTGGTGTTTGAGTGTGAACGTTGTGTTGTTCATCACTTTCGGTGCTACCATCCATTATCTAAGGACTGGATGGTCCGCTCAGACTGCCCATCAGTCTGTGGGTGGTAAGCTGAACTAAGCCTAAGCTTTGTCCCTAAAGCCTCTTGCAAACTATTCCAAAACCTAGAGGTAAACCACGGGTCTCTATCTGAAACTATGCTAGAGGGTACACTATGAAGCCTAACTATCTCTTTGATGTACAGCTTAACCAACTTCTCCAATGGATACTCCATATTCATTGGAATGAAATGGGCAGAGTTAGTCAGTCTATCCACAACAACCCATATAGTCTCAAAACAGCCTGGAGTCCTAGGGAGTCCAGATACAAAATCCATGGAGATGCTATACCATTTCCATTCTGGGATACTCAAAGGTTGCAACTTACCCGAAGGTCTTTGATGCTCTATCTTAGCCTTCTGACAAACTAGGCACACATACACAAACTTAGCTATATCCTTTTTCATCCTAGGCCACCAAAACATCCTCTTAAGGTCTTGATACATCTTAGTAGCACCTGGGTGCACACTCAATCCACTCCTATGTCCTTCTTCAAGGATCAACTTCCTAAGCTCAGGACCATCAGGTATGCATACTCTATCCTTAAACCTCAAGATGCCATCACTTCCATCCTTAAAACTTAGGTCTCTACCCTGAGCGAGCAACTCTCCCTGGTCTAAGAGATACTTATCTAACTTCTGACCCTCTATAATCTGATCCATCAGACTGTTGGTAACCTTCAAGGTACCAAGCCTAATACTCTTAGGGGTAAACTCACAAGCTAGACTAAGGTCTCTAAATTCCTCAATCAGATCCATCTCCCTAACCATCAAAGCGGGGATGTGTAAGGTTTTCCTACTCAAGGCATCGGCCACCACATTGGCCTTTCCTGGGTGATAGGTTAACTCAAAGTCATAGTCCTTTAAAAACTCCATCAACCTACGCTGCCTCATATTCAGTTCCTTCTGATCAAGGAGATACTTCAGACTCTTATGCTCACTAAAAACCTCAAACCTCGCCCCATACAGGTAATGCCTCCAAATCTTTAAGGCAAATACCACAGCTCCTAACTCTAGGTCATGGGTAGGGTAGTTCTTCTCATGGGTTTTCAACTGCCTAGAAGCATAAGCAACTACCTTACCATTCTGCATCAATACACCACCTAACCCTTGCTTAGAAGCATCGCAGTAAACTACGAAGGGTTCACTAGGATCTGACAAAACTAATACTGGTGCTGATGTCAACCTATTCTTAAGGGTTTGGAAACTCTCTTCACACTTAGAGTCCCACACAAACAACTGTCCCTTTTTCGTGAGATGGGTTAAGGATAAAGCTATCTTAGAGAAACCTTCTATAAACCACCTATAGTGGCCGGCTAACCCCAAGAAAATCCTAATCTCGGTTACAGACTTTGGCGCTTCCCACTAGAGCACTGTCTCTACTTTAGCTGGGTCCACTGCTATGCCACCCTTAGAGATGACATGTCATAAGAAGCTCACTTCCTCTAACCAGAACTCACACTTAGACAACTTAGCGTGCAACTGCTTTTCCTTAAGGGTCTGCAAGACAACCCTCAGGTGTTCCTCATGTTCCTCCATACTCTTGGATTACACTAAGATGTCATCTATAAACACCACCACAAACTTATCCAAGTAAGGGTGAAAGGTCTTGTTCATGTAGTCCATGAAGACCGCAGGGGCATTGGTCACACCAAAGGGCATAACCAAGTACTCATAGTGACCATATCGCGTCCTAAACGCTGTCTTCGGGATGTCCTCAGACTTAACCCGAATCTGATGGTACTCTGACCTCAAATCTATCTTTGAAAAGACGCAAGCGCCCATCAACTGGTCCATAAGATCATCAATCCTAGGTAGGGGATACCGATTCTTTATGGTCACCTTGTTGAGTTGTCGAAGGTCGGCACAGAACCTCATACTACCATCCTTCTTCTTCACCAACAACACAGGCGCTCCCCACGGAGACATACTCGGCCTAATGAATTGCTTCTTCATCAGGTCCTCCAACTGTTCCTTCAACTTAGCTAGCTCTAGAGGAGACATTCTATAAGGTGCTATGGAGATTGGCCCGATGCCAGGCACTAAGTCTATGGTAAACTCAACATCTCTCTCTGGGGGTAAGTTATAAACATCCCCCGGGAACACTTCAGGAAATTCCCGCACAACAGGCACGCTGGCGACATCAGGATGGCTGCTCTCTACATCCAGGGAAGCTAACATCATGTATACTTGGGCTTCGTCTCTCATTGAAGCTTGAACTTGGCTGGCAGAGAGAAGGTCCGGATTCTTAAACTCCCTTGGAGTTCCAAAAATAAGGGTCTTATCAAAACAATTCAGAAGGACATGGTTGGAAGATAACCAGTCCATACCAAGAATAACATCGAGCTGTTTTTAAAAGGTAAGCGCACAACATCAACTGCTGAGTTTTTATTATCAAAAGATAATATAACCGCCTTCCTAAGCACAAGAAGCACTCGCAGGCTTCTTGGATCGTTCAAGACAAACCACCAAATGCAGTAAGTCGAGCCAACATGGAACTATAGGTACTTAGTACCACGTAATATTGTCTATATAAATATAGACAATTCAGACAAGAGCACACAACAGACTCACAACACGTCTGGACAGGGCCGAATTGCTCTGATACCACTAAATGTGACACTCTTCTACCCCGCATGTTATAAAGCATTTAATATAAAACAAATTAAATAGAAAACATGCATTTTACTGAATAAAATAAAATAATTGTCCATGGGTAGAAAAGTCCCACATGAACCAGTTCACAATCGCGGAAAATTATACCAAGTTTAATCATTGAAACAAAACAAGGAAAATAAATATATCCCAACCCCGATGTCACATACAGAGTTGGTATAACCATTCTGGAATAAAATCCATGGAATACAACTGAAAACTAATAAACTGACTAAACATAAACTAGCCCTAACTATGAGTGGCGGCTCCTTAGAGTCACTCCTCTCCGGGCTGCTCGTCATCCTCTGCAAGGTGCCAATCAGGCCAAACACAAACAAACAAACAGATATAGGGAGTAAGCATCAGGTAAACATAATAGCAGGCAAGTAGGAAGTAAAGTAAACACAAACAGGTATGGCACCAACATACACCAACAATATCAACATTCAACATGTTATGTAGTGCAATGCAATCCTACTCCACTAAACCAACAATGTATGTGGATACACTAAACTCAGGATGAACGACTTTGGAGTTAAATATCCACATTAAAAATCTACTCAACGCTGGAGAATCTGCTCCTTGGATAGCCAACGCATCAAACCAACGAATGCCTTATCATGGGGGCGCTAGGAGAATCCACTCCAACCGTGGATGGCCAGATCGTCGTACTCTAGGACGACCTCCCCTATGTCGAACATACCTAAACAACATCTCCGATGCAATGCATATGCAACATAACAACGGCAACACCACCTCCATAACTCCAACGGAATCGACCGAAGATAATAGCGGAATCAACCGCAACAACTTGCCTCGCGGAATCTACCTGAGGACTTAAGCGGAATCAACCGCAGTACTTGGGGCAAACTCTCGGCCACCAAGGTACAACAACAACACCTTAGACCCAAACCGCAGGGTCAAGGCTTCCTTGGCCAAATAGCACCAAGGCACAGCTCATCAGCTTGCGGTACCCAATGGGCACCGACTTATCAAACTCAACACCTCACCATCTCATCATTTTAATCATCTTTAGTGAACATTAGCCAAGTTGTCTAATCTTTATCATTAATCAACTCATCCTTATTGGGGAATGGGGTTTGAAACCCCTTAAATTCCTTTAATTCTGTTCTATCCATTAGGGTTGAGCACGGTCGTACTTAACCCCTAGCACGGTCGTGCTTAAACACGTGAGGGGCGTGCTTCCCTTTAAGTGAAGCATGGTCGTGCTTCTTATTGAGCACGGTCGTGCTCAGCAGCACGGTCGTGCTCAGCAGCACGGTCGTGCTCTTTGTCCTGTACAGCGGTCCTAAACAGCACGACCATCTTCCCCGAATGCTCATCGCGCGACAGTGCTGTTCTGGGCAGGAACAGAGACTGAAACTTAACCAAATTCAAGTATTTAATCAGTTTATCATCCTAAATCAATTATCAACATGTTTTAAGGATTAAACACATCAACATTCTCAGCATCAATCCAACATTGGTATCAACCCAATAATATCATCATGTTCATAGTCATCACAACAACATAAACATAAACAAATACCATGAACATAGGCATATAAGTAACATGTTAACCATCACAGACATACTATCGTAATAATTAACAAATCAATCATACAAAACAATTATTCATACAAACAAGCCGGGGTTATGGGAACCCCTTTACTTTACTCTACCCCGAGCCTATGAGTACACTACCCTTCTCCCCATACCTGGATTGAAGGTAGCTCCCTAACAGCATCCTAAACAGCAGCCGGTCCCCCCCTTAAAGCAGTTTTCACTCAGACAAGCCTTAAACAATGGAAACACAACATTATTAGTTTCCCAATCACAAAAACTAAAAGGAAACCAATAGGGAAGAGGGAACCATTACCTATAGACTGCCACAGACCAACCAGCGTCCCAACCGGTTTCCAAAACTCCACTATAGCACTGGGAGAAGAGGAAATAAGGAAAAGATGAGTTCTGGCCGTAACAAGGTAGCAGCAGTCGTCACAAATAGGGTTATGACGTTAACCCTCGATTCTGCTCACGTATATAAAACTCGGACCTAAGCAAGGTCGTGCTCCCCATTGAGCACGGTCGTTCTCGACTTAGCGTCACGAGACGCGGTCAGCACATTGAGCATGGGCGTGCTCACTGTTGAGCACGGTTGTGCTCAACTTAAAATCAGAAACACGCTCCAGTCTTTAAGCACGGGCGTGCTGGTTAATGAGCACGGGCATGCTCATGTACCACAAAGGGACTTTTAGCCAAAAATCCCACTAAGCCCTCAACTAACTTAATAAAACCAGCTTAATAAAATTAATTCCGAAAAACGGGGTGTTACAACTTTCAGTTTCTAATAATGTGAGAGAAGAGTGAAAAATGGATAGCAAACTAAACTTTTGCTAGATGTGTGGACACTATTAGAAAAAAGGTTTTTAGCGACTGGTTCAATTCTGTCACTATTAGAGACCGAAATTGCGACCAAATTAATTTTCCCAAAAATTGATCACATGCTTTAACTCATCGGCCCAATTAGCAACCGAACCTGTCCGCCGCAAAAAATTTGGTCGCTGATTTAGTCACTAAATGGAAAGTTTTGAAAGTTAACCATTTGACTTAGTTTGCGACCAATTTAGCGACGGAAATTTTGTTAAAATATAAATCCGATCGCTAAACCAAAGTTTAATGAATTGAGACCGATTTAATAATGAAATTATTCGGTCGCTAAATCAAAATCCCTAAATCGCTGGTGTGGCCCCTTCCCCCCTCACTTTTCCTTCTTCCCTCTTCTTCCTACCTTTTCCTCCTCTACAACTCCCTTCTCTGCCTCTCTTCCCTCACTGTATCACCGTCTCCGAACACCACCCCACCGGAGCCACCTTCATCCTCAAACCCCTTCTCTTCTCCCTTTTTGCCTCTAACCCCTCTCTTTTCTCCCTCTCCACCTCTGAACCCCCTCTGTTCGCGAACCACCTCCACTAACAACACCGTTCACGAACCACGATGCAGCCACCACCGATTTCATCTTCACTTGGTAAGAAACCGAAGCACATCCCTATCATTATTATGATTTATGTAAGGTTTCAAGCTAGGGTTTTGATGAGTGCTTGATTTTATTTGCAGCATGTTTGCTTGATTTATGTTAGGTTTTACTTCCTTCTACTCCACATTTTAATCTTGTCAAGCTAGGGTTCAGCTTGGGCATTATCTGAAATTTCTGTTAGGGCTTTGTTTATATGATTATGTTTAATTGATTAATGGAGCTTGTTGTACAAATGTAAATTATATTTTATTGTCAATAATATGCTCAACACTTGCTTCATGTAAATTCTATCCAGTGTTATCATATTTTTGTTGTTAGATTTTTAATAGGAACTGAAGCTATGAATCTGCACAATGGCCTTCTTTGATTAAGTTAAGGATTTATTTGCTTAGGTAGAACTCAGTTGTGCTTACTTGATTCTATGCTCATACATTATATCATTTTCCTTTGAGTTTTGTTTGCACTCTAGCTTATCCACATTGCACATTTACTGATTTTTCCAATACATAGTTGCTACAATGGTTCATTTGAAATTCTAGTTAACAACTTGACTAAAATGGTTCAATTGATTGCACATGAGAAAAAAGTTTTATGAATGGTATAAAAGGTCAGTAATAAATTATTTTGGATAGTTTTAAATTGCTTAGACAACTTAAGAATATAAATTGGCTAGTCTAAAAGTGCTTGGACAGTATTTAGACAACTTGACTATAGTGATTGTGAAACGAAGATAAAGCAACTGATTCCCTGATCTTGTTTTTATTAGGAACCTTTTTGTCCTTGTGCCCCTCTCTCGATTACGACTCTATTACTGGTAAGCATCTCCACTGTGGCTCCACTGTATTTCTGATTTTTAGTTGAATAACATGACTACTTCTGGTTGAATAACATGAAAGGTTGTTGTGTATATATGTAATGTCTTATGTGAATCAATTTGTTGTATGTTAGTGAAGAGCGTAGCTCAATAGGGTGTGATATTGTCTGAAATGCATGACTGAGTTCAATGTTGATAATTTACCCACCTTGCATGTGTTTGCCAATTTGATTTGATTTGTAGTTTGTATGTAGAGATCAGAGTTCATTAAGGCACTTGCTTACAAGTCTTAACACATTATGAAATTGGATCGACAGTCCAATCATTTATTTCTTTACACTTTTTCTAATGGAGCCTTTTGCTTGGCTTCCAAGAAATCAAATTATTCTGAGTCCATTAAGTCTTATGATGTATGGATATTGAATTATCCACACTTTATGCAAATGGTCTTGCTTCACCATAAGTTATAAATCATTAAGTTCATATTTTCACTAAGTCATTTATGACTTAGGTTTTGCACTTTACTGTAAATACTAATCTTTGAAGACTAAAATCCTTTTTGGTTTAAAACCAAAACCTTTAGCTAAAACCAAATTATTTCAAAGTAAGATTTGAACTTAGTCATATTAGAACCAAACTTCTTAAAATAGTTTCCCAAAAATACTTGAAATACTTAAAAGACAGTTGTGCCCCTTTTTACTGTATTTAGAACCGAGACTCCGTATTTTTAAAAGTCTAACTCTTTTTCTCGAATCTTTCACTTTCCTAAGTTACAATACCTATGTTAAGGTGTTAAAAATACTGATTTCAACTTCGCGTTACGATTCGCTCAAAAACCCTAAAACTCGACCAAAAGTCGCTAAGTTCGAAAATCGCGTAATTCCTTTTTCAACAATTTTTAAATCTCAGGGTTCGAAACTCATTTTGGAGTCATAGGACACTTAAATGGACTTCAAAAACAGTTTCAAACTGTCTAAAACAGTTTGGGGTGAAATTGAAACCTTGGCTCATTTTATACGTCCGATTCGTATAGAAATTCCACTTTTAGGTCCGTTAAGATACGATTTTTGTTCTCTTAAGACCTAAACTTAAATTAAAACCATTTTGGGTCATTGGAACCTCAAAAGTCATATTTCAACACTATGGAAAAAAAATTTCAAAACTTTATTTTCTTCTTGGTTTTATTCCTTTTCAAACCTTTAAACAAGATTAGAATTACATAGATTGATGAAAATAAGGTTGTCATGCCATTTCTTCTAGCCTTGGCCGAATCAAGCATAAAAAAAGTGAAGGTTCTCGCTACACTAAACAAGCTCACAATCATATATGCATATCCATGTATCAATACATAAGTTCATGGCATATACTTTAACATTTCAAGCATACTTTCCTATTCATGATCCAAGAAAGCCAAACATGAATTTTTAACCAATAAGCATGTTTCAATCAAGCATATACTCTACTAATTATAACCACACAACAACCACAATCATGACATCCATTCCTTCAAGAGGATCACATAAACACACATATATACGACCCTTTGACTTAGGGTTTCGAACAAGTCAATAACCAAATAAACCGCACACACACCCACAATATGGTAGATGAAGGTTATTCTCCCCCATACCTCTTGTAGATCACATGAAAATCAAGAAAATCAGGCTAAAAGGATGGTTGTGTACTTAGGATGTGCTCATGGTTTTGACTCCTCCAAAACCTAGCAAGAACAAACAACAACACAAAAGGTTATATACATAGGCTTAGACACAAACAAGGAAGTAAAATCAAGACTTGAATCACTTAACTAAAGCCAAAAGGTTGATGATCAAGTAATCGGTGTTCATGATCAAGAAATACCCATTTTCAAGGAGTACTCTAAATAGATTTTCTTGTGAGATAGCTTAGGCTTAGAATGATTAGAGGATGCTAGACATGCTCTTGATTTTTCAAACAAATGAATGGATCATGGTTTCCTAGGGTATGGTCGAATATGTTTAAGAAAATGAAAGGATTTTGTCTTCTGAACAAAGGATGATAAGTTAGAAAATGAAGTGAAGATAGGTGGATGAGAGGATCAAGGATCTAATCTTTGTTTTCTAAATAAACTCTTGGATCACAAGATGGTGATGATGATGGCCGAAACTTTGAAGGAAGAAAGGAAAGGAAGGCTTGGTTTCATGAACAAGGATGAGGAGAGGATAATGAATATGGTCTGGGTTTTTCAATAGAGTAATTGGAAGGTGAATTGGTGGAGCTGGCCGAACCATGGAAGAAGAAAAGGAAAGGATGAAACTTGGTTTCTTACAAATGGTGTTGAGAGAAAAATGAATGAAATGCCTAATTTAAGTGGAGGTAGTCATGCATCACATGGAGGGAGGAGGGCAAACTCGTCAAAATATTTTAGGACATGAAAGGAAATCATGAAGAAGGTCAAGGGTATTTTGGTCATTTCATTACATAAATATCTAGATATTTCATATTAGTAATCCTGACTATGGTGAGTCATGGTGGTGATTCACCACATGAATCACCCCCTAAGGTGGCAAGGTGTCCCATCAATCCAGCATCCGGTTCTATCTTTGTAATTCCGTATCCGGCTCCGTCGTTTACCCGATTAGGTTTTTGATCATTTTTCATCAAGATTCGCCCGAATAAAATAAAATACTTTATTTTTAAGCGAAAATTTTGAAAATAGACTTTATCACTGAAATAATGATAAAATCTAAAAATTTTCAGTTTCGGGTCAAATTAGGGTTTTTGTCGGTACAAAATTATACTGTCAGCTAAAACGCATACCGGTTTCAGTCTGATTTTTAAACCCAAAATTTAACTGTAACTTCCTTCGATATAGAAGGTCTCAACTATGATTTTGTTTTCCTCAAAATCATTTTCTGGATCCCCGATAAAAATATAGAAAATAATTACCGGTCAAGACGTGAGAAAATGGGGTGTTACAAGTGTGTTGTGATTCTTTTCTCTTCTCTCTCTATTCTCGAATTTGTCCTCTCTTCCCATAGTCCTATGATATTTTCTTATCTCATCTGCTGTAGCCTACATACTGGAAGTGACTTATCTTACTTGAAATTCAATAATACATCACTTTTCAGTGTCATTTACTTAGTAGACCCATTACATTCCTTTGCCAATCGGATTCCTCATTTAACAAGGTACTTTAGGTTATGATATTGCTTTGAACTTAGTTTCTGCTTATTGCTTCCAAATATTGGATACTTTGTAATTAACATATTGATTTGTGATTTTTTTTTTTTTTGTTCCACTCTTGTGCATGCCTTTGGAGATAGTTTTTAATGTCTTTCTCCGTTATGTGGATGTTGGTTGGATCTAGAAAATAATGTGGATATTATATGTTTGATATTCTATTTCTCCTACTTTCTCATGGGGGCACCCCGACTTTCATCACAAACATCCACTCATTGACTCACATATTTAAGTTAGGAAAAACTGTCTTGACCTTTATCATGCTCTCATAGAAATTGCATTATGATGACTATTATATTGTTTTTCTTTTAGAATAGGATGAGCATTGTATTTGTTAAATTTTTTAACATGGAAAAACCTCTAGCATGGTATTTTGTTCTATCATTTCTGTCGACTAATTGTTAAAACATTAACTAACCAGCAACTAGGAATAAACTCAAACAGGTTATTTTAAAAACAAATATCATATATATAAATTTTCTTTGTTTTATTATAATTTATATTTATATTGTAGTATGCATATGGGTGGTATTATTGTCTATTGGCATCATAGTTGTATAATTCGTATTGGCTGGCTGGCTGGTTAGTTTGTCTGAGAAACCCACAAATTAGTCTCTGAATAACAAGTCTGGTCAGGTCTTTGGACTTTTTTCTATCGATCTAATCAATCAAAACTAGCTATTTATTAAATCAATAATTCTCTTACTATTACGGCAAAAGCATCTACTTGCATTTTATTTATAAAAAAACGTCACGTTGCATTTGAAAGAATATCCCTCTTTAAATAAGTCCATGTTATATTTTTTATTTGATAGGTCCTCTATCATGTAATTTTTGTCTAGGTCCCTATCTCGGGATACTCTTATATAAAATTGAAGCATAGCATTTAAGTTGAGTGTACTTAACTAACCACACTATTAATCATGTGATAACTAATTATTATTGAAATATGATAATTACTTATTAATTAATAATAATGTAATTAGTAAAGTGCATTCAATCTGAATGTTCTAGGTTTATATAAGAATCTCTCCCATCTCCTTGACCTCAATTCCCTGTTACAAAAAATTGTCAAAATTCAATTGTACCATACATGTTTGGATTCTATATGGTATATTGTGATTTGATTCAATGAAAAAGCAGCTTTAATTTCATTCAAATTATGGTTTGAGAACTCAAATTATATATGTTTTTGCCAAACATATTATTTATGGATGAAAGTCAATTTTCTTCATCCCAAATTTTATACAAATTACAATTCAAATATGCTATTAATTTTTAGATGACATTTTATCTTATGAGGATTTTCGGGATAGTTTTAGCAAAACAAGTTATGTGGTATTATAGGATATAATTAATTCAATTGGACAAATATTTAATTTCATTATTTATTGTTACTTATTAAAAAGGGGTATAAATATATTACTTACGAGTTTATAATTAACAATAAATAGTTAATTAAGTTTGATAATTCACATATAATATAAGAGGAGCCAAGCTCCAACAACTTGGACCAAGATGCATAAATCAAAACGATCTTATGTGAGTGTTAAGTCTTTAAGCGCCTAAAGCTTTGTTACCTTTAATTTTGATTGATCTAAACATTTGTGATAAACGATTTTATATAAACTATATGAAATCTACTAACAAGCATGTTAAGTGCGCAGAAAAGAATCTATCTTAGACAGATTTCATAAAGTATGTGTTTGTAGATTGTCAAGCGTCTATGTTTACTAAAACCAAGTATCTGAATGATGACTGAAGAAGCTCATATGCGTGTCAGTTGCCCGACTCAAGAAGAAACATATCAACTTAACTTCAAGCGTCTGAAAGCACCGTTTAGACTCATCACTCGAAGTCAAGTCACTATGCTCAAGTTAAAATTCAAATATGTTGATTCACGTAGGATGATAAAGCATATAAAGCATTTGCAATATCCTTTTTGCATGCAACAACAAAACTATGTACTTTATTGTGTCATATCTCACTGCTGTACAAAAGAGGAAGTTTAAGCTGCCCCAGGATAGAAAAACACATGCATTGCTCTGACCCATGCCTACACCCTGATAAAGTATGCAAAGAAGTACGTTCTTTGTACAAGGAAACTCCCCAATGACCATAAACATTAAATGGAAGTTCATAATGGATATTTGACATTAAATGGATGAAAGAACAAAGCATCCAAGGAGAATGTCTCTCAACGAATTTATTACTTGATGGTTAAATAAAGAAGACATTGAATGTACTTGCAAGAAGTTAACAACCCTGAGAATATTCATTGCAAGTTGTGCATTCAAATCTCTTAAAATTATTCATTCTTTCATTAGTGCTTCTCATTCAATCATTTGTAATTGTTAAGAGAAGTCATTTATGCGGTCATACCAACCTTTGAGTGTTACTCGATTGACTTGCAAAGTTTTAACTTAAAGCATTTGCTTCACAAACTCTCTGCTTCTGGAAGCTTGAAGAGGCTAGCATTAAAGAATACTCGTGTTTGACAATGGAGAGACTAGGTGAGAAAATAATACTCATAGGAGTATAAAAAGGCTAGGTGTGTCCGTAGTTGTGTCGGTTATAGTGGAAAACTTGGTGAAGCCAAGGACTGGACGTAGCCTATGGTTTGGGGTGAACCAGGATAAACTCTCTTGAGTGCATCTCTCTATCGCTCGACTCTTTACTTCAGCTTGGTTTATTTATTTGTGCTACTAGCTAACTGGGTTTTAATTTTTTAATCTTAAACACTTTTGTTTTAAGTTCTTGAAAATCCCCAAACGCATCCAAGCTTCTATAGTGCTTTTGAAAGCATCTCCTCCTTACTGATTGCGAAAAGATATCTATTTTTGAAATTTTTTAAGTAAAATACAATTCAACTCCCCTTCTCGTGTTTTAATTTGTTCGTTCTAGGGAGTTCATGTGATGTATTTGGATTGTATATGCATATTTTGAAATGAAGAAAAACAACTGGAAATGATCAATGCAACGGAGATGCAATACAAAAATGAGAAAAAAAAAATATCTCATAATTTTTTTTTTAATCATACCACACTTTTATGCCTAAATCCTATTCATTCATTATTTATTCATTGTTGTTTTTATAGAAAAAGTGATTTAATCAATAGTTATACACTAGTTATAAAAAGAAAAAATGGTCTGAAAATATCATCACAGAACAACGCAAGGAATACAGAAAAGAGAAATGTTTCTTTCACGTGAAAAACTGGTCTACACTAGAAATCTTGAACCTGAGTCATGGCCATACACCATTAGAGCAAGTGTTAGACGTCGCTCACGTGCACCACTTTTGATCACTACTGGATCAAGTAGTTCCACCAAATTTTATAATGCACTGTTCATACCATATATATTTGAATTACATTGTCTCTCACACTATTGCTCTGCTTTGTCGGCACCTTCTCAACCTTGCCCACCATCTTCAACTTGCAGCTAGGCGAGCACGACAGTTCAAGCGGTAGAGTGGTGGTGTGCGGTGGTCCGATCTAGGCGTGATGGCGACACCTTTCTGATATGTGTTGATCTCTTGCTCGCGGTGGTAGGCGGACTTGGGGAATGGTGGAGCCTCGAAATCGCAGCGATGCTGGACAACTGAGCGTCGTTTGGGTGGCTCTCCTATACGACTGTGACTGGCTCATGGAGGCACGCGACGACGTGCCTGGTCGATGGCGGATCTCGTGGATCTTCTTCTGACGTTCGTGGATCTGCACAAGATGGTGCTCGAGGGTGACGACCAACAACGTCTAGGCGGAGCTAAGCTCTGTGACTTCCTCTGTCATCTTCTCTGTCATGTCTCCTCCAAAACCATGACCTCAGCAACTCTGATTCCTATGACCAACTAGAGCTTGGGTTTGGACTTGGAGGCATGTTCCGTCATTAGCTTCAATGATCTAGACATGAAAAATAAAAGAAACCAAGAGACTATGATCGGAAAAAGTGTCAGAGGACATGGTTGCATGTGGATGGAGTGGTGGTGAAAGAGATGGACTGGTGGGGAGGGGCAAAGGAGGGAATTCAAAGAGGAATAATTTGATGTAGATAGTACATGATAGAATTTAGGGAGATTACTTAATCCAACGGTAATCAAAATTGGTGCACGGTAAATGATATGTATGACTTGCTCACGCTACAACAAGCCATTAGAACAAAGTTTAACATTTTGTATAGTAGACTAAGTTGTGTTTTTATGAGACAATTGTTTCTTTTAAGCAAAATAAATATTATTAATTGGGTATAAGGGATACCACAACCCATACATAATACAAATTATGATAAACCACCACCAAAACTAGAGAAACCAACAATCAAGCAAACTAGCTAGAGTACCAAAACCACAAAAGAGGTGGACACATATCATGCTACCCTGTAACTAAGTCCACTGGCAACTATTATATGACAAGTTCCAAGAAAACAAATCTAGCCTCCTGCATCAGCAACCAGATAAACAATAAGAGGGATCCACCATTAAACCAGTAAGGTTTGGGCTAAGAAGCACCACCCAAATTGGTGCACCACCTACTATACCACCTATGTGGCAAGTTTTGGGCCAATGAAATTGTCACATGGATTGGTCAAAATTTCAAATCCAAAAATTCAAATGGCCACATGTTCAAAGGATTGGTGGAGCTCTTGACATATGGGTGGTGTAATGGGTGGTGCACCATGTGGGTGGTGCAACATAGCCTTAACCAACTAGTAAACCACATGAAACGAGACTTGTGAACCATAAATGAAGGGAGCACAAAATGAAGGGAGAAAAGTAAACCAATATAAAATAAGCATATCATAACAATAGCTTTGAGGACAGCAGTAACGAGACTTGTTGAACCATCTGCACCACCAAAACACACTACAGTAAAATCTATTTTTAGTGGCAATTATTTAGTGACCATAAAGCAATTACCACTAATTCTTTCTTTAAACCTAAAATTTGGTGACTAATAAATATTAACCATTAATAAGCTATCTTATACCAACTAATCCCACTTTCATCAATATTAGCCCGACTCATGTTCATGCAACTCGTTTTATCGTCTGAACGCACTCTGAACATTCTCCAAACATTCTCCAGCTTGACTTTGAACATTCTCTCAATCTCACTCTCTAAATCTTCCCTTTTCTGAACCCTAGAATCACATTCTGTTTCTCTCTCGCACTTCCAGAATCCCTCCAACCTCCATCTTCGCTCCCTCTGAATCTTGAATGAAGAAGAACCTTGATTTGCTCAGAAATCGCATTTTAGGTTAGTTTTCTTAGTCACTCACTATCTCCATCAATATATATCCATGTTTCTATCAGTGTTTTGTTGTTGTCTGATGATTGAATTGAGTAGGAGTTTGAATCATAGAGTTAGTTCTAGTGAAAGGCTGATTGTTACATTTTTGTCATTTTTTTCTAAAAAATGTTTAGGATCTAATTTTTTGGTTTACTCTGATTTTTCTAAAAGTCTTGAATCATTCACAATGATGTGAGCAACACAGAATTGTCTTCGCCAGAGGTTGGTGGCGGTAGAGACACTACAATCATCACTATGACCGTGAATGTGATAAAATTGAATTCAATAATGGGTTTAGATTTGGCATTGGTTAGTTATTGTGTCCTGTAGTCCTTACTCACTCTGAGGCATTTATTAAGCAAATATGCATATCAACTCTGCTGAGATTTCACAGGTTTCTAAGGCATTGGCGATGAAGGGTGCTTCCAAAATTGATATAAAGAAGAAACAAAATGGAACTGACCTATTTGGAGCTCTGTTGTTTTTTATTGGGATGAAAAACTTTGGTTTTTTTATTATTATCAAATATAGTTTCTCTGGTTCAGAGTCAACTGGTGAATGACTTGAACTCATTATAGTTTTATTAACGAGTTTATTGGATCAATGTTGCTTTATATTGCATATCATTATAGTTTTACTCTTCTTTTATCAAAATCATGGAAAAAGGAATAAAGATATAGAGATGAGCTTCCTAATTTTGGAACCAAGTATCATGGTGGTCAAAAAAAATATATATATATATATATATATATATATATATATATATATATATTATTCATCTTTTATTGTTGCATTTACTTATTACAATTCCCTACTTGAAGCATATTTCCTTAAATCTCATTTAATTAGACTATTGATTCCATGTATGGAGCCCACAGACTTCATTCATATTCGTTACAAATTTTTTCTTACTTGCAGAGATTCGTTTTTGCCTTGTTGAAAAGGGGTAGTGCCCCTTTGAAGATTACCAAGGAAACACAAGTAAAGAAGAGGTCCCAAGAACCTTATGGGTAGGTATTGTTACAACACCATCCAGGACTTCAGAAATTTTTGGTGGTCATACTTTTTGAGGTCCCTAGAGCCTATTAAACCCACATTATCCCATGTGTCATCGCATGATGTTTTTTAATTTGCAAAAGGAGTAGGATGTATCTACTATCTTTGCTTGTTGAGTTTTATAGAGAGGAAGGTATTGGTCTTGCATTACTTTTTAGAATGAATTTGGAATTTCAGAGTAGATCCTCTTTAGGTACTTCATAACTAGCTTAGACAAGAAATGGTCTTATAATACTAGGGAATTTGAAAATCAGGGCACATTGTTAAGCTTTTGAGTGGTTTTTTAAAAATTTAGAGAGATAGAAAGACTTTTGTCAATTTATAGATTTTCTCTCATTCTTCAGCACTTGTGTGTTTGTTGTAGTTATGCCATGTTTATTTATATTGTAATAGTAATTTCATTCAGGTACATCCTTGTTATGCACTTAGTTTGATTGGGTGTGCAGTCATGTTTGGTCTTCATTTGTACGGGACCAACCTACCACTTCTTTAGTCTTTGACAAGAATCTATTCAAGTGATGAATAAGTTTATCTCCCTTGTTTCTCCTGTATTTGCATTAAGAACTCATGGTTTTTCTGCATGTGGTTTTTAACTAGGAATAAAGATTTGATTCCAGAAAGATGCACTATAACCTGTGGCAAAAAAATCATACCATGTCTTTTGCTAGCTTATCTCTGGGTAAGTAAGCATCTTGCTCCCCAACTTTTCAAGGATTTTCTATTTGATTTTAATGAAACAATAGATCTCTGCAAAATATTTGTTATAAGACTTTTATATTGTGACATTTATATTGATTTTGGTTTATCTCCTTGAGTCTTGACAATCCTCAAGTTGCCTGATACATTTGCTGTTATGCTTCTTCCCCTTTCTAAGTTAGTGGTTGTTATGCTATTGATGCAAGTTTTCGTGGCTGCCTTCTCTAGTTTACAATTACACGGATGAAAGTTGTAAAAATGGGTAGAGGACTCTTTAAAATGTGAGCATGGAGCCAAGGTGCACCATGGTAACATTCAAGCATCAAAGGTAACCTATTACATATTACCAACCATTACATGCTAATATTCTTTAATATTCATGTTTAGAATTTGGTGTTCTGGTTTCTCTGAATCAATTACTGCCCCTATGTTATGTTCTTTTAGCCTTTTAATTGCTGCATGTTATGATCAATATCTCTACTGCTCCCTTATTTTAATTGCTTGTATAGGCGGTTACAACTCTACATTGGACTTACAATATCTTATTGCTACAGTAATAGTAACAAAATTTACAATCCAATCCAGGATCTCATCCGTTTGATGAGGTACCTTTTTTTACTTGATATCTTCTGGAGTAGGCTTTTTCAGTTGGTGATTAATAGGATGTATTGTTAAAATTAATATATTAATGGTAAATGGTTTCATTAATCTTTTTATCTGAATTAGGAGTGAAGTCTATCGGGAGCATATTCTTTGGAGGTGTTAGACAACCCCTCTGATGACTTGTGTAGGTTGCTCTGTGCAGATGTTGCATGGGTTCTCTTCTTAGGGCTGGTTAGCTTTTGTTTCTTATCCAAGTGTACCAATAAAAATACTACACTTTTACTTCATTTTTTTAATTTTTTCTATTCTTTTTCTATTAAGATAGACATCTCTCTTAGGTGATGATGATGTTATTAGAGTAATGTTATTTAACAATGTAATCTCACCTTATTTAACTTTATTTTAATGCACATTCATGTTCAAATTGCTTGATTTATATACTTAGCACTTTTTCACTTAAGTGTTTTATGAGCAAATATTATTGTCGTTAAAACTTTTGTTAATTAAATCATGCCTGCGTTAAGTGGCAAATAATCTTAATATTTGGTGGCAATAGCAATTGTTGGGAAAAGCCAGGTAGAACTTTTTGCGGCAATAAAAAAGCTAGTAAATGAGCATAGAAGACAATTTTAAAATCATATTTAGTGGCTATTAAAATTGTCGCTAAAGGTCATGATAATTGCCACTATAACTTTTGTCTAAGAGCGACAATTATTTGGGACTTTACTAGTATTCCCTACAATTGTCGGGAAAGCTTTTAGCGACACTGGATATGCCAGCTAATTAATAATTGCTGGTAAAGGTTTTGGCGGCCATTATTATTGTCACTAAAAGCCATAATAATTGCCATTAAAAGTGCATTTTGTTGTAGTGACACTCCTTCCAAGTTCCACCGTCCAGCAACCAAAACAGTATCGGGATACCAACATGTGGTTGGTCCAAATGGTAAAGGATTTGAGCACCTTAAATAAGTGATTAGGGGTTCGAATTCTGGCTCTTGTGTATGAAGATAACCTGGTTGGGAGGGGAGAACTCACATTATGTGCCCAACAAGTTCCTCGACGGAGATTAGTCACTACTAACGATGGTGGATACTTCGTACCTATATCATGGTTACTATTAAAAAAGAAAAAAAAAAGAGCATCGGGATATATATTGGCGGATTTACACCACACCAGTAATTGCCATAAAAAAGATGATAAATTTATCATTTTTGTTCCTTTAACCAATGCATACCAATTACCAAGTAGCAAGACCATTTTACAAACACGTTACTTAAATTACATAAACATGGTAAATATGACATGATACATGAGAGTCCCCGACGGTAGATATAAAAAAGAGTCGAAAAAAAAAAATTATTATTTTTTGGAAAGCACTTCCAACATGAAAATACTTCCAACATGAAAATACCCATTATTGCTTATGAGTTCCAAAAGTGCTTCCAGCCTTTATCACCGCCGAACATGCACTAAACATTTTGAGTTTCCAAGCTGGCTTGACATTTCTTTGCAACTTCAAACAAAGCAGTGTAAGAAGAACCACCCTTGGAAACAACATTCACAGCACTATGTTTCAACTCTTTCATTCTTTCCCTAATGGGGTTAGGTTCTCCTTCTCCATCCACCACCTCCATCACCTCCCTCACCATATTCGCTATCTCCTCTCTATCCACCACCTTCTTCGCCGGCAACACTTTCGGCCTCACCGCCACCCCAAGCTCCTCCACCAACAACGTCGCATTCATACTCTGCTCCGCATAAAGAGGCCAAGCAATCATAGGCACACCATTCACAATGCTCTCAACAGTTGAACTCCAACCACAATGCGACAAAAACCCGCCAACACTTGGGTGGCTCAAAATAGCTACTTGAGGAGCCCATTGTGAAACAAGCATACACTTGTTTTGGTTCCTTTGTAAGAACCCTTTTGGCAAATAACTCAAAGGGTCGTTTGACTCAACTTCACCACCTTGAAAAAACGCTTTATCGGTTGATGCCAAAGAAGGTAAACGCACCACCCAAACAAACCTATACCCACTTTGTTCCAAACCCCAAGCAACTTCAATTATTTGTTCATACAACAGTGTCCCACCGCTTCCAAAAGACACATAAATCACTGACTCGTTTGGTTGTTTGTCGAGCCACTCAACCACCGACTCGGTCAACGAACTCGTTGCTGGCTCAGTTTGTCTCGCAAGTGGACCGATTCCATAAACCGGAACTTTGAGAATCCGGTTCCTCAGTGCTTGAAGCTCTCTGTGTTGAAGATGCTCCCAAGTGTTAACCAAAAACGCATCCCCTTTTATGATCTTGTTCACAAGACCCAAGTAAGCTTCATATTGCACGTTGTTTCGGTCTTGCAGAGCGTCTAACACATCTTCCGGGTGAACCGGTTTGCAACCCGGGATTTTGAGCGGTTCGGTCCGGTCCACGTATTGTCCTTGGACTTGTTTGTCCAACGTTGGAGAATACGCGACCAAAGATAAGAACCAAGCGTGTGAAGCCACGTAGACAAATTTTGGAACTTTGAGTTCTTCCGCTATGGACAAAGCATCACCAGAGAAAAGGTCGAAGATTATGATGGAGGGGTGTGGGGTGAGGTTACAAAGCGCTGAGCGGAGAGAAGGTTTTGTTTCTTGCATCATCATGCTGAGGAGTTTGAGTGCTGGAACGTCGTCGTTTGGGTCAATAAGGGGAGTGATGTCAGCACCGGGGATTTCGATGATGTCTATGAGGTTTGTGTTTAAAGCTGAATTCACAACGTGGGTTTGTGCTTCTGAGTGTTGGCAAGTGATGGCTAGGACAGTGGCTTTGAAGTTATGTTGGATTACGAAGCGTTTGGCTAGTTCAATAACTGGGATTAGATGGCCAAGGCCAGGGCTAGAAAGAAGAGCTACATGTGGCTTTTGAATCTCCATTATTGGCTCAAACATAAGCTGGTAGGATGAAATTGAAAATTGAAAAGCAAGGAGTTATATAGCTAGTGATGACCACAATGATTTCAGTTTTTGGTCCTAAATTATTTGGGCTTTACACCATTTAAAAAATACTGACACTTGTGTGGTTTGTATATGTTAACAATCCTAGGGTAGTGTGCTATGACCTAGATTTGGACAACAACGTTTAGTCGTTTTGCGAATTAGTCAACTTTAAAGAAAATATAGTGATGGTGGAGAAACAAATTATTCAACACTTGATAATATTGTTAGTAAGAGTGGACTTGGATTAGCTGTAAATATCAAATTATTCTAATAATTAATTATAATTATTATATGAAAAATACTAACAAGTGCCCTTATAACATTGGTTAAGAAATCAAAAGAGATAAGTTTGTATGAGAAAGTGATGTATTTATTATATTGAAAAGTGTTAAGCTTGTATTCTCAATACAAACTTTTCTTTTATTGATTCATTAACCAATGTCCTTAAGCCACTTGTTAATAAGACCATTATTATATTATAATCGATTATTTTAACAATTCATTGTGATTATTTGCATTATGATCGATTACAATGAAACTGTTTTATTTTTTAATATATTTAGTAAAAGGTGATTTTAGAATAATTAGTTTAAAAATAATCAACCAATGTTTTTAAATAATTAAGTTTCAAACTTCTCTAAAAACTGTTTCTTTTACACATGAAAATCATATTTTGTATTTTCATCATGCTTCTCAAACAAATTAGATTAAATTTGATATAACTTTTTTTCCATGAAAAATATTTGTTACCAAACATATTAATTATTAAAGGATTTACAAAACAAAAAAGTTTAGGGAAGAGGTTCAATATATGTGGCCATTATTAATATCCCTTATAAAAGGATTGTGAAAATTTCAAATCATTTATTTATACTCCTTACTAATTAATCATGATTTAATTTTTGTTTTTTGTAAACTTGTGAATAGTTAATAAAAAGAGTATATATATATATATATATATCAAGTTCAAGTCGGACCCGACTTTCTATGCATGAGTATAACTAATTTGGTCGAACTTCACCCTTGCATAGAAAGTTCAAGTCTGACCTGAACTTGACACGCAAAGACTCGATTTTCTTTTTGGTTCGTGTAACGGGTTTGCTTTTAGCAAACTTGTGAACTCTGCCCGATTCGTTACTTTAAAAAAAAAAAAAATGCAATGCTTTTACCGTGTCTCTGTGTGTGACTTTAACTTCCATTCGACCCACTCACTTTCGTCCCATTAGTCATGTCTTCCTCATACCAGACTCCCAGCTCCGCTGACCACCACTTGTCGTCTTGTCCCAGTCCGACAACCCCAGTTCTAGTCTGCTCCAGATCTATTACTCCCTTAGGCTCAAAGTCAGATCTACATCTCAATGATCTCATCTCTCTCGTCCATCTTCCTCATATACGTCCTCCCCACTGCGTAGGCGTGCCACCTCTATCTTCTCCACACCCTAATGTTGTTCAATCTCTTCTTCTTTGCATTGTGTTGATTTTCTCTCTTCAATTCTATTTGAGAACAATTTTGCTGAAATTTTGGGTTGGAACAAGCAACCAATTGCCCTACTTGAACCAACCCATTTTCGATCAACCAGTTTGATTTGGATGCGTCAGAAAAACATGTGAACACGATTCAAACTGACTCGTGAAATATTGATTAATCCGAGTGACAGGTTTAGTAAAATCTGGTTCAACCCGACTCATATACACCCCTAATAAAGTTAAAATGGGGCCATTAGACGGGTGGACTATGCCATGGGAACATGGGTTTTTGTTAAAAGAAACATTGTGTCTTTGGAATTGCATAGCCTAGTATTTCATGAAAGAATTGTGTTATTTCGTACGTACGTGTGGAGACAAAAAAACTGAAATCACGATGGAGAAAGAAAGTGTGAGAGAAGAATGAGTAAAGGACGCAAATCCACTGTCTCCAAGTCCCTGTGCCAAACCCTGTCACACCAGTAAGAATGTGCCACGTCAATTAATGAAAAATATATTTGGTGCGCCATATCGCACCAGATAACATTGTGTCAAAGGCTGATCAGTCTTCTTTTGCTCTCCACCTGCAAAATTTTAAATTAAAAAAGAAATTCAATTTGGGCACCAGAAACCCATCTCCCCCATTCGTGCTTCTCTCTTTCTCTAGCCTCCACTCATTCTTCCTCCTCCATAACGACCAACCACAGTAACCACCACTACCACCAAAAGCCTCCACCGTGACCTCGCCACTGCACCATAGAAAGTTTTTCTTCTTGCGTTTCAACTCATCCTTTGTTTCATTGACCCTGGTACGCTTTGGCATTTTGACGCTGAAATGAACAAAGAATTCTCTCACAAAATGAAAATAGGGGATAATCATTAATCAGGAAGCTGATCAAAGATACTAAAAGGTTGGGATGGCAATAGGTAGGGTTTTGGATAGCGTACTATAGTCCTGTCCACATACCCGTGTTTGAAAAAATTATCCGTACCCTTATGGGTAGCAGCTTTAGTACTCTTACCCGTACCTTCTGAGTATATGAGTACCCGTACCCGCCTCGGTTACCCGCACTTTAACAATGAAAAAGTAATAAATAACAAAAGAAAGTTATAACAATTAAAAAACGATTCAAAGGTTTTTAAAATCTACTAATAAATATTACAAATCAAAATATTTAAATAAATAAAAACATCCAAAAAGGAATTATAGATACAACTAGGTTTAGAAAGTTAAGAATCTTTAGATTAATTTTGGTTTTAAATTTTGTATTATAATTAAAATTATATATATTAGTGATATCACTCCCTCTTTTTATTATTATTATTATTATTATTATTATTATTATTATTATTATTACGGTACTCTTTAAGTAATTAAGAAAATCAAGTTTTCATTAGAAAATCAAGCATTTCACTTTTTCAAATATTAAATACACCAATTGCCTATGTAATCTTTTTTTTTCTTGATTCCTTAACGAGTGTCCTTAGAATACTTGTTATGATACTCGTTAGCATTTTCCTAATTATTATTACTCTGAATAGATACTCCATCCGGCCCATATTATAAGCAAAAATTAAATTGAACATACATATTAAGGTGGTTAGTTAATCTCATTTAAAAAAGTCATTGAGAATAAAAAATTAAGTTTGTTACCTACATTATGCTTCCTCTTATTTATTAAGCTTATGTTGTTGAGAATAAAAGGAGTCATTGAAAAACAAAATTTGTATTAAATGAAAGGTATTTTGAAAATAACTTCATTAAATATGATGAAAGTAGTTGAAATTTGCTTATATTTTAAATCAAAAAATCTGAAATTTTTTGCTTATATCGTGGATAAGAGGGAATACGTGCCATTTGGAAGCTATCCTTTGGGAAACCTAGCGGTTACCTTATCGTCCTTGGAAAGAAAGTGGTGATTGGGCATGTCTAACCTTCTGGTTTCGAGGAGGTGCGTCCGCTGAGGTGGTGATTGGTGAAGGAGCTCTGTCACTCTCCCCACGTGGAACTCACAGAACTTGTCCAGCTTTTATATTTTTTATTTATTGCTTCTGGTTTCTTAGCTTCGTTATTACAAAAATACGAAATGCCTACTTTTATTGTTCAGCTTCATCATCTATTTTTATTATTCGAAATTGTACTTTTTTGTTCAGTTTCATGTACCATTATTTTATTACAATTTTGTAGTATTAGTAATTTAATTTCTTTTGCAGCCAACAACTGAGTTCTAATTACACTTATCTTTGATTGAAAGTTATAAGTGATACGGAAAATATAAGGGTAAACATATAAAATTATTCATAAAAAATATTATTTATCAAAATACACATTTTGTCTTTTAAATGAGTTTAATTTATATGCACTGTCAATGTAAATTTTTTTTTACACTGATAATCAATCAGAAATCATGGAATTGATGACTTTTAAGGTGGTTAGGATAAAAATCAATCATTTATAATGGTATATCAATTTCTGATTGGTTGACGGTGTAAAAAAAAAAACTTTACACTGTCACTGTATATCAATTAAATCCTTTTAAAATTGCATATACTTTTTTTTTAATTATTAGGAAGTGGACAACTCCCAAACAGACTTCTCTTCTTTTCAATTTTTTAATTCTAAAATTTATTAATAAAAAATTAAGGTGTGAGACCCGAGCCAATGACTCGATGAACCCGAAAATCCGAACCAAATCAATTAAAATGGATTTTTTTTTTTTTTTATGTTCTAGTCCAAACCAAACCAAACCCGATGGTGATTGGTTCGATTATCGGTATCAATGATTTTTGAATTGAACCAAACTGAACCGAATCAATTACTATATTTATATGTTTATTATATTTTAATATTTATATATTTAATATTTTAATATTTATCATTTTTTATTTCATATATATTTAAAAATTTAAAATTTATTTTTTATATATATTTTTAAATTTAGTAATTTTTGAATCCAAATCGAGGTAGCATCTAGAATGATGGAGCAATTAAGTCCTTCACTCATAAAGGAACAGTTATGACCTGATATAACAGGTAAATTAATTAATTTTTGTAAAAAAATTATTTCAAAATTTCATTTTGACCCTTCTTCGTCAACACCACTCAGCAGCCACCACCACCCTGATACCCTACCCACTACCACCACACAGCAAACCCTCTTTCCCCTTCTTCCCTTCCAACAACACCCTTAAATGCTTCCCCTTTGCTTAAACGTGTGCTTTAGAGCAAACCAGAAAATGGAGAGGGCCGCATCAAAGAAGGGGAACTTTGGAAGATCAAACCACAAACCCTCAGAGGCGTCACCGGATTACCGTCGTTGCCGCCGTTCACACACTCCAGCGAGTTCGCCGAAAAACTCGCCGCCGGCGACCTGCAAGGGTCAGAATCGCAGCGGCGAAGAACGGGGTCAGAATCACGCGGTTTGCATATGGTGGCGGCGGCGGCGGAGAAAAAGGGAAGTGAACGGGGGCGTGGATGGAATAATAAGAAGATGTTGAGAGGAAATGAAATGAATGGGGCATTGCATAATGCATTTGACAAAATGATGTATTTACCAAATTGAACTCAGCAACACTTTGGTTTTGAGAATTCCATGTCTTTCTGTTTGTGGTAAGGAGGGATTTGTTTTGCTGTTGGAGGAGGTGTTGGAGTTGCAGTATATGCAATATGGGATTGCATTAAGCTTTTTGCTTTGCTCTTTTTGATGATTGGTGTTTGAGTGTGAACGTTGTGTTGTTCATCACTTTCGGTGCTACCATCCATTATCGACGCTATTGCTGGATCATTGAGCTCTTTTTTTTTTTCGCTCCTCTGTTGGAGGAGATTTGGAGGAACAAGGACAAAAATGTCATTTTAAAGAACCTGGAGACCAAGTCACTTTAAAGTTATCATAGCCACTCATTTATTTAATTATTAAATCTAAAGGTCATAGATGCTCCCTCATTGGTGAGGGACTTAATTGCTCCCTCACCCTAAAAGTCACCACCAAATCGAACCATTTTTTATTAGTTTTCCTCACCTAAAATCGAGTCAAACCAGCCTGCTATACCTTAAAAAAGTGATGCAAGAGAGGAGTCGATTTTGAAAGTGTTGACTTTATAGAGGATAAAAAAATGTAAAGTTTGAAAAATAATGTGTTTTTTGATAAATAATAGTTGTCATAATAAATTTTTTTTTTATTCGAATTAAAATAAGTTATATGTTTAAACGAGCTATTTCATAAATAAGTTTATAAAAATGTTAAATCAGGACATTGGTTTAAAAAATAAAAAAAGG
The DNA here is from genome assembly GCA_035048595.1 of Echinosophora koreensis. NCBI lineage: Eukaryota > Viridiplantae > Streptophyta > Magnoliopsida > Fabales > Fabaceae > Echinosophora > Echinosophora koreensis. The sequence continues at coordinate 687,904 of JAPCYP010000069.1, forward strand.
GTTTTTTTTATAAGAAATAAAAAAGGATTTTATATCAGAAGATGATGTGCTTAATATATTAATAAGTATAACACTTACTTTTCCATTATAAATATGTCTTTTTGTTTGATTTCTTAAATAAATAGTACCTTTAGCAAGAAGCAAAGTTTTTACAGTTGTATTTATCTGAATGATTAGTTAGAGTCATTTATCTCCAAAAACAAGACAAGATGCTAGAGCCTCATATACTCAGAAGTCTTCCCTTTCCCTACTATTTTTTTTATTTTATTTTAGCCAAGCCCTTTTCAATTTTATTATTTTATTGTGACTCATTTTCTATTATTTCATAATTATTTTAAACTGTAGTTTTTTATTTTCTTATAAGTTTTATTATTTTATTATATTATAATTTTAATATATTTCAATTTGTTTTGTATATCGACGGACTGAGATTGAGTTGTCGGTTACACTTATCTTTCATTGATTTTTTGTGTTGACAAATACCCCAGAAATACAACTAGTCATATATTTAAGCGGTTCATATCATAAATAAGTTACAGATTTGGAGTTGTATGAATGATTAAATAGAAATCAATATCTGTAGCAAGAACAAGACAAAGATGCTGGGCATCTTCGCTTGCCCACTACCTCTTATTTTCCTTTGTGTCGTTCTCGATGCGTTACTTGATAGGGGGAAAGAGAACCACTGTACTATTATTATGGTTTTTTTTTTAAAAGAATTATTATGGGTTATTGTTACAGCGCGAGAGTTATTATTAAATAATAATATAATAAATCGTATCTTATTCACGGGTGACGAGAGTGACAGACGACAGAGTGCCAAACACAGTTGACAGTTGTGCAGGCTGGCTGCGCCGCCGCGGTGCTTCAGAAAAAAATGCTTATTATTATGAGACACGTGTAAAATAGAAATTAAGAAAATTATATATTAACTATCATGCTAAGAAACTAAAATTAACATTTATCAAAACATTGAAATATTGAATGCAATATTTTTTAAATTTTTTTTTATTGATTCATTAACCAGAACCTTAGGAACATTTGTTAATATTTTTTAGTCATTCAACTTGAGTAAGATAATTTAATTTTTCTATATATAGTCCAAACTATATCCTCACTAACATTTGATGATTCTTAATCCTAAGGGTTTGGTCTAGTGGAGCATGACAGAGTCTTGTATCTAACAGGTTACGGGTTCGAACTCCCACTAGTCTCCTTGGGGTTAAGATAAATGTAAATCCTTTGTAAGTACTCATAGAGTCCGGAGGTCTTCCCTGCCTTGGACTGATGAAGTTGACACAGGAAACACAAGAAATGGGGGTTGAATTGTGTTTCTTAACAGTTTTTCGAAAATCTTTTCTTAAAACCTTTTTGCAAGCAGAAGAAGAAATATATACTCAATCAAAATAACTTTTTAAAAGAGTTAACAAACTCAAATCCAAATCCCCACAGTTAATGTAAGCAAAGACTGTAAAAGATAGGGATAGAAGATTCACATAGTTGATTTATCCTGGTTCACTCTTTTCCAACCAAGAGCTACGTCCACTCCATTCTATCTGAAGGTTTTCTCCACTATAATCCAATAGTTTTACAAATATTTAACACCTCTTCAGGCTTACAAGTATTCTTTCTCAATCAAACCTCTTCAGGCTCTAATTCTAACTAAGAGATTTAAAGATTGATCTTACAAGCTTATTATGTGTGAGAGTATGAAAATTTAAGATAAGATGAGATTACAATGAAAGTACTCGAAAGAACTTTCTCGGATCCTTTCTTCACTGGGGGTCGTTCAATATTTATAGGTGAAATGAAGCTTTAGCTTGTTTTTCTTCAACGGTCTTAAAATTGTATCCGTTTAGAGATAACATTAAATGTTGAGATCCGTTGAGTTCTAATAACTTGATATGCTTTCTGCGAAATGTGCTCTTGGTTATCAGAAACGCTAAAAGTAGTACTGTCATTTCTCTGTTGTACCGAAATTTTCTTTCTGACTTTCCTTCTTTGTACTTTGTTCAATTTTACAGCAACTTATGTGTCAGAGTACAAAGTTTTGTATTTTCGATGGTACTAAATTTCTCTTACCAAGAAACAAAGTTATACACAATTCAAATAACATAAGTAAACGACATAAATGCCTTCGTATTAAATAAACAATCACTTGAAATAAATTCACTTGACTAGACGGGTTCAAATCCGGTATGCATTTGGATGCGAATAATTAAAAAGTAACTGGGTAGATTACTAACTTAGTTCTGTTTATATCAGCTAATACAGTTAACTCCTCGTCTAGTTACAAGTCTTTGGACTTGCTATTTTTTCTGATAGATTTTAATAGCTCGTCTACCACTTATTGCAGAGGTGAACTTTGACACTCGTCTAGTGCCTTTTAACTTAGCAAATTTTTAGTGCCTCGTCCAACGATAACCTTAGGGACTTAGTCTTTTACCATTTGATTTGAAGACTTGTATAGCCAGTAAAGCTTGGATCCGATATGCTTTTTAAGCTATTCAAAGGAACTTTAACTTAGTTCCCTTGTCTAGCGATATTAAAATCATTTCTGCATACAAGAGTAGATGAGTTAGACCTTTAACTTAACTTTGTCATACAAATTTAATCTTTTTGTTAGCACCAAAACTTAAGAGATTATTTAACCATAATCACTTTGGTTCCAACAATCTCCCCTTTTTTTATGATGACAAAAACTTATTAAATTTGAGTGAGCAAAGTCTAAGAGAGCTACAGAGCTCCCCCTAAGACAAAGCATCCAAAACAATTTTAACAAGACTAATCATCAAGCAGATATGCATAGATTATAACAAGTATTAGAGCATATGAAGATTAAGCATTTAGTCAGATATTAAAGCAAATTCAATATCAGGTATCAGAGCCAAAAGTAAGCATAAATATGAAAACACATGCAAAAGGAAACTTTGGACTTTGCTTTTCAAAAGACTTCTTCAAATTTACTCTCTCAATCCTTCTTCCCATTTTTTGTCATCAGATAAAAAGGTAGGATAAGGGGTACCATCATTGTTAGTTATAAACAAGGAGAGAAAAAGAGAATTAATCTAAGGATTAGTAGGTGGAGGAGGAGCAGGTGGGGTGGAGGTTGTGCAGACTGGCTTTGGATTTGTTGAAAGTTAGTGAGTAACTAGAGCATTTGATTAATGAGAGCATTGGTTGGCTGCAGAGACTTCTCAACCTGAGCTTCAATCTTCCTGGAGATTATTTTATCAAGATCAGGTGGAAGTTAAGTTCTAGAGCTTTCAGCAGAAGCATTCAAGTGACCTTGGTCATGCATGATGCTTAAGGCTTGAGAGTGTTGATGTGCTTCTGGATGAATCACTGCCAAAGCCAAAGGTCGGGAACTCTACTTTCCAGAAGTTCCTTTCTTGCTTCCAGACTCAGCTATTTCCTCTTGAAGAGGTTCAGTTTCCACAGCTTGATGATTCTTCTATGGCCCTTCCACAATAATTTCTTCTATCTCCTCAGAAGAAGCTTCAGATATTTGCACTGTAGGCTCAGGTGAAGGTACATATGTAACCCAATGAACTTCATCTTCATCATAAGTAGGGCTCCTTAGTGGAAGGCCTAGAGTATCCTCATGAATATAGTATTTGAAAGACGAGAATCCATATCCGCCTCCTACAGTAGAAGTGGTTTCCTTGTCAGTATCAGTGAGTCAGAGGAGGAAGCTTGCCTGTTACCAATTTTTATATGGATTGCCCAATATCCACTGGCTTCAAAGTTGAAGCGTTTTTCTTCACCTTCAGCTAGAAGCATTTGCATGACTACTTCATCTATATGAACTTCTATACTTGGCTTCAAAATGCATGAGCTAGGCATGGGCATTCTTTGATGAGGAAGTCTGAACTTGCCATCATTGTCCTTGTTCAGATCAATCATGGGCAGCTTAGGACAGATCTTTGTAGGGGCCACTCCAACGCTGGTATCTGCTGATGAGTGATAAAGCTAGGTTGGTGGCACAAAGTTGGCAACCCTGATGTATCTAGGCAAGGCAAACTCAGCTGTGAGATGGGCATACATGATATGATCACAGATGTCAGCAGCAGTGCCATACTCCCTAGGATGAACAAATTCCATCCATTTTACATTCTTATCAAGAATGAATCTTCTATAGCCATGAGTCCTTGACCTTTGAAACTCAACATTTTCTTCTTTGACCTTTGAGGGTACCGTCCACCAAACAGGAATAATATCCCTATCAACACCATCAGTGTGGGGTACAACGGGTGGAAGTTTGATAAGGTTTGGATAAATTTTCTTTGGTGGGAATTTCTGCAAAGGTAAGTGGGTCAAGAGTGGTCCATTGGCATTGTATAGAGAGGATGGAAGGGGACCTTCTCCTTCATATGGTATGGGTGAATGTCAGGGTTATTGGACTGGTTCTGACTCATACTCCTATTCAGGTAGTGGATAGAAGGGTCTGGGTTCTGGTTCAGGTTCATGGGAAAGGGTAGAGTAGAGAATTCTCCAGTTCCTTTTTACTTTGGCCCTGCTTTCAGCTTTGCCATTATAAAGAGTGGAGGGGTCAGTGTATGGGAAAATGATTTTGGGAAACGTAGGAAAGGGTGCTTCCGGATTGATCCCAAACTCATCTGGTTGATTGAACAAGTGATCATCAGAGGGGATGATAGATTGAAATTGAGGTCTAGGTGGAAAGGTTTGAATAGATGAGTGTACAGAGAGGTTTTGGGGTGATGTTTGATGTTCTGAAGTGTGTTGTGGTGAGGATATATATTGGGGTGAGGAATGGGGTTCATATGTATGTTCAGATTGGTGAGAGGCTGGGTGTTCTTGGACTGGTAAAGGTGGTTGATTTGGTTGAGGTGGAGGTGTTTGGTTTTGTGGTTGTGATTGTGACGGTGTGGTGTTGATAGGAATATCTATACTATGTACCACAGCAGCAACAGCAGATTCAATTACAGATTGTAAGGGTGGAGTTACCTCAGAAGACCCAAAGGACTTGGCTTTCTTGGCAGGTTGCCTTGGTCTTGTAGGCACTGCAGTAGATGTGGCAGCAAGTTTTTGTTTCTTCAGAACAGCACCAATGGGTTGATTATCCTCATCATCATCCTCATTTTGTGATAAAACCACTTTTCTTGCCCTTCTCTGCCTTGGAGCAGCTTGTGGTTCATCAGTCCTTGCTTCCCTTATGACCACCCTAGCAGCAGGCTTCCTTGCAGCAGCTAAACGAGTTGATTTAACACGTCGTCCAACCGGCTTCTTCTTCATGACTTGAGCCTCGGCTTCATTCAGCTCAATCTGCTCCTCTTTCACTTTCATCAATTCTTCTTTTCTGGCCAAATCTACTTGAATAAATGGATCAAGCTTCATGTTGGTCAGATTCATCTTTCCAAATACAGCAGGGGACATGCCCTTTTCCTTGAGGATTGCAGCTTGTTCTTCAGGAGACTTGGCTTCCAGAATTGTATAAATCTTTTGAGACAGGAAGATTTTTTACAAAAGATTACAGAAGTGTATGGCAGAAGCCTTTTCTCTATGAACAACATAATCCCTGAATCTGTTGAACAGAATGTGAGGCAGGTTGACCTGTGTTTCAGTCAGAAGATAACAAAGGTAAAACTTGTGAAGAGTTGAAAGGTTGTGTTTTGACCCAGCCTTGTGCAGAACAGACTTGTTCATAATCTGATGAAGGATACAAGCCTCATCCTTCATTTCAACTGCCTTCCATGAATGGGTTCTCAAAGTATCAGCTCTCATCATGATAGACGTAATTGTTTCTTCTCCACCAAGTTCTTCTTCCCATTTCTCGGTTAGGGTTAAACCTACTTGAGCATAGTGAATCGCAGTTGTGATGGTTGCTTCAGAAACTACCACTTCAGTTCCCAACACAGTAGCCTTGACCTCAGTTTTAGTAACTGTGGGTTTCCTCCAGAAATCCCTAATGAGGTCTGGGTACACACAGAGACCTTCTCTATGAACAGTCCTTCCCAGCCAGCAGCTCTGACATAATTGCTCACATCCAAGTTGTATTCCTTAAGAATACCAAAATCAAAGTGGTGCTCTATTCCAAATTCTAGAGCATTAACATCGTAGGTATTAGCAGCAGATGATGAGGCCATTGTTGAGGTTGAAGGTTTGGAGCAACAGAGGGTTTTTTTCACAAAGAGAGGGTTTGAGAAATTAGAGAGATGAAAGGTATTCAGAGGGAAGAGATAGACTTAGTTTTGAAGATGAACGGTTGCCTTTTTTTAAAAAAATTAAAATAATATAAAACTAAAGACGTGTGAAGAGACATGCATTAAACGCTGACACGGCATAGGTTTCTTGAAACCGTAAAAAGCAATTTTTACAAATGATGAAAATAAATGACTCAGCAGAGAGAATTTGAATTAAATATGTCTTAATACATAATAAATGCAAATAATAACGAAATGCATAGACGAGACAATTAAGCAAATGCAAACAGGCATTGGACGGGATATGCAATAGACGAGCATTTAACATATAGTAGCCGACCATGATTGGACGACATATCAATCCACACATATTATGTTAAGATGCTTTCTAATAAAAATAAATCTGTCCTCAGCTAGAGGTTTAGTAAAGATATCTACCCATTGATGGTCAGTATCTACAAACTGTATATCAAAAAACCTTTTTGCACATAATCTATAATAAAATGATGTTTAGCAAGATTGGATTCTTAGATAGATTGATTGCAGCAGTGTTATCACACACAAGTGGAATACTACTTACGAACACATTGTAGTACTCTAATTGATGTTTGATCTGAAGAAGTTGTGAGCAGCAAGATATATACTCAGCTTCACCAGTTGATAAGGCAATGGTCTTTTGTCTTTTGCTTGACCATGAGACTAAGTTTGCTCCAATGAAGTGACATCCACCACTGGTACTTTTTCTTTCTATTCTATTCTATCTCCAGCATAGTCAGCATCACAAAAACCAACTAATCTATAATCATCATTCTTCTTAAAGCACAAACTCAGATTAGTAGTACCTTTCAAATATCTAAATATTCTTTTAACTGCTGATAAATGAGATTCTCTAAGATCAGATCGAAATCGAGCACATAAGCAAACACTGAACTAATTCCAGGTCTGGACGAAGTAAGATATAAAAGAGATCCTATCATACCTCTATATACCTTTTGGTCTACCTTTTTATCTTTGTCATCTTTGTTTAGTATGGACGTGGGATACATTGGTGTATTCATTGGTTTGCAGTCATTCATCTTGAACTTCTTCAAGAGTTCCTTTATGTACTTAGTTTGATGGATGTACACCCCGTCCACTGTTTGTTTTGCTTGAAGTCCAAGGAAGAATTTGAGTTCTCCCATTATGCTCATTTCAAATTCCTTTTGCATTAACTTAGAAAACTCCTTGCACAGAGACTCATTAGTAGCACCAAAGATTATGTCATCAACATAAATTTGCACAATTATAAAGCTGGACTTGTTGGATTTTCTAAATAAGGTTGTATCAACCTTTCCTCTACTAAATCCATTGTCCATTAGAAATGAACTTAGTCTTTCATACCAAGCTCTAGGAGCTTGCTTAAGACCGTATAAGGCTTTCTTTAGCTTATACACATGTTCAGGATGGGTTTCACTTTCAAAACCCGGAGGTTGCATTACATATATTTCTTCATTTATAAATCCATTTAAAAATGCACTTTTCACATCCATTTGATAAAGCATGATATTATGATGAGCAACAAATGATAATAAAATGCGTTTAGCCTTCTAATCTAGCAACTGGAATAAATTATTAAATTACATCTATTAATTTATTTTATTTTTAGAAGAAATATTATTAATTTCACAATTCGTCCTGGTAAAAGATATTGTTATTTTGTTTGTATTATTGTATAACTTTTTCTCACTTGCACTTCGGTTTCTAATTTAATTGTTTCTTGTTATTGATATTATAGAAATGGGTTTTTAAGTTCATGATGGAGAGAATCCTTTATTTGTTGAAGATGAACGTAAATGTATTTATTTAATAATCAATGTCCAGGTAATAGAAATTGTATTTTGTCGTAAAGTGAATCTACAGACATGATGGTCAACAACGGTGGACGGTGGAACCAGAGGTTCTAGCTGTGAAAAGCACGATGCGGTGGACGGCGACAAGCGGTGCCAGTGGAGAAAGGAGAGAGGCGAGTGACAAGTAAAGTTATTTTTTTTTTAACAATTATCTGGATTTTTTTAATGTTTTATAAATTCCTAATTTTTTGAAGCGTTGGATCAAATCAGACGGTCAGGATCTAGCTGCTGCAGATATGTAGGAGACACCATGAGGGAGAGGATCCAAATTGGAAATATTAGGATTGGTAACATTATATTAGGACTAATTTTTCGAACACTATCATGATTCCAATAATTATTTGCTCAAATTGTCTTTTATTTTTTTAAAAAAATCATTATTAACTGCGTGTTTTACAGTTAGTAATAATTGTTTTGAAAAAAATAAAAGACATCAAATTGGAATTAAAAAATTTTTATTATTAATTATTTATTTAGACATGAAAATATATATAAAAACTTGAAATTAAAAGAAATAAAACGTGTATATATATATATATATATATATATATATATAATTTTTTTTTGAGGGAATATATATAATTATGTTCAAATTCAAACTCTCCGAATATAATTTATGTTCAAATTATTCTCAACTTTTCCTTTAAAAGCTATAATTTACTTCAAATACATTTTTTCTTTTTCATTTCAAAAATTGCAAATAGTATTAAAGGCACTCGGCTAAGTTGTTTTTGCTTAAAACTCATTTTATATGTAAAAACTTCGAGTCTTTGTTAATCAGCATTTTGTCCCCATGTATCTAACCTTGATTTGTTTTATTTTATGTTTAATTATTCAGTTGAAATTGAACTATTTGGGCTAAAAAAGTTTTTAATTGAGTCTTTGAACTTATAAAAGAATTTCAATTGGGTCCACTACTGGAAAATATGGATTTTACGACCAGATTTAACGTCTATTAAATAAAAATGGACGTTAAAAAAGACGCGGTGCCAGAACCGTAAATAATTGGTTCATTTAAATCAATATTAACGTCGGTTGTCAACATAACAGACGTTAAAAAGTTTGAGCCTCACTTTTAACGTCTGTTATTTAAACAACAGACGTTAAAGTTCATCTTTAATGTTGGTTGTTTTAATAACAAACGTAAAAGATGAACTTTAACGTCTGTTATTTAAATAACAGACGTTAAAAGTGATACTCAAATTTTTTTTTAGTATAATGTTATGTCCCGCGCGCCCTCTTGTATCACTTTCACTCACATGCCCTTGTTTACAGATCAGCTGATGAGTAGGTTTCTAACGAACCCAGCCTTCACGCAAATGCTTATGAAGCAATTTTCAACCATACAATCCCAAGAAACAGCGGGAGTTACCCAACCTTCACATGTGAGCACAAACAAGAGTTGTCCAAAGATGTATGTGGAGGTGGATGATCAGTTGTCAAAGCGGGAGTTGGAGTTGAAACAGCGAGAGCTGGAGTTGTCGCAGCGGGGTTTGGAGTTGTCCCAGGTATATTCATAATGATCATATTTCTCAATTACTTATGTTTTCTTTATTTTCAATTTCTTATGCTTTCTTTATTTATAATTGAAGGCAAAGTCGAAGCCGATAACGCTTCGTCAGTCTCCCTTTGCTCGTTTGTTAGCATTTGGTGTGGATTATTCGTATGATGATTTTGTATTTCCATTGGAGCATGATGGATATGTGGGACACCCAAATCCTTTTCACTTCGCCGGTGAGGTGTTGACGATCCGGCAGGTGTACCGTTTCGTTGCAAGTAATAAAAAACACGATAAGTAAATACCGAGGTCGAACACAAGGATTAGAAGACCAATTTTAACCAATTTAATAAAGAAATTCAAAGCATTTGACCAAGTCAAAGTGAAGTAGTTATGAAGAGAGAGAAATTGATCCAAAGATTATCTCAAAAACAATTAATTAAAGATGGTAAAAGATTATGATGAGATTTGATTAAGATTAAGGCTCTAAGGTCACGAATCCACCTACCCTATCAAGCAAGTTACCCAAGTGTTCATCTCCTTATCCCTATGTTTAATTTAATTTCTTTGTCAACTAGGAACCCTCAATTATCCTAATGTCACTGCCGATTTCCAAAAGGGATTATTTCAAATTGTAAGTTGTCAATTTGCCAATCTATTCAACCTACGATTAGATTTATTAAGTTCTTGGTTCCCTATAGTGATTGCACCGCTTTCCTATTCTATGCCTAGCAATATTCAAACGGTGTTCTTAATTCAAGTCCTAAGTACGAATCGCCTGCCAGCCTCAACGCACTAGACTAGTTAACCATGCGCGCATATGATTAACACAAACAAATCAGAATTAAGAAACAAGAAAAGAGACAAGGGTATAAGAAAATATTACTTGGATTCACTATGCCATCAACGGTGGCTTCATCGTTCCCTTAGAAATAAGGATTAGTTCCTCATAGAGACGATAACAACGAACAAAGTATAAAAAGCATTCATCCTCCAAGAAACCGAATTAAAACTCATTACACAGCCCTTAAGAAAACAAGGATTACAATCTTTATCCAAAAACTGCTTCATCTGACCTAAAAGAAGCTACTTATACTGTTTGGGCTCTGCGCGTGCTCGCAGGGCGAACAGGGATTCGCTTGGCGAATCTTAAGTTGGCGCGCGTTCAAAATTGGATCTTTCGCGAGGCGAGCCAATGATCGCGAGGCGAGACAGAACGATCTTCAATTCTCTGAGTCTGGATTGCGAGGCGAATACTTACTCGCGAAGCGAGGCTGAATGGCTGCTGACATTGCTTAATCTGTTCTTCTGGGTCGCGGGGTGAGTGTCAGTTCGCTGGGCGAATGACCAATTTTGCCTTTTTGCTTGTTTTCTTCATTTTTCCTAGCTTCCTCGAGCTTCACTTTTAACCTGAAAATATAAATAGCATCAATTGCTTTATTGACTCAAAAATAACTAAATTATCCTAAAAACTAAATAAAAGACTCAAAACATTGCTTAGGGACAATTAAAGCTAAATTTGGACGAAAACGAGATTAAACTCGAACAATTAGCCCAAAAACTGTGGCCTTACTAGCTATAAAACTAGATGAGCCAAAGGCTTATCATGAGGATATTGGTCAATTTTGCACAAATGGTCAGTGGATAGCCAACACGATTCCAAGTATTTGGTGCACGTAAGTACATTTTAATTTTATAATTTATTTCAAATTTATAATTTATTTCAATATATTACGTAATTAACATCCACTTATTTCATATCTTAGGTATCTACATTGCCTTCAACTTGACAGGGGCTGCAATGTTTACGGATGCTTAGACCCCACAGTCATGCTAGGTGATTTCTTGACCGATCACAGTAAACTCAGTGCATACATGCAGAACTTAATGGTAGGAAGTGATCAGAAAGAGATATATATAGCACCTTTCGTATAGCGAGGGCATTGGCAGTTGGTCCTACTTCATCCTACTAGGCATACTATTGTCTTCTTATGCTCGCTGCACTATGAGCCGACAAAGGAAGTGGTGGCCTCATTCAATATGTATGTAAACTTCTATTTAATTTAATTTGTAACATTTGATTTTATTTTATTGCACATGAACATATAATTGACATGAATATTTTGTTTATGATAGCACTATGAAGGCATGTAGTATTTCTTGTGCTAATGGAAAAAGTAGGACTTCAAAGTCAAAAACAAATCCTAAATGGATTATCATCAAGGTATGTAGTTTATTAAATAGTAATTAATATTACTATATATACATTTAATTGACATTAAATTTCATATTCATTTGTAGTCTCGTAAACAGGAAAATGGTTGGTCGTGTGCGTATTATGTGATGTTTCATATGTTGAACATTATCTCCGCGTCTATTACTGAGGGATGGAAGATGGTAATTAATTAAATAAGTTATTTAATTAAATTTTTTGTTTTTGATATTGACTTAATTTATTGTTGATTTTATTTGAACTTGTACAGGCTTTCAATGATCAATCTCCTCTTTCTAAAGAGGATTTTAAAGACTTGAGGGTGCGATTTTCAAGCTTCTTTTTAAGTATGCTGCAGAGAAAAGAGTAGAAAATATAGATCCTGCATACTTGGAAGATATTGAGTAGTTTTGTATGAATTTACTTGTATAATATATATATATTTGATAAACCAACCTTTTATATATTTAGAGTATCTGGGATACTCCAACCCATATACATTGTAACCTAAAAAATGCCAACTATTGTAAATAAAATACTACCCTAAGAGAAGAATAGTATTATCTTTACAACATTGACAAGCAGAAGATATAACCTAAAAAAGCCTTCCTAACCTCTATCCAAACAAAGGTTCAGTACCGCCACCTTAAAAAAAACCCACCAAACAAACCAACTTTTATCCACACCCAATCAGTATACTATAGCAAAATGTCCTCCCCTGACTTATAAAAACCAAAATGTCCTGCCAATAGAATGTATCAATGCACTTGAGAATCCCCAAAAAGACCAAGAACCTTTCAACACAAACCAGACAGCAGCCCCATGTCCTTTTAGATGAAAACGGCTGGAACCTTTCACAACAAACCACACAAACAACCCCACATCCTTTTAGATGAATAAGGCTGTATTAAATGAAGACCTGCTGAGACACTCAAAATGACAAAAACTCCAAACCATCACAGTATAAACGAACAGTACACCTTGAGACACCAATAGTCATCATTCATTCATAAAAATCTTTCTTGACAAAAATTACCAATATTCACCCAACCTCCCCTATGATTGAAATCGACAACGAGCTTAAGAAAGATGAAACCCAAAAACATCAAAACCAAGCCAAGGGGAAAAATAATAGCGCAGGACAAAGGAAAGGCACCATTTCAGACCACCACAATAACTAGGAAGCTATCAAGAATCCCAAAAGAATGACATGAACCTGTAATTTGCATGACTTTGTCCTTCAGGCTCCTGACTTACCCTTCCCCACTAGGAAGAGAGCAAACCTTAGGCGAGTGCGTAGGTGAAGAATGTCAAAAAATCCTTCTAGGGACAATATTTCCTTCCCCGTTCAAAAAAAAAAAAAAACTGCCTGAAAGAGAATATATATATATATATATATATATATATATATATATTGGACTTGTGTTAGCTAGTGTAAAATATATTCTGAATTCTTCATGTATAGTGGACTAGCTAGTATAGAATATATTCTGAATTGTGTTAAGGAAAATTCTGTATAATTGTGACTAGCTCTGAATTGGAATGCAAATTCTGCATTAGTTAATTTTTGTGCAAACTCAGGACTTGTTAGTGTGTGTTCTGTGCAAATTATGTTTCTATTTCTGTATTCTGGACTTGTATGAGTGTGTGTGTAGAATTATGCAGGGAGTTGAGCTGGGAAAGGCATAAAATGAAAAACCATAATAAAAAAAAATTACTAAACACACTTTTAACGTCTGTTGATTAAATAACAGACGTTAAAAGTCACACTTTTAGCGTACAACATGTAACACCCTGCTCGGGCGCTACATTGCAAGTGACATTTTGTGGCTGAAAAGTAGGTTAATTAAAATTGGCTATAAAAGAATGGGGTATTTTTTTCTTTTTCGTAAATCATAAATATAACTACTTTGCTTTAAATGAATGGACAATAAAATTTTCCATTATCACAATTAGGATCATAAGTTTTGAAATCATTTACGTAATACCCAATCCGACTCATAAACATAATCATAACAATATACAGATCCAATACAAAGATATGGAGGCGCAGCTCCTAAAATATAAGATACTTGGAGTCGCAGCTCTATAAACAGCAACATTAACTCCCAAACATACCCACCTGGCCAAACAAAAATATAAAAGACAATCTCATACACCGTGAGAAGGACAAACCCAACTGACGAGATCTAATGGAAACTCTATTTGAGTCCACTATCGTTATCGTCATAAAAGACACTACTAGAGTCACTACAAAACTCTCATACTAAGCCCTTTCCTTTTCCCATAGGAAAAACATGGTCTACGAACCATCGACAATATGGAAAACGTGCACCAAAAACTCCGACATATCGTCCGCATGCCCGAACCTCAACTTCTACGATGACTCAGCCAAGCGATATCTTGACGTCTCAACCTACTCAAAAGAGCACAAAAGGCACATAGCCAGTCGACATAGGCAATATAAAAATAAGGAGGTGAGATTTCCATTTATCTCATACATAAGGCAGACATGCAGTGGTACGACTCTCAGGCACGTACAATCATCAATATTCAATCATATCTACACTCATAACAGAACAATAATGTTTCACAGAAACATGACCCCAGCATAACGTCTTCCTAGATAGAAGACATATAAGACTTGAGGAATGACCTCTGAATTCTTATACCATGGTTTTACGAATAGTCGATCGAGTGATTCGGAGGATTGTTCCGGAGTCCACCAGCCTTGGGTAATAAAATGCGTCAACAGTCATCATGATGCACATAGGCTTTTTTGGGAACATCCTACACTACCAGAAAACATGTAGCGTACAAGTCAAGTATGTCGGTGTATTGCAAGATCACGACACCACAGAGGAGCTACCAACTGGCCTACGTGAGTATTTCATACCCCGACACCACCGAGCATCAATGGATCGTCACTACGGAATTCACACCCACATTAAAGTGTTAGCTCTTCTCTTAGGCACAATGGCCTTACAGAACATAGTTTCACTATGTGTTTAGGCAAAATTGCCGTAAAATGCATTCTTCTTATCTTTCCATCGGATGACATCTTGATTCCATCGGAATTCTTTCAATGTGCTTTCTCAGATGCTAGATGTTTTTAAGTCCAAGTTATCGGTACTTAACGTCGAGCCGAAGTTCTTAAGTAACCTTTCATCTTTGTGTAAAGATATCTTAAAACACTTGAATAAAAATCCTAGCACATTATGAGATTGAAACATAAATTCAATTATTTATTTCTCTGTACTTTTCTAATTGAGCCTTTTTCTTTGGCTATCAAGAAAACAAATCATTCTGAGTCCATTAAATTTTATGGAATATGGATAATGAATTATCCATACTTTATGACATAAGGTCGTGTTCCACCACACAACATAAATTATTACGTTCGTATTTTCACTAAATCGTTCTTGACTTAGGTTTTTACATTTTACCGTAAATGCTTGTCTTTGAAGATTAAAATTCTTTTGGCTTAAAACAAAAACCTTTAGATAAAAACAAATCAATTTTCAAGAATAATTTCCATCAAAGATACATAGTTATCAGTTTCTCAAAACATTTTCTCAAAAATCCTTAAAAACGTTTAACGACGGTTTCGCCGCTTTTTACTGCATTTAGGCTCAAAAGCCATACTTTTGAAAATATGGTTATTCACCTCAAATATGTTACTCTCCTAGGTAATAATACTCATAAGAAAATGTTGAAACACTGTTTTTACATCTTACTCTCCATTTATACAAAATTCCTAAAAATTTGACCGAACGTCGTTAAGTTTGTAAATCGCGTAAATCATTTATCAACGATTTTAAACTCTAATAGTCCAAAACTTATTTTGGAGTTTTAGAACAGTTAAGTAGGTCTGAAAAACAGTTACTAACTATCCAATTAGATAAATTTTTTAAAATTGCAATTTAGTCCCTAAACTTTCATTAATTACAAAAAGGTCCTTATTTACTTAAAACCTTATAACTTTTTATTTATAACTTCAAATCACACCAAACCAACTTCTATAGAAATATTTTTCAGTGACCATCAAATTTCCGGAAATTACATTTCTGCCCACATATTTTACAATGTTTGCAAAAAGGTCCTTGTTTACTAAAAAGCTTATGTCTTTTTATGTATTAATCCAATTAACACCAAACCAATTTCTATGGTTTTATCTCCTCAAGGACGACAATATTAACACAGAAGAATATGAATTTCAGAACAGCCACTGAAATTCTCAAAAATTGCATATTAGTCCCTAAGGACTCATAAATTCATATCTTTCAATATACACATCCAAATCAATCCAAACCAATTTCTATACTCTTATATATTCATTCAGTCCTTATAATAACTATCCAACCAAATTAAATCATCATGGAACCCATTAAAACAGTCATGGCCGAATGGCCTTAAATAATCTTGTTAATTATTTTTTAACAATTCAATCAAACAACAACCAAGTTTCCAATTAGAAATCATTCGGATCAAAACCAACATATATCATAATCAAGCATCAACCAAATCCTCCAAGAGGATCACACACATATAAATCAATAATTTACACAATTTATACACTTATGAGTTACAAGACCATATACACTAAATAAACCATCAACATATCTATATTAAGGTAGGATAGTGGTAATCTCCCCCATACCTCTTGTAGATCACTTGAAGATCAAACAAACACAAGCTAAACCAAGCAAGGTAGGCCATGGTTTTGTCCACCAAAACCTAGCCATGATCAATCAACAAGAAAACAAGTTAAAGAATGGAAAAACCATCTAACCCACTTAAGAGCTAGGTTCGGCCAAGTATAGGAAAATTAGCTAGAGATCTCTAAATTTTTCAAGCTCTTGGATGATGAAAATAGAAGTCATATGGCGATCATAGAAATTGATCTCACATTAAAATGATTTTTCTATGATTTTCTTGAATTATTTGAAAAACTAGATCTAGAAATTGGAACTTGAAGAAAACTTGAGATAGGAAGAAATTTTGTGAAGAGAGATGATGGTATGATAATGGATCATAAGGCTATACTTTAGAATTTGAAGAAACAATCAAGAACTTAGAGTTCCCTTGAAAATATTGATGAAGAACTTAGGGTTTTTTTTTTTTTTGTGAGTAGAAAAGTGAAGAATGAAGATGAAATTTGTGAAAGAGCAAAAATGAAATGGATGTAGTCTTTTTACAGGGGAAGGCTGCACCAAATTGGACCAAAATGAGGAGAAGAAATTGATTAGTACCAAAGCTTGGTTAGATTAGTCTATGAAAATACTATACTTTAATATTGCTAGTTTCATGAATCATCAAGCTATGTAATTTTGTGTGGTGGAGGTGCCCTTAGGGTGATGTGGCTGCAGTTTGCACCACAAATGAGGGGGAGAAGTCATGTTAAAATTGTCTTGTGAACCATGGTTGAATTAACCAAACATAGGTTAGGTTAACTTAGGGGTAATTTGGTCATTTCACTTGAAATCATCATGACAAATAAGTGGTGAAGATGAGTAACTTCCTTCGATATAGAAGGTCTCAACTATGATTTTGTTTTTTTCAAAATCATTTTCTATATCCCCTGCAATAATATAAAATATAATTATCGATCAAGACGCGAGAAACCGGGGTGTTACAATACTACTCTTCTAAAAAGAATTTCGTCCCCGAAATTGACTCGTCTAAGGAAATCGAACACGGATATCATTCCTCTATCACGTGCTCCAGCTGCGTAACATTCATGTTTCTCGGAACGTGACGTGAATTATTTCATAGATTAGACTGTCGCTTTGACTTATACTGTATTCGCTAAACCACCTGATAAAACAAATCAGACAAATCCATTTTTAACCTCTCAAGACTCGAAGCACACCCGAATAATTCGAATGTCAATAGAATGAAATACACGAATTTCTGATAGATTTGAAAATTTGAATGATTCAAAACTTTGACTCCCATTTACGGTGGTGATTCTAACACACTGATGGTAAATAAGAACTCAGAATTTGAACAAAGAATTTTCAAGAAGAGAAAATAATCTCTAGACTTTACTCTTTCAATAGAATAAAGTAAAATGAATAGAATGATAGAGAATTAAAGAGTCTTTTTAGTAGGTTCTTGATTGTAAAAATGCGTTGTACAACCACATATTTACAAACGTGACCCTAATAAAGTTCCTTCCTCAACGAGAATTTCCTTCAAAAGACAAAATTTTGAAGATGATAACTTTCTTAATTTCCAAGAGTCTGGATTTTATATCAAGACTTATCTTGGACTTTAAGAGAGCAACAATAAGCTTTTGCGAATTCCCTCACTCGAGGTAACTCTGATTCATTTGGCATAAAAAAAATTTGACGTAAATTGTCAAAATTTCATCTGCCATAAAATTTACAACTTTTCACCCGCAAGGGTAACAAGATATGATCCGCAAAAGATCATTCCATTTTAAATTGCACTCATTTGCGGAAAAAGAAAATGGTCAAGTTTACAAAACTCAATTCTCAACAATAAGGAAATATCCGAATAGAATTTCCCAACCAGTATGAGTTATCAAGAAACTACAAAGATAATTGCATTAAGGAATAATATATGAATGCAATTCTAATTGTCCTGCATAAAACTTAGACAACAAAAGATGCGACGATGAAACTTAACCAACTCAGAAACATATTGGCGACAAACATAGGTAGTGCATAGATAAATTCAGAGTATTTCACACATTCATGGAAAATCAAGAATGATTTTCCACTGAATTAACAGTACAATCAAAAGTCTACTTTCTATGGCACACTTCACTTAAAGATATTATTTGATTGTGATATTTCAGTCCTACTTATTGTGAAAGTTCCACCCGTTAACAACTACCCACGTATTCAAACTTTAAATATTTGTGAACTACCTCCTCTTGCATAGTGGTCTTTAATCGGTTCCTTGTCCGTGGTCTCTCGGCTTACATGTTGTCTGCAGAAGGTACATCCTTAGGTTTTCCGCATATCCTAGTGACATGTCCAGGTTGTGCACACTTAAAACAAATGATGCCCAGAATCTTGAAGTTCTTTGTAGCATGACTCATGCCACACTTCATGCACTTCGGTAGAGACTTCCTAGACGATCCATAACCTTTACTGCTACCACTAATCCACTTCCCTTTTTGTGGTGTCCACGTTGACCTTGCGTACGGTTTCTCCTATAACTGTTTGTTGTCTCTAAATTTCAGAGATTCAAAGCTTCTCTTTTTACCTTTATTTACTTCCAGATCTCGAGGAACTCGACACTTATCTATCAAAATTGGAAACTGCAATAGTTTCAATGACAAGATTGTCTTCCTTATTTCACCCTTTAGGTTTTCCTCTAATTTCTTACACTTTCACACTTCATCGGGATTCTTTAAATATAACTCCTTGAACTTATTCAGCTCTTCCAATTCAGCAGCATACTCACTGATAGTCATGTCCTCTTGTCCGTGTTGCAGGAACTCGATCTCCTCTGCATGACTGACTTCGGTGGAAGTATACTTCTCCAAAAATCTACTCCGAAACACATTCCAAGTGATCGCTTCTTGTCTTGCCACTAACAGTTGGCAAGTTTCTCTCCACCAAAATACAACATCTCCTATCAACAGAAATGTCGCACAAGCTACCTTCCGATGATCAGGGTATTCCATAGTTTGAAAATTCCTTTCTTTTTCCGTCATCCAAAACTTAGCTTTCTCCAGATTAAGCTCACCATCAAATTGAGGTGGATTACTACGACAGAACTCAACTAGTCCTTGCCTCTCCGCCATTTTCTCATTATGACATGCCACAGTTGATGTTAGTTCCCTCAAGGCTTGTACCGCTACAACCATATCTTCGGGATCCTTGATTGCAGAATCAGATATAACCAAGTTTTTCTATAAAAGCACGGTAGTCAGAACTAGGAAGAAAACAATACATCATAATATGTCCAATATTATTCCTACTTAGGAACAATAATGAAAAGATCAACAAACAATGTTGTATCCTTTCGGAACAACGTTATAAAGAACATAAACACAGCAAAGGATAGACTAATGTCATTATCCTTCCAAACATTGGTTCTTCATTGAACCAAAAACACAAAACACTTAAGACACAACCAGAGAAAACACAACAAAAAAGACAACAGACCTAAACCCCAACCCCAAAAAGGCTCGGCCAGCTCTGATACCAAAATTGTAACACCCTGCTTGGGGGCTACATTGTAAGTGATATTTTAAGGTCGAAAAGTAGGTTAATTAAAATTAGCTATAAAAGAATGGGGTAAATTTTTTTCTTTTTCGTAAATCATAAATATAACTACTTTGCTTTAAATGAATGGACAATAAAATTTTCCATTATCACAATTAGGATCATAAGTTTCGAAATCATTTACATAATACCCAACCCGACTCATAAACATAATCATAACAATATACAGATCCAGTATAAAGATATGGAGACGCAGCTCCTAAAATATAAGATACTTGGAGTCGCAGCTCCATAAACAGTAACATTAACTCCCAAACATACCCAGCTGGCCAAACTAAAATAGAAAAGACAATCCTTTCTCGTACACCATGAGAAAGACAAACCCAACTGACGAGATCTAGTGGAAACTCTATTTGAGTCCACTACCGTCGTCATCGTCATAAAAGACACTACTAGAGTCACTACAAAAGTAACTCTCATACTAAGCCCTTTCCTTTTCCCAGAGGAAAAACATGGTCTACGAACCATCGACAATATGGAAGACGTTCACCAGAAACTCCAACATATCGTCTGCATGCTCGAACCTCAACTTCTACGATGACTCAGCTAAGCGATATGTTGACGTCTCAATCTTCTCAAAAGAGTCAAAAGGCACATAGCCAGTCGACATAGGCAATATAAAATAAGGTGAGGTTTCCATTTATCTTACACATAAGGCAGACATGCAGTGGTACGACTCTCAGGTACGTACAATCATCAATATTCAATCATATCTACACTCATAACAGAACAATAATGTTTCACAGAAACATGACCCCAGTATAACGTTTTCCTAGATAGAAGACATCTAAGACTTGAGGAATGACCTCTGAATTCCTATACCATGGTCCCTTTGGGGTGTCACAGAGTGGTTTGGAGGATTGTTCCGGAGTCCACCAGCCTTGGGTAATAAAATGTGTCAACAGTTGTCATGGTGCACATAGGCTTTTTGGGGAACATCCTACACTACCAGAAAACACGTAGCATACTAGTCGAGTATGTCGGTATATTGCAAGATCACCACACCACAGAGGAGCTACCAACAGAGCCTATGTGAGTATTTCATACCCCGACAACCCCGAGCATCAATGGATCGTCACTACGAAATTTGCACCTGCATTAAAGTGTTAGCTCTTCTCCTAGGCACAACGGCCTTACAGAACATTGTAGCATGACTCATGCTTTCTCAGATGCTAGATGTTCTTAAGTCCAAGTTATCGGTACTTAACATCGAGCCGAAGTTCTTAAGTAACCTTTCATCTTTGTGTAAAGATATCTTAAAACACTTGAATAAAAATCCTAGCACATTATGAGATTGGAACATAAGTCCAATTATTTATTTCTCTGTACTTTTCTAATTGAGCCTTTTTCTTTGGCTTTCAAGAAAACAAATCAGTCTGAGTCCATTAATTTTTTTGGAATATGGATAATGAATTATCCATACTTTATGATATAAGGTCGTGTTCCACCCCACGTAATAAATTATTACGTTCGTATTTTCACTAAGTCGTTCTTGACTTAGGTTTTTACATTTTACCGTAAAAGCTCGTCTTTGAAGATTAAAATCCTTTTGGCTTAAAACCAAAACCTTTTGATAAAATCAAATCAATTTTATAGAATAATTTCCATCAAATATACATAGGTATCAGTTTCTCCAAACATTTTCTTGAAAATCCTTAAAAACGTTTGACGACGGTTTCGCCGTTTTTTACTGAATTTAGGCTCAAAAGCTATACTTTTAAAAAGATGGTTCTTCACCTCAAATTTGTTACTCTCCTAGGTAATAATACTCATAAGAAAATGTTGAAACACTATTTTTACATCTTACTTTCCATTTATACGAAATTCCTAAAAATTTGACCGAACGTCGTTAAGTTTGTAAATCGCGTAAATCCTTTATCAACGATTTTAAAATCTAATAGTCCAAAACTCATTTTGGAGTTTTAGAACAGTTAAATAGGTATGAAAAACAGTTTCTAACTATCCAATTACATAAATTTTCAAAAATTGTAATTTAGTCCCTAAACTTTCATTAATTACAAAAAGGTCCTTATTCACTTAAAACTTTATAACTTTTTATTTATAACTTCAAATCACACCAAACCAACTTCTATAGAAATATTTTTCAGTGACCATCAAATTTCCCAAAATTACATTTCTGCCCACATATTTTACAATGTTTGTAAAAAGGTCCTTGTTTACTAAAAAGCTTATATCTTTTTATGTATTAATCCAATTAATACCAAACCAATTTCTATGGTTTTATCTCCTCAAGGACGACAATCTTAACACCCAATAATATGAATTTCAGAACAGCCACTGAAATTCTCCGAAATTTCATATTAGTCCCTAAGGACTCATAAATTCATATCTTTCAATATACACATCCAAATCAATCCAAACCAATTTCTATACTCTTATACATTCATTCAATCCTTATAATAATTATCCAACCAAATTAAATCATCATGGAACCCATTAAAACATTCATCACCGAATGGCCTTAAATAATCTTGTTAATCATTTTTTTAACAATTCAATCAAACAACAACCAAGTTTCCAATTACAAATCGTTTGGATCAAAACTGTCATATATCACAATCAAGCATCAACCAAATCCTCCAAGAGGATCACACACATATAAATCAATAATTTACACAACTTATACACTTATGAGTTGCAGGACCGTATACATTAAATAAAACATCAACATATCTACATTAAGGTAGGATAGTGGTAATCTCCCTCATACCTCTTGTAGATCACTTGAAGATCAAACAAACACAAGCTAAAGCAAGCAAGGTAGGCCATGGTTTTTTCCACCAAAACCTAGCCATGATCAATCAACAAGAAAACAAGTTAAAGAATGGAAAAACCATCTAACCCACTTAAGAGCTAGGTTCAGCCAAGTATTGGAAAATTAGCTAGAGATCTCTAAATTTTTCAAGCTCTTGGATGATGAAAATAGAAGTCATATGGAGATCATAGAAATTGATCTCACATTAAAATGATTTTTCTATGATTTTCTTGAATTATTTGAAAAACTAGATCTAGAAATTGGAACTTGAAGAAAACTTGAGATAGGAAGAAATTTTGTGAAGAGAGATGAAGGTATGATAATGGATCATAAGGCTATACCTTCAGAATTTGCAGAAACAATCAAGAACTTAGAGTTCTTTTGAAAATATTGATGAAGAACTTAGGGTTTTTTTTTTTTTTTTGTGAGTAGGAAAGTGAAGAATGAAGATGAAACTTGTGAAAGAGCAAAAATGAAATGGATGTGGTCTTTTTACAAGGGGAAGGCTTCTCGAAATTGGACCAAATTGAGGAGAAGAAATTGATTATTCAATGGTAAATGGTAACCATGATGAGTATTAACCAAAGCTTGGTTAGATTAGTCTATGAAAATACTCTACTTTCATGTGGCTAGTTTCATGAATCATCAAGCTATGTAATTTTGTGTGGTGGAGGTGCTCTTAGGGTGATATGGCTGCAGTTTGCACCACAAATGAGGAGGAGAAGTTATCTTGAAATTGTCTTGTGAACCATGGTTGAATTAGCCAAACATAGGTTAGGTTAACTTAGGGGTAATTTGGTCATTTCACTTGAAATCATCATGACAAATGAGTGGTGAAGGTGAGTAGGAGTATGTGACTGATTTGTGACCATAAGAAAGATGAAGAAGCAAATTTGATAATGTCTTGCCTTAACCATAGTTGTCATTTAACTAGGATAGGTTAGGTTAAAGCTCAAAATATCTAGATATTTCTTTGTTGTCATGATGGCTAGCTAGGGTGAGTCACCACCATGACTCACCATGGTGACTCATTCCTCTTGAGTCATCATGGATGACTCGTCATTCTATCCCCCCTGTATATCCCTGCACATTCGTGTTCGGTTCCGTTGTTTACCCGATTAGGGTTTTTGAGAGGAAAATGATGAAATGAAAGCAAAATGAATGAGTTTGGTTTAGTGGATGGGCTGCACGAAACTAAGAAGGTGGGAGGGTATTTTGGTCAAAATTCACTTAGGGACACTCTTGGAATTTCACTTAAAGATCAAGGGCACTTTGGTCTTTTCACTAGAATAAATATCATGATATTTTGGTGTCATCAATATGCCTCATAAATGCTAGGTGACTCACCCATGTGACTCACCACCCTAGGTGGCAAGATGTCCCATTATCCGATGTCGGGATTTGTCTCTGCACATCCGTTCTCGACTTCGTCGATTACCCGTTTGTTGATGATGCGCCCAAATAACTTTCTTATTTTGAGAATTTTCAAAATAACCAATTTCATTGGAAAAATAATATAAACCTAAACCGTTTGGTTCGCGAGTCCAAATTAGGTTTTTTGATTAGTAAACTTTTACTGTCAGTGAAAAACACAGACCGGGTTCCGCCTGAATTCTAAACCTAAAATTTCACCATAACTTCCTTCGATATAGAAGGTCTCAACTATGATTTTGTTTTCTTCAAAATCATTTTCTATATACCCGGTAATAATATAAAATATAATTATCGGTCAAGACGTGAGAAAACGGGGTGTTACACAACACACTTTTAAAAGTCACACTTTTCACATTTGTTTAAAAACAACAGACGTTAAAAGATTACTTTTAACGTCTGTTGTCTAACAACCGACATTAAAAGTTTGACTTTTAACGTAGGTTGTATTAATGTCTGATATTTTTTTGACGTTAAAAGCCACTTTTAACAGACGTTAAAATCGATTCCTGCACTAGTGATCCTTGGGGTAGGGTTCCTTGAAGAGAACATTAAGCTTGCTTGTTTGAAACCTAGAATTTTTCCCCAAATTAGTATTTAGGATTGCATGAGACCAAAAATATTGAACTAGAAGATCAAAACATGACTAGCGACTGCTTCTTCCGCATTTGAACTTATAGCTCTTTCCATATCTAATCTTTGTTTTACGGTTGCATACCCCTCCCCCGAAATAAGGGTGAAGTGTTACCTAGACAATTACATGATATAGGTAGTTGTATGGGTATCAAGCTTAGATGAAATCAGTAATATTTCGTCCAATTTAACGGATTATACTAACGTATTCTCTACTTTAGAGACTCAATTAAAAAATTTATATAAGTTCAGAGATTTAATTAAAAAAAATTTAACTCAAGAATCTACTTAATTTTTTTAAAATTATTTAAGGAGCAATTGAATAATTAAATCTTTATTATATTTGTTAGAATATAAGGTTGGAACCTTCTACCCTAGCTGTTCCTGTCTCCGTCCCTTCAATTAAAATTTGCACATCAATAAAATTTGACGCAGATTTTTAATTTTAGCTAAAAGAGATAACGTTGTTGAGTGCTTGGAAACCACCATCTGGTCAACATCAATATCTCTATAGTTACATCATATGTATATATGTAAAGGAAACATCGTGAGGTCCAGGCATTTATTACAGAGACGAAGAAACACAATCATTTTAAGATGTCCGGAAAGCATAACTTTGAATGTAATATGTCAAAACAAATTTGCATACATAGGCCGGTGGAAAATTTCTGGCTGCAAACCGACATTTGATTGTTTTCATACTTCAAGTGCTCTCAATAAACAGAGGCAAAATAAACAGAGGCAAAGTTATCATTCGAACGGAAGTTGACAAAGAAAGCTTGTGACAGTGAGAGAAGAATAGAGTATGACTAAATTATAGGTTTAACTATTCAGTCGGTCTCTAAATTATTTTTAAAAAATTAAATAGGTCCTTAAATTAAAAAAAATAATAATTAATTGGGTCCCCAAACTTTTATAAAGTTTTCAATTGGGTCTCTGAACAAAAATAACTTTTACTTGGATCATTGAACTTATATCAAACTTTCAATTAGGATCCTGGAATAGGATTTCGTGAAGAAGTCGTTAAGTTTGCTGATATGAAACATAACTTGAAATTCCACTAAATTTGTATTTAGGGTTATAAAAGACCAAAATGTTGAACCAGAAGACCAAATCGTGACCTGCGACTGCTTCTTCCCATCTGAACAAATAGCTCCTTTCTTCCCAATATATGTTTCATGGTTGCATATCACTCCCTCGAAATAGCTTTGTCCAAAATAGCTCCCTCCACTTGCAACTTTCTACATCTTACTTCCTCTCGTTGCATCTTGCAGTAACAATGTCTCAAGGTGAATCCTTCACCCAAACCACCCATAGATGACTGATATGGGTATCCAACTTAGATGAAATCAACAATATTTCCTCCAATTCAATGGATCACTAACGGATTTTCGACTTTAGGAACTCAATTGAAAATTTATACAAGTTTAAGGATCCAATTAGAAATTTTTTTAGTTCAAGAACCCAATCGAAAACTTTATAAAAGTTCAAGGACCCAATTAGAATATTTTTTATATGGGGACCTATTTAAAAATTTTCAAATAATTCAGAAACCAAGTCAATAGTTAAACCTAAATTATATATAGAGAGAGTATAGTTCGTAAGAAAAATATATGGGAAAGTTTGAGTATTGTGAGCATCTAATTTCGTTAGGACTAGATTTTTGTAAAAAAAAGAAAAAAAGAAAAGAAAAAGTAATAAATAATAAAATAATAAAATAAAAAATAATTCAATTTGACCTTAATCATAGTTCTACAAGCTAGACCTATGAATTTTTTTAAAAAAAAATAAAGTGTAATGAAGTGACAGATGATAATGACAAAATAAAAAGATAATAATGATTAATGATGATTAGGGTTGTTATCTTTTTATATCTTTGGATTTAATTTCCGGTCGCGCTATTTGCACACATGGTACGACACCCCGGGTACTGTAGTGCTATATGTTTCTTTTCCTTTTTCTTTTTTTTAAATTTTGACCTTTTTTTAGAAAAAATAAAAATTTAACTTTTTTGAATACTAACATTTTTGGTTAATCCAGTGCAAATATGTGGTTAATTTAGTTTATTATATGGTTAATGGGTCATCCTGAAACTTATAATAATTTTTCACACAAATTAACCATATAATGAACTGAAATAACCAGAAATTTGCACGTGATTAACCAAATATTTACATGGTTGTGAAATGATTGTAAGCTTCAGGATAATCCATTAACCATATAATGAACTGAATTAACCAAATATTTGTATGTGATTAACCATAGAGAATGGTTGAAGCATCAGAGTTACCCATTAACCACAGAATACACTGAATTAACCAACCATTTTCTAAAGATTAACCACGTGTTTTTGTTTTTAAAAAAGTCGAAATTTGTCTAAAAAAAAATACTTATTAACCATATAATAAACTGAATTAACCAGATATTTACACGTAATTAACCAAAAAAAAATGTTAGTATTCAAAAAAACTAAATTTTTATTATTTTAAAAAAAGTCAAAAAAAAAAAAAAAAAAACAACTAAAAAGGGTGTTACAGTAGCGCTACAGTGACGGGTGTCGCACCCTGGTGTCAAAAACCAGGTGTGCAGATATCATTTCTATTTAATTTGTTATCTCCGATGTTATGAAACTTGGATAGATCATCGACTCAGTCAGGACCACGAAGCTCACTATCTGTCATTCACGAATACAGACCAAGAAGTTCATAAGAAGCATTCATACAAGAGAAACAAAAGAGAAGAAATGTTTTCATAATTTTTGCTCCCCATTGTTCATATATTTCTTCTATATCTGCTTTGTGTTTGAGCTATCTTGATCATTACGGTTATAATCTTTCAAGTTGTATTATCTGTACTTTTGAGTTTTTCATTTTGTGGTTATCTAAGCCATTTTGTAAAAGGGGTTAGGTAACCCTCTAATTTTAAAAGGGCGGGCTATTCCTTTCATTTGAAACTTTAGGCTTTGAAGCGTGTGTGCTGTCCTTGAGGCATGAAGGGGAGCGCTAAAGGTCATTGAGGTTCTGACAATCGAGTATGGCATCGTGGGAGGCGTGAAAGAATGCTTTGTGGCATAAAATTTGACAAATAGCTGGCAAGTTTGTTTTGAGAGTGGAAAAATCCTGAACGTGGTTTAGGGACTAAACATAGGTCACAACTAATTGATGGTCGAACTATGATAAAATCATAGTGTTTGGTTTTATATCCCTTACTCATGTTAATCTTCTTTACATTACTCTATTTTTCCTACGTTATTTATTTATTCGATTCCACACTCAAAGATAATTGTAAGAAGTTTCATCGAAAGTCTTTATTTGCAAAAAAAAAAAATTGAAACTCAATTTATTGTTCAAGATCAAAGCCACTTCTCAATAAGTGGTACCAAAGTTTAACTCTTGTTTGAAGGACTTGACAACTTCAAGAGACGAATTGGCGTCAAATAGTTTTTCCTTGGGTGAAGGAGAATCTGTAAATAGACCTTCCATTTTCAATGATGAATGGGATGCATATTGAAAAGAGGCAACATGAATTTTTATTGAGGTCATTGACGTGGAAATTTGGGAATTCGTTGAAAACGTCTAGTTTATTCCTTCCACTATTTAGCAGTGGGTAAATCTCCTAACTCTTGCTTAGAAAATATTTTTGGATGGCTTGAAACATAACTTATCATCATCATCATCATCATCATCATCATCATCTAAAGGCTAAGGCATGCAAAAACATCACAATAGACTCTACCATCCCAACTAGGTTGGCACTATAAAGCCTATCTATCATTTGCAGCACACCTTAAATTTATTCAAAAAAATAATAAAATAAAGAGATACAACGAAGAAAACATGGGGGGACATCAACCAAAACCCATGTGTGAAAGTCACCTAAACCTATAATTAGGAAGATTCAACCTATCTCTGTTGAAATCCTCCTTGATAAAAGTAAGAATAGACCCACCAAGTGAATCGACTAGAATGAATACCATAATTTGCTAATCTATCTGCACATCAATTGCCTTTTCTAAAAATATGAAAAACAACAAAATTTATCCCATGCAAAAAGGAAAGGCAATTTCTCCAACGGTTTTTAGCCTCCAAGGAACTAAAGAAATAGATTTAAAGGCAGCAACAACAAGAGTTGAATCACATTCAAACCAAATTTTCCTCCAACCTTTCTCATAAGCCAATTCAATGGCTATCATAATAGCAATAATCTCAGCATGAAGTGAATATGTATTACCAATATGCAAAGAAAAACAAGCAAGAATGCTGCCTAACCCATCTCTGAAAATGCCACCATATGCTGCAGTTCCAGGGGAACCTTTGGCTGAGCCATCAGTATTACATTTATACCAACCATAAAAGGGAGGATGCCAATTCACTTGGATAATTCTTGTAGTTTTTTCAATCTTACCTTTAACTGACAAATAGTTAAGGATAGAAATCTCATCTATAGAGGAAGTTGTTGTTCCAGATGAGTAATTGCCAGAAAGAGAGACTGCAGCTGAGATGAGACTAATGATACTTCTAACTGAAATTGATTTGCCTTCAAATCGGGCCTAATTCCTGCTATACCAAATGTACCAAAAGGAATTAGTGCTGCAACAATAATGTGCTTAATTTGTGAGCTGCACTATGAGTAACACACTTCAAACAGACTGGAAACTGAAGTTGTATTGAAGTTATGCTTGATAACTCTACCCAGCCAAGATCATATCAAAGTGCATGATAAGAAAAGATGTTGTGTGGATTCCTCTGCCTTGCCATAAAGATTACAAATAGAAGCAATGAGCAGCCCTTTGACTTCAGTTTCTCATCACTAGGAACCTTATCATGAAAGACTCTCCATAATAAAAATGATCTAGATGGAGGAACGTAGGAATTCCAAAGGATCTTGCACCAGTTAATAGGCTGTGTCTGAGTAGTTAAAAAACTGTATGTCCTTATAAGAGAGAGCCTGAATCAGATTGATGCCAAAGTAATTGATCTTCTGACTCAAATTTAGGAATTGCAACCTATTTAATCTCCTGAATCAAAGTAGGGTATTTGAAAGACAAAATTGAAGGGATTGACCAACAACCATTAAGAATGAAGTCTGCCACAGTTGCTTCTAAAGATTGATGATTTGAGCCTTGAACATTGATTAAAACAACTATCGGGCATGAAAGCCATTTATCTGTCCAGAACTTGATGAGTTTGCCATTTCCCAAATTCCAAATACCATTTTCAAGAACAATGGGATGAAACTTCTTTATGCCTGGCCAAATGGAAGATTGGATATAAGAAGTTGAAGGATATCTGCCTTTAAAGAATCTTTGATGAATGTGCAATATATGGTAGTTTGGAAGTGTAAATAGGAATAAGTTTGTAAATAATCATAGGAATTGTGAATGAAAATGTTATGAAAATATGCACATTCATTGGATTGAAGTTTAGATCATTTTATGTGAAAAATATATTCAAAAGTGGTTGAAAATGTGTAGGATTGAAGGCCGGACGCTCAGCTCTGGAATTGGGCGATTAGCCCGCACAGAAACGGAAGAGAATAGAAGTGGTGCAGGACCATCACCAACGCCCAGCACTGGTATCAAGCGCTCAGCGCCAGGAAAGACAGAGAGCTGCATTTTCGTACAGCAGAGCAGCGCCCTGCGTAGGCCAGGGGCGCCCAGCGCTGGGGAACGAGCAGAAATCATATAAATTCGTGTTTCTGCAGTTGGAAAAGGATTTTTGGCTTATTTTTATACTTTCTACACTTTGGTTCATCACTTTCTCTCTGCATCCTTTGGAGATTCAAGCTTGGGAACAAGAATTAGAGCTTCCATGGATTCTTCCACTCACATCTACTCAAGTTCTTCCATCTCATCTCTTCCTATCATGTGTTGCTAGATCTCTTAGGTTAGGTTAGGATGATTTCAATTGGAACTTGATGTAATTGACTTTGATTTCTGATTTCAATTTTATTTCATTCAATTTGAGTAATTGCTTCTATGCTTAATGCTTTTCTTGGATTGATTAACCTTGAAATGATGTTAGATTCAATTTCATAATTGGGAAATTGGTTGTTGAATTGGAAATGAAGTTGATTACTATTGTGATGTTGATTCTAGGAATAGAACTTCATTGCAATACATTCTTGTGAATCTAATGCTTAATGTTTGTTCTAATCTTGCATCACCTAAGGAATTAGGGTTCTTGATTTGTAACAAAAGGATTATCACCTAAGGAATTAGGGATAAATCTAGGTTAGTGATTTGAATGTCTATTGAATGAATTGGATTGAGATTAGGATTGAAAAAAGTTACATTAGGTGAAAATTGAGGGATTCCGATACCTAACCGCTTTTACCTATATTGAATTCATTCTTTATTGGCTATTGTTTCATTCATTGTTGTGACAACTCTAAATACAAAAATTCATAAAAACTCTTGGAACCATGACATTCATTCGTTCAAATCTACGTTGATACTTGAAACACAATCCTCGTTGGGAACGATACTCTACTTTCACTTTATTACTTGTATGATTTGGTACACTTGCCAAACCATCAACAATCTTCCCCTGATGAAATTGGTCCATTGGCTGTCTATGGAGGTAACATTCCAGCAAAGCCTTAACAATGCAGCTTCATTCATGGTTTTTAAATATCTAAGTCCAAGACCTCCAACCTGGAAAGGAGAGCAGACTGTATGCCAAGAAACAATTATGAGCTTCCTCTTCAAGATGTCTCCAGACTATATAAAATTTCTAACCCAAGAGTCCATTAATTTCAGCAAAGAGACTGGCCAGAGATAAATGTGAAAGCTGTATAGAAGCATCCCTTGTATTATTGATTTTACCAATTGAACCCTGCCCATAATTGATAGAAAATTGCCTTTCCATGAAGACAACTTTGTTTTAACTCTGTCTGCAATTGATTGAAGGTGAATCCATTTTGGTTTCCCTCTAAAAATTGGAACCCCAAGGTAAATGAAAGGGAGTCTTCCTGCAGAAAATCCAAGAGTGTTACTGATGCATTTGCTTCTGTTTAAAGACAATGTTCCAGAGTAAAACTTGCATTTTGAGTGGCTGACTAGCTAACCCGAAATGTCACCATATAACTTGAACAAGTTCAACAGATGCTGCAAGTTTCTTTTAGTTCCTTTACAAAAGATCATTAAGTCATCAGCATAGAACATATGACTATGAGCTTGCATACCTCTAGGGCCTGTCATAGGCTGGAGCTTTCCTTCCTGAACCAACATAGAATTCCTCTACTAAGTACATCTTCTGCAATGCACAAAAGCAATGGAGAAAGAGGATCTCCCTTCCTAACACCCCTCTTGCAAGAGAAAAAGCCTATTGATTTGCCATTAATAGAAAAAGACAGTTTTGCTGACTTTAGGATTACATCTATCCAATTACAAAAAGTTTGATTGAATCCAAAAGACTGAAGAACCTTTAGAAGGAAAGTCAATTCAAGAGTGTCAAAAGCCTTTCGAATATCAACTTTTAGAGCAAGATTTCATCCAAATGTTCTGTCGTGAAGCATGTTGACAGCTTCTGAAGTGATGCAGATGCAATCACCAATTTGCATGTCCCTAATGAAGCCCCTTTAGTGTTGAGAGGTGATCTTAGAGCCACATAAGCCAATCTGTCTGCCAAAACCTTGGTTATCACCTTGAATTGGAAGTTAGCTAGAGAGATTGGTCTAAAGCTGTCAATAGAGTCAGCACCTTATAATTTAGGAATAAGCACCACTAAATTTGAATTTAAGTTAGGATAGATCCATCCTTGAACAAAGCATTGCTTGACTAAACTATACACATCAGCAGCCACAATATCCCAAAATTTCTGAAAAAAACAACCCCAAAAGCCATCAGGGCCCGGGGCTTCATCTCCATTCATGGAGAAAACTGCATTTTTGACTTCTTCCATAGATGGCAGCTTGGTTAACATTGAATTGTCCTCCTCTGAAACAAACTTTGGAATTCTTTTTTCAATCAAGTCATTCATCATGCAAGTGTTGTTAGAAGCATATAGATCAGTAAAATAGTCTATTACAATCCTTTCCAAATCAGTTTGCTTATCAAAGGCCTCACCATCATGCTTAAGAACAACCATTTGCTTAGATGTGTGCCTAATCTTTGCTAACTTATAAAAAATAGGATGTGTTCGTATCTCCAAAGCAATGCTAATTGACCCTAGACTTTTCCTTCCAAAAGGTTTCCTGATAGTTTAAAACATGCTGCAAATCCATTTGAGCCATAAGCTCCTACTCATGAAGGCTTTCTGAAAAATCAGATTTTGCAATATGCTCCTGAATCATTTTTACAGCCTCCAAAGCCTTATTGACCTTGTTGTGCACATTACCAAAAACTTGCGTATTCCACAACCTGAGCTCATGCTTTAGAGCCTTAAGTTTCTGAATTAAGATAAACATTGGACAGCCTGTGAAAGGTTTCCTCCAAACTTTTGAAACCACTATATAACAATATGGATGATCAAGCCACATCTTAAGGAATTTGAAAGAAGATGGAAAGCATTTTGGACCTTTTTGCATATTCAGCATAAGAGGATGATGGTCGGAATGCACTCTTGCTAAGGTACAACATGAAATGGAATCCCAGAAATCAAGACAGTCATCATTACAAATTGTTCTGTCCAATCTAAATTCAATATGAGCATTACCTCTTCTTTTGTTAGACCAAGTGAATTCAGCCCCTGTTGTTGGAAGATGAGTTAAAGTGCAAGCATCCGTCCAACTTCTAAACTCTTCACAGGAAATAGAAATTGGGAGATTTCCCCCTTCTTCTCATGAGCTCCAATGATCGCATTAAAATCCCCTATGAAGCACCGATGACCCTGATAAGACTGTTGCAGTAATGCTAAGTCTGACCATAATTCTCTCCTAGAATTGTAAGAAGTGCTAGCATAGATGGCTGCAAAGAAAAGAGTCTGCCCATCCTTGTCAATAGAAAAAGAGATGATCTGACTTGTTGCAGAAATAAGTGAAATAGACAACTATAAACACGAGAAGAGGGGTTGAATTGTGTTTATCAGAAATTAAAATAAAGTTGAAAACTTTTCGCACACAGAAGCTAGGTTCAGACTGGTGTAAAATAACTTACACAGACAGGTCACCTGTCTGGTATATTTTTACAGAAAAACGCGCAATCACACAGATGAAAAACAAGCTTGATATACACACTTTTAACCCCTTAGTTAGAACGTAAATAATATAACCAAAACAACTAAAGAGTTTAAGGGAAGAGAGATTAACACAGTTGTTTATCCTGGTTCACTCTTTAACACAAAGCGCTACGTCCAGTCCTTGGCAACACCAAGTTTTATCCACTATAACTGATCAGGTTACAGACTCCAAGTATTGTTTGCACACTTAGCCTCTTCAAGCTCCAAGACAAGTATTCTTTGCTCACCTAGCCTCTTCAGGCTCAAACAGGTTTGTTTTGAGAAGTTTGTTTGTAATAAATACAATCAGACAAACAGTTCTTTCACTAACACTCAGAGAGTGGATTAAATGTAGACTTAGGAAAGACTGCGTAATAACTTCAAAATGATTGAAGAATACAGATAGAAAGAATGAACAAAGTAATGGCTCTTTAATGCTTTGTAATCTCTGATATGTTCATCTTCAATGACTTCTGCATTTATAGCCTTCAAACATTTAATATCCGTTAGAGACATTCCTTGCAATGATGGCTTCAAGCAGAGCTTGATTAACTGCAATAGAGTCGTTCTGGGCAGCCATTAATGTAATGGAGACGTTGGTTGTACTCTAACATGAAGGACCATGGCTTTATGCATCGTGCAGTAGCCAAATCAGAGTTGTGTAGAATGCTTTTGTACTTTGCAGAGTATATTTCCCTTCTTGTGTAATAACTAAGAGTACTAGGGAATAAAGCATGTTGGAAACATTCTTTAACTGGAAGTTGTCTCTGACTTCCTAGGTTGCTTGAGAGAGTGACCTTCTGAATTTCTTGATAAGCGTGAGAGAGAGATTCAGAGTCTTCTGCATGAGGGGACAGCTTCCAAAAGCTTCGTATACTCGAGTTCTTAACGAAGAACATTAGACGAGTATGAGAGCATGGCAGAGACAGGTTGAAACTGATTTGTAGAAAGTCAACAATCCTAGTCAGTAGATGGATTGACTTTTGCTTATCCAGACAGGTTGTCATCCAAGTGGACAGACAGGTGAGTTTTGCTATTTTATGATCTGTACACTAAGTAGACAGGTTAGCAACCACAAAGTAGGTTAATTAAATCATTAACCAATGTTTAGCTTTCATCAAAACTTAAGGAAATGCACACAGACATTTTAGAGACTTAACAATCTCCCCCTTTTTTATGATGACAAACATTCAGATGATTTAATAAACCTTAGAAAATATCAACTCAAAAGACAACAAAATTAAGACAGGTTGAAATTTTCTACACCAGATGAAATGTGCAGACAGGTGCACTTAGATACCAATTTTAATTTTTAAGCAACACGTTATCAGAGTTAATATCATTAATATCAGAGATATGCAACTCAAGTTCAAAAGATCAAAAGTTCAATTTTTAACTTTATCTTAACCATCTTATACTTTCTCCAATTTTGAACTTTATCTTAATCATCTTATACTTTCTCCCCCTTTTGTCAACAACAAAAAGGAATATGCAGAAAACAGTAAAGAGAAGAAATGATAATATAACACTGATTTTTCATTCCTCATAAGCTTTTTAAGTACAAGGTAGTTTTTACAGTAACAGCTACCTAGACTGACTAAAAAGAGAAAACAGAGAGGCAACTCTCTTTTCCAAAAGCAGCCTAGCACGCTTTTCTTCATCCAATTGTCTTCTGACTTCTTCTAACTCAGCTTTAAGTAAATTGAAGCTATATAAGTCCACCATCTGAGAAGAGGAGGCTTCTGTAAACAAGCTGGTTGAAGCAGTAGACAAGTTTGGATACCAGGGTAAGGCTAATACTGGGGGTGCCTTGGGTACAGAGAAGGGTGAAGAGACACGAGGAAAGATATATTGATGAATGGTTCTAAAATAAAAGAAAGGGAGAAAAGCTAATTTAAACAAAGGTTTGATTCTGACTAGGTCAGTATCAAGAGAGGGAAAGACACAGCAGAGTCTTTCACATAGAGACAGACGAGTGACTCTAATTTGGATAGGAGGGGGAAGAGGTTGGTTAGCTAAGACAGATGGAGGTAAGGGTAACAGAGAGTCTATATAATAGAAAAAAGAATTTGACCCTGTTACTAAAAGAAAGAAATACCTTGACCCATTAGGTAACATTACAACAGAGGCAGGATAGTGAGATCCTTCCAATGTTCTAATGAACATAACAGTAGGGGGATAAAAGAAAATTTCCCTATAAAGGTTAAGAATGTGAGGTGGAGGAGAAGGAATGACAGATAAGTGAGAGACACTTACAGTCATCAGAGATTGTAGATCACTCACAAACAGTCTTGATGATATGCCAGATTGTTCTCTGGGAGTTGAGTCCCTTGTGGACAACTGTGTACTGACACATATCAGACACAACATCAAATGATGTTTGGGTGAGGTGTGAAGAGATACGTGAGGGAAAAGGAGAGGCAATAGACAGAGATTTAACAAAAAGAGCAGATGGGGAGGAGACAGCAGAGTTGGGGATACCTTGGTGAAGGGGAGAGGGTGGTACAGAGGGAAAAGAGAAAAACTGATCTTCAAAGAACCTTGGCTTCTTCTTTGAAGAGGATGAAGAAACAGCTTTAGGATGAACAACTGTCTGAGTCCCACCAGACAGGTTAGCAGAAGTTGCAGCAACAGCAACAGCTTCAGCAGAGTGTCCTTCTTCCCTTCCAGCAAGAGCCACTAAAGGCATTGGGTAGCTTGACCTTCTTTTTCTGGGAATGATTCCCAAATCACGAGGCTTCTTCTCCTTGGGCTCCTCCAAGGGTGGAGTTGTCTGCTACCCCTGAGCAGATACTTCATCTTTACTAGGTTCAGACTCCACTTGTCTGACCTTGCTAAAGGTCTTCACCAGTCTTCTCTTTGTGCTGGGTTGTGCAGATGCACCAACAGATTCCTCAGCTTCACTTGTCTTCCTCTTGGAAGAGGGTTTCTTCAGCTTGAACCTTAGAGGCTCAACTGTTTCAGCAGATTCCTCAGAAGCTGAAGGTTCCTCTACCTCAGGCCTCTGGTCTTGTCTGGCCACCTTTTCAGCAGGTTTCCAGATTCTCTCAGAAATGGGAACTTCTGATTCAGCAGTAGAATCCACTGGTTCTTCTATTTTCTCCTTCTGCTTCTGCACAGCAGCAGGCTTCTTCTTCTTCTTCTTCTTCTTCTTCTTCTTATCTTCCTCTTCATCCTCCAGAGGGATACCTTCAATGCCCATCATAGACAGTACCTTCCTGTCAATAGGAAGTGACATGTCCACAAAGTGAACATCACTTGGAACAAACAGCTTGTTCCTGAAAACCCTTGTCAACAGCATTCCATAGGGATAGGTTTGCATGTTGGTCCTCTTGATCAGAGATTCAAGTTACATGTAGATGAGATCATTGATGTCTACCTTGATTTTGTGAATCAAGTGGTACAGAGCAAATCTGTCCATCTTGGTCACATTGTCTCGTGTTCCTTTCCTTGGCATCACACATTCCAATAGCAGCTTGTGCAAGAATCTGCACTTTGGCACCATGCTGATAGGCTTCTTGTTCTCAGGGTTGGGAACACCATAAACAACAATGTTGACATTTTCAACTCCCACCTGATCTTCCCCGTCAGGTTTGAAAGCAGCTCCAATCCTTGGACATCTTGTGGCTAACTCCAAAGAGCCGATAGGGAAAAGAAGAGTTTTGTCCATCTTCTGAGCCTTAAAGCTCTTGGTTCCATCAAGCACGCTGGTGATAACCACAGCATTCCTCCAGAAGTCTCTGACAAGCTTGGGATGAACAAGCTCCTTGATGTCAAAGAAGGGAGTCCACTTAGAGTATTCTAACTCTTCAGTGACATCCATACCCCATTTCTTCATTTGTTGAAGATCAACAGTCTTGCCAGGAAGAATTTTCTCAACATCAGCAACTCTTATATCCATTTCTCAGTAATTTCTTTTGAAGAGAGACGCTTTGAAGATGCCATTGTTTAGAGAATATGTTTCGAGGGTTTTGGAAGAGAGAAGGGTTTGAGAGAGGAGGAGACGAAGATAGAACGACTTTAGGGATTTGAAAAGGTAAAGTTTGAACCTTTTTAAATATTTCCCTTTTATAGCAATAAAGGCAAGAGAGAGAAAGAAAACATTTTTAATTTTAAAATGGCACGATTTTTGTGGGGAACTGTAGCGCCCACTTAAGACATAATGAAAACATGGTTTCCAGATAAAAAACTGTCGTGCACATGATGAGCTTCAGATTAATAAATGGTATTAAATAATTAATTACCATTTCAATAAAACTGTTGAGTTTCAGCATAGTGACTCAGCAGAGTCAAACAGGTAATCACAGACAGGTGATATAAAATCATAAGACAGGTAGCATAGACAGTTCAAAAACTCAGACATTTCATTCAACAATGCAATGCATGTTTAAATTATCTCTAATAAACGAAAATCTTTCTTCTGCTAAGGGTTTAGTGAAAATATTATCTCATTGATTTTCAGTTTTAATAAACTTAATATCAAAGACAAATTTCTGAACATAATCTCTTATAAAGTGATGTTTGATTTCTATGTGCTTAGCCTTAGAATGCTGAATTGGATTTTTAGTTAAGCAAATAGCACTGGAATTATCACACCATATAGATATATTATGCTCAAAAATAGAGTAATCCTCAAGTTGATGTTTTACCCATAAAAGTTGAGAGCAACAACTAGCAGCTGAGATGTATTCTGCTTCAGCATTAGATAGAGTAATAGTTGTCTGTCTTTTACTTGACCAAGAGACTAAGTTTACTCCAATGAAGTGGCATCCTCCACTGGTGTTTTTCCTTTCTATTCTGTCTCCAGCAAAGTCAACATCACAGAATCCCACTAATCTGTATTCTTTAGTTCTTAAATATAGCAAACCAAGATTAGTAGTCCCAAGCAAATATCTAAATATTCGTTTAACATCTTTAAGATGAGATTCTCTTGGGTCAGATTGAAATCTAGCACACCTACAGACACTAAATTGAATATCAAGTCTGCTTGATGTTAAGTATAATAGAGATCCAATCATACCTCTGTAGACAGTTTGGTTTACATTTTTACCTTCCTCATCTCTACTTAATTTTGCATTGGTTTCCATGGGAGTTTTTATCAGTTTAGCACTTTCCATTTTATACTTCTTAAGCATCTCCTTGATATACTTTTGTTGATGGATGTAGATTCCATCACTCGTCTATTTGATTTGTAAACCAAGGAAGAACTTTAACTCTCCCATTATGCTCATCTCAAATTCTGTTTGCATTAGCTTGGAAAAGTCCTTGCATAGCTTTTCATTAGTTGCTCCAAAATAATATCATCAACATATATTTGGACTATGATGAAGTTCTCTTTAGAACTTTTCTTAAACAAAGTAGTCTCTACTTGTCCTCTAGTAAAACCATTATGCATGAGAAAAGAACTTAATCCATCATACCATGCTCTAGGTGCTTGTTTTAAACCATATAATGCCTTTTTAAGTTTAAAAACATGATCTGGTTTATCAGTATCTTCAAAACCAGGGAGTTGTTTAACATATACTTCTTCTTCAATTATACCATTGAGAAAAGCACTTTTCACATCCATTTGAAAAAGGGGTGATTTGGTGTTGTGCAGCATATGACATTAGAATGCGAATAGCTTCCATTCTATCTACAGGTGCAAAGGTTTCAGTATAGTCAATACCTTCTTGTTGGTTATAGCCTTGAGCTACTAACCTTGCCTTATTTCTGACAACTTTGCCATCCTCATCCAATTTGTTTCTGAAGACCCATCTTGTTCCAATGACATAATTGTTTTTGGGCTTGGAGACAAGTGTCCAGACATCATTTCTGGTGAACTGGTTGAGTTCCTCTTGCATAGCAAGAATCCAGCTTTCATCATCAAGAGCTTTTTCAATGTGCTTTGGCTCTATTTCTGACATGAAGGCCACATTGCTTGATTCTTTTAAAGTAGATCTGGTTCTTACTCCTTCTGAGGGATTTCCAATAATAAGATCCTTAGGATGATGAGTTTTGAATTTCCAGTCTCTTCTAAGATCTTCATGAAGATCTTGACTTGTCTGTTAACTTGTCTGCTCCACTTGTCTGACTGGTTCATTTTCAGGTTCTGTCTTAGTCAGGTCAGGTTGTTGACTTTATGACTTATTAATGTCAAGACCTGCAAGATCATCTTCTAGATCTGATAATTTCTTATCAGTCTTTAAACCATCATTAAATTTGACATGAACAGATTCTTCAATAACAGATGTTCTAGAATTATAAATTCTAAAAGCTTTAGACATTTCAGAATATCCTACAAAGATACCTTAATCTGCTTTGGAGTCAAACTTTCCAAGTTGATCCTCGGTATTTAGAATGAAGCATTCACAACCAAATGCATGAAAGTAAGAAATGTTGGGGCGACAATTCATTGGGTGTCTTCTTTAGAAAAGGCCTAATGAGTATTCTGTTTTGTACATAACATGATGTGTTTACTGCTTCTGCCCAGAAGTACTTCGGGAGATTATTCTCATTGAGCATAGATCTAGCCATCTCTTGCAGAGATCTGTTCTTTCTCTCAACCACTCCATTTTGTTGAGGAGTTCTTGGTGCAGAGAAGTTGTGAGAGATTCCATTCTCCTCACAGAACTATCTAAACTGCTCATTTTCAAATTCTCCCCCATGGTCACTTCTAAGAGTAGAAATACAGAAATCCTGCTCATTTTGTACTCTTTTATAGAATACTGAGAAAGCCTTAAAAGACTCATCCTTGTGGGTTAAGAAGAATACCCATGTATATCTAGAATAGTCATCAACCATGACAAATCCATATTTTCTTCCAGCCAAGCTAACAACACTAACTGGTCCAAACAGATCCATGTGCAACAACTGAAGAGGTCTAGAGGTTGATACTTGGTTTTTAGATTTGAAACTTGATTATACTTGTTTACCTCTCTGACATGCATCACACAAAACATCTTTCTTAAAACTAATATTAGGCAATCCTCTCACAAGGTTATCCCTTTTTAATTTTGAAATTAGTTTCATACTAGCATGTCCTAGTTTCTTATGCCATAACCATCTTTCATCCTCTTTAGACATCAGACAGGTTACACTTTGATCTGAGAGGTCAGTCAGTTTAATCTTATACAGATTTTGTTGCCTTTTAGCTGAAAAGAGGGTTTTGCCACTGAGATCTTTAACTATGCATAAATCCTTAGTAAAGGAGACATCAAATCCACTGTCACATAATTGACTTATGCTAAGCAAATTGTGTTTTAATCCTTTAACCATAAGAACATTAGATATAGAGGGAAGAGGAGGTTTACCACCAATAGTACCAATGCCTATAACCTTCCCTTTCTGATTACCACCAAATGCCACATGTCCTCCTTTCTTAAGTTGGAGGTCTAGGAACATAGACCTTTCTCCTGTCATGTGTCGTGAGCAACCACTGTCCAGGTACCAGCAATGGTGTTTTCTTTGTGCTATTGAGGACATCTGCAACAGAGATTATTTGCTCTTTAGGTACCCATAGTTTTCTGGGTCCTTTTCTGTTAGTTCTAGGAGTCTGTGAAGACTTCCTTATTTTCTTATGAATACACTTAGACATAACATGTCCAGTTTTTCCATAGAAGTTACAGACAGGTATGGATTTAATGAAAGTAGATTTAGTAGACACTTTAGAGTTTTTAGTTGATACTTTATGATGTGTCTGATGGACATATCCAATACTTTATTTGTTAAGGGAGTGCCTCTGACAACCAAGCAGCTTGGTCAGATTATCTCTACCATTAACAAATTTGGCAAGATCAGAAGTGAGCTCTTCCGGTTTCTGTTGAAGTTTTTCAACTTCTTCAGATTGTGATGTATCACTAGAGATCTTAGCTTCATCAGACTTTTCAGTCTTAAGCTCACTGTTCTCTTTGGCAAATTTCTCACACTCTTGAGATTTCTGTTTATGCTCACTGAGAAGCTTAACATAATCTCTCTTGAGGGATTTGAAAGCCTTAGATAAGCATATGGATTCCTCCAGCAATTCCTCATAAGCATCAAGTAATTCCTCATAGTCAGGATGTACCTCATTATCTGAATCCGAGTCAGTGTTGGCCATCAGACAGATATTAGCTTCTTCCTCTATCTCTTCATCAGAAGATGTTGACTCCAGATCTTCCCAAGTAGCCATCATCCCTTTCTTCTTCTTTTTGAAGAACTTCTTAAAAGGGGCTTTCTTGAGTTGAGGACATTTAGCTTTGATGTGACCTGGCTTCTTGCACTCATAGCAGACAATTGAACTCTTGTCTGTTGAAGTGGATTCTTTGAAGTTCTTGTCCTTGTTGAACCTTCTGAATGGCTTATCCTTTCTGAACTTCTTTTTCTGTAAAAGAAGCTTTATCTTTCTGGTTAGGAGAGATAATTCTTCATCACTTTCAGAATCCTCGGGTTCAGACA
This sequence comes from Echinosophora koreensis, assembly GCA_035048595.1. Taxonomy (NCBI): domain Eukaryota; kingdom Viridiplantae; phylum Streptophyta; class Magnoliopsida; order Fabales; family Fabaceae; genus Echinosophora; species Echinosophora koreensis. Next base: position 730,347 of record JAPCYP010000069.1, read on the forward strand.
GGTCAGCATCACTAGATGGCTCGTCTGCCTTCAGAGCTTTAGAAGCTTTTGAAGATTTTTGATCAGCCTTCAGAGCAATTGATTGCCCTTCTTTGTTGTGATTTCATCTCCAAGTTCTTGCTCATTAACAGTGAGTGTACCAAGAAGTTCATCCATAGTCAAGGAAGTAAGATCCTTGGCTTGAGAGATAACAATTACCAGAGGTCTCCACTGCTTAGGTAGACTCCTTAGTATCTTTCCAACCTTCTCAACATTAGAGTAAACTTTGCCAAGAGACTTTAGGCCATTGATGATAGTTTGGAATCTTCCTATCATCTGAGCAACAGATTCTCCTTCCTCCATGAGAAATAGTTCATACTTTCTGACAAGTATGGCAATCTTTGATTCTTTGACTTTGGCTATTCCTTCATGTGTGACAGCCAAGGTGTCCCATATTTCTTTAGCAGAATCACAGGCACAAACCTTTTCAAATTCATCAGGACTGAGAGCACAAATGATGTTGTATCTGGCTCTGTGATTCAGCTCCCACTTTGTCTTTCCTGCAGGGGTCCACTGAGCTTTTGGCTTGTCAGTGTTGTCATCATTTTTAGGAATGAATGGACTATCTGTGATGACATCCCAGAGATCAGAGTTTGTATATAGAATGAACCATTGAAATCTATCTTTCCAATAGTTGTAGTTTTCTCCATTGAAGAATGGAGGTCTGGTTAAGGAAGCTCCTTCAGTCTGGTGACTTCCACTAGCTCCAGCAGTCATGTCTATTCTTCAGGACCTTTTACCTCTACACTGTTAGATGCTCAACCCAGAGGCTGAGCTCTGATACCAACTGAAATAGACAACAATAAACACGAGAAGGGGGTTGAATTATGTTTATCGGAAATTAAAATAAAGTTGCAAACTTTTCGCACACAGAAGCTAGGTTCAGACAGGTGTAAAATAACTTACACAGACAGGTCACTTGTCTGGTATATTTTCACAGAAAAACACGCAATTACACAGATGAAAAACAAGCTTGATATACACACTTTTAACCTCTTAGTTAGAACGCAAATAATATAACCAAAACAACTAAAGAGTTTAAGGGAAGAGAGATTAACACAGTTGTTGATCCTGGTTCACTCTTTAACACAAAGAGCTACGTCCAGTCCTTGGCAGCACCAAGTTTTATCCACTATAACTGATCAGGTTACAGACTCCAAGTATTGTTTGCACACCTAGCCTCTTCAAGCTCCAAGACAAGTATTCTTTGCTCACCTAGCCTCTTCAGGCTCAAACAGGTTTGTTTTGAGAAGTTTATTTGTAATAAATACAATCAAACAAACAGTTCTTTTACTAACACTCAAAGAGTGGATTAAATGTAGACTTAGGAAAGACTACGTAATAACTTCAAAATGATTGAAGAATAAGATAGAAAGAATGAACAGAGTAATGGCTCTTTAATGCTTTGTAATCTCTGATATGTTCATCTTCAATGACTTCTGTATTTATAGCCTTCAAACATTTAATATCCGTTAGAGACATTCCTTGCAACGATGGCTTCAAGCAGAGCTTGATTAAATGCAATAGAGTCGTTCTGGGCAGCCATTAATGCAATGGAGACGTTGGTTGTACTCTAATATGAAGGACCATGGCTTTATGCATCGTGCAGTAGCCAAATCAGAGTTGTGCAGAATGCTTTTGTACTTTACAGAGTATATTTCCCTTCTTGTGTAATAACTAAGAGTACTAGGGAATAAAGCATGTTGGAAACATTCTTTAACTGGAAGTTGTCTCTGACTTCCTAGGTTGCTTGAGAGAGTGACCTTCTGAATTTCTTAATAAGCATGAGAGAGAGATTCAGAGTCTTCTGCATGAGGGGACAGCTTCCAAAAGCTACGTATACTCGAGTTCTTAACGAAGAACATTAGACGAGTATGAGAGCATGGCAGAGACAGGTTGAAACTGATTTGTAGAAAGTCAACAATCCTAGTCAGCAGACGGGTTGACTTTTGCTTATCCAAACAGGTTGTCATCCAAGTGGACAGACAGGTGAGTTTTGCTATTTTATGATCTGTACACTAAGTAGACAGGTTAGCAACCACAAAGTAGGTTAATTAAATCATTAACCAATGTTTAGCTTTCATCAAAACTTAGGGAAATGCACACAGATATTTTAGAGACTTAACAATAAGATGAGGATTCAAAGAATCATAACAAAATCCCCATAGGTTTGGCAATAGATTTACTCTATTGTTAAAAGCAAAAGGTTTTAATGAAGCTGTTTCCAAAATTGCAGAAGGAAATTATCAAAACTCATTTTAGGCTCAGCTAAAAATATAGAATCTAGATGGTGAGATAAGTAAAGACTTTTAATATAAAGCCTTGTATCAAGGTTGGCTACACCACTTGCAGTCCAGTATATTGACTTCATGGATTGACAATTTTTGGTCCTACTCTAGACCTTATGTTGTAATCATGCTGAGCTTCTTGGTTTGCCAAATCCCTCTTATTTTTCCTGAGATTCTTTTTCTGAGGCTTAGAGAGGACCACTGTGTAATCACTACTACTATGGACAGAAGCAGTTTCAGAAACATAATCTGTATCATATGGCCAGAACTTGCCTGTTATGCCATGCTTATCCAAATCATTAAGAACCCTCGGATTGATTGGAGAATTAAACACAGGGGATATATCTTCACTAGTTGAAATAGAAAGAACACATTTAGATAAATTAGCTGCTCTAGAAAAGCCTGAATTTAACAAGTGTAAATCCTTGCCGTGATTATCACCAGTTATTCCACTACTATTGAACCTTGCATCTGTATTAGTTTCATGCAAAACATTCTCCTGTGAATCAGGAACATTAGAAGGAATGTTAGAAGTCTGATATGATCTAGCATCTTGACTATTATCAACATCATATAAATTTTCAACCACAAATGGCACATCATTAGGCAAAAAAGGATTTGGATTCATTACCTTAGCAGGGATATCCTCAATTACAGGAACATGAATCATTCTTATTAGCAGCTAGCTGCTCAGGGATAGGAAAAGGATTATGCCTGCTTGAATGTCCTTGCATCATTACTCGAGGAATGGAATCTTGGATAACTTCCTTCCCTTTTTTCATAAGATTAGAAACAAATTCATCAGCTTCAACATTCTTTCCTTTAATGCCTTTATCTGTCTCTAAACCCGATTCCTTCTCAACAAATTTCTTTGGAATGTACTTATGAACATGCTTCTTGAACCCTGATTTTTTATCATTCATTGGAGCTTCCTTATTTGTGTTCATCGGTCATTTACAATTCGAAAGAGAATGACCAATCACTGAGCAAGAAGAACAGAAAGCAGGGAGAAATTCATACTCTATTCCGACTAAAAAAGCGTAGTCCTCGCATTCAACCCAGATTTTTTCTTGAACTGGATTGATCAAATCTATATCAACTAGAACCCTTGCATAATGACCAAGAGTTCTATTAATTGTTGCATCATCAAGGGATAAAGGAATGCCAACCCCTCTTGCTATTACAAAAAGGATTTTTGGTCTCCAATATTCTTGAGGAAGACCTATAATCCGAATCCAACATTGAGTGCTGGTTTGTTTCATCAAAGATGGGCAAAAATATGCATTCCAAGAGAACAAACGAAGGGTTCCTGGTGCAACATTCCAAGAACCAACAGAGAGAACTTTCCTCATGTCTTCAACAGAAGTAAAAGAGAATTCAAAATAGCCTTTTCTGTTTGGAGTCATCTTCCAATTGCAGATCAGGTTCCATAACCTTAGTAACTTCACGCGCAAGTCACTAGTTTTGATAGGTTTATCACATTTTGATAACAGCAAGCGTCCATGTAAATTATTTTTGCAACTATCTAAACCTGCTTTGTACTCCTCCTCAGGGTTTTTTACAACCATCGCGTCTCCCTTCAAACAAGGAATAGGCAATTGACTCAAGGGAATGTCACAAGCATTATTCAAGGCTTGGACAAAGGTTTTTGCAGCTGGCTAAGTCGTAGGAGGCAAAGAAGAAGAAGAAGTAGGGGGCGGAGGAGGTGACGGGGGAAGATAAGGGGAGTGAGGAGAAGAAGAAGACTCTGGGAACAAGAATTGCCATGGAAGGTCCATGGTGGGCGCAGCTATGGGAGTAGCTTCTCATGGAAATCCTAGCAGAGCCATACTAGGGTTTTCTCTCAGCCATTACTAAATTTCCATAACTTATTTAAGCATTAGTCAATTGTGTGATAAAGGACATAAGGTTATCTTCAACTCAGTTTGTTGTGTGATTCAAAGTAAACATGATAATCAAATAAACTTAATTGGTCAGAGAATAAACAATATTTACATGATTAATGTTGATGATATTCCCTCAAATGATGCATGTTGGTTATTAAAAAAGAGGATGAGTCTTGGTTGTGGCATTAGAGAATTGTGCACATACATGTGAATCATTTAAATGAATTAATTTCAATGGACCTAGTGATTGGTATACCAAAACTTCGTTTTGAAAAGGATAAGGTGTTTAACGTTTGTCAAAAGAAAAAACAAGTAAAGGTCTCTTTTAAATCCAAAAATGTTGTTTATAAGGAAAATGAGTCAACTTTTACAGCTTTTGCATATGGATTTACTTGGTCCTTCAAGGACAATGAGCTTTTGTGGTAATTATTATGCCTCTGTGATTGTTGATGATTTGTCTCAATACACATGGACTTTTTTCATTCCCCATAAAGATGAAGCTTTTAATGCCTTTAAGAAACTTGCCAAGGTTACCCAAAATGATAAATTTTGAAACTTCATCCACCATAAGTGATCATGGTGGGGAGCATGAAAATCAAGATTTTGAAAGTTTTGTGAGAACATGATGTTAACTATAATGCCTCGACTCTTAGAACCCCACAACAAATGGGGTAATGGAAATGAAAAATAGATTCTTGCATGAGCTATCGAGAATTTCGACAAAATGGACCTTTCTAAATAATTCTGGGTTGACGCAGTTAACAAGACTTGCTATATCATGAATAGGATCTTGATACGACCCCGTACTAAAGAAAATGCCATCTGAAATATATAAAGGAAGGAAGTCAAATATCTCTCACTTTCACATCCTTGGATGAAAATGCTTCATCTTGAAGAATGGAAAGGATAACTTAGGAAAATTTGATGTAAAAACTCATAAGGGTATTTTTCTTGGTTATTTATTAATGAGTAAAATTTATAGCATATTCAACACACACACACACACAAAAAAAAAAAATTTAATTGTGGAAGAATTTATTAATATTTCTTTTGATGAGTCTAACCCCCAAAAGTTGGAAAATAATATTATTATTGATGTTGTAGAAATTTTAATGGACAACAACTTGTTAATGCAAATTAAAACAAAAGCTATTAGAATGCTATTTGCTTTTACTTGCGTCCTGGACTTTAAATTATGTGAAATGGATGTAAAACTCTCACAATAAGATTACACAAATTGAAAAGCTGTGAGAAAATGCTTACTTTCAAATTGATAGCTCAATGAATCATGATTCTTTTGGTATGATGTTTATAATATCTTTCCTGATTCTAAAATATGCCTTTTCAATCCCAATTTATGAAATATTCAAAAATATGAATGTTAGTATTGAAATAAGGTTTCTCTAATTCTTAGGAAAATCAGTTTTTCAATTTTACAATGATGTACATTGATTTACATTCTTGTTCATCAATGTATTAAACAAGATTCGGCCGATACAATTACATATTTATATATCGGTGTATTTCTTGAGTACATCAATATATAGAACAACTACATCGATGTATAAGTGAAGTCCGAATGAGTGTTTCAATTTTAATATAATGTACATCGATATGTATTTCACAATTACATCAATATAATTCATGTTTTCATTTAGAGTGTATTTGGGACAACTTCAAAAAAAATATTATATCAATAATTGATTATATTTATAATTGATTATTGTGATAATTGATTATGATCAAAATTTGTATTTGTTTGGCCATGTTTTGTTGTAAAGATAATTTATTTTGTTTGAAAGGTGTAAAAGAATCACTTTTGTATAGTAAATTAAAAAAAAAAAAAGGTTAGGAGTTCTTTGTATAGAATAATAATATTTGTTTGATAGTTAGTTATATAGGGATAAATTGAGAAAATGTGATTGATTTCAAAATAATCAAAAGCTTTTTTCAAATAAGCTTCAAACTTTTAGCTTTTCTGAAAACCATTTTTTTTCTATAAAAAAAAAGCTTTTTTTATACTTTAAGCTAATTTATCAAACATGTCAGATTAATTTTAAAAATGTTTTTTAAGGGGAAAAAAGACTTCCCCCCTAAAAAGAAGTTGTCTCAAACACCCTTTTTGTAACATCCCTGGCTGCTCTATGGATTGATGACTGACCCCACAGACCAACACGGGTCTTTTCAGCATGCTTTATCCTCACTCACACGCTTCCCTGGAAAACTTCCCAGGAGGTCACCCATCCCAGAATCGCTCCAAGTCAAGCACGCTTAACTGTGGAGTTCTTAAGTGATGGGCTCCCAAAAAGAAGATGCATCTTGTTGATATGGGTAGTACCAATCAATTCATATAAGTCATCCTCAACTGTATAGTCTCATACCTACTCAACTGTATAGTCTCATACCTACACAGTCTCAGGATCCCTCTCATTCAGGTGTGCTATCGGTTCATTCATGTGTCCCGCCACCTAGAAGCCTGCCAAGAGCTGCTCCTTGATCATGCCTCTTGCACCGGCGACCACTCCCCGTCCTCGTCAGCCCCGGGTCTCACATGCCTACTAGCTTCCGCTTGGTTCGTCCCCGAACTACACCGTATAGGGAGACGTGCCACTCTGATACCATTTGTAACATCCCTGGCTGCTCTTTGGATTGATGACTGACCCCACAGACCAACACGGGTCTTTTCAGCATGCTTTGTCCTCACTCACACGCTTTCCGGGAAAACTTCCAGGAGGTCACCCATCCCAGAATCGCTCCAAGTCAAGCACGCTTAACTGTGGAGTTCTTAAGTGATGGGCTCCCGAAAAGAAGATGCATCTTGTTGATATGGGTAGTACCAATCAATTCATATAAGTCATCCTCAACTGTATAGTCTCATAGCTACACAGTCTCAGGATCCCTCTCATTCAGGTGTGCTATCGGTTCATTTATGTGTCCCTCCACCTAGAAGCCTGCCAAGAGCCGCTCCTTGATCATGCCTCTTGCACTAACGACCACTCCCCGTCCTCGTCAGCCCCGGGTCTCACACTTTTAGCATAGCTTCTAACTTATGCTTATACATGGATGTTCAAATTAGTACATCGACTTAAATTTATTATTCATCCAAAATGAAGTGTAATGACTTTCAATATAAAGGGTGCACAACTAGTACATCGATGTATTCCATAATTTTTCAAATTCATGCCATCTGACCTGAAATATACATGGATGTATTGAACATACTTCGATGTATAAGATGTCAGAATTAGGTTTGCATGCATAACTTGTTTCCAAACTTGTTTTCAAACTTGTTTTGATGCAAACTAAATTCATGAGATAATCAAAAAAAAAAAAAAAACCAAATTCATGAAACCTTTATAGAACATATTTTCATGTAATTCAAATAGGTATTATGTGAACAAACTCATTTCCTCTTATACAAGCATCTAAACCTAAATATCTATCAATGTCATTACTTGGTCTTAATGCTCTTTTATGAAATAGTACTCCACTTTATTTCTTACAAACGTGTCTGCACAAATCAGACTTTCTTACATACTTAATTAGTATAGTTTATTCATTAACATAATTTTATCATTAGAGCTGTCTAATTGGGCTGACCCGGCACATTCGGGCCAAGCCACTTTTGGAGCCGGACTGGGCTAGGCCAAAATTATGTCGGGACGCTAATTTCCTAGCCCAGCCCTATGCGGGCTGCGGGTCAAACGAGCTGGCCCATGGGCCAATAACATTTTTTTTAAATTATTGTTCTTGTTTTTTAAAATTCATTTTTTTAACTAGAAAATTTCATTCATCTGGTTATGAATTAACATTTGATCTGTCATTCACTAAAAATCTCCTTGGTTATAATAAATCTACATGAGGATTTGATACAGTTGAGGTGTTTTTCTACTTTTCTTATGACAATTCCATAGAATTTGAATTAACATTATAGGTTTCGCCAAACCGACTCTAGGTATCTAGCCACTCTTTCTTTAATTATTATTCACTTCTCAATCTAATTATAAAATGACACGTAGCAAATCCAATAAACAAAAATAAATAAATAAAAACTCTCATAAGTAAATATTTTTGAAAAAAAAATATTCATCTTGATATATATATATATATCTGCCAAATCGGCTTTGTTTCGTGCGAGAAATAAAAAGAGGAACAGGGAGGGTTTCACTTTTTTTAAGCAAAAATGGTATACAAAAGCATCACTATAATGCAAGACATCCTAACTATATTGGCACATCAAGCATTATCAATCATTTGCAGCACACCAAAATTTATTGAATAAAGAAAAAATCAATAAAGAATACAAAAAATCATGAGAGGGCATAAACCTGACTCATGAAAGAGCTAGGGAGGGTTTCACTTTAGTAACTAATACTAGTCTAAATGTCTAATAGCATTAGGGTTTTACTTTTATTTATTTATTTTTTGACCAAAAAATTAAAACTTATTTTTGTGAAAGGTGGGTTTTACTTTTAATGTTTCAATTTTTTTTTTTTACAAAGTCCAAACGTTTCAAATTCTTTCATTTGCCCCTTTCCATTTCCGAGTTTCCGTCATGTCATTTAGCATTCCCTTTATATATTTAATTTAATATTTTCTTTGGTTTTATTATAAATATTTTTTCTTTTTTTTGTTATCCAGGAAGCTATTCGGGCTAGCGGGCTGGCCCGGTTCATTTCGGGTCAGTCCATGATGGGTCAACAAATTTTCGGGCCAGGCCGGGCTAAAATTTGATGGGCTCTATTTATAATAACCCAGCCTATCATTTATATTGGGCCTAATGGGCCGGTCCATCGGACCGGGTCTATTTTGACAGCTCTATTTATCATACATCAAAACTCAATAGTGAATACACTTAAACAATTTTATATAGAATATAATATTTGGTACTACTAACAATTCATCATGTAAAGAGTTTGCTAGTCTTATGCAGAAAGAGTTGAAAATGTCAATGATTGGCGAACTGAATTTCTTTCTCAATCTTCAAATAAAACAAAACAATTACGGAACCTTCATCAATAAGGAGAAGTATTGTAAGGTTAAATCTAAAGAAGCAACAGCCCCAATGAGTATGCCATGCTACTTGGATAAAGATAAATGAGGTAAACCCATAGAATTGACTAAATATTGAGGTATGATGGATCACTCCTTTATCTTGTAACAAGCAGGTGAGATATTAAGTTTAACGTTTGCTTGTGTGCTCGCTTTCAAGCAAATCCTAAGGAGTCGGCATAACTCCTATCAAAAGAATTTTGAAATATTTATCTAGGAAAAAAAAATGGGCTTGTGGTATCCAAATGGTGCCTCATGTAGTCTTGTTGGATCTTGCAATTCCAACTTTGTGTGATGCAAAGTGGATAACAAAAGCACTAGTGGAACTTTTTACTTTCTTGGCAATTTCCTAGTTTCATGCCACAGCAAGAAACAAAATAGTGTGGTCCTATCCACTGCTGAAGTTAAGTATGTCGTAGCTAGGAGTTGTTATGCTCAAACAAAATTGACAAAACAACAACTTCTAAATTAAGGCATTGAGCTCAATCATATCTCGATATGGTGTGATAACACAAGTATCATAAACTTGACGAAAAATCATGTTCAATACTCACACATTAAGCACATTGAAATAAGACATTATTTCATAAGAAATCATGTGAAAAATGGTGATTGTATGATTGAACTTGTTGAAAGAACTAAGACAGTTAGTAGATTTTTTTACTAAACCATTAACGAAATTTGTTATTATTTAAACTTTTTAAAATTATTATTATTTAAACATCATACTGACTTGAACGTTGGAGAAATCCCCTAAATTTGTTTTGCATGTACCTCATCAATAGCAATGTTGATCAAGGTTTCTAAAATATAGGTTATTAAAAGTTTTAGAGCAAGTAACTTGATGAGAAACATCAAGATTGAGGTCTTCGAACTTATGAAAATGGTGGATTCTACAATACTCATGGGCGGGAGTTGAGTTTTGATACTCCGGAATTATTATGGGTATTTTTTTATAAATTTTTTTTAAAAAAAAAAGAGCCATTCTTGTGAAGTCCCCCTCCCTCTCTTCTGCAAACGCCTTTGTCCGCTTAAGGCATCGCTGCATGACTACCATCTTTGACATAGGCGATGGCGGCCATAGGGCTGATTCGCCTCCACCGCGTGTGACTACCATCTTGTTGTCGCGACAGGAACGATTGTTTGTTGTTGTTTGTTGCAGGTTTTGACCCTCTTCTTCGTCCTAGTGGCAGCGTCCGAAAGAGAAAGAGAGAAACATCGAGAATGGGTCGCGTTCGCACGAAGACAGTGAAGAATGGGTTGTGTTTGTACTACTCTCGAATGACGCTGGATTTCCACACAAACAAGAAGGTTATAGAAGAAGTGGCCCTGATCCCTTCAAAGAGTCTCCGAAACAAGATCGTTGGGTCCTCAACCCATTTGATGAAGAGGATCTAGAAGGGACCAATTCGTGGCATCTCCCTCAAACTTCAGTTTTTCACTCATCGTTTTGCCTCCTTGAATTGTCATTTATGTCTTTTATAATCAGAGCTAAAAAATTTTATTTATTCAGGGATGGAGTTCTGGTGAAGGTCAAGCAACACTTTCATTTGCAAATGCTTCGTATTAAAAATTGCACCACTGCCTCTTCTACATTTCCAAATGGGCAAACAAATTGGCACTACACCACTGCCTACCTCTCATGAAATGTAAGCCACAAGTTGCATGCCATTTACTGCAACAAGAGCCACATAGTAAAAGACTGGAAAGAAATATGGATGGAAACGATGGAAAAATGTGCAGAGAGAAACCAAAAAGGGGGTCAATTAAAACAGTGCATTCTAGTCCCTACTGGAGATATTGATGATGAGAGGAAGAAGAAGGAGAAGGAGAGAGAAGAGGAAAAGAGGGAGAGGAAGGAGACCACTAGTGGAGATGACGGAGGAGGAGATCATTTGTGGCGGCGGTGGTGTACCCCTATGGGACGGCAGCTCTGCTGCCATAGGGTTTTTTAAAAATTAGTTTTAAATTAAATAAATTATTATTGTTATAATATCCATTTTGTCCTTTTTAATCTTGACCGTTAAAGTATTATAATATTAAATCAACGGTGTAAACTTAGGGAGGATCGATCCTCCAACTCCACAAGGGAGTATTCTAGACAACCCCTATGAAAATGCTCCAGGGGGTGTACTTGATTACCGATCTCTAGAAAAGTACCAATCTTTGCCAGAGCACAAGTACAAGAGACGGTACTCGAGTACATCCTTTATTTTAGAATTGTACATTTTGGAGCTTCAACCATCAACTCTTGAGCATTTTATAACTTCCAGGACCTCAATCTTGATGTTTCAGACCAATTTTCTTACTCTAAAATTTTCAACGCTCGAGTCAATACGGTATTTAAATAATAGTAATTCAAAATATTAAAAACAATCATACATGGTAATTTTATGTAAGATTGATCAATTATTCCAAATTCTCTTCTTATAAAATAATAATTTTCTTTTGCCAATTGTTTAGTGAAAATGTTCTTTGACTGCTTAAATATTTCAACAAATTCAATCGCGCAATCATGTTTTTGCACATGATCTCTTATGAAATGATCTTATTTCAATATGCTTAGTGTGAGTGTTGAACGAGATTTTTAGTCAAGTCTGTGACACTTGTGTTATCACACCTTATTAGGATGTGATCAAGCTCAACGCCTTGATCTAGAAGGTGTTGTTTCATCCATATTATTTGAGCACAACAACCCCCATTTGCAACATGCTCAATTTCAGCTGTCGACAAGGTTATGCTAGTTTGTTATCACTGTGCTATAAAATTAGGGAATCATCAAGCAAGTGACATGTTCCACTAGTGATCTTCCTATCTACTTTGCATCTTACAAGGTCGGAATCAGAATAGCCAATCAGACTATAAGAGACATCATTTACCATAAGCTCATATTCTCATATTCGTTATTCTAGACAAATATTTAAAAATTCTTTTTAAAGAAGTTAAGTGTATTCCTTAGGTTTTGCTTGAAAGCGAGCACATATGCAAACATTAAATATAATATCTGGCCTACTCGCCGTAAGTTAAAGGAGTGATCCAAATCATATGTCGATATTTACTCAATAGGATGACATACTCATTGAAATTTTTAGCTCTTCTGCATTAGACTAGGAAACTCCTTATTATATAATTAATTGGAGTAATATTATTTGTACAACTGGATTTTGACAACTAGGGTGACAACTGCGATATCTGGTTAATGCAGTTCAAATATGTGGTTAATTATGTTTAATAATTAGTTAATGAGTTGTGACACCTTGTTACATCCATTTAACCATCCACTGAACGTGATTAACCACATATTTGAACTGCATTAACCACGATTTTCAGGTGTTCAAATATATATGACCCTTGTATATCTAAACACTGTATTTGAACACCTGAAAATCGTGGTTAATGCAGTTCAAATATGTGGTTAATGACGTTCAGTGAATGGTTAATGAATGTAACAAGGTATCACAACTTATTAACCAATTACTGAACATAAATAACTACATATTTGAACTGCATTAACCAGATATCGCAGTTGTCGTCCCAGTTGTCAAAATCCAATTGTACAAATAATATTACTGAATTAATTGTTAGTAACACCAAATATTATATCATCCATATAAATTTGTATAGATAAAATCTAATTTCCCATTTTTTTTATAGAAAAGGTTGTACCAACCCCGTCTCTTTAAAAATCTTTTTCCAAGTACACCAAAAAAAAAAATTCCAAAAGAAATTTAGTCAATTTTTCATATGTTCTCGAAGCTTGCTTTAAACCATAAAGAATCTTTTTGAGTTTAGAAATGTATTTTTGAGAATCATGGGTTCAACTTGTTAAAATCAACTTATGAAGTTGCTTGGAGTGCTCTTTTAGAAAAAACCATTGGACTATCTCAAAATAAAAAAGGTTTAATTATTGAGTAGGTCCCTGAATTATTTGAAAATTTTTAAATAGGTCCTTATACTAAAAAAATTTGTAATTAGGTCCTCGAACTTTTATAAAGTTTTCAATTGGGTCCCTGAACTAAAAAAATTTTAATTGGGTCCCTGAACTTATATAAAATTTTCAATGGAGTCCCTATATTATAAAATTTGTTAGTGATATGTTGAATTTGACGAAATATAACTGATTTCATCCAAGCTGGATAACCATATCAGACATTTATGAGTAGTTTGAGTGGAAGATGAACCTTGAGACATTGTCACAACAAAATGTAACAAGATGAAGTGAGATGTAGTAAGTTGCAAGTGGGTGAACTATTTTGGATGAAATCATTTCAAGGAAGGGATATACAACCGTAAAACATAAATCGGGAAAGGAATGAACTATTTATTCAGATGAAGGAGAAGCAGTCAAGTTTTGGTTTTCTGACTCAACATTTTGGTCTTTTGCAACCCTAAATACAAATTTGGGGGGAATTTTAGGTCACTTTTCACATCAACAAACTTAAATACCTCTTCACGGAACCCTACCACAGGGACTGCGTTGAAAATTTTATACAAGTTCAGGGACCCAAATAGAAAGTTTTTTCATATAGGGACCCAATTGAAAACTTTATAAAAGTACAAGGACCCAAGCACAAATTTTTTTTATATAGGAGCCTATTTGAAAATTCTCAAATAGTTCAGAGACCTATTCAATAGTTAAACAAATAAAAAAACTTTCCATGAGTCACTTCCATTAGATTTGACCATAGGAATCAATTCTAGAAATTTGATGGGACTATTCTTGCAATATTCAAACCAAAGGATCTAAGAAAATATTCTTCAAGAGGGATGAAGAACTTTAACTGTAACTGAATACTTGAGTGGAGATTAGTCTCATAACTGCTCCAAATGATGAGATACTCCGTGAACCCATTGGGAAAGCCAAAAGCCATGATTACTGTGGGTTCCAACAAAAGAACAATATAGCAAAACATCCAACGTTCGAAGTTGTAGTGTTTTTGCTTATAAAGGATTAGGAACATCTGGACCTTTGCAACCTGGGGCATCGAACATTTCAAGCAACCCCGCCTATGGAGATCAAAACTAGGACAATGTATGCAACAAAATCAAACAACAGTCAAGCATTTTTCTTTGTATGCAGTTTTTAAGGGGCTATACCGTGCACACAAAAATTTCATAGAAACACATACTAGTGCATAATGCATTTGGATTCCGCGTTTGCAAGAATATGTAAATGGCGAAGTCAAATTCCTAGGCCAAGCTGAAAGATCTGGAAGATGCCGACTTGAAGGGGGAAAAAAACATGGAATATGATCACATATTCTAGTGATTTCCGTACAAAAATTGCTACCACCTCAACCTCATCTCAAACTGAGAGACAACAAAAGCAGAAGTTGACTGCAAAATGACTTCAAACCCTTCAGTAATCTATTACCTATTTAATAAAATTTAGTCCCTTTTATCACTTGTTATACTCTTATTTACTCTCATTCACTTATTTTCCCGCTCACAACCTGACCACACTCAAATTTAAAATATTTCAAAACTAATTCCCCCTCATCCATTTCTTCCTCCCTCTAAGATCTCTCTCTCTTCCTCTCCTTCATCTCCTCCTTTCCATCTTCCATTTCTTCTCCAATTTTCGTGACCTAATTTTACCCTTATCTATTTCACTCTCCTATAGGTTTCTCAACGTGTTGGTGTCGTCGTGTGTGGTTCCTCCCTTTCAGATATCTCCCTTCCTCTCCTTTCCATGTTCATTTTTCCTTTGCAATTCATAATGCCCTCTCCCCACTCACATGCCTCTTCACACTAATCACACACACACACACATACAATATTTGTCTATTTGTATATATGTATTTGTTTTTGGCCCAATCTATTACCTATTTAATAAAATTTAGTCCCTTTTACCACTTGTCATACTCTTATTTACTCTCATTCACTTATTTTCCCGCTCACAACCTGACCACACTCAAATTTAAAATATTTCAAAACTAATTCCCCCTCATCCATTTCTTCCTCCCTCTAAGATCTCTCTCTTCCTCTCCTTCATCTCCTCCTTTCCATCTTCCATTTCTTCTCCAATTTTCGTGACCTAATTTTACCCTTATCTATTTCACTCTCCTATAGGTTTCTCAACGTGTTGGTGCCGTCGCGTGTGGTTCCTCCCTTTCATATATCTCCCTTCCTCTCCTTTCCATGTTCATTTTTCCTTTGCAATTCATAACGCCCTCTCCCCACTCACATGCCTCTTCACACTAATCACACACACACACACACATACAATATTTGTCTATTTGTATATATGTATTTGTTTTTGGCCCAATTCCTCCAAAATTATTCAGTATCCCTAATTTTAGGTGACAAATGTTTTGAACTTCAAGATTTTATTTATCTATTTTGTATTTGTTTAGCCCAATTCCCCATTTTGCAAAACCTTGGTTCAAGACTGATCATATTGACCTCCAAGGAGAAATATGAATAAAACCTGCAATATTGCAGTAAGATTCTTTTAGTTGTTTTGCATATGGCTCTAGGATAAATGAATTCATACCTATATTTTCATTGATTTATATTACTTTAATTGATTCTGAAAATGGGGTTTTATTCTAAGATGTTTGTGTAAATTGGGTTGATTCTAAAAAATGCACATGAGGTGTTTGAGAAATTTCCTCTTTGTGGGTAAGAAGCTTTTTAATCATTCACACTAAATTTCTCAAGTTTTATCTCATTCATAGATTGTTTATCTGGATATTGATGTTCAAATTTTGTCAGTAATACATGAGGACGACCTATTGCACAAATTTGATTTTGTACTGATCCAAGGTTAAATATAACATGAGGGTTGCCTTTACTTATTCTTTTGTCAAAATAGTATCGTTTACTTATTCTTTTGTTTAGTTTCAAGGAATTTTGAATAGAATGTTTGATTATGGAATCTTTTTTGTGTATTTCTAGTTTGGGGCATTCAAAATACCCAAGGAAGGTTATGTGTTGCTTCGATTTGCTCTTGCGGTTGGTACACGCCTAACAGGTAGTGGTATAGTGCTCGTGCAGCTTGCTAACTCAACTATACATTCTCTTTTTTCTTTTATCTAGGACTCACATGTCTTTGTTTTGAAACGAAAAATATGCAGATGACAATGAAAGATGCTCTGAACCTCGACACTTGATGAGGAAATGTCGGTTGATCAGCAAGCCTTCTTGATGGATGAAGAGGTCGTCCAACCGCCCTGTTTATATTCATTCTCTTTTATTTTATTACATTTATTTTATTACAAATATTCTGGGTGGTTGAATGTTTGTGGAAATAATAAAACGCACCAATAGGTTAGCGCCAATTTCAGAGCAAGAATAGAAGTTTAGTTGGATAAGATCAAGATGCTGCACCTGTGGTATTATTATTTGAATGTTATTTGTTGGATGGATTCAAATCCTTTTGCTTATGTTATGATTCAATGCTATCATAGCAATGTTTAATGATATCTATTTTTATATTTATTTGGGTGTTACTTTATTGCTAATCTGAAAGACTTGCATAAAACAAATTTTGTTACTGTTGTGATTTTTTTTTATGAATTTGTTACTGTTGTGCTGTTGCAAATGATTGTGTTTTAAAAGCTTTGATGTGTTTATTAGTTTAATACTTTTCAGTTTGTGGAAATTGGCACCATGTATTCTTTGCTTTGATGTTTTTGACCCAAGGGGGTATCCTACACATCAACGGTATTGGATTGGACAGCGGCCTATATAACAGCATGGAAACCAAAACAAAAAAGGTGTACCAGGTACATAGAATCACAAGTGAGAATTAGAGGGAAATTGGTTGAGATTTGAAAGTTAAACATTTGTTTTCAAATTGGTTGAGATCTTAGTCTTAGTACATGACATTTTCAAAAAGGTTGAAACAAACCAAATATAAATTAGACAGCAAAGTCTTAGTGCATACTGTGAGTTTGTGTTGGTTACTTGGAAGTTGGAAGTATCACATTCAATTGGGTTTTGCATGTGTATGGGTTCTAATTTTTTACCAAGACATTCCCATGTTTGTTTTTTGGTTTAGGATTATATGGCAAATATTCCCATGTTCAATTAATTTATTTTAGTTCTATTGATTATATACTTATCTGGATCACTTTGAAAACTATTAATGTTGTCCTTTTCATTTTTGAAACTATAAGGAGGTTTATAGATAGAAGAAGGGAAAGCAAGAACCACATGGGTTATAGATAAATATACTTTCTCCCTCTTTTCATTTTTTCTTCAGTTGACCACTAACTCCTGATTTTGATTATACATATATTTTTCCATCTAAATCTTTGTTTCTCTTTGCAGGAAGAACACGAAGGAATTAAAGTTCTTAAATAAGCCTTCTTCACCTTTTTTTAATGAATATATAGATATTTAGAACATTGGTTTGCAGTGGCACATTTTGTAGGCAATGACTTTCACATCTGAATTAGTTGCTGCTATCCTTTTGTTGTTACAGCAACTGACTTCCATTTAAATTTATCAGTTTACATCATGTCAGCAGGAAAATTCTGATTTCCTTTGATCTTAAATGATCTTTTTGGTTTTCAGAGTTGTCAAGGTGCACTAAGAGTTGCAAACTTAGATGGACAAATTATCTGAAGCCAGGAATCAAGTGGGGTAACTTAACAGAACAAGAGGAAAAGATGATAATCCACCTCAAGCTCTTTTAGGGAACGGGTAAAATAATATATTTATTCAAGTTCTTTTTGCCAGAAGCACCAACTTTATTCAATTCGTCAGCATATTTTATTTTATTTCATTATTGTTTTGAGTGGTTTGTTTGGGAAGTTCCTCCCTAATTGGGTTCACATGCTATTCTAGGTCACATTGATTATGCTGAAGATGGGCTGCCACAGCTTCATACTATTAGAATACCTACTTGAAAAAAAGGCTTAAGAAATTTGAAACAGGTGCTGAAGGAAGCTTGGGACACGGGTTTAATTCAGCTTCAAAGCCAATATCTCGGAGCCAGTGGGAAAGAAAGCTCCAAACCGACATCCACATGGCCAATAAAAATATCATTGATGTAAGCTGTTGCTACTTGATTAATTAATATGATAAATATCTTTAGTTTGCCATGTTAGTGTCATGACTAACAAAAAGTAAGTGTAAGCTATAAAATGATTGTTGTAGATGTTGAACATGGTCGTGGGATACAACTACCATGAAACTTATTATTTTTTAGTTAAAACAAGGGCATAATACCCTAAGAAATGAATAAATAAGAGAATCTTATTTTTTTTATTTTATTTTTTTGCCTACTACGGTGCTTCTTTGACATGCTACAATGCCTAAATAGAATGGGGCAAGGGTGAAAAGTAAAGCATCCACAGGGTTGTAAAACAGGCGATAATGAGACCTTGCATGGAGCTCTTGAGAAGGCAAATATTTTGCCCCAGGATTTAGTTTGAATTTAACTGTGCAATATTTTTAGTTCTTCAATATTATATTTACTATCAACCCTGTTAAGTGATGCTATCTAAATTAAAAGATTTTCATAAGAATCTTTCGACTACCAAATGACCTTCAGATGCTGGATCTTTGGACTAACTAAATCCTTTAGAGTCATTAATTTAGTAACTTTTCTTATTGTAGGTTTGATAGTGGAGGTATCTTAAAATTATGACAAGTTTACAATGCTTAATTGGAGACACTGGACAAACCAAAAAGATAGCAAGCATGCCTATTTATCTCAATATATATTCTCCCAATGGTGTGTGTTTCAACTTCACTCTTCTTCATTCTCTTCTCTTACACCCCACTTCAATATATATCAGTCGGCCATAAAGAATGCTAATAAAATTGTGCCATGGTTCATTTTGTTTATCTAAATTTCCAACTTACAATGACTCCTCTTGGACCTTTGCAGCTGTTAACTTCACACTCATTGATCTTCCTGGCCTTACAAAGGTTGTTGTAGGTAAGGAACAAATTGGACATGTCTTTCTTCTCCTTGGTTTTATAATATTGACTAAATTAGTTTACCTTTTTAATATTCCTGAAATTGGTTTGCCTTTCTATACTAAAAGATAAAGAGGATACTTGAAATTTTGGTTTCCTTTTTATATTGACTAAATTGACCCTAATAATCACTGTGCTGGAAGCAGTTAATTGTGATTTTCACCTTTGGATGGTCTTCTCCCTTTGTTACTCCGTGGTGGTTGTTTTCACATCTTTAACGGTCTTCTCTCTTTTTATTGAAAGAAGAGAGGTGGTTTTGGTTTTCATTTATGTTTTAACATATTAACAAACTGTTTTTTTCAACCCCACGATTTGATACATTCCTTTTTTTACTTTCCCTTTTGTTTTCTGAAAAATTGTCATAAAGGGATGGGGATTCTGATATGGGTTTTGGTGATGGTGTTGATGGGGTGGTGGTGTGTGGAAGGGATTGGTGTGAATTGGTGTAGAAGCATAGAAGCATCAAATGGAAGTAGTTTACATTGCACATGAAACAGTCATTTTGTGGGTGAACCAATCATGTTAAATCCTCAAAGGACCGCCCTCCGAAAAGATTGTTTATCCTTCATTGCAGAGTACTCGCAAATATTATCTATTCTCTTTCAATTTCAAAATGTCTATTAATTTTCTCTTTGTAATCTGTTATAGTATTTCCTATGGCTAATTTTGCTTTGACTTATGACAGGCAAGAAGCATTTGACAGTACTATGTCTAAACTGGTCGTGTGGGAGAGGATCACCAATCAGATCTAAATGATTTCCTCCTGGTATGTTTTCACACCTTTTTTTCCTTCTCTTTTGACATCTTTATTTGGAACTTGCTAATCATTGTACATGTATTGCCTCCCAAAGTGATTTGGTTTTCTCTTTTAGTAATTACCTCAATGATAGTTGCTGCTTAATGGGATTTGATTTATTGAATATTTTTTTTGATGTGTTTCATAACGTGTGGGAGCAGAGGTAATGGAGTGCACATCCATTTTTCATTTATTGTAGAGAATATTTTTGAATATTCTCCATTTTTCATCGGAGGTTCATTAATTGTTGTGTCGGTGAGACTCTACAAATTTTCCCTCTATTTTGCATGTCATTCAAATTGAATTTATCTATAGATAGGCTTGGTAAGATAGAATATATTTGTACTATTCTTATAAAATATCTATAAAAATACCACTTCAAAGTGGGCATTGTTGCCTTTTCATGACCTTGAGATAGGAAATGAGTAATCCAGTCAATTCCTATTAGTTATAGGATGCTCATAAGTAGTGAAATGTTGATATTGAAAGGATGGTCCGCACTAATGTTAGAAGTACTCTATTTGCTGCGTAAACATGAATTCTTCTCTTTCTACCTCAAAGACTCAAACTAAATGAGACTTTTATACTTGTGTTTATGTTTGCACCCAAAATTTAGTAAATGAATTCCCTTATTTCTATAAGGTAGTGATGTTTTATGTTTTAGAGCTATGATGAAGAAGGGGCCGTCATAGATGTTGTTGCCTGGCATGATGGAGAGGTATGAAGGGTTGCTCTTTTTTTTTTTTTTTTTTGGTATATGGAGAGTTGCTCTTGACTCAAGAGTCTTGAGGATGATCCAGATTGTGGGAACCTTTCTAACTTTGTGCCTTTAACTAATTATGGGAACTTTTAGTTGCTGGTGTTAATATTTATTTATTCTAAACATTAATCTCAGTTGATAACTTTTGTGCAGAGCAAGAATGACTTTTCTTGGTTGTACTAGAAATTGGACATGAATGGGTTTCTATACTCCTTTTTAAAACCTTATATTTACTGTAATGGTTGGATATTGAAACAGGACAATGTAATAGACAATATAGGGAGATTTGCGGGCAATTCTTTAATCCTCACTCTTATGAGTTGAGGATGCATACATCATTTAAAAATGACTGCAAGAGGCAGTAACCGGTAAACTTGGTTCCATTTTCGAATTTAAATTTTTTTTTACAAGCCGGTTGAAAGGTTTTTTCCCCGGTGGTTTTTTGGACATAATTTTTTTGTCCCCGTGCTTCTCACCTGTCACTATCAATGGGATGGACCACAAATTATCATATTTTGGTTCGCAAATTTGAATCTATCACTATTAAATGGAAATGGTTACAATTGGATAGATCTTAGTCTTCGATTTAGTCAGGGGAAGAAAAAAAAATTAGTATTCGAAATTTTTCAACTGGCACAGGGACTCAGCTCAGATGTTGCAAGTAAATTTGTAACCGTTAATTGGGTTAAAAAATAAAAAGTATAAAAACAAACGTTACTTACATGTTTAGTAGTTATAATTATAATTTCTACTAATATTTTTATGGTGAATTTTCTGGTGCCACCAATAATTTTAATGTAATTTTTACACTTTTCATGTGGCCCGATTATAACAAACCATCTCAATTAATGAACCCACATCACCCCCACATACGATAGACTTTAAGTATATAAAAATGATTACGAATGACATCTACTCTATAATCGGCTTAGCGTGTGTTTGGATAAGCATTAGATAAAAGTGATTTTGAATTAAATTGATTCTGTAAAATTGATTTGGTTAGAATTGAGTTTGAAGTGAAGTAATTTATGTTTGGATGTTTTTATTTTGAAAGCAAGTTTGATATAAAACTTAGTGTAAAATCACGTTTGGGGACGAGATCTAGTCGTAGCTTTACCTCTATTAGGATTTTAAATTTTTACGATTAGCATGTAAGAAGTATATGGTATGTACGACTTCCATGCTGGAACGGTATATGCCATGTATGAAGTCGTACATAGTATGTACAACTTCTATTATTTTATAATAAAAGCTAAAAAATGAAGTCGTACATGTCGTATATGCCATGTATGATTTACCCCAATCCGGTAAATACTTTTCAAGTTGCACTATTTCGGTAACTTACGAACCAAATTGCACTAGTGAGGTCAAAAAGCCGGATCGAACCCAATACATCAACTTTGTTATTGATATTAAATAAAATTAAATATATTTAAATAATTGATCTTAAATTACATTTTAGACAATATCCAACCTTTTTTTTTTGGTACAGGACAATATCCAACTTTGTTATTCCAATACTGATTGAAATAAATGTATACTACCACAATTGTCCTTCCATACATTATATTAGATTACCTCTCTTTTTTTTTTTTGAAACATATTAGATTACCTCTTAATATTCTTGGATTTTTATTTTTTACCAAAATATTCTTGGATGTTGTCTTTCTTAAATAATTGATTAATTTTTAAAATAAATTAATAAATATATTTAAAAGGAATAATATATTATTGTAATTAAAATAAATAAAAAATTCAAATCTGAATTAAAATGTTTAAATTTAGTGTATGTTTGGGATAGCTTAATTATTGATGTTTCAGCTGTTTTTTTTTCAAAAAGCTGTTTTGGTAAATAATTTTTATGTTTGGATGTGTAGCTTAAATTTTTAAAAAGCTTTTTTCAAGGAAAAAAGCTATTTTACTATAATCTAAAAAAGATGACTGTTTTCATTTCAGCTGTTTTACTAGATGGATTTTTTGTGATTATGCTTCTCATTGCCATATTTACCCTCACGGTCTGGACTCTCCACCATAACTAACTTGATTGAAATATTTCTTTCATGAATATTCTATCGGTAATCATGCATGCTATCCACTATGCCTATATTTAAGTTTTTTTTTTTTGACGTACTACTATTCAAATAACGTATTTATAATTTTTAATTAACTATTATAAAATAATTAACTATTATAAAATAATATATTTTACATATTTTCATAGTTATAAAATACTAATTAAACATTTCATTAAAAAAGAATCAAACATTATTTAATTATACAAATAACTTCATACCCTTTTTTGTAATTTACTATACAAAAGTGATTATTTTTGCACTACCCAAACAAAATAGATTATCTTAAAATCGCTTTTCAGTAAACAGACCCAAACAAAAACAGATTATGATTATAATCGATTATCACAATAATTGATTATTTGAAAACAGATTATCAGCATAATCTTTTTTTTCCAGCTTTCCCAAACACACTCTTATTCTAAGATGGCTAAAATTTAAAATCGAAAAAATATATTTAAAAGGGAAAATATATTATTATAATTAAACTTGGTCCAATTAGGTCGTGTTGGTTCGATTAAGTCATATTTGCACCATTAGGTCATCTTGGCCCAATCAGTTAACCTGGCCCAATTAACTCAACGTGGCCCAATTAGGTCATATTGGTTCAATTTGGTCATCTTCGCTCAATTTGGCCCAATTAACTCAATTGAGCCCAATTATGTCAACTTGGCTCAGGTAGGTCATCTTAGTTCGATTAGGTCATATTTGACCGGTGAAGTCATCTTGGCCCAATTCAGTCAACTTGGCTGAATTAACTCAGCTCGCCCCGATTACGTCAACCACATAGTATCTCGATTAGGTCATATTTGCATGATTAGGTCATGTTGGCACAATTAGGTCATATTGTCCCTATTAATACAATTTGGCCCAGTTGAGTCCACTTGGCCCAATTTACTCAACTTGGCCCAGTTACGTCATCTTGGTTCGATTAGGTGATCTAGCTTGATTGGGTCCATATTTTATCGATTAAGTTTTCTTGGCCGAATTTAGTAAACTAGGCTCAATTAACCGAATTGGGTCCAATTTAGTCAACTTGGCCCAATTAGGTCATCTTGGTTCGATTAGGTCGTCTTGGCTCGATTAGGTAATCTTTGCCACTTCCTTTGGTTTCTCATATTCTACTACATGCTTTTTACTCTCTTACACCTCTTTCAAAACTATAAAAATATACAGAGCAAATAACGAATCAATGTTTGTCACATTGAGCTCAATACCTATTTTCTAAACTATATCTGCAATAGCAAGGTAGGCAATTATCGTTAAAAAATAAACAAAAACAAAAAGCAAAATGTCAAGCTAAACATCTGATACAACTACTAAAGACAAAAAAATACATCAAAGAATCAAACTGAACCATATTGATCAAGTAGGCAGCTATAAAGAAAAGTAATTAAAATATATGAATACATAGGTAAGTAGGGAGGTATAAACAAATCAATTGATTAATATCCAAATAGGCAAGTTAATTTCCCTTTACTAACAAACAATATCATTTAACATAAGCACTTAGTAAAACATGTTTTTAATGGAAAAAGTCACTTACACATAAATCAGACCATAGAACTGAAAAAATGATATTTAGTAACTTGTTTGCCCAAACTAATTTTCAAACCTTTCTCTCCATTTGCCTTCCTCTCCAAAAGTTTTCACCAACAATTGCAATATATATAATTGTAATATTTTTGTAAGCAAAATTTGTACTTTTTTCCTTTCTAATACAATTTTGCATAATATTAAAAAATACTATTATTTTCTTCCATCTATTCAAATATATATTGACAGCAAATAATATTCCACATTGTATTTTTTAATATTCGATCAATATAATAAATATATAAGAGTTTAGGTACTTAAAAGTAATATTTAAAAAATGTAATATGGAAAATAAATATAATTAAATAATATATTTATAAGTGATATTTAATATTCTAACTCAATATTAAATTAAAATAAAAAATATATTGATTCAATTATCATAAGTACTTAGATTTATATTCACATTATTTGTAGTTTAATAAATTTTAAAATAACCATAAAAACATAAAATTAACTTAATAAATCATTGATGTTGCATAATATTAAAATATTTTTTATATTTGAAACTGGAAAATAATAAAAAGACTAATAATTAAATATTTTTACTATAATTTAAACATAAAATATAAAGAAGTTAGACCTTTCCATATATTCAAATGTAATCTATTTGTTTTGATAATGGTTATCAAGGTTTTCAAAACCGGACCGGTTATTGAACCGGTGAAGGCACTGGTTCAAGGTTCAATGGTTCAACCGTGGTTCAACCGGTAGTAATTAGATAATATTTTTTATTTTTTAATTCAATATATTAAGTAATATTAACATAAATTTTAAATTCTCATATTTTTCATAAAAATATAAAATGTTTTATATTTTATGTTAATAAATTTACAAGAATAATTCTTGTGTTTGCCCCCAAAAGTGTAAAAGAAAAATAAAATTCAAGAACCCAAAGCTACCAAAACTATCTTTTATTCAAGAAACCTGGGCTTGATAGGCCCATTATGCATTAAAACAAAAAACAAAACGAAAGTCTCCTGGACCAGACCCGATTGATTCTAGATAATATAAGCATTGCATATACCCTAGTTTCATAAAAAAGTTGTGGTGCGGCTGCTTCCTAGTGCCTACCGCCCCTGCCGTCTCGTCTCTCAGTCTTCTCATCTCCAACCTCTCAATCTTCTTTCTAATTTCATTCTCCCCTCGTCGCTGTATGCTTGTGCTTGTAACTCGTCCCGTTTTACGTCAGAGAAGGGGAAGACGCAATAGCCGATGGTCGAAGATGGCAGACGCGTCGTTGAAGTAGCTTCCGATCATCGCAGTTTGCTTGAGATCACCGGAGTTCGTCGGATTCAAGATGGAAAACGCTGACCGCAAAAAACCGGTGAACCACTGGTTTTCTCTGGTTTCCCCGGTTTTAGACCGGTTCAGCGGTTTTTAGTCCGGTCCATCTGCAGAGCGGTTATGGGGGCAACTCGGACCGGATGACAGGCCGGTTCCCGGTCCGGTCCGGTTTTAACTACCTTGATGGTTACCACATACATACACACTAAAAAACACATACCCTAAATCCTAAACTACAAACAACAATATTCCTATGCATGGTACATAATAATGATCTGCAAATGGACGTAAAAAAATGCTCATGTATTCCTTACTTTTATATATATTCAGATACAATAAAAAAAGTAAAATTATATAATTGAGAATATATTTAAAAAATATATAAAATTAATAATGAAGAATATATATACATATAAACATGAGAAATCCAATTTTATAATATAACAAATAAAAAAATTGAATCTATATAACATCTATAGTACATTCATAATGTCTATTTATTAAATCGTTTTGTTTTTACATATTCTTACATTTTTTATGTGCATTAATTCACAAGGAGCAATAACTCAAACCACTAACCCGCCCCATCATGGAATAGAAAATAATTTTTTTTTTTAAAATTATCAATATGGAATATGAAGCATTCAATCCTTTTTTATTTTTTGAATAGATAAATAAAATGAAAATAAAATGAAAATGACATAAAATAAAATAATAAATGAAATGTAAAATCCGTAGTTAAAAATTGAAATTAAATTTAAAATCTGGAAATGACAATGAAAAATAAATTTAAAAGTAAGCATTAAAATGAAATGAAAATTGAAAAATAAATTTAAAATTAAATTAAATTATATATTGAAAAATAAATAAGACCCAAAAATAAGTGCTCACAACAATGTAAACAAAAAAAAAGTGCTCATAACAATAAAGACCCATTAAATAATGACTTAAGAAGGCTCATTTTTAAGAGAATTAAAATAAAGAACTATAATACAAAAGATATATATACATAAATATCCATCTCGTAAAACTGTGATTTTTTTCTTAAAAAAAACCACCATTCCATCTCATAAATTCGTGACCCAATATCAGGCCCAACATGTTGAAGCCCATATCTTCCTACTGGCTAACTAAACAGCGGGCTAAATCAAAAAACAAATTTCATTAATAAACCTGTCAAACAACCTTTGAGCTCAAGCACCGCACTGACCCACTAAATTAATTATTGCGGTCCATATCTAACCTTTCCCTGTCACTGAACACCAATAACAAACATATAGCCATTCATGTTAGCTGCATCCCGGAAACGGCTTTCTCTCCGGCATCTTACCAACACAAATATATTATTTTATAGCTTCATACCCTCATAATTGACATAAATATCAAAGCTTTACGATGCAAGCATATACTCCGGCACCGATCTTAGACACTATTCGACAAATCAATCAGATGCTTACAACCATAGTAGACAGCATTTGCAGGGGGGATGTTACGCCAACATAATATTAAATCAATGATTAACATTATAACGGACATTCCTGCTTAACAGCACACAAAGACTCCCATTAACTTTACATTCAAGCAACAAACACAAATACTGTTAACCATGGCAATATTGTCCTGCGCACGTTCAAACTGTACAATATTCATCCCCCATTTTTAAATACCACAGAGCGATATCCCCCACACCCACTCCATAGGGCAAGGTTCGAACCGCTGGGTTTTGGGTTAAAAAAGCATGCGACAACATAAAAATAAAAAATTTACTGCTTAACTCATTTATCAGCATCCGAAAAATCAATTGTACTAGCCTTTTTGCCATTTCATGGATGCTAACAAAGACAAATACGATGAACAAGAAACACAAAATACAGGGGGTTCGGGATAAAGCTGTTACGAAAGGCTAAATGATATTGTCCTCGAAATTTGTGTCTCCACCGTATAAACCGGTACCCAGTTGTCTCAAAAACCTCTCACTAACCTTTCAACCGGTTCTGACACAACAGATCTGTGCCGTTCCATTTAAAAATAAGTATATCAACGGCTACGGTTGCAAGAGGATCAATCCTCCCACATTATGCGTGAGGATTGAAGACGGAGCCGGAAGATTTGCATTCTTTTTGGTTTTTTAGTTTGAAATTAAAGATGTAATAGACATCTTACCAACTTACTTAAACCCACCTTATATGATGTGCTTCATTTATTTGTTAACATAAACTGCTAAATACATTTGTCAATCCTTTTGCATATAAATAAATTAATTCACCTCCAATAACCTTTCAATCTTGCAGACCTTTATATCTAATGTCTAATTTTAATGAGGGGAGATTTGATGACATATGTCATTGGCACTGGAATATCCAAAGTTTAAATCATGCTGGGTCTAAATAGCTTATCTCACACACACAGTGTGTGACGGGATCTAAGATGGGTGGATGAAATTTAGTGACATGTGCTGCTTATAGATAGATTAGAGATATGATTGAAAGAACATAGATAGATAGATTACAAATATTGAGTGGTCAGATTTGAAGTAAAGCAATTGAATGTGCACTGTCACCATAAAGACAAACTATAGTGATCCCTCCTATACCAGAGATCACACCAGTCTTGCATTTGGCGATGTTTATGGCAATCGGGTATTATCATAGTCACTACACATCTCTCTCTTGCTCTTCAAATTTATACATAGAAATGAAATGAATTAATCCAATGCATAGTGGGTAATTGATGGTTGCTGCTAATCAGGTTTATGTTCCAAGATTGGATAATCCCTATTCGAGGACATTGAGCGGTGCTCTACGGATACATTTAAGATATACGGACCATGTACCTACCAAATTTGCTATCTCTACATGTACAGTTGGTACGTGCCAAACGGGTAGTGCTCCTACAGTTTACTAACTCAATATTGTTATTTGATATCAATGAAATTTGTGCTCCAAAAATAGGCTGTTCATATATCGGTAGACACATTCTTCAAACAAGTGCTTACATAGCAAAACCTATATTTATATAAGAATCTTTCGACTCCCAAATTACTTAGCTATTTGGCTCCCTCAAAATATTTTGTCAAGCTGTGCCACTGGTTGTCATAAATATACAGATGTAATCTCTTATGAAAAAAATTGTTATATTGTTGATGCAGTCATTATTTTCTACATAATAATTGTTATCATACATGGATTTAGTATAAACAAGCTTCTTAGTATATAATTGATCGTTTATGAACAGGCCGTTTCGAACATACATAAAAACGAATGTGACCCGTGCGAATGCACAGGTATCTTACTAGTTGTATGATGAAAGGCACAACACACCGTAGTGGGCTTACTTTTTATGCCTTGTTTTTTCCTCCCACACGTTGCAATTTTTTTCCCCCCCAAAAATACCCTTTTCGTGTAGTTAGTGCATTCATATTGGTACTTTCCGGAAATTATTTTCTGGAAACAGTCCGAAAATTAAATTTCAGATATTCAAAATGTTACTCCAAAAAATAAAAATAAAAATTCACTGTCCAAAACTTATTTTCGGAAAAGTTCTGGATTTTAAAATTCGAAGACTAAATTCTACTCCTGAAAAATAAAATCCGGAAATGTGCCGGAAAAAACAAATCTGGTTGATCGCATAGGGATCCACATCGTTCAATCCCAATCCAACCCATCACCGTTCACTCGGTGATACTTTTACACAGTGTTATTAAAATCGGACCGGATCGGCCGGTCCGACCGGTTGGACCGGAAACCGGACCTATGGTCGGTCCGGTCAACATGTCAGACCGGTTAGCCACCTGAACCGGTGCTGACATCATCAACCCGACTTTGAACCGGGGTGAACGGGTAAGAACCGGCGACTCGACTCGCGGTCCGGGTTCGGACCGGTTGCTGACGTCAGCGCGGACCATGCTTACGTCAGCATGCGGCACAAATAGCTGAAATTCCAAAAGTTGGAACAAGAGGGAATTGAACCTTGGTCATGGTAGACATGAAACACAAGCCTTACCGCTGGACCACCACAGTTTGTTGTTTAAGTGTTGCGAAATAATATATATATATACACAAGTTATTCATAATAATTTATATATTTAATATATACCAGTTCAAACCGAGTCAATCAGTGACCCCCGGTTGAACCAGTGACCCATTAACCCAGTACCCTGACCAAGTCAATCACCGGTTCGGTTTTAATAACATTGCTTTTACAGGTTTCTCAGCTATTGAAGCTTTGACATGGTAAGGAGCTTCGCTTTAGGTTTCTCAGCGATTGAAGCTTTTACCAAACCGTACCACTACCATTAACCATGTAACACTGGGAAACTAAGGAGCTTGGCCTAGTATTCATCAATTGGGTATGCAGAAATCCCATTGCTTCACATACGATGGAGTCATAGCTGGTATAGTAACGCTTCTCCCAATCCATCCAATCAGAAGGTGGCTCATAGTTCTTCTCTATCATGTTCATCTCATGGATCCTCTTCCTCAGGAAATCATGCTCTCATCCACCAACCTGCTGTTTTGTTGTTTTTTTTTTTTATTAATAAAATTCATCTTTTGCCTTTCCCAAAAAAAAAAAAAAAAAAAAAAATTCTCTTCGGATAATCGCCCTACTCCATCTCCGGATTTGTTTTTCCGGCAAATTTCCGGATTTTATTTTCCGGACATAAAACTCAATCTCCGAATTTTAAATTTCAGAATGTTTCTGGAAAATAATTTTCCGAAAGTATCAAATGCCTCCAATTACTAAACCCCTGCTGTTGGACTTTTAACCCATGTTGCATTTGGTCGTAATGTTTAATCAATGTCGTAATCAATGTTTAATCAAATACTATAACCTCCAATTACTTTTGCAGCATCAAGAATTACAAATGATCAGCTACAGAACAAGAAATCACGAGGCCCTTAATGAATATCAAATGATCAGTGTACAGAACGCATTAGCACCGGCATGTCTATGATCTTAGAGGGAGACAGAACAACAATTTATTGACCACCCATTTTCTGCTTGGTCCACTTTGAAATATCACATCGCATTACAATAGATAAGCACAGAAGTTACAATAACATTCGAGTTGTTTGGCTATTAGATGCTTGGTCTTGTTAGGAACAAATCCTCTAGTTAAAAGTAACAGACTGGGATGAAAGGCAAATGCAATTTTTGCAAATAAATTTTACAAACCATGGCCTTCAAGCAATGACATTATTTTTTGCAAAGGTCACATACAACGATTGAAAAAGGTTTGGCCCACATACCCACCAGCCATCGCCCTCCTCACATTAGACTCAAACAACTTCGGGTTATCTCTCAAGACTGCAGCAGCATCATGATTCAGTGGATCCTCATAATTTGGTTCCTGCACAAAACAAAGTCCAGATCATAATCTAAAAAGTTCAAAGATAATATTCCAAAATCGCAAAGACCATAGTTATACCGTGAAGAGATGATACAATCCATAGATGACAGTGTTTATATTAAGGACAGGTTTCCAATCTTCTCGTAAGATATTGAGACAAACATTTCCTTCCAAGTCAATATTTGGATGGTAGACCTGCATATACGACATATGTTGCAAAAGAATTTATGATTTTGAAACAGACTAGGAAAACCAGAAATATGTTACTTATCCCCACAACCAAAATTTAACATGTACTATGTACATAAAATAAAGAATCGATTAATTAATAATAATACCGAAGATAATCAGTTCAGGATTGTCCTACCTTTGTCTTGCACTTAACCTTTGGTGCCTCATGTGGATACATGGGAGACACTTGGAAGGAAAACAAAAATGTGCCACCACTGTCACAACAAACAAAACATAGTGGAGAATAAGGAAGTTTTCTATTTTTCCCCCATCACTTTTGGGGTGGGAAATGGGGATATAGACCCAACCGCATTGTACATTTTAGCAAGTATTTAAAAACAGCATAAGAAGAAGAAGAAGACAACATAGGGACAGCAATGCCTTCAACAATAGTCAACTTCAGAAAGCTTAATCACAAAGTTCAAAGAAATATGCAGATTACATGGAAAGTTCCTTACAAATAATATCCATCATCAGGCCGGATTGTAACTTCGAAGTTCATCAGGTCATCTTTGCCATTGGGAAATTGTATGGTACAAGATTTTGGTAGATTCAGCTCACTTATATCTGCAACATGTGACACTCCACTGTGACATTAAACTTGTATAACAGAATAAGATGGCAGAAACAACAGGCTCAAGCAATGCTAGAAAAATAAATGTCTTAAGTAGTAGCAACAGAAACACAACTTGAAGAAATAATATCATAGTTGTACTAATGAACACTTCATTACAACATAGCAGTTTCAATCACCACACATCTCTAGAGAGTAGAGTAGGTAAGTATAACTATATTAACCGGCCAATGGCCAGATTAGATTCCTGTTTATACCATACTGGAATGAAATAACCTTCGAAGAAAAATTAATAACAAAACAAGTGAAAAATTATTGAAACTGGATTCCAAATTTCAAAATAGAAGCCTTCCTTGAATATTGGGGGGAAGGCATATACCATCACCAGATTATTTTTTCCCTGTTAAGTACTTAAAATATATGCTCTACTGTACTCCAGCATGATGGCCATTGACAGCCACAAGAAACTGAAGAAAAAAGATGAAGAAAGTCAAGATACTATTATAGCATGAACTATATATATATATATATATATATATATATATATATATATATATATATATCTGTGTGTATCGTCAGTTCTAACATGACCACAATCTTAAAGCACCTTAGATTTATCAGTTATTATTCCTAAATCCGAAACTACACCTTGAGTTAAACAAACCCACAGAACTTATCAGTCTCCTTAAGGATAAACTATGTGTTTTCAGATTATGACCAAAAGTCCTTGCTTGACAGTGGACAGCTCATTTATTTTAACTTCTTTCAAAAGCTTTGACAAATCCCTTGTGAAGAATCCTCCATAAACATACCCCTACTGGTGTCCAGCAAGAATTTTGATGCAGGCTGTAAATTGAGTATGGATTCTACCCGCATGAAATCAAAAGTCGTTGACATACTGTGATTACTATAATTCACTTATACTTCCTTCCATGAAAAGCCTTTAGTCCACAACTCCGTCAAATTTAGTGGAATGGAATTCCTATTTAAGATTTTCACAGCATTATGCAACTCTAACAAACGCATCTACCAGACTCGTGCCACCATAGACTTACGTTTTCTCATTTCTCTTAAGGCCCAATGGCCAAAAACACAATAAAGCTACTTATATCTACTGCAGAATAGATATCTCATTTCTCTTTGGACCTAATGCCAAAAGCAATAAAACTACTTATATCTACCCTGCAATAAATGTTTCGCTTGATCGCATAACTTTAATGAAACAAAAAGAAAGTAAATTATTATTGACTAAGAGGTAAGAATCTAGATTCTTACTCCCTAATCCAGAACCACCAAGAAAGAATTGAAAAACAAACTTTGGACATCACAAAATGCAACCGAATGTATGATACGCACCATTATGAAGCAAGTGCCCTTCAAAAACTAACCACAGTTTCTTCAGTTAATAACCAATTTTTTTTTTTTTCAAAAAAAAAAAAACTGTAATAAATTCTGCAACATATGTTTTCCATCTTCATCCTGTATCTACAGAATACCAGAGGATGAGCCTTAATGCAACGGCAAGGTTGTTTCCTTGTGATCATCACAAGTTCAAATCCTAAAAACAGCCTTTCCGCTTGCGAGGGTAAGACTGTGTACATCTATCCTCCCATACCCCACTAGGTAGGAGCCTTGTGCACTAGGCCATTACCTGTGTCTACATAATAACACTTTAACCAAACTAGTAAAGCAGAAAACCTCAATTTTCCTACTTCCTACCATCAAATAAATCAATTAAGATTCCAATTGCCAAGTAAATTGATAAATTCCTTTTCACATTCTCCCTCATGCCACAAGTCCCGACAAATCACATAAGCTCCAACTCCTTCAACACATATTTTAGTTAGCACATAATCAACCATATTTGATCAAACAAACATGTGCATCTAAAACAAACAGTGCCATGCCAGACAAGATTTATCCATAATAAAACAGACACAAAACAAAAAATCTCAATCCAACAACAAGGGAGGGTTAGGGAACCTTTGTGAAGACGCAACTCCCCTGCAGATTGCTTCTTAACGGGTGGTCCTCCACTCGCATTCTCAGCAAGTTCTCTCTGTTTTTCCTTTACTTTAAACAGTTTAATCATTCTCCTGCAAAATCATAACATGCAATCATGCCAATAAAAAATAAAGGGAACAGATCAAAAATTGGAATAACTAGTTTCAGTTAATGATTTTTAAGATGATAAAACTAGTTGGCTCATTGGAAATAAAAAGAAAAGCCCTTTCAATGAAAAACGAAATAAGAAATCACGAAACCCTAGAAAAAGAAATAAGTAACCCTACAATTACAAAATCAAGGTATGGGTGGAGCGTAAAAAGGGAAATCGAAAGTACGAATCTTAGATAAAGGAAGAAAGGGTCAGCGAGTAAAAGGAACGAAAATAAAATACGATGAAAAAAAAAACGAGAGAGGGAGAGAGAAGAAAAGGAATGGGATTTGAATTAAAAGGAACCTGTTTGAGGAAAAAAAAAAAAACGCAGAGAGAAAGAAGAGGGCGAAGGACGAAGAGGAATCGGGGTGTTTTGGGGCTGACTGGCTTGGCGACTGGGCAGACAGCACAGCACTCACATAAAAGTTAAGTAACCTTTTCTATGCATTATTTATTTTTAACGCATTATTCTAAGTTTAATTAATTGGCATATACGTTCTCAACCTAATTGTTATGATAATTATAATAAGAGTTAATATTTTTAATAACATACTTTGTCTGGACTTAATTATAGATAAAAAAAAGTACCTATATTTTTTTAACTTAAATATAAGTAAAATTCAATCAACTCAATTTTATTTAATATATAAATATTCCAAAAATCAAAAAAATTAATCAATCAAACCAATTCTCCCTTTACATTCCCAAGAGCATTGCATATTTCCTAAACAATTAAATGATAGTTTAGTAATTATAACTCATTTTTTTACATAAATCAAGACAATTAAACTAAATTAGCTAACTTCCTAAATAAATGTGAAATTAGTTATTTTTACTTATAATTGAGTCCGGAGGTAGTATCAATCTATAATCAATTGATAGTAGATATGTCAAATTGGAGCCGACCCGATGGGCTAGCCCGTTTGACTGGATATAAATGGCGGATTAGATTGTCAAAATCTGAGCCCCAGTAAAATTTGCCTTGGCCCGACTCATACCAAAAATTTAGTGACCCATCACAAACTGGCCGAGGAAGGTCGAGCCAATCCGCTATCCCGAAATGTTTCCAAAATAACAAAAAAATATAAATAAATAATTACTTGTTAAAAAAATGAAAGTTATAAAGGGAAAGTGCAAACGATGAAAAGAGTGAAACTGAAATCCTACTACAGATAGTATGAATCACCATTTTTTGATTTCTCGCACACACAAGGCAAACGCCTCCTAGTCCTCGCGCATGCCGCCGCCCTCCCATGGTGGCCACTATTTCATCCACCCTAGAGCATCATCATGCCTCCCATCTCATGTCCTCCAACCATAACCACTGTCATCGCTATCTGAAACCATTGTTTCCGCACCCTCCAACCAGAACCAATTTCGCGTCCTCCAAGTCGTCTGGTTCAGTGCCACCGCCGAGACCATACGCTTCAATACCAAGTCATTCACCTCCAACCTGAGCCGTTGTCACTGTGCCTCTGAGCCTCTCCCACCTGCTCTGCCTCCGAGCCTCTCCCACTGCCCTAAATCCCTCTCACTCTCTCTATTCCAGCGGCAAAAAGGTGTATGTCTAATTTTTCGCTGCTTCTTCAATTTTAAAACCAGTGATATTGATATAGCAGTGTCTATTTTTTTTTTTTAAATGGTGCAGTGTTTGAATATGAGTAATTGTGTGCCTGATGTATTGCAAAATTTTAGAGGAAAATGATTCACAAGCACCTGCCAAAGAGGATGATAACATTGAACCACAGCAAAAAAAAGTTTAAACTTATAGCTGAAATGCTTGAAATTACTTTGAGAAAATTGTTGTGACCGCGGACGAAAAAGAAAAGTGTAAACACAAAGCTTGTGGGAAAGCGTACACTTGTTGAAGTAAGGGGGCACTTCTCACTTAAATCGTCATATTTCTAAGTGTGTAAATATTTCTAAATTTGATAATGTGGGGACTATGATGCTTGACTATGCTGCTAAAACGTGGTCTAGAAAACTTGATGACAAGGTTATTTGTTACTTGATAGCACAAATGATTATATTGCATGATCTTTTACTTCAATGTGTTGATTGGCAAGGATTTAGAGCATTTTGTCAATATATTTCTTTTGGTGAGACTACTAATATTTCTAGAAATTCTATTACTTGGGATGTAATGAAGATTTACATGCATGAAAAAGAAAGATTGAAAAATCAATTGGCTAGACATGATGGGAGAGTGTGTTTGACCTCCGACTGATGGACTTCTTGCACTACTCATGGTTATATCATTCTATTAGAAGTTAAATAGTAAGTTATTGTACTTTTATAATTTAGAACTCGAAGTTAAATCTTTATATTGATAGTGTATTACCTCCAATCAGTTTTTGAAGGTTTATGATCCTGTGAGGAATATTTTTGGAAATTTTTTATCATCAATTAAGTGTACAAAAAATGTAAAAATAATATTAGAATAAAAAAAATTTGTCAACAATTAAATCCTTTTAAAAAACTTATGTGCAGACATTATTGGTCACAAAAACCTTTCAAGAACATATTTGACAACATTATAATATTTTAAGGATTGAACTAACAATTATTATTCTTCCATTTGCCTTTCCCCTTCTTGTTATTGTTTTCATCATTGTTGTCCCTTCTGTTGGTTTGAGCCTGCAAGGCTTGCAAAGAGGATCTTTCTGAGCTTGTTTCATTCAATCTCAATCTGTGTGCCTTAAGTGATCCTTGCAATTATTCCTCCACTTTCATTTCTTCAAGATTCTTGGCCTCTCTATAGCCACCACTATGTGATGAAACCTTGGGGTCAAGGTTCTCATCGCCTTCTCAACAATAATCTGATTTGACAGTTTCTCACAACAAATTTTCATCTGGTTTGATAGGGGATAACAGCCCAGTAAAGTACTCGACAATGCTTTCTTGCTCATTCATTTACAGTAGCTCATACTTCCTCCTTAAAGTCCATGGCTTCACTTTTTTCAATTTATCAGCTCCGCATAGGGTTTATCATGGATATTCCATGCCTCCTTTGTAGTAGTTGCAGAGACAATCTTCTCAAAGTTGTCTAGATCTACACATTGGTGAATTATGAATAAGGCCTTGTAGTCTTTCATCTTAGCACCCCACCTAACATAGTTTCTTGCCATTCAACACAGGCAATGAAGCTGGAAGATTCCCATTCGTTGATGCCATCATCTCTTGAAGAACTTTCAATCCCATAATTCGAACAAGCTCTAAATGTCACTGTTGGTGCAAACTCTCACTTACACGTAAACACATTTAGTAAGAAATTGTTTTGAGAAGAGAAAAATAATGACTGAATTGCATCATTATTATTCACTGAATGATTGTATTTATACAATTGTGTCAAGTCCCACATCACTTAGGATTCTTGATATCATTTACTAACAACTAACTCACTTTGGCTACACTAACTGAATTACAAACTAATAGGTTTGTCCAAAGAAGGAGACATTGAAATAATGCGGTTGTACAATGGAAGAAATAAGAACAAGAGGATGGAAATTTGTTACCATTGCCTCAATCTTATCGGTTACCAATACCATCCATATTAACTCATTTCATTTAATCTATTTCTAAATAAATACTAATACTAACAACAACTTT
This sequence comes from Echinosophora koreensis, assembly GCA_035048595.1. Classification (NCBI taxonomy): domain Eukaryota; kingdom Viridiplantae; phylum Streptophyta; class Magnoliopsida; order Fabales; family Fabaceae; genus Echinosophora; species Echinosophora koreensis. The sequence continues at coordinate 767,981 of JAPCYP010000069.1, forward strand.
TCCTTTTTAATATGGAGTACTATTTTATTAAAATAATAAGGTTTAATTATTGAGTTGGTCCCTGAACTATTTGAGAATTTTAAGTAGGTCCCTGCAACAAAAAATTTTCTAATTAAGTCCCTGAACTTATATAAAATTTTCAATTGCATCTCTACACTAAAAATTTTCTAATTGGGTCCCTGAATTTATCTAAAATTTTCAATTGGGTCCATAAAGTAGAAAGGACTCAAAGGAGACTATATAAAATAAAAAGTAATAAAACGATAGACGATGAAATTTAGAGGAAAAAAATACTGTTTGACATAATAATAAAATAACAAAAGATAAATATGAGAGACAAAACTCACTATTTAGAATAATAATAGTAATAATTAAAAAAAAAAACTTAGAGAGAAAAGTTATTGTCTAGCATAATAATTAAATAAAAATAGATAAATTTGAGAGGCAAAATTTAGTTCTTTAAATGATAACAACAAAAGAATGAAATATGATACTACTTAAATTTGTCCCATTTTATATGCCATTTTTTTTTAACTTTGGGTGTTCCAACTTATATAACTTATTTGAAAATGATACAAGTTTTGAATTGCCATTTTTCGTTAATCCCTCTTTCACTATTCTATCTGGAATAGCAGTAAAGAAGGTGCCATCTTTGGGACAGAATGAGTGCCTGATCGACCTTATTATAAAAAATATTTTCTTCCACAGTTAATGACCTATACAATAATATCTGGTGTTATGACTTATTAATTATATGATAGACTTAAAGCTTATCTTGACTTGCATCAAGGCTAGAAAAATTGAAGTTGAGAGAGAATGAGTGCTTGATTGAGTTCTTGTTGCAAAACAGAATTGACAAAGGATGTCCGGGTTCTTTCAAGGGACTTCTACTTCAACATTTTAAAATGTGTGATTCTCGAAGACCCAAATGGTAACAAACTTGAGGTCAATGTTTCAAGAAAAAAGGGAGGTTGTATTTCACTGAAAGTTGGACTCAAATTGGGCAGCTTTACAATGTGCAACAAGGTGAATGAATTAGATCGAATGTAGTATATTAGTATGTCTGAATTCATCATTCACCCAATGAGGAGATGCAGGGCTAATGTACGATATCCAAATCCAAAATAGAGATTCACCCTTCAAATGACTACATCTGCTATCAATGCAAATGCACATAATGAGCAAGGTTTCTCGCATTTGATGGATAAAAAGTCGAATGCTTCTCAAGTCAATGCCTCAAAATTGATTAGTATATATACATTTATATCATATTTTATAACATTTTTTTTCCTTAATTTATTGAAATCACACAAGCTAACACTAAACGTATTTTTCTCTTAAAGCTTCTAAATGTCGCTTTCTGTTTTGAGGCATTCCCCTCCAGACGTTCTACATATGTGCTACATGATGAAGGGGGTCAAACATGGGATTGCCGCCTCAACTGGGCAGGCCGAGCACGAAACGAGTGCTATCTTACATCTGAAATATAAGAAGGATAAGAGATTGCAAGAGGGGACAATGGTTTGCTTTGGTGTATCACCTAATAAAAAGGGCACTATTTATGTTAATATTCTTACTTATCTTGCTTACGATGCATCGATAATTTTAGTTTATGCTGCACATTTAGGAAATTTTTGGATAATTTGTTGTTTTAGATAACATTCCTTAACTTTGAAAAAATGAACGAAAAAATACAACCATGGATGTATATATCAAGTAGAAACTACAACAACATCAAATTACATAACACAAATGATATCACGGTACTGAATATTATGAATATTATGGGCAGATGCAATACCGAGAATTTATGAACTTTATTTATAATAATTATAAATTATCATGGGAAATCTACTTTGTTTCGACACCTATTCGAAGGAGCACAATTTTTGTACTGGGGTCTTTGCTCTTGTCTAAGCAAAGTCTTATTTCAAGTTAATACCAATAGTTTTGAATTTGTGTACATATAATTTGCGGCTTGGAGCCAACATGTTTGGCTATGGCATTGGCGATGCTATCTGTAGGGTTTTCACTTGGTGAAATACTCTCCTTTTGAAGAATGACCTTCAGGTGATTTTTTGCATAAATTTCTACTGCCCGGTCAAAGTAATCATATGGATCCATCGACGAGCAAGTTTAATTTTGTGCATTGTCCGATGATGATGATGATGATGATGATGATAAATCATTGATTAAAGTAAACTTACTCGGCCCTATTCTATTCCCTTCTTTGTTGGATCGCAATTACATGGGTGAGGCTCGAAATCTTTTTGTGGCCAGAGGCCATGAACGGTGAACTTTGATGGTGGTTGATTGGCACATTATTAGCCTTGCAGATGATATTGGCCATGTTTTGAGCGGCATAAAGTAGTAAAAAATAGTCGTGTAGGGAGGTGGTGGAGACTTTTTTTTTTTTAATATAGAATTAGTAATTCCTTTCGAGGAGAAGATTGAAAATAATAATAGGGTGAAGGTGGGAATAAGAGTGCAACTATCAAATAAAAGTATAACTATCACTCATTTTAGAAGCTAATTATTTTAAACCTTTCATGTCCACATTTTTATTTGGACAAAAATCTTTGAAGGAAGAAATTAGCAAATGTTAAAACGTAATTTATAATGTATAAATAAATACATACATACATACATACATATATATATACATACACACACACACACACACACACACACACACACACATATATATATATATATATATATATATATATATATATATATATATATATATATATATATATATATATATATATATATATATATATATATATATATATATATATATATATATATATATATATACACATATACATATACATATCATAATTAAGTCATCATATTTTTATATAAACTTTATAATAAAAATTTATTCATAAAAAATTAATTTTTTATTTTTTTTTTAATTAATTCATCGTACGGGTACTAATGCTAGGTAAAATATTGATAAGAATGTTTTCATATGAAAGATAAAAAAAAATGTTAAGCTCAAAAAGAAGAAAACTAATATTTAAAGATATGTAATCTAAATTTTTTATTTTGATACAAAGGAAAAGAAAAAGACAAATAATCTATATTATTAATAAAGGAGCTCATTTTGGTCTTATTTTTTCTTCTATTGTTTCAATACTATTTACCTATTTTTAATATATAAAACTTACAATTTATTAATATTTATTTAAAAAACATTCGAAGAAAATTCTATGGGCAATGGGAAAAAACTTACCACTAACTCCTCTGGGAGGAAGTTAATAATAATGAGGATTGCCTATTTGGTATTCAATAGCAAATAAAATACCTAAAAAATGCACACAAATAAAAAAAAAACAAAAACAAAAACAAAAAATGTGGACGGACAGAAATGACAATATTTATCTTTCCGTTAGTTACAATAATAGCATTTCCATCTTGAAACATTTTTGGGAAAGGAATAAAGGAGAAAGACTTAAAAACATGCTCAAAGAAGCAACTATACCAAAGAACAAAAATAGACTCAAAATAAAAAAACATGGCTTAAGTCCTTGCATCTCCTAGAAAATACATAAATCTACCAACTTCCATATTCTCAAATATACGTAAGTATCACGTAAAACTTCTGTCTAACAAGAAAGCAAAACGGGGGGGGGGGGGGGGGGGGGGGGGGGGGGGGGGGGGGGGGTGGAATGTGAGTACTAACAACATATATTAGATGATCATGAGAATATTCTTATAATAAAGTCTGAGTCAAAACTAATTATAAGCAAAAAAAACTAAATTCACACATATTAAGAAAGTTAGTTAAATTATCTTGATTTGTGTAAAAAAGAGAGTTAATTGTCTAGGAAATATGCAATCCTCCTGGAAAAGTAAATGGAGAATTAGTTTGCAAGACTAACATTTAATATCATGAATTGCCCATCTCCACGTAACATGGAGTATTGAAGACAGCGCCCACCCACCTATTTTTATATCCACATAATTGTAGACTCACTTTTTTTTTTTTTTTTGAGAAATATCAGTTTTACCCTTATTATCAATATCTTCTCTCTACTATCTTCTGCCTTCTTCCCCCACCAACAGTCGGACCCCCACCCTCCACCCTCTGCAGCATCGCCATTGAACCCGGCCCGAAAGAGAAGTTTCAGATCGAAACCTCCGTCGTCCCCCCCCGCCCCATAAACCAGATCCGCCGGGTTCTGGGTTGATTCAAAATGGGTTTCGGCCATTGTAGCAGGAAACAATTTAGGGACACGAAGACAGCGTCTTCATGGCGGTGCGTGGCGGTGAAGACGCGAAGAGGGAAGACACGCGGAGGCACGTGCCCGACGGCGACGGTGGTAGCTCGCGAAGCGGAGCACGCGACGGCGACGGGTTCTGTGATGAAGACAGCGTCTCATGGCGGTGCGTGGCGGTGACGACGCGAAGAGGGAAGACGAGCGGAGGCGCGCGCGCGCGACGGCGACGGTGGTAGCTCCCTCTCTCCATATTCTCAGCAAAGAAACAACACAACCCAACCACACCTACTTCGAGTTTCAGATAGCACTGCTTCCCGATGTTCATGGAATGGTGGGTGGCACTCCTCGAGAATGATGGCTCGGAGAAGGGCGGTACCCATGAAAGTGAGCAGGGGAGAAAAGGAACTGGTGAATAGCCAGATTTGGTAGGGGCTCCGATCTGCTGCGTGGTGGCCGTGGAATCGCCGGAATCTGAGAATGGTGGTGGTGGCTGGTGGTGGAGAAATTAGGGTTTGGATGATAGGGTGTGAGCCAGGGAGGGGTGAAGGGCAAAAAAATAATTTTCAGCTTTTTTTTTTCAAATTTTTTTTGGAACAATAAATCAGGATCACTCATTATTTAATCATTATATCCAATGGTTCAAAATTGTTCATGATGCAAAAAATTAGTGGTATATAAGTATACCACTAAAATTACTATTTCATGCTAGAAGTGACCCTTCTTTTCACTTCTTCAACTCTTTGTCAATGGAACTTGACATGGGTCTTCATTCTTCCACTATTATTAACTTTTTTAAATAAACAATAATGTCATAAACTCACAAACATCAAATTGCTTGAGATATCTATTTTTTATAGGGAAAAAATGTAATAATTAATCAAATTATTGTTAGTTTAAATTAATAGGGTTAATCATATCAACTAACATCAGCCATGTAAAATAAACTATAACGATGCTGTAATTTTTATCTAATAATATAAACTAATTAGATTACGAAACTAATTAGATTACGTTTACAATTAAGATGACTCCTTTTTATTTATTTATAAATTATAGAAACTAAAGATATATTTTAAAAAAACAATTGATTGTTTCCCTACAAAAGGAAATATCAATAAGCATTTTTTTCCCGGCGGATTGTGGCGAACTCGCCTGAGGTGAGGTGTCACACAAACTGCAAAATATATATATACTAGAATTTGATCCCTTTCCTTGCACGGGGAATAAGTTTTTTTAATTTGTATACTAAAAATAAAAATGATAAATTAACAATATAAATAATTACTAATAAAAAAAATCTTTTTCATAATCATTTACAAATATTCAATTTAAAAAACTTAAGACTACATCATCGATATCACAAAGTATTCATTAACTTTATAATCATCTTACTTCATACAAAAATTATATTTATTATCAAACTTTTATACTTATTTAAAATATGTCTCATTTGCAAAGTTGCACACATTAGCACCACCCAAGTTTCTACCCCTTTAATAATAGAAATTTGTTAATGAACTTAGTAATCACACACATCATAATTTCTTCATGTTTTTATAAACAATAATGATAAGTTGACACACAAATTTGACAATATACGGAGACAACATACGGTGCCTGTGCGGCACTGTAGCAGGCCTCTTTTTTTAAAATTTAGTTTTTTTTAGAAATAAAATTTTTGGTTAAGTATGTACAAATATCTGGTTAATCAGGTACAAATATCTGGTTAATTCAGTTCATTATCTGGTTAATGGGTTTTTTGGTTAAGTATGTGCAAATATCTGGTTAATCACGTACAAACATCTGGTTAATTCAGTTCATTATCTGGTTAATGGGTTTTTTTGAAAAATAAAATTTTTGGTTAAGTATGTGCAAACATCTGGTTAATCAAGTACAAATATCTGGTTAATTCAGTTCATTATCTAGTTAATGGATTTTTTTTAGAAATAAAATTTTTGGTTAAGTATGTGCAAATATCTGGTTAATCACGTACAAATATCTGGTTAATTCAGTTCATTATCTGATTAATAGGATTTTTTGAGAAATAATTTTTTTATTTTTTTAAAAAAAAGTCAAAATTGGTGTATAAAAAAAATAGCGCTACAGTACACTACAGTAGCGTATTTTGTTGCGTATGTTGTCGATATTCTGTGTCAGAATATCACAACTCTTTTATAAACATTTGGCTCCGCCATCACCCTTTATCTATCATATTTTCGTCATTGGTTCCCCTTCATCCATGGTATATTTTTTAAAAACATATCTCATTTCTAAAGCTGCACATAATAGTACTACCCAAGTTTCCACCACCTTTAACGCTAGATATTTCCACCCTCTTTATTTACTTTGTATATTGAAAATAAAAAATAATAAATTGACAAATATAAATAATTACTAATCAAAAATCTTGTACATAATCATATACAAATATTCAGTCTCTAAAATTTAAGACTACATCGTCAATATCACAAAGTATTCATTAATTTTATAATCATCCTACTTTGTACAAAAATTATATTTATTATCAACCTTTTTTTATTTACAATATGTCTCATTTCTAAGGCCGCACATAGTAGCACCACCCTACAGGTTTCCCCCCTTCAATAATAGTAATTTGTCAATAATCTTAGTAATCATACACAACATATTTTTATAAACATTTGGTTCCCCCCACCCTTTATCCATCATATTTTCTTAATTAGTTCCCCCTTCATCTATCATATAATTTTTAAAAACATGTCATTTCTTTTTTTATTTATTTAAAACATGTCTCATTTCTAAAGCTGCACATAGTAGCACCACCAAGTTTCCACCCCCTTTAATAATAGAAATTTGTCAATGATCTTTGTAATCATACACAACATAATTTCTTCATATTTTTATAAACATTTGGTTCCTCCCACCACCATTTATCTATCATATTTTCTTCGTTGGTTCCCCGCCTTCATCTATCATATATTTTTTCAAAACATGTCATTTCTTTTTTTATTTATTTAAAAGATGACTCATTTCTAAAGCTGCATATAGTAATACCGCCCAAGTTTCCACCCATTTAATAATAGAAATTTGTCAATGATCTTAGTAATCATACACAACATATTTTCTTCATATTTTTATAAACATCTGATTCCTCCCAGCCCCTTTATCTATCATATTTTATTCGGTAGTTCCTCCCATATCTAACATATAATTTTTAAAAACATGGGTCATTTCTTCCAAACATGAGTCATTTCTATGCATGGATCGATATTTTTTATAAAATAAATTTCTCTCCATGGATATATATTTTATAAAATTCTTATTCTTATAAAAAAAAAATCTAGTAATTGCAGTATCATAATCATAACATTAAACACAACTTACATGAAGTTGGCAATAAGGTGGAATTGGTAGACCATCATGCTTTTAAAATTCTGAAAACTGTAAGTAAACTATCTAAAGTGTATTTGTTTACTAAATAAGTCCGTTAAATAATAATTTTGACATCATAGTTGGTGGGAAAAATTATCCCAAACTAATCCTTTTTTATATATAAAGATTGAAAATTAGTAAAATTTGTATCCTATTGATTCAAATGGTTCACAGTTAAAAAAAAAAAAAGTTCACAAATGCTAACAAATATATGTACGTTGCTAGTATTGATGGTTGTAATCAATTACTATATAATTTCCGAATATACTTGTCTACAGTATTCCCGCCCAGTGCTTTCTCGGTTTTTCTGTTTTTCATTACTCCTATTCACGCGTCCTCTGGAAAAACACGCCACTAAATTTTTTTTCCTGCTCAGCACCTCTCACCCATCATCATCATATATAATCATATATATCCTCTGGAAGCTTCTTTAGAGAAGTTTTGTTTCTCAAAGCTTTTTGGAAAAACTTTCCTCGACATAATCTTGAGGCTGAAGAAAGTGATTTTTACTGTGAAGTATCCTTCTGAGGAGAACTTTGTCTTGCAGCTGAAAAACCTCCCCTGGTTATCGAACTTTTCGAAGGAATGCGGAAGAACATTTATCCACTTCCACAAGATCATGGTAACTAAGCCCACACCAAGGTTCGTCCCTGTGTCATCTTCGGTATCTGGAGAACGATCAGCAGGGGAATATTGATGCCTTTGTGTTCAATGTTACCCTGTCTGACTGCTTCAAAGTACGATACGTTGTTCACCCTCTCCAAATCTTAGCCCCATGCATTTTTGTGTTGGCTGTAAGGCAAAAACGTAGATGGCATGCATTCTTGTGATCTTTATTGCATTTTGGATAGCAATTATTGTAAACTCCAGCTTTGGTTTCAACCAAGGAAACCCACTAAGACAAAAGAATCTTAAAGTTTCCCATTTTATCTAATTTAACATTGCCATTGTGTTAAACGGAAAATAGAGTTTCTACAATTGTCAAGTTGTGGTTTTGAATGTAAATCTTAAGGCACAGGGTTACTGTTTCTCAATGGGGTTCCTTTTATAGCTGTCCATATTTTCCACTTTCCTTTCTTTCTTTTTTCCTAAGTCTTTGATTAGTGTACATATTTAAGAATATAGAGAAATAAAAGCTCTTAGCATTTTTCCAATTGCATAAAATTCTGGTTTATGACAAGATTTGTGCCACATACTCGGTCTATCAAGTAAATATAGCTTGATTGTCATGATGTCTACATTCTTCCAGGATCCATTACGTCCCTTAGTTTTAGGTGATGATCACTCAATATCATTTCCAGTTGTTAGAGTTGTCTCTAAGAAGCTTGGAGGAGCAGTTGATATTCTTCATCTTGATGCACATCCTGATATCTATCATGCCTTTGAAGGAAACAAGTATTCACATGCTTCATCTTTTGCTCGAGTCATGGAAGGTGGCTATGCTGGAGACTCTTGCAGGCAATTTTTTACTCATGATATGATTTTACCATTTACATTCTAGACAATTATCTTGATAAGGCATTTCTGAAACATAATCCACAATTATTCTCTTCAATCATATGCTATTACTTTCATCTCATTTAGAATTTGTATTCTGTTATTATTTTATGGCTGGCTGTGCAATACTTTGGGTAATAATCTTTTAGTACAACAGAACTGGATAGCAGTCTTCATTTATTTAGATGATAAAAATACAACTTGGTCAGGAGTCGGGACTTAATCTTTAGGGGTCTATGCGAAGAAGACAACCAATAGGACATGTGCATGAGGTTGCTTCTACATATTTGATTTCACAACTGAAGAAATGCAGTGCCCATTACATTAACCCAATGGATCATACAATTCTCTCAAACAATAAATCATTGAAAATTTTCTCTTCCATAATGGATCACCCACATTTACTCCAATGCTTTGCTTTAACCTCCTCCCGTCCTTCATACATCACCAAATATCCAACATTTCATCAACCTAGTGCAGGAAGTAGGCTCACCAGAACTCTACCATCCATCTTCATAAGATTGAAATGTAGATTCTGCAAAATTAAAATAATGATCAATCTCTACAAAATAAACTTTTTCTCTTCAAATATTTAATATAATAACTATATTTATTGTCCTCTTCAACCCCACATAATAATAATTACTACTTGTAACCCTCAATTGTTCCTCCTTCTCTGCCTAACCTTGCTTGTTAAAATCTAAACTCACCCCAAAATACTACCAAAAAACATGGTCAAATTCTCAGAAATAATTCAAAAGATCGAGATCAAGAAGCATATGTCTACACCCAAAACAGTCGAGAGCACCCAAAAGTAGTAGTATATATTATATCCTAAAGTAATAGAATCCACAGATCACAAACTCACAAATGAATTGGGAAATGTAAATAAAGCAAGATATATCTAGGTGCCAATTACACATCTAAAGAAAACAGAACCAGCAATAAAATATGGATCTTTAAAGACAAAACATCATAAAAACACCGAAGAAATCGATGTTAAAAAAAACAACAAAATTAAAAGAAATATGAGTTTGTGCAAAGAATGAGAATTAGCTACCCATCTCCTCCATCAAACCTGCAAAACAGTGAGGGGTAACATGGTAACATACAACTGTGACACGATACAACCTGTGAACAAAAGTAAACACAAACTTCTTCGAGTAAAATGCCAAAGAAAAAAGATTAAAAGAATTGTACTAACCAAGATGGTAAGCTCGGCCACCGAGCTTGGATACCCGATCCACCAAGGATGGGAAAAGATAAGACTAAAAGATAACCCTACCTGGTTATAAGAGATAAGTCTTATCAAATAAGGAGATCATATATCTCGAAGTCGGCTTAAGAGATAAGAAGAGATAAAACCTAATCTCTAAGAGAATAGATGAGGGGACCCTATTATAAAAAGGGGAAAACCCCAAGAGTAAAGACTCACTTTCACTAACCTAGGTGAATCTCCCTTAAGCGTACTTGAGGAACCAGTCTAACCAAGAGATTACCGAAGAGTCCTGGTTCACTGGTATTCATCATATACAAGATTAAGGGATTGACTTCACCACATGGCTAAGGGTTGAACATAGAACTACGTCTGGCTTTAATTCCTATTTGGATACGTAGGACCGGAATACCTTATTTTGTCAAGCCATAATCTTAAACAACCTCAGTGTTCACTCTTGGCTCAACGTTCTATAGCGAGATTCCAGTAAGTCGGATCTTGGCAGGAACATTTGGCGCCCACCGTGGGGCCGAGGCAAAAATTTCCCCGACCGCACAATTCATCATCTTTGGTCAGATGGGTGATTCTAAATTCCACTCGACGAAATTGGAAAAGGATCAATCAAAAGATATGCTAACGAATGCATATAACATCAGCGTCATTGGAAAATTCCAGGGAAGAATCTTAACTTTCTCATTATTCATTTAGTATTAAAATGATTATTGATATGCTGGAAGGCTCACTATTTGTAGGTCAATTAAATTGAAATCAAGTATTTAATTGACTTAAATTTTGGGAAATACATTAATATGAATGGTGCCATATAGCCATATACTCATAGATTGAATTTTGTGTGATTTATACACAGCATTGAATGGCAAAATCCTTGCATCTATGGTAGGCGCTGGACTCTACCACATCCAGTGATATTGGTGGCCCCATTCTTTCTTAACACGGTCATTATCGAGTATCATGGCACCAAATTGTGCTCTAGATCTGCCAAAGGGATAAATACCACCGTCACTCGATTCCGCTTGAGAATGCGGCGTCAACCTCCAACGAAGACCCACCGCAAACCGACCCTTACTTTGTCGAGCAGCACCGTATCCTCAAACCGGATTGCGGGTCACCCAGGTTGCGCGTCGGATCTATTAGAAGACGACCGTCATCGCCGCCGCCCCGAGCTCGACCTCATCAATCTTCTTGGTCGTGTGGGTGGCCCTCAGATCTTCAAAAAAATGCTTAGATCTACAATGAAAATTTCCAGATCTGCATTGAACGCAGAGGCTCATATCTCCACCTAGGATGATTGTGTGGCATCACAAGAATCAGGTGATATTGTTCTCTTTTTCCCTTATTGCTTTAGGCTTAATTAGATAATGGAGCACATGTGTGGCATAAAACATATAATCATTACGTCATATTTAACAAAGTGCCTAAGCTATTGGAATGATAGTATGCTAAAAACACAGAGTGTTGAATGTTCCTCAATAAAGTTTTTTAAACTTTTATGATCTTAGAAGAGCTAGATTTCCTGTATATATCCTTGCACAACATGTTAAAGGCTAAATGGCAAATGCATTGGTACAGGATGTATACCACCTCAAAAACCAAATGAATTAGAAGTGGTTTGCTTTATAAAAAGGTCAAATCTAATGGAAAAACCTTATAGCTTATTAGCGTGAATATTGCATGTACCCTAGTAGATTTACTGATTTAAAAATCAAATACTGCTGAATATATCCTGGTTTATCTGGGATTTGCAGAACTTGAATTGAAAAAATATATTTAATTTCTTTTTCTTAAAAAAAAAAGAGGCAGAGCCTGGGATAATATTCTCAATTGAGTCATCTTAGTCTCCCTTGAGTCAACGAGTCCCGCTTTGATGCATTGAGGAGCATGCGTCGCTCCCTTGAGAATGAGTATGGCAAATTAATATGGTTCGGTCTTGACGGTAACATGCCAAGTTGTGCATGAGGTAGCTACATATAGACCCAAGGTTTACACTAATGTTTTCGGTGTCTACTTGTCGACGTCGCTGTGTGCAGTACATCTCGGCCCTGGAGTGTCTCAGAACTCTGCTTCGGCGAGGGCGATGCAGTTTCATGGCCCCGAAGTATGGAGAACAATGATGGCGGAGAAAAGAAGAAGGTATCTTAGAAAGCTCGGCCACCACAGCTTGGCCTCAGAGAACGGAAGAAGATATCTTAGATAGCTCGACCACCACAGTTTGGCCTCGGAGAACGGAGGAAGGTATCTTAGATAGCTCGGCACCACAACTTGACCTCGGAAAACAGAAGAAGGTACCTCGGAGATCTCGGTCAGTCAGTCACCACAAATTGACCCCAGAGAGGTCAACAATAGCAGCTCGACCTGGGTCAACTCGGCCATGACGGGTTGGCCTCATTGAAGGTTCGCCATTACAAACACAACCCCCTTCACTCGATCTTCGACTTCCACGAGAAGCTTTTCCTTCATCACGCCGACGAGCTTGGACTCCGCCGTGAAGCCACTTACCAGGATCTACCACCATGACGAGATCAACTCTATTGCTTGACAGTATCATATTGTTTCTATAAAGCCTTGCTAATCCGAGAGGCAAAAAATATCAATTTTTGAGAAAGAAAGCAATGCAAGGGAGGAGTGTTTCCAGTCGCACTGCGCATGGAGTTGAGCTGATACCACCAAATGCGGTTTGTGCATCTTCCAGCACCCCTGCCGCATCCAAATCATGCCACCAATATTTACAGTCCAATTCCAAGATGATGGCACCGCCACGCTCTAAAAAGAGAAAAAGGACAAAAGAACCTAAAAAGGTTGACCGAGCAAAAATCGAAATGCCGGGCCGAAATGGCCGATCGAGCTAAAGTCAAAATGCCGAACCTAAAAAGGTAAATAAATAACCTAAAAAGGTTGACCGAGCAAAAATCGAAATGCCTGGCCGAAATGGCTGACCGAGCTAAAGTCGAAATGCCGAACCTAAAAAGGTAAACAAATAACCTAAAGAGGTTGACTGAGATGAAATCAAGATCCAGACCTAAAAAAGCTAAACAAATAACCTAAAAAGGTTGACCGAGCTGAAATCGACCGAGTTAAAGTCGAAATGCCGGACCTAAAAAGGTAAACAAAAGAGCCTAAAGAGGTCGACCGAGCTAAAATCGACCGAGATGAAGTCAAAATGCCGAACCTAAAAAGGTAACAAGAGCCTAAAAAGGTAATTAAAAACCTAAAAAGGTAAAACTAAGACCTAAAAAGGTTGACCGAGCTGAAATCGACCGAGATGAAGTCGAAATGCTGAACCTAAAAAGGCAAAACTAAAAACTAAAAAGGTTGACTGAGCTGAAATCGACATAGATGAAGTCGAAATGTCGAACCTAAAAAGGTAACAAGAGCATAAAAAGGTAATTAAAAACCTAAAAAGGTAAAACTAAGACCTAAAAAGGTTGACCGAGCTGAAATCGACCGAGATAAAATCGAAATGTCGAGTCAAAATAGCTGACCGAGATAAAGTCGAAATGTCAGACCTAAAAAGGCAAACTAAGACCTAAAGAGGTTGACTGAGATGAAATCGAGATGCCATACCTAAAAAGGTTAACCAAGCTGAAATCGAAACGCTGGGCTTGTGACCGAGCTAAATTCAAAAATCCAAATGGGTTAAACGAGCTAAGTTGAAATACAAAAGTTACAAAGGCTGACCAAGCCAAAAATAACATAGTTGGAAAGTTTAAAATTTCCTAAGTGTTAGAAAAAAATTACTATCCGTGAAAGCGGCAAAAAAAAAAAAAGGCAGAGCATGGGATAATATTCTCAAAGCATAAAGTCATTAATACTATAGTCAGAAGAAGTACAGAAGGAAATTGTCGAAGATAAAGGGACCATGACCCCTTCTTTGTTAAAGTGCTTATCCACATTGGCCCTTGAGAGGTCAACATCAGGAAGGAAGCAACCGAGCTTGCTATTCGCACTTGGATAGAGTCTTCTCAAGTTCATCCCTAGTGCACGAAGCTTGGGCAGCTTCAGCCTTCATGCTTTTCATCTTCTTCACATTGTCAGAAAGCTCGTGGCTCCAAAAACGGGTAATGGAGGAGATTCGGATAACATAATCGAGGTCGACCAATACCCCTCCCTCGCACTAAAAAGTAGAGGTCGAGCAATGCTCCCTCGCACTAAAAAGTCGGGGTCAAGCAGTGCTCCCTCGCACTAAAAAGCTGAGGTCGAGCAATGCTCCCTCGCACTAGAAAGTCAGGGTCGAGCATTGCTCCCTCGCACTAAAAAGCCGAGGTCGAGCAATGCTCCCTCGCATTGAAAAGCCAAGTCGAGGTCGAGCAATACCCCTCCCTCGCACTAAAAAGTCGAGGCCGAGTAATGCTCCCTCGCACTGAAAAGCCAAGTCGAGGTCGAGCAATACCCCTCCCTCGCACTAAAAAGCCGAGGTCGAGCAGTGCTCCCTCGTACTAAAAAGTCGTGGTCGAGTAGTACTCCGTTGCTCTGAAAAGCCAAGTCGAGGTCAAGCAATGCTCCCTCCCTCACACTGAAAAGCCAAGGCCGAGCACAGCACCTTCGCACCAAGATAATGTCCGCAGCAGAGCATGCATGCTAGAGACCCAAGATTTGAAGAAAATCCTGGCAGTGCTCGGTCAAATAAGCCGGAAACCCAAGTAAGACATGGTTCCGCAGAAACTAAAAATCCAAGCAATGCTCTATGAAATAAGGCGGAAACCCAAGTAAGACATGGTTCTGCAGAAACCAAAAATCCGAACAGTGCTCGACCAAGTAAGCCGAAAACCCAAGAAAGACTTGGTCTGCAAAAAAAAAAATTTCCGAGCAATGCTCCCGTGAATCACAATCCGAAGTCATGGGCACCAAAAGGCTTGTTAAGATATTCGGGTTGACATTTAAGCTCTTTCGCTTATTTCAAGCTCGGAGCCTGGGGGACTTATGGGGATAAAGGAAGGATATTCTCTTATCCTACACGAAGCTCAGAAATTACAAAGGAAGGATCTCTCTTAACCTACAGCTCGATTGTTATTACGAAGGACTTGTATGACTACTATTTTCTAATACAAGTTGGAAAAGCTAGGAAAGCTTATTCTGAGGCACACCTTCAAGATCATATAAATAATGATATTCAAGGTCAAGCTTTAAGTTAGTAGGTATTTCAAAATCCACCGGTATTTCAAAGTTTTAATAGTATTAAAAGATTACTCGGAGGAAAGGTTAAGAGCTCTTGTTATAAAAAGCTTCAAAGACCAAGCTACACTAGGAAAAAGGTGAGTCGAGTTCAAACTCTCAAGATAAGCAACCTGAGGGCGTCAAAGATTTCAGCTGAAATACAAGCCTGAGGCAAATTTCTAATGACTGGGTTTGAGCTTGACTTTCCAAAAGGCCGGTTTGAGCCTGAATCATTGATAAGTTTAATCTCAACTACCAGCATCTAAGCTTGTCTTAACAAAGGCAAGATTGAAATATCTTCTGTTCAGAACATGTTCTTATTATGTCTATTACTACCCATGAGGTTATAATGAAAATCAAGTTCTGTTACACTTAACTGAGTCCAAGAAAGAAAAACTCGGTTTTAGAAGCCCAGATGGACAAGGTAAAAAGTCCAGTACCAAATCATGATTAAGCTCGGCAATATAAAAACTTCAATAAACTCTTGTGCTTTTTCAAAGCTCAGAGCTTGGAGGGCTTATGTACTGACCCATTGAGCTCGAGTACTCGCCGAGATGTGAAGCTCGGCCACCGAACTTGATTAGTCGAAGTGAGAGGATCTAAACAAATCTTGGACTTTATCGACATTAAAGCCAAGCTTGGTTTCTATCATGAAAGCTTTTACGCTCCTTTAAGCTCAAAGCTTGGGGGGACTTGTGTACTGGCCGAGATGGTAAGCTCGACCACCGAGCTTGGATACCCTATCCACCAAGGACGGGAAAAGATAAGACTAAAAGATAACCGTATCTGGTTATAAGAGATTAGTCTTATCAAATAAGGAGATCATATATCTCGAAGTCGGTTTAAGAGATAAGAAGAGATAAAACCTAATCTCTAAGAGAAGAGATGAAGGGACCCTATTATAAAAAAGGGAAGACCCCAAGAGTAAAGACTCACTTTCACTAACCTAGGTGAATCTCCTTTAAGCGTACTTGAGGAACCAGCCTAACCAAGAGACTACCGAAGGGTCCTGGTTCACTGGTATTCATCATATACAAGATTAAGGGATTGACTTCACCACATGGCCAAGGGTTAAACATAGAACTACGTCTGGCTTTGATTCCTATTTGGATACGTAGGACCGGAATACCTTATTCCATCAAGCCATAATCTAAAACAACCTCAGTGTTCACTCTTGGCTCAACATTCTACGGTGAGATTCCGGTAAGTCAAATCTTGGCAGGAACATGAATTTTATTTGCTTTTTTTATTTTGTTGCAAAGCCATAGAAGTATCTAACCATAAACCAAAGGCAGAACCATTTCCAATAAGGGCAACATGAACATAGTAATAACTTTCTTGTAAAACGCAAGTCTTGCTGCAAATATCTTTGCATAAAACAAATTACAAACATGATGTAACAATCCAGACAATTACCTTACCAAATATCTTTGCATGCTATTTCTCTTCAATATATTCTCAGCAGCCTCCATGTCTCTACATTGAGGATAAAATGAAATGAGAGTTGGCAAATGCAACATGTGATCTATCATTTTATTATGATGTCATGGCTTATATTAGTTTCAATAACCATTTTAAAACCACCACATAGAACCAAAGCAACCAAGTAGTTGAAGTTTAAAAAAGAGCTAGAAAAACTAATTTTGCAACGAATTAGTAGGGCAGAAAAAAGAAACTCCAAATATATGAAGAAAATCCCTATGTTAACCAAATAAATGAAAGCTTGATTTGTTCAATTTTCTAAAAAAAAAAAAAAGAGACAGAAACAAAAATTTGCTATCTTCATAGAGGTATCTAAATCTACCTCACTTTTAAATGGAAATTCAGTCAATAAAATTATTTAGTATTTACCTTGTAATAAATATTCAAAAGAATTAAATAAACCAATAATACTTAAAAGTAGAAAATAATTTACCTCTGTCATCGAAAATGGAAGCAAATAATTTACCATGATCTTGCCTTTGATCTTTTCCAGATATGGTATCACAAAAAAGTGCCATAAATCATAACATAAATTGCTGTCATGTGAATGTACATAGAAAGTTAGGGAAATTAGCTTCGAATTCAAATTTAGCATATTTGGTATGTAGAAGCAACTTACATAAAACGAGGAACAATAATAAGCCCATTAAGAATGGGCTATGTGAACAAATCACATTCCATTAGGTAAATATGTTCAGTACATAGAATTATAATTGCAACCAGAAATGAAAAATTATTATTTAAGAAAAGAGAAACCACAATATAGTGAAACAAAGGTACCTAGAAGAGTGAAGAAGACATTGTTGCATGGAACCTATTTAGGAAAAAGAGAAACCAGTGAGAGAGGGTAGAAGAAATCCAAAAGAAATTTCAATACTTACTCTTTGCAATATCCTTAGCAATCTCTCTAGCAATCCATTCATCAGCTTCTTGGTGGATTCAGTCAGATTGGTCACGGTCATAGATTTTTTGAGAGCAACCAAACCAAGATACTGATTATTGAAATGGCTAAAAAAATGATAGACAAAATGTCTTTGAGAGCAACCAAACCAAGATACTGATTATTGAAATGGCTAAAATAAAGGATAAACAAAATGTCTCAAAAAAACAAACCAAGTGATAGAAACCTTTTTCCAGCAGTGGCGGTCCTCGTGGTGGCCGTGTGGCGATCCTTGTGCTGTGTGCCTGAGGAGCTGGGCTTGCAGCAGTGCGATGCGTGTTCAGCGTCATGTGACGACGACCCGCGAGTTCTGGTTCGCAATGGTGAGACGATGGATCTCGTGCTAGGAGTTTGTGATGTTGCAGATCTGGAGAAGAAAATGGTTGAGAAATGGTTAGCCAAACAAAAAAAGAGAAATGGAGGAAGCAACCAGAGTTGCTGCCCGATGCTTTAATATGGAGGGAGGCAACTTCCTCTTGAAATTTTGTGAATGTTTCTTCAGAATAGTGACTTTTCATTTGAAATTTTCATTTAATTATTATTGGGAATTTGAAAGAGAAAGCATGGGTTGCAGAAACTATTTAACACTATTGGGTATTGGGAACTTTAAACATGCCTCATTTAATATGATCAACTAAGAAAATTCTTGAAACTTAAACATCCAACTGTTTTCAAAATCCTTTTTTTTATTTTTTATTCAAAATTCGAAATATCATTATGAGGGTATATTGTTTATACGCCAGTTTTCATTTTCCAAGCAATAAAAAAGCGTGCAGCAGCCAACCAATTTGATGAAAATCGAAGCAATAAATTTTCAAATCAATAAATTCGGAGCAATTTTTTTTTTAATTTTTTTTTCATTCAAAAAGTTTCTAAAAGAAGAAAGTTTTGCAGAGGCTTCTTATAGAAGCAATCTCTGTAGAGGTGACACTTGGCAAACTTTCCTGCAAATGTGGCTAGATATATTGAATATATAGATAGATTCGAAATACCATTATGAGGGTATATTGTTTATATGCCAGTTTTCATTTTCCAAGCAATAAAAAAGCGTGTAGCAGTCAACCAATTTGATGAAAATCGAAGCAATAAATTTTCAAATCAATAAATTCCGAGCAATTTTATTTAAATTTTTTCATTCAAAAAGTTTCTAAAAGAAGAAAGTTTTGCAGAGGCTTCTTGTAGAAGCAATCTCTGTAGAGGTGACATTTGACAAACTTTCCTGTAAATGGGGCTAGATATATTGTGAATATATATATATATAGAGGAGGGATCATCTTACACTCAAAACAAGTTACACCTCTTACACCACATCTCACACCATTCATTTAATATAGGTTTGATGGCACAGATTTAATCACTTAAAGAGGCACGTGCCTCGTTTTCCCTTGTGACCCATTTCTCCAACTTCTGTTTTTTTTTTTTTTGCCTACCTTTCTCTTCTCTCTCTCTCTAACCTTCTTCCTCGCTGCAACGTGATCCTGATCAAGGTTGAACCTTTCTATCCTTCCTCTCCATATAATGTAAACGCCCATCTTATACACATGTCTGATGATGTGATTTTAATTAATTCAAATGGTTCAGTAAAAAAAATAATTTGATTGGTAACAATTAATTGAGCGAGACGTACGCTGGTGACTGCACACATACACCATGTTTTTGGATGTAACGTTTTGCCTAGGAAATATTATTAAATGAATGGTGTGAGATGTAACATTTAATCATTGTCCTATTAAAAGGTTCAACAGGGAGAGAAAAGATTCAACCTTGATCAGGTTGCAACAAGAGAGAAGGTTGGAGAGAGAGAACAGAAAGATAGGCAAAAGGAAAAAGAATTTGGAGAAAGTGAGTCACAGGAAACACAAGTCACTGAGTCAGTGAGTACGTGACTCTTTAAGTGATCAAATGTGTGCCATCAGATTTGTATTAAATGAATGGTATAAGATGGGGTGTAAGAAGTGTAACTTATTTTGGGTGTAAAATGATCCCTCCTCATATATATATATATATATATATATATATATATATATATATTTTGATTCAAGTTAAATTATAATAAATAATTATTTGTTTTATAAAAAGCCTGTAATTATAAATTATTTTTAACACAAAATAAACTCATTTAAACACACTCGATTAGGATGATAAAGTTTTAAATAAACTTTCAATAACAATCACCTTGTCGGAATTAATATGTAAACTGAGTCAATTAATAAAAAAATTATATTTTTCTATTTACTTTTTGTTGTTGTTGTAAACTTATATAATCCCATCAATACGGGACTATAGGAGGGAACATCTTATACTAAAAAAAAGTTACAACTCTTACACCACATCTCGGGATTTTTACGTCCGTAGTGTAATTTGCTTTCGAAATTACAGGAATGGGGTAGATTTTTAAAATAATTACGCAATTGGGGTAAGTCGTAAGAGGGGAATACAAAATCAATTTAAAAGTCGTGAATGCTGCTCACGAATCAGTATTATATTAAAAAAACCCAAGGGAGTCGTATACAAAACTTACGATTTGAATTTTTTATTATATTTTAATTGGAGTCGTTAATGACATTTACGACTTCAATTTTTATTATTTTTTAATATTTTGTAGTCGTATGTAGAGAATACGACTTATTCAAATTTATTTTTTTATTTTTTTAGTTACAAGTCGTATGATTTTTTTTACAAGTCGTATGTAACACATACGATTTCAATTTTTAGAAGTCGTATGTATTACATACGATTTCAATATATATATATATATATATATATTTTTTTTTTTTTTTTCCTTTCTTCCTTTCTTTCTTTCTTTCTTTCTTTCTTTCTTTTTTTTTCCCTTTCTTTCTTTCTTTCTTTCTTTCTTTCTTTCTTTATAGCAGTAAATTAAAAAAATATATACACCCATTGAAGTCGTATATAAGACATACGACTCGAATTTTTGCATACGAGTAAAAAAAAATAAAAAATGAAGTCGTAAGTACTATTTACGACTAGCAAAAATTTTAAAAAATAAAAAAAGAAATCGTAAGTGATAGTTACGACTAGCAAAAATAAAATAAAAAATAGAAATGAAGTCGTTACTAGTGTTTACGACTTCTGGGGAAATATAATAAAAAATTGAAGTCGTAAGTTTTGTATACGACTCGCTTGATTTGTTTAATATAATAATGATTCGTCAGCAGGGTTTACGACTTTCAAATTAATTCCGTATCTACCTCTTACGACTTACCCTAATTGCGTAATTATTTTAAAATCTACCCCATTCCCGTAATTTTGAAAGCAAATTACACTAAGCACGTAAAAATCCCCCACATCTCTAACCATTAATTAAATACAAATTTGATGATATAGATTTAGTCACTTAAAAAACTCACGTGCACACATTTGCCTTCCAGAAATTGTGACCCACTTTCTCTTATCCCTGAAATTGTTTTTCCTTTCACCTACCTCTCTCTTCTCTCTCTCCAACCTTCTTCTCTCTCGCTGCAACCTGAATAAGGATCCAGTACATAAATTCTACCATGCCAACTACTTATTACGAAATTTTCGGGATATCACACACATTGCATATTATTTTTTTTCAACAATTTTTCTCACAATAATAATCACAGGAAAAATTATAGGAAAATTCTAAAATGTTTTTCACAAATCACCACGATAAAAGAGAAGTTTATCGAGAAAAAAAAAACACAATAAAAGAGAAAAAGATTTTTTTTTTTTTTTTTCAAAATAAAGCCACAAATGGTCTATAACATCAATTAGCTATATTCTTTTCTTTTTCTTTGCGTAATAATCATCATTTGTACTATACATGTGTCTGTCTGGAGAATTGTTTGATTGTCCCGGTTCTTGTTTCTTGTGCGGCGGAGAGTACCGTGCAGGTTAGGTGAGTGGAGAGTCATATGTGTGAGCGCGTGAGTTTTTTAAGTGAGTAAATCTGTACGGTCAAATTTATGTTGAATGGTTTGAGATGTGGTGTAAGAGTTGTAACTTTTTTTAGTGTAAGATGATCCCTCCTATATATATATATATATATATATATATATATATAAACTTAAATAAATTTATCAACATGTGATTGGTCCAAGTGGTAAGAGACTTGGGCACCTTAAGCAAGTAGTCAAGGGTTCGAATCCTGACTCTTGTGTATGGAGAAAACTTGGTTGGGAGGGGAGAACCCACCTTATGTGCCCAACAAGTTCCCCGATAGAGATTAGTCACTGTTAACGGTAGTGGATACTTCGTACATATGTCATGGTTACAAAAAAAAAAAACTTAAATAAATTTTTATGAGAAATAATTTTTCATTTAGGCTCCGTTTATTAAAAATAGCTGATAAGCTAACTTATGGATGATAAGCTAGCTTATAGGTGATAAACTAATTTTCAGCTGATAGCTTATAACTAATAGCCGATTGCTGAAAAGTTTGCTGATTGAATTTGAAGTGTTTGATAAAATTAGGGGTTGAACTAGCTTATAAATGTTAAGTGACATAAAATGACATATTTATGAGAGGTATGATAAAATATGAATTTCATTAAATTAACAAGGGCAAAAATGAGATAAAAGTCAAGCCATAAGCTACAAGACATAAGTTGAATAAAATAGCTTATATGAACAAAAATTATAAACTAATGAGATAAGTTTGTTTATCAAACATCTTTATTTTAGTTAAACAAATTTATAAGCTAGTCAAATAAGCTATAAATTAGCTTATTGGACTTGCCAAATATTTAAATGAATATGTTGTATAACCAATAATTTAGGAATTAGGGAATTAGGTGGACTTTTGGGTTGGTGCACCTTTTACTATAAAATTAGGATTGAGATTTTAAAAGATTTTAAAGGACTTTTTTCATGACAAAAAAGTCTTATGATATATCAAGACTTTTATATAATATAAATAAGTTTTGTGGTATCCAATCAGGATTATTAGGATTTTTTTTAGAGAGAGTCCAAATTCAGTAGTATTCAATCAAGACTTTTTATAAGTGACAGAAAGTCTTCTGATATTTAAAAATTTGCTAATTTCGGTGGATTGTTTTACATAATGGATTTTATGAGACTTTTTAACCAGAAATATATATACAAAACTTATCCCAAAATTCCATCCAAATCTATCAGATTTTTTTATTCCCTAATTCCTTTACCCTCGACCGTTCCAGACTTTTCTTCTCTTGCTGCAAAATACAACACCGTTATTGGTCTCTTGCTCTGAAATACAACACCGTTCTTTGACCTCTTCTTCATTGATACAATTTCTTTCTCTTTTTGCTCTAGTAGTCATTGTTAAAAAAACCTTTTTCAATGAAAATCACCTTTCATTGAATCTTGAAACTTCACGTCACTTGTCTAGGTTCAATTGAAGGAGGTAAAACACTATATATATATTAATAATATTATAGGTAATAGGATTAGGTCAAACACTATATATTAATAATATTATAGGTAATAGGATTAGGTAAAACACTATATATTATAGGTAAAACACACGGATCAATGGCGCTTTCATATATATAAAAGAAAAAGAAAAATAGCAATGGTTGAATTATTGTTGTGTTTCTTTTCTCTGATACACTTATTCTAAATTGTAATTTTGTTGATTGGTATGATATGTATTCTTATAAAATAACTAATAAGTTTCTTACATATGCTGTAATAATAATTCAAACGCACGAAAGATTCACAACAAGGAAATAATAAAGGAAAGGACAAAGAAAACTATGAATTTTGGACCATGGAATATAGCAATGAGTTGTTGCTAATATAAACAATATTTTGAATCTATTGTTCAAACCCAAGAGTAGGAACGAAAAAAATACTAATATGTGGAGGGCTAACATATCTTTAGATATGTAGAGAAATGCTTCTTAGGAATATATGAAACTATATTGAATTGGCTATTAATTAAAATATTAGAAGATTTGTATTGAGTTTTACTTTTTTTATTAAAAGTTATTCATTTCTTTGATTTTTTTTTTTTATTCCAGTAACTTTTGAATGTTTGCTAAAGATTCATATGCTCCTTTAAAATCTTAAAAATCCACATAGTCCATTCAAATCTTATAAAGTCTTATGATATAAATACTTTATGTTGGTCGTGACAACCATACCCAAGAGGGGGGGTGAATTGGGTTTTAAATAAAAATGAAAACTTTTTGGATAAATAAAAACCCTTTTAAACTTTAATCAGAATTTGCAGCGGATATGAAATTCTTTTTAGATTAAAACGTTATCGCCTGCTAGTAAAAACGTTTTTGTAAATGATAAAGTAAAAGTAAAAGAGATAGGGATAAGAAGATTGACACAGCGATATATCCTGGTTCGGCCACAGACTACCCACGTGGCCTACTTCCAGTCCCCAAGGTAATACCACCAAGGGTTTTCAATCAACTCTAGTTTTTAACAGGATCAACTATCCCTTGTGTAAGAGCCTCAAACACTAACTTTTAAACAGGCGCAGCTAGAACCTTTACAATAATGAGAACTCCTCACAGACCAGAGACATACAATCCCCCAGTGATAGAGTCTCAAATCCCTAGCTTTTAAACAGGCATAGCAAGAACCTTTACAGTGAAGAGAACCCTTAACACAAATCACAGACATACAATCTCTTGTGTAAGAGCCTAAAAAATATCCCAAGAGATATACCCTCTCTTGTAAGAATGGTAATCAAAAGAAGGTTTGAGTCAATCCGACTCTTACCAATATAAAGCACTCTAATTAGTGTAGATAAAAACAAATTGAAGCACAATACAAAGAAACACCTATATGGTGTGTATGTCTCTCTAAGTATTTGTTATGCAAGTGTAAGAGTATGAGAGTAATAGAAAATGATTCAAGAGAAGAGAAAGATAGATAGAATTAGCTCTGTGTTCGTTGCTTGCTTTCTCTGAAAATGACCAATATATATTACTTTGAAACTTAGGTCAAAACTCTTGAAAACTCATTTTTCTAGAGCCATAATCGAGATTATCTGAGAAACATAATCGATTATTTTAGGCCAAATCAAAAGGCGCATTTAAACAGTCAGGTCATAATCGATTGTACTAATCGATTACTTGGTCTCTGTTTGAAAGCTTGGACTGAATCAAGTAAGCATAATCGATTACCCTAATCGATTATGAAGCCTCTGACTTTTGATTTGAAAATTAATAATCGATTATTGCAAAACCATAATTGATTATAATTCAAATTTTAAACTCAACGGCTATCACAGAATCAAATCTCCATTAAAGCACATTTAAGCCATTTAAAAAACTGAGTTTAAAACATGTTGAAAATAGTCATAATCGATTATCACTCTTTGAATTTCGAATTTCAAAAACCCAACAGCTCTATTGTTTAAAGATTCATTTAAGCATAATTATGAGCTGCATAATCGATTATCATAATCGATTATTCTTCGTGTAAATTGGTTTTTGAAAATCTTTAAAGTCTGAAAAAAGATATGGTAAAATTAATTTCGAAGACCTTTTTCCAAAACGATTTGTGTGTGTGTGTGTAATTTATTTTACCTTTAAGAGACACACACCCATTTACATTTAATCTAAAACAAACAATACAATAAAAGAAAATTTCCTTTTTAACCCTGTATTTGTTTGTTGGTCCTTTTCACGCTTTTTGAAATTTGGTCCTTTAGTTGAATTTGTGTGTTTGTCCTTGGACTTGAAATTTCCCTTTTGCTCATCATCAGAACAAAAGTACCTGTCAAGGCATATATCCACAAACTCCCCCTTTTTTATGATGGCAAACAGCTCATGAGGGAATTTCTAAAAGATAGAGTTAGAGCAATAAAATATATCTCATTTCATAGTTTTGCTTCTACTCCCCCTTAAGCATGCAATCAATAGAAGATTTGCCAATTTAATTTTCTCTACTCCTTAAGCATGCATTTATTAAAATCATATATCAATTTGACTTAGGTTATCTCCCCCTTAAGCATGCACTCATGTAATTCTCCCCGTTTTGTCATTATCAAAAAGCGGGAAAAGCAAAATAATAGCATCATGGCATATATCCATTATCATGTTGAACAATTTAAGCATAAGATATAATTACCATGGCATGCAAGCTTAGAATTATCATATTTATCAGGTACGTACGGAAGCAAAAGTGTCAGGATTAATGATAGTATAGGAGTTATAACCATTTGAAGAGAGTTTAAGGAATCATGCAAATAATTCTTCCCCTAAAAAAATTGTGTATTTATTATCAAGGATTCTCCACCTAAAGATTTGTTTTTAATTAATTTGAGAATCTTTTTATATTATGGTATAGTGTAGATCCAATACTCATTGAATAGCATACAAGAGCCAATCAATTTTGGATTTTGATGGTCATAGTTGATTCTAAATTTTATACGATCCATAATCGATTACCGTTCTTGGTTAATCGATTTTCACCTCTTTTCTTCATATAATCGATTATTACGTTTCTGCCTTTTATTTTTCTACTATATGTTGATTTCCAATTGATGAATAATGTTTATGTCTAAAAAGATGAAGTGCTAATATGATTTTAAAAAAATTGACAATCACACTCTCATTAAGTTTGAAGACATAACATTTAGAGTATCAAATATAGCAAAACAAGAAACATAATGGCCTATAACTTCTACTTAGTGCTTTGATTCTCCTTAGGTAGCCAAGTATTATCATGCTTCACAAACCCTAATGATTCTAGATATGCTTCATTGATGCTATCATTGGGTTGAGGCTCTATTTCTTCTTCACCCTCTAATGGAATGCCATAATGGTTGAGGATATTTGTAATTAGCATAGGATAGAGAAGATGAGAAGCAGTTTTTGAGTAAGCATAATCTACCATGTGTTGAAGAACTACAGTGGCCCAGTTGATCTTCTTCTCCTTGTTGATGGCCCACATGAGAACTATGTCGTTCTCTCCGAAATTCTTGTCACATTATTTCCTCTAGGAAGAAGGCATCTAGCAACTTTGGATTAATGAATTTCTTTAAAACTCTTTCTCTCTTGAAAGAATTTTTCCATACCAACTTTGGATTTGCAAGAGAGATGTCAGTGCCTTGGTTTGGTAGGCGGGTTAGATTAACCCATATTTCAAGAGGAATGTTGATCTCAACACCTTTTCCTTTTGAAGAGATGGTTTTGGATGAATATTGAAAGGAGAAATTTTCATAGAATTGTCTTACCAAGGATGGGTAAATCTTCCGTTTACGATAGCAAAAGGCAGTGAGTTTAATATTCGATAGAATTTTCAGAAGGTTGAAGGTTGAATCTTTGAACTCCTTCTTGTTGATGTAGCTGAGAGGGACGATAGGCCTATTCATGCAAATTGCCGATATTCGCCCTTGTTGAGTCTTGGAGGATAAGAGCATCTTCATCCTTGGAGGAATCTTAATTTCTGATGGAGTCTTTTTAACATTCTTTCTTGAGTTGCAAACCATAGTGAGAGTTGAGGAAAGGAAGCTTTTTCAAATCGATTGTTTTGTGTTTTGGTATGAATGTTTCAAGGTGTATTTAAACACTTTCTCAAGGTTGGACGGTTAGAGGATTGATGCTGATTTCACAATCTTCATGATTTGAAATCAGATTTTAGTCAAGATTTGATTTGATTTGAATCTTCCAGATTTTGTAAAGATTTTGTGAGGGATATTTTAAGAAAGTATAACTTTTATCTTTCTAACATGTCCAAAAACAGATTTTGAAAAATGATTTTAACATTTTGAATAATCAATTTGTTGAACAAGATCAATTTCTAGAAATTTTGAGATGTAAGAGTGAGATCAAAACATAACACCTTTTATTCGAAGCTAATATGAATAATAACAAAGCAAGGGAAATACAATAGTTAAGATAGAGCTGTTCTATTTTCCTGGAATCCGTTGATTTTTCACCAGCTCAAAACCCATCTTGTATAAGGTATCTTCATCAAGACCAACATTCTTCCTTATTGAGATTACCTATTCATTTTCCAATGGAATATTGAAGTGTTTAAGAATTTTGGTAATCATCATTGGATAGGGAAGATGATAACTTAAAGAGGAAAGTCCACAATTTACCATGTGCATCAGAGTACTAGCAGCCCAATTTATATATTTACCCTTTCTAAGGCCCACATTAGGGCTATGTCTTCCTCTAAGACCCTTGATTGATCCATGAAGCGAGGTAGAAGCCAATGTACTATTGCATGGTGGATCAATTTCTTTCGCAGAGTTAGGTGTTTGTCATGAATAGTACCATTGATATTTGTACCTGGAAGTATAAGGGTACTACACATCAAATCTCTCTGAAATTTTCCTTCCCATAAAGTATTAAGATTTTGGCTAGTGATTATGTCTCCGTCTTTGGGAAGACAAGACAAAGAAGCCCAAGAGGTGAAGGTCATGGTGAAGGATACTCCTTTTACTTCGGAAGAGAAGGCTTTTAGAGAGGAGTGGAAGCGGAGATTGCAGTAGAAGGCTTTGACCAGTGAGGGATATATTTTATCATTCATTGAGCAGAACTTGAGAAGATCAAGTTTGGAGAGAGTTTGAAATAGTTCAAACTCTTGGAACTTGAATGAGTCCAGATTGATGTAGCTAGGGGAAATGATAGGACGATAAATGAAGTATGTGGCAAAACGTTTCCTTTGTTCTTCACTTGAGAGGAGATTTGCTGTCTTAGAAGTCAAATAGGAAGTATTTGGAGGAGCTTCATTTGATGTTTTTGATAGACGACTTTGTGAAACATCAAGTGACTGGAGATTGACTCTATGATGCTTTCTTCTGGTTGATTTCAAGAGTCTCATTGTTTGACAAGAGTAAAGCGAAGACTTTTAACCGGTTTCAATACAAAGGATTAATATGATATGAGTGGCTGTCTTAACATCCCTATTTGTAGGAAAGGTAATTAGGTCTAAGTGCAGTAGGTTTAGCCCACTAGTCTAACTAATCGCGTCATAATTGATTACTCTAATCGATTACAACCTCTCTGTTTAAAGCATGTTTACGCGCACAAAAAGCATAATCGATTAGGCTAATCGATTACTGCTTCTCTATTTGAAAATCAACCTTTGGTGCAAAGCATATAATCGACTATTAACTGTGATAATCGATTATTCAGTATGAATTTTAAAAGCCCTATATTAATGCTCCCTTTGAAAATTTTGAATTTAAAACTTGAAATTTAAAATTTTTCTTTTTAGGGAAATGTCATCAGAATTTTTGTTGATTATTTAAATTTCCAATAAAGTGCAATCATGAATTAGTTAATAATTTTTGGATCATATTTGATTTTATGATGAAGAAATGATTTTTGCATTTCAAAAAAATATTTTCATAAAATGAATTTTCGAAAAAAATATTTTGAATTTTGAATTTAAAATCTCAAAACTGAATTTCCTTTTTATTATGATATTTAAAGTGATATCATAATTTATTTATCATTTACATTTCAAAACTTGATCCTCAATTAAGTTTTCAATCAATCAATATCAAGGATGTATTACTACCACAATTTTATGATTTTCAAATTGAAAATATGTATTCAATTAATTCATGACTATAAAATAGATTTTCAATAAAGTAAGATCATGAATTAAATAATAAATTAATTTTCGAATCAGATTTTGAAAGATAGTAAAAATAATGATTTTTCAAAATAACTTTGTGTCATAAGATAATTTAATGTGAATTCAAATTCGAATTTGATATCTTGAAAAAGATAAAAGGATTAAATTAGATATCATATCATGATGATGCATTTATTAGAAAAATTAATTAGGATTTGATTTAAAACAAAACATTTTCAAAAATGCCAAATTTCATAGCATAATCGATTATGCTAATCGATTATGTGCGTACTGTTTTCTGCGAATTTTATAGCATCATCCTATAATCGATTACCTTAATCGATTACGGCACTTCTGACTTTCTTCCCTATTTTATCGAGGAAGCATAATCGATTATATAATCGATTATCCCATTCAATTTTCAAATTTTATAACAAGGGAAATTTATAACTTATTCAAATTATTTATGCCATACTTCAAATAATAATCAATCAACATACAAGCATAACCATGGCATCTAGCACAAATTTTCAGAATCAATCAATCATATTAAAGTTGGGATTATTGCTTAGAGTATGTCTATGTTTCATCTTGATTGAATTTATATAGACATCTTTATCATCATAACTCCATTTAACAAATTTCACATTTGAGCATGTATGGGAGATAGAGGATGAAGTTACCTCGATGTGAGGATTCACAAAATGATTCTTTCTTACCCACTTTTGCTTGATTTTGAATCTAGCCTTTACGTCGTCTATCTTGTTCTTTGAGTTGTTCATCAAGAGACATTTCCTTCTTTTGGTAGCAAATGCATTTTCGAATTTGTGAAGTATTGCTCTTGATGTCATCTCTTTTACCAAGCTAGATGGTTTCTCAATTTTGGATTTTTCCTGCATATTAGAAGTACTAGAGAAATTTTTTGGTACCCATTTCATATTGGGTCCTTGTGGGTTAGTGGACATGCAATTTTTGCCTTTAGGCACCCAAGCAATTTTATTTCTCATAAGATGGTTTTTCCTATAATTGTACATATGAGAAATATGTCCTAACTTTCTACAGTAATTACATGTTACATCCCTTTTATTTTTCATCAAACAATTTTCATATGAAGGTTGTACACATGTAGAACTTTTTATTCCAACAATTTCATGAAATAATTCCTCGACTTGATTATTAATAAATATGCAATTTTTATAATATGAAGAGGATTCGAATTTCATTAAATTTTCTTCACCATGAAAAGTATATTCATTTTTCAGATTTTCCAAATCACTTTCAATTGATGAAATACTTTTCAAGGAATTTAAATTCTTATTTGCTAAACTCAACAATTCATCATACAAATTATTGTATGCATGTGACCATTCATCATTTGATGATTTGAGTTCAGAATCGTTTACCTCCAAGTTCCTTTGAGTCACTTTGAGAATATTTTCTATTTTCTGCACATATGACTCTTTGCTTTTGTGGTCCTTCTTCTTGGCATATTCTTGAGGATTTCTTTCCTCTAATGAGTTTTGCCCTTTCCTGTAATTGCTTTCAATCTCAAAAGTGTTAGTGACAAGGTAATTAAAATCAAGCACATTCAGAATATCCTTGGCACAATCACAATTCTTAATTTTCTCATAAGCATCATCGCACAAACAATTCCTAAGAATTTGCATAGCTTTGAGATTCAAGCAAAAACAATTTTTATCAAACTCAGTCTGATGCTCTTTGGGTTTGAGAATGAGTCCATTGACTCCAATATCTCATAAGTCGACATCAATTGACTGCATAAAAATTTCAATTATCATTTTCCAATACATGTAATTCTCACCATCAAAGAATGGTGGTTTGTCAATTTCAAAATCATACATTTTGGAAAACACAAAAGAGGTTGCCAAAGGATCTTAACTCTAAGCTGTTAAGCCACTAACCAGAGCCGAAGCTCTGATACCACTTGTTGGCCGTGGCAACCATACCCAAGGAGGGGGGTGAATTGGGTTTTAAATAAAAATGAAAACTTTTTCGATAAATAAAAACCCTTTTAAACTTTAATCAGAACTTGCAGCGGATATGAAATTCTTTTTAGATTAAAACGTTGTCGCATGCAAGTAAAAACGTTTTTGCAAATGATAAAGTAAAAGTAAAAGAGATAGTGATAAGAAGATTGACACAGTGATATATCCTGGTTCGGCCACAGACTACCCACGTGGCCTACGTCCAGTCCCCAAGGCAATACCACCAAGGGTTTTCAATCAACTCTAGTTTTTAACAGGATCAACTAGAACCTTTACAAAACAGAGAATTCTTAACACAAATCTCAGGACATACTATCCCTTGTGTAAGAGCCTCAAACACTAGCTTTTAAACAGGCGCAGCTAGAACCTTTACAATAATGAGAACTCCTCACAGACCAGAGACATACAATCCCTTAGTGACAGAGTCTCAAATCCCTAGATTTTAAACAGGCATAGCTAGAACCTTTATAGTGAAGAGAACCCTTAACACAAATCACTGGACATACAATCCCTTGTGTAAGAGCCTCAAAAATATCCCAAGAGATATACCCTCTCTTGTAAGAATGGTAATCAAAAGAAGGTTTGAGTCAATCCGACTCTTACCAATATAAAGCACTATAATTAGTGCAGATAAAAACAAATTGAAGCACAATACAAAGAAACACCTATATGGTGTGTATGTCTCTCTCAAGTATTTGTTATGCAAGTGTAAGAGTATGAGAGTGATAGAAAATGATTCAAGAGAAGAGAAAGATAGATAGAATTAGCTCAATGTTCGTTGCTTGCTTTCGCTGAAAATGACCAATATATATTACATTGAAACTTAGGTCAAAACTCTTGAAAACTCATTTTTCTCGAGTCATAATCGATTATCTGAGAAACATAATCGATTATTTTAGGCCAAATCAAAAGGCGTATTGAAACAGTCAGGTCATAATCGATTATACTAATCGATTACTTGGTCTCTGTTTGAAAGCTTGGACTGAATCAAGTAAGCATAATCGATTATGAAGCCTCTGACTTTTGATTTGAAAATTAATAATCGATTATTGGAAAACCATAATCGATTATAATTCAAGTTTTAAACTCAACGGCTATGACAGAATCAAATCTCCATTAAAGCACATTTAAGCCATTTTAAAAACTGAGTTTAAAACATGTTGAAAATAGTCATAATCGATTACCATAGTCGATTATCACTCTTTGAATTTCGAATTTCAAAAACCCAACAGCTCTATTGTTTTAATATTCATTTAAGCATAATTATGAGCTGCATAATCGATTATTCTTCGTGTAAATTGGTTTTTGAAAATCTTTAAGGTCTGAAAAAAAATATGGTAAAATTAATTTCGAAGACCTTTTTCCAAAACGATTTGTGTGTGTGTGTGATTTATTTTACCTTTGAGAGACACACACCCATTTACATTTAATTTAAAACAAACAATACAATAAAATAAAATTTCCCTTTTAATCTCGTATTTGTTTGTTGGTCCTTTTCGCCCTTTTTGCAATTTGGTCCTTTAGTTGAATTTGCATGTTTGTCCTTGGACTTGAAATTTTCCTTTTGCTCATCATCAAAACAAAAGTACCTGTCAAGGCATATATCCACACTTTAGAATCCACACATGCAAATCTTGATTATAACAATCTTTAAAAAAAAGTCTTTTAAAATCTTATAAGTCATTACATTCCTACATAGTCTTTTAAAATCCACATGACTTTTTTAGGTTAAATCAATCTTTTAAAATCTCAATCCAATACACCGCCTAAGAGATGAAGATGCAATGTGAATACAAAGTCTTTTTCATTATTGTTAAACTATATATTATGATATATGTAGTTTTTGTTAGCCCAAGTGGCCTCTAACAAGTGTTGGAATCCTAGAAGGGGGTGAATATGATTCAAAAGATTGATCATATAAGATGTTTGAATGAGACGTTAATAAAATGAAACTAAAATCAACAGTTTTGATATAATTATTATAAGAGTATATTTTTAATGATATGTTACTTTTTGTTTAAAAAAAATGATATGTTACTTTATTCTTTATTGACAATACAAATGATTTTTACACTGAATATATAACAAAATTAAACTAAAAAATAACCTTATATGACAAGTTTAATTTTCGTATCAAGATGTATTTGATTGGAAAAAAAGTATATTACTTAAAGAATTAAATAAAAAATTATTCCAAATAAAAAATTACAAATATCCAAAAAGTTATCTTATCCAGTGTTATAAAACTCGGACCGGACCGGCCGGTTCGACTGGTTGGCTCGGGAACCAGTCACCAGGCCGGTCCGGTTAGGATGTTGGATCGCTTAACACATCGACCCGGTCATAAACCGGTCCAACCGGCCGGGTTATACTGAACCGGACGAGTCTTTGCCATTTTTTTTTTTGAAAAAAAAAATCCAGTGCTAAAACGGTGACCCTCCCCACTTCCACGGCACTGGTGATTTGTCAACAAAATCGAGGCCAAGAACAACATCGGACAAACCCATTCAGAGCACCATTTGTCTTGAAAAAAACGACGAAGGGAGGAACAACAACACAAAAATGAAAGAATAGGAACAGGAACAGCAACAGCAACAACCTCCATGGCTCCGTTGTCGAGCCGGTCTCTATTTTATGATCTGCCAGCCATTGGAAAGTGAGAGAGAGAGAGGAAGAGAAGAAGCAGTTTGGTCATTGAAGTGAGCCTGTGAGAGTACCGTAGAAAGCAAAGAGAAAACAAGGGGCTGGGACGTGGGTGGTTTTCAGAACCGTGGTTTTCTTTTAGAGAAATGTTTCCCTGACACACATTTCTACACTTACACCGTATAGTGCCGCACAGTACGGCACTATAGCTGTACTGTGCGGCACTGTAGCATCCTTTTTTTTTTTTTTTTTTTCTTTTTTTTAAGTTTTGGCTTTTTTTTAAATGTTATTTTTTGATAAATAATTTTTTTGGTTAAATATGTGCAAATATCTGGTGAATCATGTACAAATATCTGATGAATTCAATTCATTATCTGGTGAATGGGTTTTGTTGAGAAATAAAATTTTTCGTTAAGTGGTGAATCATGTACAAATATCTGGTGAATTCAGTTCATTATCTGGTGAATGGATTTTTTTGAGAAATAAATTTTTTGGTTAAGTATGTGCAAATATCTGGTGAATCATGTACAAATATCTGGTGAATCATGTACAAATATCTGGTGAATCATGTACAAATATCTGGTGAATTCAATTCATTATCTGGTGAATGGGTTTTGTTGAGAAATAAAATTTTTCGTTAAGTGGTGAATCATGTACAAATATCTGGTGAATTCAGTTCATTATCTGGTGAATGGATTTTTTTGAGAAATAAATTTTTTGGTTAAGTATGTGCAAATATCTGGTGAATCATGTGCAAATATCTGGTGAATCATGTACAAATATCTGGTGAATCATGTACAAATATCTGGTGAATCATGTACAAATATCTGGTGAATTCAGTTCATTATCTGGTGAATGGGTTTTTTTTGAGAAATAAAATTTTTCTTTAAGTGGTGAATCATGTACAAATATCTGGTGAATGGATTTTTTTGAGAAATAAATTTTTTGGTTAAATACGTACAAATATCTGGTGAATCATGTACAAATATCTGGTGAATTCAATTCATTATCAGGTGAATGGTTTTTTTTAGAAATAAGATTTTTCGTTAAGTGGTGAATCATGTACAAATATCTGGTGACTTCAGTTCATTATCTGGTGAATGGGTTTTTTTATAAATAAAATTTTATTTTTTATAAAAAAACTAAAATTTAAAATAAAAAAAAAAAAAAAAAACCCCCCGCTACAGTGCCGCACAGTACAGCTACAGTGCAGCACTGTAGCGGGTCCTCGTGCGCGTCCCCTGCACAGATGTTATTATCAGGTACTATTTGAAAAGTCAAAATACTATTTTTTTATGGTCTGAACTTGACTCACGTGAGTGGGGGTAATGGGTACAGTGATTTGATTTGCAATTGGTTTTATACTTTTATCACTCATTTAATTATACTATGAAGACTTATTTGTTATATACTTTTATTCTTGATTTGGAATATGGAGATGTTGAATTATGTTATCATATATATGAATATTTTAAAATTTTTTAATATATGCTAGTTCAAATCGGTTGAATCAGTGACCCCCGGTTGAACCAGTGATCCATTAACCCATTATCCTGACCGAGTCAATCACTGATTCGATTTTAATAACATTGATCTTATTGATCTTATCGGACACGAGCCACACAATGCAAGTGACACAACGACACGAAATCGAACACAGTGAGGGGAGAAATGCAAATAGAACCGTATGCCTTGAAACTCATCTAATCCCATAATCCCATAACCCTATATTAACACACACAACGAAGATAGCAATAATGTGTGCAGAAACGTTATTCTAACATCTGCAATAGAGAACATACGGTGATAACTATACTGTAGTGCTATTGTAGTGTTATTGTAGCACTACTGTTCACTTTTTTCTTTTCTTTTCCTTTTTTTTTAAATTTTGACTTTTAAAAAAAATTTAAAAACTAGCATTTTTGAATACTAACATTTTTGGTTAATTACGTGCAAACATCTGGTTAATTCAGTTCATTATATGGTTAATGGGTCATCCTAAAGCTTACAATCATTTTTCACAACCATGTAAATATTTGGTTAATCATGTGCAAATATCTGGTTAATTCAGTTCATTATATGGTTAATGGGTCATCTTGAAGCATACAATCATTTTCCACAACCATATAAATATTTGGTTAATCATGTATAAATATTTGGGTAATTCAATTCAATATATGGTTAATGGGTCATCCTGAAGCATACAATCATTTTCCATCATTGTACATACATTAACCATATAATGAACTGAATTAACCAGATATTTGCACGTGATTAACCAAATATTTACATGGTTGTGGAAATTGATTGTAAGCTTCAGGATGACCCATTAACCAGATAATGAAATGAATTAACCAGATATTTGCACGTAATTAACCAAATATTTGCATGGTTGTGGAAAATAATTGTAAGCTTTAGGATAACCCATTAACCATATAATTAACTGAATTAACTAGATATTTGCACGTAATTAACCAAAAATATTAGTATTCAAAAAAGCTAAATTTTTATTTTTTAAAAAAAGTCTAAATTTGACACAACAAAAAAAAAGGTAACGGTACGGTAGCACTACAGTACCGTAGTTGTCACGTAATTGTCCCAAATGGGGAGTCATAATAACATTACTCAAAGTGTGTGACTCATGACTCAAACACCTCAAACTTGGCTTTTTGACCAAACTGGTGTCATTTTAAAAACTATTTACCGGTTTTGGGTCCTTTTGAAACAAATTATCAGTGGGGGGTCCTTTTTGCCACGGTGGCATTTTTTCTGACAGGGGGGGCGCCACTTTGACTGACGCCTACCCTTTTTTTTTTAAAAAAAAAAAGTCAAAGGCGCCGGCAGTGGCGCCTTCCCTTTTTTTTTTTAAAAAAAAAAAAAAAGCAAAGGCGCCATTGATTTTAGGATTGTATAGAATTAGTTAAGAACCAATCAGACCGGTCCAGAGCAAGTAAAATCGATCAAAGATTGGTGGTGAAAAACGATATGAACCGTTCATTTTTTTCTTTATTTTTTCCCCATTTTTCATTTTTTAAATTATAAAAATATTAATAATTATTTTACTAAAAAAAAATTTAGATGATGTTAGAAGTTAGATTTTTCATTAGGTGATATAATACTATTTTTTAAAAAAGCAATGAAGCAGTCTTCCAATAAGTTGGATCTGTACAGGCAAAAGCCAAAAAAAAAAAATACTAATAGGGAAGTGAATCCTGGATATAAGCAATCACATAACAAAGTCACCCTTCAAAAGGCAGTAGGCTATAGGCTACTAGCAGGGAGGTGAATCCTGGATATAAGCCATAACAAAGTCACCCTTCAAAGGCAGTAGGCTACTGACTTTTATAGAAAAATTTACATACTATATACATCAAAACCTCCGTTTGATAGGTTACTAGGCAGTAGTGACTGAACAAAACAACCTAATCACGTACATGACAACTACAGTTGAGAATTTTAACCCTCATATCTACCTGGGAGTCAACCGCAGTGCAAAACTGGATCTTATGTAGCATTAACTCCTTACCCTTAGGCATCACATCCTTCATTAGTGAATTCTAGTGAAAATGTTTTTAGTGAAAATATTCTAGTGAATTCTAATAAAAATATTCTTGGTGAAAATTTATTATTCTGGTGAGGCACTTTTTTTTTTTAGGTTCTTCAATTTTGTTTTTGCATGCTGTCATGTTTTTTTGCATCAAGTATTTTTTAAAAAAGGCAACTTTTATCAACCTCACGTTTGTTTTTTGTTTTTTTTAATGGGAGGCGCCACTGGCAATGGCGCCTTTGTTTTTTTTTTTTAAAAGGAAAGACGTCACTCGCAGTGGTGCCTTTGACTTTTTTTTTTTTTAAATAGGAGGCGCCAGTCAGAGTGGCACCTCCCCCCGTCAGAAAAAAAATGTCACGTTGTTAAAAAGGACCCTCCACTAATAATTTATTTTAAAAGGACCCCAAACTGATAAATAGTTTCTAAAATGACACCAGTTTGACCAAACAGCCCTCAAACTTTCTAACAATAAGTACCAAACTCCTAACCATTCCATCCAACAACATTTAAATCACAACACTGCTAAAAGCAACATCATTTTAAAACAACAAAAAACCAAAACATGAGTTCAGTGAATCTTAACACATGGGCACGCCCCAGTTTCATGTTCAACCAAGTTCCCAGATCGAGATCCTCCACTTTTCACCTTTTCCATAGTCTAAAAAATTTACCCATTTCCTCCATCACCACCACAAAACCAAAACGGCAAAAACTTTCTTATTCTCATTCTTCTTTCTCCGTCTCTCCAATGCTAGCCAAGGAAGACACACTTAAATGCGAAGAAGAAAAAGAAAAAGAAGAGAAACCCAAATCCACCTTCAATTTCAAGTCCTACATGGTCGAAAAAGCACGCACGGTGAACCAAGCTTTAGACGACGCCATTTCGTTACGCGAACCACAGAAGATACATGAGGCCATGCGGTACTCTCTCCTCGCCGGCGGGAAGCGCGTGAGGCCAGTTCTCTGTGTCGCCGCCTGCGAACTCGTCGACGGCACAGAATCAACGGCCATGCCGGCGGCGTGCTCCGTCGAGATGATCCACACCATGTCCCTCATGCACGACGATCTCCCCTTCATCGACGATGACGACCTTCGCCGAGGGAAACCCACCAACCACAAGGTCTTCGGCGAAGGCGTTGCTGTCCTCGCAGGGGACGCCCTCCTCGCCTTCGCCTTCGAGCACATCGCCGTCTCCACCGTTGGCGTGCCCTCAGCGAGGATCGTCCGGGCGATCGGAGAGCTCGCAAAGTCGACCGGCGTCGAAGGCCTCTTCGCTGGGCAGTTGGTGGACATCAATTCCGAAGGGCTGTCCGATGTGGGGCTGGAGAGATTGGAATTCATTCATGTTCACAAGACGGCGGCGCTCCTGGAAGGTGCAGTGGTTGTCGGTGCAATCCTCGGTGGTGGGACCAATGAGGAGGTGGAGAAGTTGAGGAAGTTTGCGAGGTGCATAGGATTGATGTTTCAGGTTGTGGACGATGTTCTTGACGTTACTATGTCGTCAAAGGACTTGGGAAAAACTGCAGGGAAAGATTTGGTGGCTGATAAGGTTACGTACCCTAAGCTTTTGGGGATTGAGAAATCTAAGGAGTTTGCTGAAAATTTGAATAGGGATGCCCAAGAACAGTTATCTGGGTTTGATCCTCATAAGGCTGCTCCGTTAATTGCTTTAGCTAATTACATTGCTTACAGGCAAAACTAGAGATCATGAGTGTGTTTGGGAAAGATTATTTTCTCTCATTTCAGCTGTTTTTTATTTTAAAAGTTGTTTCATAGATAATCTATCATGTTTGGTATTTTACTTAAATTTATAAAAAAAAAAAATTTAGGGAAAAAAACTTTTTTATGCTATCTAGTTTTTTCTAGCTTAAGATTGTTGTGATTTGATTATTTTTCAATCTCAAAACTCTCTTCCCTGTCTCTCTCTGTCTCTCTGTCTGTCTCTGCAAAACTAAATTTTAAACAAATATTATTAAATTATACAAATAACTTCGTACCCTTTTTCGTAATTTATTATATAAAAGTGATTTTTTTTGTATCACCCAAACGAAATAATTATCTTAAAATCCCTTTTCAGCAAACAGACCCAAATAAAAATAGATTCTGATTATAATCGATTATCACAATAATCGATTATACAAAAATTGATTATCAACGTAATCTTTTTTTTTTAGTTTTTTCAAATACATTGTATGTTATGCAAGAAATTGTTTGTTTAGATAAGTTAGATTTATGGAAATCATTGGAATCAAACATTATATTATTGCAACTAAGGATGTATCTTTCCCATTGTTTTAAATTGCAGTTGCAGTTACCTGCGATCACAGATGGTGGCGTCTTCAATGCAGTGTAAGTTGCTCCAAATTGTAGACCGTTGGATCAGCATTAGTTTGTGGGTCTGATAACTTCTAACTACCACATTAACAATGCTCCTGACCGGGGTCTCATATCCCAAGGGATAAAAAGCTGCACATTTACTGTTTCTGTGTGATAATAAAGCAAATAATAAAGCAATTCCTAATGTATATTACCAGTGCTAATTTTTGTTGTCATGCTAACAAGCACTTTAGGATGCTTTTCAAGAAAACATAAAAAATAAGTTTTTATTGTAAAACTAACTATTTTATCTTTCTATATATTAAATATATCAACTCTTCATGAAATATTTCTTTTCTTGGTTTTTTAAAGAATATCCTAAAAACACTCGTTAGTATTTTTTTTTTAAAAGCAATTACTAGTACTATTTATTAATTTATATCTCACATTTGTTTACATATATTAAACTTTAGTGACAGACCTTAAATGAAAAATAAAGAGCTAAAATAAATGTCTAATATATAAATAAAATATATAATATTATTAAACTGAAAAATAGACCTGTGACCATGAGTTTAACTTTGATATAAATTTTACACTACAACTTCCTAAAAATGATATGTACATGCACGAATTTTATATATGAATACAAGAATGTGAAATTGGAACTACTAAAAAATATCACCTCTATTTTTTCAATATATATATATATATATCACCTCTATATTTTTATGTACGAATTTTCTATATGAATACAAGAATATATATATATATATATATATATCACCTCTATATTTTTATGTACGAATTTTCTATTATGAATACAAGAATATTGTAGATAATAAAAAAAAAGTGTTTTTAAAAAATCTCTAATTATAGGCACGTAAACATCAGTGGCAGTTGTTTTAATATAAATAAATTATTAATAGGTTTTTTTTGACAAAATTAAATTATTAATAGATAGATGGTAATAAAAGTAACCGAAGTTTGATCCATAGATACTCTTAGAATATGGGTTTGTGTCCAACTCAAACCCAAAAGCTAGCTTATGGAGCGTGAAGTTTGCAAGACTGAACATCTGCGGGTGGCCCAATGGATCTAGGATAGTCTCTTATACTATTTTAGAATTTGGGTTTGGGCCTAACTCAACCCCAAAAGCTAGCTGATGAGGTGAGAATTGCCCCCCCACTTATATGCACTATTCGCTCTATCACTATTCAGTGTGGGACTCCAACAGATACATTAGTTTAATT
The DNA here is from genome assembly GCA_035048595.1 of Echinosophora koreensis. Lineage (NCBI taxonomy): Eukaryota > Viridiplantae > Streptophyta > Magnoliopsida > Fabales > Fabaceae > Echinosophora > Echinosophora koreensis. The sequence goes on from JAPCYP010000069.1 coordinate 809,216, forward strand.
TTGATATAATATCAATATAAAAAATATCACACTAATAATCAATTATAAATTTATAAATCATTAACACATGACTGTTAAGATAATTATGATAAGAGTCAAATATTTGTAATGATGTGATAATTTATAATTGTTTGTAAGTCAAGAATATTTATAGTGATAATGTATATAATAATTAAATCCTATGAATATATAAACATAGAGCTGTCAAAATGATCTCAGTCCAATGGGCTGGCCCGAATAGCCCAATATTAAACATATGCTGGGTTGATAAAATGTAGGCGTAAAATTATTTTGGCCCAACTCGGCCCGATCCAAAAATTCATTAGCACTACATGATATTAATTTTAAAAATATCTAAAGTTTTTTATCTTTATTCAAGCGCATTAGTCTATGAGTCGCTTCATTTGCCTCGCAGTCCGTATATGACTGGGTTGGGCTATTAAATTACTGTCTTAGATTTAAAATTTGCCTAACTCAGTCCGGTCCGAAAATACAGTGACCCATTGTGGGCTGGTCCGAATGGACTGGCCTGCCCCGAATTAATAGCTCTATGTAAACATATTTTAGGATTTTTTTTTTGTTAAGAAAAAAGAAAATTTTTTTTAGCATGATTTGTAAGAATTTATAAAAACTAGTATAGCAGTATCATGTAAAAAAAAAAATTTATATTGTCAACAAATCATAAATTGACATATTGTTAAAAATATTTAATTCTTATTATTATTATCTTAAAATTTAGATTCTTCAAAAAAAAAAATCTTAAAAGTTAGAGATAGGATGATTAATAGTATAAATTTTTTGCATCAACAACATATCAAAATTATATTTATAGGTCTATTTATCTATTTATAATATTATATGTTTTATTTATGGATATATTAGGCATTTATTTAAAAAAAAATAGTTTGTTTTGAAAACATTTGTTATTATTATATTTAATCTTAGTTACTAGAGCTTAATATTTAAACTAACTTAATATATAAATTAGTAACTAATGCATTGGAAACATAAAAAAAGGAAGTAGTACCACGGCTTTTTATCAAGCGAGCATGTTCATGTGTATGATAGCACACTGAAACAGGCAATATGAACCGCCGGATCGAAAGGTGTATGTTACACCATTCTTAGCAAGGTGTACAGTAGACGCCACCGTGATCACAATTGCAGTTGCGGACTATAATTTAAAACCTAAAATTGTGCCTTAAGTTTTGAATTTTATATGATGTATGTATAATCCCTTCAACTTGTAATCTAATATTATTTTATATCATTTCCGAGTAAGTTTACTGTATTTGTTGCTTTCTTTATCATTTGCTCAAATTTGCTCCATTGGTATTGAGTTTACACAGCTCTTTTATTATTTTGGTTTGTTATTTGCGTTTAGAATTATGCACAGGACGTATTCTATCCTGCTTGAGCAGTGAGGATTCATCAGAGGTTTCTGAAACTTGAAAGATGGTAAAGACATTGTCTCACAAAGTTATGCTGGTGAGTTTTAGTAGATCTTCTAAATGTCTCCGATATTGCGGTATTGGTTTTCCATAATACTAAATTGTCAAGGTTATCATACAATGAGTTGGAACTAAACAGTTTTTCTATTTTCTGTTCTCTTTAGACCCTGCAAGTGTTTTGTTTGCAAAGTATTTGCCAAGATGGATATATTGGTGGGGATAATCAAACACATTTATTGTAAGCACAATATGTTTATTTAATTCGATATTGGTATATATGATGCATGTTTCCTTCTGCTGTGTAATTTCGTGCAGAGAAGGAGAAGCCAGTCTTAAGTCAAGTCTTATTTTGGAGGCTGCTGACGAGCAGGATTCAAACCTGGTAGGTAAGCATTTTCTTAAATGATACCATCTTCACTTATTATTTATTTTCAGAGATTTGGTAATCTTGTATCATCAAATGACTCCTTATAATAATAGTTTCTTTCAATCAAAAGTGATTGCTTGGCATTTGTTATCCTAAAGACAAGTTTGTTCTTCATGCTTCAACGGTGTTTTAATTTAACATCCGCTTCTGATACTCCAGAGGTGGAAAAAGACTTGCAAGAAAAATATATTTTTCGGGGTGAATAGTGAGTAGACTAATAATATGTTCCATACTTCGTGCTAAGAATTTTACAAATTTTATCTTTATGTCTGACTTTGAAATGGTCCCCTCTCAGGTTGTCATCGTTCAACAAAGAAACCGATACTATCTCAGCTGAAAGAATGGGAACTTAAGAGAGGTTGTATGATGGGCCAACTATAAACTATAAAGGCCATTGCCAGCATATTTCTTTGAATTAAGCTGGGTCATATATTTTGCGATGCAGATGCTCAATTAAAATTCCATCTTCTATCTTGAATGTTAAGATCAATGGTACCTTACAAGTGCAGTAACCCGTGCAACGCACGGGATTAACAATTATTTTATAACATTAATTAATGTTATTTTTTTAGTTAGTATATTAAAAGAGAAAGTTTTAATAGAAATAGAAGTATAATTATAAAATAAGACACCAAAATTACAAATTATAATAGAAAATATATGATATCGAGAATGATAATCAAAAGGAATTACAAAAATACTCCGACCAAGATAAATCTTTATATTGTTCCTCCTCGTGTTTATCTAATGATCTCCGACCAAGTTTGGCTAATCTCTTGGAAGCATTTTGCTTTCATCATCGAGTGAAGAAGATACAACACAACGTCAAGTTAACTTTCAGAAGAAACCGAGATAAATGCTTTATTTTACTATGGATCACCCATGATTTTTATTCTTGCTCAACATCAAAATCTAGTTGCCCACATCAAGTCTTTAGAAGAACAAATTCAGAGTAAATTTCAACTACTCACAATCTTTCTGAGCAAATAAAGATCTACTTCCACACTTCCCACATCATTATTAAGCATCGACTCGAACAGAAGAATAAAATCAAAGTAAATTTACCTAAAAATATTACATATATAATCAAATTTATAGGTATGAAATTTTTCTCCATCAAGTTTGGTTATATAATACATGCAATTCTGTAATTCTATGATAAATATTTTACATATTAAAAATTAAATATTGTATATAAATAAAGTCCAAACAAAATATATTAAATAATTATATTTATATCTATTTATTAAAACAAAACAATTCTATTTTAGAACCATTTTTATGTTTTCCTGACCACTCCTCAAACTAAACCATTGCGCCACAATGTTGACAACACTCGATCATCCCTCCAAAGTCTAGGCAATGTAGAAAAAAATTTAACAAATCAATCAACATGTAAAAAATAAAAAAGTGGCAAAAATAAAATAAATTAATAGATACAAATAGACATTGATTACTAAATAAATACCTTCACGTTCATCTTCAACAAATAAAGGATTCTCTCCATCATTTGTATCAAAAAAAAAAAAAAGGATTCTCTCCATCATGAATTTGAAAATCCATTTCTATAATATCAATAATAATTAACCAATTAAATAAAAAAAATAAAATGCAAGTAGGAAAAAGTTATACAATAATACAAACAAGATAACAATTTCTATTACCTGGATCGATTGTGAAATTATTATTCTTTTTTCTATGTAGTATATCCCCAAAACTCACTTGGGTTGATAGACTTTGTTGCTGGCATTTCACTCGACTTAAGAAATCTAAGTATATTTATTTTTAAAAAGGTTAAAGCAAAAAAATTAAATATAAACAAAGTATTCGAAGACAAAGTTAGTAAATTCACATTACACTTTTAAAAACATAAATAAATATTGAAGTAGAAAATAAAAAATAAAACTTAAAATAAATGATCACCTAAAATCCAAGACCAATGATTTTTAGAACTACACAATTACTAAAGGCTGTAAAAATTACTTAATAAATATTTTACATATTAAAAATTCAATATTGTATACAAATAAAGTCCAAACAAAATATATTAAATAATTATATTTAAATTTTTATTAAAACAAAACAATTCTATTTTGGAACCATTTTTATGATTTTCTGATCACTCCTCAAACCAAACCATTGCGCCACAATGTTGACAACACTAGTTCATTCCTCCAAAGTCTAGACAGTATAGAATTTTTTTAACAAATTAGTCAACATGTAAAAATTAAAAAAGTGGCAAAAATAAATTAAATGAAACGATGCAAATAGACGTTGATTACTAAATAAATACCTTCACTTTCATCTTCAACAAATAAAGGATTATCTCCATCATGAACTTGCAAATTCATTTCTATAATATCAATAAGAATGAACCAATTAAATAAAAATATGAAATGCAGGTGGGAAAAGGTTATACTATAATACAAACAAAATAACAATTTCTATTACCTGGACGGATTATGAAATTAAAATTCTTTCTTCTATGTAGTATATCCCCAAAACTCACTTGGGTTGATAGATTATATTATTGGCTTTCCAATTGACTTAAAAAGTCTAAACCTTGTTTTTTTTTTTTAAAAAAAAACAATGCAAAAAAAAATATATATATAAATAAATCATTCGAATAAAGGATTATCTCCATCATGAACTTGGAAATTCATTTCTATAATATCAATAAGAATGAACCAATTAAATAAAAATATGAAATGCAAGTGGGAAAAAGTTATACTATAATACAAACAAAATAACAATTTCTATTACCTGGACGGATTATGAAATTAATATTCTTTCTTCTACATAGTATATCCCCAAAACTCAGTTGGGTTGATAGATTTTGTTGTTGGCTTTCCACTTGACTTAAAAAGCCTAAACCTATATTTTTTAAATTAAAGCAAATAAAATATATAAATAAAGCATTCGAATACAAAGTTAGTACATTCACATTATCCTTTTAAAACATAATTAAATATTATAATAAAAAATAAATATAAAACTTAAATAAATGATCCCCTAAAAATCAAGAGCAACAACTTTTAGAACTATACAATTAATAAAGGTTATAAAAAATACTTAATAAATATTTTACATATTAAAAATTAAACATTGTATTAATTAATTATTAATTATATCTATATTAAATATATATATTAAATAAAATATATTAAATAATTATGTTTAAAATTATTTATTAAAACAAAACCCTATATAAATTAAGCTCACCACTAATTTACTGTAGATATACAGTAAAAAAGTGGATGAGCAATAGAAAAGTATATAGATAGATATAGATATGGGCTTGATTGAGATGTTAGACTAATGTTAATATCTCTGTCAGCATTCACAGAGTAGCTTCTTTGTTTTGAATTTTGATTCTATGTTTTTGCCTACATACATGCTCCATTTGGTCATTGTGTCTCCACGAAATGGGGTCTCCTTGGTCAATGCCACGTTCATGCCACACTGTCCTGGTTTCAACTGATGTGAAGGAAATGGGACGGACCTGTTTAATGAACTCTGGTTTCAACAGTGCTCCATGAGTTCTGAAAGAAAATTGCCAAAAGTCCATCAGGCCCTGGTGCCTAATTAAGCGGCCCAATATGGAACACAGCATTCCCTATTTCATTTTCCTGTTCCTTCTGACTTGCATCCACCACAGGAAAAGAGACTCTAGTTTGGAAGTATCATCATAAGAGAACAAGTCTCGATAAAAATTTCACCCAACTTTACTCCTCATTTTCAATATTATAGTCTTATAATCTTATCCTCCTCCTCCTCCTCCTTGTGATTGTTTTAACATGATAGTACTCAAGTGTTTCGGTCTACATCAAATTATTTGTGATCATTATCACAATGAAAGCATAAATCAACAATCTGATCACGATCACAATCAGCATAAATCAAGGGTCAACAAGATAAAACATGTGCTCCTATTTTTACTCATAAGATTTCCTATTTCTTTGTAAACCTCTCTATAAATCACTGTAATATTTACCAGTAATATACTCCAAAGTCGCTCTGTGAACTATCAGAAATAGTTTTATATCACCACGAAAGGGATGTTCTAACTTTTCAAATATTATTTCTCAGTTAACAAATCTGTTGTAGCATGATAAAGCATAAAGAAGGAAACTGTTAAACTCTAGATTGTCATGAAATAAGGAGGAAAGTCGTTAGTGGAGTTATGCCGCCTCGGTGGAATGACAAAGCTTTCAAATATGAAGAACTAAATGGACTATATGGCTTAAAAGGTCTTTCACAAAGCTTAGGCTTATGGTTCCCTTTTTTCCCCCCCTTTCGTTTTTCCCGTGGTTGGTTTCAAAGTCCCTACCATCGACGTCATCCAGCTTCGCATATTCCGACGATCGATTCATCTCACCATCCCCACTGTCGTAATCAACGTCCTACGATATAGGCTGATGAAATTTTGCCTGCATCCAATTGCTGACGCGTTGCCATGCGCCTCTTGACGTCTGCGCGTGTGACTCAGGCTTCAGTCCTCTTGACCCACGGGGACCAGTGCCTTGTGCCCTCCCTGAGTTTTTGACCTAGATTGGCTAGCATGTTGACCCTCTCCTAGGTGACCCAGACTCTTTGGGTGATGTGGTATTATACAAGTTGATCCATCAGATCATTTAAAGCAACGCTATTCAATTCTTGGTTTCGTAATACCTATATTCCTTGTATTCATCTGCATTTTGGGCGTTATGAGCATGCTAAAGAGGTATTGGATCATTTAAAGCAACACTATACTATCTCTGATCTGTCTCATCAGTATCACTTGCCTTCACATTTCCAATTAAAACAACCAAATTATGCATTTTTTTCTTCAATTGTCCCACTATTGAATGTCACAATTGTATGAAAGAGGGTCATATTCATCCATAGCCATTCCTCCATAGCTAGGAGACTTGGTTTCTTATCCGTTTCTGCTAAAAAACAATAAATTTTCCTTCCTTAATTAGTCATTTAAGATTGCTTAAGTAATAATATATTAAAAGCTGCTTGTATGGGATGATCATATTTAAAGATGAGTTAGAGGCTTGGAGCATATAGTACAATACCTTGTTTTCAACTTCACCAATATATAACATCTAGCAAAGCTATCATCAAACTTCTGAGGATGTCAAAATATATATTATTAGGGCTCGGAAAAGAAAACTAATAATTTTTTTTGAGACCAAACAAGTTTTTGTTCTTTTCTTTCTCCCTCTATGTTTTTAATAAAATGTATTCTTTCTTTTAAAAGATAAAAAAATTAAAACAAATTTTTTTTTTGGTTAAAAGGAGGACTGAACCCAAACTCAATAAGGACACTAGGAAAAAAGAAACCAAATCATGCAAATTGAAGAACATCATCACACCCTTATGGTGGGGCATCTAAAATATGAAGAGCAAACTAGAAACTATCTGATAAATTAGCAAGTCAATCAAACACTCTGTTGCCTTCGCACTCGGGAACCATGAGAAAGTTTAACCCTCGAATTACGATGCATCAACCCACAAATCGAATGGACCAAAGACCCACAAGGGTGAGAACTAGGACCATTGGTGGTCCCCATGAGCATGGTTGAGGTGAACTAGGACTAGGGCCCCATTTTTTGGGGCAATAGATAGTAGACAAAATTTTATGTAATATACATACAAATATTAAATAAAAATTTATATAGTTAGTTTTTACTAATAAAAATTAATTATTCCAAAATATTAACGATAGAGTGAAAGAAGATAATACAACAAGTGCATTTGTATATATTATAATATCTTGAGCTGTTATATGTTGTTAATGGAATTAGTAAAACATTGCAAAGAAAGACAAGCGTATTGATGTAGCTATATAACGAGTAAAAATGTTTGATTAAGTACTTGGAAAAATAGAGATTTTGGATTTGTGGATGCTATTGCTAGTGCTAAAATAATTGCGAATAAAATGGATATTGAGCATGTGTTTGTACAAAAACGTCAGATTCATTAAAAAAAAAATTAACACTGATGAAAATCCCTCTGAATGTATACAACCAAACCTTGAGCCTGCTAAGGAGTCTTTTAGGATCCATTATTTTTTACACATTGTAGAATATTTAAGCAGTATAGCACATATGAGGAGATTTTTGTTTTTTTGTTTAGCATTGAAATGCTTAGCTCCTTTTCTGATAAGGACTTGAAATAATGTTGTAAATATCTTGAAATTATCTAAAACATGATAATTCTTATGATCTTGATGGTGGAAATATATTTGAAGAATTAAAAGTAATTAGAGAGGTTTTAACAGTTGAATAAAAATCAAGCTTTATGATATTGAATTCTTTGAATATATTTGATTGTTTTATAATGCATGCACATCTTATAGAATAGTATTAACAGTGCCGTGTAGAGCAATTTTAGGGTCGAAGGCAAAACTTTTAAATAGACTTAATATAATATAAATTATAAAATTTTATATTAATCTTCTAACCTTTTGAAATAAAAAATTATTTATCAATACAATATTATAAAACTTGGATCTATCATCGACTCGATCAGGACATTGAGTCAATGGATCATTGGTCAAACTAGTAAATCCCTGGTTGAACTGCTTAAATCTATATATATCGAAAAATTCTAATAATTTTAATTTTTTTTTAAAAATTTACACTTACAAAAATTATAAAATAATTCACGTTATATTTTAAAAATCTCAAAAAAAAAAAAAATCACAATACATATTAGTATAATGTAACAATATCATTTTTGTTAATTTTAAATAAAATAATCCTCTTTTGATGAGAAAATTACCCAAAAAAATTCAAACTTAATTATTTTTTATAATATAAAATAATAAAAAGTATATTTGAAGGCCTAGATAATAAGTTTTGACAAAATGGGGGACCTAAGGTAATAGCCTCAATGACTTTGCCTTTTCCACCACCCTGAATATTAACTATCCATGTCACTATTCCATCATCTCATAAAAGTTTTTCTAAATTGAAATTGTTAAAATCTTATTTACGATATATTAGGTCACAAGGTAGATTAAATAATCTTATTTTATTTCTATTAAAAATGATTTTTTAAAGAAATTTGATTATGAATGAATTATTAATCATTTTGCAATAAAAAAAATGTAAGAAAGATGATATTAAAATGATTATGAGGGTATTTTTTTAGTTCGCAAGGGACATCTATAATCTATAATCTATAATCTATAATCTATAATATATACAAAGTAGAATGATTCAGGTTTCTACATGTAGCAAGTTTTTACACGTGGCGATCAATCAGAGAGTCTCAAGTGAAACAGTACACGTGTCATTCTCACAATACACAAAATTTCGGCTCATTAATTACCTGCTACATGGATCATATTTTGATTTTGAGTTTTTACTTATTACTTCTGTCAACATTATTTTGATATATGTTGGACATATTAGCCATTAATTTAATTGGAATTTTTGGGATCAAATCACCAGTGAATCAAATATGATTTTATTTTATTTTTTTAAATCTCGACTACTATAGATATATTTGAATCAAATCACAAGCAACACACTTTTTTTCATTTGCCATAACCTAATTCAGTTTTCCCCCTTTTGTTAAGATGTGTAGCAGATTTTTTTTTTTTTTTACATTTGTTCTTTCGCATGGCAACAATGATTGAGAATTGTTTTTAGGAGAAGCTCGGGCTACCGAGATTCTAATAGACACTCCAACATGTGGCATTGCAGAATTAAAATATTGGAAAAAGGTGACTCAAATAACCTATTGTATAGGAATTAACATAGAGTTTGATGCTAATCAATATTTTTTTTCTGTTTAGGAATCCAACTTCACCGTAATGGGCAAAGATGAATGTTGACCATGAATGTTGTTGGTTTAATTCTTGTGTCTGTGACTATACACTCATTCATGACTCATATCTCTACTTTTGTCGAAAGTGTTACAACTTATTCTATCTTCTTTATTTATTTTATAGGTTTTTTGTTCGTTTATAAATTAACATTGTTCCAATTTTTTGACGTGCTTTTAAAGATTTCGTTTCAAGGTTCGGGTCATAGATGGTACAAATTCTGCAATTTTTTTTTTACATTCGATCAAGAGGCGGCCAAAATATTATTCAAAAAAAAATGTTCGGAGATGTTTCATTCTAACGAGATTACAATTTTTGTTCCAGCCGAAATTTCTGAATTGATAGATCAAACATTCCTCTTTGAAGGTAACTGAGCTTTCACTGTCTGACTGGGAAAAGTCCTATTGTGTAAAAAAACTCACCAACAATGGCAACCTCTTGCTAAAGTTCAATGCCTTTGCAATGCATAAGGAGTTAATTTTAGTCATTATATTGGAATTTCATGTATTTGTATTTTTCTGCTTAGAATGATATTCAATATTTAGTTTTCAATTCTATTTTGTTTAAAGTAAATTTATTCGATTATCTGAAGAGTTTATGCCATTATAATGACTAATGAAGACCAAAATTTAGCATTATTCCAATCTAATGCAATACACAAATCGAGTTCCAAATATAAAAAATGAAATTCGAATTTTATTTAATGACTAATTAAGACCAAAATATGTTTAATTACAATGCTATTTATATCATTCAATAGCACTTGAATTTCGGCATAAATTAATTAAAAAATGAATTCTTTAGGTCATAAATGCAATAGCCGAACAATTCTAATGACTAAAGAAAATAATCATAAAATCTTGCTAATATTAGCTCGATATTGAAAGAAGGAATTTCGAATTTCGAATCATTTTTGCCAAAATTTGGAATATATCTTTAAAATCAGTATACAAAGATTACTAATAACATCAAATATTTATATTATATCGATATAACCAACAAATCAGCAAATATAGACATTCCAAGTAAATAAAAATCAGTACTAACATCAATATAATCAGCAAATCAGAAAATCAATAAATGATCTAAATATCATTCAACGGATGGACTAATATATCAGCCAATATCTCCTAATATCTTTATAATAAATGTTGAATCACGAAATCAACAAGATTTTCTTATTTTTCACGTGTTAGAATTATGATTAATTAGATGCAATTAGATATCAATCTTTTTCTTTTTCTTTTTTTGACAAGAATATCAATCTTTTAATGCAATCATAATTTGTGTTTTTCTTTTTACGTTTTTTTTATATTCTTACTTGCTTTAAAACTTTCTTATTATAACAAGTGGTAAATTTTCATAATTTGTTTTTTTAACATTCATAATTGCTATAAAAACTTTTTTTAATTATAATATACACTAAAAATTATATGCAATCAAGTCACTAATTTTTTTTTTTTACTAATTCTTATACAATTTTGAAAAGTTACTCAAGTATGCAATAAAATCATTAATTCTTTCTATTTTATATGAAAGCACATGGAGAAAAATACATTTAAAACAGATAACTAATATTTTAGGTGAAAGCATGTTTATATATGAATCACTAATAAAATTGTATTGCATAATAATTTCATTTCATTACTTTTTTGTAATCATTATTTTAATACTTACATTATTATTTTAATTATTTTTAATTATTATGTTCTCACCTAATTAATTTACCGAAGATTTTATTTTATCAAGCAACTTTGAAATTTCTTTTACCAAATTAATATATAATTAATTCCATGATAGAAATTTTGAATTAATTTATACTTAGCTATAATTGATTTAATAAAATATATTTAGAAGGTTTGTCTTATCAGTTTGATATGTCCTACAGTATAATATAGTATAGTTTCAAAACTTAAAAATTAATTATTTTCTTTTAATTTAATGATTAGTTGATTAAATTAATAATATTTGATATTTTATATAGAAAAATACTAACGAATGCAGATAAATATTTTCAAATTTAAAAATATAAAAAATTGCATTCTTAAACCAATATGCATAACATTCGATGCAAGGCAAGGGAAAATGGACTTCTTTTAAGTAAAAAGAGAAGAGAAAAATAATAAGTGAGATGAGTATATTTTCAAAAAATGGTTAAGTTGTATAGCAAAAAAAAAAAATATCAATGTAACACCCCCCTTGGGCGTTACATGTCTACCTCTTAACTCGTCGCGGAACTTAAATAAAAAGAATTTTGCTGGTTTTGCTTTCGGAAAAATAATTTACTTTAGGTCAGAAAACTTGGGTATAAAAATTTTCTTCTGAATATTTCGGAAAAGTGATACACAGTCACAAAAGTAAAATCACATTATACTTGAATAAAGATCTAAAATTTTTACAAAAATTTCGACAGAGTCTCCTCTGTAATTCCAACATCCCAGAATGAAAACACCTGCTGAAATACTTATATTTTCAACCCAGAAATTCCAGTCATATAAAATACATCAAAATAGTAATATTATGAAAATATTTAAATCAATAAGCTATACATGACTAAAAGAAAATCTTAGATTTCCATCTAAAGGAAAAGCTCTCAGAGACATAAACAATCCATTTAAAATAAAGGCTCTCCGAGCCATGAACATATACTATTATAAATCAATAATATCTATAAAAAAAAACTAAGCTGGTCGTTCTAAAAGACATTCATAAACATAACAGGAATTCAATAAAAGACTCTCAGAGTCATAATACATATAACTATGACCTTCTCCAAATAAAAATTAACTCGATAAACTAAGCCGGTCGCACTATGAGACTCTTACTGGGAAAAGACCTCCATGGTCATTCCAGTTACTCAACCTTCTTTAAAAGTCGAGAATAATCCCTCCGCTTTGGGATAGAGAACACCTCAGCATCATCTGCAGTCACGTACCAAGGTACGACACAAGACCACACAAATATATTGCAAAGGTGAGTTACCAATATATGAGTTTAAACATAGCAGTCATATATTTAACATATAAACAGCATTAAGTATATCAAGGTAATAGCCCAGGAAAACATAACAGTGTTCATCTTATAAGGTTGTTTTGATTAGAGATTTTTATTGTGAATTCGTGGTTAACACTTCAATATCCACTTTCTAACTCAATCTCCGGAGATCCTAACTTCCCTTCCTCGAGTATGATAGGCCGCGATAATTCCTATAACACAATTGTTTCGCGTTGGGTGGCCTCTCCACTGGGTCCTTTCCCCAATTGTTCTAGGATTTCGCGTATCACCTAAATAAGATTTGATAGTCCCCTATTGAGTACATTTCGTGCAGGGTAGCCGATTTCCACGACAAGAGGTTGCAAAGCCCCAAGCATTTCGTGGAGTTCGAGCCCGAATGTCCCTAAAGACCCAAAAGCCCAAGAATATGCCTTTGGTCCGTAACTATCAAATTTGTCAGTTCACCCTATGTGAAACTGTAACTCGATGGCACGTCTGCCAGATCATCTTTCAGATATTAGACTTTTAATATCAATTTGAGTTTTGAACTCTCTCTAAAGATTTTTCAAAAATCTTTTATCAACAGACACTAGTCCGACGTCTCGGAATTCTAGATCTTTAACAGGAGGAAGGCTAGTCCGGCTTCACTGTAATCAGAATCCAGTCTGAAACCTCAGCACAGAAATCTAGTCCTTTTCTGTTTCCTTTCCACTTTCCAAAGAAAGCCAAAAATCATGTTTTCCACTTTTCGATGTTCGTATATTTTTGATAAAACAAGGGTTCTCCTTTATAAGCCATGCTTCAACCAATCTCAAAATATTCATCAACATAATTGATCACATATATATACATATTCATCAAATAACCATACAGTTTCAGATCTCAGCATTACTTAACGCATATATGTATATGTATATATATATATATATATTCACAGTCATTCAACATATTATTAATCATCACACGCAGTTCATAGCATTAAATATATAACGGCTAAAAACTCCTCAGGCTTACTCCCTTTACCTTTGAAGACCAGAAAAAGATCCTCTCCTTGATGCTCCAACAATCATTTTCCTTCTAAATGATATCCCGAGTTCCTTTAACCCCTTGAAACTTATGCAATTTAAATCCTATCAACTCCCAATAACGCAAGACATGCTTCTCAATGCAAGACAATCGCCATCAACGTCCCAGCGAAGGAGTCCAAACATTTTACAACAACCAGAAAACCAAGTAATCAATTACTCATCATCAAACACACGCTCTAATTGGATTTGAACGCTTAATTTCACAAAACAGAGCCACTTTCAAAGAAAATCATATTTTGGGGCTTAACGTTCATAACACAATTTTGGGGAAACTTTATTTTAATTAAAGAATCATGAAACTGAGCATAGAAGTCATCAATTAGGAGTCCTAATTGCACTAAAACAAGGTTAAGTTTCAAGATTGAAATCTGAAATTAAAATCTTAGGGTTAGGGTTTCAAAATTAATTTGGAGCTTTTACAATCTAGAAGAGAATAGGGGTAAACACTTACCCAAGATGAAGGAAGAGAGGACATGATGGCTGTACGGCCAACCGGTGCGGCGACAGTGGTTGAGGACAGCGGCGGCGCGACGGTGGAGGCAGCGGTTCCTGACCAAAAAGATGGGTTATGGACCGCACTTCAAAGGGAAGAGAATGGTTCAAACAAAACTGAAATAAAGAGCGGCACAGTGGCCGGAAAACGCACCACTACGGCGAGTTGCAGGCAGCTCCGTCCCGCATCTCCGGTGACGCGTGCAGGGAGATGAGTCGCGCTCGTCTCCTCTCGTGCGGCGACTCCGATCGGCGGTGCAGGGACGGGGTCGCGCGGCTGCTTCAGGGAAGGAAGGAGGAAGATGAAGTTTAGAGAGAAGGAAGGTATGTGGGTTTGATGGAGGAGGAAGCTTTTAGTTTTGAGGAAGAAGAAGAGAAAAAGATGGAGGAGTGTGGGGGGAAAGATTCTGTCGTGAGTGAGGGAGATATAAGGAGTGAAAAATCATTTTCTTTTTATTTTAATTAGTAATCAGTAATAGGTAAAATAAGTGGTTGAAATTGATTTTAAAAAAAAAGAAATAATATTATCCATTAGATATAAAAATAATGAGAAATAAACATATAATTTCAAAATTCAAAATAAAGTAAAGATTGATAGTTGAATTGATCTACCTAGAAAATCAATGATCCAAAATTAATCCCAGATTAATTTCAAACCAACATATTTTGAAATCTAAAATTAAATAGAGTAAAGTATGAAAATCCTATCAACTCCCAATAACGCAAGACATGCTTCTCAATGCAAGACAATCGCCATCAACGTCCCAGCGAAGGAGTCCAAACATTTTACAACAACCAGAAAACCAAGTAATCAATTACTCATCATCAAACACACACTCTAATTGGATTTGAACGCTTAATTTCACAAAACAGAGCCACTTTCAAAGAAAATCATATTTTGGGGCTTAACGTTCATAACACAATTTTGGGGAAACTTTATTTTAATTAAAGAATCATGAAACTGAGCATAGAAGTCATCAATTAGGAGTCCTAATTGCACTAAAACAAGGTTAAGTTTCAAGATTGAAATCTGAAATTAAAATCTTAGGGTTAGGGTTTCAAAATTAATTTGGAGCTTTTACAATCTAGAAGAGAATAGGGGTAAACACTTACCCAAGATGAAGGAAGAGAGGACATGATGGCTGTACGGCCAACCGGCGCGGCGACAGTGGTTGAGGACAGCGGCGGCGCGACGGTGGAGGCAGCGGTTCCTGACCAAAAAGATGGGTTATGGACCGCACTTCAAAGGGAAGAGAATGGTTCAAACAAAACTGAAATAAAGAGCGGCACAGTGGCCGGAAAACGCACCACTACGGCGAGTTGCAGGCAGCTCCGTCCCGCATCTCCGGTGACGCGTGCAGGGAGATGAGTCGCGCTCGTCTCCTCTCGTGCGGCGACTCCGATCGGCGGTGCAGGGACGGGGTCGCGCGGCTGCTTCAGGGAAGGAAGGAGGAAGATGAAGTTTAGAGAGAAGGAAGGTATGTGGGTTTGATGGAGGAGGAAGCTTTTAGTTTTGAGGAAGAAGAAGAGAAAAAGATGGAGGAGTGTGGGGGGAAAGATTCTGTCGTGAGTGAGGGAGATATAAGGAGTGAAAAATCATTTTCTTTTTATTTTAATTAGTAATCAGTAATAGGTAAAATAAGTGGTTGAAATTGATTTTAAAAAAAAAGAAATAATATTATCCATTAGATATAAAAATAATGAGAAATAAACATATAATTTCAAAATTCAAAATAAAGTAAAGATTGATAGTTGAATTGATCTACCTAGAAAATCAATGATCCAAAATTAATCCCAGATTAATTTCAAACCAACATATTTTGAAATCTAAAATTAAATAGAGTAAAGTATGAAAATAATTTTCTTTCAATCATATCATTTAAAATATATTTTTTTCTAAACAAATACTAATAATGACAATAACATAACGTTATTGTCTAATAAAAGTACTTATACTGGAATAAGACAGTGGTGACACCCTTAATAAAATGATTTTAAATGAGTAATTAAAATTATTCAGACTAAACCAAGAAAAACATAAATTAAAATAATTATTCAGATAATTAATCCATCCAAAATTAAATAATATAAACATATATATTTACTGTTATTGAAGAACAGTAAAAATCGGGGTGTTACAAAATACATTTTAAGAAAGAAGAAAAATAATAATATGATAAATAAATATATTTTCTAAAAATGGTTCCTTTCACTGGGAAGAGTATAATTAACTCAAATAGATTTTCAAGAAGGAATAAAAAATAATATGATAGATAAATATATTTTCTAAAAATAATTATCCTGAACGAGAAAAGAGGAGAAAAAATTAAAATATAATTTTAAGATATAATAAAATAAATAATATGATAAATAAATATATTTTCTAAAAATGATTAACATGAACCAGACAAACAAAGGAAATAAATCAAATGGATTTTAAAGAGAGAAGAAGAAAAATAATATGATAGACACTTATATTTTCTTAAATGGCAAACTAACACGGAAAAAATATGAGAAATAAATCAAACAGATTTTCAAGAGAGAAGAAAAAAGTAATATATAATAGATAAATATATTTTATAAAAATTATTAACTTGCACAAGATAAAGAGAAGAAATAAATCAAATAGATTTTTAAGAGAGAAAAAGAAAAATATTATGATAGAGATACATATCTTTTTTTTTTTGGACATGAGATACATATATTTTCTAAAAATGGTTAACTTGCACGAGAAAATGGATACATAAATCAAATTAATTTTCAAGAGATACAATAAAAATAACATGATAAATAAATATATTTTCTAAAAATGGTTAACATGCACGAGAAAATATTATAAACAGATCAAATATATTTATAAGAGAGAAGAAAAATGATAGCATGTTCAAAATAAAATTTTGACAATTTTTTATATATATTTTCTCACAAAAAGTTTTAAACCACAAAACGTAAAATCAAGAATTACATATTTCAAAATGGAATCTTAAAAAATTTGAATATTTCCCGTGCATGGCACAGGTCCACGTACTAGTAGTAGTACTAGGACAATCACTCAAATAAATATTTCAAATTTTGTGACCACTGCGACACCACATAGCCGCCCTAGCCCCTACCGCCTATTATGAGTGTGTTTGGGAAAGATTATTTTCCCTTGTTTCAGCTGTTTCTTAGCTTAAAAGCTGTTTCATAGATAATCTAACATGTTTGGCATTTTGCTTAAATTAATAAAAAAGATTTTTTTAGGGGAAAAAAGCTGTTTTATGCCATCTAGTTTTTTCTAGCTTAAGATTATTCTGATTTGATTATTTTTCATTCTCAAAACACTCTTCCATATTTACCCCTACAAAACTTATTTCTAAACAAATATTATTAAATTATACAAATACCTCCATACCCTTTTTCGTAATTTATTATATAAAAGTGATTTTTTTTGCACCACCCAAACGAAATAGATTATCTTAAAATTGTTTTTCAGCAAACAGACCCAAACAAAAACAGATTTTGATTATAATCGATTATCACAATAATCGATAATACAAAAATTGATTATCATCATAATCTTTTTTTTACAACTTTCCCAAACACACTCTATATCACCTCAACAATACTCTTTATTTCTTACCCGCTAATGCCTCTTATTATTTTAAGAAGAGCACATGACATGGATGAAGGTAAGCCAGTAGTGACAAGTTCCTTCATCACCATCAAAAACCGTGAATGACAGGGGAAGATTAATAATCCCTTACCAGCTATCGAAGACTAAAAATAAAATCCCCCCATAAAGTAATCAGAGGACAATAATGCTGCAGAATATATGCTACAGAACATCGAAAATAATTAAACTCCATCGACCCTACGCTCTTTATCTTATTCACCCTAGTTCGTTACATGTAAGGTCACCAACGAAAATGCATTCTAAGATATGGTAATTAAGTTCACTCCTTGGCTCGCCGGTCAGAACGCAGAGATTCCTTCCATTTCTATGTTGGGCTCGGGGATGTGAAGTTTACCCATACCCACATATACCTACGGATAATATTTGTAATGGATAAAAATGGATATCTTAGTGGATATCTGTGACTAAAATAAATAAATATTTTTTGTACCCGCTTATTAATGGAACATGGACGGGTAGTGTGGTAGGGATGTTCGAGGATTGGATTGGATTGATTTTGAGCAAAAAAGTCATCCGATCCAACGAGGAAAACAACGTGCGGTTTGGATCGAATCAGTTTGCTTCCTTAAAAAATCCGATCGAATTCAATTCAATCAAATGCAGTTTGAATTGGATTGGATAATTCGATTTTTGTTATACTTTATTATTTTTCTTATGTCAAGTGTCCTTTTTACTTATTTAATAGTGGACAAAAGATAATCTTCATTTAAGTAAGCTAGTTTAAGGTGTCCAATACTTATTTTAACATCTCTTTATATTAGAACAATAAAACCTTTATGAAAAGGCATTGACTATTTGTTCACTATTAAACATTATTTGATTTGATGACGAGTGAGTAGGGATGACAATTTGTACCCTACCCATTGGGTATCCGTAAAAATTACCTTCAATGGTTAGGGTAATTACCCGCACAATGGGTAAGGGTCCGGGTACGGGTAATTACCCGCAAATTTGAATGGGTACGGGTGCGGGTACGGGTACGGGTACTATGGTACCCATCCAGCCCCATATCCGCACATATGTATATCTATATATAATTATTTATTTATTTATATTACTAATATATATAATTTTAACTATAATACAAAATTTAAAACCAAATTAATCGAAAGATTCTTAACTTTCTAAACCTAGTTGCATCTATAATCCCTTTTTGGATGTTTTTATTTATCTAAATATTTTGATTTGTAATATTTATTAGTAGATTTAAAAGGCCATTGAATCGTTTTTTAATTGTTATAACTTTCTTTTGTTATTTATTGTTTTTTCATTGTTAAAGTGCGGGTACCAGGTACGGGTAGGGGTACTTAGGTACCCAGAGGGTACTGGTACGAGTACTAAAGTTGCTATCCACGAGGGTATGGGTACGGGTACGGGTAATTTTTTTAAACACGGGTATGGGGACGGGTACTATAGTACCCTACCCAGACCCTACCCATTGCCATCCCTACGAGTGAGGAAAAATTTATAGAATTCTTAAAAAAATTTAATTTGGGAGTTTGAGAAAAAATAATTCTTGATATTTTTTAACACGTTCTTTTATGGTAAATATTCTTTTATATTAATTCTCTATATCTACTATCACTTATCCTATTTTTTCATAGATTCGGCTACAAATAAATTGTAGCTAATTAATTTTCAAATTTACTTAATTGATTTCCTATTTATCATGTTTACCCAATCAAGTATATATATGTTATGTATCAAAACTTTTAGCAAAATATAAACTCAAGACATTAATATTTATTCTAAATAGTCTCATATATGTCATTCCAAAAAAATATTAAAGAGAATGAGGGATATGAAAGTATGAAAAACAATGCTCAAGTATGAGTAATACTCTAATTTAAGAAATAATAGTATAAGTATATAAAAGATCGGTTTGGATTGGATTGGATTGGATTTCACTAGGGGGATCCAAAATCGATTCAATCCAATGGAAAATGCGGTTTTTTTTTTTTTGTTTTCGATTTGTTCGGTTTTTTGTTTTTCTGTTCAATTTTTGCGGCTTGAGTCGGTTTTGATCAGTTGATGAACACTCCTATAGTGTAGTATTCATACCCGGGGGACCCGCTAAGATATGGATTGATGATATTTATGGATTACAAAAATTCTTAATTATTCTTAAAGTAATATTCTTAACGGTTGAGATTTAATTTAGTTTTACTATTTAATATTTAATATTTTAATTTAATAACATGTATGATTATACTATTTACATATCATATTGTTTAGTATATTTACTATAATACTTTTTCAAGCACATAAGAATTTCTCGTAGATGCAAAGAACTCAAATCAAGTCTGATTGGCAGAAATAGTCTGAATTTCATGTGTGAATAAAAAATTTGGAGGTATTTGAATATCATGGATACCTGTAAATATTGATAAATTTATTTAAGACCCGCAAGATGGATACCTACACCGATATAGGGTGGAGATTGGTACAAAATTCATCCAACGAGGTGGATAGTGGGGGTTACTACTTGTACCCACCCGCCCCATTTACATCCATAGTTGGGCTGTTGGCTTCACTATTATTTTTTTGGATAAATTTTTTATCTTTTATCTTATTTTTTAAATTCGCTTTGGTTTCTTATATTTAAAAAGATTCATTTTGGTTTCTTAAATTTGAAACGTCACTCAAATTAGTCCTTTGTGTCAAACCACTGTTAACCTCTCTCCCTCTCCTATGTGGCAGTTAAGTGATCATGTGGGTGGCTGACATGACACGTCTGGCACGTGACAACATGTGGTGGTTCCACGTGGCAGCACCAAATCAAATCTAAAAAATAAGATAAGGAAATAAAATGACTCTAAAAACTAAGAAAAGGGACCAAAACACAAATTTAGCCCTTTTTCCCCAATGTGCCTCTCCTTCTCCAACGAGTCTTCTTCCCTTAAGTGTTGTAGACAACCATGGATGACCTTTCTCCAAATCAATTACTGGTGCAGCGCGAAGGTGTAACACCCTGTTTTTCGGAATTAATTTTAATTAAGCTGGTTTTACTAAGTTGGATTTATCGGTTGAGGGCATAGTGGGATTTTTGGCTAAAAGTCCCTTTCTGGCACATGAGTACGCCCGTGCTCATTAGCCAGCACGCCCGTGCTCAACAGGGAGCACGCCCGTGCTCAATGCGTAGGCCGAGTCTCGGTGACGCTAAGTGGAGCACGACCGTGCTCAAGGGAGAGCACGACCGTGCTCAGGTCCGAACGTTATATACGTGAACAAAACTCGAGGGTTTAACGTGTAACCCTAATTTGTGAATGCAGCAGCCACCTTGTGTGCGGCCAGTATGAGTCTTTTCTGTTTTTCCTCCATCTTGATCTATCTCTGAACATTGGAAACTCTTGGGAGATCGTTGGTTATCTGTGTTTATTACCTAGGTAACGTTTCTTCCCTATCTAAGTTCCTTTTCATTATTGTGAATAGGGAACTAATCTTTGATGTTTTATTGATCCAAGATTCGTTTCAGTGTAAGCTGCTGTAAGGGGAGGAACCGGTTCGTTGTTTAGGACGCTGATAGAGCTACCTTCAATCCAGGTATGGGGAGAAGGGTAGTGTAATCATAGGCTCGGGGTTAGAGTAGAGTAAAGGGTAGAGTAAAGGGGTTCCCATAACCCCGGTTGATTTGTATGATTATATGTTTGATATATTTAGTCTGTTGAAATTGTTGATAACATGATTTGATGGCCAACATGTTATTATATGCTTATGTTTATGTGGTACTATTAATGTTATGTGGTTAAATGAACATGTTGATATGTGATGGTTGCTGTGGGCATATGTTATTGTTGAATGGTTGATACCATGTTTATGATGTCGATGTTGTTACTGGGTTTTAACTCCTTAAAAATCGTGTTAATGGAATTTAGGATTAACAGAGGAATTAGTTAAGTTTCAGCCTTTGTTCCTGCCCAGAACAGTACTGTCGCGCGATGAGCACGACCGTCCTGAACAGGGAGCACGACCGTGCTCCC
The DNA here is from genome assembly GCA_035048595.1 of Echinosophora koreensis. NCBI lineage: Eukaryota > Viridiplantae > Streptophyta > Magnoliopsida > Fabales > Fabaceae > Echinosophora > Echinosophora koreensis. The sequence goes on from JAPCYP010000069.1 coordinate 831,149, forward strand.
AATTGAATTCTAGGTAAATGGCCGCGCTGTTCAGTACGGCCGTACAGGACAAAGAGCACGACCGTGCTGCTGAGCATGACCATGCCCAATAAGAAGCACGACCCTGCTTCACTTAAAAGGGGAGCACGCCCCTCACGTGTTTAAGCACGACCGTGCTGGGTTATGAGCACGATCGTGCTCAACCCCCTTAGACAGAACATAATTAAAGGACTTAAAGGGTTCTAAACCCCATTCCCCAATGATGATTAAATGATTAGACAATTTGGTTGATGTTACTAAAAGTAATTAAAGATGATAAGATGGTGAGGTGTTAAGTTGATAAATCAATGCCCTTTTTGGGTGCCGCAAGCTGATGAGCTGTGCCTTGGTGGTTTTTGGCCTTGACCCCGTGGTTTGGGTCTAAGGTGTTGTTGTAGTACCTTGGTGGCCGAGAGTTTGCCCCGGTACTGCGGTTCATTCCTCTTAAGTCCTCAGGCAGATTCGGCGAGGCAAGTTGTTGCTGTTGATTCTGCTGTTGTCTTCGGTCGATTCCGTTGGAGTTATGGAGGTGGTGTTGCCGTTGTTGTTGCATACGCATTGCATCAGAGATGTTGTTTAGGGATGTTCGACATAGGGGAGGTCGTCCTAGAGTACGGCGATCTGGCCATCCACAGTTGGAGTAGATTCTCCTAGTGCCCCCGTGACGAGGCATTCGTTGGTTTGATGCGTTGGCTATCCAAGGAGTAGATTCTCCGGCGTTGAGTAGATTCTCAATGTGGATATTTAACTCTGAAGTCGTTCATCCCGAGTTTAGTGGATCCACATTCATTTTGGTTTAGCGGAGTAGGACTGCATTGCACTGCATAGCATAATGATGATGTTGATGATTGGTGTGATGTTGCTTTGTCATTGTTTACTTTACTACCTATCTCCCTGCTATTATGATACATGATTCTTACTCCCTATGTTTGTTTATGTTTGGCCTGATTGGTACCTTGCAGAGGATGACGAGTAGCCCGGAGAGGAGTGACTCCGAGGAGCCGCCACTCATAGTTAGGGCTTATGTTTATGTTTTGTTAGTTTTCAGTTGTAATTTCGGGAATGTTTATTCCGGAACGGTTATACCAGCTCTGTAGGTGACATCGGGGTTGGGATATATTTATTGGTTTGTTATGTTTTTACGGTTTTTAACTTATTTCATTTTTCGCGTCGTCATTGGTTCATGTGGGACTTTTTTACCCACGGACAAATGTTTTATTTATTTCAGTAATATGCATGTTTTCATTTAAATGTTTTATAATATGCAGGGTAGAAGGGTGTCACATTTAGTGGTATCAGAGCAGTTCGACCTTGTTCGGACGTGGTATGAGTCTTTTGTGAGTCTGTTGTGTGACTCTGGTTTGAATTGTCTATACTTGTTATAGATAATAAGGTTTTAAGTTAGTTGCCTATCGCTTTTAACCGCTTAGGCTCTGTACTAAAAGTTGTTTTTGGGCATGTACAGGAACTAATGGCCGGTAGAGGGCGAAATGATCAGGCGATCGCTAATGCATTGGCACTTCTGGCCAATGCTATCGGGCAGGTCAACCCTAACAACGGTGGGCCAGCTGAGTTCCAGGGACTGGATAAGTTCCAGAGGAACAACCCTCCGTTGTTCAAGGGAGCGTACAACCCAGAGGGAGCTTTGTTGTGACTGAGGGAGACAGAGAAGATCTTCCGTACGATGGACTGCAATGATCAGCAGAAGCTCATCTTTGCCACCTTCATGTTGACTGAAGAGGCGGAGCACTGGTGGGATAACTGTAGGCAGAGGATGCAGGCGGAGGGCACAGCAGTTACTTGGGCTGTGTTCAGGCAGAGATTCCTGGAGAAGTATTTTCCAGCGGATATCAGAGACAAAAAGGAGATGGAATTCTTGTCTTTGAGGCAGGGGTCGCTGTCAGTCGGTGACTATGCGGCTAAGTTTGAGGAGCTGACTTGGTACTACACTCCTTACCAGCATGAGACAGATGATCGCTCCAAGTGTGTAAAGTTTGAAGCGGGACTCCGGCCTGAGATCAAACAGGCCATCAGTTATCAGGAGATCCTAGTTTTTCCGATTCTAGTCAACAAGTGTCAAATTTACGAGGATACTAGTCAGTTCAGAGCTATCAGTTCCAGAGGATCGGACAATCAGAGTGGCAAGAGGACTGATCAGAGGGATAAGGGCAAGCAGCAGTATGCCCTTACGGGCAAGGACTTCAAGAAGAGCGGCAGGAAGCCCCAGTTTCAGCAAAATAGCTTCAGGGGTGGGTTTTCTGATGCCCCTAGAACTATGAGGTGTGGGAAGTGTGGAGCACAGGACCACTATTCATCTCCGTGCAAGGAAACACAAGTCATCTGCTTCAAATGTGGCAAGCCAGGACACATCAGCCGTTAGTGTGATGGAGCTAAGGCCGAGCCTCCCAGCACTAGCAAGAATCATAAGTCCAAGGCCAACAGACTGAAGACCACTGAGAGAGTCTTTACTCTTAGTGGAGCCGAAGCCTCCGAGTCTGATGACTTGATCCAAGGTACGTGTTTCATTGATGGGACTCGATTAACTGTATTGTATGATTCGGGTGCTACTCACTCGTTTATATCGCATGATAGGGTCAAGAGTCTTAAATTGCCTGTTACTTTCCTTGAGTTTGATTTGTTGGTTTCTACACCTACAAATAAACCTGTTTCCACTTCTTATGCATGCAAGAACTGTCATATTGTTATAAATGATAAAACTTTTGTTGCCGATCTTGTATGCTTACCTTTGAAAGACTGGACATTATTCTAGGTATGGACTTGTTATCTTCCAACCATGTCCTTTTGAATTGTTTTGATAAGACCCTGATTTTTGGAACTTCAAAGGAGTCTAAGAATCCGGACCTTCTCTCTGCCAACCAAGTTCAAGCTTCGATGAGAGACGAAGCCCAAGTATACATGATGTTAGCTTCCCTGGATGTAGAGAGCAGCCCTCCTGATGTCGTCAGCTTGCCTGTTGTGCGAGAATTTCCTGAAGTGTTTCCGGGGGATGTTTATAACTTACCCCCAGAGAGAGATATTGAGTTTACCATAGACTTAGTGCCTGGCACCTGGCCAATCTCCATAGCACCCTATAGAATGTCTCCTTTAGAGCTAGCTAAGTTGAAGGAACAATTGGAGGACCTGATGAAGAAGCAGTTCATTAGGCCGAGTGTGTCTCCGTGGGGAGCACCTGTATTGTTGGTGAAGAAGAAGGATGGTAGTATGAGGTTGTGTGTTGACTTTCGACAACTCAACAAGGTGACCATAAAGAATCGGTATCCTCTCCCTAGGATTGATGATCTTATAGACCAGTTGATGGGCGCTTGCGCCTTTTCAAAGATAGATTTGAGGTCAGGGTACCATCAGATTCGGGTTAAGTCTGAGGACATCCCGAAGACAGCGTTTAGGACCCGATATGGTCACTATGAGTACTTGGTTATGCCCTTTGGTGTGACCAATGCTCCTACGGTCTTCATGGACTACATGAACAAGACCTTTCACCCTTACTTGGATAAGTTTGTGGTGGTGTTTATAGATGACATCTTAGTGTATTCTAAGAGTAAGGAGGAACATGAGGAACACCTGAGGGTTGTCTTACAGACCCTTAAGGAAAAACAGTTGTATGCTAAGTTGTCTAAGTGTGAGTTCTGGTTAGAGGAAGTGAGCTTCTTAGGACATGTCATCTCTAAGGGTGGCATAGCAGTGGACCCAGCTAAAGTAGAGACGGTGCTCCAGTGGGAAGCGCCAAAGTCTGTAACCGAGATTAGGAGTTTCTTGGGGTTAGCCGGGTATTATAGGCCGTTTATAGAAGGTTTCTCTAAGATAGCTTTACCCTTAACCCATCTCACCAAGAAGGGACAGATGTTTGTGTGGGACTCTAAGTGTGAAGAGAGTTTCCAAACCTTTAAGAATTGGTTGACATTAGCACCAGTGTTAGTTTTGCCAGATCCTAATGAACTCTTCGTAGTCTACTGCGATGCTTCTAAGCAAGGGTTAGGTGGTGTGCTGATGCAGAATGGTAAGGTAGTTGCTTACGCCTCTAGGCAGTTGAAAATCCATGAGAAGAACTACCCTACCCATGACCTAGAGTTAGGAGCTGTGGTATTTGCCTTAAAGATTTGGAGGCATTACTTGTATGGAGTTAGGTTTGAAGTTTTTAGTGATCATAAGAGTTTGAAGTATCTCTTTGATCAGAAGGAATTAAATATGAGGCAGCGTAGGTAGATGGAGTTCTTAACGGATTATGACTTCGAGCTGACCTATCACCCAGGAAAGGCCAATGTGGTGGCCGATGCCTTGAGTAGAAAACCTTGCACATCTCCGCTTTGATGGTTAAGGAGATGGATCTGATTGAGGAATTTAGAGACCTTAGTCTAGCTTGTGAGTTTACCCCTAAGCGTATTAGGCTTGGAACCTTGAAGGTTACCAACAGTCTGATGGATCAGATTAGAGGGGGTCAGAAGTTAGATAAGTATCTCTTAGACCAGCGAGAGTTGCTCACTCAGCGTAGAGACCTAAGTTTTAGGGATGCCAGTGATGGTATCTTGAGGTTCAAGGATAGAGTTTGTGTGCCAGATGTTCCTGAGATTAGGAAGTTGATCTTAGAAGAAGGTCATAGGAGTGGACTGAGTGTGCACCCAGGTGCTACTAAGATGTATCAGGACCTTAAGAGAATGTTTTGGTGCCCTAGGATGACAAAGGATGTAGCTGAGTTTATGTATGCGTGCCTAGTTTGTCAGAAGGCTAAGATAGAGCATCAAAGGCCTTCGGGTAAGTTGCAACCTTTGAGTATCCCAGAATGGAAATGGGATAGCATCTCCATGGATTTGTGCCTGGACTCCCTAGGACTCCAGCTGGTTTTGAGGCGATTTGGGTTGTTGTGGATAGATTGACTACGTCTGTCCATTTCATTCCGATGAACATGGAGTATCCTTTAGAGAAGTTGGCTAAGCTGTACATCAAAGAGATAGTTAGGCTTCATGGTGTACCCTCTAGCATAGTTTCAGATAGAGACCCGAGGTTTACCTCTAGGTTTTGGAATAGTTTGCAAGAGGCTTTAGGGACAAAGCTTAGGCTTAGTTCAGCTTACCACCCACAGATTGATGGGCAGTCTGAGCGGACCATCCAGTCCTTAGAGGACTTGTTGAGGGCTTGTGTGTTAGAACAGTCGGGAAGTTGGGACAAGTTTTTGCCCCTGATAGAGTTCACCTACAACAACAGTTTCCATTCCAGCATTGGGATGGCACCTTATGAGGCTCTGTATGGGAGGAGATGTAGGACATCCTTGTGTTGGAGTGAACCTAGTGATAGTGTGGTGCTAGGGCCAGAGATAGTCCAGGAAACAACAGAAAAGATTAAGTTGGTTCAGGAAAATATGAGAGCTGCACAGAGTAGGCAGAAGAGCTACCATGATAAAAGGAGGAAGGCACTCGAATTCCAGGAAGGCGATCATCATGTATTCTTGAGAGTTGCCCCGACGACTGGGGTTGGTAGAGTGATGAAGGCGAGGAAACTTACTCCGAGGTTCATTGGTCCTTACCAAATCCTCAAAAGAGTCGGCGAAGTCGCCTACCAGATAGCCTTACCCCCGTTCTTGTCAAATCTCCACAATGTTTTTCATGTGTCCCAACTCAGGAAGTATATTCATGACCCTAGTCACGTGATAGTACCCTACGCTATACAGTTGAAAGAGAACCTGACATTTGAGGTGTTACCCCTCCGAGTCAAGGATAGGTGGGTGAAGCAGCTAAGAGGCAAGGAAATTCCTTTGGTCAAAGTGGTTTGAAGTGGGGCAACTGAGGAAAGTGCTACTTGGGAGCTGGAGAGCAAGATGATAGAGGTGTACCCGCATCTTTTTCCTTGAGGTACGTGTAAATTTCGAGGACGAAATTTTTATAAGGGGGTGGAATTGTAACACCCTATTTTTTGGAATTAATTTTAATTAAGCTGGTTTTACTAAGTTGGATTTATCGGTTGAGGGCATAGTGGGATTTTGGCTAAAAGTCCCTTTCTGGCACATGAGCACGCCCGTGCTCATTAGCCAGCACGCTCGTGCTTAAAGTCAGAAGCGTGTTCTGATTTTAAGTTGAGCACGACCGTGCTCAACAGGAAGCATGCCCGTGTTCAATGTGTGGACCGAGTCTCGGTGACGCTAAGTGGAGCACGACTGTGCTCAAGGGAGAGCACGACCGTGCTCAGGTCCGAACGTTATATACGTGAACAAAATTCGAGGGTTTAACGTGTAACCCTAATTTGTGAATGCAGCAGCCACCTTGTGTGCCGCCAGTACGAGTCTTTTCCGTTTTTCCTCCATCTTGATCGATCTCTGAACATTGGAAACCCTTGGGAGATCATTGGTTATCTGTGTTTATTACCTAGGTAACGTTTCTTCCCTATCTAAGTTCCTTTTCATTATTGTGAATAGGAAACTAATCTTTGATGTTTTATTGATCCAAGATTCGTTTCAGTGTAAGCTGCTGTAAGGGAAGGAACCGGTTCATTGTTTAGGACGCCGATAGAGCTACCTTCAATCCAGGTATGGGGAGAAGGATAGTGTAATCATAGGCTCGGGGTTAGAGTAGAGTAAAGGGGTTCCCATAACCCCGGTTGATTTGTATGATTATATGTTTGATATATTTAGCCTGTTGAAATTGTTGATAACATGATTTGATGGCCAACATGTTATTATATGCTTATATTCATGCGGTACTATGAATGTTATGTGGTTAAATGAACATGTTGATATGTGATGGTTGCTGTGGGCATATGTTATTGTTGAATGGTTGATACCATGTTTATGATGTCGATGTTGTTACTGGGTTTTAACTCCTTAAAAATCGTGTTAATGGAATTTAGGATTAACAAAGGAATTAGTTAAGTTTCAGCCCCTGTTCCTGCCCAGAACAGCACTGTCGCGCGATGAACACGATCGTGCTCCCAGTTGAATTCTGGGTAAATGGCCGCGCTGTTCAGCACGGTCGTACAACACAAAGAGCACGACCGTGCTGCTGAGCACGACCGTGCTCATTAAGAAGCACGACCGTGCTCATTAAGAAGCACGACCGTGCTTCACTTAAAAGGGGAGCACACCCCTCACGTGTTTAAGCACGACCGTGCTGGGTTATGAGCACGACCGTGCTCAACCCCCTTAGACAGAACAGAATTAAAGGACTTAAAGGGGTTCTAAACCCCATTCCCCAATGATGATTAAATGATTAGACATTTTGGTTGATGTTACTAAAAATAATTAAAGATGATGAGATGGTGAGGTGTTAAGTTGATAAGTCGATGCCCTTTTTGGGTGCTGCAAGCTGATGAGATGTGCCTTGGTGGTTTTTGGCCAAGGAGGCCTTGACCCCGTGGTTTGGGTCTAAGGTGTTGTTGTAGTACCTTGGTGGCCGAGAGTTTGCCCCGGTACTGTGGTTCATTCTGCTTGAGTCCTCAGGTAGATTCCGAGAGGCAAGTTGTTGCGGTTGATTCCGCTGTTGTCTTCGATCGATTCCGTTGGAGTTATGGAGGTGGTGTTGCCGTTGTTGTTGCATACGCATTGCATCAGAGATGTTGTTTAGGGATGTACGACATAGGGGAGGTCGTCCTAGAGTACGGCGATCTGGCCATCCATAGTTGGAGTAGATTCTCCTAGCGCCCCCGTGACGAGGCATTAGTTGGTTTGATGCGTTGGCTATCCAAGGAGTAGATTCTCCGGCGTTGAGTAGATTCTCAATGTGGATATTTAACTCCGAAGTCGTTCATCCCGAGTTTAGTGGATCCACATGCATTGTTGGTTTAGCGGAGTAGGATTGCATTGCACTGCATAGCATAATGATGATGTTGATGATTGGTGTGATGTTGCTATGTCATTGTTTACTTTACTACCTATCTCCCTGCTATTATGATACATGATTCTTACTCCCTATGTTTGTTTATGTTTGGCCTGATTGGTACCTTGCAGAGGATGACGAGTAGCCCGGAGAGGAGTGACTCCGAGGAGCCGCCGCTCATAGTTAGGGCTTATGTTTATGTTTTGTTAGTTTTCAGTTGTAATTCCGGGAATGTTTATTCCGGAACAGTTATACCAGCTTTGTAGGTGACATCGGGGTTGGGATATATTTATTGGTTTGTTATGTTTTTACGGTTTTAAACTTATTTCATTTTTCGCATTGTCACTGGTTCATGTGGGACTTTTCTACCCATGGACAAATGTTTTATTTATTTCAGTAATATGCATGTTTTCATTTAAATGTTTTATAATATGCGGGGTAGAAGGGTGTCACAGAAGGAGCCCAAATCTGGGTGACCATGCGACAATTGCTAGGTGAAATTTTGTGGAGCATGGTGACTTCAATGGACTTTATGACAGTTTGTTGGCATGATGCGTAGAAGAGGGCGGCTTGGTCGCGGTGACTGTTTTAAAATAAAATTCAATGAAAAAGGGCTCCATGATTATTTTTTGGGTTAGTTCCAGTTGTTGGTTAATAAAGAAAAAGAAATTATGAGTGGATTCTTTTGTTCACACAAAACGCCAACTCCTGTCAAGCAGCATGCACTCGACTGGGTTGCAGAACACTCATTCATATCTATCTGCAATCCTGGGGAAGAATACTTATTGGGAAAGAAGGGCTAAAATCTCAACTTGGTCCCTATCTTAATTTTTTAGAATAGTTTTGGTCCCATATCTTATTTTTTTGGATTCAATTTGGTCTTTCTATGTTGCACCATCAAATGCTACCACATGACACCATCACACGCTGCCACGTGGCAGACATGTCATCTTAGTTGCACACATCATCACTTAATTGCTACAGAGGAGACATGTTAATAGCGGTTTGACGGAAAATAATAGTTTGGATAATGTTTCAAACTTAAGGGGCTAAAATTAATTATTTTAAATATTAGGGTTCAAAACGAATCTAAAAAATAACACAAGCAACCAAAATTCTAATTTAGTCTTTTTTATTTTTATTTTTATTCTAATCAACTTTCAGTATAGTAATTGCTCAGTCAAAAAAAAAAAAATTGCTACTAATCCATTATATGGTTTTTAGTATCAAAACTTCTTTTCAATTTATTGATAATATCAAACTTTGGTCACCCTCATATTTGTTAAAGTGGTTGAAAAATCATATAGTTAACATTAATTTAATCATTCTTTTGGTACAATTTGAGATTAGCCAAATGAAAAACTAACTCGTACATTGAGAAATAGATTATCTCTCAACTATCAGGTTCCTACATTACTCTAAAAGCGCATAGCTTGAAAGATGAACCAAGGTATAAGTTTGCATTAAAGTATGTAAAGTAAAGTAAAAGCGATAAAAATAAAATCGGATCGATCATTGAACTAGTGAATGAACTAGTTCAAGGTTCAATTGTTCAACCATGGTTGAACCGATAATAATTAAATATTTTTAAATTTTTAAATATAATATGTACAAGAGCATTTTTACTATAAGAACAAATTTTGTCCAATAGCATTTTAACAAGAGTGTTAAAAGATTACTAGTAAGCCATCTCCAGACATCTTTAAATAAATCATTCCGAAGAAGGCATTGTAAATCTCAAGATCAGAAGGGATAGTGGAATACTGTCATTGAATAAATAGAAGAAATACTACTCTAGAAAGTCAGCAATCAACATACAACAACGAACAACAATACAACAAAGAAAAAAATAAACTCTAGAATAGTAAAATATATCTTTAAGGTTTCAAGCAGGGCATTCACCATTCAAATAAAAGGAAGCACTGCAGCATGACATTCACACAAAATTACAAAATACTTTGAAGAACAGTAAAACATGTGTAATAAGCAAATTGTGCAAACCTGTGACATTTTGGGATGAGACCGCCGAACAAGAGAACAAAGAGTGAGGTCGCTGTTCGCCAAAGAAGGAACAATGGTCGTCGGAGAAGAACCAAAAGCAATCACTTGGCGGAGAAGAAAGGGTCATTGTTCGGTGTCCGTGAGAGAAGGAGAAACAATAATGTTGATTTGTCTTGCTAATATATTGCTTTGTTCATGGTCTCTGATGAAGAGTGAAGAGGTGACCCAGCAAAACGGCTAAATGACACCGTTTTGCCCTTTATTAAAAAAATAGGTGTTTCTGAGAATCGTGTGAACTGAGTGAACCACTGATTTTCATCGGTTTGACCGGTTCAACACCGGTTCTGCTAGTACCTACCCGGTTCAATAGCTTCCAAGCCTAACTCGGCTTAGCATCTACGTTTGACTATTGATAACTCGACTAAAGCAAAATTGGCTAACACCTTGAATTGAAAAATATTTTATGATACTTCTTAAAATCAGAAAATTTATTCAATTTTCCTGAGCTAAACTCTCATAAGTTATATTGTCTTAGCTGATTGTTGCTAAAACTTTTTCAGTTATTTGACTCTCGGCTAGCTTGAGCTTTGAAATTTTTTTGGTGCTCACACATATAATCGAAAATGATTAAGATTTTAGTTGGAGATTGAATACAGACATTATAAAAATGAGCAATCAAGAATCAAAGAAATTTAGCATCTTAGCATTTTCTTTACATTATTGTCTTCTTTTCATTATATTGTCTTGATATACCTTAATTTAATCACCTCTTTTTCATTAGTTTAGTAATTTCTTTCATGTCATTTCTTTACATATTCATGCACTCTTTGCCTAAATTTCAATTCAGTTCATGACATTTAATTTGTGTTTGTGTTAATATTACACATGATCTATATACTGGAATTTAACCACTGAGATTATCAATTTGTAGACATATTGATCTCATTTAAATAAATATGATAATCCCCTATCAATGAATAGACTCACATTAGATGAATACGATTAGGGGTGGGAATAGGTCAGACCGCTCATTAGGGGCTTATGACCTAGCCTATTTCCTAGTCTATTTAACAAAAATGTCTGGTCAAGACTTTTTAAAATGCTTATATATAGCTAAAGAGGTCAGACTAAGGTTTTAAAAGAACCTATACTAGGCCTATTTAACACATACACATATAATATAATTTAATATATTATAATACTATAATATATTATTTATAATATTTGGAAGTAAAGATACTAATATATGGAGGGCTAGCATATCTTTAGATATGTAGAAAAATGATTCTTATGAAGATATGAAACTATATTGAATTGGCTAATAAAATTAAAATATTAGAAAATTTGTATTGAGTTTTACTTTTTTTTATTAAAAATTATTCATTTCTTTGATATTTTTTCATTGATTCCAGTAACTTTTGAATGTTTGCTAAAGATTCATATGCTCCTTTAAAATCTTATAAATCCACATAGTCCATTCACATCTTATAAAGTCTTATGATATAAATCCTTTAGAATCCACACATGAAAATCTTGATTATAACAATCTTTAAAAAAAAGTCTTTTAAAATCTTATAAGTCATTACATTCCTACATAGTCTTTTAAAATCCACATGATTTTTTTAGGTCAAAACAATCTTTTAAAATTTCAATCCAATACACACCACTTTGAGAGATGAATTTTGATGCAACGTGAAAACAAAGTCTTTTTCATTATTGTTAAACTATATATTATGATATATGTAGTTTTGATATAATTATTATAAGAGTATATTTTTAATGATATGTTACTTTTTGTTTAAAAAAAATATGATATGTTACTTTATTCTTTATTGACAATACAGATGATTTTTACACTGAAAATATAACAAAATTAAACTAAAAAGTAACCTTATATCACAAATTTAATTCTCGTATCAAGTTGTATATAATTGGAAAAATAGTATATTACTTAAAGAATTAAATAAAAAAATTACAAATATCCAAAAAGTTATCTTATCGGACACGAGCCACACAATGCAAGTGACACAACGACACGAAATCGAACATTAGCGAGGAGAGAAATGCAAATAGAACCGTTATGCCTTGAAACTCATCTAATCCCATAATCCTATCATTCTCCTCAACTCATTGGTGGAACGTGGAATGTCTCGTCTTAGCAATAGCCACTGCCCCACTATGACTATCACCTCCTTCTTCCGCATTGTTTCCACTTTCCTTTGCTAGCTTTCATACCCGCATTAACACACACAACGAAGAGAGCAATAATGTGCGTGTGACTCACGATTCAAACACCTCAACTTTCTAACAATAAGTACCAAACTCCTAACCATTCCATCCAACAACATTTAAATCACAACACTGCTAAAAGCAACATCATTTTAAAACAACAAAAAACCAAAACATGAGTTCAGTGAATCTTAACACATGGGCACGTCCCAGTTTCATGTTCAACCAAGTTCCCAGATCTAGATCCTCCACTTTTCACCTTCTCCATAGTCTCAAAAATTTGCCCATTTCCTCCATCACCACCACAAAACCAAAAAGGCAAAAACTTTATTATTCTTCTTCGTTCTCAGTCTCCGCAATGCTGACCAAGGAAGAAACGGTGAAAAAAGAAGAAGAAGAAGAAGAAAAAGAAGAGAAACAAAAACCCACCTTCAATTTCAAGTCCTACATGGTGGAAAAAGCGCGAACCGTGAACCGTGCTCTAGACGACGCCGTTTCGTTACGCGAACCGCAGAAGATCCACGAGGCCATGCGTTATTCCCTCCTCGCCGGGGGGAAGCGCGTGAGGCCGGTTCTCTGCATCGCCGCGTGCGAGCTCGTCGGCGGCACGGAGTCCATGGCCATGCCGGCGGCGTGCTCGGTCGAGATGATCCACACCATGTCCCTCATCCACGACGATCTCCCCTGCATGGACGACGACGACCTCCGCCGAGGGAAGCCCACCAACCACAAAGTTTTCGGCGAAGACGTCGCCGTCCTCGCCGGGGACGCACTCCTCGCCTTCGCCTTCGAGCACATCGCCGTCTCCACCGCCGGAGTTCCCCCCGGGAGGATCGTCCGGGCGATCGGCGAGCTCGCGAAGTCGATCGGCACCGAAGGCCTAGTGGCCGGGCAGGTGGTGGACATCAATTCCGAAGGTCTCTCCGATGTGGGGCTGGAGAGATTGGAATTCATCCATGTTCACAAGACGGCGGCGCTCCTCGAAGGCGCGGTGGTCCTCGGCGCGATACTCGGCGGCGGGACCGATGAGGAGGTGGAGAGGTTGAGGAAGTTTGCTAGGTACATAGGATTGATGTTTCAGGTTGTGGATGATGTTCTTGATGTTACTATGTCGTCAAAGGAATTGGGGAAAACCGCAGGGAAAGATTTGGTGGCTGATAAGGTCACGTACCCTAAGCTTTTGGGGATTGAGAAATCTAAGGAGTTTGCTCAGAAATTGAATAGGGATGCACAAGAACAGTTATCTGGGTTTGATCCTCATAAGGCTGCTCCGTTAATTGCTTTAGCTAATTACATTGCTTACAGGCAAAACTAGAGACTATGTTGTGTAACAAATTGTTTGTTTAGATAAGTTAGATTTATGGAAATCATTGGATTCAAATATTATATAATATATCATTGCAACTAGGGATGTATCTTTCGCATTGTTTTAAATATTGTAGTTGCAGTTATGTTGCATTTACCTGGGTCACAATTGCGGTTGCTGAATGCTGACCATAATTTAAAACCTTGAAACTGTGTCTTAAGTTTTGAATTTTGTATGATGTATAATCCCTTCAACTTGTAATTAAATATTATATTATATCCTTTCCGTTTAAGTTTAGCGTATTCATTGCTTTCTTTATTCTTTATGATTTGCTCAAATTTGCCTGCACTCTTTTTATTTTGTCTGTTATTTGCTTTTATAATAATGCACAGGACATATTCTATCTTACTTGAGCAGTGAGCATTCATCAGAGGTTTCTGAAACTTGAAGGTTGATAAAGACATTGTCTCACAAACTATGTTGGTGAGTTTTAGTAGATCTTCTGTAATGTTTCTTTGGTGGTGGTTTTCCAGAATACTAAATTGGCAAGGTTATAATACAATGAGTTGGAGCTAAACATTTTCTGTTTTCTGTTCTTTTTAGTCCCTGCAAGTGTTTGTTTGAAAAGTATATTCTGAGATAGATATATTGTTGGGGATAATCATTAATCAAACACCTTTATGTGGGCACAATATGTTTATTTAATTCAATATAGGTATATTCGATGCATGTTTCATTCTGCTGTATAATTTTAAGCAGAGAAGGAGAAGTCAGCCTTAAAATCAGTCTTATTTTGGAGGCTGCTGAAGAGTTGGATTCAAACCTGGTAGGCATATTCTTAAACGATACCTTCTTCACTGATTATTTATTTTCAGAGATTTGGCAATCTTGTATCATCAAATGGAACATTCTAATACTGTTTGACTCCTTATTTTATTAGATTCTTATTCTTTCAATCAAAGTGATTGCTTGTTATTTGTTATCCGAAAGACAAGTTTGTTCTTCATGCTTCAATAGTGTTTTAATTTAACATCCACATCTGATACTCCAGACTCCAGAGGTGGAAAAAGACTTGCAAGGAAAGTATTTATTTGGGCGTGAATAGTGAGAAGACTATTAACATGTTGCATACTTCGAGCTAAGAATATCAAAATTGCTTGTCGTCATTGTGTTTTACAAATTTGATCTCTACGTCTGACTTTGAAATGGTCCTCTCAGGTTGCTGTGACCTGAAAGAATGGGAACTTAGAGAGGTTGTATGATGGGCCAACTATAAAGGCCATTGCCACCATATCTCTTATTTCTCGTTCATATATTTTGTGATGCAGATGCTCAATTAAAATTCCATCTTCTCTCTTGAATGTTAAGATCAATGCTCAATTAAACATTGCTTGAAACTCATCTAATCCTAAATCCTATGATCCTATCTTTCTCATCAACTCACTGGTAATGGCTGGTCTTACCTCACCCCAATAGCCAGCAGCCCCACTATCCCCTCCTTCTTCCACATTGTTTCCACTATCCTTCGTTGGGTTTCATACACAGATTAACACAACAACGAAGATGGCAATAATGTGTGTGTGACTCACGAATCAAAGACCCCAAATTTATGAGACAACAAGCACCAATTCTTCTCATTCAAACACCTCAACTTTCTAACAAGTAGCAAACTTCTAACCTCTCCATCTAACACCATTTTAAATTGCAACTCACAACTAAAATCAACATCATTCTAAATCAACAAAATGTGTTCAGTGAATCTTAACACATGGGCACGCCCCAGTTTCATGTTCAACCAAGCCACCAGATCTAGATCCTCTACCTCACCTTTTCCATAGCCTAAAAAATTTACCCATTTCCTCCATCACCACCACAAAACCAAAAAGGCAAAAACTTTCTTATTCTCATTCTTCTTTCTCCGTCTCTGCAATGCTAACCAAGGAAGACATACTTAAATGCGAAGAAGAAAAAGAAGAGAAACCCAAATCCACCTTCAATTTCAAGTCCTACATGGTCGAAAAAGCACGCACGGTGAACCAAGCTTTAGACGACGCCATTTCGTTATGCGAACCGCAGAAGATACATGAGGCCATGCGGTACTCTCTCCTCGCCGGCGGGAAGCGCGTGAGGCCAGTTCTCTGTGTCGCCGCCTGCGAACTCATCAACGGCATGGAATCAATGGCCATGCCGGCGGCGTGCTCCGTCGAGATGATCCACACCATGTCCCTCATCCACGACGATCTCCCCTGCATCGACGATGACAACCTTCGTCGAGGGAAACCCACCAACCACAAGGTCTTCGGCGAAGGAGTTGCCGTCCTCGCAGGGGATGCCCTCCTCGCCTTCGCCTTCGAGCTCATCGCCGTCTCCACTGTTGGCGTGCCCTCGACGAGGATCGTCCGGGCGATCGGAGAGCTCGCAAAGTCGATTGGCACCGAAGGCCTCGTTGTTGGGCAGTTGGTGGACATCAATTCCGAAGGGCTGTCCGATGTGGGTGCTGGAGAGATTGGAATTCATTCATGTTCACAAGACGGCGGCGCTCCTGGAAGGCGCAGTGGTTGTCGGTGCAATCCTCGGTGGTGGGACCAACGAGGAGGTGGAGAAGTTGAGGAATTTTGCGAGGTACATAGGATTGTTGTTTCAGGTTGTGGACGATGTTCTTGATGTTACTATGTTGTCAAAGGAGTTGGGAAAAACTGCAGGGAAGGATTTGGTGACTGATAAGGTTACGTACCCTAAGCTTTTGGGGATTGAGAAATCTAAGGAGTTTGCTAAAAAATTGAATAGGGATGCACAAGAACAGTTATCTGGGTTTGATCCTCATAAGGCTGCTCCGTTAATTGCTTTAGCTAATTACATTGCTTACAGGCAAAACTAGACTATGTTGTGTGACAAATTGTTTGTTTAGATAAATTAGATTGATGGAAATCATTGGATTCAAATATTATATAATATTATTGCAACTAAGGATGTATCTTTCCCATTGTTTTAAATTGCAGTTGCAGTTATGTTGCATTTACCTTTGATCACAATTGCAGTTGCGGACTATAATTTAAAACCTAAAATTGTGCCTTAAGTTTTGAATTTTGTATGATGTATGTATAATCCTTTCAACTTGTAATCTAATATTATTTTATATCCTCTCCGAGTAAGTTTACTGTATTCGTTGCTTTCTTTATCATTTGCTCAAATTTGCTCCATTGGGATTGAGTTTATGCAGCTCTTTTATTATTTTGGTTTGTTATTTGCTTTTAGAATTATGCACAGGACATATTCTATCCTACTTGAGCAGTCAGGATTCATCAGAGGTTTCTGAAACTTGAAAGATGGTATAGACATTGTCTTACAAACTGTGCTGGTGAGTTTTAGTAGATCTTTTAAATGTTTCTTTGGTATTGGTTTTCCAGAATACTAAATTGGCAAGGTTATCATACAATGAGTTGGAACTAAACAGTTTTTCTATTTTCTGTTCTCTTTAGACCCTGCAAGTGTTTTGTTTGCAAAGTATTTGCCAAGATGGATATATTGATAATCAAACACATTTATCGCAAGCACAATATGTTTATTTAATTCGATATTGGTATATATGATGCATGTTTCCTTCTGCTGTGTAATTTTGTGCAGAGAAGGAGAAGTCACCCTTAAAATCAGTCTTATTTTGGAGGCTGCTGAAGAGTTGGATTCAAACCTGGTAGGCATTTTCTTAAACGATGCCTTCTTCACTGATTATTTATTTTCAAAGATTTTGCAATCTTGTATCATCAAATGAAACATTTTAATCCAGTTTGACTCTTTATATTAGATTCTTTCAATCAAAAGTGATTGCTTGTTATTTGTTATCCGAAAGACAAGTTTGTTCTTCATGCTTCAATAGTGAGAAGACTCTTAATATTTTGCATGCTCCGAGCTAAGAATATCAAAATTTGCTTGTCGTCAGTGTATTTTACAAATTTGATCTCTATGTCTGACTTTGAAATGGTCCTCTCAGGTTGCTGTGAAGGACAGTAGAGTTATGCAAAAGGAAGGGAACTTAAGAGAGGTTGTATGATGGGCCAACTATAAACTATAAAGGCCATTGCCATCATATTTATTTCTCTAAATGAAACTGGGTCATATATTTTACGATGCAGATGCTCAATTATAATTCCATCTTCTATCTTGAATGTTAGGATCAATGGTACCTTATGTGGAATTGATTGAGATGTTAGACTGATGTTAATATCTCCTTCAGCATTCATTTCACACAGTAGGTTCTTTGTATTTAATTCGATGTTTCGGCCTGCATACATGCTCCATTTGACAGGATGCATTTTGAGTTTGGTCATTGTGTCCCCATGAAATGGGGTCACCTTGGTCAATGCCACGTGAAGGAACAAAGTCCTCGGGTGTTAGATCCATTCCACATTATCCTAGTTTTCAATTGAGGTGAAGGAAAGAATGGGACAGACCTGTTTAATGAACTCTGGTTTCTCTGATTTTGGGACAAGGACCACCTATCTTTGATTAACATCACCAATTCTGTACTGCCCTGTTCACACTTTTGAATAAAATCTCACAGCTTCCAACAGTGCTCCATGAGTTCTGAAAGAAACTTGCCAAAAGTCCATAAGGCCCTGGTGCCTTAAGCGGCCAATATGGAACATAGAGAATAGCATTCTCTATTTCATTTTCCTGTTCCTACACCATTCTTGCCACCCTTTCCTTCTGACTTGCATCCTCCACAGGAAAAGAGATTCCAGTTTGGAAGTAATTTGCTGTAGTATCATCATAAGAGAACAAGTCTCGACAAAAATTTCACCCAACTTTACTCCTCATTTTCAATATTATAGTCTTATAATCTTATCCTCCTCCTCCTTGTGATTGTTTTAACATGATAGTACTCAAGTGTTTCGGACTGCATCAAATTATTTGTGATCATTATCACAATGAAAGCATAAATCAACAATCTGATCACGATCACAATCAAAGCATAAATCAAGGGTCAACAAGATAAAACATGTGCTCCTATTTTTACTCACAAGATTTCCTATTTCTTTGTAAACCTCTCTATAAATCACTGTAATATTTGCCAGTAATATACTAAGTCGCTCTTTGAACTATCAGAAATAGTTTTATATCACCACGAAAGGGATGTTCTAACTTTTCAAATATTATTTCTGTGTTAACAAATCTCTTGTAACATGGTAAAGCATAAAGAAGGAAACTGTTAAACTCTAGATTGTCATGAAATAAGGAGGAAAGTCGTTAGTGGAGTTATACCGCCTCGGTGGAATTACAAAGCTTTTAAATATGAAGAACTAAATGGACTATATGGCTTAAAAGGTCTTTCACAAAGCTTAGGCTTATGGTTCCCTTTTTTTTCTTTCTCCCTTTTGTTTTTCCCTTGGTTGGTTTCAAAGTCCCTACCATCGACGCCATCCGGTTTTGCATATTCCGACGTTCGATTCATCTCACTGTCCCCACCGTCGTAACCAGCGTCCTACGATATAGGCCGATGAAATTTTGTCTACATCCAATTGCAGACGCGTTGCCATGTGCCTCTTGACGTCTATGCGTGTGACTCACGCTTCAGTCCTCTTGACCTGCGGGGACCAGTGCTTTGTGCCTTCCCTGAGTTTTTGACCTAGATTGGCTAGCATGTTGACCCTCTCCTAGGTGACCCGGACTCTTTGGGTGATGTGGTATTATACAAGTTGATCCATCAGATCATTTAATGCAACGCTATTCATTTCTTGGTTTCGTAATACCTATATTCCTTGTATTCATCTGAATTTTGGGCGTTTTGAGAATGCTAAAGAGGTATTGGATCATTTAAAGCAACACTATACTATCTCTGATCTGTCTCATCAATATCAATTGCCTTCACATTTCCAATTAAAACAACCAAATTACGCATTTTTTCTTCAATTGTCCCACTATTGAATGTCACAATTGTATGAAAAAGGGTCATATTACTTCATCCATAGCCATTTTCCATGGCTAGGAGACTTGGTTTCTAATCCGTTTCTGCTAAAAGACAATATTTTTTCCTTCCTTAATTAGTCATTTAAGATTGCATAAGTAATAATATATTAAGAGCTGCTTGTATGGGATGATCATCTTCAGAGGTGAGTTAGAGGCTTAGAGCATATAGTACAATACCTTGTTTTCAACTTCACCAATATGTAGCATCTGGAAAAGCTATCATCAAACTTCTGAGGATGTCAAACTATATATTATTAGGGCTCGGAAAAGAAAACTAATAATTTTTTTTGGGAGATCAAACATGTTTTTGTTATTTTCTTTCTTCTTCTATTTTTTAATAAAATGTATTAGTTCTTTTATACGATAAAAAACTTAAAAGAATTTCCTCTATTTTTTTTTTTTGGGTAAAAAAGAGGGCTGGGCCCAAACTAAATAAGGACACTATGAGAAAAAAGAAACCAAATCATGCAAATTAAAGAACATCACCACACCCTTAAGGTGGAGCATCTAAAATATGAAGAGCAAACTCGAAACTATGCGATAAATTAGCAAGTCAATCAAACACTTTGTGTTAGAGTTAAAAGAGAAAACTGAAAGTTAGTTAATTAGTTTTGTCAGTTAAGTTAGTTACAACAGTAAGGTGTGTGAACCACTGCACTACTTGATGTATAAAACACTTGTAAACTCTCAGCAAAATCAATTAATGAGAAATGAACTCAATTCATCCAAATTCTTCTCTCTTCTGTTTCTAAGTTTCTTACATGGCATCAGTCTACTTGTAGATCCTTACTTCTGCCATTAAAGCTAAAACACCAAAGCTTATATTCTTCTTTCTTTATCAATGGCAGCTTCTTCTACTACACTCGAAAATCCTTAAGAACCTACCAGTCCTTATTACATCCATCCAAATGAAAACCCTTCCCTAGTTCTTGTTTCTCCGATTCTTGAAGGTCAAAATTATCATTCTTGGGCTCGAGCTATGCAGATGGCATTGGAAATGAAGCGCAAATTTGGCTTCCTTGATGGAACAATCAAGAAACCTGCTAATAATGATTCTCTTTTCCCAATATGGAAATTATGTAATACTTTACTCATGTCTTGGCTGTTTCGATCACTTGCCTCTGCCATCACCACTAGCATTATTTGGATCGATAAGGACTTTGATGTATGGAAGGAGCTTCACACTCGGTTTTATCTTCTTAGAGTTGATCAATTGAAACGCGAATTATCCTCCCTTCAACAAGGTAATTGCTCAGTTACTGAGTTCTTTACGCAATTCAAAACTCTTTGGGATGAATTCTGCAATTTTCAACCTATGCCTACTTGTAAATGTACCACTCCATGTGCCCGTGATGCCATTTTGAATATTTTTCAACAATATAGAGACAATGAAGCTACACTATATTTCTTACAAGGGTTAAATGATAGTTATTCAGCTACCACCACTCATATCTTGATGCTTGATCCTCTGCCTGAATGAGCCAAGACTTTCTCTATGATTGCTCAACATGAAAGGCAACTCAACATTGCCATACTGCCCAACCCCACTGCTTTGTCTATACAAGCCCCACAAAATCATAACCAAGGTCAAATTCGTGGCTTATCAGGGGGAAGATCAGGAAATCGTTATGGTGGCAATGGAGGCAGAACCAACTCTTCTTTGCATTGTACACATTGTGGCCGCAACAACCATACAATAGATAACCGTTTCTTTAAACATGGATTCCCACCAGGTTATGTATCCAAGAAAGCTCAAGCAAAAGCTTCAGCAAATCAGGTCATGGCCATGGATAACACAAATGGTAATCAAGAATGTTCTCAAAGTGTTCTTGGGCTCTCACAAGCTCAAATTCAAGGTCTATTAGCAATGCTTCCACAATCTTTACCAACCTCTACCTCCCACTCCACCAACTTGGTCAGTACACACCATGTATCTTCCTCACATGAACCTTCAGGTAATAAAACTGCAACCTGAAGCATTGATTCAGGAGCAACAAACTTTTTCTCTTCTTCTTTATCTTTCTTTGTCAGTTATGTTCACATTCCCTCAATAACTGTCTCACTCCCAAATGGAAAACAAACTTGTGCCACAATTTCAGGTATTGTCCATCTTAGTCCTTCCCTCATTCTCACACAAGTTCTATATATCCCTAATTTTTCTCTCAATTTCATTTCTGTTACTCAATTAACTAAATCTTTAAATTGTCAATTCTCCTTCACTAACTCATCTTGTTTCATCCAGGACCTTACCTCCTTGAAGATGATTGGCAGAGCTGAGGCAAAAGATGGCTTGTGTGCATTGATAATCCCTCAGCCCTCATCCAAATGCTTTGTCTCAAGTGTACATGCAGCTGCAGCAAGCACCTCCCCATCCCCTTGTAATTTTCCATTTGATTTGTGGCCTTTTCGATTAGGA
The DNA here is from genome assembly GCA_035048595.1 of Echinosophora koreensis. Classification (NCBI taxonomy): domain Eukaryota; kingdom Viridiplantae; phylum Streptophyta; class Magnoliopsida; order Fabales; family Fabaceae; genus Echinosophora; species Echinosophora koreensis. The sequence goes on from JAPCYP010000069.1 coordinate 852,903, forward strand.
CACCCCTCCCCTTCTTGTAGTTCTTTCTTACACAAGCAACATCAAATACCTGTACCTAGTAATAGACCCTGTGATACTTGTCATTTCTCAAGGAAAAAGAGATTAGCTTTTCCTCTCAGTAATTTTGTATCAAAATCTATATTTGATCTAATACACATTGATATTTGGGGTCCCTTTTGTATTCCCTCCTTGAATGGTCACAAGTATTTCTTAACTATTATGGATGATAAGTCTAGATATACTTGGACCATCTTAACGAAACTGAAATCTGAAACTAGATCTCATATCATTAACTTCATTACAATGATTGAAACTCAATTTCACATTACCATCAAGACAATAAGGTCTGACAATGGTAAAGAATTTGAAATGCCACAATACTACTTGTCTAAAGGCATCTTACACTAGCACTCATGTGTTGAAACACCCCAACAAAATGGGATTGTGGAATGAAAACACAACATATTCTTAACATTGCTAGGTCCCTCATATTCCAATCATATGTCCCCTTACAATTTTGGTCCTACTCTATTCTACATGCAGTTCACATTATGAACATGCTACCCTCAGTCAAACTAGGACAAAAATAACCTTATTCTATTCTCTTTAACACTGAGCCAGACATCTCCAATCTCAGAGTCTTTGGCTCACTATGTTACTCATCCACACTCACTGCAAACAGAAGAAAATTTAATTCAAGAGCTCGAAAATGTGTTCATCTAGGCCACCAAGATGGCACAAAAGGTTTTTTGCTCTTTGATCTCAATTCTAGAGAACTTTTTTTTATCTAAGCATGTCGTCTTTTATGAAAACATGTTTCCATTTGCTGCACAAACTCCTCACTCCTCACAAGATGATCCTTTCCAAATATCACTACCTTCTCACTCCCCCTCTACTGATTTCACACAAATTCCCAATCCCTCCTCATCAAATTCAGAACACTTAACTGATGCAAATCACATAACTGAAGCTGTCACAAAAAACACTTCCAATCCTGTTCCAAATTCAGATTTTGATTCTGATTCAACATCGGATGATACTCCCCCCAAGACAATCAAATAGAACTAAAAATCTACCAAATTACCTCAGGGATTATCATTGCAACCTGTTCACTACTGCCACAGCTCCTTCATCATCCTCAGGTACTCCATATCCTTTATCTAAATTCCTTTCTTACAGCAAGCTATCATCTACACAACTCACTATATATGTTCCCTTTCATCTAACCCTGAACTTAAAACCTACAAGCAAGCAATCAAGCATGATTACTGGAAACAGGCTATGGACCTTGAAATTGCAGCTTTAGAGCAAAATAACACTTGGATCATTATTGATCTACCACATGGCAAGCAACCTATAGGTTGTAAATGGGTTTTCAGAACCAAATACAGGGCAGATGGCAGCATTGAAAGGCATAAAGCCAGGCTTGTAGCCAAAGGCTACACTCAACAAGAAGGAGTGGACTACTTTGAGACTTTTTCTCCTGTTGTAAAGCTCACAACAGTCAGAGTTGTTCTTGCTCTTGCTGCTACCAAGCAATGGCACTTGCACCAACTTGATGTCAACAATGCTTTCTTACATGGGGACCTCAGTGAAGAAGTACAAATGACCATCCTTCAAGGCTTCAAGGCATCCCAACCAAACCATGTTTGTAAACTTGTTAAGTCCCTCTATGGCCTAAAGCAGGCAAGCAGACAATGGAACCACAAACTCACTACTGCCCTCATTTCTCTGGGATATAATCAGTCCAAATCTGATTACTCTCTCTTTGTCAAAGTCTCAGGCTCCTTCATCACTTTGCTACTGGTTTATGTTGATGATGTAGTACTCACTGGAAATGATCTAAATGAGATCTCAGCTGTGAAGGAGATTTTGGATTCCTAATTCAAAATAAAAGACCTTGGCGCACTTAAATTCCTTCTTGGCTTAGAAGTAGCCAGATTAGCAAATGGCATCATACTTTCTCAAAGAAAGTATGCATTGGAACAAATTGATGATGCAGGACTTCTCAGGTCTAAACCAGCTAGTACACCCATGGCTTCTGGTCTAAGACTGTCTAAATCACAAGGTGAGCCTTATCCTGATCCTACTGCTTATAGAAGACTAGTAGGAAGATTGTTATATCTGACCACAACTCGACCGGACATATGCTTTGCTGTTCATCAGCTAAGCCAGTTCATGTCAGCTCCAATGACTGATCATTACTCAGCTGCAACCCGTATACTCAGATATCTAAAAGGCTCCCTAGGTCAGGGCCTGTTCTCCTCAGCAAAATCAAATATGAAACTTAGTGCATTCAGTGACTTAGATTGGGCCTTATGCCCGGATTCTAGGAGGTCTGTGACAAGGTTTTCTGTTTTCCTAGGCTCTTCATTGATCTCATGGAAATCAAAGAAGCAAAACACTATTTCTAGATCCTCATCCGAAGCTGAATACAGGGCTTTAGCTTCAGCAATAAGTGAAGTCCAATGACTGCTATATCTTCTGTCTAACATGCACATTTCAACTCCACTTCCAATTACTTTATTCGGTGACAACCGATCAGCAATTCACATTGCAAACAATTCAATTTTTCATGCAAGAACTAAACACATTGAGCTGGATTGTCACCTCATTCGGACAAAATTCAATCAAGCACAATTCACCTCATACCAATTGCCTCTGCTGATCAAGTTGCAGATATTAATACCAAGGCTCTAAAACATGCTCCTTTCCAAACACTTTTGTCCAAGCTAAGCATGAAAGACATCTATGCTCTACCTTGCCCCGGGGGGGCGGGGGGGATTTTAGAGTTAAAAGAGAAAACTGAAAGTTAGTTAATTAGTTTTGTCAGTTATGTTAGTTACAATTGTATAGTGTGTGAACCACTACACTACTTGATGTATAAAACACTTGTAAACTCTCAGCAAAATCAATCAATGAGAAATGAACTCAATTCATCTAAATTCTTCTCTTTTCTGTTTCTAAGTTTTCTTACAGTTTCCTTCGTGAAAACCATGAGAAAGTTTAACCCTCCAATTATGATGCATCAACCCACAAATTGAATGGACCAAGACCCAAAAGGGTGAGAGCTAGGACCACTAGTGGCCTTGGGCATGGTTGAGGTGAGCGACTGCCCATGATCCCATTTTTTGGGGGCACTAGATAGTAGACAAAATTTTATTTAATACATACAAACTTTAAATAAAATTTTATATAATTAATTTTTACTAATAAAAAATAATTATTCCAAAAAAATAATGATAGAGTGATAGAAGATAATATGACAAATGCATTTGTGTATATTAGAATATCTTGAGATTCTATCTGCTAATAATGGAATTAGCAAAACTTTGCAAAGAAAGACAATCGTATTGATGTAGCTATAAAACTAGTAAAAACGTTTGATTAAGTACAAGGAAAAATATAGAGATTTTGGATTTGCTTTAGTGCTAAAATAATTGTGAATAAAATGGATATTGAATGTGTGTTTATACAAAAATGTCAAATTCGTTAAAAAAAAAAAAAACACTATGATGAAAATCCCTCTTAATGTACACAACCAAACCTTGAGCCTGCTAAGGAGCCTTTTAAGAACCATTATTTTTTACACATTGTAGAATATTTGAGCAGTATAGCACATATGAGGAGATTTTTTATTTTTTATTTAGCATTGAAAGACTTAGCTCATTCTCTAATAAGGACTTGAAATTATGTTGTAAATATCTTGAAACTTATCTAAAACATGATAATTCTTATGATCTTGATGGCAGAAATCTTTTTGAAGAATTAAAAGTAATTAGAGAGGTTTTAACAGTTGAATAAAAATCAAGCTTTATGATATTGAATTCTTTGAATATATTTAATTGTTTTATAATACATGCACATCTTATAGAATAATATTAACATGGCCGTGTAGAGCAATTTTAGGGCCCAAGGCAAAACTTTTAAATAGACTTAATATAATATAAATTATAAATTTTTATATTAATCTTCTAGCCTTTTGAAATAAAAAATTATTTATCAATACAATATTTAAAACTTGGATCTATCATCGACTCGGTCAAGACATTGAGTCACTGAATCATTGATCAAACTAGTAAATCCCTGGTTGAACTGCTTAAATCTATATATATTGAAAAATTTAAAACTTTTAAAACTTTTTAAAAATTTTACACTTACAAAAATTACAAAATATTTCACGCTGTACTTTAAAAATCTAAAAAAAAAAACTCACAATACATATTAGTATAATTTAACAATATCGTTTTGTTAATTTTAAATGAAATAATCCTCTTTTGATGAGAAAATTACCAAAAAAAAAATTCCAACTTATTTATTTTATATATATAAAATAATAAAAAGTATATTTGAAGGCCTAAATAGTAAGTGTTGACAAAGTGGGCGCCCAAGGCAATAGGGTTAATGGCTTTGTCTTTTCCACGATCCTGAATATTAACTATCTAAGTTACCGTTACAACATTTCAGATAAGTTTTTCTGAATTAAAATTGTTAAAATCTTATTTACGATATATCATGTCACAAGGTAGATTAAATAATCTTACTTTTTCTTCTATTGAAAATAATTTTTTTAAAAACTTTTATTATGAATGGATTATTAATCATTTTATAATTAAAAAAAACAAGTAAGGTAATATTAAAATGATTATAAGGGTATATTTTTTTAGTTTGCCCGGGGCACCCAAGGCCGGCACATATTAGGACAATCACTCATAAATATTACAAATTTTGTGAGCACTACGACACCACAAAGCCGCCCTAGCCCCGACCGCCTATTATATCGAACTTAATTATTTTTTTAATATAAAATAATAAAAAGTATATTTGAAAGCCTAGATAATAAGTTTTGACAAAATGGGGGACCTAAGGTAATAGCCTCAATGATTTTGCCTTTTCCACGACCCTGAATATTAACTATCCATGTAACTATTCCATGATATCATAGAAGTTTTTTTAAATTGAAATTGTTAAAATCTTATTTATGATATTAAATAATCTTATTTTATTTCTATTAAAAATGATTTTTTAAAGAACTTTGATTATGAATGAATTATTAATCATTTTGTAATAAAAAAAATGTAAGAAATATGATATTAAAATAATTATGAGGGTATATTTTTCTAGTTCGCTGGGGACATACCAGGACCATCACTCATAAATAAATATTACAAATTTTGTGAGCACTGCGACACCACATAGCCGCCCTAGCCCCTACCGCCTATTATATCACCTCAACAATACTCTTTATTTCTTACCCGCCAATGCCTCTTATTATTTTAAGAAGAGCACATGACATGGATGAAGGTAAGCCAGTCGTGACAAGTTCCTCCATCAACATTCAACGCCGCCAACTTGTAGCTCTCTTTCCTTGAATGGCAGATAATACTTTATGTACGACGTGCCATTGCAAGTTACATTGAATTTTAATAAAGGAATTTGTTCAAATTTTTCAGCCACACAATCTTCAATACAAGTATAATCAATCTCTTCAATTAAAATCTTCATGAAAAATATATTACCAAAAAAAAAAAAATCTTCATGAAAAATAGGAATAGGACTACACCTACTCTCCTTGCAAAGCAAAGCCAATAATTCATATTAGAGAATATTACCATCAAAAACCGTGAATGACAGGGGAAGATTAATAATCCCTTAGCAACCATCGAAGACTAAAAATAAAATTCCACCCATAAAGTAATCAGAGGACAATAATGCTACAGAATATATGCTATAGAACATCGAAAATAATTAAACTCCATCCACCCTATGCTCTTCATCTTATTCACCCTAATTCGTTGCGTGTAAGGTCACCAACGAAAATGCATTCTAAGATATGGTAAGTTCACTCCTCGGCTCGCCGGTCAGGACGCAGAGATTCCTTCCATTTCCATGTTGGGCTTAGGCATATAAATTTGGGCCCTGCTATTGGCACCGATTTTTTTTACTCCTTGCACCTTACACTTTTTTTGTTTTTTATTTTTTCTCAAAAATACCCTTAAGTGTTCCTTCCGCATTATATTTTCCGGAGTCTTCTGATTTCTATTTTCTGGATCGGGTCCGCATTGTATTTTCCGGACAGGAAAATTTACACATCCGGAAAGTATTTTCCGGAGGTGTTATACACATCCGGAAGAGGATGACTTGATGTTTAGGCTTGAAATAAGGAAACAAGAAAATGGAGATGAAGGGAGGAAAAGATTAACATGGATTCTCACCCATGGAAAGTTGAACGATACCCTTTTCTTGGTCCCTTTTTTTTTCCTCTCTTCCTTGTTATTACTTGGCTAAGAACTGGTTTTCTATTGACATTTTATATTAAGGAATAAGGATTCAAGGTTGATCCGAGGATGAAGACGATGCCCTTGGTGCCTTGCGGATTGCTGCCTTTGGAATGCAAGTTGAACTTCTTGTTGTCTTGGGTTTGTACCAAAGGAGGAAGACGGCACAATCTGCAATGCAATGCTTTCCATTGTTTTTTTAATGTTTTATTTTAATAATAATAATATATAATTAAAATCAGTTTTCTACACAAAAAGACAAAAGATAATAAATGACAACTCATTCGTCATTTCGTACCGCAAAAAATGTTGTACAATATAGCGTTACTCTAAAAATTTACACATCCAGAAAATGGTTTCCGGATGTACAAATTGTAGTTGCATCAAGAAAATTTATACATCCGAAAAGTATTTTCCGGAGTTGTTAAAACATCTGGAAAATGGTTTCCGGATGTGTTAAATTTAACACCTCCGAAAAATACTTTCCGGACGTGCATAATGTAAAATCAGCATTTGTGAATCCGGAAAGTACTTTCCGGATGTGTTAAATTTAACACATTCGAAAATTTTAACACATCCGGAAAGTACTTTTCGGAGGTACAAAATTTACCTTCAGTATTTGTGAATCCGCAAAATACTTTTCGGAGGTACAAAATGATCTCCGGAATCTATTTTCCGGAGATTACGCGATCAAACATTTCGGAAGTTTCCGGAAAATTTATTGCGGATAAAATGGCGCAAAAAAAAATTTGCAGCCACTCACATTACAAGTGACGTGCATGAATGATGCTGAGTAGGTTGAATCCTTTTCCAAAACACGATCGAACACAACTTTGAACCCTCTTATCTCTTTTATTTTTGCAATATCATGAAAACCAACAACAAAAAACTAACGAAAAATCCAACCTTTCATTGCTTTCATTGCTGTATGATAATGGCAGAGACAATGACGTGAAGAAGGTGACAATAGTGCCAAGGGTGTGGAATGTGTGAGAAAGGAGTGGGTTTCAGTGTGGGGTGAAGAGAAAGAATGATATAATAGTGGGTAAAAAGGGTGTTTTGGGAAATGTAAAATATATTTTGAAGCTGCAAGGTGTCATTAGCATTTTGCATGGTGCCAATAGTAGTGTCCTATAAATTTTACGATACCCACGGATAATAATTGTAATGGATAAAAAATGGATATCTTAGTAGATATCCGCGACTAAAATAAATAGATATTTTTTGTACTCGCTTATTCACGGGACATGGACGGGGGATGTATTAGTATAGTATTCATATCTGAGAGACCCGCTAAGATATGGATTGATGATATTTATGTATTACAAAATTTCTTAATTATTCTTAAAGTAATATTCTTAACGGTTGAGATTTTATTTAGTTTAACTATTTAATATTTTAGATTTTAATTTAATGACATGTATGATTATACTATTTACATATCATATCGTTTAGTATATTTACTATAATACTTTTTCAAGCACATAAGAATTTCTCGTAGTAGCAAAGAACTCAAATCAAGTCTCATTGACAGAAATAGTCTAAATTTCATGTGTGAATAAAAAATTTGGAGGTATTTGAATAACATGGATACTCGCAAATATTGATAAATTTATTTAAACCCGCAAGATAGATATACCTGCACGGATATAGGGCGGACACTGGTACGAAATTCATCCAACGAGGCGGGTAGTGGGGGCTACTACTCGTACCCACCTGCCATATTTACATCCATGGTTGGGCTGTTGGCTTCACTAATTTTTTATTTTTTGGATAAATTTTTTGTCTTTTATCTTATTTTTTAAATTCGCTTTGGTTTCTTATGTTTAAAAAGATTCATTTTAGTTTCTTAAATTTGAAACGTTACTCAAATTAGTCCTTTGTGTCAAACCACTATTAACCTCTCTCCCTCTACTATGTGGTAGTTAAGTGATCATGTGGGCTGACATGACACGTCTGCCACGTGACAACATGTGGTGGTTCCACGTGGCAGCACCAAATTAATAGATAAGGAATTAAAATGAATATAAAAACTAAGAAAAGGGACCAAAACAAAAATTTAGCCCTTTTTCCCCAATGTGTCTCTCCTTCTCCAACGAGTCTTCTTCCCTTAAGTGTTGTAGACAACCATGGATGACCTTTCTCCAAATCAATTACAGGTGCAGCGCGAAGGAGCCCAAATGTGGGGGACCATGCAACAGCTGCTAGGTGAAATTTTGTGGAGCATGGTGACTTCGATGGACTTTATGGCAGTTTGTTGGCATGATGCGTAGAAGAGGGCGGCTTGGTCGCGGTGGCTGTTTTAAAACAAAATTCAATGAAAAAAGGCTCCATGATTATTTTTTAGGTTAGTTCCAGTTGTTTGTTAATAAAGAAAAAGAAATTATGAGGACCTTGTTGGTGGGTAATCTGTAAGTACTTTTGTAAGCACTCTTTGAACTTTGAGATCTGTCCTGGCCCTGGTGAGTCCCCGGGACCCAATTCAACTAAACTTTTTGTAACAAAAAAAAGAAAGAAAGAAATTATGAGTGGATTCTTTTGTTCACACAGAAAACGCCAACTCCCGTCAAGAAACAAGCACTCAACTGGGTTGCAGAACACTCATCCATATCTATCTGCAATCCTGGGGGAAGAAGACTCATTGGGGAAGAAGGGCTAAAATCTCAATTTGGTCCCTATATATCTTAATTTTTTTAGAATTGTTTTGGTCCCATATCTTATTTTTTTGGATTCATTTTGGTCCTTCCATGTTGCACCATCAAATGCTACCACATGACACCATCACACACTGCCACGTGGCAGTCATGTCATCTTAGTTGCACACATCATCACTTAATTGCTACATAGGAGACATGTACTAGTTTGTATAATGTTTCAAACTGAAGGGACCAAAATGAATTATTTTAAATATTAGGGATCAAAACGAATCTAACAAATAACACAAGTGACCAAAATTCTAATTTAGTCTTTTATTTATTTATTCTAATCAACTTTCAGTATAGTAATTGCTCGGTCAAAAAAAAAAAAAGCTACTAATCCATTATATGGTTTTTACTATCCAAACTTCTTTTCGATTTATTGATAATATCAAACATTGGTCACCCTCATATTTGTTAAAGTGGTTGAAAAATCATATAGTTAACATTAATTTAACCATTCTTTTGGTGCAATTTGAGATTAGTCAAATGAAAAACTAACTCATACGATTGATCCCCTTGTTCACGCGATACATTGAGAAATAGATTATCTCACAACTATCGGGTTCCTATATTACTCTAAAAGTGCATAGCTTGAAAGGTGAACCAAGGTATAAGTTTGCATTAAAATATGTAAAGTAAAGTAAAAGCTATAAAAATAAAATCGGACCGATCATTGAACCAGTGAATGTACTAGTTCAAGGTTCAATTATTCAACCATGGTTGAACTGATAATAATTAATATTTTTAAAATTTTTAATATAATATATACAATAGCATTTTTACTATAAGAACAAATTTTGTCCAATAGCATTTTAACAAGAGTGTTAAAAGATTACTAGTAAGCCATCCTCTCTAGACATCTTTAAATAAATCATTCCGAAGAAGGCATTGAAAATCTCAAGATCAGAAGGGATAGTAGAATACTATCATTGTATAAATAGAAGAAATACTACTCTAGAAAGTCAGCAATCAACATACAACAACAAACAACAATGCAACAAAGAAAAAAATAAACTCTATCATAGTAAAATATGTCTTTAAGGTTTCAAGCAGGGCATTCACCATTCAAATAAAAGGAAGCACTGCAGCATGACATTCACACAAAATTACAAAATACATGTTTAAGCTTTGAAGAACAGTAAAGCATGTGTAATAAGCAAATTGTGCAAACCTGTGACATTTTGGGATGAGACTGCCGAACAAGAGAACAAAGAGTGAGGTCAATGTTCGCCAAAGAAGGAACAATGGTCGTCGAAGAAGAACCAAAAGCTATCGCTTGGTGGAGAAGAAAAGGTCATTGTCGGTGTCCGTGAGAGAAGGGAGAAACAGTAATGTTGATTTGTCTTGCTAATTTATGGCTTTGTTCATGGTCTCTGATGAAGAGTGAAGAAGTGATCCAGCAAAACGGCTAAATGACACCGTTTTGCCCTTTATTAAAAAAATAGGTGTTTTTGAGAATCGTGTGAACTGAGTGAACCACCGATTTTCATCGGCTTGACCGGTTCTGCCAGTTCCTGCCTGGTTCAATAGCTTCCAAGCCTAACTCGGCTTAGCATCTACGTTTGACTACTGATAACTCGACTAAAGCCGAATTGGCTAAAACCTTGAGTCGAAAATTATTTTATGATTCTTCGTAAAATCAGATAATTTATTCAATTTTCCTGAGCTAAACTCTCATAAGTTATACTGTCTTAGCTGATTGTTGCTAAACATTTTTTTTTTCAGTTATTTGACTCTCAGCTAGCTTGAGCTTTGAAATTTTTTTGGTGCTAACACATATAATAAAAAATGATTAAGATTTTAGTTGGAGATTGAATACAGACATTATAAAAATGAGCAATCAGGAATCAAAGAAATTTAGCACCTTTGCATTTTCTTTACATTATTGTCTTCTTTTCATTATATTGTCTTGATATACCTTAATTTAATCACCTCTTTTTCATTAGCTAAGTAATTTCTTTCATGTCATTTCTCTACAAATTTATGCACTGTTTGCCTAAATTTCAATTCAGATCATAACATTTAATTTGTGTTTGTGTTAAATTACACATGATTCTATATACTGGAATTTAGACCACTGAGATTATCAGTTTGTAGACATATTGCTCTCATTTAAATAAATATGATAATCCCCGATCAATGAATAGACTCACACTACAGGAATACGATTAGGGGTGGAAATAGATCAGACCGCTTATTAAGGACCTATCACCTAGCCTATTTCCTAGTCTATTTAACAAAAATGTCTGGTCAAAGCTTTTTTAAAAAGCCTATATAGCTAAAAAGGTCAGGCTAAGGTATTAAAAGAGCCTATATTAGGCCCATTTAACACACACACATAATATAATTTAATATATTATAATACTATAATATATTATTTATAATATTTGGAAGTAAAGGTTTATTGGCCTATTTATCAGTAAAGTCCTATCGACATCTTTAATATTAGAGGCTTACAAGCCTATTAACAAGTGAAGTCCTATGATCTATTTATAAGTGGAGGCATATTTAAAGGCCTTGTTGAAAAATAAGTCTTTATATAAGCTTCCATGACATGCTTAAAAATTGGCTTCAGGCTAATAGGTCAGACTCAGACATTGAGATTGGAACACATGCTAGGCCTAATCATGTCGACCTAGCTCGTTTTATCAATATATTTTGCTAATTAAAAAAAATAAAAATCTACATAGCACTCAAGATGCCCCAAAGTTCCAGCATAATCACACTAGCAGACGTAAGATTGTGAGTGAAATCATGAATCCAAGTTCCTAATGGATGTCGAATAACACCTCCATATCCAACCGCATGACTTTCCTTTTGGATCGGGTCAAGGTGTCATCGTGGAAATGGCTATTAGTTGGATCTTCTACAGGTCCTTGTCCTCTTTCTGACTGCTTTTCAAATCTAGCCTTATGTTTTATAATATAGTTCAGTATACTGCAGTCTTATTAGTCTGTTTTAGGGGATGTAGTCTACTGTTAAGTTAGGAGGGTGGTCTTTTTTTTCTCACTTTTGTTGCTATAGAGATGCTCAGTTAGGATTAGCAGAGCTTGATAAGCCTCTGTATATGTCATCGATATTTGTACTACTTTTATGAGTACTTCTGACTCCTTAATACATTTTGCCTTTTCCAAAAAAAATTCACATTGAGCTTCAGCCATCCATTTGGTTGAAAATCCCACCCAAGCAAAACAATTATATATCAGAATTGGATCCTTTTCATTACTTCTCCCATTTTTCTCTCATGTTAGAGAGAGAAACGTACAACTAAATTTGCTTTTACATGTAGGATGCATTGAACTTATTTTTGTATGTTTCTCTCTGATAACATAAAAATAAAAAAATGATAAAAGAAAAGGAAAGAATTAAAATCCTTTTAGATTTTTGAAGCATATAGATTTACTGCATAGAGGAGAGAAGAAAAAGAGCTTTAAAAGTATAAAACAATTATACAATTTAATTATAAAAGCTGAACTCTGTTAAATTTTTTTTAAATGGAAACTGCCTTTGCTAAGTTCCTCGTTCTTTTACATTCATTTTCTCCAAGATTCCTCCAAAAAATCCCCTTCGAGTGATGAGCGTGGCTGAACCCCCGGGGTTGATAGCTCGTCGACTGCAGTCCAAGGAGGAAGAGGACCTCCTTCACTGGAGCAAGAAGAAGGTCAAAACGAGTGGGGCAGTGGAAACCAACTTCTCTGGATCGTTTTAAAGGGTGCAAGGAAAAGAGGTTGTTCCAAAGGGGGGAAGAAGAAATCCTACCTCATATCCTTAATGCAAGAAGAAATTGTAATTTCTCCAATGGGGAAGAATCTGATGAAAGCGAAGGTGAGGTATGCAGGGCGCTGATTCGGCTAGGGAGTTTCCCCAAGATATGTTGTGAAGGAGGATCCGATTAAGGGTCCTGATGTGATTCCTAGTACAGAGGAGGAGAGAAGGCTTAGAAGGCCATGGAAGAGAACCCTGATCATCAAGCTGTTGGGGAAAAAAGGTCGGGTATGGTTTTTTGAAAAAGAAGATCGATGCTATTTGGGCTAACGGTGGATCGGTGCAATTAATAGACATGGGTAATGAATATTCCTTGGCGAAATTTAGTGTGATGGAAGACTATGAATTTGCCTTAATCGGAGGGTCATCGATGGTGTTTGACCAATACCTTACTATTAGGCAATGGCAAGAAGAGTTCAACCCTCACACTGCAAGCATTCATTAGATTGTGGCTTGGGTAAGGCTCCTTGATCTCCCTATTGAATTCTATGATTTGGAGTTCTTGACCACAATGGGGAACCTAATAGGGAAGACCTTCAAAGTGGATCTCACCACCTCCATGCAGACTCGTGGTAAATTTGCCAGACTTGTGTGTGTAGGTTGATCTCGAAAAGCCTCTTAGGGCACATTATAGACTCAAGAACCGACCCAAGAAGATTGAATATGAAGGAATCCATTTAATATGTTTTCATTGTGGGAAGTATGGACAGGAGAATGATTCTTGTATCCACACGATTTGACCTTCAAATAAGTCAAAGCCTCAATCTCAATCTCAGGAGGGTAATGGGCAAGATAAAGGTATGGATAAGGTTAGAAGGAAGATTAATGAAGGAGTTGTAGGGTAGAAGGCTGGAATTTTAGTTCCTGAGCCAGAAAAAGGTGGGCACTATGGTCCCTGGATGCTGGTTACTAGAACTCACAGGCCAAGAAGGGTTAATGCAGGTCCAACAACTGTTCCAGAGAAGAATAACCAAGGAAACCCTGCCAATACTCAAACAGAGGCTCCCCAAGTAGTGCAAGCCCCTGCGGGTGTTGATCCTACTCTATCTCAAAATAGAGAGAAATCTCAGCCTTTGTAGCAAAATAATATTGTGGAAGTTGATGGAAAATCTCTGGAATCTTCGCGACAACCCGGTGCAGAATAAACAGGCATAATCCAGAAACCAAATGAGTTCTTATCGGGTCACAACTAAGGAAGGAGAAAGCGAAATTAGCAAAGATGCATGAGGAGGTTGCTGCAGTCAAAGAAGTTAAATCAACAGGAAATGTGCAGCTTTCTAAGCAAAAAACTGATCAATATCCAGAGAAATCAAATAGGATAAATCCATCTCAAAGTGCATGGCATGATACTACATCTAACATGATGGCAGAGACCTCTTTTGTGGAAGAAACTCCAGATTGTATGGAGCTGGAAGGCGACAACAATCATGGAGATAAAGAGTTTGGACAATGTGGAAATATGGTTAAGCAACCAAAACCTCCAGATCGTCCTCCCCATCTCCAAGCGGATGGGATAGATCAAATACAAGTTTTGAATGATCAAGGATTAGATAATCATACTCCAATAATTAATTCCTTGGAGAATGATATACATGATTGAAGTTTCTTTCCTAGTTTACTTTTTTCTTTTTTGTATGATTATTTTTAATTGGAATGTTCGTGACGCTTCTAGAAATAGTTTTGCCTAAAAGATTTTATTAGATATAATAATCCTAATATTATTACTTTGCAGGAACCAAGGATCAGTGGAAATAGAGCCCTGACCGTCATCAGAAATCTTGGATTCCAGAACCATTTAATTGTAGAAGCTAGAGGTTTATCTGGAGGGATTTGGATTCTTTAGAACAGAAATGTATATCTATCACAGTCATTCTGTCTCATGACTAATTCCTTCATGTGGAAGTTTCAGACAATATTATAAGTCCTTGTTGCTTACAACAATTTATGCTAGTCCAAGAGCTGTGGAAAGAACTTAGTTATAGGAGAGTATTTTAAACATATCATACTCCATCAATCGAGATCGGCTGGTAGTTGGAGATTTCAATGAAATTGCTTCCCCTTTAGAGAAAGAGGAGGGGGGATTGTGGATTTGGCAAGATGCGAAAATTTCTCTTTTTGGATCAGTGAGTGCAACTTGCTGGACCTAGGTTTTATTGGGACTAAATTTACTTGGAGGGGTCCTCAATGGCAAGGAATGGACATAGTACATACAAGGTTGGACAGTATGCAATGCATCGTGGAGACTAAGGTTCGAGGAAGCAATTGTGATGGTGTTAACAAGTGTAAACTCGGATCACCACCCTCTTCTAATTAGATTACAGGGTGCTATACCTACCTTGGTTAATAAGCCTTTCAGATTTGAGGCATCCTAGCTAAGGCATGAGAAATTCCCTGAGTTTCTATAATCATCTTGATAAATGCAAAGACCTTTACTGCAGAACATTTCCAAAATTGCACTTGTGTTGTCCAGCTAGAACAGAAATGTGTTCCGAAACATTTATTACAAGAAGAGGTCCCTGATTTCTAGGCTAAATGGGATCCAAAGGGCTTAGTGCAAATAGTTAATGCAAATAGATTTAACCCGTTCTTGGATAACTTAGAGAAAGGGCTTCAAAAGGAACTATAGGAAGTACTGGCCCAAGAAGAAATGTTATGGTTCCAGAAATATAGAGCAGAATGGACCATGGATGGGGATCGTAATACAAGGTATATCACACAAAAACGATCATTAGAAGAAGAAGGAACAAAGTTCTCTCTCTCAGGAATGAAGAAGGAGAATGGATATTGGATCAGGACATTCTTAAGCTTAATGCCTCTCAATTCTATAAGGATCTTTATTCTGAAGAGGTTCAGGATGTAACATCTTATTTTTCCGTTAAGTGCTTTTGTAGGCTTGTTTTGTTGGTTAAGCCTTAAGACTTAGCTTGAGGGCTAAGTGGGACTTCTAGGCTTGAAATCCCTTTTCTTAGGCTTGTGCCTTGTGACTTTCTGGGTAACAAGCACGACCATTCTTGTTAAGGAGCACGACCGTGCTTGTTAAGGAGCACGACCATGCTCGTTGTGAGTGAGCGTCTCGCTGACGCTAAGTTTGTAACATCCCTAGCTGCTTTATGGATGGACGACTGTCCCCACAAACCAACACGGGTCTTTTCAGCGTATTTTGTCCTCACTCACACGCTTCCCGGGAAAACTTCCCAGGAGGTCACCCATCCCAGAATTACTCCAAGTCAAGCACGCTTAACTGTGGAGTTCTTAAGTGATGGGCTACCGAAAAGAAGATGCATCTTGTTAGTATAGGTAGTACCAATCAATTCATACAAGCCTTCCTCAACTGTATAGTCCCATACCTACACAGTCTCAGGATCCCTCTCATTCAGGTGTGCTATCGGTTCATTCATGTGTCCCTCTGCCTAGAAGCCTGCCAGGAGCCGCTCCTTGATCATGCCTCTTGCACTGGCGACCACTCCCCGCTCTCGTTAGCCCCGGGCGTCAAATGCCCTCCAGCTTCCGCTTGGTTCGTCCCCCAACCACACCGTACTGGGAGAGGTGCCGCTCTGATACCATTTGTAACATCCCTGGCTGCCTTATGGATGGACAACTGTCCCCACAAACCAACACGGGTCTTTTCAGCGTGCTTTGTCCTCACTCACACGCTTCCCGGGAAAACTTCCCAGGAGGTCACCCATCCCAGAATTGCTCCAAGTCAAGCACGCTTAACTGTGGAGTTCTTAAGTGATGGGCTACCGAAAAGAAGATGTATCTTGTTAGTATAGGTAGTACCAATCTATTCATACAAGCCTTCCTCAACTGTATAGTCCCATACCTACACAGTCTCAGGATCCCTCTCATTCAGGTGTGCTATCGGTTCATTCATGTGTCCCTCCGCCTAGAAGCCTGCCAGGAGCCGCTCCTTAATCATGCCTTTTGCACCGGCGACCACTCCCCGCCCTCGTCAGCCCCGGGCGTCACAAAGTTGAGCACGTCCGTGCTCAATGGCAGGACGCGCTTCCAAGCGCTAAGTTGAGCACGACCTTGCTCACTAGGAGCACGACCGTGCTCAAGTCTGTGCCATTAAATATGGAACAGTAACCGAGGGTTATGTCAGAACCCTATTTTGGCATTAGCAGCTTCCTTAATGTGGCTGCAACCCCTTCGTTCCCTATTTTCTCTAAACTTCTTTCGTTATTAGAGCAGTGAAGACCCTTTGGAGCGTCTAGTTCATCAGTGTTGATCCATATAGGTAACGGTTCCTTCCCCTTAGAGTTTCCTTTTTCTATTATTAGATTTGGGAAACTAATTGATTAATGTTCTTGTTTGACCAAGGCTTGGAGAGTTAACTGAGCCGCTCGAGGAACGCGTGGGTTACCTTTGAGTGTTAGACCAGATTCTTCATACTAGCTATGGGAGAAGAATAGTGTATACACTAGGCTAGGGGTAGCGTAAGATGAGGGGTTCCCATAACCCCGTTGTATATTGATAACTATTATGAACGATTAAATGCTACCTTTAAATATGTTTAAACTGTTGTTGATGCCATGATCTGTTTGGGTTGTATGAATTAATTACTATAATTTCTAGTTGGTTAATGGTATGCCTATGGTTTATAATTACATGTTATATGCCAAAGATGTATAAATAGTTGAATATGTTCATGATATGAATATGACTGTTATGTTGATGTTGTTAAGTATGGATTGGCTGAATGTTGATTGGCTGAGTTATGTTATCGTTATGTTGATCATGTTAATAAGACCCTATTTGGCTAAATAGGACTCTTAATTAACATAAGAATTAATGGGTTAATCTCCTAAAGTTTCATAAGACATGAACTACTAGTGAGAGGGGAGGAATGATGCCATCTGGATTAGTCCAAGGACCCTACAATCTGATTTGAGAGCGTTAGGGACCTAAAACTCCAAGAACATAATTGAATCTGCCCAGAACAGTATGACCCGCTCCAGGATCATGGTCGTGCTGAACAGGGAGCGCGGTCGTGCGCCCAATTGCATTCTGGAAGGCAGGCCGAGCATTGAGCACGGCCGTGCAGGACTGTGAGCACTATCGTGCTTCACTTAAGTGACAGCATAACTGTACTGGAGTGAGCTCGCACGTGCTCCCCTTACTGGTTAGAACCTGATATTAAAGGAATTTAGGGGTGTTGCACCCCAAATGTCCCCAATAACATGATAAGACACCAATCGAATACGAAAAGTTAGATAACTTAATTAAAGGATAATTAAGATAATAAAGAATAATAAGCTGGTTAAGCCGGTACCCGTTGGGTTACAGCACATTGATACACTTTGGTGCTTTTTGGCCAAAGTGCCCTAGATGCTTTTTGGTCGAGGCGTTGATGAGTTGAACCTTGGTGCTTTTTGGCCAAGACGTTGATGTTGACGTTGTTGATGATGGTGATAAGTCTTGGGTGCTTATTGGCCCAAGCAAAAGAGGTGGTTGCCTCGTGTGTCGTTTGCTCATGCATTGATACGTTGAAGTTGATTAATGGGGGATGTTCAACATATGGGAGGTCGTCCAAGTTATGATGATCTGGCCTAAGTCTCGGGTGGTTCAACCAAGGTTTGGTGAATCGTGCGCCCCTGAGGTGGCGTATCCAGTTATGATACGTATGGTTTGGTGAACTGCCGGTGTTGGTGCTTTTATTGCCAATGTGGATATAAAACTCTGAAGTTGACTTCCTGAGATAGTTGGATCCACATGCATAACGGAGTAGAGGAATAGTGTTGCACCGTATAGCATCTATTGACTGTTGACTTGTAATATGTAAATGATGATATATGATGTTTATTGCTATGCCTGATATGATGTATGTTCATCTTATTCCCTATTCCCATGCCGTTGTGTTTACATGATTTCTTACTCCCTGATTTCCTGTTTCTGTTGTTGCATGTATCTCTTTATGCAGAGGACGACAAGCAGCCTGTTGAGGAATGACTCCGAGGAGCCACGACTTAGTTAGGTTTCTAGTTTTATAGTTAGTTTTAGTTTCAGTTTGTTTCCGTGATGTATCCGGATTTTGGTTATACCAGCTTTGTATGTGACATCGGGATTGGGTTTTCTTTATCTATTTCGTTTATGTTTATCTTTTGAAACTATGTTATTTCCGCGTTGTTATGTTACAATGGGGTATCTTTCTACTAGTTTTTATTTTATTCAAATAAAGGCATGTTTTTATAATTCCGCTTTTAAGTAAATGTTTTATATTAACGTGCGGGATAGAAGGGTGTCACACAGGACATAGAAATCAGTGCAACATCATGTTCCTTTCCTCCTATTGAGCCTAGTATGTTGCAGAATCTAACCCTCCTAGCGTCCTTGGAGGAGGTTAGAAAATCAATTTTCAGTATAGGGGCCTTTAAAGCCACAGGTGAAGATGGGTTTCTAGCAATCTTCTATCAAGATAATTGGGTGGTGGGACAATCCATTGTTCAGTTTATACAGGTTGCTTGGATTGATCATAACAGAGTAAAGGAGGTGAATAATACATTGCTTGTTCTTATTCTTAAAACTGAGCACCCTGAATTTATTAAATCAGTTTAGGCCTATAGCCTTATGTGATGTTGTTTATAAATGTTTAACTAAAATAATTGTGAATAGAACAAAGTCTTTCCTAAATTCAATTATATCCCTGTTCAAAGGAAGTTTTGTCCCTGGAAGGAATATACATGATAACATAATTATAGCAAAAGAAATTATGCATTCAATAGGGAGAATGAAAGGAAGCAAAAAGTTTATGGCTATCAAAATTGACTTAGAAAAAGTCTATGATAGGTTAAATTGGAATTTTATAAAGCATTGTTTAGTCTCTTTAAATTTTGATGATCACTTTGTCAATCTTATCATGACTTGTATATCTTCTTCCTCTTTCAAAATCCTTTGGAATGAGGATAAAACTGATAGTTTCCTTCCTAGCATATAATTTTTACCAATGATTTAATTATGTTTTCAGAAGCTTCTAGGGAGCAAATGCATATAATTCTAGACTGCTTAAATATGTTTTGTGATGCATCTGGGAAAAAAGTTAATCCTAATAAAACTAGTATATGTTTTTCAAAGAATGTTTTAGTGTTTATGAGGAACTTGGCAGGTACTTAGGAGCCTAGATCCATCAAGGCAGAATTGCTGTCAGCAACTTTAAAGGGGAATCAGAGACAAAGTTCAAATTAGATTATGCGAATGGAAACAACAATGTCTATCAATTGTAGGCAAAATTACATTAGTTGGATCTGTTTTGGGAAGAATTGCAACATTTCAGATGCAGCATGAAAAGCTCCCTAAGGCTATCTTTACTGACATAGAGAAGTCCCAGAGACAATTTATATGGGGCTCTAATATGCAACAAAGGAAAATACACTTAATAAACTAGAGCACTTTATGTAAGCCAAAGTAAGCAAGAGGACTGATCTTTAAGAATCTTCATACTATGGATCTTTGGGTTCAAGTACACAAAGAGAAGTATGATCAAGGATTATTGCAGAGATTTCAATTCAAGGCTTGCTTCTCTGACTTTGGAAAGCTATCACTAATTTATGGCCTCAGCTACAGGAAAATCTTAGATATCAATTGGGTAATGGAGTGAGCATCGAGTTCTGGAATCATACCTGGTTAGATAGCGGAGTGTAACATCCTATCTTTCGTGAATGAAAATTAGATATCTTAATTAGATGGGAATAAGGGTTAGATAAATCAAAACTAATTAAGAATCCGAACGTATATGCAAGTTTAAAACAAAATTCAAGCAATTTAAAATTTTCAATAGTCAAGCACCTCAAGCAAGCACGTCAAAAACCCCCTATTGGAAACATGTCAATTTAAATCCTTAATTAAGATGGTTTATCATTAACAAAATTAAAAGATAATTAGTCATAGATATAGGTCTTAGTCATAGCGAATTAATTATGATTTATTTACTCAAGTTTTACTCATCATGATTAATTAGCATTAATCTTAATTAACTATCCCTTAATTACAAGTTTTAACTTAATTAAAGGTTATAGGACACCTCCAGCTTGAGTGATTTGGGTTGCATGTTCATTAAAAGACACCTCCTGCTTGTGTCCATTCCAAATTCACGCAAGTGTTAAGTTTTTTAACCATGATAATCAAACCACGCCACCTGCTTATTTTCTTAGCACAGAAGGAAGTATTTTGTTCTTCTTCCACACAAAACTAACGTAAAAGAAAAGAAGTAAGAGAGCAAGTGAGAGATAGCGTAGAGAGATAGAGAGAGAGAGAGAGAGAGGCCGTGAGAGAGTAAAATTCCGAAGCCGATTCCGATCAATCCGTTCGTCCTATTGAGAAACCGGTTACACCGTTGTGATCCTCGCGACGTCTACTTCATTACCCTATCTTTCTTTTCTCATTTAGGCTAAGGTAAACCCATGTCCTTATTATGCTGAAATACCGTCGGTGACGGTATTGAGGTTGTCTTTCAATCTGTTTATCGGTTTTCAATTCCGCTTTCATATTAGGGTTACACGTAACACATGCTTCATGAATATGTATTCAGATAAATTTTTGGAGCCCCGAAGGTAGGAGAACCTCAAGTGCAGATTTGAAGAGTATTGGAGTGGGTCCGTTTCGTTACTCAAAAGTTAGCCTACGACATTTCAGGTGGGAGAAAGAAACCCCATATTATCGAAAATGGCTAAGTAGCGTATTTTACAATAATGGCGTAGGGCGACCTAAACCCTACTAGTGGGTGAACAATTAACAATGTCAATATCACATTGGCGACTACTTAGTGGTACCAATGATGATATGGAGATTGTAGGTTTATTGCCGTTAGGTTAAATTTATGATATTTGAGGTTGCATGATTTTGCCTACTAAGCTACTTGTTGTGTGCTATTTGGATTAATATGTTAGCCATAGTTAGTTATGTTTATTTAAATATTTTATTATTATTTTATTATTATAATATTATTATTATTATATGATTATGGTTTATATTATTAATAATATTATTATATGATTATGGTTTATATTATTATTATTATTATTATGGTTGATAACATGTGTATTGTATGATTATATGATTTATCTGTTATGACATGTTTAGTTGGCTCCTAGGCACTAACATATGGTAATTCGGAGCGATGTTTGTGGGAAGCATATGACGTATGACTTAGTCGTGCCTAACCTGATTAATTAATTAATATTTTAATGATAATGAGATTGATGGTATGATGTGATTTGAGATACTATATGAGATTATGATGAAAGGTTGAGGCATTAGGTTATGACCTGATACGAGTCGGCGAGACTCATAGATGCATTGTGTTTATCACAGCCGTGTAAGTAGAACACACGAGGTCAGAGTATCCGATCATGGATATTGGATGTCATGGGTCAATTCCCTAACGGAAATGGGGGAAACTACCGTGATACCCTTATAGTTCTTGGCGGGCCGTCCCGTATCCTAACTGGAATGGGGATACTTTTATATCGTGCAGCTATTACCTAACGAGAATGGGGGAATAATGTAATTCTTTGAATGAGCACCCTAACGGGAATGGGGGTGGACTCTCATTCTTTGAATGAACACCCTAACGGGAATGGGGGTGTCCACAGATCATATCTACATGGACGCTCCGCTGGGACGATTGATTAACATCTTTGATCAGATGAGGGATATGCGACAGGACTGTGGTGGCCACATCAGCATACAGGATCAGTTACATGAGCGCGAAGGGTAGAGGATGATAATATAACTCGAGGATGGTTGGGATATAATATAACTCGATGATGGTTGTACTTATACATGTTACTGTGTGCTTCCTGTCTATGTGCTGTTACTGTTTATATGCTAAGCACCTTTTTCTATATTTGATGATAGATAGTTTCTTATCTCCTTTTTTTTCCTTCTGCGTTCATCTTTTCTATCTTTGCGAGTACAGACCCAGACATTACAGATGGCACACATGGATCACCCATGGATGGCGGAGCCAGCGGGGTTTCCCTTGATGGGAACCCTAGAGCTTGAGTTTCTGGACGAGCATGGGTGGCTCGTGGACCCCATCACCATTTGTGTTGTCTATACGGTCCAATATTCGCGTATGTCACGATGGACGATGGACCACACTTTAGTCTAGTAGGGACATTTCATCTCGGCCAGACTTTTCTTTTCCTTATTGGCTTTCCTGCAGCACCGATACCTCCAATGCCGCCTATGCCGCCGATGTTCCCAGTTCCTATTTCAGTACCTGTACCCGTGCCTGTACAGGTACCAGCTCCAGCACCAGATGGCCAGGGCCCAGATCAGGTACTACCTGATATATACCCAGTTCCAGTTCCCGAGGTTCTTGAGGTTGGACAGGTCAGACAGATTCCTCTCGCCATAGTTTTCTCAGCCGTCGCCGTTTCTAGCAGCATCCTTGGGGAAGTACATCTAGTAACAGTAGAGTAGTTTCAGGACCTTCTAGACCCCACCAGATACATAGAGGAGCCCGAGGAGAGAGTCAGGGTAGCAGTAGTCGTCTGCAGTAGGACAGGCCAATGCGTGCTCTGAGTTGTACATAGGTGTGTGCTGTGAGGTGATTTTGATGTATTTTGAGAGGGGCTGGGGAGTAGAGTGACGGCAAGGCTTCTTTTCCTAGTTTTTGATGTAATTTATATTATATTATGATAGTTTGTATCTTGTATGGGACCCTACTGAGGGGGTTCTCTTTACAGTTTGATGTGACAGATGTCTGTATGGTATTTTATCTATGCATGGATGTATGATATTATATATCTGTATACAGTGTGATGTGGTGTTTATATATACACGTTGTTTATATTTAAAGTTTTTATATCTTTATTGTTTTACGTATATCCGCTTAACGTTATTATCACAATTAAGTTTTAATTAATTTAGGTTTTTCTTTAATGGGATATCGTGTTGTCTCACGGAGTCCCTTTAGTGAATTCTGGCCTGATCAGAGTGGAGGATTCATCCTTGAAGGATAAAATAGCTTTATTCATACAGGGTAATGGAGACTGGGATTTTCCTAGATTGATCCAAGTCCTTCCAAGTGACAGAGTCTGCAAGATCAGAGCTTGCCTCCCTCCTTCTGTTCATGACGGCAAGGATGTCATTTCTTGGAAGTTGACCCCTCATGGTGACTTCACAACCAAAAGTGTAAGCTTTACAAGCCCTTTCTAGCTAATCAGAGTCTCTCCAGTTCTGGAAATTATTAGAAATGGAAGGGACCCCAATGGATTTCGGTTTTTCTATGGATGGCTTCCCACAACAGCACCTTAACTGCGTTAAGAAGAAGCAGCTAGTCAGGTTCCTCAGCATAGTGTCATCGTTGTCGTGGAACGACCGAGACTGTGTTGCACATTCTTAGGGATTGTCCTATGGCTAACGACATTTGGATCCAAGTGGTAAATCCCATAAAATTGGTTGAGTTTTTCTCCCTAGAGCTGAACGAATGGTTTGAAAAATGTATCTTTGAGGATTTAGGAGCAGATGACGGTTTGTGCTGGGCGGATATTTTTAGGGTAGTGTGCTGGATGCTCTGGAAATGGAGAAATTGCTCATTATTTGAGGCTGGATTTACACTTCCTCATAGGAAATCGCAGGTGATTCAGAAGTTCACCAATGACATCAAGGCATCTATAGAGACGAGTGATGCAAAAGAGGGTATTTCTGCATCAGTAGATGTTCGATGGTCCTTTCCCCCAATGGGTTGGATTAATAAACTTAATACCGATGGAACCTCAAAAGGAAACCCGGGAGATGGTGCGATTCGGGATGAGAGAGGAGAATGGATTGTAGGTTTTATTGCCACATTGGTATTTGCACGACATATACTGCAGAGTTGTGGGGTATCTACAAATGTCTTTTACTGGCATGGAACAAAGGTTTTCGTAGGGTCCTAGTTGAATCAGATGCAAAAGCTATAGTCTTTATATTGACTTTGGAGAGTAAAGAGTGGTGCAAAAACCAACTAATTCGAAGAATTAGGCAGAAAGGTTTGGATTGGGAGGTGACCTTTTTTGCACACTCTAAGAGAAGGAAATAGGTATGCAGATTGGATGGCAAATAAAAGCTTGGAAAATGACTATGGGTATCAGGAACTCAATTCTTCTCCTGCTGCTTTGAGACTGATTATGGTCAATGATGTATCAGGGGTCTCCATGCCCCGACAAGTTCTCATGTAATTTTGGATCGTTTGCTTTTGGACTTTAAGCCCCTCTTTGTACAAAAAAAAGTCTCACGTTCTTTCTTTTCCTTACTAATAAGGTAATTAGGTGCATCGATGGTCCTATTTTTGACCTTTTTTTTCTTTGTATAGTCCTTTTTTTTCTTTTTTCTTTTTTTTAACTTTGGCTAAGTCTATTACACGGTGAAGTGTGCCATACTAGTGCAAGAAAATGGAAGAAAGATAAAAATATTTTTGTTTTACATTTTTTCTTGGTCGGCAACTGTCTAAAAAAATGTGTGTTACTTTCTGTCTCACTAGAATGTGTCACTTGAAAAAATAATTATTTATTATAAATATATTATTTTTAAATGATATGGTGCAATCTAATTAGATAGGAAAGGAAGTGATATACTATTCTGAGACAAATGATCTCTATCCGATACCTAGATGTTTTCTAGTATCATATCATGATTAATTATTAAAAGTTTGAGCGTGCTCTGCTCTAAATTACGGTGTATTTGATTTATTTTCTATTTTATTAGTGAAATATTTTTATTATTAAATATTATCTTTAAAAAAGTCACCTTATTTTTGGTTTGTCACAATTTTAAAAACAAGGAACATGAGATTTTCATTAACATTTAAAAAACGTTAAACAAACCGAACATCTTCTTAATTCTCTAGTCAGACTTATACAATCCTATTTGTTTTTAAAATTGAAAATGCTGTCAACTTTTTCGT
Source organism: Echinosophora koreensis (assembly GCA_035048595.1). Lineage (NCBI taxonomy): Eukaryota > Viridiplantae > Streptophyta > Magnoliopsida > Fabales > Fabaceae > Echinosophora > Echinosophora koreensis. The sequence goes on from JAPCYP010000069.1 coordinate 878,537, forward strand.
CCAGTGAAGAGTTACACGTTTACACGCGCGGAGCATATCTTTGTAACTAAAGTTAGTTTGAGTCACGTAAGGGTATTGATTAATTATTTTAATAAAAACAAATTTTTATTTGAAAAACTAAAGATATCTCTCCTAAGTTCTAATTGCATAAAAAAAGGTTTTTTTTTATTATGTGCAACTTTGTACAGTTTAAGAAACCCAAAAACAGTAATTATTTATTAGAAAACTAATCATTTCAGTTTTGAAAATATAAAATACACAAATTTACATATAAATTTACTATTTTGAGTTCCTTAACATGTGTAAAATTACACAGGATCGAAAAAACCCCCCAAAAAAGATATCTCTACTAAAAATTTTGAATGCACTATCTCCCAACTAAAATTTTCTTTCTTTTTTATTCTTTAATCAATGCTTCAAGACATCACTTAGCATTCTCCATTAAGTTTATATTTATAGATTTAATTGTAATACATTGTTTATAAAAAAATTATTATTAATACATCATATATCGATATATCATCAATTAATAATGTTTGACTCTTTTAATAACTATATATTAAAAGTCACATATTGGTGATGCGCGGTTGATTGATTGGTATAAACAATATATCAAAAATTAAATTCTATACTTATTGTATTAATTTAAAATTAATTAAGACTATAATTTTGATTAACTGAATTTTTTTATATTACTAATTATTTATTTATTAGTATATGTGTTATTTTTAAAATAATTATTCTGAAAGGTAAGGTTTTAATAATATAATAATATACAATTAAATGTTAGGCCAAATTTTTTGCTTTGGCTTCCTATATATATATATATATATATATATATATATATATATATATATATATATATATATATATATATACTCAATTACTCTTTTCTTGGACAAATTAACCATGTAATAAACGTTAAAAACTGCTAAATTATTGTGTTGACCTTGCGTCTGAGTTCAACATCGTAACTGTCTTATTGCGACTCCCTTTTTTTTTTGTATAATAAATTTAGAGTAAGTGGACGATGTCTCAGTACAAGGCAGGAAAAACCTTTGAACTCTAAGAACACTTACAAAAAGAAGTTTATTTACCTTCCACAAGGAGACTAGTGGAATTTACTTATAAAGGGATTGTGACTCTTTTAGAATATAATAAAAAAATATTATGGGAAAGAAATGATTCACTATACCATATTCCACATTTAATTTTTTTTTGGACTAATATTCCACATTTAATAGAGCATGCTTAATAGTGATTTTAGGTAGAAACGTTTAAAAAAAATGTGTGAGGTATTTGATAGTGCTTCTATGAAGAAGCGACATTATTAAAGGTGATATCTCAAATAGACCTTTCAGGAAAGCACAATTTTAATCCTTTTTCTTAAAAAAAATGTGCTCCACATGGATTGTGTATCCAATTATATGTTCGTAGTCCTGTATAGTGTTTTCTGCTAGGGTTTTTATCAAACTCGATTAATTGCATCCTTTGGCTCTATTTAAATAAAGTAAGTATGAATTCTTTTCTTCTTGGTTTCCAAATAGTGATATAGATGGAAATTCTTTTCTAGTTTCTAAATCCATATATGCAAAGTTTGGGGTTTATAAGAAAAATATCGCGATTTATTTCCATTCATATGTTTACGTTTAAAGAAGATAAGTGTGATTTTTTTTTTCTTTTTAATTTCTAAATCATGATACTGATTGAAATATATAATTTTAGCTTTCGAATCCAGAGATGCAAAATCAGTGGTTTCTAAGAGGAATTAATGTCGCAATTCTTTTCCATCCCATCCCTTCGTTTGAATAAGGTAATTATGAATCCTTTCTTTTTTGGTTTCCTAATTGTGATGCTGATAAATTTTCGTTTTTAATATGCAAATTTAGTAGATACACAAATCTGAGATTTATAAGAGGGAATATCACGGGTTAATTTCTTTTCTTATGTCTCGGTTTGAAGAAAGTAAGTATGAATTCTTTCTTTCCTAATTTTTGAATTGTGATAAAGTGGAATTTCCTTTCCTTATTAGTCTGTAAAACTAGCTGATACACAAAATTTGGGGTTTCTACCAACCAAGAGTTGGTCAAGTGGCAAGCATCTTGACCCCATAAGGAAGAGGACGCAAGTTCAAACCTTGGTGGAAATACTCTAGTTGGAAGGTTACGAAAACTAAGGGTTAATTCCTTGCTTAAAGCAAACGATCGAGAATTAGTCTCATAGCCGGTCCAAAGGGTCGAAGTTTGTAGGATACCCCGGATGCCACTGGGGAGCCAAAGGCCCTAATTACAGTGGTTCATAAATAAAAAAAAAAGGTTTCTAAATGACAATATCACGATTTTTTCTCCACTCTTATGCCCCTCTTTGAAGAAGGTTTGTATGAATTCTTTTCTTTTCAGTTTTCGAATCGTGATACTGATGGAATTTCATTTTCAATTTAAAAATCAAGCTGATACAATAAAATCTGGGGGTTTCTAAAAGGGAATGTCACGATTTTTTTCCCCATTCTCATGCCTCTGTTTGAAGGAGGTAAGTATGAATTCTTTCTTTTTTAGTTTTCGAATCACAATATTGCCTAAAGATTTGACTGTATCTTTAATGGATATCATTTTCTTGCTTTGAATTTCTTTTTGAATCTACGGGTTTGAGCATTAAAGGCAGGAAATTATATTTTTTTTAAAAGTTGGGAAAAGATACTTTTTCCTCAAGAAAGTGCTATTAAAGTGGATACATTTAATAGTGCTTCTAAAACGCTATCTTTAGTTATAACCTTTTAAAAGCGTCAAGATAGACGGTGCTAAAAAACACTATTAAAGGCCATTCTGACGTAATGATTTTTTTCCTGTTTTGACCGGGTATCCTAGTAGGCATGACTGTGAGACTAACCCTCAGGACGGGGTGATGGTTAGATAAAGACCTCTCCATAGTGATAGCAATTCCAGGATTCAAACCATTGACTTTGCAGATAAAATTCACATGGGGCGCAATCCACTTTTACTACAATCACATGATAATACTTTAACACCATTTTGTTTCGTTAATTTTATACTACATTATAATGAAATAAAAATACACATTTCAATTCACACTCTCTTTCTCCATCTTTTATTTTCCAAACAAGAAATTTATAGATATGATATAATGATTTTGATGTACAAATATTACTGTCTTAAAAAAGGGTAATATTCACAGCATTTTAAACTTGTCAAATATGAATAGAAGTGTTACTTGGTGATTATTTTAATTTTTCAAGCATTTAAAATTTATATGTACTTTATTTGATAAGGGATATACAAAATTTCAAGTTTTTTTTTTTTTTTTTGTAATTATAATGAATGTAATATTTTTATATATCTTTATATTTAAATATTTTTTAAATGCTTAGAAAAATTAAAAGATCCACTTTTCGAGAGCCTTTAATTAAAGGGAAAATTCTACCAGGGAGGACACCAACACTATGTTTGGTTGTGGAAATAAAATGAGAAGAAAGAAAATGAGAGGAAAGAAAAAGATTAGAAATGAGATGAATGCTTAGTTATTTGGTATGAAAGAAAATGAAAGGAAGGAAAACTAGAACTTTTCTTTCCTCTTGTTTGTTTCTGTAGAAAGGAAGAAGAAATAAAAAACAAATTTATAAAATGACATAAATAACCTTACATAATAATTATAAAAAATAAAAGAATAATTTTTTTTTGTCTTTTCCCCACAAATTCAAACTGCCATACGGTCAGCTCCTTGGTACCAGCGCTGATCCACCTTTCCTTCCATTTTGAAGTGAAACAAAATCATGTGCGGCCCACCATATTTTTTTCCTCCCTCCATTTTCTTTTCATTCCAATCTGAAAGGTCATGCTGCAAATGTGAGGGAAAGAGGAATAAGTCGGCCATTGCAGAGGAGAGGAAGAACTTGGGTTGAGTTTGTCCATTCCGTTTGTCCACGTCAGCTAATACTAACATTGCTTGTAGGGAGATGAAAAAAAGGACCAGTTTGTGTAGCGCTAGAGATATAAAGAACCAAAACGAATTCTGACCAAAAAATAAATGACCAAAAATATATTTTAGCCTTTGTTTAAGCCTGAAGCTGACCCAGTAATATTTGGGATGAAATCATGTTAATTCGATATATTGACAAAATGTATAAATTGAACATTATGTATAGCAAAATAGAATTAAAGAAGTAGGAAACTAATACTAGTTAATATGTATTTTACAATATATATATATATATATATAAGCAGCCCATTGGAACCGCACCTCCACCGCGTTGCAGCCGGGACGCGTCCTCTCCTCTCCATCGCCGCACCTCCATCATGCTGTCAAGGCCTCCGCCGATGTCAGTCACGAGAAGCGGCTTCTCCTTTCTCTCTACCACAGATGTCTCTGCCGCCGCAAGCTCCATCGGCCACCGCCGCACGTGGCCAGGAGGCCACCATCCTCCATCTTTTTTCCTCTCTTCTGTTCCTACATCTGCCGCTCGATCCGCTATGCACAGAGCTTGACACTCCCATCACCGCGACGCTGCAGGTTTTACTTTAATTTTCTCTATTTTGCACTAGTCTAGTAGGTTTTACTTTAGGCCATAATTGATATTCTACGTCATTTTCCATGCTTGTAATCTGATTTTGATGATTAGAAAACGACTAAGGAAAGAGACATACCCAACAAATAAGGTGGTTCACAGAATTGTAGGATTTTGTCTATTTGTTTGATTAGATAGCCAACAATCGATGTGATTCTCCATCCAACAATTGTCTTTGTTCATAAACATGCCATTAGCATTTGGCCATTGATAATTTCTCTCGTATTCCTTCTCAATAAGTAAAACTAAAGTCTCATTTATAGGAATTTTGCTTGGTCTATCCCAATTAAGACAAACTTCGTATGACTTAATGATAGTCAATCAATATCAAAAGTGATAAGTGCCGGTGGAAGTGACATGTCCCTAGGCGAACTTGACCTAGAAGGTCAATGGTTCGAATGCTGGAATGGTCATATTGAAATGAGTTTTACATAGCCACCACCCTAGACATGAAGGTTAGTCTCATAGTTTTGCTTGTAAGATACCTAATCGAATACCATGATAGTCAATCAATATTGTAACAGCGACAGTAAAAAGAAAGGAAGAAAGAAAGAATTGAAGAAATTTTTTTTGAAGCTTACTTATTACAGATTATATAGTTGCCAAATAGTTGGTTTAGTTTCCTTCTGGACTGGTGAAAAGATATATACCAAATTGATGAAAGGCTTACCTATAATTACAAGATTTAAACATGTAATTACAAGATATATACCAAATTGATGAAATGCTTACTTATAATTAAAATAATTAAAAAATTAAATAGGAGAAAAGGAGTGTTGACGCTTGACAGTTGAAGTTTCAATATTTTATCAAAATAGGACACTATGGTGCACCAGCAAAAAAGTGGTGCACCCATGCACCATTTTCTCGAATCATTTTGGACTAATAGAAATGCCAAGCTCGACATGGCGTTTGACAAACTTGGCATAGTGAGGGAGCTGGCTGTGACTGGTGGCGGAGAGAGGAATAGCGACGTTGGGTGGCGAATGGCGAAGCATCGGTTGTAACACCTTTCTCGAGCGCTACATTGTCCGTGATATTTTAAGGTCGAAAAGTAGGTTAATTAAAATTCGTTATAATATAGGGGGTAATTTTTTTCTTTTTCACAAGACATAAATATAAATGCTTGGAAATAGGTAATGTTCAATAAAATATTTTGCATTACAATTAGGGTTATAAGTTCGAAAATCACTTAAATAAAACCCAATCCGACTCATAAACAGAAAACATAAAGATATACAGATCCAATATAAAGAAATGGAGATGCAACTCCTTAAATATAAGATACTTGGAGTCGCAGCTCCATAAACAATAACACTAACTCCCAGACATATCAAGCTGGCAAACTAAAATATAAAAGATAATTCTCTCTCGTACATCGTGAGAAGGACAAACCCAACTGTCGAGGTCTAGTGGAAACTCTATTTGAGCCCACTACCGATGTCATCGCAAAAGACACTACTAGAGCCACTGCAAAGTAACTCTTGGACTAAGCCTTCTTGGACTTGACAGTCATGCCTATCTCAAGAAAAGAGAGGTCAGACATGACAGAAAAACAAACACCAGATTCATCTGGACCATCTGAAGTCTAGAAGACATCCCCTAGAGACTCCATCATATCGTCTGCATGCTCGAACCTCAACCTCTACAATGAATCAACCGAGCGACATCTTGACATCTTAGTTTTCTCAAAAGAACACAAAAGGCACATAGCCAACCAATATAGGAAATATAAAATAAGGATGTGAGATTCCTAAACATCACAGCATATGGTAGACATGAAAATAGGATGACACAGCATAGCATACATTCATATCCATGTAAACATATATCTCAGCCAGACAATCCAATATATACAAGTAACAAATAACACATACACATATAGCCAACAGTATGCAATAACAACATGATCATAACCTCAACAAAGCATCACTAGACACTGTTAGTTCGCAGAGACACGAGAACATAGGTAACTGATTGAAATGCATAGTCACATACTTACACGATTTCAAGGAAGATATGACCTTAACTCCAGAGCTAAGAAAACGTTCAGGAGGAGTGTTAGAGCTCATGTTTCACAACTGCCGATATTGGCGTTGTGTGCAAATCAATATAATAGCCACATGTGGAATTAGAACTGATTGTGAAACACTCTCAATAATATGGACCGGCTAGAATTTAGTCGTAGATGTCAGTGTATTGCATGGAACGCCACGACCAAGAAGAATCACCAACTGGCCATCCGTGACCTTCCTACGCTGACCATCCCCGAGATCATTGAAGATCGTCACTAACACGTCCACATGCGCACGGACATGTAAGCCCACTTCCTAAGCGCAAAGGCCTTACTGACAAATTCATTTAAATCAAGCGGATAACAGCGTGTGAGTTCATATTTATCCACGGGATAAATTTTGGGGTTCCTTACGGAAACCAAACCCATTCTAGAGGCAAGGTAGACAGTACCAACCAGTTGGGAATCACCCCTCGTTGGACTATCCATGTGTCAACGATTTAGTACATTATTAAGGTTGGTCATTCGTCACCAACTCATTATGCCTCTTTAAGTCCATTCTCGAACGAAATTACTTGTCAAGCAAGTAAGTAACCTTAAAATACTCTTTGTCATTAAGTATTATGGATGTGTGGATATTGAATTATCCATACTTTATGACAAATGGTTTTGCTTCACCATAAGTCACAATTCATTAAGTTCGTATTTTCACTAAGTCATCTTTGACTTAGGTTTTGCATTTTACTGTAAATTGTCTTTGAAGATAAAATCCTTTTTGGCTTAAAACTAAAACCTTTAGCTAAAACCAAATCAATTTGAAGGGAAAATCCAACAAAGGTACATAGGTACCAACTTTTGCAAAATAGTCTTTCGAAACCACTTGAAATACTTAAAATACAAATTTACCGTTTTTTACTAGATTTCAGCCTATACTTCGTATTTTCGGAAGTCTAACTTTTTTCTCAAGTTATCACTTTAATAAGTTCCAATACCCATGTTAAGGTATTAAAACGCAAATTCCAAGTGTTACGCTACGGTTTACAAACGTCTCTAAGTTCGAAAATCGTGTAACTCCTTTTTCAACGATTTTTAACCCTAATAGTCCAAAACTCATTTTGGAGTCTTAGGACACTTAGTTGGGTCTTAAAACAGTCTTTAACTGTCCCAAAACATTTTTGGTTGAAATCCATCCTTTAGCTCATTTTTAATGCCCTGTTCTTTAAAAGTTCCATTTTTAGCTCTGTCAAAAACATGAATTTTTTTTTATTTTCTTAAGACCTATAATAAAATCAATGCCATTTTTGAACGATTTAAACAGCACAAAACAATTTTGAACACTGCAAAACAGTTTTGTAAAATAACACTTTTTTCCTTGGTCTTTAAGATAGCACTTGGTTATTATCAAACATAGAGTAAGATCAAATACATTTCTCAAGACATTTATAAAACTCTTAGCCAAAATCAAAGTTTCAAAACATAGTTCAAAACTTATTCTCTTCCCTTTATGTATTGTAATGTTCATATTCTCACTTAAGAATGTTAAAGCCACTTAAGTTTCAAGGATTGGAGTTAAACTCTCATTTTTATTCATACTTGGCCAAAAGCCAATAACAATCAAAGTGAAGGTTATACCTCACCAAACAATCTCATAATTATGCATACTCATCAACATATCATGTTATATCAAATAATCACAGTAATCAATTTATTTGCAATCCCCAAGTATTAAAGTCCTCACTTTGATCCAATGATCAAAATGATGGTTTTCAACATGGGAGAAAACTTTTTTTTCCAGCCAAGCAATCACACCAATAGACATGGATCAAACTACAATTAACCATTACGATCATGTCCTCATAAGGGACCAAATAAACAAAGTGGATAATCCTTGGTTTAGGATTTCCAACAAGAAGACAAATAAAGCCATCTTCACACCCACCTTGATTATCAAATTCGTTTTGATTATTATCAATTCTACCCATGACCATCGTTCTATACACAACTAATATATCATCTTGATACAATATAAAATTAATTTTTCTTTCCAACTTAGGGACGGAAGGAGGGAGAGGGCAATCGTGGGCTCCAACCCCTCCCTCATCCATATATTTTTATTTTTATTTTTATGTGAATGTAATTGATTTATTTTAAAATATTTTTTTATTCTGTCTTGCAACTTATCCTAACTTTTATTTAGAATAGTTGAACACCAAGATCATTTACTTATAGGTAACATATTGATATTTGAGTGATTCTCCATGTTGGAGTAAACTATTCAAGGGAATTATTACAATCCTATAATAATCAATTCAAAATATCTCAAATCCATTTCTTTTTTCCATGTGCATGAAATAGATAAGAAAATTATCATTCTGCAAAATGTCATTATTGTCTTTGGCTTGAATTTGGTTGTGCAAGACAATTCAAATGTTCTTCTTTATATTCTATTAAATCGGGTCTTTATTCTTGGTGGTCGGTGGAGGTGTTGTTTCATTGTGACCAAAGAAGCACACACGTATTGCCAAATCTACCATGACAATAGAATATATAGCATTGGCAGTGAGAAGCATGGAAGTAGAATGACTTAAAATTTGTTTTGTGAAATCTGGACAAGGTATTGGTGATGAAAACATTAAAAGGGATAATACTTGAGCCCTGTAATATATGATCACCGATGGTGGAAACTTAACTCACTTAAGTATAATGAGCAACGTGCATCATTAAAGTGAATACAACTATGTACAAATAATATCCATCCCAAGGAAAAAATGCTTAGACCATATAAAGAAGATACTGGTTATGTGCCGCGAACCTAGAATGCATACGTTTGCAAATTTCTTGTATTATTTGTTAGTGGAGAGCATAGCTCAATAAAGTGTTGTACATCAGTTATGTTGACTATGTGTTTTCCAATTATGATGTAGTCTAATGGAGCTATATCATGAATTTCCTTTTCAATTGTTCATGGGGTTTAATTGTCCTGTAGGGTTAAAGTTTATATTTTTGTATTAAAGCCATTGATTCCGGTTTGAGATTCAATATATATCAATGAGCATGTGTACCTTGTCAAGGTACCATTCATTGTATTGAATCTTAAATTGTCCAAGTTGGACAGTTAGGGAAAAACATTTTCTTCACAAAGTTAATAGTTTTTCTCTGGATTCTCGTATCTTATATTTGATTTAATTTCAGTATGGTACATTTCTTATTGTTCTCCGGGTGCATATTTGATCATGGCGGTTGTCACCGCGTTCAATTCGTGTATACCGGAGACCAATGGGAAATGCTGCCGAAATTTTGCCAAGTATGATGCATAAGAACATGGAACTAACTATTAACGAAGTATTGAAAAGGTTTCTTTTCGAACGGGTTAGGGTCATACCATGTGATAAGAAGAAGACAGAGTTCCTGGATTAAGTATTATGGTTCTAGTTAGCAGTAATGGAAGCACCTAAGCATCGGAGGTGGATGGATAGAAGGAAGGATCACAAGGGATTAACTGTTGAGTTCATGAAGGGGGTGAATGTGTTTGTTATATTTGTGAAGAATGACCCGAACTATCTAAGACAAAAAAACACAAAAATGAGGTGTCCTTGTAAGAAATGTCATTGTAGAAAATATCATTACGGCGATGATGTTAAGGCACATCCCTACGAGAAGGGGTTGACGCCTAATTACTACTACTGGACCGGCCATGGCGAATCGTTGCCATTGCTTCCTCCAGTTACGGTGGACGATCCATATTATGGTGGTGGCGAGCAAAGGGAGCAATTCATTCCTTTCAAGCAGATGATAATGGATCATGCTGTCCCCAAAGTTGGTTGGGCCATTCAACAGGACTTTGCTGTGGGAGATGAACATATAGAGGAAGATCCAAATCCCAATGCACAAAAATTTTAAGATATATTAGCAGCTGCCCAAGCTCCATTGTGCGATAGATGTCAGGATTACTCAGAATTGTCAGTTTCTCTGGTTACTCTTAGCTTAAAGGTTGACTGCAATATGGCGGAAAGTGAGTTTAATCATTGGGCTCAGTTTATGGCCGCGACCCATCTGAGTGGCAGCTGAATGCCTCAAAATCACTATCAAGCCAAGAAGTCGTGGCAAATTTGGGTTTGGACATTGAGAAAATTGAGTGTTGCAAGAATGGATGCATGTTTTATCGGAATGAATATGCGGATGAGACAATTATTGGTTGTAGATTCTGCTGCGCTACCGCTACAAGATAAAAACCACTAGAAAGGGCGTTATAATAAAAATCACCCTAAAATAAATCTGGTACTTCCCGATTACTCCTAGTCTCCAAAGAATGTACTCTTCCATGGCCACCGCATCTCACATGTGTTTGCACGTCAACAATCTGAGGGACCCTAATGTCTTGTGTCATCCATCAGATGGAGAAGCATGGAAGCATTCTGATATGGTGTATCCAGAGTTTTCTGTGGATGCTCGTAATGTAAGATTGGGATTATGTACGGATGTGTTTAATCCTTTCGGTCAGTATGGCAAGGCTTACTCGTGTTGGCCAGTTATTTTGACTCCATATAATCTCTCGCCTGGTATGTGCATGAAGAGGGAATTTATGTTGCTGACAATCCTAATTCCAGGTCCTTCGAATTCGAAAAGTAAGATTGGTGTGTACATGCAGCCTATGATAGAAGAGTTGACCCATTTGTTTAATCATGGAGTCTTGACATATGATATTTGTTGGAATATATTGTATTTTTTTGTAGGATATTATTAGTTTAATGTACAAATCTTGTATTTAATAGTAGTTATTAGGATTATTTCTGTTTCCTTTTATTTAGGATGGAATTAAGTGCCATTAGTCTATATATTGTAAATCATCTTTGTGCTTTTTGAATTAAGTTAATAATATTCAGAAAATTATTCTTTATAGTTGCTATCAGAGCTCTAGGTTTTTCCTAGGGTCTCTGCTCCTTCTGTTTTTCGGGTTTCATCCCCTCTTCCTTTTTTAGACAGCCTTCGTAGTTGCGCATTAGGTTTTATTCCCTCATTTTTTATTGTTGCACGATCTGCCACCACAGTCGTCGTCTGCCGCCGCCGCTGTTCACACATCCGCCCTCACTGGATTGATCGTCGACCCTTTCACCCCCTTCCACCATCTCACGCACCCACACGCGCCACCTTCTTCTCTGCGTGTGTAAGCCACACGTGTCCAACAATCGTTTGCACTTCTTGTTTGTGGTTCCTCCTGTTTGTGGGTCATTGCTATTCCACTATAGCCCTTCATTGCTGCGATGTCAGATTACAGGGTTCTCAAGTGCATTCCACTAGCCGCTGGTGGAGACGAAGCTCTGGCTCTTACTATAGATGAGTTAATGTGTCTACGGACAATCCTTAATTCTGTTAGTATGCCTTTTGGTACTAGTTCTTCTCTCCACATGTCTGGTAATCATTTAAGTTCTGTATCCTTAATGCTTCTAGTACTACATTTGAGGATATATGGATAATTGACTCTGGTGCTACTGATCATATGACCCCTTACCCCTTATATTTTTCGACTTACTCTAAGTTGTTTGGTAAGCATCACATCACCGTTGGTAGTGGATCCCATGTTCCTATTCCAGGATGTGGTAACATTTCACTTCAACCATCCCTTCCCTTACATAATGTGCTTCATGCCCTCAGTTGTCAAATAACCTTATTTCTATCCATAAGCTTACTCGAGATTTAAACTGTACAATAACCTTTTTTCCCTCTCATTGTGTGTTTCAGGATCTTACCACAGGGAAGATGATCGGGGTTGCTAAGGAACAAGGAAGGTTATATACTTTGCGTCGGGCTCGAGATAGTACCAGACAGGAGTTGTCCATTTTCTGTCATCATACAAGCTCAGATTCCACAGCTTCTCAGATATGGCTTCACCACAAATACCTTGGTTATCCTCCTTTTAGTCTCCTCGGGTCTTTATTCCCTCGTTTGTTTAAAAAGGTGTCAGTTGAGTCTTTTCATTGTGATGTTTGTCAGTTTTTGAAACACCTTCGTACAACTTTTTCTCCTAGTAATAGTAAAAGTATTGAACATTTTGATCTTATTCATTCTGATGTGTGGGGACCATCCTCTACCTCTAATTTATCTGGTGCAAAATGGTTTGTTTCTTTTATTGATGATTTCACTAGGGTCATATGGCTATTTCTTATGAAAGATAAATCTGAATTTTTTCAATCATTCTTACATTTTTACCACGTGGTTCAAACTCAGTTTGGAAAAACTATCAAAAGGTTACACTCTGATAATGGCAAGGAATATGTGAATCAACATTTCGCCAATTTTTTTAAAGAACATACTGTTTTGCATGAGTTGACCTGTGTGGATACCCCACAACAAAATGGGGTTGCTGAAAAAAAGAACCGTCATCTCCTTGAAATGGCACTAGCTCTGCTCTTCCAAATGTCTGTCCCTAAGTCTTACAGGGTGGAAGCTGTTTTAACTGCCACATATTTAATAAACAAGTTGCCCTCTCGGGTCTTGGATTGTCTTAGTCATGTTCAACTCATGACTTCGATCTTTCCTTCTATACCTACTATGAAAAGACTCTCATGTCATGTCTTCAGTTGTGTTGCCTTTGCTCATGTTCATAGTCAACATTGTGGTAAGTTGGATCCGCGGGCTGTCAAATGTATCTTCATGGGGTATATACTAGACAAAAAGGGGTACAAATGTTATCATCCACAAAGTCGTCATGTCTATGTCTCCATGGATGTCATTTTTTGTGAATCTGAGTCCTTTCACCTCCATCCTCAGCTTCAGAGGGAGAGTGGTCAAGAAGCTGGGTCTCTTGAGTCATCATTTGTTCCTCTTCTGGCTAAACCTATTGAGTCATCTGTCGCTCCTCTTATGAAGGATGTGGCATCATCTTCTGGTACTTCAGAAACGCCTAAAGATTCAGTATATGTTCCAATATCAAATGAGATAAATGGTTTGGATCCATACAAGCAGGTGTATCATCGAAAAAACCCAACCTAGTCTAACAACAACTTCAGTCTCCAGAACCAGAGGTAAGCATTCCTAACTCTGAGCCTTGGAATAGTAATTTACATGATATTTGTGAACCTAATCCTGATGACTTGCCAATAGCCTTAAGAAAAGCCAGAAGAACTTGTGCAAGATGCCCTATAACTCAATTTATGTCCACTAAAATTCTATTAGTACAACACCAGAGTTTTATCTCAGCAATTGATTCTATCATAGTCCCCACCTCAGTACAAGAAGCTTTAATGGATAAGAATTGGGTTCAAACCATGCATGAAGAGAAGAGTGCCTTGAACAAGAAGGAGACCTGGGAAATTGTTGAGAAACTGAAGGACAAAAGGATAGTTGGCTGCAGATGGATTTACATAATGAAATATTGGTCTGATGGTACCTTGGATAGGTATAAAACAAGACTGGTTGCAAAAGGGTACACTCAACACCAATTTGATGTTAAAAATGCTTTTCTACATGGAAACTTGGAAGAGAAGGTATATATGGACATTCCACCAGGGTATGATCCTATTGGTGGAGGAAATAAGGTGTGCACTTTACAGAAGACTTTATATGGTCTCAAGCAGTCTCCTTGTGCTTGGTTCGGAAGGTTCACCAATGCTATGGTGTCCCGAGGTTATAAACAGAACCAAGGAGATCATACACTCTTTGTGAAACATTCTCAGGATGGCAATCTTACACTTCTTTTATCTATGTAGATGATATGATCATTGTTGGTGAAGATGAGGTAGAGAAACAGGTTCTAAGAGACAAACTAGTTGCACAGTTTGAAATGAAAGACTTGGGGAAGCTGAAGTACTTCCTTGAGATAGAGGTTGCCTACTCTAAATAAGGCATCTTTGTTTCTCAAAGGAAATATGTCCTGGATATTCTCAAGGAGACAGGTAAACTAGGTTGCAAAACTTCAGGGGCTCCGATTGAACAAAATCACAGACTTGGAAATGATGACGAGAGCTCAAAGGTGGAAAGGGCACAATATCAGAGACTTGTGGGAAAGCTTATACATTTATCTCATACCAGACCAGACATAGTCTATGATGTCGGTGTGGTTAGCCAGTTTTTGCATGATCCCCGCGAAAGGCATATGCAAGCTTTGAATAGAATCCTCCAGTACTTGAAGACAAGTCCAGGAAGAGGACTACTATTTCAGAAGGAGCATAATTTGACCATTGAAACCTATACCGATGCAGACTAAGTCAGGTCAGTAGACAGGCGTTCTACCTCCGGTTACTGCATGTTTTTAGGAGGAAATTTGGTAGTAAGAAGCAAAATACGGTTGCAAGGTCAGGTGTAGAGGCAGAATTTTGAGCTATGGCACAGGGAATTTGTGAACTGTTATGATGAGAATCATACTTGATGATCTCAGAATTAAGTATGAAGCTCCTATGAGGTTACTTTGTGACAATAAGTCCATAATTAGCATTGCTCACAATCCGTTGCAACATGATCGGATGAAGCACATAGAGATTAATCGTCATTTGATCAAGGAAAAATAGATAATGGTCTTATAGCTATAGAGTGTGTCCCCTCAGAGCACCAATTAGTTCACCAAGGGGCTTCCCACTGAACGATTCCAAGGCCTCACTTGCAAGTTGGGAATGATAGATATTCACTCACCAGCTTGAGGGGGAGTGTTTGAATATATTGTATTTATTTGTAGGATATTATTAGTTTAATATACAAATCTGTATTTAATAGTAGTTATTAGGATTATTTATGTTTCCTTTTCTTTAGGATGTCATTAAGTGCCATTAGTCTATATATTGTAAATCATCTTTGCACTTTTTGAATTATGTTAATAATATTCAGAAAATTATTCTCAAGTATATTTCATTGAGGCAGAATTTCATGATGAAGGCAGCTTTGATGTAGACAATTAATGACTTTCCGACGTATGGAATGTTTTCAGGATGGATGACTGCGGGAAGGCTTGGTTGCCCTTAATGGAGACAATTACTTTTGTTTCTTTTTACTATCCTTCCAACATTGAAACAAGGAGGACTAGAATTCCACGTAATGTTGATGCTGGTGAAGGTTGTTTATCTAGTCCTCTGATTTCAATTTTTAATTATCCGGGTCATGCATGTGGCACATCCAACACAACTTATTTGAATAAACGTGTTGAGAAAGTTACTGAGGTGTATGTGCTTCTAAATTGTAAAGAGGTAGAGCCATATCTAAAGTAAGTAGTTGTTGACAACATAAGACCTAGCACTAAATATGCAATTATACACTTAAGTACTTTGATTAAATTGTATAATGCCTATCATGACGTAGACAATACAACAATCTACAACAAGAGCTTGATGCCGACAAATTGGAGTCTGAAATCCAACAAGAGATTGCCAACCATTTTCCTAAGTGGTTCAAAAATTATGTAAGTTATTTTGACTGTAACTAACTATACTCTCGTCACATTTAGTATGCTGTATATATAAATGTCACTCAGTTTCATAATAATTATGCATGTTCTAGATATGGCAAATCAAATACAAGATTAGTTCTTGATAGACTTGGCATGGGGCCCACTTAGAAGGGTTGTCATATATGAAACTTACATCATTAATGGTTTTAAGTTTCATACAAGTGCATGGGGTCAAGGCAAGAAAACTTCCAACTTTAGTGTTTGTGTATGAGCTGCAAACAGTCAATTAGAGGATTATTTTTTTGGCATATTGACTGATATTATTGAAATAAAGTATTATGGTCATCCAACAAAAAAGTTATTCTTGTTCAAGTGTGAATGGTTTGATAACACTCTAGGTAGGGGCACGAAAGTAGATAATAAATATGACACTGTTGCAGTTAGGCAATCACGAAGATATCAGGTGTATGACCCAATCATATTTGCATAACAAGCAGAGCAAGTTTATTTCACATCGTTTCTCGAGGGATGTCAAAATTGGTTGGGTGTTATTAAGATAGAGGCACGTAGTGCGATCACAGATAATGTAGTTAGTCAGCTCGAGACAATGGCTCCATACCAAGAGGTTCATGATGTAACACCTCGCTTTTCGTTAAGTGCATTGTTATATGCTTGTTTGGTTGCTAAGTTTATAGCTTAAGTTAGAAGTCATTGGTTAAGGGCTTGGTCGGATTTTTTGGCTTAAAAAGTCACTTTCAGGTGCATGAGCATGACCGTGCTCATGACCAGCACGCCCGTGCTCGACAGTGAGCACGCCCGTGCTCAAGTGTGGACCGCGTCTCGTAGACGCTAAGTTCAGCACTTCTGTGCTTGCCGAGGAGCACAGCCATGCTGGTGTGCAGCCTATATATTTATGGCACAGAAACCGAGGGTTACGTGAAAAACCCTATTTCTGGTAGCAGCAGCCACACTATTGCGGCTGCCTTTGTCTTCCTCCTTATTTCCTCTTTATCCATTGCTATAGTGGAGTGTTGGGAGACTTTTCGGAAGCTTGGTTGGCTTGTGTCAATCATAGGAGGTAATAGTTCTTTCCCTAGTTGGTTTCTTTTTCCCTTTTTAGTTTTTGGGAACTAACTGGTTGACGTTTTGCTTGACCAAGGCTTGGAAGAAGACCGAGCCGCTTGAGGATACGTGACCAGTTCGCCGTTGGCATCATTGTTGGAACTTTCAATCCAGGTATGGAGAGAAGGGTAGTGTAATCATTAGGCGGTGGGGGTAGTGTAAGGTAAAGTGTTCCCATAACCCCGATGTTGTCGTATATGTATGCATGTTTGATAAATGATTAATTACTCTGTGATAACATGCTTCTGGCTGTTTTAGTATGTGATGTTTTTGCTTCATGTTCATAATATATACTTTTGTATGTTCATGTTGGTTATCCTATGAATATGATGCTATGATGATCGTTGTTGATGTTGGTTGGATGATTGTTGTTATTGTTGAATTCTGATGATAAGAGTTTAAATGGGTTAATTAAGCTATTAAAATGACTCAATGATTAATGAATTTAATCCCTAAAATAATTGATTAGAATCTGTGTTGGAACTCTGTCCAGAACAGCACTGTCGCGCGATGAGCACGACCGTGCCGAATAGGGAGCATGCCCGTGCTCCTAGTTTGAATTCTGGAAAATAACCGCGCTGCACGACCGTGCATAATAGGAAGCACGACAGTGCAGCTAAGCACGGTCGTGCCTAAAAGGAAGCATGCCCGTGCTCCACTTAAGTAGCAGCACGACCGTGCTGGGGATCAAGCACGCCCGTGCCCCCTCCAGGACAGAAATGAAATTAAAGGTTCTAAGGGGTTTTAACCCTGATTATCCCCAATAATGTTATGCTAACACAACCAATCAACGATAAATGTTAGATAACTTGGTTAAAGACTAATAAAGATAATTAATGGTGATAAGATGGTTAAGCTAGTACCCTATGGGTTACCGCATGTTGCTAGCTATGATGCCTATTGGCTAAAGTGGCCTCGACGCTTATTGGTCGAGGTGTTGATAAGTTGTACCTTGGTGCTTATTGGCTAAGGGGACCTTGACCCCGAATGGGTCTAAGGTATTGATGATGATGATGTTAAGTCTTGAGTGGTTATTGGCTCAAGCGGAAGAGGTGGTCGCCCTGTTTGCTATTGTGCCCATGCATCATGCATCGGAGTTGTTAGTTGAGGGGAGGTTCGACATAGGGGAGGTCGTCCTAGAGTAAGACGATCTGACCATCCACGGTAGGTTACCCAAGGTTCGGTGACCATGCGCCCCCGTGATGAGGCATCCAAGGTTTGATGCGTTGGCTATCCATGAGTGCACCCGCGGTTTGGTGGACTGCTGGCATTGGTGCTTCTATGGCCAATGCAGATATGTAACTCCAAAGTCGTTCATCCTGAGTTAGTTGGATCCACATGCATAATGGAGTAGCGAAGTAGTGTTGCATTGCACTGCATAGCATACTTGGTTGTTATGATGCTGATGTATGATGATATAAATGATGATGTATGCTTATGATGCTGCTATGCTTGTTTGTTTACCTTACTTCATATCTCCATGCCGTTGTGTTTACATGATTCTTACTCCCTGTTCTCTGTTTTCTTGTTTGGCATGTTTGGCTTTATGCAGAGGATGGCGAGCAGCCCGGAGGGGAGTGACTATGAGGAGTCACCGCTCATAGTTAGGATTTCCCCTTTTGTTAGTTTAGTTCAGTTGTATTTTGAGGTTTTTCGGGAACGGTTATACTAGCTCTGCTGTGATATCGGGTTGGGTTTGTTTTGTTGTGTTATCATCTGTTTTAAACATGGTTTATTTTCCACGTTTTGTGAACTCGTTCATGTGGGACCTTTCTACCCATGGACTATCATTTTTTTTTTTAATGAGTAAATGCATGTTAATTTTATATCTCTTTTTCTTTATCGTTTTTATAACTTACGGGGTAGCAGGGTGTCACACATGAAATTGATGGGTTCTAGATAATGTTTGAAATTGATCTGGATTATTATAGTGATATTCTTGCGGATGTTGGTGGTGGCAACGAGATAATTAACACAATATTACCAAGTCCAGATGATTTGGAAGAATCTAGCGATGATACTAATATCTCATCTGACGGTGATGAGAGTGAGAGTAAGAGTGAATTCAGTGATAGAGACTCCACTAAGGTAATTTGTGTTAGGTCACAAAGCGTTTGACTTGGTCATGCGTCAGACTCATACTCCAGTTAGCCCTTATGTATTTTGATGAACCCAAACATTAAGCAATTGATTTTACATTGAATTGTCTGAATATTGCTAATCATCTATTTGAGTTGTGTAGACAAAGAACACTATCTTAGCAGATCAATTCATCTAAAGGATATGAAAGGACCAACCGCATAAGTACAAGCGTCTGATTCAAGGTTGCCAGAAATATGCCGAAGGACAATGTTTCTGAAGTCAGAATCAAGCTAAAGCTATATCAACTTCATTCCTCAGACTCGCTTATCCTATGAAGAAAAGCAGCTAGTAGCACTGAAGCAAAATGTTCAAATAACTATCAGATAATGGTCTTATTCATTCAATAAGTTAATGGAAAGAAGGATGCAAGGAAAATGATTAGTTAGAAGATTGTCTGCCCGTATCCAAGAAAAGAAGTCCGAAGAAAATATACAGTCAATATTTGATCAAATATTTGTTGAAGAAATCAAGGAACATAAACACTATCTTCTGAAGAAAGTTGAAAGAAGATGGATCAAGCCTACAGACTAAATCATGATTAGAAGACACACTTCAAGAAGCGTCTATCTCTTACAATATGTGTCTGAGCTTCTAACAGAGTCAGAACCACATTTCTGTCAAAATACTTGATGGATTCAAAAGATGTTCAACTTACATTATCAGCTTAGAATGTGTGAAGCATCAATCTTGAAACTTCATCTTTGCATTACTGAAGCAATGCGCAAAGAAGAAAAGGACTTTATGGAGAAATTTCTTAAACTCTTACTCAAAAGCAATATGATTTGAAATATAATTAATTAAACATGAAAGAAGTTTAATAATATATTTCTTGTCTTAAATCGAAATCAGTGAAAGGAGAAAAGACAAAAGGGCAATGCTACATAAAGTATTCCTTATGCAAGTAAGAGAAAAGCTACTTTATCTGAGCTTTTCTAAGTGTTGTACAAATAAGGAAAGGACACTGCCCAAAGCAAGAAAAGCATATCTGCTATACTTTGAGGTCAACAAAGAATCTCCAACGTTCCTCTAAGCATATATTATCAAGTCAGAACAACTATTTTCTGAAGAATAAAGTGGAAGACCTTCGATTGTATCTCAACAGATCTTTGTGATCAAGTATAAATAGTAGAAGTCGAACACCTGAAGATACTGTGATGAACAACTAGAGAAAGCTAACAAACTCAACTGTGAAAAGATATACTACTCTAAAAAACAGCACTCATCATAGAAATCGAAAGCTGAAAGCAACAATCACTGACATATCATCTTCTCACTCTGAAAATCATTTGGAGAAGGACTCATCTGCAACTCACCAAGCTCTAAGTTCGTATTCACTCTCTGTAGTGTTAAGTTGGTTGAATTGCTGTTGTAATATTTGAAGCTGTGCTTCAAAACACTATCAAAACTCTCTGAGCCTGATGAGGCTTGTTTCAAGAATATATATTGAGCCTGAAGAGGCTAGGTGTACAAACAATACTTGTGCTTGAGCCTGGCGAGGCTAGGTGTGAAAATAATACTCGTCTGAAACCTTGATCAGTTATAGTGTTAAAACTTGGCCAAGCCAAGGACTGGATGTAGCCCAAAGTTTGTGGGTGAACCACGATAAATCTCTGAGTATCTTCATTCCATATCTTTACTCTATTATTCAGTTTGTTTAACTGTTTTAATAACTAACTTAGGTGTGTTAAATAGTTTCTGATCAATTTGCTGAGAAAGGCGTCTGTCTCTAAGCGTCTTATCATTATTGATTTTGTTTTGTGCTTCTACAACTCTGATTTTCGAAAACACTATTCAACCCCCTTTCTAGTGTTGTTTTGTGTCATCTCAATTTGTACATTCAAGCTGTAGTGGTTATGTTTGCTTTTGATTTGTTATATACCAATAGACTGATTATGTTATGCAAAAAAGTATATAAGAAATAGAAGGCATGAGAGAGAAGTTGACTAACTTGTTTCGGTCTAGAAAACCACAGCCACAGGTTAGGAACTATTAATGATTATTTTTATTTTACGACTATATATAACTGATAGATGATTATTCTTTTTTCCTTATAAACAGATGGCTGACGACGCTCCACCTCATCGATCCTCTCTTGGTGGTCGTATTCCCCGTGGCTGTCGTGCTCCACGTTGTGGTGGCAGACTGACTACCACCGGTGCCATGACATCATCTGATCAGCCCCATGTGAGCTCTACATCCTCACGACCTTCCGAGGCGATCCAACCAGCCTCACCTTCTACTTTGGGTGCCCCAGCAGCCGCACCTTCTGTCGTAGCGGCCACGATAGCCACAGCAACATCGCCGACTACCCCTGTGACACCAGCTACAGAGGCATCTTATGCATAGCATGGCAGACTTCCATTTGAGCCAGGCACAAGAGATCCCGCATATGGGAAGATATGGCTATGCCCTGCCGCCAAACTAGAGTAAGTAACATTTTTTAAGTATGTTTATTCATTAAGTCTTTGATTTATATATTGTGGTTATTTATTTCACTTATATATTTTGGTTACAAATGTTGTTGATTTGTATATTGTATGTTGCCACAGTTTGGACCATCTGGACGACCTGAGAGATCTATTTCGAAGACAATTAGGGGCAAGTATAATGCCTTGTGGCCGATGCGGAAGAAAATTGACCAGGATGTTCATGACACATGGTTTAGAGATTTCGGGGTAAGTTTTCATTATCATTTTCATTTTAATTTACTTTTCGATTTAAAGTCCTTTTGCTTAATATAATATTTTATTGCAAGGGGTATATAAGTGGTCGCCTTCCGACGAGCATGAGATCTGTCGATCCTTTAAGTCGAGAGCCTCTAAGTTGGTAAAGAATGCTATGAACAAGATCCGGAGTGGTCAAGATGATGGGAGTTGGCTCCGCCCCAATGTCTTAGAGGGCTTTCAGAAATATTAGGCCGAGGATGAGAACTTTCAAAAGAAGAGAGTGGTTGGAAAGTAAAATCACGCTAAGGATGTTGGAGCTCCACTTTACACAGGTGGCTCTATCTCTATTGTGAAGCATGTCAAGAATGTGGTAAATAAATTCTAAATAAGTTTATGTTTCAAGTTTATTATGCTTTTTTATTGTTAAGAATTTTAACTGCTACTTATTATATATGCAGAAGCATGAGAGGAAGAAACCCCCACTGCTATTGAGGTCGTGCTGAAGACCAAGAAGAAAAAGACTGGGGAGTTTGTTAGCCCCAAGTTCAAGGACCTTGCTGTAAGTGTTATTTAGTGTGGCATATCAAATTATTGTTTTAATATTTTTATTAACATTGCATTATGCTAATGTTTGGACATATTATGCAGGAAAAGTTTAGTCACCTTCGAGATGAGGCCACTACTCAGGGGCAGCAGCACTCCGCTGCCACTGATAATACCCTCTTCTTGGAGGTTGTCGGGGGAAAGAACAAGAAGGATTATGTCTATGGCCTCAGATATATGGGGGATGAGTTCGTGGCCTCATCATTGCCACGTACTCAGTCTGATCCCTGCCCTCCAGTGGATTGCCGAGAGGTCATTATGAACTTGAATAGTGAGCTGGCACAGAAGGATAGTGCCATCCAGGCAATGTGGACTCAGATGGACGAGTAGGATACCCGGATTGAGTAGCTTTTCCGATTATATCAGGCGAGTGGTTCGGGTTTGAGTTCTTGCCGCCACAACGATGCAGTCCATGATGATGACGACGATGATGATGATGATGACATTAGCCCCCTCCCATCACCCCTAGGCCTCCTCCAAATAGTTAGTAGATTTCCTATACTGTATAGGACACCTTTTATATTTAATGGATTGAATATTATTGTATGATATTTGGGTTTATATTTAATTTATGGATTATTATTTGAATTTATTAAATTACTATATGGATTTATATATGTATCAATCTGCATTTGATTTAATTTTAGATAGGGTAAAAGGAAACAATATGCATATTTAAATTTTTTTTTAAAAATAATTGAATAAACAGCGATCGAATTAGCGGCCGAATATTCGATTACTAAAACTAGCCGTTAGGTTAGGTGACCGAATCAGCGACCGAATATTCAGTCGCAAAAACTAGTCGTTGGATGTAGTGACTGAACATATCGGTCGCTAAGTTTGAAAATTCGGTTACTGATAAGCTGTTTTTTTTGAAGTGTTAGTTTGGTCCTCTAAAAAATTGACATTAAATTAATATTTTAATCATAAAAAATAAAATCGATTAACTTAGCTTTTCCATTATAAAAAGTGACATTAATTAATTTCCTAAAATAGAATGTTTATTTTTAAATGTGAAAACTTTTCAAGAAAGTTTTTGAAATATATATCGAGTGTAAATTAATGCTTTTATACTACATTGCCTGCCCCTAAAACGACAATGTAAGACACCATTATCTTTCAGTTATTCATACAACTGCTAATATCTGGGCCTTGGAAAACAACTTACCAGTAGGATGGTAAATATTTTGGGGTGATCTATAATTATTATTTTTTTACTAAAAAGGATATTCATTTATTCAAATTGGTAAAATACATAAAAAAACAACACAAATTCAACATCACTAAAAACCGAAAAGGATGAATCTGCGAACAAACTCACAGCACCACACCCAGGTTAATAGCATAACATGGCAAAATGCCAACAAATGTGACAAAACCAAAGTGTCCGGAATACTCATCATGCCTCTGGATCTGTAGTGTTGACACCTAAGTCTTGATTGAATCTGTAATGGATTGAAGCTAATCTGCCAATCTGAATTAAACGAACACCGCAACAAGACAGGAAACCAAAAGATGCCGCAACAAGACGACGAACAAAACACTGCCGCACGCAGACGACGAAAACATGGAAAAACACGAAAGAAAAACCAGATCTATGTGGAACAACCACTTATATTTAGATAAAATTAGAGGAAAAAGACGATGTAGATGGGTGATTCCAGGCCAAAAGATGACCCAAAACCACTCCCTTCCGGTGGATGAAGAAGAAGGAAAAGAAGAGTAGAGGGAATGTTGAGAGAGAGAGCTCAAGTTTATTTTAGAAGAGTGCAAAAAATATTTTTGATTCAAACAATGAGTGTGTGCACCGGGTGATCTATAATGTTAACCAATGAATTAGGTGGCAATTTGAAATTAATTGATAATTTTCAAACTGGACGAGTAGTTTAAAAGATAAAATGGTTCAAGCAAAAACGACATAAAAAATAGCCATACATCATTTCTATAAAGTATAAACTATTCGAATCGCAATTATAAAGTTGAAACTTATTATAAAGAATAAAAATTTAAATTAGTCATTGACAAAAAAACACAGCGACATATTTTATTTCGGATAAATGAAAAATACATATATTGAATGTTTTAGTTTCCAATAATTTCAATTGGCATTTAAAATAATCTCTTGAATTGACTAAAATGTTCTTTAAAATAATTATTTTGAATGTTATTTAAATTTATTAGAGATTAAAATATCTCAAATCGATATTTTCTATTTATCAAAAATCAAATAAGTCTGGTTTTTTTTTTTTTTTTGGTGAGGATCAATTTGAAATCTTTATTTTAACATAAAAAATGAACAACTAACAGTCTCCTTCAAGCCAGTAACACATTTGCGTGGACGCAACTAGTTGATTCCTTCATTCTTGGTGTAGCTGCAACTCTCACTATTTTTTTTCTCCTTTTCTTCTCCACTCCGTCCACCTCGCAATTCTCGTGCACGCTCTCAATCCCTCGCATGCAAAGCATGCCTATATATTAAGAGAAGCCGAGAAAAAAGATCATGCTGATAATCTGTTTTCAAGTAATCAATTATTGTGATAATTGATTATAATCAAAATCTGTTTTTGTTTGGGTATGTTTACTAAAAAATGATTTTAAGCTAATCTATTTCATTTGGGTGGTGTAAAAATAATCATTTTTATATTAAAGATGGAGAATGTTGTGAATAGATATCAGTTAAAAAAGACTTTTTTAAAAAATATCTGGGTCTTCCAGCTTGCTAGAAAACAGCTGAAATGAGAAGAAAAAACTTTTTTAGAAAACAATCTAGATAACCAAACATACAAATTTTTTTTTTTCATAAAATAACTTTTTCCTTCAAAAAACAGCTAAAACTCCACAAAATTTCTTTCTCAAACACCCTTCAAGAGTGCTTTCGGGAAAGATTATTTTCCCTATTTCAACTGTTTTTAGTTAAAAAACTGTTTCATAAATAATCTATCATATTTGATATTTTGTTTAAATTTATAAAAAAACTTTTTTTGAGGAAAAAAAGTTATTTTATGCCTTCTGGTTTTTTCTAGCTTAAGATTATTGTGATTTGATTATTTTTTATTCCTAAAACTTTTTTCCTTATTTAACCCTACAAAACTAACATCTAAACAAATATTTTTAAATTATACAAATAATTTCATACCATTTTTTGTAATTTACTATATAAAAGTGATTTTTTTTTTTTGCACCGGGCAAACGAAATAGATTATCTTAAAATCGCTATTCAGCAAATAGACCCAAACAAGAATAGATTCAGATTATAATCGATTATCACAATAATTGATTATATAAAAATTGATTATCAGCATAATCTTTTTTCCAGCTTTCCCGGACATACTTTAAGAGAAATTATTTCACGCTGCTATGATATCACTCACAAGCATATATGTATTATTCTTTTTTAATGTTTTCTCTCACTCGATACGTGAGACTCGTAAGAGTCAAATTTTCCAGGATACAATCATGTGTCTAACTAGGTACCCCTCCTAATAGTATATTTATTTTATACACATGAATTTAGAGATAGAATCTATAACTACATGTTTATGAGATCCAAACATTTTCTACTTGAACCAACACATTATTACTTGTACAATAAAATTGAATATTAATCCCATTTTTATATTTTTATACATTTATTTATATTTTTTTCTCATTCTCGAATATACCACGCAAATACAGTGTCTACTTTATTTGATGGAAGTTGTTCATAAAAATTTCTTATTGCATTCATATTTTGATAAAAATGAGACGGAGTGTTATTATTAAAGATGTCCAAATTATAAGAATCTTTTTTTGTTTTTTTGGTAAACCAAATTATAAGAATCTTCAAAAGGGAATTTATTCATGAAATATTAGTAAAAAAAACTTGATTAAGATTAATATAATGATATATTTTACATTGAATTTGATGACAAATATAACTTACTTTTTTTTTATTTTGGGAATAAAAAAAAAATTTCTGTTAAATTTAATGTATTACTTTTTAATATATTAAATATATAGCTTTTTCAACAACAAAAAAACTTTTTCATATTCTTTAACCAAGACGCTACTGCCACGAAATAGTATTTATCTTTTACTTTTGCATATTAATACATTTTAAAGAAGATTTTGCTAAGGAATTTAATAAATGCAAATGCTTATTGTAAAATTAAGAGTGTGTTTGGGGAAACTGAAAAAAAAAAGATTATGCTGATAACCGATTTTTGTATAGTCAATTATTATGATAATTGATTATATAATAATTGACTATAATCAGAATCTGTTTTTATTTGAGTTTATTATATGAAAAGCGATTTTAAGATAATCTATTTCGTTTGGGTGGTGGAAAAAATTATTTTTATATAGTAAATTACGAAAAAGGGTATGAAATTATTTGTATAATTTAATAATATTTGTTTAGAAGTTAGTTTTGTATGGGTAAACAGAGAAAAAGAGTATCAGTTTAAGCATAATAAAAAAAAAAATTCAACATTTTTCAAATATTGAATGTATCATTTTTCAATGATTAATTTGTTTTTTTATTTCTTAATCGTGGCTCTAAAGACACTTGTTATTATTTTCCTTAAAAAATTTAGGCTATATTTATGAGTTTGGAGGGGAAGGAAAGGGGAGGGGAGGGAGAGGAGGGGAGGAAAGTATATCCCTCTACTTGTGTATGAGTGAAATGAAAAAAAATGGGTTGAGGAAGAGAATGAGAAATTTGTCTTGGAAAATGGTGTATTTAATACTTTGAAAATTTAAAAGCTACATTTTCCAATATAATTTTTCTATCTTTTGAATCCTTAACCAATGCCTTTAGGGTACTGGTTAGCAAGACCCTTAATTAAAATAACTCAAAACCTTTCTCTCCCATTAATAAAACTCACAAACAAGAGGGGGAGAAAATTAACCTCTCATTTCCTTCCCTTCCCCTAAAAAAAAAGTTACAAAGATAGCCTTAGGATTTTGCTAACGAGTGTCCTAAGGACATTGTTTAAGGATTCCAAACAAAGTAATTAGTCATTGAAAAATTAATTATATATCTTTTCAATATATTAAATACACAATTTTCTATCCAAAAAAATAAAAAAATACACAACTTATCATGAAACTTATTTTTTTTAGACTTTTTAAACAATGCTCTTAGAACACTCATAGACATTTAACATCTGTAATATTTTTTCCAAACATGGTATTCTATTAAATTCATTTCATTTACTTCTCAATCTTTTCTTTTCTATTCTATTGGATGAGATTACGATGCCTGCCTTTTCTATCCTTTACCAAAAATAAAATAGTTCTCCACTTGGCAGTGTGCACCCTGTCTAGGTTCCAACCGAGTCAGCATCCCCACCCAGCCAGGAACCAACCCCAAGAACTCCTCTATAGTAGTCTATTCTTTACTATATTCATAATAATTCATAATTTCATATGGTCTTACAGGCACAATTTGCATTTTGCAATCGACCTAGTCTTCATTCGTCATCCAAACACGTGTACACGCGCTTCCTAGTGAACCCCCTTCACCAATTTCAATTTATCGTGCTACTTTCGTTATCCGAATATTCGTTTTCCTCTCCCAATCGCTAAATCAGTAAATAGTACATAAAACGACAAGTAGCCAGTGTATTTTTATTTTATTCTTTAACAGATATACGCACGTAATTAGGTAAAAGTGTAAAACTCATTCTAAAATGACAATATAAAAATCAGATTTTTAATCTTATAAGTAAAGTTCACTTGAGAGCATAATTAATTTTGACCACTAAACTCTATTAGATAGTAGCCGTTTGTATTAACTTTATAAAATAAATTATTTTAATAATCCATCATACATATATATATATATAATAATAATTTTTTATATTTTTAAAAGTAATTTAAAATTTTTTATTTCATCAGAATTATTTAAACAAATTAATTTATACAATAAATTATGTTATGAAATTATTTATTTATGTAAATAATATTTATTTTATAATGATTCTGTATGAATGAAATAAAATGTGAATAAAGATAACCTTAAAAATAATTGATTCTTAAATAATATATATAATAATAATAATATTTTTTATTTTATATATTTACAAAGCTAATTTAAAAATTATTTATTTCATCAAAATTATATAAATAAAATAATTTATATAATAAATTATGTTATGAAATTATTTATTTATATAAATAATATTTATTTTATAATGATTCCGTATGAATGAAATAAAAGAATTTGAATAAAGATAACCTTAAAAATAATTGATTCTTAAAAAAATTGCTTTTTCTATAATTTTTTTTAATACTAACACATTTTACAAACATTCTGAATTATTTTTTTTTTCTTTTTACAAAGGAGGGATTATTCTAAAATTATTACACTACTAGGACACTACGAGGAAAAGAAATCTCAACTAGATCATATAAAAGGTATTCACAACCCGAGAAGGCCGGTCAAAAGTATGCATTCCTTGGTCAAGACTATGAGTAAAATTTGCTAGCTTCTACACGGTTTTCCTCATATTTTAAATCAAATCTGAAACATATCCAAAAATAACTTTTTCATGCAAATCCCCTCTTAATTAATTACCAAAACAATTTCACATTTTGCACTGAGTTCAGAATCCAGATCAACTTGAATCAGCCCAGCTTGTCGTTCAAAATTCAATATCTCACCGACGAGATCGCATCCAAAATCTCGTGTCTTTTTCATAAAGGTTATCTCTAAAATCTAAATTAGTTCTTCTCACTCTAAAATAAAAAAAATACTAAAATATAAAATAAATTTTCTAATAATGACTGTTCTCCATTGTTATGGGACACCTATAAATTAAAGTTCCCCATTCCTTCTTCATTCACTCCATCATTGTTCCAAATCCATTAAACTTCACCATTCTCTTTCTCTCTCTTTGATTCTTCAATGGCGATGAAGAAAACCCTAGCGCAACGCCTCCTCAGCATAACCAAAATCTCATCGCAATCCCATTCCAATTGCCGCATTTCCTCTTCCTCCGTCCAATCTCGGATCCCTCCTGCCGCAGGAAAACCCGACATTGCTCCGGATCCTGGAGACGCCGCCGTCTTCCGCCGGTTCCTCCACAAGAAGGCGGTTCTCTCGACGGAGCTCCGGTCACCGCCGCCGGCGTCCGGCGAAATCATCCGGAAACTCAGGGAGATGGACATTGCGAGGAACCGGATCCGGTTCGACGGTCTGGCTCCTCCACCGGAATCGAAGGACGGAGTGAGAATCGAGGATGCGAGGAAGTTGCTCAGAGCGGCGAAACTCGAGACGGTGAAATCGAAGCTGAGGAAGGTTCCGGAGAGTTGCGTAAGTTATTCGGAGTTCGTTCGAATCTGTGAAGAAAATTGTGAGGATCGAGATCAAGCGATGAAAATTGCGAAGATGCTTGATGATTCTGCAGCTGTAATTATAGTTGGTGACATCGTGTTTCTAAAGCCTGAACAGGTAAATTCCTATTTCTCTCTAATATTTCAATTTTCTGGTTGATTTTTTATTTTGTTTGCTTTGTTGTGTTTTGAATTTGTGATGTGTTTTATTTAATTTGTGAGTTTGTTACAGAGGAGTGATGGTGGAGAATAAATGAATAATAATGATTCATTGAAATGAAAACGATTATTTTGGGAGACTACCGAAAACTGATAAGGTTTTATGGTTATTTCTTTTCCACAGGAAATTGAAAGTTTGTTGTGTCGTCAGATCTAAAACGTGAGATGGTAAATTAGGGCTTTAGCTGTGCAAAGAGCCCCTTCTGCCTTCTTTTCACCTCAATCACGCCTCCTTCGGGGGTTAACTTTTCTTGTAAATAAAATAGATAGGCTTTTACAGAAGTGCTTACATAAAATAAATAAATAAATATATATATATATATATATATATATATATATATATATATATATATATATATATATAAAAATTTGGTGTAATGAAGACAGGGCAGGCATTGTAGGCAAAAGTGCAGTGAACTCAGAACAAGCATTTAATTTCATGATTAAATTAATTTTTAAACTCACTTGAATAGTTAGTTTGATAATAGCGATCAATCACTTAAAAAGTGAATAAGTATTTTTAATCATGTGATATTTTATAATTATTTATTAATGTAAAAAAAATTATACTAACAATATATATCAGTTTAATCATTTAAGTTTTGTTAATTTATGTTAATAGGAGTATAGGACACACATTAGGAAGTTATTCTTTTGTGTCTATTATTATTTTTAGAGTTTAATGGACATATACTGTCTAAATAAAGTTTTTTATACTATCAACCAAGGTATGGATGTATTTTGAGGTAATTAAAATAAGAGTCAAAGATTTTTTTTTTGAAATGTTAATTTCTAATTGGTTGACAGTGTAAAAAATATTTCCTCTGTCAGTACATATCAATTAAATCTTATTTTTATTATATTAACTTTTTATAAAAGAGTATATTTGATAAAAAATAATAAATTTTATATATTTTATTAAATCAAATCTTTCTTATCTTAGAGAAAAACTTAATTTAGAGGAACGAAATCCTACACTTTCTAACATATACTCAGGCAACTATCAACAAAATTCTATGAATTTGTTGGATTCAAAATAAATGTTTTGGGGTTTATTGAATGACAAAATTTTGGTGTAGTTTCTTAGGTACTTGTAGGGTTGTTTTTTAATGAAAAAAAAATGTGAAATAATTTATTAATAAAAATATAACATCTTAAATAGCTGGGTTTTTGTTTTTTTTTGGGACAAAATCTTAAATAGCTGTTATATATGTGTTATTTCATAAATAAAAAAATAGCTACACAAGTACCTGAAGAGTAATACCTAAGTTTTGTCCTTTATTAAATTAATTAATAAGCAACAAATATTTTAGCAAGATGCATATAAAAGATGGTTGAGTCCTAGATTAATTTCCTTTGGTTCCACTTGAGATAATGAGATGTGGCATAAAAGTAAAAAACTAGCGGAAGTTTAAATTTGATTCTAGAGTAAACATCTAAATTGGTCATCTTTGGTCATCTCAAGAATTTTAAATGATATTTAAAATAGTCTTTGATAGGGACTAAAATATTTTTAAATTTTATTCCAAAAAAAGATTAGTTTGAATGTTATTTAAATTTTTTTTTTTGCAGACTTAAATGTCATAAATTGATATTTTCCGATCAAATGTGTTTTTTTATTTCCTGTCTGACTAATTTTGGTCTTTACTCATAATTTTAATAGATTTTCTTTGAGAAAAAAATAAGTTTAATTAAGTATTTATTTTAATTTTTCTAAAATAAGCTAAAAAGTTATTATTTTTATAATTTTTTCTAATAAATTTATTAAAATTAATTAAAAATAGTTTATAGAAAGATTATTAGTCAATTTCCTAAATCAATTTCACATAGGTTGTGCCTTCGTGTCCTTTTCGTTGTCCTTTTTTTAAAAATAAAAAACCAAAAAAGCTTATGGACGGAGGATGGTGGCAAAAAGGCTCATTTCGCGGTGCAAGTGGGTACGCAAAGCCGCAGAGGTTCTTAGTTGTCAGAAGGATCTTGACAGATAGATACATATCAACTTATGCCATCAGCAAGACAGCAACATAGGATAACATATAATAATACTTTTAAAATGTATAAAAAGAAGATATCTCTCTTCAAAAAAAATAAAAATAAAAATAATATATATATATAAAATATATATATATATATATATATATCTCTCTCTTTTGTTACCACAATAAAAAGAAGATATCTTTAAGGATCTTGCTAATAAAATTAATAATAATAATATTTGGATATAAATTTTGACATAATATATAGACACTGTAAAATTATGGAGTGTTTTGGGAGTGATAAAATACATGATGAGAGAGAAGAAAACAGTAAATAAGTGTTGTAGAGTATTTTTATACGGTGTTGGACATCATTGATCAAAAAATATCCTATTACAATTATAAAAATTTATTTTTCATTTAATATTTTTACTGAATCCAATTTCGTAATTTACTTATAAATATTATATTAACATGTGTTAATTCAAGGGGAAGAAATTCGAATTCTTTGAATACTTCGATATCAGGATATATATGTAGAAAATAAATTATAGTTATTATATTAAAATTTATAACAGACTATTTATAACTTTTTTTTGGTAAACAAACTATATATGGTTTAATGGTCATAAATATTTGTTATTTTTATGTTCTTCAAGTATTCTTGAAAAATTATTACAGTCAAATCTCAAATGTTTGACATACTTCCGGCCAAATGTAGTTTAGTTTTTTATTTACGTTTTACTTATACAGCAGCTAAATTTGAGTCCTAGAAGAAATTCCAAATTTAGATATTGGGCCAAGTTTACCCAAACTCTCAAAATTTTGATACACAGGTTGCAAAATCGATTCAGGCTCTACTCCCTGTACCAGGAGTCAAGGAGTACGACTCAATAAGAAAAGAACTTGAAGAAATGGAAAAAGAGAAGGCACTCATTGACAACAAAGCTGACACCTTGGTTCGGCGTGAGCTCTGGGGTGGTCTTGGTTTCCTTGTGTTGCAAACAGCAGCGTTAATGCGGCTCACATTTTGGGAACTTTCTTGGGATGTCATGGAGCCCATATGCTTCTATTTGACCTCTATGTACTTCATGGGTGGCTATACGTTCTTCCTTAGGACCTCAAAAGAACCTTCCTTTGAAGCTTTCTACCAAAGCCGTTTCATTACCAAGCAGAAGCGCCAAATGAAACTTCACAATTTCAACATTGCAAGGTATAATGAGCTCAGGGCTGCTTTACCACTTGCACCCTCTTCCGAGTTGGATTCATCTGATGATCACCATTTTGACAAATTTCACAAAAATCTTTAATTAGTAACGTCCTCTGCAATATTCATGTTCATTAGTCCATTGACTATAGAAATAGTACCCTTCCCTAGGAAATTAATTGTGGGGGATTGGGAACCCATTTTCTGATATCACTCATCACCAAAGATCATAGAAAAAGAAAATCATGCTATATGATTACGGTGAGTTAGAATTAGGCGCGGCTTTATGTACAATACATACAGAGTTACCTTTTCAAAATTTTCCCTAACTGTTATACAATGCAGTATTATGTTACATAAAAAGCTTTTCAAGAAAACGAAAGTTAAAATTTAATGTCACCGCACTGTCAATAATTTTTTTTTTTTGGTTAAAACAAACGTCAAATCGCATGCCTTGCTCATCTACCAAATATTGGCAGAGCGAAACGTTTGGTTACGAGAAGTAAAGTAAAAAGAAGTAAAATATAAGAGAAACTATGTAGAGATTGAGTGAATTTTAAATTATTTGGATTAAGAGTAAAAAGAAAAGGATGAATTCTTTCATAAATCTTGTAAATCAAAGATTCATTGTTTGAGTTTTTTTCCATAAAAAAGTGAATTTTTTTTATTAAGCCTAGTTTCTTACATTTTACATGTTTGGTTGGTTCAAAACAAAATTTTAATAAAAAAAAAAGCTGAAAAAAAAAACCTAAAATTTAACTTATACGAGAACCTATATTTTTAAACTTTTCAAAAAAAAAAAAAAAAACTACAACAGAAAAGGAGAGAATGTAAAAAATCATTTTTTATAATTATACCAAAATAATTTGTAATTTATATAAAAATTTTTAAAAATATTTTTTAATCCTTTTTTAAACTTTAAACAAACATACACTAAGTCAATAAAAAAGTAGAGATGTTATGATTTAAATTATTTCGCTAAGTGCCAACTAAGACTAGTTTAGAAGCATTCAATAGCCTCTATTAAATTATTTTAATTATTTAAAGACGAAAATAATAAATAATTGTTAATTTTTCATATATAATGGTTTAATTTTTATTGAATACTTTATATTTATCATTTTACCAATATTCTAACAAACTTGTTAACAAATTCCTTATTTAAAACACAAATTACTTATCTAAGACAATAATTCAAGCATAATTTGTATATTTGATGAAAACGACAGACGTGTCAATCTTTTATTAGTTTAGACCGCACACTCTGTATGGAGTATGGACTAACATTGTATATGGATGACATGACATGCACTGGGAGAGGAGAACTCTATAATATTCACTAACATTAACGGTTGAGATGTAACCATAAGAACAAAGACAATCTCTTTAAATAAAACGAAATTATTTTGTTGTAATTTGCAAAGAAGCCTTGCTTTTCGCATTTTGTCCCCCCATTACAGGGTGAAGTAAACTCGTAACTTTTTCCAGCAATAACTTTTTTTTTCTTCATAATAAATAAATAAATAAAAATTTCTTTTCTCTAGACATCGTAATGGCCCCAATCTTCTGGGGTTAAGCCGTTGAAGTGCATGTCCACTAATTGAAATGCAGACTACTCTTGGTTCAATTTTCAAGCCCACTTGGATCTGGTCCAATTCTTAAGCCTACAAGAACATCCCATCCAAAATACAAGTTACAGAAAAAAAAAGAAAAAAATATGCTTCCATATTCTTCAACAACAAAAAATAAATAATAAGAAGATGAAGAATATGGATGAAAATGGGTAGGTCTAACTAAGGTACTGTAGTATTCATACTTGTGTTTTAAAAATATCTATACTGGATATATACTCACATTGGGAGCAACTTTAATATTAGTACCCTTGACTCATTGGATACCTAGCTAATTACCCATATTTGTCACGTGCACTATAATTAACTACAAAAAAAAATAAATAAAAAAGAATATTGATTAAAAATGCCATTATAACTCAATTGAGAAACTAAAAATCATCCAAACCTAATCATAAACTGATACAGACAAAACTATTTAACTAAATTAAAATACAACATAATAAAGTTATTAAATACAATGCGTGCTTGAACATTGAGTAAATATAACAAATAAAATTCTGGAACAACTAGGTTTACTTTTTATTTTTGAATTTAATATATATATATATATATTGTGTGTGTGAGCAGGTATGGGGCTGGGTAGATACTAGAATACTCATACCTCCATCCATCCTCATTAAATTTTACAGGTAACTACTCATACCCATACTTATACTCATTATACGAGTAATTACCCTATCAATCATAGATAATTTTGGGGTGTACCCTAAGTTCTTTACTCATTGCCATCCTAGTAAAAAATGAAGTAAATAAAAGAAATTGCTCCCGTCAAAACGAGCACCATATGAAGGTATCCAAGGCAAACTATCAACGATACTATTAGCATGCTTCTTAGATGTTACATTGCTACTGTACACCTATGTCAATCCCTAGTAACGGATACAAAAAAATTAGTTAGTAGGGCAAACATCAGTTTATAAAAATTCTTACTAAGGAAATATATTCTAAATATACATAAGCGAAAAAAAAGTGATATAAAACACAGGATATAATGTAGTTCAGTTTCAATGTAAAACCTATGTTCATTGGTGAAAAATAAGAAGCAATTCATTAAGAAAAAGATGAAAGATTACAAAAGTAATTTTTGCTCTAACCAAAAGATCGATGAAAATTTGACATGTGCGAACAACAACTAAATTTTTATGGGGATAAAATAAAGTTTATTAGATATATTAATTTAAAAAAAGATTTGCCTTGTGGGGATAATTGACCTGATCCCCACTTATCTGCATTCGTCCCTGACAGTCCGACCGTATTATTGGCCTTCCATGAACTACCAAGATCCTTATCTTTATCCAATAATTTCATCAAATGTTTCCTATGTTCAGCAACAACAAATGGAACCACCAATAAGCTCAAGATCTTTTTTATCATGTCTTGCTGAAGTGGGATATAATGATAACCAAAGTAAAAGTGAAGGTTATATTTTTTGCATGTCATCTATGTAGGGGGTTGCGATAGCGACAAGGTAGAGAGGGGGCCACAGCGGTGGCGGGGTAGAGGGTTAGAAGAAGAATAAAAGTGGGAGAGCAGGGAAAAAAAGGAAAAAATAGAAAAAAATAAAAATATAAGATCTGCAAATGCAGATGATACAACTAAGAGTAATGATATTATGACACCAGTTTTTGACACCAAATTGACACCTTGGTTAATCACATGCAAATTTTTGGTTAATTCAGTTCATTATATGGTTAATGGGTCATCTGAAGCTTATTTTCCATAACCATGTAAATGTTTGGTTAATCACATACAAATATCTGGTTAATTCAGTTCTTTATATGATTAATGGGTCATCATGAATTAACCAAATATTTGCACGTGATTAACCATATAATAAACTGAATTAACCAAATATTTGTACCGATTAACCAAGGTGTCAAAAGTTGGTGTCAACTTTTGGTGTCATAATATCATTACTCTACAACTAAATATGCAATTAAAAACATAATATTCTAAATCCAACGTACAACAACCAGAAAAATAAGTTCATAGAAAAAGAACCAAAGAAATGGGTTGTATTGATTTTGCTAGTGAAATCGAATTTGAAGAGGTTTTTGAGATTTCGAAAGGTGTTGGATTTGGGCATGACATAGTATATATGGTATTGGTTCCCTAAACCAGCCCATGAAATAGGAAGAAGACGAATTGAATGGTAATGGAAAAGTTTCACAACTCAAGTGGATTGAGAATAAAACAAATAGTAGTAAGCAAAAGTAGAAACATAAGATAACAAGATTGAGAATTGCAGCAAAAAGTTGGGATTTGGTTTGCTTAAAAGGGTATTTTTGACAATAACGCTAGCATTCTCTTGAAAGATTACTCAAACTAAACATAGAAATCCAATATTCCCAAGTAACATTCCTAACAATGTTTAAGGCCTATCAAAAATATTATTGACATTCTCAGGAATCACTACTATTATCGGAGAAAAATCCATCTACAAAACCCCTCGAATGTAGGGGAAAGAAAACTTCAAATTGAGCAATCTTCATTTCCCAACAACTATGAGTGAACAATTTACTTGAAGAATGTGTCTTCAATAACTAGTACTGCATTCATTAGTAGATGACATGTCAACAACTGATCAATCAACTCGTGTCTGATAATGTTATTCTCTTGGGGAGTGGCAAAAGACATAGGATCTTGCCAACCAGTATCCTAAGCGCACTAGTTAAGTAATCAATAAGAGACGAGTTTTCATTGGGAAACAACCTGTATCACTTCTCAATCTATTAAATACACCCTTTTCCCAATAAAAACTTATCATTTAATGTGTGCAAGTGTTTTTGGTATCTAATTATAAAGACAGGTATCAAGCTAACTATGTCAAGTTCAATAAGCAATTACAGAGGAATATTCAAAAGAGGAACTTGAAGAATTCAAAGAGGAACAAGCAAATACATGGATCAATGGAATCAGGAAGACAAAGCTCAAAGGAAGAATAGTTTTAAAGTCTTAGATGATTATAAGGGAAAACCTCTCTTACTCAATTATAGTTCTTTGAAAAAAGTGCATAAAGAAAATCATTGTCAAATCATACATAAAAAGAATAAGTTTTTCAAAATAAATGATTTTTACAAATTAACAAAGTTCTGTGTCAGTATAGCCATGTACCTAATTGGTGTATATCACTTTTGGAACTGGAAAATAGAACAAGTGAAGAACTTTGGTATTGAGTATATATATGCACTACACCTCTATGTTTTATGAAATCAGATCTGTTATTGAAAGGGAAACTGAATACGTGGGTGTACATAATCCATGTACGCACATATTCAAGCTTAAGTATCTGAGGTTCATTATTAAATAGATTACCGACTGGTTGTTAAATCAAGAACAAATTTTTGGAAAACACGTACAACCATGTACTACACAGGTGTACGAGTGTTATCAGTATGAATCTTGGTATAATACACCCCTATACAAGAATCGCACAGCCATGTACAAGAAACCTGGAATTGAATAACTGATTTGTTATCAATCCAAATCTGTTTTTATTCAATCCCAATGTTCATATTTTGTTTTCTATATTAATGGGGATTGGTATAACACTTTTAACATCTCAAACATATCTGAAATCACTTTGAAAAGATCAATTCGAAATATTTTTCATTCTTCATTGAGCTATCTTGTGAAAAAAGAAAGTGTTCTTCTCATAGTTCTTCAACTTTTGTAATCTGACTTTTTGAGAGTTCTAGATCAAATCTTTGTTTCAATTTTGATTGTAAGAGAATGGGGAATCTCTCTGTGTGTGATTAGGGTAAGGCATACCTAAGGTTAGAAAGAAAAATTGTTAAGGCTTTTCATAAGGGTGCGGTATCCCATAGGTGAAAAAGTACTTTGTAGTGTGAAGGTTTACAAGCACCTGGGTAAAGCTTGTTGATATAATGGAGAAAACCCACATGTGGAGTGTGGTTATGTCTTAACTCAATCTCTTTACTTTTCTTTATATGCGCTAATCTCTGTTCTTGTTCTTTAATATTTGAACTGAATATTGAATAATCTGTTTGATAGCACTTGATTATAATTTTTATTAAACATGTTCTTAATCTTTCTTATCTTCTCAATCAATTCAAGAATTGCAAAGCACATTTTCTGTTTTTATAAAGATCCTGAGGCAAATTTTTTAGAAAATTTTTAAGTGTTAAAAAGAGTTGGAAAACTCAATTCACCCCTCTTGAGTGTTTGAAGCTACAACCAACAAACCAGTGCCCTAAAGGGCATTATTAGTTGAATATATTTTAAATTCAACGATATACTAATCCATTATTAATTCAAGATATTCATGTTTAAAATGAATTTAATGTATCTTTATTATTAAAAGGAAGGAAGTGATCGGGGGCATAACTGTAAAATCACTTGTGAATAAGGAAGAGAGTGATTGGGGGCATATCTGTAAATTCACTTCTAAAAAAATTGTAATTAATTGTAAAATTGTCTCTCTTCCATCCAAATTAACACAACCTTAATTGGTAAAATAATAAATAGTTTTCGGTTCTGATAAAAAATTAAAAAAAAAATATTAGTAAAATTATAATGTATGTCTAAACAAAATTACAATGTAGAAAAAAAATATTATACAAATTTAAAAAAATTAAATACTACAGATTAAGACACTTTTCTTGGATTTCATAAACCTTTTTAAATTAGCTCTACCTATTTGAATTAGTAAACTATTTCAATTACATTATTCAAACAAATATGTAGAATGGATTTTGCATTAAATTATACAAATTTTAAAAAATTAAATACTATAGAGTAAGACACTTTTCTTGGATTTCATAAACCTTTCTAAATTACCTCTGCCTATTTGAATTAGTAAACTATTTCAATTACATTATTCAAACAATTATGTAAAATAGATTTTGTGTTAAATTTTCAGCATCGAGTGAGAAAAAAATTATACTAATTTTAAAAAATTAAATACTATAGAGTAAGACACTTTTCTTGGATTTTCTACCTATTTGAATTAGTAAACTATTTCAATTACATTATTCAAACAATTATGTAGAATGGATTTTGCGTTAAATTATACAAATTTTAAAAAATTAAATACTATAGAGTAAGACAATTTTCTTGGATTTCATAAACCTTTCTAAATTACCTCTACCTATTTGAATTAGTAAACTATTTCAATTACATTATTATTCAAACAAATATGTAGAATGGATTTTGCATTAAATTATACAAATTTTAAAAAATTAAATACTATAGAGTAAGACACTTTTCTTGGATTTCATAAACCTTTCTAAATTACCTCTGCCTATTTGAATTAGTAAACTATTTCAATTACATTATTCAAACAATTATGTAAAATAGATTTTGTGTTAAATTTTCAGCATCGAGTGAGAAAAAAATTATACTAATTTTAAAAAATTAAATACTATAGAGTAAGACACTTTTCTTGGATTTTCTACCTATTTGAATTAGTAAACTATTTCAATTACATTATTCAAACAATTATGTAGAATGGATTTTGCGTTAAATTATACAAATTTTAAAAAATTAAATACTATAGAGTAAGACAATTTTCTTGGATTTCATAAACCTTTCTAAATTACCTCTACCTATTTGAATTAGTAAACTATTTCAATTACATTATTATTCAAACAATTATGTAGAATGGATTTTGCATTAAATTATACAAATTTTAAAAAATTAAATACTATAGAGTAAGACACTTTTCTTGGATTTCATAAACCTTTCTAAATTACCTCTGCCTATTTGAATTAGTAAACTATTTCAATTACATTATTCAAACACCAAAAAGAACATGAAGTCTCTGTACTATTACGTTCAAAATCCATCCAATTATTTAATATATGTAACTCAATTTTTTAACTATAGTTCTCATTTATTTTCTTTTTTTATGAACATACTTCTCATTTCAAATATAACCCATATATAAAACGTAAAAAATATTATTCATACCTCGAAAAATTCCGTGCATCGCATGGGTATCAGTGCTAGTTAGATAAAAAAAATAATTAAAATATAGTTGATCATTAAATCCCTTTTACATTAGGGATTTTCCTTAGTCAGTTTTGAGAAAATTCTAAATGAAACAAAGGAAGATGCTTATTTGGTTGGTAAGGTCATCAACCATATTAAATTTAATACAGCTTTATATGTGAAAAGACAATTTCCTATAAAATATTTTCTCACTTTTTCTAAATCATTCGAAGATGTAATTGGTTTGCTGACTAACATTGGTAGTTGGAAAAAGATTAATCTTAATGGAAAGCCAACAAATATGATTGAAGCAGAGTTGGACAACCTTGGGTTAGTACTCTCTCTCTCTCTCTCTCTCTCTCTCTCTCTCTCTCATCATACATAGTCATTCTATCTATTTTTTTTCTTATAATAAATCTTTTCTTCTTTCCTTAGTGGCTTAAAATTGACGTGCTATGGGAATGTTATGTTGACCATGTTTTAGTGATTTCTCATCTCTCAAGAAACAAGATCATGTATGCTCTGAAACCTTACACAACTCTCCCACTTTCTCTAATCAATATTTCATAGGTGAGAAACAGAATGACACGATCAAATGGAAAACAATGTTGAATGTGGAGCAAAAGCAAGAATGGTAAAAGTATGTATTCTATTGTATTTTTAATTAATCAATCATGCAAATTTATATGATATAGTTTCTTCTCTTAAGCTATGACCTCACCTTACAGGATTGAAAAAGCAATATTATTACAATTGACAAGAAGGAAACAAGAATGAGAAGAAACTCTAACATATATCACAAATATCCAAACAAGAAAGAATAAAATCACTCAAACAATACTTCCACCCGGTAATAATTTTGCAAATAATTTTCACGTCCTTCATTTCAATTATTGATAAAATGGATATATTGCAAAATAACTTTCAGTTACTTTTAACTGAAACAAATAAATAAGAAAATATATGGCCCATGCCATTTCACTATTATTCATTTTTTCACTATTATTCAACATGATGCTGTTATATCATGTTTAACATAGAATTTGTAACTTCCAATCTGGTCTTAAATGATTGAAAGTGCGATAATAGTTTTTTCAAGGAAAGTGTGATAATAGTTAGAAAAGGAATAACACGTAGTTGTTATACTTTATTTTTTTTAATTACATCCATTGGGCTCCTTTTCATTGACTTATCAAACCTAACAAAGTTTAAATCCTCTTACTTTTTTCAAGTGTTTTAAAATTAATTCATTTTTTTATTTATTGGATACAAAGTTTAAAGTAAGCCGTGCAAGGTTGAAGATTTATTTTTGTAAATTTTATCACATTAATATTAAGCGTTTGTTTCGAAATGACAATGAAAATACAAATTAAATTGTCAAAAAAATATTTATATCAACTATTTGTTTTAAAAAATTTATACATTCTCGTGCGACGCACGGGCACTAGCTAGTTCAAATATAATTTAGACTTAATGAATTCGATATATCTAATCAATATCTAATCAATAAGGAAGTTGAAGGGTCTAAAGCAGAAGAAGGCACATTTAATGGTGGGACAATAGCACAGAAGGTGGACTATGCATACAGCTTCTTTGAGAAGCAAATCTCAGTGGATGCTGTCTTCCAAAAAGATGAGATGATAGACATCATTGGGGTGACCAAGGGTAAAGGTTATGAAGGTGTTGTAACTCGCTGGGGTGTCATTCGCCTACCTCGTAAGATAGACAGAGGTCTGAGGAAGGTTTCCTGTATTGGTGCTTGGCACCCTGCTCGTGTTTCTTTCACAATTGCCAGTGCTGGACAGAATGGATATCATCAACGGGCTGAGTTGAAAAAGAAGGTCCATAAAGTCGGCAAGTCAGGTCAAGAGTCACATACATCCATCACTGAATTTGACAGGACGGAGAAGGATGTTACTCCTATGGGTGGATTTCCTCATTATGGTGTGATAAAGGATGATTATATTATGGTCAAGGGATGCTGTGTTGGACCCAAAAAGCGGGTTGTGACTCTTCGACAATCACTTATCAACTAGACATCTCGATTGGCTGTTGAAGAGATTAAACTGAAGTTCATTGACACCTAATCCAAGTTTGGACATGGCCGCTTCCAGACCACTCAAGAGAAGCAGAAGTTTTATGGTCGGCTGAAGGCTTAATTTGTTATTTTGCTATTGGTTATGTTTATCAGTTCACTCAGAATATTTGCAATTAAAATGTATGTAGCAAAATAAGACATTTTAGTGGTCGAGGGTCATCTTTTTAGAGTGAAACAATGGTGGCAAAGTAGTCCTTCGACTATTCGCTTGGAACACTTGTAATTTTTTTTTAATCTTTTTGCTGTTCTTATAGCTCAACTCTGTTTTGGATATGATTTTTAATTTTACTAAAAATATATCTTACTCTTATTGGAAAACAACACCACAAATAGTTATAGAATTGTACCTAAGTTTTATCCCCTTTAATTAATTTATAATTAATGACAAACGTTTGTTTAGGGTGAGCTTATTCCTAAATTGAGCAACTAAAGTTGTATCTACCATTGATCCATCAAAGTATATATATTGATATCTAAACTCACTAAATGATTTAAAGTTGAATAATACTTTTTTTATTAAAAAAGTTGAATAATAATTTTTTTTTGATAAATAAATAATACTTTTACATCAGAGAAACTTTATCCATGATTAATATATCAATCAAAATATGTACCAAAAAAAATATCAATCAAAATTTTAAGAGGATAGAAATATTTACACTCTAAATTATGCAAACTTTTTTTATTTACATTAATATTTAATATATATTATATGATGATTGATGATAATAATCAATTGCCAATATGTAATATACTATGTGGTGATAATTATATATTATATGGTATCAATATAAATTTATTATCTAGTGATTTAATAGGGATTGAAATGGGTAGAGTACTATAGTATCCGTCCTCATACCCGCATTCGAAAACATTACCCGTATCCGTACCCGCGTGGGTAGCAACTTTAGTATCCTTACCCATATCCTATAAGTACCTAAGTACCTGTACCCACACTTATTACCTGTTGGAACCAAAATAATTTGGATTAAATAATCTCTGTGTTTTGATGTTAACAAAAAGGATTAAATTTGTATAGCAAAGTGTTAGTTAAGTTCTAACATGTTTTATCTAA
This sequence comes from Echinosophora koreensis, assembly GCA_035048595.1. Lineage (NCBI taxonomy): Eukaryota > Viridiplantae > Streptophyta > Magnoliopsida > Fabales > Fabaceae > Echinosophora > Echinosophora koreensis. The sequence goes on from JAPCYP010000069.1 coordinate 922,514, forward strand.
GTCTTACAGGGTATTCAAAGTTCAATATGTTATGAAAATCTTTTAAGAGTCTATATCCGCGTCCAACCAGGTAGACGAGCCTTTCAAAATATATGGTATATTTAAATTATAAGAATATGCTCTATTAGACGGAATATAGAACTATATCAATAGACAAGCTCTACTCTATTTTGACTAGACGAGCTATAGAACAATGCTTATGGACGAGCTCTTAACTCATGTAAGTAGACGAGCATTTGTGCCACATCAGCAGACGTGAATCTAAGCTATTCACCGATATGTAGCAAGTCCAAAGACTTGATAGTAGACGAGCAAAATTTGCCACGCCGCTGGACGAGCTAAAATTGAATTTTAGCTATGAGTATATAGACGCACTTTTTAAGTGGACGAGCTCTTCGCTTACAATGAATACTTGATATAATCAGAATATCTATCTCGACCATATAGAAATATTTATTTCAAATGATTGATATTTATTTCAATTATATGTTGGTCCTTCTTATTTGTTGTTAACGGTTTTATTGTCTTGTTTCTGTGAGAGAAACATAGTACATATGAGGAATTGTAAAAAACAATATAGTACAATGCAAAACGACTTGTACCCTGTCACCTTTTGTGCTGGAATATGTTGAGCAAAATTGGCAAGTGCACCAAATCGCTAACTGTAGTATAAAATTATCGTCCTCAGGGAATGAATTGTTAACTACTAATGTACCAAATCAATTTCGTTTGAGCGACCGAATGGTTTGAAATTGGCTTTTACCAATGAGCAAGAAAAGAAACTTAACAAGAAAAGAAAAAAATATTTTTGGTATTTTTCAAATGAGAAAATTAAGCAAAAGAAGAATTGGGTTTTAACAATCAAGAAGAAATTGTTAGAGGATCGATTTCCCTGCCTTTCCTATTTGTTCAATCCTGGAAATTAACTTGAACAGTTTATCCAATTTCAAGAAACTGAGTTTTGTAATTTATCCCCTAATCCCTTAGGTGGAAAAACCTATCTGTCTAGATTACTAATTCAATTCCTTGAGTATTAGATAATTAGCAGAAGCATTAAGAACGATTACAACTCACAAACGTTAATCTGATTGTGTTCTTATTCCTAAGCAACACGCGCAAATCGTTTATTCACAAACAACAACTATGAATCCGAATTTCCCAATTGCAAAATTCATACAGTAGTAATCATGAAAACAGTGAATAAACTCTTGAAATTAAACAAACCCGAACAAGTCATTATCCAGAATCAAAACAAATTATCTAGGCAGTTCCATCTACCTCTAACAAAAGAGAATTAGCTAGACATAATAGAAATAGAACAAACAGATGAAGAAGATGAAGGCAAGGTAGTCATCATGAGTCTCTACTCCAGTTTCAACTCCTTTGATTGCTTCCTTTCTCCCCCTCCAAAACTGTCTTTCTTTCTCCCTCTGTCTGTCTTTCTCGAATACTCTCAAAACTGTCTGAATGAATCCCTGCCTCTGTACGATTGTTATTTTTTTTCCAAATTGTAACGGTCACGCTCAAGCGTGGCATTCCTGGCGCTTGAGCGTGGCTCAGCCCACGCTTGAGTGTGGCTGGCCTGATCCAAAAACGCTCCAAATTGCTCAACTGCTCATTAACACACCATAAAACCAGCATAAAAACTAATAAAAGCAAAAATAAAACTAACTAAGAAATTTATATAATTAAAACAGAAAAATAACCTACAACTAATAAAAACTAATCAAAAACTAATTAAAATTAACAACGTATTAACTACAAATTAAGATTCATCACACCCCCACACTTAAGCATTTGCTTGTCCCCAAGCAAAGGAACAAATACCAAACAAACAGTAGCTCAAGGGACACCCACAACTTAGCAATAAAAAAAAGCAATGCAACACCCAATCATGTAAGAAATCCTAAAACAGAAGAATCACCTTATGACAAGTTCACATCCCAGGATATTCCAAAGAAGAAATCATAACAATGGTGCACCAATATTTCCACACTTGAAAAATTAAAGAACATAGCTAATTCAATTAAGGAAGAACTATTGGACACCCAACTCCTCACAGAAAGTGAAATGTCACTCTATCACTCAAATTTATGTGTGTAATAATTGAAAGTGTATCACTCAAATTCACACATCAAAACCATGCAACTTCAAGTTTGATTTTCATCTCAATCATTCATCCACAATCCACAACATGCATAAATCAGAGGGACTTTATTTAGGATGTAATGTGGCCAAGGTAAATAGGAAGGATAAGAAAGGATAAACAAGCTAGCACCAAAGGAAATAGGAGAGCAACAATTACTTTTAAAGAACCATGCTTTGCATATAACCCTTTTCCACCTCTTTCTTTTTGACTTCCTTCACCTTTTTTTCTTTCAAAGCACCACTTTTTTTCAAGTATCTCATACCATTTTTCATATTCCTTCTTTTTGCATTTTTTTTTAACCACCCCTTCCTTTCACCAACATATAAGCACAAAATATTCTCCCCCACACTTATGTCAAACCCACACATAAAAATTCAATGCTCTCCTATCCACTAAGGTTTGGGTAAAACATTGTTTTTCAAGTTAAGGCTCATAGGTAAAACACACAAAGATTTACATTGAAAGCTCAAATGGGCTAAGCAAAGGGAAAAAAATCAAGGTTGGTTATTTGGTCAAAGTGGCTACAAGAAAAACGGCCCAAATCATTTTTATAACATGCATGTGAATCATGAGCTTCAAACAAGAACCAAGCAAACTCAAGAGCAAGAATTTTGATGGTGCACTCACAAGAAAGCATTTAACAATTATAGGCCCAAATGACTCACAAGGGTAAAGTTAAGCAATCCAATTAATTCTCACCAAAATTTTGATAGCCATGAATTTTAATCAACAAGGTTTAACATAATACACCAAAGTTATGAAATCCAGTCAAGAACAAACTCAAATGACAAACTAACCCACAAGTGTCATCTTCAAATCATAGGAAAACAAACATGATGGGTGCACAGTGCAATGAAATTGCCAAGAGTGGGGTTCCACACAAGCATGCTTATTATTTTTTCAAAAAAGGGTAATGATCTTAACTTGCAAACACTAAAAACACACAAAAATAATTAGGTGTACTGGTGGAATCTCTTCCCAGTTGTCATCAATGTACCTCACATCAATGGGCTTTTCCGCTCTTACCGGCTCAATGATTGGGTCTTCTACCCCCGCAAGATAATTAGGTGAGTAATGAGCTGAGGGTAACCTAACTTTTTCTTTGGATCATGGGCAAGCTGATAAATGTTAAAAGCAATGACTCTTCCTACATCCCCAAATCTGTTAGTCAAAATTAAATAAATCAATAAAGCACGAGTCACAGTAATTTCAGATTTGTTGGATATAGGAAGAAGTTTTGTAGTTAGAAAAGTAGCCCAGATCCTAGGAATCAGTTTCAAAGTTGTCCTCCACAAAAGCCTAGGCTGCTGAGACCCTTTCTTAGTTTCCCACCTACCCTCTGGAATACACAGCTCTCTTAAAACATCTTGGGCATCCCACTTAGAATTTTCCAATTCATAAGTGCCCACACTGCCCTCATGGGGTCCTTGTAAACCATACACAGAATTAATTACTGCAGGAGAGTAGTCAACCTCTTTTCCTCTTACCCAACTCTTGAACCGGATAACACCTGACCTATCCTCATAATAAGTATTCACGTAAAATTCACGCACCAACATCTTACAACCATCTTCTGAGGTACAAACCAAATCTCTCCATATATCAATTTCATCCTGGATCTCCCGATATTCATTCCTCTTCAACCAAATTCCCTTCTCCCTTACAAAATCTCTTCCCATCAAGTTATATTTAAACCTCAGTTCATGCACGAGAGAAAGGAATTGGTTATTACTGGGAGGAGGTGGAGCAGTAGAGGTTGATGCTCCTCCTCTTGTACTTGCTCTCTGAGGCCCTGTGTTAGTGGCCTTTTGCTTCTTTTTAGGAGGCATCTGCAAAACAATTTCAGAAAATTCCCAAACACAAACACAAAATATTCAGTCCAGTCCAGCAAGTCAATACTCAACAGTGCTCCCCACAAGAAATTTTACATTAATCTCAGTAACCATTATTTCAACATTATCATGAAAACAACTCAACACCTCAGTCAGTTGTAATTCCAGAACCCCACCCCCAAAATCAGTTTCCAATTTCAACATACCCCCACACTTAGTCAAATTTAAATTTAAGCACCCGACCATACATGCAACAGATATAACAACACAACCCACATAAAATCAATTTTCAAAATCAAATCCCCAACCCCAAATTATGATATTTTCGCATTAACCAATTCCAATCCCTAACCACAATACTCAGTTTCTACATAATTTATTCAAACAAGTATAGAAAAGAAAGGAACAAAAAGAAACATGAGTACCTTTTGAATTTGTGCAGTGAGGAAGATGGAGTGGCTGTGTGTGCGAAGTGAAGGATGTGAGGTGAGAAGAGTATGGGTGAGAGAGGAGATATGGAGTGAGAAGAGTGTGGGAATGTGATGAGAAGAGAATGGGTGAGTGAGGAGAGGAAGGGGACTGTGAGAGAATGGCAATGGCTGCCAAAGGAAGAAGAAGAATAGGGTTTTAACACCTTTTTATTAAAACGACGCGTTTTGCGTCATAATTTTTTTTTTCTGGTTTTCAACCCGCACGCTCAAGCGTGGAACATCCCACGCTCAAGCGTGGGGATTTTTTCATTTTTTTAAAACTAAATTAAAATTAAAAAGGCAACTTTTTTTTTTAACGCTTTAACGTGGACTCACTCACGCTCAAGCGTTATCAGACAGAAGCCAAACTTTCTGATCCTGCACACGCTCTGGCGTGTCAAACACCACGCTCAAGCGTGAATGAAGCGCGCTCAAGCGTCCTCTGAGCCACGCTCAGGCGTACGCAGACAGAAGCCAACAATTTTGTCCCAGATCACGCTCGAGCAGTGATAAATCCACGCTCAAGCGTTGGCACTCACGCTCGAGCGTATACATATTAACGCTTGAGCGTGAGCAGACAGAAAGCTCATCTTTTTTTCCTGCGCACGCTGGAGCATCCTATAAGTCACGCTTCAGCGCCAGCTTTTCAAATTTTTTTTTTTTTAATAACAAAACTACAAGCAAAAATCTTTTTTTATTTTTCTTAATGAAAAGTCTAAAACCAACAAAAAAGGAACAAAAACAAAAGAAAAACTAAACTAAACTACCATTTCATGTTGCAGGATTTAGTGAGAACTCTCACCCTCATCAGAAGGTGAGTGAAGGGTAATGTTAACCCTGTTCCTATTCAAATCTCCCCCAAAGTACAATTTCAACCTTTGGCTATTTACCTTAAAACTTCTTCCAGAATTTGGCTCTGTAATCTCAATAGCACCTTAGGGACTCACTTCCTTAACAACAAAAGGACCTGACCATCTAGACTTTAACTTTCCAGGGAATAGTCTTAGTCTAGAATTATACAATAACACTTGTTGTCCTGGTTCAAATTCTCTCACAATTATTTTTTTATCTTGCCATCTTTTGGTTCTTTCTTTATAGATTTTAGAACTCTCATAGGCTTGCAACCTAAACTCTTCCAGTTCATCTAACTGCAGTAACATTTTCTCACCCACAGCTTTCAAGTCAAAATTGAGCAGCTTCACTGCCCAATAAGCTTTATGTTCCAACTCAACTGGAAGATGGCATGATTTGCCATACACTAACTGATATGGGGACATTCTAATTGGATTTTTAAAAGCTGTTATGTATGCCCAAAGCATATCATCCAATTTTCTAGCCCAATCTTTTCTTGAGGAACCTACCACTTTTTCCAGGATCCTCTTCAGCTCTCTATTTGAAATTTCAACCTGTCCACTAGTTTGTGGATGGTAGGGGGTAGCTATCCTATGTTTCACACCATATTTATTCATCAATGATTCAAACTGTTTATTACAAAAGTGTGATCCCCCATCACTTATCACAGCTCTAGGCACCCCAAACCTTGTAAAAATGTGTTTCTTAAGGAAAGAAACCACAACCTTGGCATCATTGGTTGGTAATGCCACAGCCTCTACCCACTTGGAGCCATAGTCTACAGCAACCAAAATATATTTATTAGAGAAAGACGATGGGAATGGTCCCATAAAGCCAATCCCCCAAACATAAAAAATTTCAACCTCCAAGATGGATTTTAGAGGCATTTCATTCCTCTTAGAAATGTACCCTACTCTTTGACATCCATCACATTTTTCAACAAAAGGTGGGCATCTTTAAACAAAGTAGGCCAGTAAAAGCCACATTGTAAGACCTTAGCGGCATTTCTTTTGCCACTATAATGCCCACCATATTCAGACCCATGACAATGCCACAAATTTTTTTCAAATTCATCATCTGGGACACATCTTCTAATGATCCCATCAGCACATCTTTTAAACAACAAAGGTTCATCCCACTCATAAAATTTGGCATCATAAAAAAACTTTTTCTTTTGTTCCCAACTAAGATCAATAGGGACAATACCTGCACCCTTATAATTTGCAAAGTCCACAAACTAAGGGAAAGAATTTACCATCATCAGTTTTTCATCAGGAAACTCTTCCGAAATGGAAGGAATGTCCTTATCCCCCTCAATTTGGACAAGCCTAGAGAGATGATCAACCACAACATTTTGCTTTCCTTGCTTGTCTCTTATCTCCAAATCAAATTCTTGGAGAAGTAATATCCACCTAATCAATCATGGCTTAGCATCCTGCTTAGCAAACAAATACCTCAAGGCAGAGTGATCAGTGTAAACAATGACTTTAGACCCAACAAGATAGGATCTAAATTTGTCAAAAGCAAACACAATAGCAAGTAACTCTTTTTCAGTCGTGGCATAATTTTTATGAGCATCATTCAACACACGACTTGCATAATAAATCACATGCAGAATTTTATTTTTCCTTTGTCCTAACACTGCACCTACAGCATAGTCACTCACATCACACATAATTTCAAAAGGTAAACTCCAATCTGGAGCAACCATCACAGGTGCAGAAATTAGTTTTTCTTTGATTTTATTAAAAGCATCCAGACATGCATCATCAAACACAAAATTTGCCTCTTTTTCCAAAAGGTTTGTCAAGGGCTTAGCAATTTTAGAAAAATCTTCTATAAACCGCCTATAAAAACCAGCATGCCCAAGAAAACTCCTTATACCTTTCACATTGACTGGCGGTGGTAATTTTTCAGTTACCTCCACCTTTGCCCTATCCACCTCAATTCCTCTTGCAGAATTTTGATGACCAAGAACTATACCTTCTCTTACCATAAAATGACATTTTTCCCAGTTAAGAACAAGGTTAGTTTCTTGGCATCTTTTTAACACCAAAACAAGGTTGGATAGGCAAATATCAAATGAAGATCCAAACACAGAAAAATCATCCATAAAAATTTCTATGCATTTTTCAATTAAATCAGAGAAGATTGAGAACATGAACCTTTGAAATGTGGCGGGTGCATTACACAACCCGAAAGGCATACACCTATAGGCAAAGACCCCAAATGGACAAGTAAAGGCTGTTTTTTCTTGATCTTCCGGGGCTACTGCAATTTGATTGTAGCCCGAGTACCCATCCAGGAAGCTGTAATATTCATGCCCCGCCAACCTCTCTATCATCTGGCCAATGAATGGAAGCGGAAAATGATCTTTCCTTGTAGCTTGATTAAGCTTCCGGTAATCAATACACATCCTCCAACCAGTGACTTGCCTTGTAGGAATCAACTCATTATTTTCATTCATCACCACAGTCATACCACCTTTCTTGGGGACCACCTGAACCGGGCTCACCCATTCACTGTCAGAAATGGAATAAATTATACCTGCATCAAGCAACTTTATCACCTCTTTCCTCACCACTTCCTTCATAGTGGGATTGAGCCTCCTTTGATGTTGAACCACTGGTTTAAATTCCTCCACCATAAATATTTTTTGCATGCAGAATGTAGGACTTATCCCCTTCAAATCATTGATGTTCCACCCAATGTCTGACTTGTGATCCCTCAATACTCTGAGTAATTTTTCTTCCTCACTTTCTGACAACTCCACATTTACAATAACTGGATTCTTCTTCTTCTCATCTAGAAAAGCATATTTCAGATTTGAAGGCAATGGTTTCAGCTCCATGTGTGACTCTTCTTTCACTACCTCTTCCTCTTTTTTCAACTCTTGTAATTTTTTATTTGAGGAAGAGGTAGATTCCAATGCTTCCAATTGGTAAATATACTCCACTACTTCAGAATTGACTTCCTCATGCACCTCCTTAATCCCTTTGCCCTTCATTAAAGTTGCTTGCAAGGGACTTTCTGCAGCACTTTTTTCAAATTCCTCTAAGACCAAGGAGTCTAAAACTTCAACCCGGAAACAACAATCAGAATCTTGAGCATGCTTCACTGCATCTTTGATTGAGAAGACCACTTTTTCGTCTTCTACTCTCAATATCAGTTCACCTTTCTGCACATCAATTAGAGCACGACCCGTAGCCAAAAATGGCCTACCAAGAATAATAGGAACTCTAGCATCCTCTTCCATATCCAACACCACAAAATCTGCAGGGAATATGAATTTATCAATCTTAACCAGCAAATCTTCCACAATACCATAAGGATATTTTACCGAACGATCCGCCAACTGAAGAGACATCATAGTAGGCTTCGCTGTACCAATTCCTAGCCTTTTAAAGATTGACAAAGGCATCAAATTGATACTATCTCCCAAGTCACATAGAGCCTTGCCAACCTCCACATTACCAATCTGACAAGGAATGGTGAAGCTTCCTGGATCCTTCAGCTTAAGAGGCAATTTTTGTTGAATGATCGCACTACACTCCTCTGTAAGCATGATAGTTTCCTCTTCACTGACCTTCCTCTTCTTGGACAACAAGTCCTTCATGAACTTAGCATAACTTGGCATTTGTTCTAATGCCTCAGCAAATGGAATGTTAATCTGCAGCTTTTTGAACACCTCCAAGAACCTAGAAAAATGCTTGTCTTCATTCTTCCTCTTCAACCTTTGTGGATAAGGAATTTTAGGAACAAAGGGCAACGGCTGTTTTGTCTTGTCAGCTTGTGAATTTTCAGAATTTTCAGCTTCTTCTTTCTTGTCTTCAACCACTATCTCCTCCTCCTCCTCTTGCTTTTCTTCATGAACAACTTTTTCAGCATCATTATCCTTCAAAGTCTCCTCTTGGACAACATTATTCAGAACCTTGCCACTCCTCAAATGAATTGCTTTGCATTGCTCTTTTGGATTAGGAACAGTATCACCTGGCAAAGTACCTGCAGCTCTTTCAGACAACTGTTTAGAAATCTGCCCAATTTGTACTTCCAAATTCCGAATAGACGCCTCTTGATTCTTGAAGTTGGCCCCTGTCTCAGTCATGAAACTTGAAGATTGCTCCACAAAATTAGAAGTATTAACAGACAATTTCTCCAAAGCACTCTCCAAAGATGACATTCTGTTTTGAGGTTGTGATTGTCCCTGGAATGAAGAATTCCCTTGTTGTTGTTGTTGAGGCTTGAACTGATTCTTGTGAATATATGCCTTGACAGGTACTTTAAGTTTTGATGAATGACAAAAGGGAAAGGTCCAGAAGGACTAAATTGCAAAAAGCGGAAAGTTATAAAGCAAGCAAGCACGAGGGGCAAAATGGGCATTTCAGTATTTGTATTGAGTGTTTTAGAAAAGTGTGTAAATGGTAAGTAGGGTTCTCAATTTAATATTGGTCTCACACACACACTTTTAACATGTGCCAAAAACATTTTAAACATGTTTATATCTGACAATTAATTGCGCTTAATGAGTAATCAAATATTAATTGTTAAGATTTTCAAATTCAAATATGCTTCGAGCCATAATCGATTATGGGAAACCAATAATCGATTATTATATGTATTAAAAGGCTTTAAATGAGTTTAATGGGTAATTATGTTATTAAAGCCGTTGAGTTTGAATTTTGAAATAGAATAATCGATTATGTGAAATGTATAATCGATTATGTCTTTCTGGCTTTCAACGTACTTCAAACAGAAACCCCGTAATCGATTATGTAATCGATTATGGCTTTTTATATGAAAGTCAGTGGACTCGTAATCGATTAGTATAATCGATTATGCCTATTCTGTCAAAGTGAGCGCTTCCTGAAATTGGTTTAAATAATCGATTATGAGAATGTAATAATCGATTATGCTGCGACAAAAATGAATTTTAAGAGGCTTGACCTAATTTCTTTTGAACCTTCACCTTTCTAATATAAAAGCAAAGTTAGGCAGCCATCAGAAGAGAGAACACTGCAATATTTTCTGTGCTAAAACTCTGAAAACCATTTTCTCTATTATCTCTCTTGCACTATCACTTTGACCATATTATATTGAGAGTTCTACACACCATATAGGTGTTATTGTAATTGCTCTTCAATTTGTTTATCAGCACTATTAAGAGTGCATATTATTGTAAGAGTCGTGTGACTCAAATCATTCTTTTCTACACCTAGTTTTTCAAGAGAGGTGATATCTCTTGGGGTGTTCTTGGATGTGATTTCCAAGTGTTTACAAGGGAGGTGATATTCCTTGTGGTTGACAAGAGAGGTGATATCTCTTGGGTTATTGTCTTGAGACTCTTTCACTGGGGGAGGTGATATCCCTGGTCTGTGAGGAGTGCTCTACATTGTAAAGGTTCTAGTTTATCCTGTTTAAAAACTAGAGTTGATTGAAATCCCTTGGTCGTATTGCCTTGGGGACTGGACGTAGGCCACGTGGGTAGTCTGTGGCCGAACCAGGATATATCATTGTGTTCATTCTCTTTCCCTATCCTCTTTACATTTCCACATTTTATTTATCGCGCTTTAATTTCAAACGATTTATCTTTCAAAGCGCCTTAATTTGAAAAGAATATTTTATCCGCTGCGATTTCTGTTTATATTTTAAAAGGGTTTTTGATTTAACGCAAAAGATTTCATTATTATTTAAAACCCAATTCACCCCCCCCCCCTCTTGGGTGATGGTTGCCACGGCCAACAAGTGGTATCAGAGCTTCGGCTCTGGTTAGTAGCTTAACAGCTTAGAGTTAAGTTCCTTTTGGCAACCTTTTTTTTAAGTTTTTCCAAAATGTATGGTTTTGAAATTGACAAACCACCATTCTTTGATGGTGAGAATTACATTTATTGGAAAATGAGAATTGAAATTTTTATACAGTCAATTGATGTCGACTTATGGGATATTGGAGTTCATGGACTCATTCTCAAACCCAAAGAACATCAGACGGAGTTTGATAAAAACTGTTTTCGCTTGAATCTCAAAGCTATGCAAATTCTTCGGAATTGTTTGTGCGATGATGCTTATGAGAAAATTAAAAATTGTGATTGTGCCAAGGATATTCTGAATGTGCTTGTGTTCATTTTCTCATCCCTTATCTTTCTATTTCTGCTTTATCTTTTGAAAAACGTTTTTTTAATTGCACGCGTATTTAACAAATTTGTTTTTCATAATATATCCAAAGGAAAAAGTTTTATATTTGCCAAAGTTTTTGAAAAACACAATTCACCCCCCTCTTGTGCTTGATTATTATTACCTTGTTACTAACAATTTTGAGATTAAAAGTCGTTACAGGAAAGGGCAAAATTCAATGGAGGAAAGATATCCTCAAGAACTTGCCAAGAAGAAGGACCACCACAAAAGCAAAGAGCTAATGGTCAAGAAAATAGAAACAACACTCCAAGCAACTCAAAGAAACTTGGAGGTAATAGATTCTAAACTCAATCCATTTCACGATAAATGGTTACATGCATTCAATGAGTTGTATGATGAGTTGATGTGTTTAGAAAATAAGAACTTGAGTTGTTTGAAAAGTATATCATCTATTGAAATTGATATAGAAAACTTAAAGAATGAGTATACTTTTCTTGATGTAGAAAATAGTGTGAAATTTGAATCCTCTTCATGTTTTGAAAATTGCAAAATCCTTGATAATCAAGTTGAGGAATTACTTCAAGAAATTGATAGAGCAAATAATTCCACATGTGTTCAACCTTCATATGAAAATTGTTTTATGAAAAATAAAAGGGATGTCACATGTAATTATTGTGGAAGAATAGGACATATTTCTCATATGTGCAATTATAAGAAAAATATTTATATGAGAAATAAAGTTGCGTGGGTGTCTAAAGGCACAAATAATTTGTCCACTAACCTTCAAGGACCCAATATGAAATGGGTACCAAAAGGTCTCTCTAGTTCCTCAAATTTGCAGGAAAAATCAAAGCTTGAGAAACAATCTAGCTCACATAAGGATTTGACATCAAGAAGAATGCTTCACAACTCTGATATTGCAATCACGACATATAGAAGCAAAGATCGTTTGATGAACAACCCAAACAAGGGCAAGATTGATGATGAAAAAGGTAGATTCAAAATCAAACCAAAGTGGGTAAGAAAGGATAGTCTTATGAATCTACATAACAAGGTTTTCTCCCAAGAAATAGACAAAGTTTCTGAAAATTCGAGCAATAATCGATTACCAAAAGGAGATAATCGATTATTCACAGAAAGGAGACAACTATCAAAAGTCAGTAAGGTAGTAATCGATTATCATAATCGATTACGTTTGGACGAGGAGCAGAAAGGCAAAAGTCAGAATGCCTCTAATCGATTAGCATAATCGATTATGCAAGTGGGTATGTTTTCAGAAGAGTCAAAATCGATTACATAATCGATTATGCATGGTAAAACCTTTTACATGATTAACTCTTCAAAATTATTTAGGATCTTTCATCTTTATACATTCTTTTCTCCAATGCCTTAGAAAATTGAAATATTATTTTGAAAAATTATTTTAGAAAGGGGGAGAATTATTTGCATGCTTAAGGGAAATACGAATATGAGATCACACTCTTGCAAAAGGGGGAAAATTCTCTTGGAATAATATTTTTCTATCTTGGCACTTGCTTCCACACACATGTTTGAATTACACTGATGCCTTTTATATATATTTATTACTCTGAATATATGCCTTGCTTTATCAATATTTTTCCCGCTTTTTGATAATGCCAAAAGGGGGAGAGTTATCTGAATGCATGATTCAGGGGGAGTGGATTTGAATGTATGCATAGAGTGAGGGGGAGTAGAGCAAACTGTGCTTAGAACTAAAAACTCTGATATATTTGCTTGAACTGCTCTAACCCTATCTTTCTAGCAAATCCCTCCTGGGATGTTTGTCATCATCAAAAAGGGGGAGAATGTGAATATATGCCTTGACAGGTACTTTAAGTTTTGATGAATGACAAAAGGGAAAGGTCCAGAAGGACTAAATTGCAAAAAGCGGAAAGTTATAAAGCAAGCAAGCACGAGGGGCAAAATGGGCATTTCAGTATTTGTATTGAGTGTTTTAGAAAAGTGTGTAAATGGTAAGTAGGGTTCTCAATTTAATATTGGTCTCACACACACACTTTTAACATGTGCCAAAAACATTTTAAACATGTTTATATCTGACAATTAATTGCGCTTAATGAGTAATCAAATATTAATTGTTAAGATTTTCAAATTCAAATATGCTTCGAGCCATAATCGATTATGGGAAACCAATAATCGATTATTATATGTATTAAAAGGCTTTAAATGAGTTTAATGGGTAATTATGTTATTAAAGCCGTTGAGTTTGAATTTTGAAATAGAATAATCGATTATGTGAAATGTATAATCGATTATGTCTTTCTGGCTTTCAACGTACTTCAAACAGAAACCCCGTAATCGATTATGTAATCGATTATGGCTTTTTATATGAAAGTCAGTGGACTCGTAATCGATTAGTATAATCGATTATGCCTATTCTGTCAAAGTGAGCGCTTCCTGAAATTGGTTTAAATAATCGATTATGAGAATGTAATAATCGATTATGCTGCGACAAAAATGAATTTTAAGAGGCTTGACCTAATTTCTTTTGAACCTTCACCTTTCTAATATAAAAGCAAAGTTAGGCAGCCATCAGAAGAGAGAACACTGCAATATTTTTTGTGCTAAAACTCTGAAAACCATTTTCTCTATTATCTCTCTTGCACTATCACTTTGACCATATTATATTGAGAGTTCTACACACCATATAGGTGTTATTGTAATTGCTCTTCAATTTGTTTATCAGCACTATTAAGAGTGCATATTATTGTAAGAGTCGTGTGACTCAAATCATTCTTTTCTACACCTAGTTTTTCAAGAGAGGTGATATCTCTTGGGGTGTTCTTGGATGTGATTTCCAAGTGTTTACAAGGGAGGTGATATTCCTTGTGGTTGACAAGAGAGGTGATATCTCTTGGGTTATTGTCTTGAGACTCTTTCACTGGGGGAGGTGATATCCCTGGTCTGTGAGGAGTGCTCTACATTGTAAAGGTTCTAGTTTATCCTGTTTAAAAACTAGAGTTGATTGAAATCCCTTGGTCGTATTGCCTTGGGGACTGGACGTAGGCCACGTGGGTAGTCTGTGGCCGAACCAGGATATATCATTGTGTTCATTCTCTTTCCCTATCCTCTTTACATTTCCACATTTTATTTATCGCGCTTTAATTTCAAATGATTTATCTTTCAAAGCGCCTTAATTTGAAAAGAATATTTTATCCGCTACGATTTCTGTTTATATTTTAAAAGGGTTTTTGATTTAACGCAAAAGATTTCATTATTATTTAAAACCCAATTCACCCCCCCCTCTTGGGTGATGGTTGCCACGGCCAACAATTCTGACCTTGTCCACCCCATGAGAAATTAGGATGGTTCCTCCAACCTGGATTGTAAGTATTTGAATAGGGGTTAATTTGTTGCCCCAATGCATTCACTTGCTCTCCGAGTTGACTTGTACCACAATCACCATTATGATGCTCTCCACCACAAAAATCACACACCAAGGGAGGTGTATTCAGTGCGTTAACTTGGCCATTCCCCAACAAAGTAGCAAGTTGTTGAGAAATCACCTTGTTAACTTGTTGCTTAATTAGATTACCATCTACAACATTCACACCCAAGACTTTTCTGTTTTGCCTATCATGTTGCATATTAGCACTGCTGGCAGCTATGGTCTCTAGTATTTCCAAAGCCTCTTCTGGACTCTTCAAATCAAAAGCTCCTCCACATGCAGCATCCATCGTCTATCTTGCATTCGGATCCAGCCCATTATAGAAAGTTTGAGCTAACAACCAGTTGGGCAAAGAATGATGAGGACATTTTCTGAGTAGCTCCTTGAACCTCTCCCAAGCATCATACAAAGTTTCTGAATCTAGTTGCACAAATGAGGTAATTTCACTCCTCAAATTTGCTGACCTCGATGTTGGAAAATATTTCTGCACGAACTTGGACTCCAAATCATCCCATGTTGAGATACTGCCCTGTTGCTGTGGCTGAAGCCAACTTCTGGCTTTATCCTTCAATGAGAAAGGAAAAAGCCTCAATCTGATAGCATCATCAGTAGCTCCATTGAGCTTCATTGTATCATAAATCTGCAAGAAATTCTCCAAATGATGATTGGGATCCTCCTGAGCTCCTCCACCAAACTGGTTCTGATGCATCAATTGAAGGAGTGCAGGCTTGATTTCAAAGTTGTTAGCCTGCACAGGAGATCTCACAATAGAACCTCGGACACCTTCAATATTGGGCTTGGAATAATCCCTCAATGTCTGCCTAGCAGGTGGCTCGGCCATGACTGTTTCAGCTTCAACTACCTGTTGTTGTAAACGCGCTTGTTCCCTTTCTTGTTTCCTGCGTTGCTTGGCTGCTTTCCGGTTACTCTTAGCTGTCTTTTCAATTTCAGGATCAAACAGCAAAGAATTCCTGTCAACAGTACTTTGCATACACAACTCAAAAGAAAATAAGTGCACACTAACAATATAAAAAAAATAAAAATAAAAATTGCAGCAATAACAGAAAATAAAATGCTCAAATCGAGATACAACCGTTGATGAATTTGAAGAGAATAGCAAGGTCTCTATAAATAGAAGACCAAGACCTTTGAAGAAAAAAAAACTTTTGCACACATACTGAATTCACAAGAATACTCTTGCGAGCCAACATTCTTTTATTCTTTCAGAAAGCAAAAGTCTGTAATACCTTAGCTTGAATATTGTCATAATATTCAATTGATCTTAAACTTTCATATCCTTACACATAGTGAGTTAGAAGATCAAAAGAAACCAAATCTCTTTGTTAGAGTTAGAGCCTGAAGAGGCTTGGTAAGAAAGGAATACTTGTGAGCCTGGAGAGGTGTTGAATACTTGCTGTAATCTATTTGGAGAATAGTGGAGAAAAACCTTCAAGTAGAAGGGACTGGACGTAGCTCTTGGTTGGAAGAGAGTGAACCAGGATAAAACAACTTGCGTGAATCTTCTAATCCATTATCTCTTTAGTTTTACGTGTTTATACTAACTGTGGGGATTTGAACTTGAATTTGTTATTCTTTCAAAAGTTTTTATTTTCTTGTGTGTTTGCTTCTGCCTCTTTATCTATGTGCGAGAAAACTGTTCCTGAAAAGGTTGTTTTCAAAAAATATTAACAAACACAATTCAACCCCCCTCCCCCCCTTCTTGAGTTTGCCTGTGTCAACTTCAGTTGGTATCAGAGCTCAGCCTCAAAAGGGTTGAGCATCTGACAAGTGCTGAGGAAGTACGATCCTACAATCATGGATGCAGAGGGACAAGCTATCAACAGACCTCCACTCTTTGATGGAATTGATTATGATTATTGGAAGAAGAGAATGATGGCCTTCTTGGATGCATAGAACTTAGACATCTGGGAACTGATTGAGAATGGCTATATTGAGCCAAGAGGTGAAGATGGAGCAGCCTTGGCTAGAGTAGATTGGAGTGCAGATCAAAAAGCTAAACATCAACTAAATCTCAAGGCCAAACATTACGTGATGTGTGCCATCACCAGATCAGAACATGATAAGGTTCACAGCTGCAACACAGCTAAGGCAATCTGGGATACACTGGCTCTTGCTCATGACGGCTCATCACAAGTGAAGGAGTCAAAGATAAGCATGCTGGTTCACCAGTATAAACTCTTTAAGATGGCTGATCATGAGACTATAGATCAGATGTTTGGAAGATTTCAAACAATAACCAACAGTCTCAGATATCTTGGAAAAATTTATGAGAATAGAGATCATGTCAGAAAAATTCTGAGAAGTCTCTCCAAGCAGTGGAGACCAAAGGTTACTGCCATTCAAGAAGCTAAGAATCTGAACACTCTCTCTCTGGAAGAGCTTCTAGGGTCATTAAAGGTTCATGAGCTTGAACTAAATGAAGAAGACAATTCCAGAAAGGGAAAATCCATTGCCTTAAAGACAAAGAAAGCCAACTCCTCAAAAGTCCTTAAAGCTGCTGAGTCTTCAGTTGATGCTGAACCTTCAGACAGTGATGAAGGATTAGATGAAGATAAATTATCTTTTATCTCCAGAAAGATACAACATATGTGGAGAAAGAAAGGTAATTTCAAGAGAAAGCAGTTCAATAAGAAATTTCCCAAGGAGAAATCAGACTCCAAAGAAAAAGGTCCACCTCTGTGCTTTGAATGCAAAAAGCCAGGCCATTTCAAAGCTGACTGTCCTGACTTAAAGGAGAAGAAGAAGTTCTTCAAGAAAAAGAAGGGCTTAATGGCTACATGGGAGGACTTGGACTTATCCTCATCAGATGAGGAAGAGGAAGCTGAGGAAGAGGCAAACATTTGCCCCATGGCTGTCACATCATCAGAGAATGAGTGCACTGATGATGATGAGGTAACAGATTTTGATCCGTCTACTCTCAAAAATGCCTTTGATGAATTGCTATATGACTCATCCATACTATCTCATGAATAAAAAAGTCTTAAAAAGAAGTTTGTAAAATTAACAAAAGAATATGATAGAGTCTGCATTGAAAAACAAAGTTTAGCTCAAGAAAATGATAAGCTAAAATCAGAGAATGTCAGTCTAACTGACAAATCTAAATGCGAGCCTGACAATTCTTTTGATATTGCAAAACTGAAACAAGATGTAACATACTTGACAGACTCTCTGTCAAAATTTGTTGGAGGCTCAGATAAGCTTAGTCTTATCCTAAGGTATTCTAGGTCACCATTTGATAAATCTGGCCTTGGTTATGACAATGAGAAGCATGAGGCATCTCACAATAAGTCAAAACCACCTATGCAGCAAAGAGCTTCAAAAGCTCCAGCTAGTTATGCTAAAGCCAAGTCAGGCCCGTCCAACACCTTTTGCAAAGTGTGTGGAAAAAGTGGGCATTCTACATATAGATGCATACATAACATGCATACTAAACATTCTTGTCCAATGAAAACTAACATGAAAGGACCCAAGTTATTTTGGGTACCTAAGGACAAGATAATACCTGTTACAGATTTGCTTAACAACAGGAAAGAAACAGACGTCCTGGTACTTGGACAGTGGGTGCTCATGTCACATGACGGGAGAAAAGTATATGTTCCAAGACCTTAGACATAAAGATGGTGGCTGGGTGACATTTGGAGGAAACCATAAAGGAAAGATCACTGGTATAGGTAAAATTGGTAAACATCTTTTTCCCTCCATTGATAATGTTCTTTTAGTGAATGGTTTAAAACATAATCTGTTGAGCATAGGTCAATTATGTGATAGTGGATATGATGTTTCTTTTAATAAGAACATGTGTTATGTCAAGAAGAATGAAGATCAATCTTATTCACTGCTCAGAGGCAAAACAAATTGTATAAAATTGACTTGGAAGACCTCTCAAATCAAAGTGTCTCATGTTTAGTGTCCATTGAAGATGAGCGATGGATTTGGCATAAAAGGCTAGGTCATACAAGCTTGAGATTAATCTCAAAGCTAAATAAGCATAACCTCGTGAGAGGATTACCAAACCTTAAGTTCAAATCTGATGCTCTCTGTGATGCATGTCAGAAGGGAAAACAAGTCAAAGGTTCTTTTGAATCTAAGAATATTGTTAGTACCAAGAGACCACTAGAACTGTTACACCTTGATCTTTTTGGTCCAACAAGGACTACATCTATCGGTGGTAAGAAATATGGTCTAGTCATTGTAGATGATTACACATGATGGACATGGGTTATGTTCCTAGCCCACAAGGATGAGTCCTTCAAGGTCTTTTCTGTATTCTGCAAACGCGTACAGAATGAAAAAGGCATGTGTATCACTTCAATCAGAAGTGACCATGGGGGAGGGTTTGAAAATGAGCTATTTCAAAGGTTCTGTTAAGATAGTGGTATTCTTCACAATTTCTCAATACCGAGAACACCACAGCAAAATGGTGTGGTAGAGAGAAAGAACAGATCTCTTCAAGAGATGGCTAGAACTATGCTCAATGACAACTCTGTCCCTAGACACTTCTGGGCTGAAGCTGTTAATACTGCCTGTTACATTCAGAATAGAATATACATAAGACCAATCTTGAATAAGACTCCTTATGAATTGTGGAAGGGACGAAAACCCAACATTTCATATTTTCATCCTTTCGGTTGTAAATGCTATATTCTTAACACTAAAGATCAACTTGGTAAGTTTGATGCAAAATTAGACACTGGAATCCTGTTAGGATTTTCTGAAACATCAAAAGGCTTTAGAGTGTATAATTCTACAACTCTAGTTGTAGAAGAATGTATATATGTTAAATTTGATGACAAGCAGCCCGATAAGAAATTATCAGAGCTAGATGAAGCTTTTGCAGATCTTGATTCAAACATCTCAGGAGAAACAACAGAAGTTAAAGCTGATGATCAAGTTGAAGACCCTCCTCAACAACCAGAAACATCCACCTCTCAACAAGACAATGTTCAGAGATCTTGACATTTCAAGAATTATCATCCACTAGATCAAATCATTGGAAATCCAAGTGATAAGCTAAGAACCAGATCAACTTTCAGAGAGCAAGAAGATTCTGCATTAGTTTTTGAATTGGAACCAAAGACAGTAGACGAGGCTCTGCTGGATAATGGCTGGATTTTAGCAATGCAAGAAGAACTAAATCAGTTTGAGAGGAGTGATGTCTGGACTCTGGTAACCCTACCTAAAGATAAATCTGTTATAGGAACAAAATGGGTTTACAGAAATAAAGCAAGATTAGTTGCACAAGGTTACTCTCAAGAAGAAGGTATAGATTACACTGAAATTTTTGCACTGTTGCTAGATTAGAAGCTATTAGAAATTTACTTTCATTTGCTGCACATCATAATATTATGCTTTTTCAAATGGATGTAAAAAGTGCTTTTCTTAATGGCTTTATAAATGAAGAAGATTACGTTATGCAACCTCCGGGTTTTGAGAGTGAAACCCAACCTGAACATGTATATAAGCTTAAGAAAGCTTTATACGGCCTAAAACAAGCCCCAAGAGCTTGGTATGATAGGCTAAGTTCATTTCTGATGGATAATGGCTTTAATAGAGGAAATGTTAATACAACCTTGTTTAGAAAGTCAATTAAATCCAATTTCATAGTAGTACAGATTTATGTTGATGATATTATATTTGGTGCTACTAATGAATCTCTGTGCAAAGAATTCTCAAAGTTAATGTAGAAGGAATTTGAAATGAGCATGTGGGAGAACTCAAGTTGTTTCTTGGACTTCAAGTTAAACAAACTATGGACGAGGTGTACATCCATCAAACTAAGTATACAAAGGAACTCTTGAAGAAGTTCAAGATGGAAGATTGCAAACCAATAAACACTCCTATGCATCCCACGTCCATACTGAACAAAGATGATAGAAAAAGGTAGACCAAAAGGTATACAGAGGTATGATAGGATCTCTTCTATATCTTACTGCGTCTAGACCTGATATTATGTTCAGTGTTTGCTTATGTGCTCGATTTCAATCGGATCCTAGAGAATCTCACTTATCAGCAGTTAAAAGAATATTTAGATATTTAAAAGGTACTACTAATCTGGGTTTGTGCTTTAAGAGAAATGAAGATTACAGATTAGTTGGCTTTTGTGATGCTGACTATGCTGGAGACAGAATTGAAAGAAAGAGTACCAGTGGAGGATGTCACTTCATTGGAACTAATCTTGTCTCATGGTCAAGCAAAAGACAAAGTACCATTGCATTATCAACTACTGAAGCTGAGTATATTTCAGCTGCAAGTTGCTGCTCACAACTTCTATGGATCAAACACCAATTAGAGGACTACAATATGTTTATAAGTAGTATTCCACTTATGTGTGATAATACTGCTGCAATTAATCTCTCTAAGAATCCAATACTACATTCTAGGGCTAACCACATAGAGATCAAACATCATTTCATAAGAGATTATGTGCATAAAGGTGTTTTTGATATTCAATTTGTAGATACTGACCATCAATGGGCAGATATCTTTACTAAACCTCTTGCTGAGGACAGATTTATTTTTATTAGAAAACATCTTAACATGTTGTTTGTGGATTAATTGTGTTATTCATGCTTGAGAAATTCTATCTTTGATGTATGTCTTATAAGCCTATTACATGATTTTAAATGCGCGTCCATTACATACGGCGTCCATTGTTTTTGAACCGCGTCCACTGCATGTCGCGTCCATACTGTTTTATTGCTTGAACCCATCCACTCTCACATTATTTATTAACTGCATTTATTTTGTCCTAAAGACAAATCTATTTTATATTCTCTCTCTGTTGAGTCAGTAATTCTTTTTAATCCTTTTTAATTTATTTCCAAAAGAAAACCCTTTGGAATTCAAAACCTTTAAAACTAAAACTCTTCCCTCTGAGGAAACTTTATGTTAACCTTCGCCTTCAAACCTTCTTCACCTCTCTGTTTCCTGACTTGCAAACCCTAACCTTCTTTCTTCAACCATGGCCTCCTCAACTGAAACATTCGATGTTGAAAAACTGAATCTTGCTATTGAACATCATTTCAACTTTGGGATTCTGAAAGATTACAACCTAGATGTTAGCAAGTTGGTTACTGCCGCTGGCTGGGACGGCATGTTTATTGAATGGATCCCCATTTATCCAGACCTGATAAGGGCTTTTTGGAGGAACCCTCTGGTGTCAGACACTGGAATTTCTGCTACAATAGTTGGGAGAATAATTGTGGTCTCAGAAAGACCATCGCTGATGCAATAAGCTGCCCTCAAGAAGGAGAAGTTATTACTGAATCATGGGAGAAGGACCTTGGTGGTTCTGAGGTTATAGCTACTATGTTGATGAGACAAGATACTGTAAGGAAACACTCATGGAAGTCTGTAGAGATGAAGGATGAAGTTCGTATTCTTCATCCAATGCTGAACAAGGTGATTCTGTACAAAGTGGGGTCAAATGATAATCTTTCTGCCCTGCACAAATTCTGTTTGTGTCATCTATTCACAGAAACTAAAATCAACCTTCCAAGGATTCTGTATGGAAGATTCAAAGATGCAATAGTCACAAGGAAGAAGATTTCAGGAATTCTTACTGCCACCTGTTATAAAAAATCTTCAAATCTCAGAAGCTGGATGAGTTTATCTCTGCCAAACCTATTGAGGAGCAAGAAAGGATTCTGACACAAAAGTGCATGTGCACTGCAATCTTTGGGAAAATGAACATAGCAAATATGAATCTGATCACCTACACAACTATTGCCCTAGCTAAGCAAGGAAGAATTGCTCAAGGTGAAAGAAGAACAGATTGAGCAAAACAATGCTGAAGTCCTAGGAATGAAGAGGACATTCAGAAGGAAAACTGTAGCTGTTAGGACAAAAGCTTCTAAGAAGCCTACAACTGCCATTGTTATCAGGGAACCCACTGAAGAGGTCCCTCAACCTGCAAGAGTTCAAAAAAGGACAAGAAGCTTGGTCCTTTCTCACAATGAGGATGATGATGAAGATGATGAGGACAGAGTTCCTATCAGTGCTATCATCAAGAAGCAAAAGGCTATTAGTGCTGCTATTCCTACTAGAAGACAGCAACCTCAGAGAAAAGCCAAGTCTGCCATGGCTACTGAGGTAACTATCCCTACTAGTGATCCTGTTCAGTTAGTAGTAGATGCCTTAGTTTCAAGCTTAGAGGATAGAATGGATTGTGTCTCTGCACCATTAGTATCTGTAAATCAACCAATTAACATTGACAATGTATATATCCCCTGACCACCCTCATCACAGCAACCACAAATAGCCTCACCACAACAACCCAGATTTCCACCTTTGATTTCTGAGGATGATCCCTGATTTCACCAACCAGATGATGGTATTATCCTTGGTGCCCCTTCCCCAAAATGAAAAGAATTCCATTTCCATACACTCCTCCCTCTGGACTTTATAATGGCATATCTGAATCTTTGGCCAAAGTTAAGAGGGACTGGAAAATACTTTACCATACTCATGAGCCACAACCAATTTCAACCAGACCCTGGTATCCATTGCCAGAATATGAGTATCAACCATATGTCACTGTAAAACCTTGGTATTTACCTCACCCTGACATTCCCAAAGGCACCCCTCCATCCAAAATGTTTAACAAACATGGACCCTTAGTCACTCACCTACCACAAAAGAAATTCTTTCCAAGAAAAATCTACCCAAACCTTGTCAGATACTCTCCTTTCAAACCCTTTACTGATGGTGTACAAAGGCACATCATATCTGACTGGTCCAAGGATCCTGCCAAAAAGGACCTACAAAATGTCTTATACAAACGGTCTAGATCCTATGGACAAGACTGCATCATCATGGATAGAAATACAAAGTGGAAGACTTTTGTCCATCCAGATGAATATGGCAGGGCAGCTGACATCAAAGATTATCTCATGTATGTCATGCTGAAGACTGAATTTGAGCTCTTCAGGGTTGTGCAGGCTGCCAATTTTGTACCCATAACTTGGTTAAGACATTCTCATAAAACCAAGATTGGAGTCCAGCCAAGAATGATTTGTCCAAGATTGCCCATGATAGATCTTAATAAGGACAAGGACAGGAAGAAGGAAAGATTCACTGGAAAAATGCCCTTCCTAGAGTCCTGCTTGATCAAGCCAGATGATGTTAGGAACACAGATCAAAATATCATTGACTACTGGCTAGCACAACCTGTTGAGGATGTTAGAGAAGATGTAGTTGTTGATATATGGAGAAAGCATATTGTGAAATGCACAGCAGAAGCATCTTCTTCTGCCCTATCCTCTGAGCAGAAGAAATTCATTCCGAAGGTGAGAGGCACGTGTGGACTGTCTAACTTCAGACACTTCATCTACAAGGACATTCTAGGTGTTCCAATCATCAGTCCAATTTATGAAGAAGATGAAGTCCACTGGGCTAAAGAACTGCCTACTCCAATACTGCAAATTACAGACTCTCCTCCACCATCACCACCCTCTGAGCACACAGAAGAGGAAATAATTGTTGAAGACTCTGGCATGGAGATTGACACTGTTGCACCAGTGATTGCTAATGACTTGTAACAGCGGTTTTCAAAGGAACCGTTGTCATATGTGACTTGTAACGTCAGGTATATTTTTAACCACTATTACAAGTTTTTTTCTTCCTGTTTGCTTTCAGTTTACTTCACAAACATTGCACATGCTTTCAGATATACACACAAATTCATATCAAATGGCAGAATCAAGTTGTATTGCTATATATATATATATATATATATCTTACAACATATGCACTATACCAAAATTGACCAAGCTAACTAATTAATTAAGTCATGATCATCTATACATATCCAATCTAATAATGTTCTAAGTAACTAAAACATAATACGCCTACGATCTAAGTTTATTTGTTTCTCTTTAGCATACTCAAAAAAGAACTCTGCAAACTGCTCCCTCAAGCTTGTGAATTCCTTAAAAGTCAAGCTAGATTCATTGTCGAAATCCTGTACAAGTTCAAATTAATGCAACATTAATTAAATTAAGTCAATAACAAAAACAGATATTAATTAATTAACATAATATATATATATATATATATATATATATATATATATAGCTATTTATTACCTGCGACCATTTCTCTTTAATACCAGTGGAGACAATGTCTAACATATGTCTCATGACATAGTAGGCACACTCCCAACCGCCGACTTGTCTACGAACTACAAATCAATTTGAAATTGATCAATATCAAGTAAAAATAATGTATGAGTGTAGTAATAATAATAATTACTATTTATTAAACTACCTACCATCAGGATAATCCATGTAGGCTTGAGTTTTGCCTTTACACTCCTACTTTTACTATTTGCGCAAGCAATGCTACACGCAATCAATGCACTATGACAAAAAAAATATGAATGTCAATGATATGTTCATGCATATTTAATAAAATAAAATAAAAAAAGTTACAAATTAAATAAGAGTTTATGTACCTATCAATATTCTGTTTCACTTGAGGGTCCGATTGATAGTGCAACGAGCAAAGAAATACGACTGTATGCTGCGTTGGATAAAGTAGGAGCAACTGCCAATGGTTACCCTAGAGAAGTGGTGCCATATATACCTCAGAGTGGCTAATAGATACTACGGATTGCAAGTATCTGGTGATGGCATCGTCAGTTATGCAGAAACACCCTGAATGAGGGTGGGGTCTAAGAATCTATAACTAGACGGGATGCCCCTTGTCATAACAAGGCGATGTAAATACCTAAGAAATGAAATAATTAGTCAATATTAATTACATAATATATTGAAATAAATAAATTATAAGTACGTAAATAAATTATATTGAAATATAAGTACGTACGTGCACCAAACACAGACAACCGTATTGGCTATCCATACTCGATCATGGAGTAAGTCACCCACATCCCCCCAAGATAGAAAAACCAGGAAACAAGTCAGTAACAGCGCTGTGACACCCTCTACCCAGCATGTATTCATAAAGCATAATGTAACACCCCACTTTTTGTTAAGTGCTTTCCTTAAGCTGTTTTGTTAAGTTGGAATTGTTGGCTAAGGGCTTAGTGGGGGTTTTGGCTTAAAAGTACCTTTCTGGTACATGAGCACGCCCGTGCTCATTATCCAGCATGCCCGTGCTTAAAGTCAGAAGCGTGTTCATGACTTTAAGTTGAGCACCCCCGTGCTCAACAGTGAACACGCCCGTGCTCACTGTGCGGACCGCGTCTCGTTGACGCTAAGTTGAGCACGACCATGCTCAAGGATGAGCACGACCGTGCTCAGGTCCAGGTTATTTATATGTGGACAGAAACCGAGGGTTGCATTTTTAACCCTATTTTTGGTGGCTGCTAACCCTGTTGCGGCTAACATTGTGCTTTTTCCCTTTTTCCCTCCTATTCAGAGCAATTCTTGAGTATTGGAGGTCTTGGAAAGTGTAGTTTCACCTGTGCTCATATAGAGGTAATGTCCCTTTTCCCTTTGTGGTTTCCTTTTCATGAATTGAATTGGGAAACTGATGGTTTATGTTTTGATGTTCCAAGGCTTGGATTCGTTTTGAGTCACTCGAAGGGAAGGAACCAATTTACTGTTAGGATCATTGTTAGAGCTACCTTCAATCCATATATGGGGAGAAGGGTAGTGTTTATAGGCATGGGGTTAGTGTAAAGTAAAGGGGTTCCCATAACCCCAGTATTGTCAGTTTGCATGTCTAAATGATAAATGATGACTACATGATAATCTGTTCTAGTTGTTTGGTGTTTATGTTGTATGCTTCATGCTCATGTTCATGATATATTATTGATGGCTATGATGGTTGCCTTATGAGTATGATGATCATTGTTGTTAACATAATGTTGATTGGCTGATGTGGATGTTGAGTTATGATGATGAGTTTTAATCCTTAAAATGTGTTAATGATTGACTTAGGATGATTAACGAATTAATCCCTAAAATTGGTTAAAACTTGGTTATTGTTTCTGCCCAGAACAGTGCAGTCGCGTGATGAGCACGACCGTGCTGAACAGGGAGCACGACCGTGCTCCCAGTTAAATTCGAGAAAGTGGCCGCGCTTTTAAGCATGGCCGTGTTGCAAAGGAGCCCTGCCGTACTGTCAGAACGACCGTGCCCAATAAGAAGAATGACCGTGCCCAATAGGAAGCACGACCGTGCTTCACTTATGTGACCAGCACGGCCGTGCAGGGGATCAGCACGCCCGTGGTCCT
Organism: Echinosophora koreensis; assembly: GCA_035048595.1. Classification (NCBI taxonomy): domain Eukaryota; kingdom Viridiplantae; phylum Streptophyta; class Magnoliopsida; order Fabales; family Fabaceae; genus Echinosophora; species Echinosophora koreensis. The sequence goes on from JAPCYP010000069.1 coordinate 949,596, forward strand.
CTATCTGACCAGAATATGATTAAAGGCTTCTAAGGGGCTTTTAACCCCAAGTTCCCCATGATTGTAAGATAACACGCTGATTTATTAGATAACTTGGTTAAAGACGATTAAAGGACAATTGAGATGGTTAAGTCGGTAACCGTTGGGTTGCCGCACGTCGATGAGTCGTACCTTGGTGCTTCATGGCCAAGGGAGCCTCGACCCCACGGTTTGGGTCTAAGTTGTTGTTTTTGTACCTTGGTGGCCGAGAGTCTGCCTTAAGCGTTGCGGTCGATTCGAGTTATGGAGGTGGTGTTTGTCGTTGTTGTTGTGTTGCATATGCATTGCATTGGAGTTATTGTTGAGGGATGTTCGACATAGGGGAGGTCGTCCTAGAGTATGGCGATCTGACCATCTACGGTTGGAGTAGATTCTCCTTGCACCCCCGTGAGCAGGCATTCGTTGGTTTGATGCGTTGGCTATCCAAGGAGTAAATTCTCCGGCGTTGAGTCGATTCTCAATGTGGATATTTAACTCTGAAGTCGTCCATCCCGAGTTTAGTGGATCCATATGCATTGTTGGTTTAGCAGAGTAGGACTGCATTGCATTACATAGCACGCTTGATGTTGATGATGTTGATGTATGTTTATACATGTTTTTTATGTATGCTTACGTTGGTGCCATGATTGTATGTTTTACTTTACTTCCTACCTCCCTGCTATTATGTTTACATGATTCTTACTCCCTATTATTTGTTTGTTTGTTTGGCCTGATCGGCACCTTGCAGAGGATGATGAGCAACCCGGAGAAGAATGACTCTGAGGAGCCGCCACTCATAGTTAGGGCTTGTTCTTATGTTCAGTTAGTTGTTTCAGTTGTAATTTCGGGGATATGATTTTCGGAACGGTTATACCAGCTTTGAGTGTGACATCGGGGTTGGGTAGTTTACTTGTTATGTTTTATTGTTTTTAACGTGTTTTATTTTCCGCATTGTGAACTCGTTCATGTGGGCGTTTTCTACCTATGACAAATGTTTTAATTATTCAATAAGAATGCATGTTTTTATTTAATTGTTTTTATATTAAATGCTTTATAACATGCGGGGTAGAAGGGTGTCACATTTAGTGGTATCAGAGCAGTTCGGCCCTGTTCGAACGTGGTATGAATCTGTTGTGTGCTCTAGTTTTAATTGTCTATACTTGTTATAGACAATGATGCTCTAAGTTAGTTGCCTGTAGCTTTTACCCTCTAAGTTTCTGTATCTAAGAGTTGTGTTGAACATGTACAGGAACTAATGGCGGGTAGAGGATGTAGCGATCAGGCGATTGCGGATGCATTGGCACTTCTGGCCAATGCTATTGGACAGGTCAACCCTAACAACAATGGTGGGCGAGCTGAGTTCCAGGGACTGGATATGTTCCAGAGGAACAACCCTTCGTCATTCAAGGGAGCTTATGATCCTGAGGGAGCATTGTTATGGCTGAGGGAGATAGAGAAGATCTTCCGTGCAATGGATTGCAATGATCAGCAGAAGCTCATCTTTGCGACTTTCATGTTAACTGATGAGGCTGAGCATTGGTGGGACAACTGCAGGCAAAGGATGCAGGCTGCTGTGTTCAGACAGAGGTTTCTGGAGAAGTACTTCCCAGCGGACTTCAAGGATAAGAAAGAGGTGGAGTTCTTATCCTTGAGGCAGGGATCGTTGTCAGTTGGCGAGTACGTAGCCAAGTTTGAGGAGCTGGCGAGGTGCTACACTCCGTATCAGCATGAGACAGATGACCGCTCCAAGTGCGTCAAGTTTGAAGCTGGACTCCGACCAGAGATTAAGCAGGCAATCAGCTACCAGGAGATCAGAATCTTCCCGATTCTGGTCAACAAGTGCAGAATTTATGAGGATGCCAGTCAGTTCAGAGTTGCCAGTTTCAGAGGATCGGATAGTCAGAGTGGCAAGAAGACTGATCAGAGAGACAAGCGTAAGCAGTGGTATGCTCCGACGGGCAATGCCTTCAAGCAGAATGGCAATAAGCCATATTTTCAGCAGGATAGATTCAGAGGTGGGTTCTCTAATGCCCCCAGGGCTATGAGGTGTGGTAAGTGCAGGGCACAGGATCATTACTCATCCCAGTGCAAGGAATCAGTTGTGATTTGCTTCAGGTGTGGCAAGTCAGGTCATATCAACCGCGAGTGTGAAGGAGCTAAGGCCGAGCCTCCCAGCGCTAGCAAGAATCAGAAGTCCAACAGACTGAAGACCACTGGAAGAGTCTTTACTCTTAGTGGAGCCGAAGCCTCCGAGTCTGATGACTTGATCCAAGGTACATGTTTTATTGACGGAACTCAATTGATTGTATTGTATGATTCGGGTGCTACTCACTCGTTTATATCGAATGATAGGGACAAGAGTCTTAAGTTGCCAGTTACTTTTCTTGAGTTTGATTTGCTTGTGTCTACACCCACAAATAAATCTGTTTCCACTTCTTATGCATGCAAGAACTGTCATATAGTCATAAATGATAAAACCTTTGCTGCCGATCTTGTATGCTTGCCTCTAAAAGACCTTGATATTATTCTTGGCATGGATTGGTTATCTTCCAACCATGTCCTTCTGAATTGTTTTGATAAGACCCTGATTTTTGTAACTCCAAAAGAGTCTAAGAATCCGGACCTTCTCTCTGCCAACCAAGTTCAAGCTTCGATGAGAGACGAAGCCCAATTATACATGATGTTAGCTTCCCTGGAAGTAGATAGCAGCCCTCCTGATGTCGCCAGTGTGCCTGTTGTGCGGGAATTTCCTGAAGTGTTCCCCGGGGATGTTTATAACTTACCCTCAGAGAGAGATGTTAAGTTTACCATATACTTAGTACCTGGCACTAGGCCAATATCCATAGCACCCTATAGAATGTCTCCTCTAGAGCTAGCTAAGTTGAAGGAACAGTTGGAGGACCTGATGAAGAAGCAGTTCATTAGGCCGAGTGTGTCTTTGTGGGGAGCACCTGTGTAGTTGGTGAAGAAGAAAGATGGTAGTATGAGGTTGTGTGTCGACTATTGGCAGCTCAACAAGGTGACCATAAAGAATCGGTATCCCCTCCCTAGGATTGATGATCTGATGGGCCAGTTGATGGGCGCTTGCGTCTTTTCAAAGATAGATTTGAGGTCAGGGTACCATCAGATTCGGGTTAAGTCTGACGACATCCTGAAGACAGCGTTCAGGATGCAATACGGTCACTATCAGTACTTGGTTAAGCCATTTGGTGTGACCAATGCTCCTGCGGTCTTCATGGACTACTTGAACAAGACCTTTCACCCGTACATGGATAAGTTTGTGGTGGTATTTATAGATGACATCTTAGTGTACTGCAAGAGCAAGGAAGAACATAAGGAACACCTGAGGGTTATCTTGCAGACCCTTAAGGAAAACCAGTTGTACGCTAAGTTGTCGAAGTGTGAGTTTCTGGTTAGAGGAAGTGAGCTTCTTAGGACATGTCATCTCTAAGGATGGCATAGTAGTGGACCCAGCTAAGGTAGAGACGGTGCTCCAATGGGAAGCGCCAAAGTCTGTAACCGAGATTAGGAGTTTCTTGGGGTTAGCCGGGTATTATAGGCGGTTCATTGAAGGTTTCTCTAAGATAGCCTTACCCTTAACCCGTCTCACCAGTGTTAGTTTTGCCAGATCCTACTGAGCCCTTCATAGTTTACTGCGATGCTTTTAAGCAAGGGTTAGGTAGTGTGTTGATGCAGAATGGTAAGGTAGTTGCTTATGCTTCTAGGCCATTGAAAGCCCATGAGAAGAACTACCCTACCCATGATCTAGAGCTAGGAGCTGTGGTATTTGCCTTAAAGATCTGGAGGCATTACCTGTATGGAGCGAGGTTTGAGGTTTTCAGTGATCATAAGAGTTTGAGGTACCTCTTTGATCAAAAGGAGTTGAACATGAGGCAACGTAGGTGGATGGAGTTCTTAAAGGACCATGACTTCGAGTTGACCTATCACCCAGGAAAGGCCAATGTGGTGGCCGATGCATTAAGTAGGAAGACCCTGCATGTCTCCGCTTTGATGGTTAGGGAGATGGATCTGATAGAGGAGTTTAAAGACCTTAGTCTAGTTTGTGAGTTTATCCCTAAGAGTATTAGGCTTGGTACCTTGTAGGTTACCAATAGCTTGATGGACCAGAATAGAGATGGTCAGAAGTTAGATAAGTTTCTCTTAGACCAGCGAGAGTTGCTTGCTCAGGGTAGAGACCTTAGCTTTAAGGATGGGAGTGATGGGGTCTTGAGGTTTAAGGATAGAGTTTTGTGTGCCGGATGTTCCTGAGCTTAGGAAGTTGATCCTTGAGGAAGGACATAGGAGTGAATTAAGTGTGCACCCAGGTGCCACTAAAATGTATCAAGACCTTAAGAGGATGTTTTGGTGGCCTAAGATGAAAAAGGATGTGGCTGAATTTGTGTATGCATGCCTAGTCTGTCAAAAGGCCAAGATAGAACACCAAAGACCTTCAGGTAAGTTGCAACCTTTGAGTATCCCAGAATGGAAATAGGATAGCATCTCCATTGATTTTGTGTCTGGACTCCCTAGGACTCCAGTAGGTTTTGAGGCTATATGGGTTGTAGTGGATAGACTGACTAAGTCTGCCCATTTCATTCCGATGAACATGGAGTATCCTTTAGAGAAGTTAGCTAAGCTGTACATCAAAGAGATAGTTTGGCTTCATGGTGTACCCTCTAGCATAGTATCAGATAGAGACCCGAGGTTTACCTATAGGTTTTGGAATAGTTTGCAAGAGGCTTTAGGGACAAAGCTTAGGCTTAGTCCAGCTTACCACCCACAGACTGATGGGCAGTCTAAGAGGACCATCCAGTCCTTAGAGGACTTGTTGAGAGCTTGTGTGCTAGAGCAGTCTGGTAGTTGGGACAAGTTTTTGCCCCTGATAGAGTTCACCTACAACAATAGCTTCTATTTCAGCATTGGGATGGCACCTTAAGAGGCTCTGTATTGGAGGAGATGTAGGACACCCTTGTGTTGGAGTGAACCTAGTGATAGTGTGGTGCTAGGGCCAGAGATAGTCCAGGAAACAACAGAGAAGATCAGGTTGGTTCAGGAAAAGATGAGAGTTGCACAGAGTAGGCAAAAGAGCTATCATGATAAAAAGAGGAAGGCGCTCGAATTCCAGGAAGGTGATCATGTGTTCTTGAGAGTTACCCCAACAACTGGGGTTGGTAGAGTGATGAAGGCGAGGAAACTTACTCCAAGGTTCATTGGTCCTTACCAGATCCTTAAAAGAGTTGGCGAAGTCGCTTACCAAATAGCCTTACCCCCGTTCTTGTCAAATCTCCACAATGTTTTTCATGTATCCCAACTTAGAAAGTACATTCATGACCCTAGTCACGTGATACTACCCGACGCTATACAGTTGAAAGAGAACTTGACGTTTGAGGTGTTACCCCTTCGAGTCGAGGATAGGAGGGTGAAGCAGCTAAGAGGCAAGGAGATTCTTTTGGTCAAAGTGGTTTGGAGTGGGGCAACTGAGGAAAGTACTACCTGGGAGCTGGAGAGCAAGATGATGGAGGCGTACTCGCATCTTTTCATTTGAGGTACGTAGAAATTTTGAGGACGAAATTTTTATAAGGGAGCGGAATTGTAACACCCCGTTTTTTGTTAAGTGCTTTCCTTAAGCTGTTTTGTTAAGTTGGAATTGGTGGCTAAGGGCTTAGTGGGGTTTTTTGCTTAAAAGTTCCTTTCTGGAACATGAGCACGCCCGTGCTCATTATCCAGCACGCCCGTGCTCACTGTGCGGACCTCGTCTCGTTGACGCTAAGTTGAGCACTACCGTGCTCAGGTCCAGGTTATTTATACGTGCACAGAAACCGAGGGTTGCATTTTTAACCCTATTTTTGGTGGCTGCTAACCCTGTTGCGGCTGACATTGTGCTTTTTCCCTTTTTCCCTCCTATTCAGAGCAATTCTTGAGTATTGGAGACCTTGGGAAGTGTAGTTTCACCTGTGGTCATATAGAGGTAATGTCCCTTTCCCTTTCTGGTTTCCTTTTCATAATTTGAATTGGGAAACTGATGGTTTATGTTTTGATGTTCCAAGGCTTGGATTCGTTTTGAACCACTCGAAGAGAAGGAACCAGGTTGCTATTAGGACCATTGTTAGAGCTACCTTCAATCCAGGTATGGGGAAGAAGGGTAGTGTATTCATAGGCATGGGGTTAGTGTAAAGTAAAAGGGTTCTCATAACCCCGGTATTGTCAGTTTGCATGTCTAAATGATCAATGATGACTACATGATAATCTGTTCTAGCTGTTTGTGTTTATGTTGTATGCTTCATGCTCATGTTCATGATATATTATTGATGGTTATGATGGTTGCCTTATGAGTATGCTGATCATTGTTATTAACATGATGTTGATTGGATGATGTGGATGTTGAGTTATGATGATGAGTTTAAATCCTTAAAACGTGTTAATAATTGACTTAGGATGATTAACAGATTAATCCCTAAAATTGGTTAAAAACTTGGTTACTGTTTCTGCCTAGAACAGTGCAGTCGCGCAATGACACGACCGTGCTGAAGAGGGAGCACGACCATGCTCCCAATTGAATTCTGGAAAGTGGTCATGCTTTTAAGAACGACCGTACAGCAGAGGAGCACAACCGTGCTGTCTGAGCACGACCGTGCCCAATAGGAAGCACAACCGTGCTTCACTTATGTGACCAGCACGGCCATGCAGGGGATCAGCACGCCCATGCTCTCCTATCTGGCCAGAATATGATTAAAGGCTTCTAAGTGGCTTTTAACCCCAAGTTCCCCATGATTTTAAGATAACACGCTGATTTATTAGATAACTTGGTTAAAAACGATTAAAGGACAATTGAGATGGTTAAGTCAGTAACCGTTGGGTTGCCGCACGTCGATGAGTCGTGCCTTGGTGCTTCATGGCCAAGGGAACCTCAACCCCGTGGTTTGGGTCTAAGGTGTTGTTGTTGTACCTTGGTGGCCGAGAGTCCGCCCCAAGTGTTGCGGTCGATTCCGCTAAAGTCCTCAGGTAGATTCCGCCAGGCAAGTTGTTGCGGTAAATTCCACTGCGTCGCTTCTGCTATTGTCTTTAGTTGTTTCCGTTGGAGTTATGGAGGTGGAGTTTGCCGTTGTTGTTGTGTTGCATACGCATTGCATCGGAGTTGTTGAGGGATGTTCGACATAGGGGAGGTCATCCTAGAGTACAGCGATCTAGCCATCCACGATTAGAGTAGATTCTCCTTCCCCCCCATCATGAGGCATTCGTTGGTTTGATGCATTGGCTATCCAAGGAGTAGATTCTCCGGCGTTGAGTCGATTCTCAATGTGGATATTTAACTCCGAAGTCATCCATCCCGAGTTTAGTGGATCCACATGCATTGTTAGTTTAGCGGAGTAGGACTGCATTGCACTACATAGCATGCTTGATGTTGATGATGTTGACGTATGTTTATACATGTTGTTGATGTATGCTTACGTTGGTGCCATGATTGTATGTTTTACTTTACTTCTTACCTCCCTGCTATTATGTTTACATGATTCTTACTCCCCATTATTTGTTTGTTAGTTTGGCCTGATCGGCACCTTGCAGAGGATGATGAGCAGCCCGAAGAGGAGTGACTCTGAGGAGCCGCCACTCATAGTTAGGGCTTGTTCTTATGTTCAGTTAGTTGTTTCAGTTGTAATTCCGAGGATATGTTTTCCGGAACGATTATACCAGCTCAGAGTGTGACATCGGGGTTGGGTAGTTTACTTGTTATGTTTTATTGTTTTAAACTTGTTATATTTTCCGCGTTGTGAACTCGTTCATTTGGGACTTTTCTACCAATGGACAAATGTTTTAATTATTCAATAAGAATGCATGTTTTTATTTAATTGTTTTTATATTAAATGCTTTATAACATGCGGGGTAGAAGGGTGTCACACGTAAAATATATAAAAGGAAAAGGAACACATGCATATTATATCATAATAATAAAAACCGGGCAAAGGCTGCCGCATTATAACATAACTTCAAACGCGGAAAAAACCAAAACATGTTTATAAAAAGGAAACATGACTAAACATATAAACGAACCTATGTCACATTACAGAGCTGGTATAACCAATCCGATAAAACAACTCGGATAAACAAACTAAACTAAAACCAAACTAAACTACGAGTAGCGGCTCCTCGGAGTCACTCCTCAACAATCTTCTCACCGTCCTCTGCATAACATAAAACGGTACATGCAAAGCAACAATAAAAGACGGGGAGTAAGAAACATATATATCAACATGATGGCATGGAAGCAGTTTGTAAGATGAACATGCATCATATAAACATAGTATATCAAACATTATAACATCATCCAACATATTACATTCATATCATATACATCATATCAACAATGTATGTTATGCGATGCAGCGCTACTTGTAACATCCCTAGTGTAACATTCCTAGCTGCTCTATGGATTGACGACTATCCCCATAGACAAACACGAGTCTTTTCAGTGTGATTTGTCCTCACTCACACGCTTCCTGGGAATCATGAACCCGGGGCTGACAAGGGAGGGGAGTGGTCGCCGATGCAAGAATCCATGGACAAGGAGCGACTCTTGGCAGGCTTCTAAGCGGAGGGACACATGAATGAACTGATTACACACCAGAATAAGAAGGATCCTGAGACTGTGTAGGTATGGGACTATACAGTTGAGGATGGCTATATGAATTGATTGGTACTACCTATACAAACAAGATGCATCTTCTTTTGGGTAGCGCATCACTTAAGAACTCCACAGTTAAGCGTGCTTGACTTGGAGCAATTCTACGATGGGTGACCTCCTGGGAAGTCTTCCCAGGAAGTGTGTGAGTGAGGACAAAGCACGCTGAAAAGACCCGTGTTGGTCTATCGGGACAGTCCTCAATCCATAGAGCAGTCAGGGATGTTAGAAATGGTATCAGAGCAGCACATCTCCCAATACGGTGTGGTTCGGGGAAGAACCAAGCGGAAGCTGGTGGGAATGTGATACCCGGGGCTGACGAGGGCGGGGAGTGGTCGCCGGTGCAGGAAGGCAAGGAGAAGAAGCGGCTCCTGGCAAGCTTCTAGGCGGATGGACATATGAATGAATCGATTACACACCATAATGAGAGGGATCCTGAGATTGTGTAGGTGTGAGACTATACAGTAGAGGATGGCTTATATGAATTGATTGGTACTACCTATACGAACAAGATGCATCTTCTTTTCTGTAGCCCGTCACTTAAGAACTCCATAGTTAAGCGTGCTTGACTTAGAGCAATTCTGCGATGGGTGACCTCCTGGGAAGTTTTCCTAGGAAACGTGTGAGTGAGGACAAAGCACGCTGAAAAAACCTGTCTTGGTTTATGGGGACAGTCGTCAATCTGTAAAGCAGTCTGGGATGTTACACTACTCCACTATGCACCTGGATCCAATCTACCTCAGAATGTCAACATCGGAGCTACATATCCACATTGGCCAATAAGTACCAACGCCGGGGCAATCCACTAAACCATGGGTGGACCCCTAGGATAGTCGATGCACCTTACTCTCGGATGCGCCACCACAGGGGCTAGATCACTTAGATCACCGAGGACTGCCAGATCATCTTACTCTCAGACAACCTCCCCTATGTTGAATATTCTCCACTAACATCTCTGATGCGTGAATGCATGAGCAAACACAAACACACAACAACAATCACCACTTCCGCTTGGGCCACTTGGCTACCCAAGTTTTATCACCATCAACACCTCAACCACTTGACTATCGAGGCTCAATGTTATCTTTAATCTTTAATCTTTTAACACTATGGCCAATAAGCACCAGAACTCAACACCTCAACCACTAGGCTATCGAGGCCCCCTTGGCCACTTGGCTACCAAGGTACAACATCATCTTTTCACTTTAATTATTAACACTCTGACCGATCAGCTTCAAAGCTCAACACCTTGACCATTAAGCATCAAGGTCCCTTTGACCACTCGGCTACCAAAGTACATTATTATCTTTAAGTTATCTAACTCGTCTTTACTTCGTTTGGTGACTTCTTTCATTATTTGGAACAATTGGGGTGAACACCCCTCTTTCAGCTTTTCTGTGTTCTGTCCTGACCGTGCTTCCCCCCTCAGCACGGGCTTGCTGAACCTTTAGTCAAACACGGCCGTGCTGACTATTGAGCATGGGCGTTCTTATGCAGCACGCCCTTTTTGAATTTCAAACTAGAGCACGGGCGTGCTCCCTATTAAGCACGGCCATGCTCAATGCACCCTTGCTAAATTCCTGAGCACGGGGCGCACAAATATTGCAGTGTGAGGCTAACTAAACAATTGAATTGGCTAAAACACATAAAATAAGACTTGTATATAATTCTCATAGATTTCCAATGCAACAAAGATCACCTCAATCGGACGTCTGGAACTCAAGATATGGCCAAAACGGTGAAACAGGTTACTAGGACTCTAAAAGGATTGAACCTTTCTAAGGCTAAACTTCCCCAAACATAAACTTAGACATCAAAAACAAAAATAACAAGTATATACAAACATATATATAACATATATAAACGCATTAAGCATATTTATTAAAAGCGGAGTGTTACAACCGCCATCATGTTCCAAAGGCATATCAAACTCGTCGTGTTGGTACACCGCCACCCACGCAGTCAGTCAAGTTATTGGCGAGATACTCTTTCTCATATTCGACGGAGATGCGTCATCCTAAACAAACAATATAGAGCATTTTGAATAAAGGGTATATATTATCCTAAACAATATAAAAACATAAGTAATAATTGAATGATTATGAATACCTGGGGTGAAAGAGACTTCCCCCTCTCCTGCGATTGATTCGATGGACCACCGACTTTGTTATTATCCTAAACAATTGACAAACTATCCTCGTTCCCTTGAGCGGCTCGACGAGTTCCTCAAGCCTCGGTCAAACATGAAACGGATAACCAATTAATCTCCAATTTAAGAAAAGGGAACGGAGATTAAAGAGAGGGATAATCAATTTACCTTTAGAGACACTAGCGCGCGTGACTTCTCTCCCAAACAGACTCACAAACTCCAAGGACTTCAAAGGGTTCAAGGGAAGGGAAAGGGAAGACGTAGAGGTTTCTGTCACACTAGGATTGCCTATAGTGCCAAGACAGGGTTTTGCTTGCAACCCTCACAGAACTATTCTAATAGACTCTATGACCTGAGCACGGATGCTCAATTCCTGAGCACGGCCGTGCTCCCTTTAAGCATTGTCGTGCTCAATTCCTGAGCACGGGGCGCACAAATATTGCAGTGTGAGGCTAACTAAACAATCGAATTGGCTAAAACACATAAAATAAGACTTGTATATAATTCTCATAGATTTCCAATGCAACAAAGATCACCTCAATCGGACGTCTGGAACTCAAGATATAGCCAAAACGGTGAAATAGGTTACTAGGACTCTAAAAGGATTGAACCTTTCTAAGGCTAAACTTCCCCAAACATAAACTTAGATATCAAAAACAAAAATAACAAGTATATACAAACATATATATAACATATATAAACACATTAAGCATATTTATTAAAAACGGGGTGTTACAAGCGCCATCATGTTCCAAAGGCATATCAAACTCGTCGTGTTGGTACACCGCCACCCACGCAGTCAGTCAAGTTCTTGGCGAGATACTCTTTCTCGTATTCGACGGAGATGCGTCATCCTAAACAAACAATATAAAGCATTATGAATAAAGGGTATATATTATCCTAAACAATATAAAAACATAAGTAATAATTGAATGATTATGAATACCTGGGGTGAAAGAGACTTCCCCCTCTCCTGCGATGGATTCGATGGACCACCGACTTTGTTATTATCCTAAACAATTGACAAAGATAAAGCATTAGTAAATATTGTCAAGTCATTTCAATTGTAAATAGAGAAAGACATAATTAATTGAATGAATATGAATACATTCGGTCCCACTGGCACCACCAGCTCATCATCGTCCCGCTCCTCATCATCATCAACTAACAGACATTGACCTGGACAGCTCCCCTTTGTACTCACATGTGAAGGTTGGACAGTTGGGTTTCCTTCGGTTTGCGTAGATGATATAAGAGTCTGGAGAGCCCCTGGGTCCTTTAAAAGTGACCGGATAACATCCTCTCTAATCTTCTCCGCGAGTAGCTGCTCGTATTCGCCCATGGTTCGCTCATGTGAACGTGATCCATGGAATTGCCGAATGCCCATTTGCCCTCCAACACCAATGACTCAGCCAGGGTGGTTGTCTTTGTCTAGGGCAGCGGCCAGGATATCCCGACGACCCTGTGGAACGAACGATCCTTGCGAGCTTTATTCCTTCAGCAAAGCCTACAAAGACGAAATTCCAAAAAAAAAGTGTAAGATACTTAAAAGTTTGTTACAAAGTACAAGTAGAATTAAATATTAATTACTTACAATCTTTTCAACAACAATGCGTGTGGGCTCAGATTTAATAACCCCTGAGTTTGTCTTTCGACCTTCAATCCATGTATCCTCGCGTGGGGGTGGAGACAGAGGATCAATAACTGTCTCCTCATCTCTCGCTTCGTCCTGCTTCTTCTGCAACTTTGCCTCCATTATATTCTGCTGAACCATTTTATAGCCACCACGAGACAACGTGTGTTGATGGACATTTTTTTTGGATCTCCTACGCCTTTTCCATTTTCTCCTGTTACAAATAGCACGTAGTCAATTCAGTTAAATAAATAAATTAGGTTGGTCTCACGTATCTCGATCAAGGAGAGGATAAACATCATTAGAAGACTTGTCGGCCTTCTCTCCAAAGATGTACTTACTAGACAGGGTTGACTTAAACCCCATCCAAAGCTTAGCCGCATGTGAAAGCACTTTCTTCTTAATAGTTGCAGTATTCGACATATCAAAATGGACCTACATTACAGAACAAAGTAGAGGAATTAGTGTATGATAATATGCTTAAATACAATAGATACAAACGAAGAGGTTAAAAGTTATTTTACCGTGAGTGACTCCCAAATTTGATTTTTCACGTTCTCCGGTACTTTAGCCCATTCCTCAAACAATATGCTAGCATGGCTTTTAGCTTGCACAGCAAAGAAACTAGAAAAATCCTTAGCATGCGGGCTAGTAGCCTCCCCATAACTATCAAACTCAGTCGGTCACTTTATATTATTAGGAAGATGGGTGGTCAATTTTTTCATGATGGTGAATGATCTAACCCTCTTTTTGGAAGAGGTACTACCAGAACCGCCCTATGAAGGTATATATATATATATATATCTGTGTGTGTGTGTGTGTGTGTGTGTGTGTGTGTGTGTGTGTGTGTGTGTGTGTGTGTGCCTGTTTGCAAATAAACAACAATGACCATTGATCACTTAAATATTCTAACCAGAAGCAAAAGCCAGCAAATAGTTGTGTAATTGGCATCTTTATAATTTCACTTATCAATTATAAACATTGAGAAAATGGTTTTTTTTAATCATTCTTATAAAAGAATCCATTACCATAGCCATTACCATACAAGATAGAGGATCAACAATCCGTCTAAAACAGGAGAAAAAAATATAGAACACAAACAAAAAGAGGCTAAAAAGGGCTTAAAAGGGCTCTTAAATCCCTTTTCATATCTAATAAGAACATCTCCCCCTTCTATGCTGAAAAAAGCATGGCCTAAACCTATATAAAGGCTAGAAAAAAGATATGTATCCCATAGGCATTGGGATATCTGAATGAAAATTGACCACTTGTGTGCAAGGTGCAACAGAAACAATTAAGGAGAGCACAGTACACAACAATCAGGAGACAACTATAAGCAATCATCAAAAAATTTCACTATACTGGCAATGGTAGATGTCTATTGAAACAACAATTCATTTTATCAAATTACATTAATCCACTGAACTTTCAACATAGATTACACAAAAACTTAAACAGCAAAGCTAACTTAAGAAACTAATTTAAAAACAGAACTGTAAACCACAAAAGCAAAAGGAGAAACAGAGAAACACAAAAAACACAAAGAGAGAAACACAAAATAAAAGAGATAAAGGGAAAGAAAAGCTTACGAATGATGAAGAAGACAGCAACCGGAAAGGAGTTAAACACTCGTTGGAACTGGAAATGGGGTCAAAAACTCGCAGGAACTGGAACACTGAAAAGGAACATGAGTGTGGTTGTTAGGAACACTTAGAGCTGTTAGGGCTTGGTAAGGAGTAAGGAACATGAGTGTGGCAGTACTTACCTCGCGATGACTTCCTTTTGGAAAGGAGAGAAAGGGAGAGACGACAATGGAGTGATGTGGCTTTGCAAGAGAAGACGAAGGTTTTGCAGAGACTTGAGAAACAGAGAAGAAGGGGTTAGGGCACGGGATGAAGTTCAACATATGGTTTTGATTATTGATCTCCAAATGCACACCAAGGAATAAACTCCAATTGTTAAAGGGTTTAATATTTTATCTTAAGGAATATTTTGTAAAATTACCTTTAGGATTGAAGTATAAGTTGTAAGTGATGTAATAAGTGTTTTAGAGTTAAAAATGTTTAGAAGATTATTTCAATTTGATTCAAGACATTAAAACAAGTTTCTGGACTTGCCTTTGAAAAGAAAATATTGATTTTTTATGTGAAAAAGGTAAGTAGTCGACTACTTGGGTTAAGCAGTCAACTACTTTGTTCTTCAGCATTCCAGAAACGAGTTTTAATCAAAGTAATCGACTACTTTCATGAAGTAATCGACTACTTTTGTAAAGTAGTTTACTACTTCAGTCAGGTAATCTACTACTTCAGAAAAGTAGTCTACTACTTCAGTCAGGTAGTCTACTACTCAGTTGAAATTCTTGAATCTTGGTTCTGTTACACCAAAGTAGTCGATTACTACTAAAAGTAGTCGACTACTTCAGGTAAAACAGAATTAAAATTCTTCAAATTTTCAAAATCTCTTCTAAACCTTTTCTCTATAAATAGAGGATACTTTGGCACGAAAATTAACAAGTTTTCAAGTAATAAAATTCTGCCAAATTACCTCCACAAAAATCATTAGAGCTTTCATACTGCATATTGTAAAAGGCAATTATAGTTTCTTTTGTATTTCTTTTTGGAAACAATTTTCTTGTAAGCAATAGGAGAGTTGCTTCATTGATTTGGTGGGGCATCCAAATCAATTTCAAGGTGGGGAATCCTTGAAGCCAAGGTGGGGAATCCTTAAGGATTTGGTGAGGCATCCAAATCATATTCAAGGTGGGGAATCCTTGAATCTAAGGTGAGGTATCCTTAGGAGGTAAGGATTATTTTGAGTGGGGCATATCAAAATAATCAAAGGTAAATGGTGGGGTATCCTTTTGATTTGATAATTGTAATCTTGTAAACAATTTTCAAATAGTGGAATCTCTCAAGGGTTCTTGAGAGCTGGACGTAGATCACTCGGGTTGTGATCGAACCAGTAAAATCGTTTGTGTGATCTTCTCTTTCCCTCACTCATCTAGTTCTTACAATTATTGTATAATTGTTGTTCTTGATTATATTTGGTTAATTGTGGTGGATTTAATTCTCTGATTTTTAATTGAGTGCATTCATACATAATCACTATCTTCTTCTACTCAATTCTTTGCATCATACATAGTGTTTCTTGAACAATATTTTAAAGAAACCAAAGTTTCCAAGAAAGTGATTAAATCTTAATTCACCCCCCCTCTTGAGGTGCCATATTAATTAACAATTGGTATCTAGAGCTAGGGTCTTGAATTAGGCTTAATAGCTTTCAAGATTATTTTCGAAAATGGCACTTGAATCAAGTAGGAAACATAAACACATTTCTACCACCACCTCTCCTCTAATTTTTGATGGTGAAGGATATCCTTATTGGAAGGCAAGGATGAAAATTTTTATTGAAGGAATTGACATAGACTTATAGGATACTATTGAAAATGGTCCCTTCGTCCCCAAACAAGGTGTTGGAGATGAAGAGATAAATAAACCCAAAAGCCTATGGACTAGAGATGAAAATCAAAAAGTTCAACTTGACTTTGAAGCTAAGAATATCCTTACCACCGCTTTGTCAATTGATGAATTCTTTCGCATTTCTAATTGTAAGAGTGCAAAAGAAATTTGGGATACTTTACAAGTGACCCATGAAGGAACAAGTGAGGTTAAAAGATCAAAGATAAACACCTTGATGCATCAATATGAATTATTTAGAATGAATCATGGTGAATCTATCAATGAGGTTCAAAATTGTTTTCAAGTCATTGTAAATCAATTGCTTTCTTTTGAGAAAACTTTCACTAATGAAGATCTTGTGACTAAGGTACTTAGGTGTCTTAGTAGAGAATGGCAACCCAAGGTAACGGCCATCATGGAGACTAGGGATCTTACAACAATGTCTCTAGCAACTTTGTTTGGAAAGCTCAAGGAGCATGAGTTGGAGTTGACAAGACTCAAGGAGAATGAAGAAGTGGATAAAAAGGGCAAAGGAATAGCACTTATGGCTTCCTCCTCCAAGAGCGATGAAAGTGACAAGGAAATCAATGACTCTAGTGAAGATGACAAGGAAGATGACCAAATCGATCAACTAGTAAGGAGATTTGGTAAGTTTCTCAAAAACAAAGGTAAGTGGAAGAGGTTCAACAATTCCAAGAAACCTATCAAGAAAGATGCACCATCATCAACACCTCTATGCTATGAATGTGGAAAACCCGGACACATCAAAGTCGAATGTCCTACTCTTCAAAAGAAAGATAAAGGTTACAAGAGGCTTAAGAAGGAAAAGAAGGGGAGAAGGGCATCCATAGCATGGGAGGACAACGATCTAAGTTCATCAAGTGGTGATAGCACGGATGATGAAGTCTCCAATCTTTGCTTCATGGCAAGTCAAAAAGATGACCAAGAGGTAAGTGATGATGAATATGCATTATCTTTCAATTTTGATGAATTGCAATTAGCCTTTTAAGAATTGCATGAGGAGTCTATAGAACTTGCTAGAAAGGTAACCAAACAAAAGTCAATAATCTCTATGCATGAAAATGATAAAATAATATTAGTTAAGGAGATAAATGACTTGAAATTAGAAATTAATTCTATGACCTTGAAGCATGCTAGTTCTAGAAATGATATACCTAGTTCCTCAAAATGTGATCAATGCATGTATCTTGAAAAGGAGAATAAGGACTTAAAGAATACTCTTGCTAAGTTTACAAATGGTAGAAGGAATTTGAATAATTTTCTTGGTAATCAACAATTTCCTTTTATAAAAACTGGCTTAGGGTATAATTCTTATGATAAGAAGGAAACATATTCAACAATAGTTGTTCCATCTAGTAAAATTGCTAGAAATAAAGTAACATGTCATTATTGTTGTAAACATGGTCATATTTCTCCTAGATGCTATATTAAGAGAATTGGTCTTGAAAAGGCCAAGATGATGTGGGTTCCCAAAATTATGGTACCTAAGACTAATAATCAAGGACCCAAAATAGATTGGGTACCAAAAACCTAAACTTGCTTTGTAGGATTGCTTGAGGACCCATGGAAAGGAATGGTATCTTGATAGCGGGTGCTCCAAGCATATGACGGGAAACATATCAAAGTTCATTCATCTCTCCCCAAAGCAAAGTGGTCATGTAACCTATGGTGACAACAATAGAGGTAAAATTCCTGGTATTGGTAAAATAGGAAATGAGTCTACTACCATTGAAAATAATAGACCACTACAACTTTTGCATATGGACTTGTTTGGACCATTTAGAACTATGAGTTAAGGTGGAAATTATTATACACTTGTTATTGTTGATGATTGTTCAAGGTTTACATGGACTAATGTTTTCTTGCACATAAAAATAATGTTTTTCATGCCTTTAGAAAATTGGCTAAACAAATTCAAAATGAAAAAGATCTAAAAATTGCATGTATTAGAAGTAACCATGGAGGTAAATTTGAAATCATGCTTTTGAAAGGTTTTTATGATGATTATGGACTGTATATGGTTATCATGTTTATTGTACTATTTTCCCATTTTGGACATTATCTATGCTACATGATTTTCTCATCCACTATCATGTTTGATGCAAAATGTTAGATGTCAATGGGATGATCGTTTTTGGTGTATGTCCTTTTGATGCATGATCGTTTTTGCTTGTCACGTTATACTCTTTACTCCCTATTCGCTTCAATTTCATACTTTTCTCCTAGGCATTTAATATTTCCTTTTTGATAATGTCAAAGGGGGAGAAAGGTCTTGTGTATTTTTTTTCAGAAATAATGCACAAATTCAGGGGGAGTACTAAAGTTTTTGTGGCTAAGCGTATTTCCAAAAATATTCCATATCTTCATTCAACAAAGGAGTTAATAAATGATATGAAGAGTTTAAAGCATTTGTCATCATCAAAAAGGGGGAGACTGAAGTTCAACATATGGTTTTGATGATTGATCTCCAAATGCACACCAAGGAATAAACTCCAATTGTTGAAGGGTTTAATATTTTATCTTAAGGAATATTTTGTAAAACTGCCTTTAGGATTGAAGTATAAGTTGTAAGTGATGTAATAAGTCTTTTAGAGTTAAAAATGTTTAGAAGATTATTTCAATTTGATTCAAGACATTAAAACAAGTTTCTGGACTTGCCTTTGAAAAGAAAATATTGATTTTTTATGTCAAAAAGGCAAGTAGTCGACTACTTGGGTTAAGCAATCAACTACTTTGTTCTTCAGCATTCCAGAAACGAGTTTTAATCAAAGTAATCGACTACTTTCATGAAGTAATCGACTACTTTTGCAAAGTAGTCTACTACTTCAGTCGGGTAGTCTACTACTTCAGGAAAGTAGTCTACTACTTCAGAAAAGTAATCGACTACTTCAGTCAGGTAGTCTACTACTTAGCTGAAATTCTTGAATCTTGGTTCTGTTACACCAAAGTAGTCGATTACAAACAGAATTAAAATTCTTCAAATTTTCAAAATCTCTTCTAAACCTTTTCTCTATAAATAGAAGATACTTTGGCACGAAAATTAACAAGTTTTCAAGTAATAAAACTCTGCCAAAATACCTCCACAAAAATCATTAGAGCTTTCATACTTCATCTTGTAAAAGGCAATTATAGTTTCTTTTGTATTTCTTTTTTGAAACAATTTTCTTGTAAGTAATAGGAGAGTTGCTTCATTGATTTGGTGGGACATCCAAATCAATTTCAAGGTGGGGAATCCTTGAAGCCAAGGTGGGGAATCCTTGAGGATTTGGTGAGGCATCCAAATCATATTCAAAGTGGGGAATCCTTGAATCTAAGGTGAGGTATCCTTAGGAGGTAAGG
This sequence comes from Echinosophora koreensis, assembly GCA_035048595.1. Lineage (NCBI taxonomy): Eukaryota > Viridiplantae > Streptophyta > Magnoliopsida > Fabales > Fabaceae > Echinosophora > Echinosophora koreensis. The sequence goes on from JAPCYP010000069.1 coordinate 968,891, forward strand.
ATTATTTTGAGTGGGGCATCTCAAAATAATCAAAGGTAAAAGGTGGGGTATCCTTTTGATTTGATAATTGTAATCTTGTAAACAATTTTCAAATAGTGGATGTGAACACCCAATTTTGTCCGATCTATTTTTTATTCAATTAATAAAGAGGAATAAACAAGAAAAAAAAAATGAATAAAAGTAAAAAAAAATGATAAAATAAAAAGAAAATAAATAAAAAGGATAATGGTGGTTTGGAATAGTTTGATAAGAGATGATAAAGATCATTCAAATTGGAGTTTGTTTTCTAAACAAGAGGAGATAATGATTTAGTTTATGATAAACATAATCAGATTAAGATATTGATATATTTCATGATAAACATACTAATCTGATTTTGATACTTCAAGTGAGGAATTTTGTTACTCTTGCTTCTATAAATAAAGAACAAATTCAAGGACTACAGGAAGAGAGATTCTACTACTTTCTCATTAATCACACTCTTAACCATTCTGACTCCCTTTCCAATAATCCTGCTCCCTTTGCTCTTGTATCTTTCTTCTTAATCTTCTTCATATTACTCTCAATCAGCCCAAACAACAATTCCACATCGCCATTGTACCTACCCAGGCTCACGAACCAGATTTCGTCGAGCTCCGTCATCGGTCTATCTCCTTCGTAGACGACGCAGTGTGCTCCACCTCCTCACAACAGAACTCGCTGAACCATGCCCAGAAATCATCATACCGCCGTCGCTCATTGCTCTCTGTTTCATCGCCGTTGTTGCAACGTGACCGGTGGGTAGAAGAAGAACTCTGTGATTCAAAACTCTTTTAGTTGTTTTGTTTTTTTTATTTATTTGTTTTATTTATTTTTAATCTTTTTTTGAGTCTAATGATTATGGGCTAAGGTAATGAGCTGACTTAGTTGTTGGGTTGAGTATTTGAGTCTGGTTCTAAAAAATCACAAAAACCCTTTCTTTTTTTAATAAAACAAAAATAAAATTTTTCCATCTCTTCACTTAAATAAATTTCTTTGAAAAACGATAAAACAAAAATATTTTTATCATAAAAATTAAAAAGGTCTAACCAACAAATATTTTCTAGAAGAACTACGTAGCTTTGAATTTCCCATTGCACCCGGGAATACGTAGGAGCGGAAATAATCATTCCGTCAAGCCAAAACTAAAATTTCCCTATTTTTTGTGTTTATTTTCTTTTTATTATATTTTTGGGTAGAATAGATATTTTTTTTTAAGTTATTAAGAGTTTGCACAATTAACTTGAGGTACTGTCTTAAGACGGGCGATGTAGGGTGCTTACACCTTCCCTACTCGTAACCAACTCCCGAACTCAAATCTCAATTTTTAATAAAAGACCAGTTTCCTTTAATATTTGGTTTTTCCAAATTTTTCCTAAAATTAAATTTGGTGGCGACTCTTCTGTTTCTTCTTTTCCATCGCGGAGCCCGGACGGGACGGTCGCGACAGTGGAATCTCTCAAGGGTTCTTGAGAGCTAGACGTAGATCACTCGGGTTGTGATCGAACCAGTAAAATCGTTTGTGTGATCTTCTCTTTCCCTCACTCATCTAGTTCTTACAATTATTGTATAATTATTGTTCTTGATTATATTTGGTTAATTGTGGTGGATTTAATTATCTGATTTTTAATTGAGTGCATTCATATATAATCAGTATCTTCTTCTACTCAATTCTTTGCATTATACATAGTGTTTCTTGAACAATATTTTAAAGAAACCAAAGTTTCCAAGAAAGTGATTAAATCTCAATTCACCCTCCCCCCTGTTGAGGTGCCATATTAATTAACACGGGAGTGAAGAGAAATAGACGTCGTCGGTTGCTAGGCCAACCGCTTTTACATGTCACTTGTAATGTCGATTAAAAGTACAACCTCCCTCCACCCCAGTCTTTTAGTATTGCTCACTTGTAACAGCAGTTATATCAAAACCGCCGTTAAAAGTCACTTGTAATATCGGTTATTCCACAACCGCTGTTACAAGTATTTTAAATGAACCAACTATTTACGATACTGTCACCGCCTCTTTTGTAACATCGGTCTTTAACTAGCAGATGTTAGATCCAGTCATTACAAGCATATTTTCCACTAGTGAATTATATATGAACTAGGTTATATATATACATATGTGTGGGTGCGGGGCGGGATGGATACCGTAGTACCCGTACCCATTCAAATTTGTGGGTAATTATCCGTACCCAGACTCTTATCCATTATACAGATAATTACCTTATCATTCATGAGTAATTTTTTGCGGGTACCCAATGAGGGTACAAATTGCCATCCAATAGCATAAAAGTGATGTGATGATTTTAAAATAAAAAAAAAACATAAAAGTGATGTGCAGATTTTAGTACGTATACAGCAAATTTGGACACTCAATTGTCACAAGCTATCCATTTTTAAACTCCTATCTGCGACCCATACTTCAAACCTTATTCGACTACTGCATGATATTCCTTGTTTGACTTGGATGGGTTATCTTATTAAAGGCATATTCGCATAAATTAGAAACTTCATATGCTCAACCAAACCAACTTGAGAGAGTCTGTGACGACACGTAACAACGACGCTCTGCACGTTCTTGGATGCTTACTAACATTATTGCCTTTTCAATTAAAAGAGAGGGAAGCTTTATTGGTTCAAGCTATGATATGGTTTCGTTTTGGCGCAAGCTAATTAAATAAAGACAATAATGTCACACGACAAACACGAAAAATAGAAATTCTCTCAAATGAGAAGAAACCTCGCCCCTATATTTAAGACGGATGTAGAGATATAGGAGTACTTGATAGGTGCACCAATCCAAGGATTTTGTTATGTTCAAATAGATAGGCTTGGAATTAAGTTTTAGAATTATAATAATATATGTAATAACCAAAAAAAAATCTCTCAATTTTAAGTTTCTTCATTTGAGTTTAAATGATATCTCCATACCCGCATTTTAGAAAAATATCCTTACTCGACCCCATACTCGCGTGGATAACTTTAATGTTCATCCTCATAGTGGCGGATCATGAGAAAAAAATCGGGGGAACCACTAGATACTATTCAAAATAATACATTTAAAATTTATAATTATTCATACATAATTTTAAATGTAAAGTAAGTAAATATCCAATTTGTGAAATCCTAATCAGTGTTTTCTCAATTCGCAATGATATGATGTACGCAAGGGAGATTAGGAAGCTTGAAGCATATGCACACTGGGGAGAAGAAACATAGTTATAGTGTGATCTTAGGGTGTTGTGCTGAAAATATTATTCGTTTTGATGAAATTGTTTAGCTATTTGAATATTTTTAAAACAAGAGAGACTAATAATAATGTTCTACTAAAAACATATATGATAGTTTGTGGGCTTTACATATAATATATATTATACAAATTATTAGGTGTCATACATACTTTTTGTTTAACTATTTGAATATTTTTAAATCAATAGGTCTAATAATAATGTTTCACAAAATAAAATATGAGTTTAATTTCTATACATTGTAAGTGTAAAGGATTGTTACAGTGACATCCAATAATATTTTGACAAATCGGCATTTCTCATCGTTATTAAAATAAAAACATACATATTAAAATGTTAGTGAATGTCAGTGTAAAACTTTTTATAGTGACAGTGCATACGACTTTAATCCATACAATATATGATAGTTTGTAAATTTTACATGTTATATATATGTTACACAATTTATTTTAAGGGTGCCATACATAATTTTTTATATTAAAAAATTAAAGAGAAAATTTTTTTTTTGGGGTAGCCGTGGCTCTCCCCCACTCCTTCTAAGGTCTGCCAATGCCCTACCATATAGGTACCTATATACCCAAACTCAGACTAATTAATTATATTTCACTTAAATAATATATGTTCTTCAATTCATATGCCTTTTATTTTGACAAATTAGTAAAATAATAACCCTATTTTAATATTAAATTAACCATGAAAAATCAATAAAACGGATTGCAACATCTAACTTAATTAAATAATGTCCAAGGATCTTTCAAATCATATTCATAAAAAAAAAATATGAAAAATAAAAAATATTAATTAGATATTCGGGCAAAGGACGAGATTGGTAGTATAATACCTAGCTCAATACCCATCCCCGTAGATATTTAATGGGTAAAATCCCTACTCAGTGTGAGTAATTTTTACATATGTGTTCGTTGAATCTGATCAAATTGCCATCCCTAGCTAATCGCACATTGGTAACCATTGTTATCGATGTCAGCTAAGTAATTAGCGGCTTTCTCAATAGAACACTACAACCATCGTTGCCAACAGCTCCCTAGCCACTATCACTGGTAGTTCCCTCCAGCCACCGTCATTGCTAGCTAGCATCAACGGACCACGATTGCTAGTATCAATTAATCATCATTACCGGTAGCATCCTCCAACTATTATTGTTAATGGCATCCTCCAACTACATGGCCTAGAGCTCGACCCCGACTTGATGGGCTCTTGATGCTCTATTATGGACCCAAGTTCACGTCATGATTGGTCAACCCAGACTTCTCCCACGAAGTCGACCATAAGGAGAGGATCACAGCATGAATCCCGCAACATTAAAGAAGGAGGCAACACGGGCGGATTCCAAGGGCAAAGCAATAAATGCAAGATCAATACTAAATAGTGGGAGTCAAGGCAGGCAGGATCATGACGATCTAGCCTATAGCCGTTGGAGACTCGCACTATAAGAAAATATGAGCTTAGCAATGGAAAGGTAGCTTGAATATATACTTACGATATCATAGACTCAAGACTCAGACTGAGAAACTACCCGGACCCTAATTCTAAGCAAGAACAATTATACTCTTTTATAAATCTTACTATAAATTTTTTTGTTTTCTTAATGTGTTACATTTATAAAATAAAATAAGGGTAAGTTATACAAGGGAAATGCTAACGAGTGCTCTCAGGGATGGATCTACATGAATTCTAGGAGAGGCCTTGGCTCTTGCTGTCGAAAAACTAGTTATTGAGACGACGGTCTCGAAAAAAGCTTTCCGTGCATATATAATATGTCTAAAAATTCCATCCGGATCAAAGGTTATGGTCGTTCAAAGATTTGTCGACAGTTTGAGATTTCGATTACTTATCATGTCCAAGAAGTCATCCACAGCACGCACCCAATGCGTGTTGGATGCATGCTGAACCCCGAACCCTGATGTTGGGTGCAAGTGCCAAGGGATGAGGGTCTAATTTGAGTGGTTAGATTATCATGTATATTGATATATTAATAATGTAATTAACGTTGTGGAACAAATAATTATGAATATTTTATATAAAATTAGGTGCGTATATATATATATATATTGAATAAACTTTAATTTTTATACTTGGCCCCTCCTATCAATTAGGGCTGGCTCCATCCCCGAGTGCTCTAGAGGATAATGTTAAAGGAATATAAAAAAGAAAGTTTTTTTTTATGAGAAGTGGTATAATCAATCCATTGAGAATGAATATATTTAATTTTTCAATAAATAATTATCTTATTTGGATCCCTTAGACATTGTCTTTAGGATGCTCGTTAGCAATGCCCTTTTTTAAAAAAATTAGGCTAAAATACCTTTTTGGTCCTTTATCTATTGTTGAAAATTCGTTTTAGTCCTTTATCTTTTAAAAGATTCATTTTGGTTCTTTATCTTTTAAATGTTACTCAAAATGATCCTTCCGTCAAATCTATTACCAGATTCTGTTAATGACCCACCGGAGAACCGTCGAAATCTGGGCATTTCGCCGGAATCTGGACATTTCTTCTTAAATCCCCTTCCCTTCATCTCATTTCTTCTAAAATCAAATTACACATATTCATCATTCTCAAAACCCTTCCCCTTCTTCTATTTTTTTTGAAACCCATCTTCACTCTCATCCCCTCACAAACCCTAGCCTCCTCTTATTCTTCTAAAAAATTAGATGAATTTCAGAATTAATAGTTACAAATTAACATAATTTTTGTTTCAGGAAATGATTTTTAAGGGGACTAATACAGTAGCAATCCTTCTAGAGTGGGTTCTTGCTGGGATGGTTTTGCACCCCAAAATCCAAGCAATGGTACAATCCGAAATTGACATTATTGTTGGGTTAGGTCGCAGTGTGAATGATCTTGACCTTCCTAACCTTCCTTACCTTTGTGCCACAGTGAAAGAAACCTTAAGGATGTACCCACCAGGACCCCTTCTTTCATGCTGCTGATGTGGCAATTATGGGGTCTGATTAAGGCTTGCACCTTTTGGTTCTGGAAGAAGGGTATGCCCTGGAAAGGCTATGGGCTTGGCCACTATTGAGCTTTGGCTTGCTATGCTGCTGCAGAGCTTCAAATGGGTGGCTAGGGTTTGTGAGGGGGGAAGAGTGAAGATGGATTTCAAAAAAGATTATAAGAAGGGGAAGGGTTTTTTTAGACTGATGAGTATGTGTAATTTGATTTTAGAAGAAATGAGATGAAAGGGGAGAGGTTTTAAGAAGAACTACCCAGATTCCGGCGAAATACCCAAATTCTGGCGGATCTCTGACGGGTCATTAATGGAATCCGGTGATAGATCTGACGGAAGGACCATTTTGGGTAACTTTTGAAAGATAAATGACCAAAACGAATTTTCACCAATAGATAAAGGACCAAAAAGGTATTTTAGCCAAAAATATATATATTGTAGACCTTTTGTGAGAGTCGATCATTGGCGGCACTAAAACACTTAAAGCAAAGGCAAAAGGAACATTGAAAAAGACCTAAGAATCGAAGGTGTGGGCTACTTGGAACACAATTGGGATGCAAAAGGCTGTGGGCAAGAGGAAACGTAAGCTACTAATATAAGTTCTATTACTAAGGCTCTCTTTGATAAAAATTTGTGGATATATAGCAGATAAGTTAGTAGATAGGGGATGACCTTATAACGGATAAGCTTGCCAATAGTTCATAGCGGATAACAGATGAGCTAGTGAATTAGATTTGAAGTATTTGGTAAAATTAACGGTTGGACTAGCTGATAAATGTAAAATGACATAAAAGAACATGTTTGCAATTTTTTTTTGTATAACTATATATAATATTTATTTATATTATTTATTTAAAATTAATTATCACTTTTAACACTTTAATTTATTTAAATTATTTATCATTCAAAAATTAAAATATTAATTTTCAATTTTAATAATAATTTAGTTTTAATTATTTGAGCCTTGAATCATGATTAGTATTTTATTTTATCAGTTTTAATATTAAAATTAAAATATGATTAGTATTTTATTTTATTAACTAAGGATAAGTGAAGAATTTAATTAAGATAATAGGGATAAAAATGAAAGAAAAAATGATAAGCTACACGTTATGAGCTCAAATACTACTTCAATTAGCGTCCGGGTAAAACACTGTAAGCTAACAAAAAGAAGGGTCAAAAAAAGGGTATAAGCTAATTTAAAAAAAAAATTACAAAATAGGGTTACTTTCTCATGCATTATAAGCTATCTGTTATACACCAATGAATTTGGAAACCAAACAGACTCTAAGAGAGCATCTTAGGTAATACTAATTCCCTTGTTTTCTGCAAAACATAGAGAAGTCTCGTGGATGAGATTTGTAAATGAAAAATGCAAATGTGACATGCTGCCATAAGAAGCTCAGAATCAATTACGCGCCCATAAACTTCCGCTACCAACATATCAATTCTGATTCTGTTTTCAGTAACAGAATTATTACGTAACATGATTAAAAAAACTTAATTAAAAAAGAAGATAAATTGTATCTGCTACAACTTTTCTTAGACTTTGTATGGAAGCTCACTTAAAGCAAAATTTCTATCAGGTGATGTTTAGACCAAAATTCTTAGGCTAACTTGGAGATTTTTTTTCCTCTCACGTTATTTGGTTCAGCAACTATAACCTTCATATGGGTGTAAATTACAACTATTACCGCCCTTAAATAGTAAATGAAAATTAATTAATTATCAACTAACAATTACAGTAGCAGCCTTTCTAACCTCAAAAACTTTTAGCATTAATCCAGTAAATATTGCATCAATTTGATTCTCTTGCTTGCGGAAAACTGACACCCTCCTTTCATGTATCCATTCTAGAACTCTAAATATAAATTTGGTTTAAATAAGTTTTTGGTCCCAACAAAGTTCATCAAATTTGGTTTTGGTCCCTGTGAAATTTTTTCTTAGGTTTTCGTCCCTGTAATCTCACAAATTTTGCAAATAGTCCCTACCGTCATCTTTTTCTATTATCTAGTACTCATGGGTATCGAGGTAATTTTATTTTACTGTCCGACTTGCTGTAAAATTTGGCCATAAAATAGAAACAAAATCATATATTAGGGACATAAGGTTAAAATTGATAAATCCCTTCATTTTGTATGATATCTAGTACTCAGGGGGTACCGAGGTAATTTCTCGTTCTTGTCCGACTTGCACCAAAATTTTGCTAGAAAGTGTAATAAAAGGATTTTTCTAACCTGTGCAATATTGTACATGTTAAGGAATCAAATATAGAAATATTGTATTGAAAGTTGTGTAATCAGTTTTTTGAAAGTCTAAATGCTACTCTTTCCAATGAAACATTTCTATTTCTTGATTCCTTAACATATGCAATATTGCACAGGTTAGACAAATCGTAAATAAAATCATACATTAGGGCCATAGGGTTAAAATTGACAAAATTATTCATTTAGTATGATTTCTAGTACTCAGGGGTAACAATAGGGACTATTTACAAAATTTTCGAAAATACAGAGACGAAATCCTAGGAATTTTTTTTACAAAGACTAAAACCAAAATTGGTGAACTTTCCAGGGACTAAAAGCTTATTTAAACCGATAAATTATGGAGGTAGATGATTAAAACTGGACCTAAATGGCCATCCCACTTAATCAAAACTCATCATGGACTTTGGGTTGCTCATCAACCATTTCATCACTTAAGCTATTTGAATTGTTAAGCGGATTGATCACTCGGAGAGGAGCTATTTGAATTGTGGCGAAGTCTAGGGTGGGAGACTTGACATGTCTCCCACCATGAGCAACCCCTCAATTGCAATTTTTTTTTTTAAAAAATCCTAGAATTTTTCAAATTTACAAACTTGACCCCAACTTCTTTCTCACTCCTCTGAGACTCTCTCTCATCTCCCCCCCCCCCTCCAACACCTCCTCATTCTCCTTCCTCTTCTTCTTCCATGATCTTTCAACACCCTAACTCGAGTGGAGGAAGCCAGATCCGGCAGAGGCTAGAGGCTGAGGGTAACTGCGAGTTCTGGTAGTGGTCCGTGCGGCGGAGGACGACGCGGTGAAGGGTGCGTCGGGAAAGGAAGAGCAGTGTGGTGGAGATCTGGTTGTTCGCGGCGGTGGCCAAGGCAGCGACAGTGGTGATGAGATCTCCAATAATGCCATCGACCTCTCCCCAACACCATTGCAGATCTGCAAATCTTGAGGGGAGGAGGTGGTGATTCGCAGTTAAGTACACATAACCCAACAGCAATGGTGATGGATATCAGTGGCGGCGACGGCGGCGGTGGCGGTGACGACTCGCAGTGGTGTGGCTAGGTGCTCGCTAGGGAAGACCAACAGTTGGTGGTCGATGCAGATGCGTGGTCGTTGTGTCGAAGAGCAAATCTGAAATCAAAGGGATGGAGCTGGGTGTAGATGCGAAATTCGCAGAGGGATGGAGATGGGTTTGCCAAAAGAATGGGTTTTGGGTTTGGTTTAGGCTCGCCGGAGAAGATGACGTTGGCTTTCGGGTTGCTCCGTGCTTTTTCCGACGCCGGCGTTGTTTGGTGGCGAGGAGTTGTTGGTGGTGGTGGTGGTAGTTATCTGTAGGAGAAAGAGGATGATCATTTGTATTAATTAAAAAAAATAAAAGGGCTGAAAAATAATTTTTTTTTTTTACATGAACACCCCTGCTCATGGTGGGAGACATGTCTAGGTCTCCCACCTTAGCCAAAGCCTTTGAATTGTTAGCTATCATGATCTGCCTACTGCTGTCAGTTTCGTCTGTTATTGTCTTTTGAATTTTTTGCTTGGGCTTAAGAATTCTTTTAAAATGAGCAACATGTAAATGTATATAGAAAACCTCAAAAGAAAGGCACTACTTTCCATATATCAATAAATCATATGCATATACATTGTGGGGATCTAGAAAAATAAACCAAATTAAAACAAAAAAAATGCATTATCAAATCAATTTTGCTAAGCACACATACAATTTCGTATTATATGAATAAATATTGGTGTCTCTATAGACATCTCTCCCAGTTCCCGCGTGAAAAGAAAAGAAAAAATAAAAAAAAATGGGTAACTCGAGGTCAATAGCCGTGTTTAATTTTGTGATACAAGTAACATTGATTGGCCTACACTGTGGACTGTGGTTCTGTAAGGTATGTTTGGGATAATGTAGCCGGGTGGTTAAAGAATATTAATCCATTTTTTGTGACTTTATTTATTAATGGAGTAAGATGGTAATTCAAATCATTATATCCTATTCAAATCCCTAATTTTTATACCCTTTAAATTGAGGGTTTGAGATTTTTTCCTTAAACTTTAAAACAATGAAGTGATATACTTTTGTCTTTTCACTCAACTCAGGGTCGATCCAAGGCGAGTGAGGCCTAAATTTTGAGCATGACCTTTTTATTTTATGTGAGAGAGTCTACTTGTATTATATTATACTTTAGATTGGGCCTTTTTATTAACGTGTAACCTTTTTTATTCATAAAAATTAATAGTAAATAAATTTTTTCTTAGGGTCAGTCAAGAAGATGGGGCACTGACAGGGGCTTTAGTTTTTTTCATTTTTTTTTTATTTTTTCTCATAAAGTTGGGGTTAAACGTCATTTCCACAAACCTCAAGGGTGTTTTGTATAATTTATCCATAAAAAATTAATTAATCTTATTTTTTTACTTTCTCTCTATTTGTAAGGAATAATTCTAAATTATCTCACAAAATCTTCTAATTAATCGTCCTTTTACTATATAAAAAAGGTAATACATGTTCATAATATTTCTAAAATATTATATTCATTAATTTACTTTTTTTATTTAATTTTAAGAGGGTTAGTACCGATTTAGCAGTGGAATCGGAGAATATACCAAAAACTTATTTTGAAAAAGTCCAAGGATAAAATTTAGGTACAATTTCTTGTGTGTAATTTTTATTGTTCTCTAATTACAATTTAACACATTGATTAGGCAACCAATTGAAAAAATAAGAACATTTTAAATTTAAATTTAAATGAAAAATTTAATCTATATGACATGTTATAATTAGTGAACAGTACAAAAAACGCATATTTAATTGCACCTAATTTTTTTCCTTTCCAGGAAGATATTACATTTCTTTTTTTTTTCTTTGGTATAAAAAATATGGAGAATGCTAATGAGCGATCTTTCATTAATGAACCAAGTAAAAAAAGATTTCATGGGAAATTGATATATTTAGAATCCGTTTGTTTAAGATTAAAAAATAAATGATTTTGTTATAAAATAATTTAGTGATTATTTTTAGAGATTTTAAAGAAAAGCAGAAACATATTTGTATTTGTTCACAATCATAAAAATAAATTTTTTAAAAAGTAGTTAGTTATAAAAATGATTTTTTCAAAAAGCTAATGAAAGTTGCTTTTCATTTTAACCCTATAATAATTTTTTTCTTCTTTTCATAAAAAATTTATCCATAAAAAATTAATTAATCTTATTTTTTTACTTTCTCTCTATTTGTAAGGAATAATTCTAAATTATCTCACAAAATCTTCTAATTAATCGTCCTTTTACTATATAAAAAAGGTAATACATGTTCATAATATTTCTAAAATATTATATTCATTAATTTACTTTTTTTATTTAATTTTAAGAGGGTTAGTACCGATTTAGCAGTGGAATCGGAGAATATACCAAAAACTTATTTTGAAAAAGTCCAAGGATAAAATTTAGGTACAATTTCTTGTGTGTAATTTTTATTGTTCTCTAATTACAATTTAACACATTGATTAGGCAACCAATTGAAAAAATAAGAACATTTTAAATTTAAATTTAAATTTAAATGAAAAATTTAATCTATATAACATGTTATAATTAGTGAACAGTACAAAAAACGCATATTTAATTGCACCTAATTTTTTTCCTTTCCAGGAAGATATTACATTTCTTTTTTTTTTCTTTGGTATAAAAAATATGGAGAATGCTAATGAGCGATCTTTCGTTAATGAACCAAGTAAAAAAAGATTTCATGGGAAATTGATATATTTAGAATCCGTTTGTTTAAGATTAAAAAATAAATGATTTTGTTATAAAATAATTTAGTGATTATTTTTAGAGATTTTAAAGAAAAGCAGAAACATATTTGTATTTGTTCACAATCATAAAAATAAATTTTTTAAAAAGTAGTTAGTTATAAAAATGATTTTTTCAAAAAGCTAATGAAAGTTGCTTTTCATTTTAACCCTATAATAATTTTTTTCTTCTTTTCATTATTTTCAAAAGAAAAAACAAATACACTAAAATTTAAAAAAAAATTGATTATTCAGTTAAAATAAATGATTTTTTTTAACAAAATAATCAATAACAAACGCACTTTTAATATTTGAAAAAATGAAATACTTAAATATTTTCTATTTCATTTTCTATTTTCAGAAATAATTACAAAATTATCACCTCTTTTCATTCTGTTTCCTGTTTCCAAATATTTGTATAGGAAACAGTGGAACAGAAAAAAGTTTTTTCCAGTGTTTCCTGTACAAATTTCTGATAGGATACAGAAACACGAACAAGATGACAGTTTTATAATTATTTCTGAAAACGGGAAAATGAAAACAAAACAAGTAGACCCTTAATTTTTTAATAAATATTTGATTTTCTTGATTCCTTAATAATTAGGGCACTCATAGCATCATCCAAAAGATATTACATTTCTTATTCTAAATAAAGTTACATATATCTCTACAAAATGACTTTACACAAAAGGGGAACAGTTTTGGACCCCAAAATTTCAGCACAGATCGACATACATACACCACACACACCTCACCAGCTTATTACGTTTTAATAATCGAATTCGAATTTCTACTTATCTGATTCCATTCCTGCGATGAAGAACAACGATGCTCATCCTCGACCTTTCTCCTCTTCCCAAAAACATACTTCCTCAAATAAAAGTTAAGAAACAGCATCAACACAACAGTGTTGAGCACAGAATTGAAAACCCAAGCCGCAATCCCATTACACCCACCTTCGAAGAAAAAATGCAACAAGAAAACCCCAACATGGCACGCCACGTTACAACTCAGCAACACAATCTGGCAATTCAACACAAAAGGAAAACACGCGCCACGCAACCCAATCGCAGTCCAAAACCTGTACCCATAAACAACAGCATACACCAAAGTGGTGAAGAGAATCGCGAGAACCTGAAACGACTGCGAGAACTCGAGCCAGAGGAACGTCATGAAGGTGCAGATCGAGTTGTTGAAGAGTTGATAAAACGACAACCTGCGATGTCGTACGATGTTTAAGATTGTCCTCAACATGTGGAGGAAGCGTGAGAGGTAGTACACGTAGGACCAGAAGAAGACGCGTCCGGAGGGTCTCGTCCCGAGGGGGAAGCACAGGAGCCATTGGAATGGGGTCTTCGAGCGGCGCCAGAACCACCGCGTGTCGCGGATCTCGGCGGCGGCAGAGAGGAAGATTCCGGCGAAGATGGTGGCGGAGATGAGGGACATGGAGAGGCTGTGGAGGGCGGGGATGGGGCCGAGGGGGATGGGGCGCTCGCGGCGGCGGAGGAGGAGGAGGAGGGAGAGGTGGAGGGAGAGGGAGAGGAGGAGGTAGGTGGCGATTGAGGTGAAGAGGAAGGACCACGTGGAGCCCCATGATTGGGCGTCGTTCCAACGGAACCCCACGATGGATGGGTGCTCCGATAGGTAGAAGATCGCGGCGTGGATCGCCGTCGGGAACGGGAGCTTAACCATGGTGGTGGTGGTGGCGCCGTCGAGTGTGGTGGTGGTGATTTTCACATTCTGTCATGTCATTCACTTTAATATCTTTGGAACTTGGAAAGATAGAAAACGTTTAGCTTGGGGAATAGACACTGAGAAAAATAGAAGCAGAGGAGAAATTATTTATTATTTATATTATCTAGCGCGTGAGAGTGGCGTTAGTAAGTACGTTACGATGCACCCTTAAATATTTATGTGGTTAAATTACACAAAACACCTCGTGGTTTGTTGAAATGACACTTATCCTCAATTCAATTTTTATGCAGCCCAACGGCCCAACCCATCTTCTATATACGATATCTAACGGAGCCACGTATAAACTGATTATTGTTACTTGTGTCACAAAATTAACCACAGCTACCGACATCTGGTTACCAATTTTCTTTTAACGCGGGATTGGGGAGGGACGTCTCTTTGCTCTTTAGAGAGTAGGGATACACTGTTAGTAGGGGTATAAGATTAGGAATGGCAACGGGCACGGGCGGGCACGGATAGCATCCTACCCGCCCCCGCCCGTGGTGGGCAAATCCAAGCCCGTCCCCGCCCGCCACCCGCGCGGGTATTTGGCGGGCGGGTATTTGGCGGGTTTCATGGGTATCTGCGGGTTTCACGGATACCCATGGGTACTATCTGCCAACTATGTTTTTCTTGGAAAAATGCATTAATTTTTTAAATTATGTGTAGAAAATTATGTCCCTTTATTTGTAAGATAGATCAGATAAATTTCCCCTTAGATTATCCCCCATTGTTACAACTTACAACTATATGTGATCCATCAGAATTACAACTAAATGAAATTAAATGGGGAAACAGAACGCCGGTTGAAATTAACTTCAACTTGGTGGCCAACATCCCGTTTAATCTTGTCATCAGGGGTGTTGAAAACATGATGCAGAGCCACTGATAAAATAGCAAGCATAAAACAAAAACATAACCAGTTTTCTTGAAGTGCTTTATAATTTTACACACAGAGTCAATTGGTACATAAAGACTCAACCCTTCAGCCACTCTATAGAAGTTCATGCCAACAACTTCTCCATCAATGTTGACAAGAGGTCCTCCAGAATTTCCCTATAACAAAAGCAGATAAATACATACAAACAGATTTAAAAATCACACAAGCTATGATTTGAATCTGTTCACACCTTATAATACCAGCAGTGTCAGTATTCTTAAGGAAAAGCGGAGAGCCCATGGCTATTACCCAATCCCCAAGACGAAGCCTACTTGAAGAACCAAGTTTTGCATCTGGCAGTGGGGTTTCAGAATCGATCTTCACAACAGCAATATCTGAGTGTCGGTCAGCATTTGCCACTTTACCCTCAAACGTCCTTCCATCATGGGAGACTGGTTCGCGATGACCACTGCAGGGAGAGGAGCTCGCGGTGGACTGAGACTGGTTCGCGTTGACCACTGCAGGGAGAGGAGCTCGCGGTGGTTAGACGACGACTGGTTCTGATTCGCGATGACTCGTGACAAGGATGGACAGCGCGAATAGAAGGGTTGAACGGTGGTGGGCTGCGCGTGACCGGAAGGGACGGCGAGGGTGGAAAGGACGAAGGTGGAGGAGATGAGGAGCTTAGGGACTCTGACTTGGTGACGGCGCAGACATGAAAAGAGTATCTAGAAAATACAATTTGAGTGTATGTGTGAACCTAGGGTTTATTTCAGGGTATTTAGATAAGTTCCCTACGGGTGCGGGTATCCGCGGGCACGAGTATCTCTATACCCGCCCCCGCCCGTTTATTAACGGGTAATGAAAAAAATCTGTCGACTTAATCCGCGGGTACCCGTTTAGAAACCCGCCCCGTACCCGCTGCGGATTTTACCCGTGGGTGCGGGTAAAATTGCCATCCCTATATAAGATCCGAATCAATGATCCGATGAATACGAAGATTCAAACTAAACCAATTAAATTGTTTTAGATTTTGTTAGTGTTCATGTCCGAACCGAGCCGAGCCAAACCAAACCTGATGATGATTGATTAGATTCTCAGTTTTAAGGATTTTGGATCCAAATCGAACCGAACTAATTAATATATTTTAATATTTAGATATGTAATATTTATTATATATTAATATTTATCTATATTTTAATAGTTTAATATTCATTATATCAATCTTTATATATATTTTAATACTTTATATATTTAATATTTATATATATTTTGAAATTTAATAATCTTCGGGTCCGAACCAAACCAAATCAAACCAACCCGTTCTTGAATGGTTTGGTTTGGTTCGGGTTTGGTAAAAAAAAAATCTTAAAACCGAACTAAACCGACCCATTACACCCCTAACGATTAGAATGGCAAAATTACACGCACTCACGGATATCCGTATGAATCATCCGTAATGGGTAGTAAATGGATACTTACTAAATGGGGATGAGAATCAGAATACTCGTCTCATGGATATCCACGTATTCATAATAAACAAAAGGGATATTGAAGGGGATAGATGTGGGGGAAGCACTACCCGCACCCACCCCGCCCCATTGCCATCCCAACACACAACAGTAAGTGGGGCATTGTCAAATTGTTGCAGAAATTCCTTCATAGAGTAAAGACTCAAATTGGTCCCTTAGAAAAAAAAGTGGACCCAATTTTGGTCGTTGACAAAAATTAATTATTCAATTAGTCCCCCCAGAATTATAAATACGAGACATATTAGTCCTTCCATTACTTTTTGTCCAGAGACATTCGCTATCTTGCTGATGTGTCCCGTTAAGTTACATAAGTGGCACATTAACTATGTTACATGGCTTTCATTCGATGACACATGTCATATGGTGCTCAGGTGGAACCAAAACGATGTCGTTTTGATCCTTTTGTCCTTTTTTTCATCTTTTTTTTTGCCTTTAACAAGATGTCATTTTCCACTGTAGTGAGTGACAAAATGGGCGGCATATCAACTCTTCTTGATCTGTTCACTCTTCTCCGCCACCACAATAAACTCCTCATCCTCTCTCCCTCTTTCTCCCATTTCCACCGCCTCTCTTCTTCCCATTCCTCACTCTTCTCTACCAGATCTCCTCCACCAGCTTCGCCGGTAGTGCGCTCTCCGTCGTGGCAATTCCTGTGCGAAGCCCCTATTCTGCTTTTCACTTCCACATCCACATTCGGTTCCTTTGTTCCAATCCTCTGTTAGGGTTCCTTTGGTCAAAATCTCCACAATCGAAACCCCAGAAATAGAGGAATAAACACTAAGGAAAAGTTGGAATTTCGAGTTTCTAATTGATAAAGTTTGAAAGGAGTTTGCAGGTTGGAATGTTTGATGAAGGTAATGGGTCAATTTTATCTTTGGTTTTAGTGAATGAAGAGCGGTGTCTGCTACAGAAGATAGGAGTGTTTGGATGTGGGATATTGTGAAAGAAGAAGTCATTATGGTTCTTGGTAATTACATGGGAAGCATCAGTGATATGATAGTGGCAAGAGGCAATAGTGAATATGGAGTTACAAAGGGAAATGTTGTTGGTAGCGGTGAAGTTAGTGGCTTCACGACTTCTTCTTGTTGGCCATATGATGAAGAGGTGGTTAGGACTCTGATGCATATCACAAAACTTGGAGATCTCTTAATTAGTTGTGGTGGTAAAGGACAAGAAAAGAGCCATCAACATGTTGGAATATGCAATTGCAATGTATGAGAGACTATTGGAACTTATCCATAAGGAAGCTATGAAAGCCATTAGTAGTATCACCGATAAAGGCTGAAAAGGAAGATGACAAAGGCCAAGAGGAAGTAGAGAACAAGAATGAGAAGTAAGATAAGAAGCGTAGGCTTCCATGAACTCCCAACGATAAGAGCTCTGCACAAACTTGATACGATAAGTTGTGGGATTTCACCGACAGGGTTATGGGGGGGGGGACATGTTGAAGAAGAAACAAGAAGATGAAAGGGAAAAAAAAGAGAGAAACCAAAACGACGTTGTTTTGGTTCCAATTGAGCACCCTATGACAGGTGTCATCGAATGAAAGTCATGTAACATAATTGACATGCCACGTTGCAATTTAACGTTACAATTTAACGGGACACATCAGCAAGTTAATGGATGTCCCTGGATAGAAAGTGACAGAGTGACTAACGTGTCTCTAATTTGTAATTATGGGGGACTAACTGAGTAATTAATTTTTGTTAGGGACTAAAACTGGGTCCTCATTTTTTCTGAGACCAACTTGGGCCTTTACTCTCCATACTTTTGAGATATTGAGTAGGGTTTGGTAGGGTATAACATATTAACGTGTAACGATATGATATAGTATTAAAATAGATACATATATATTTTCGTATAATTATTCATTTATATCATTAGAAAAACATAAATAAATTAAAACCAATAATTTAATGGATAATATCTAATTAATTACACAAAATTCATACAATTCTTTGAATTAGTCTAAAAAATGCGAGCGTTTAATAACCAAAAATAAAATCAAACTAATATTAAGGTATTCAATGCATCAAATTGTCGTGTTATTACTAATGTCACCTCGTGCTTTGGAAATAACCACTAATAAGATATAATCTTTTTTTTTTTTTTTTTAGAACTAATAAGATATAATCTTAGTGAGTGAAACATAGTTCTATATGATATTTATAGAATTAAAGAAGCAAGAAATTAAAATTAATTTATATTTAATAATTTTCAAAATAAATAATAACAAATAACTATATTTATGCAAAATGTTATTGATAAGTCAACAAATCTTATTACACATACCTAATTATAAAGAAAATTAAAATTTGAAAAGTAGGATGTTTGAGACTGAGACGTGCTGGGGAGGCCACGCATATAACTCAAACCTGTCTCAAAAACACATCAAATCTAATTTTTAAAATTTAACTCATTGCGATTAGTTTCGGGAACATGACGGATTTTGAACACCCCCTAAATTTGGGTAAGGATGTCATCCCTAGAGTAGCCTTTCCAAACAATAAATATTACTTTGTTCATTTTTTTAAATTTCATTTTGTGTGATTTTTTTTCAAATATTAAGAATATTATTAAATAGCTTCCGTAGAAAAATATATTTTAATGTAAATAATTTTCCTTTTAATAAAAACTATGAAGGTTAATTAATTATGAATTATGTATAGTTATTAATCTGATTGAGATAATATATAATGAAGATAAAGTTAAAAAATATTAATTAATACTTATTAATATCATCAAATAACAAATAATTTAAGACAAAAATATTTTTTTTCAAAGAGAAATATATAAAATACAAAATAAGTATTAAACAAAAATATTTTTTTCCTAGTGAGAGGAGTGTGTTATTAGATGAGAGGAGTTATTCTGGACCTTTGGATCAAACATGAATGGTCACTATTAGAACATAAAGTCATGTGACTTTTTTAAGTAATCACATGACCACCAACTAACTTCTAATCCTAATCATCCATGTATGGTTTAATGGCCCATATATATATATATATATATATATATTGCTTGTATTCAATCACATTTAAATGTTTACAAACCAACAAAGTCTAGCACAGTTGATACATAACTGATTTTTTTAAGTATGATGTCAGAGATTCGATTCTTTTCATGTGTATGAAAAAAAAAATTATTAGGAGAGACAAAACTCATTTTGATGATCCCTACATCTCAAAAGAGATTATTCTTCGAGTATTAAAAAAATGTTTAAAAAATTGTGTATAGATTCTTAAATACTCTGATAGCATTACTCGAGTGTACAAAACCAAGAGGCAAGAAGAAATTGGTACTGCAATGCATTACACGAATATTTGAATATTAAATTTTAAATATTATATTTAATATTATAGATATTTATATTTTTATTTAACTTTTATATATCTAATATATATTTCAAAAATATATTTAAAAAAGTAGAACAACACTACCTTTCAACAAAAAATAAAATGTAAAACAACACTATATATGCTCTTTTTCTATTTTGATGTTAAAAAACCATGATTCTATACTTAACGAATACGGTAGAATTTTGTGTCGTGGGAATGTGACGAATTTGGGTCTCAAATATGTGCTTCAAGACTTCCGGTATATGGAGTTTGGGTCAGTTATGCATGTGGTCTCTGATTAATTTCATTTTAAAATTCATGTTGTAAGTTGTCTCTAAGGTTAAATATGTTTTCAGTTCCTTGTTTTTACAAAAATTCAGTTTTAGTCCCTCGTTTGAAAAATATAACACCCAGGTTTTTACTGTTTTTCTATATCGGTAAATATATACAGATATCTGTTTATAATTTTATCCGAGACCTAGAAAATGATTTTGGATAAAAAAAAATCATATTTAAACCCTACTTTTTAGTAGAAGGTTATGGTTAAATTTTGGGTTGAAAATTCAGACGGAACCCGATCTGCGTTTTCACAGATAGTAAGATTTTATTGATCGGAAAACCTAAATTTGACCCGAGAACAAAACGGTTTAGATTTATATCACTTTTTCAATGATATAAATTATTTTGGAAATTTTAGCTAAAAAATAAAATATTATATTTTATTCGGGCGAATTTTCAAAGAAAACACGCGAGAGAATTTAAATCGGGTAAACGACGGAATCGGAAACGGAACTGTAGAGACTGAACCGAACACCGGATGAGGTGACAACTTGCCACCTAGGGTGGTGAGTCATGGGGGTGAGTCACCAAAACAATGATGGCATTTCCCTAAAATATCTAGATATTTAGGTGAGAAATGACCAAAGTACCCCCAAGCTTTCATGATTTTCCTTCCTTGTCCCAAGGACACATCTCCTCCCCCTCACTCTCCCAACCACACGGCTCACACCCCTCCCCCTCCTTAGTCACATTTCTTTCTCTTCAATCTTCACAAAAACCTTCACAAAGTCCTAATAACTCCATTGTTGATCTTACAAGTTTGATCAATTCCTTCACTTTCTTCACCATCTATAGGTAAATCCTCATGGTTTACAATCTCTTCTTATCATGTATTTGCATTCAATTCTTGTCAAGAACTCTATACTTCCATTTTTCTTAATTCCTTCAAATAATTCTAGAAAATCATAGGATGAAAATTTTTGAAGTACGACAATTTTTCCTAACTCTCTAATACTCTAGGATCATGGATCCAAGAGCTTGAAAAATTTAGAGGTCCTTAGCCTATTTTTCCATTCTTGGTCGAAACCCCTCCATAATGGGTCAAGAAGAAATTTTTTCATCCTTTAACTTGTATTAGTGTTTCATGACAATTTTTATCTTCAATCTATGGCACTAGGGTCATGTATCCAAGAGATTGAAAGAATCTGAAAACTCTAACCCTATTTTACTGTCTTGCCCGAACCTAGAGTTTTGGGGTATTATAAATGGGTTTGTTTGAATAACTTGTTTTTATGATTGTTTGTTGAAGGTTGGAGTTGTAATTAGTGTAGTGATTAGTGTTTGGAGGAAGAAGAGAAATGTTGAGGAGTTGGCAACCAAGGAAAAGTTACTCTTCAAGAAGTAAGGAGAGTTTACCTGAGGGGTTTTTGATAGCTACATGCTATCTGCGAGTTGTATGTAAATTTATTCGTAGTGATTTGGTGGTGCTTGATTTAATTATTACGTATTTGTTTATGTGATTTTTAATGTTATCTGTGAAAGCATGTTATAACTATGATGTATGAATAACTGTGATGTATGGATAACTGTGAGGTATGGATTAACTGCTGTTTGAGTGATTGTCTGAAAAGCCTGACAGTGATCAGTGCTCAATGGTAATTAAGGTTAAAGCTTTTTAAAAAAAAGCTTGAGGAGAAAATGAAATATTTTGATTTATGAAAGTTGAAGAGAAAGTTGAAAATAATATTATTTAAAGATATTTCAGTGAAAGAGTAAAATCAATGAGGGATGATGAGGACGAAACCGTGAAAATTTTTCAGTTATGATAATTTTTCCAAAATAAATTCAAAAATAAAATAATAACTCATTACAAGAAATTAAGTTTCAAATATATTTTAATAGTGATGGTGAAAAACTTTTTGTAAAAGAAAAAGTCATTTGATTTATAAATGATTTTATTCCAAACGAAAAATAATTTAGAAAAGTGTTTTACGGTGAAACTATGAGAAACAGTTTTATTACTTTGGACAAAAATGGGTTAGAAATGATTTTCAAGGTATTGATGTTTTCGGAAAAGAAATTTCAAAAGAAAATGGATTTGAGAAAAATGAATTTATCTGCGATTTAACGTTTGATAAACGAATTTCAGCGGAAAAGTTCTTCTGCAAAAGGGATTTAAATCAGCGAAAACATTTCCGATAAAACTTGGATAAGTTTCGGAGTTTTGTATTAGGTATTTGTGTTTCACAGAACGAAAATTTTGTTAAATGGAAATTGAGGAAAGAAGTAAGGACCTAGATTGCCGAGACATCGGGCTAATGTTCCTGTTGAAAAATTGAGGAAAGAGATAAGGACATAGATGGCCGAGATGTCGGGCTAGTGTTCCTATGAGAAAGAAATTATAGTCGCGGATTTTAAGAATCCTACGTTGGTGATGTGATGAGTTTAATACTTGACTAAAGGTAGTCGTGAGCTTTGAGCCTCGACAAGAAAAGAACGAACGAAAAAGAAAAGCAACGAAAACAAATGGTTTACATGCATAGTCTGGCAAATGTGCCGTTATGGCAGACATGCCATTGTATATCGAGCTTAATCCACAAAGGGTGGATTGACAAATTAGATAGTTACGAACCAAAGATATGTTTTTGGGTCTTTGGGTCTATAGGGACATTCGGGCTCGAAATCCACGGAATGTCCGGGGATTTGCAATCTCGAGTAGTGGAACTTGGTTCCCCCGCACGGATGTACTCAACAGGGAACTATTTAATATTATTTAGGTGCTTGAGTGTGCTACCCTTGAACAATTGGAGCTCGGACTTAAATTAAGAGGCCGACCTTCCGGAAACAATTGTGTTATTGTAGCCTATACTGCTCGACGAAGGGAAGTTAGGATCTCCGGAGAATAAATATTAAATATAGATGAGGAACATTGAAGTGTCATGAATTTTTACTGTCGGGTATGAATCCCATTGGTTAAATTATTATAATTATTGTTGGGAAGCTATGTGCTGTATATATATGTATATGTTGTTGACTGTGTGTCGCGTATGTAGTTATCATGATAAAACTCATTTGTCAGTATCTCACCCTTACGATATATCTGTTTTCTGGTTTTGCCGTTGTATCTCGTATACGAGTACACATGATGCAGAGGAGTTCCCAGCTTCATTCACGATATTAGTTCCGTTTTTGAAGAAATCGTTGACAGTCGGGATGATCACCGGGTCTTCCCTGTGGTATTTTGTAGAGTGACCAGCTTATGATTTTCTTTGGGTGATAGGTTTGAGGAGGTCGGTATGTGTGATATGTGAACCCTTATTGTTTTAAATCTTTAGCTTTGAATATTAAGGCATTTTCCAGACAACTTGTGCACTTTGGCGGTTTGATTATGAATACAATCAGTTTATGTGCATTGATAAGTTTAATATAGTTTTACTGTTTTAATGTGTGTGTCACATTTTCAAAGTATTCCGTAGGAAAAAAAATTTATACCGAATTTTCTGACTTATAGAAAATAATTTTCCGAAAGCAACCAGTCATTTTATTTTAAGTTTTATTTCCGCACGTGTTCACATGTAATGCCTAAGGAGGGTGTTACAAAAAACGTACTTTTTTAGTCCTCCGCTTTTTTAAAATGTGTCGGAAGTGATCCCAACACTACACATTTTTAGTCCCTCATTTTTTTACAAAAATTCGGTTTTAGTCCCTCGTTTTTCAAACGTAAGTGCGATGTAGGGACCGTTTCTGGCACATTTTAAAAACGGGGGCTAAAAAAGTACATTTTCCAAATGAGGGACTAAAATTGAATTTTTGTCAAAAATATGGGACTAAAAACATATTTAACCCTTAAATGTTTGCTTACCATTACCTACATGTTGGTTGATTTGAGTGATAACATGTTCAAATCTCTAAAGAGCCGTGTTATTCTAACAACCTGCTGGGACAACTTCAGGGACAACTTTGTCCTGTAGCGCTACTGTAGCGTTATAGTAACGCTATTTTATTTTATTTTTTTAATGTTGACCTTTTTTTAAAAAAAAAATTATTTCTAAAAAAACCCATTAACCAGATATTTGTACCTGATTAACCAGATATTTGCACATACTTAACAAAAAACCCATTAACCAGATAATAAACTGAATTAACCAGATATTTGTACATGACTAACCAGATATTTGCACATACTTAACCAAAAATTTATTTCTCAAAAAAACCCATTAACCAGATAATGAACTGAATTCAACAGATATTTGTACCTGCTTAACCAGATATTTGCACATACTTAACAAAAAAACTCATTAACCAGATAATGAAGCGAATTAACCAGATATTTGTACATGATTAACAAGATATTTGCACATACTTAACCAAAAATTTATTTATCAAAAAAACCCATTAACCAGATAATGAACTGAATTCACCAGATATTTGTACCTGATTAACCAGATATTTGCACATACTTAACCAAAAAAACTCATTAACCAGATAATGAACTAAATTCACCAGATATTTGTACATGATTAACCAGATATTTGCACATACTTAACCAAAAATTTTATTTCTAAAAAAAAACTAAATATTTAAAAAAAGAACAAATTATTTTTTTATAAAAAAATTATTTTTCAAAAAAAGTCAAAATAAAAAAAAATAACGTTAATGTAGCGCTGCAGTAATGCTAAAGTGGACAAACATACGGTTGTCACCGTATGTTGTCCACTTCATGTTGTCACAATATCATTTTTGATCTCTAAACAAATGGTTAAGAGTTTGATTTTGAACTCTTGTATACGGAAATTACCTAGTTGGAAGTGGGTAACCCTTAAATGTTATATAGGTCCACCGACGAAAATTAGTCACTATTTATGACAATAGATATTTCGTACCAATTACATGATATAACCCAAAAAAATGTTTAATTACCATTTAAGTGATTAGTTTTTTTTTTTGTTCTTGATTAGTTTTCTTTTTTGGTTTCCTAGAGTATCCTCCCACCCGATAGGTGAGAGACTAATCTCCCGGGTACTGTGATGCACCTAAGCGGGCAATCCCTCCCAAGGTTTTTTTTCCATACACACGGATATAGGGATCGAACACAGTACCACATGCTTTAGGGGCCATGAGATACTATGAAAATTAAAAAATCATGAGATATCATTGGATAAAGGTGTGGTCAGAGCTGTCATTTTTTCCCCAAACCCTAGTATCAATCCACTTAACCCACACTAATAACCCTGTTTTACTTAACCCATTTAATAGCGGGGCTTTTGAGCACCTAACCCACACAGCCCACAAATTGAAGGGGCTAGGGACAAGGTTAGAAGGGGACCAACCCACGAAAAAAAAGAGATTAATTCGTTGCCAGTGAGCTCCGTGTGGACGGTACAGGCAGGCATTTACCACGTTTCGAATTGGAAATTAAATCAATATTTTGTAGTTTTGCAATTTTGAACGGAGGAATGATGCATCAAAACCTCTCTGGCCCCCAAATTAGCAACCCCTTGGCCCTTGTTGATTTTTCTATTATTTTCCACTTCTCCTCACGTTTTTGTTTTTGTTTTTGTTTTTTATTGTTTTAAAATAATAATAATAATGGGATGTAATCCGTCTATGGCATTGACTTCAATTGAGGTAAGTTATGAAGTACCCTACACAGATTGTTTCAAATTTGAATTCGTATAAAACTATTGCTATCACAGCATCAATTGATTTTTTTTTCTTTTATATGTTAAATTATTTATTTCCAAGGATAAATATTTATGATTACTAATAATAATTTTTAAATTATTTATATCATTTTGTTATAACATCTTATTTAAATTATTATCATTTTAAAATTAATTCAAATACTATTTATTTGCTTTACATTTTATTCAGGTATTATCTTTTTAAAATTAATTTAAATATTAGTTTTCTTAGCAGATGGCGGGAGTATTAAGCAGTGTTTTAAAAACTAGTCCAACCAGACTGTTTGAATCGATGACCGGTGCTCTCTGGGGTTTCGGATTGGATTAGAAAATCGGGAAAGCAGTCTGACCAGTCAAAGTCAACCAAAATCCGGTTCGACCAGCCTAAATCCGGTTAAACCAACGTAAAAAACGGTTTAGGAGATCAGTCGATTCATTGTTTTAAATTTTTTTTTTTTTAAATGAAACACACTTTTGGACTTTGGTCCGATTTGTTTGGAGACTCCAGGACTTAAGTGATTAGAATCCATTTAATATGCATCTTTGGTTAACTAGCTTTGTCAATTAGGATATATTATCTTAGTGAAATTGACATACTCCTAACTTAAATGTTCTGAAGTATCATGTATCTTAAAAGCTGTATTTTTTCTTTGACTTGTTGACTGATCTCTTTATTAATGTGTATGTGTGTGTGTGTGTGTGTGTGTGTGTGTGTGTGTATACCGGTTCGACGATCGCTTAAATCGGTTAAATCGGCTGAATCTTAAATAGCTCCCTTTTTGGTCCTCTGATTGGACCGGTTTTTAAAACATTGGTATTAAGGTGTCTTTGTTTCTCAATGGCTAGGACAATATGTGATTGTTGGCATTTTCCCAAGCTCGTGATAGCTACGTTTTGGAGAAAATTTGTTTTTCTTTTGGGATTTATATTTTCTGTTAGAAAAATATGGTCTGTCATCTCTGTATTTTGTTAGGCAAGATTGTTCTTACATTTCTGTTCTCCCAACTTCATGGTGGTGGTGACTTTGTGAGATGAACATGTAAAGTTGAGATTCTTTTCAAAAATGATATATGAACAACTAAATAAGGACACCATACGGTGCTCTTTTTGTTTTTTGATATATTATTGGAATGCGCGTACACAGAGAAGACGAAAAAGTAAATAAGAGATAGAGATAAATATATATGGTGTTATATATGTTGTCCAAATTTTGATGTTCAAATAACAAAACTCTTTTTTATTATCCTCAATTCATCAAGTTTAATTTCATGTTAGTCAAAAGAAACTTCTTTTAACAATTATTCAAAGAATGTATTGTTTCAATTTGTAGTTTCAATTGAAGAAGACGATTCCGATACAGAATTGACAACGTCTCTAATAGCCAAAAAAATCCACGGCAAAGATATCCCCTCATTCCTCCAAAGATTTCCTTCTCCGTGACTACCATCGTCCTTGCTGCGTTATATGTGAATAGTGGCAAGTGTGAGTGTTATCTTTTCTCTTGGTTGCCATTACATATCACCAAGACGGTTATTTTATTTAATGATAAATCAACTGTATTGAACCAAGGAGGACCGATCCTCCAAAAATTTATGGGAGGACCTTACACAGCTCTGAATTGAACACTTGATTGTTTATCAAAACATTCCGTATTTCTTATCCCTCCAGTCTATCTGTCACTCCTCCATGCACGAAGAGACCATCGCGAACCACCATTGCAAGTATACCTTCCATTCTCTCTGTCACTCCCTTACACACATAAGAGACCAACACGAACCCTCCATTACAGGTAAACTTTCTTCCCCTACGAATGTTAGGTTTTTTTTTGTTAGATTTTTTTTGTTTTAGTTCACCGCAAAACCACCCATTCCTGTGTGTTTAGATAATTTGGGTTGAGAAATTTGAAGAAATACATTTTCACTCTCACATTTCAGATAATGGTTAAGGAAAATGATGCTCACACACAAGTTTAATATCTGTTAATAGTGTATAATGTTTTAATGATATTTATTGTTAATTAAATGGTAATATATTATCATGTCATAATAATCATTATCAGATCATTAACCTAAATAATATATGTTAATGGTCTAAAATTTGTATAACATTAGTCATTTAAAAAATGGTGTGCATATAATAAAATTAGCTAACAGCTCTAGTTAACTTTCTTTTCTCTTTCAAAGATGGTCTGCTTACTTTGTTGCTAATTTTCTATTTTCATTAATAATTGAAAAAAATGTCACCTTGTTTTCATTATGTTTCCTATTTTCAAACATTTGTACCATTGTTATCAAAATCGGACCAGACCGGCCGGTCCGACCGGGAACCGGCCTAGTAGCCTGTCCGGAATACCCACGTAACCGCTCAAGCATTAAACCATCTGGAAACCAGTGGAAGTCCAGAATCGGGTGAACTGGTAAAAACCGACGATACCCAGTTTGGCCGGTTTGCGAAGATCAGAAAAATTCCCGTCCTCTTTGCCGGATCTGGGAAGAAGATAGTGCTTGAGTTACAGATCTGGAAACCATTTGTTGAGGTTCAGGCAGATCTGAAGCATTGGCGGCAGAGGTTCGTGACGGTGATGGTGCCGGTAACTAGGCTTGGGGATCTCAGATTTGGGCGAGGAGCTTAAACAAGGGAGGGAGAGAGAGAGAGAGCGGGAGAGAGAAGGAGGGAGGCTATACTCATGTTTTGGAAGAGAAGGGAGAAAGGGAGAGATGACCAAATCCTGACAAGATAAAGGAATACGTGAAGCTTTGGTACATTCCAGAAGAGTTTGACATAGACTAGGCATAAAAGATAGGAAAAGCAAAGGAAAATCTAGGGTTAAGCTTTTGTTTTGTTATTTCAAAATGGGCCTAAAGCTCTAAACCAACCCTTCACATGTGAACTGATTCAGTGCAGTGCACCCTTTGTAAGTGTCATGTTGTGTCATGTTTGGTCTCCATCTACAATACAATTCTTTCTTTTCTTATTTTATTCCCTGGGTACACTTATATAATAATTAATAACAAAAAATAGTATATGTTGGGCACAGCTGAACCACCAGTGTACGACTTAATATGAGAATTATGCTCATTTAAATTATGCTTTATAGATATGATAATTTAATATGAGAATTTAAATTTTATGTTGATATTATTTAATATATTATATCAAAATTTTAAAAATTATTAATTTAATTATTACCGGTTCAACCATGGTTGGACCATTGAACCTTGAATCAGTGTTTTCACCGGTTCAATGACCGGTCCAATTTTAAAAACATTGATTTGTACGAAAACATTGAAAACAACACAACAAAAATAAGATGACATTTTTTCAATTACTATGAAAACACAAAATTGAAAATGAAGCAAGTAGATCCTTAGTTTTACAAACGGGTCCTAACACACCTTTTGTGGTACGATCAGTAAGAATAAAAAAGGTTAAAGTAATGTTTTGGTCCCTATACGTGATACTGATTTTCAATTTGGTCCCTATACGTAAAAAGTTATCAATTTGGTCCTTATACGTGACACTGGTTTTCAATTTGGTCCCTACACGTAAAAAGTTATCAGTTTGGTCCCTATACGTGACACTGGTTTTCAATTTGGTCCTCACCGCTAATTGGTCCCTATATAAGAGGCCCAAATTACAAATTATTGTCAGATGTAAGGACCAATTCAATAAAAAAAAAATTGAAATCGGTCCCTACATGTGATAATTATTTTCAATTTGATTTCTACATGTGATAATAATTTGTAATTTGGTCCCTCTTATATAGGGACCAATTAGCGGTGAGGACCAAATTGAAAATCAGTACAACATATAGGGACCAAATTGATAATCAGTGTCACGCATAGGGACCAAATTGAAAATCAATGTCACGTATAGGGACTAAATTGATAACTTTTTACGTTTAGGGACCAAATTGAAAATCAGTGTCACGTATAGGGACCAAATTGATAACTTTTTACGTATAGGGACCAAATTGAAAATCAGTATCACGTATAGGGACCAAAACATTACTTTAACCAAAAATAGTTGTGACTGGTATTTGGGGCCAATAGGGTCAAGTCATGTATTTATCAAGGAGCGCACTTGTTGTACTAGTCACAGTAAAAAAGTCTTATTTGTGGGATATGTGAATATGCAAAGTCACATTACCAAACTTGGAAAAGGCGCAAATGAGCCTCCCACATTGTACTCAGACTAGCAAAAGTATCGTTGATTCTACCTCATTTATGTAAACTCATTCTCCTGTGAATATCAACAGTAGCAATGAGAGCAAAGATTTCTTGTTTTTTTTTTTTTTTTTACACATTGCATGTTCTTTGAGTTCAAATTGACTTGAGTGTCGGAGTTTTTAAAAGTACTCAATCCCCTATCTTAGGTGCAGTAGAGCATCAACAAGGAACTAACATAAAGATCATAAACCAATCCAAGCTATTCAACAGTTCAAAGCAAAACATTGGTATGCTAGGTAAGGGGGGCTAACTTCAACTTCTACCTACCAATATGGCTAACACATGCAAAAATTGAGTAACAAACCAAATGCAATGATGAGACAGGTCAAAGATGTCGATGGCGACAATAGGCCAAGTTAATGATAGAGCTTTATTATCTCTTCGTGTCTGTTATTTTAGCCATTGGTCGAAAACTCCTTACAACCAAAAGCTGCTTGTTAAACATCAGGAGTAATATGGAAAAAGGCAAGAGGGAGAGATGATGAGAACATTATCTTTAACAGTATCACTAGAGGAGTGAAGATGAGGTCCATAGAAGAGGCATCTGAAGGTTATGCTCGATGTGGCCTCATCATATGACCAAATCTACTAGAGAAGCATAAAGTATCAGGCTCTAGTAATCAGTTTCATTGATAAAGACAAAGGAGAACCCAAGGTATGATGATCCTGTCGTAATCAACATGAAAAATTATAAAAGCAAGTGTAAACCGAGTCCTCACAAACCATACATGTTTAGCAAACATCTGATCATGAATTGTTCTAGGAACCCAAAAATCCCTCTGTTCGACCTAAAATCCTTTATTCCAACCTTTTAGGTTTCTTAGGGGAAATGGTAAGGTCGGAAGGTTATGTTAAATTGTACCTAACTCTAGGGAACGATGACGACTGCTCTTAGCCAAGATGATCAACGTGAAGTTCATGGTGGTAAATTACCCTTCTACCCATGATATCATCCTAGAAAGTCCATCTCCAAATTTCTTTATTGGGGGGATATTATTCATGTTTTGGAAAACATTTAGGAATAACGTGAAACAATAATAAATGTAATTGAACAAATATTCTATTTGTAAGCATGTGATATTAGTAAATAATGAATAGGATGAAGAACTCAGAGTCTTGTGGCTAGACGATAAATAGATGGAACGACAAATGTTCCTATGGAGGAATAAGAAAGGAAATTACATGATACCCCAGGTATCACAACATACTAAAATGTTGTTAGGTTAGGTCCGAATAAGTTTAGGATGCTGTCCACTTTCATGCATTAGGGTCTTATAGAGAGTCCTATGTAAGGGGACAAAAGAGACTAAATGTCATAGTTGAATTTTGGATTCATTGGGATTTAGAGTTAAGAGTTGCATGGGATAGGTCTAGGTATCAAGCTGTTTTGGTTCTTTATGGGGTAAAAAATGGTGTCAAAGGTGTAAAGACGAAAAGGTTCAAGTGTCATTTTAATGCGAGGAAATGACATAGGTTCATAAGGGTGGCTCGAGGGTGTCACTGATCAATTATGATACATAAGGAATTGTGAGCTTACACTTGTTGAGAAGTGGTTCCAAACTCATGAGGGAGGTGATCGAGTTTCTTTAAATTTTTCACAAAATACAATGAGGTATCCTAGCTCAACCACCAACCACATGTGACCTACGTCTAGTTCCCAAGTTTGCTAGTCAAGATTTTTCCACTATCAAAACAAGATTGGCTAGTTTCTTGTGAAACTTTACAACACAAAACACTCTTTCACGTCTCCTAGGATATCCTTCCACATGTCAAAGCCTCAAAGATCCTTAGCACTCCCTTTATGCCTTTTGGGACACCCTCCCACATGTCGGAGACTCAAGAATCCCCTCAAAGGGATACTCCACCCTTTTACAATAGAAGGACACTTTTCGTTCGCTCATAATGTGACAAACCCACCCTCTTATAAAGTGATATAGGGAACAACAATGTTAAACACTTAAAATGTAGATATAATATAAATAAAAGCATTATGATGGTATGATGGTACAAGAGCATGAATAGATAAGTTCAGTGTACCAAGCAAAATAGAGAAGAATATGATCAACGATGAATGCGAATTAGAAATTTCGAAAAAAGTCGTTTCTCCTCTTTTTCTCTCCTATATTCTTGTATGGTTACTTTCGCCATTAAGAAATTCCTTACTTATATATATAATATCTTGTCATATCTTAAAATATTTTAGAGTATCCTAGATGATCTCTTAGAATTTATTTCTTAATTATATTTTATGATTTGATTCTCTGTTTGATCAAGATTAGGATTCTACTTTTAATATAAATAGGACTATTAGGGTTGTCTTTTGTAATCACATTATCACTACATCAAATCAATATCAGTCTTATCATTTGTTAGTTTATTTCTGTTTTTTCCTCATTCTTTACCTAAAACCTTCCAATTCAACATGGTATCAGAGAGTACCATCCTCCGTGACTTGTCCCGTCATTATTTGGCTGTGGAGTTCCGCAAGTATGAAGGAACTCTAATTATCTAGTCATGGCTTATGAACGAAAAAGTTTACTTTACTAAAAATGTATGAACACAGAAAAACTGAAAAGTGATTTTTTTGGCTTTCTTCGGAGAGTGGAAAAGAGATGAAAACAGAAAGGACCTAGTTTTACCGTGCCGAGATTCGGGTCGGATCTGGATTGCCGAAAAATCGGGCTAGATTCGGATTGCCGAGAAGCCAGGCTAGAGTTCCTATTTTTTTTTGAAAGATAAAAAGGGAAAGGACCTAGATTGCCGAGCTATAAACCCGGGCTGGATTCGGATGGCCGAGGCATCGGGCTGGATTCGGAGTGCCGGTAAAGCCGGGCTAGTGTTGCTACTACGAAGAACCTAGATTTTCGAGACGTCGGACTAGTGTTCGTTTGGGAAAGAGAATTAAAAGTCTTTGATAATATCTTTGCAACTCTAAGTTGATATTAAAAGATAAAATGTCAATTGAAATATATTTCTGGCAGACGTGCCGTCGAGCTACAGTTCACACGGGATGAACTGACAAATTTGATAGTTACGAACCAAAAACATGTTCTTGAGCTTTTGGGTCTTTAGGGACATTCGGGCTCGAACTCCACGTAATGCTTGGGGCTTTGCAACCTCTTGTCGTGGAAATCGATTACCCTGCACGAATGTACTCAATAGGGAACTATCCAAATATTATATAGGTGAGATGCGATACCCTAGAACAATTGGGGATCGGACCCAAGAGAGGCCGACCCAATGCGAAACAATTGTGTTATTGGCATTATCGCGATCCTATCATGCTCGAAGAAGGGAAGTTAGGATCTCCGGAGATTGTGTTAGAAAGCGGGTATTGAAGTGTTAATAGAAAACTTACAAATAAAGTCTTTAATCTGAACAATCTGATGATGTGAACATTATTATATGTATGAGTTTTTACTTTGACAATTTTAATGTTGTTTATGATGTTAAATATATGACTGCTAGGCTAAAACTCATATATTGGTAACTCACCTTTGCATTATTTCTGTTTGGTTTCTTTTGTGGTATCTTGTTGCATGTACAGATGGTGTAGATGGGTTCTTTGCCCTAGTCGGAGGGATTGATCCCGACTTTTGAAGAAAGTTGATTTACTGGAATAACCATGGGGTCTTTTTCCAGTAAGAGTCTCATAGTACGACCAGCTTAGGTTATTAAGTAAATTTTAATTGGAGAAGGTCATAGTTATATGTATTATGACTCTGAGAATATGTATTATGACTCTGAGAGTCTTTATTGGATTACTGTTATGCGTAGGATGTTTATGGCTCAGAGAGCCCTTTCTTTTGGGATGAAAATAAAAATATTTTAGCAGGTATTTTTATTTTGGGGATGTTGGAATTACAGAGGAGACTCTATCGAAATTTTTGTAAAAATTCTAGATTTTTATTTTAAGTATGCTATAAAATTGTGGAGTGATCTCCTTAAGATTTTTCTTTGGGTCGTGTGCTTTTGCGAAAAATCAATATATGTGATTTTACTCTTGTGACGTGTGTATCTCTTGTCTGAAATGTTCAGAAAGAAAATTTTTACACCCGAGGTTTTCTAACTTAAGTAAATAAATTTTCCGAAAGCAAACCAGCATTTCTTTTATTTATTATCCATGTTTTAAGAAATTGAGTTAGTCATGTAATGCCAAGAAGGGTATTACAATGTTAGGTTTACAATTTTACAATAAAAAAAATATAATTGTTTTAATTAAGTTCTACTAGAATTCATGTGATACTCGAGTATATCTCTGGTTGAAGTATTGATGTTTATTTAAATATTGGTGCTCGAGTGCATGTTCTAATATTCGAATACCAAGGTAAAAGTCCTTTTTTATCATTTGAAATTCAACATTTGAATTTTCTAAAAAAGAACTTTTTCAAATGACATAAAACATTGTCTAGAATGATCTTGGTAGGAATTTATATGCATAGGAAATAGAATTTTCATTCAATTTAACACGTATGAATACAATACAAATTATACAATTTTTAAATTCCATTGTAAGAGAAGATGTTAGATTTACAATTTTATTTAATTGTTTTAATTAAGTTCTACTAGTTTTTTTATTTTTATTATGTATTTACTATTTATTTTCCGTTAAATAATGGCAAGTTCTGAGTGGTGCCACTTTGTGAGAAAAAAAAAATATCCAGATGAATAGGGTCCCTTGAGTGGTAGGTGACATTCATTACAGATAGGGAGGGCACATGACTTAACTAAATTTGCTCAGTGATCAATAATGCTTATTGCTTTATAACAGGGATATATATATCACCTATCTCGAAAATGTGTCTCATTTCATATTTCACCTACTTAAATTATATCATATCATTTAAAAAGAATATATTTATTAATGAATAATTTGATTAATTTTCGAAATATTACAATCTATATAGGTGAGAATGAAAATGAGATACTTTTTTAAGGCAGGTGATTTCTATCATAAGATTAGATGGCTCTTTGGTAAATAATAATAATAAAAAAAACATAAGATTAGATGGCTCCTGCAACTTCACACTTAGGGATGTAAATCGGGTGGGGTGGGTACAGGTAGTAGTCCCCCACTACCCGTCCCAGTGGATGGACTTCATACCCATCCTCACCCCATATCCATGAGGATATCCATCTTGCGAGTTTTTTAATAAATTTATAAATATTTGCGGGTATCCATGGATATCAATGGATATTCAAACACCTCACAAAATTATTGAATAATAGACTAAATTTTTTATTCAAATACTCCTATCTTGACATCATTCACACATAAACATTAATCCCAAAGCATTAATCCATAAGCAATAATCCATCAGCATTAATTCATAAGACAATAATTGAACAAAAGCAATAATACGTAACACAATGATCCATACGACTTGGGTATGATATGGTTTGGGTGTTGTGGCTATCAAATTTAAGAAACAAAATAAGGATAGTTAAAAAAAAAATAGGGCATTCGGTTTATATATGTAAATGTATTTTAGTAATTTCACCTTAGTGAATACCCGCGGGTATGAGTACTACATTATCCGCCCCCGCCCCATTAATAAGCGGGTAGAGAAAATATTCATTTAGTTTATCCATGGATACCCATTAAAGTATCCATTTTCTACCCGTTGCGGATATTATCCACGGATATCAGTGGGTGCGGGTAAAATTTACATCCCTATTCACACTCAATAGGAAATTATGGACATGAATGCATGTCGGCCATTTATGTCATCGTGAGTTAAGGGGGAGCATATTGCCTATGAATCATCACTTTTCGTCAAGAAAGTGAACTATCCTGCGTTAACTTGTCCCGTTTATCATTTTTGTGTGTTCTATATAATTGATGGAAG
This sequence comes from Echinosophora koreensis, assembly GCA_035048595.1. NCBI lineage: Eukaryota > Viridiplantae > Streptophyta > Magnoliopsida > Fabales > Fabaceae > Echinosophora > Echinosophora koreensis. The sequence goes on from JAPCYP010000069.1 coordinate 1,004,693, forward strand.
AGACGTGAAAATAGTTTTCACAAGGAAACACCAAAATAGGCTAAACCTGATAGAAGCATTTTAAGGCATGGGTTAGGTGGCTAGTGGAAAAAACTTTTTCCAGTGATTGGTATAACATTTAATTTTATGTCTATTCTATTGATTTGATATGGCAAGATGCGTAGCTCATTGGCTTTTGGCTTGCCCTCTCAACACTATTAATTGCACAATGAATACTATTCGTTATGAATATATAATTGCACAATGAATATATAATTCGCAGTGCAGACGCCAACAACTTTTTTGTCCTGCACACAAGCTGACAGGAAATTTTGAGTAAAAAGTTACCAACTTACCATTGTTAGTGCTCGACTTTTGGGTCATTACGCATTATCAGAAGGATACCCGATACTGCAAGTTGATAGATTACATTTCAAAGACAGTACTTTGTTTTCCATATCCCTAATAATTAACGGTGTGTTTGAATTGAAGGAGATGGGAAGAATTTTAATCAGCTATTATGTTTGATTATGGAGAGATAAGATAATAGATTTTAATGAAGGGGGAAAATAATATTATCCATATTTGGTTCAAAATGATATGAAAGATTTTAAAATTAATTTACTTTTATATTCTTATAATTTTGGATTTCAAAATACAGAAGTAAAGATATTTGTTCCAAATATCCTCTTTTAAATCTCCTACACTCCCCTCCAAATATCCTCGATATTGGAGGAGAACCAAAATTGAGCGAGGAGGGATTTTGTTCCCCTCCATTCCCCTCCCCTCCAAAAAATTGAAGCAAACATGAAAAGATTTTAAAAAAACTTCTCCCCTCCATTTCTCTCAACTAAACAATATGTTAGTGTGATTAAGACGTTGGTGCAAAATATGAATGATATATATATAAAAAAAAAGATAAATTACACTAACCCCTTGTGTTTTGATGAAATTAACCCCAGTTTTGGGTAAAAATAACATTCCACCTCTTTTGACTCGTTGACTAATTGGGGAGTCAAATTATGCTAACAAAATATTTCTTTAATTAACTATGGTTAGAATAAAAAAAACATAAATTACACCTCCCCACCTTTAATTTCAATTTTAAAAACAACAAACCCCAATCTTAACCATAAATTACACAGCACCCCATTTATTAGTATTAACTAACTATTGACTTAACATCATTAAGCTTGCTTAAAAATAAAAATTATTTATTATAAGTTCTTTGATATTATATACTTAAAAAAAATTTATAGGTTAATATTATGCTTTCTTAATTAGAAAATAAGGTTAAATTTTTAATTTGAAAAATAAAATATATAATTTAAAAATATTATAAAATGGAATAAAGTTCTTTTAAGTATTTAATCTTTGATTCCATTATATATTTATTTTACTTAAACAAATATTATTTAGTATATACTCTAACAAATAGTGGGTATGAAATATGTATCAATAATGTGAAAATTTATTTTTTTTCATTATATTATTTTTTGGTCATTTAGCTCATCAACTTCTAAACAAATATATATATATATATATCATGCTTTCAATTATTTTGACTATCATGAAGTTTATCTTGACATGCATAGACAAAATATTTGAAGTAAGAACTTTACTAAGAATATACTAAATTATAGACTTGATAAATTAAATAAAAAGAGTAAATAAGTGTATTATTTGTTTTTTGCTACATAATGAACATAGGATATATTAATTACTTTTAATATATATATATATATATATATATATATATATATATATATATATATATATCTTGTCGAAAGCGGGGACTAATCACCTGTGGGGGAATGAATGGCACCTGAAGGTTGGAAACCACCTCTCAGCGGAAATTTGCTCCATACGTAAGAGCTGGGATTCGAACCCCAGCCACTTGGTTAAGGGGCACAAGTCCACCACCACTTGTACCAACCTCCATTGGTTATATATATATATATATATATATATATATATATCATAAGTCAAATTATACTCATTTAATTTGTATATCATAATTGGACACGTTAATATTTAGTCAAAATATTAAAACATACTTGTTCAAACACTATTTTTGTCATATTTATCAGCAATAATTATTATAATAATGCATATCTTCTATAGATTTAATAATTGAAAACATGATATTTATTTAGAAGTTATTGAGCTAAATAACTAAAACAACAAGAATATAACGAGAAGGTTTTCAAATTTTTTTTTTTTGACAACCTTTCAAAAAACAAAAGTTTTTTCGACGACAAGTCGGTCTTCATATAATTGATATACATTTTATATTTGCTACTTGTTAGAGTGTATACTCAAACATATTTGTTTGAATAATTTTTTTTTTGCTTTTAGATTTTCCGAAAAGGATTTTTTTTTATTTCCTATTTTTTGTTTTTATGATTTTCTTTCTTTTTTTTTAAAAAGAATAAAGTGGGCAATCACATATTTCAAGTCCAATTCAAAACTGTTAAAACCTGACAAAAAAAGGCCCAACAGACTTTTTTTTCCTTGCTTATCCAAAATCGCAAGACATAAATTAATTGGGATCCAAAGCTTACAACGGACCAAAGCTTACATTCTTTCAGAAAAAGTTTGAACCCTATAGGCTGGCCCATAATCAGAAATTTTGTACATCAGAATATCTGGCCCAAGACAAGAAATCTTTTGTCAACTATATTTTGCAAGAAAATGGGCCATCAGTATTGGGCTCAAACCCATAAAGCTTTGCCTTATTTTTTAAGGAAACTATTTCCCTTGGCCCAACCAGCTAGCCTACATGCATTGTCCATAACAAAAAAAAAAATTAACAAAGAAAACAAATTAAAATATGAAACAAAAACAAAGTAAAACTTATTATGTAACTATTAAACAGCTAAAATCAAATAAAGCAAGGGAAAGTAAAAAGTGCAGTCTTCACCAAAAAAAAAAAAAAATGGTAAAAAGTGCAGAGGCAGACCAACGTGAGGGAGAAGAGTGCAGAGAACACGTCCGGGATTGTGAAGTATGACAGGATGGTAACGGACAGTAAAGGTGTTCATCAACTGATCCAAATCAATTCAATCTACAAGAACCGAACCCAAAAAATCGAAAACTGAAAATCCCTATTTTTTTTATCATTGGATTGAATCAGATTTTGAATCACTTAGTGAAAACCAATCCAAACCTACCTACTATATACATATAATATTATTTTTGAAATTATAGTATTACTCATACTTAAGCATTATTTTTTTTATACTTTTATGAATGAACACCCTCATTCTCTTTAATATTTTTGTTGGAATGACATATATAAGATTATTTAGAATAAATGTTAATATCTTGAAATTATATTTTGCTAAAAGTTTTGATGTATATCATATATATACTTGATTGAGTAAACTTGGAAAATAGAAAATTAATTAAGTAAATTTAAAAAATAGTTAGGTACAATTTATTTGTAGTAGATTAAAGGGAAAAATGTATGATAAGTGCGAGTAGATACAGAGAATTAACATAAAGAGTATTTAACATAAAAGAATGCATTAAAAAATATCAATAATTATTTTTTCTCAAACTCCCAAAATTGGTCAGTAATTCTCTATAATTCATCACTTGTCATCAAATCAAATAATGATTAGTAAGAAACAAATAATTGTTGTCTTTCACAAAGTTTCTACTATTCTAATATAGAGAGTGAATAAAATATGTATTGGACACCCTAAACTAGCTTTCTTAAATGAAGATTAGTTTTTTTAACTATGAAATCAGTAGAAAAGACATTTGACATAAGGAAAAAATATGATAAAAAACCGAATCATCCAATCCAATCCAAATCGCATTTGATTGGATTGGATTGGATCACATTTTTTCAGGGAAACAAACATATCCAATTCAAATCGCTCGTTGTTTTCATCATTGGATCAGATGACTTTTTGACTCAAAACCGATCCATTCCAATCCGCGAACAGCCCTAATGGATAGGATGCGGCGGCCTAAGCTTGGCACGGTGGTGACATGCGTAAAAAGTTTTTTTTATTTTTTAATGACTTTACACAATAACTAAACCAATTTCAATCATTAATTTTATTGTTAACTAATATTTATCTTATTTAATGGTTATAACTTTGCATATCTTAATTTCTTTACTTAAAATATGATATTGAAGTTGGACAGTAATCATGATCAAAGACATTTAGCAACACTTAATATATAAGAAAGTAGGAAAAGAAAAATAGAACTAGAAGATATCTTTTTAACTATTAAAATCTAAAATGTACAAATTTAAAAGTTTAAAAAATAATTGATCAGGTCATTGTGTTGGTTCAAGTTAAAAAAAGATAAATCGTAGAATCGAACCGATTATAATTAGATAAGTTCGAGTTTGAAGTGAATCAATACAAATATAAAAATGGAATAGCAATATTTACTTAATATCTTACATGGCATTTTGTCCATAAATTAAGGAATTTATATCATTTTTGAATGACTTTTTGCTTGAGATTTTTAATTATATTTGTTTTTGTTATTTTGTTATTTTTGTGCTTGCTTACACGGATAGAGAAGCATTTAATTGGATTGGACGTTGGACAGCCGGTCAATCATCATCATGACTTTACAATTTTTCTTTTGAGCGTACGTAATACGGCTCCTCCTTCCCCTTTCTTATCATTTTTTATTTTTTATTTGAAGAAAAAGACACCCTTTATCTCTTTTTGAAGAAAAGAAAACAACACAAAGTCATCTCACCTCTCACTTTCCTCTCCCTTTCTCTTCTCTTTCATGAAGGTGGCGAAGTAACAGGAGAGGAAAGGATGGTGAAGGCACTTCTAAAGTTAAGAAGGTTGATGAGAACTATGAGTATGAACAAGAGATGAAATTTCTGCCGGCTGAATACCAATGGCTTCATAGATCCTTTGGTTCACTTACCTCCACGTGGCCCTATAGCATATGAACCACCACCTCCCTTGCTCATACAATAGGTTAGATGATCCCTCCTTAATTTCTTTTGTTCAAGAAAAATTTTGGAGTCTCTTTCTTTTTTTATTTTTATTTTTTTGTTATTCTTACATGTTTAAAGAACGATGAAAAGGAGCTTCATCTGAATATGCCATATTGCCATCTTTAAGGAAATTTTTTGGATATTTCCGCTGCATGTAGTCCCGAGGGGGGGGATTTATTTTTTGGATTATAATAGGCTTTAGCTCTGAATAGGCCTTTAATGTTACAGCCATGCACGATGTATCCAACTATCCATAGCAGGGGATTTAATAATATGAGGAGGATAAAAAGAAATATGTTCAAAGTGGAGACAATTAAGCCTCCTATGAAAGGAGGGTGTTTCTCTAGACTCTAGATTGCTATGCCCGTTTATTAGTAGTTTGTAGAATGGTCCAATCAAAGTCTGATATTGTATTATAGGGCAAAGATCAAAGAAATATTTCAATTGATAGAAATTAGATGAATTTACAAGTTTGGATACTATTTCGTTTATCACTCCTAAGGGAAAATCTGTTCGGGATTGCTTTATTCTGAACTGGGCATGCTTTCTTTTTTGGTAGGGAGTGCCTATTAATTGATCCTAAAGAGCATCCAATGCTCCTTGCAGAACCCTCTTCGAACACTCAACAACAGAGAGAAAGGTATTGACATTGTATCTATAATATTTTATCTTGAATTAAATAGAGCTCAATTTAAAACATCAATATGTATGGTTCAGTTTGTTGTGATTCTTACAGGACAGCGGAGCCTATGTTTGAGAAGTACAAAGTAATTGGGAAATGTTTCCAAAGGTTTTTTTGTTTTTGTTTTTCACTTTCGTTGCTTAATTTATTTTGATTGTTTTGTTCTGTATTCTTTGGTTCAGCTTGTGGATGTAGATCTGGTCTATAAGTTTGTTAGTAATTTGATACTTTGATCATGAAAAATGGGAAAATAAATATTTTGTTAGCTTTGCATTTGAAGGTGATTTTTGTTTTTTTTTGTTTTGTTTTTAGAGGTTTAATATTTTCAGTTCATTCCAGCACTGTGGACAATCATTTAAACTTCAGGTGGTGAGTTCTTGTTCTTGCATGTTCCTTTAGAGTAATTAAACCAAAGCCTGAGCTAGAGTTGATATTTTTGCCAACTTTATTGAAATTGATCCCTTTGTTTTGATGGTTAATGGAGAGTCACTAGTGGAAAATATGCAATAAACGAGAAGGGTACACGTCTGTTAAACAAAATTGAGACGTAACAAAAGACGTGGTGGCAGAACCGTAATTATCAGATTCACTTAAATCACTTTTAACGTCAATTGTGTAAACAACTGAAGTTAAAAGTAATGAGAGTCACTTTTTACTTCAGTTATTTAAACAACTGACGTTAAAAGAGTAATCTTTTACGTCAGTTGTTTAAACAACTGAAGTAAAAGATGACTTTTAAGTTGTTTTAAAACCGACCCAACCAACTCACGTCATTTCATTCAAGTTTCACCCTTCACTTCCGAAACCCTAGCACAGTCGTAGCAGCGCCTTTCTCCCTTTTCCTGTGGGTATGCATGTTCTTGCTGTGGATGACGACCCAATTTGCCTCAAAGTCTTGGAGAATCTGCTACGCAAATGCCAGTATCATGGTTGGTTACTTTTTACGTTTTTTTTTTTCCAGTAAAAATTGGTGAAAGCAATAATTGTGTTGAATATGAGTCATAACTATTATTCTCTACAATATCTTCAGATTCTTAATTCAAAGGTTGTTTCTTGGCAAGGGTGAGAATGCTTAATTTTACTAAAGAAGACTACGAACGAAGGGGCCAAATCTGCGAGCGAAGGGGTCAGATCTTCGAAGAAGGGACTAGATCTGCTAAAAAGAAGACATGCGAAAGAAGATCTATGAAGAAACTTCCTGCTTTTTCTTGAAAGTTCCAAACTTTCTTGCTTTTTGTTTATGGTTTATTTTTGTTTATGGTTTGTAACCTTTGATGCTTTATGTTATTGAAACTTTCTGGGTTCATTTTCTTTTTTTATGGATTTATTCTTTGCAAGAATGTTTCTCTTCTCCTCTTTTCTGTTAACAAATTTTTTTGGTTAGTTCAAAATCGTGGCCACAAACTAACGTTTAAAGTAATTTTTTTTTTTTTAAAAAATACTTGTAACGTCTGTTGTTTAAAACAACAAACGTTATAAGTAGCACATTTAACGTCAGTTATATTAAATAATTGACGTTAAATGTGAACTTTTACGTCAGTTTAAACAGACTTTAAAAGTTACACTTTTAACGTCTGCTCGAATAACGTCAAGCAATTTTCAGACGTTAAAAAACACTTTTAACTGACGTAAAAAGTGTTTCCTGCACTAGTGAGTAACTCAATATTCTTTTGAAGGGTGGAATGATTCTGATTTTTAGATATGGCTGATTGTTAACTGTAAAGTCTTGGCAAAAGTTGCAAAACATTATTGATTCTACACTAAATTGTGATTTACTTCTCATGTTTTGCTTATGAGTAATTGAGTATCCTTGAGAGTTGAGACATATTGTGCCAGATTGAATTTTTATTTTAGAGTAGAAAAGTTTATTGTTTTGGTTCTTATTTTTCCCCAATATTTTTTCTACTCTAGATTGATCAATAGGTAGACTTCTTTACTTATAATAGTAAAGTTATAAAAACTCACGGGTCACACCTGAGGTCTCTTTTGTCTTAGTGTGAGCTGGAATTTTACATTCGATATAGGGATACTCAAGAGTAACCATCTCCAATATGCACATCTCAAAAGAATATATGTCAACAAGTTCATTGTATTCCTCTTCATATAGTTATGGAGCCATAAACTCCAGAGTCCCTTTTAAAATCATTGTATTCCTGCAATACATTTGTTTCATCCTACAAGTGTAAGTCTAAAATCTGCTATATTTAAAAATCAAATCAAGGAAACAACAAAGAATGAAACCTTGATGTTGTTACAAAACAAGTTTCATGAATTTCTTGACTAGTCGAAAGACCATTTTGGAACAAGTTAAATACTGGAAGGGAATTGTCTTTGAAATGTTACTTTAGACTATATATTAATCCCCTTAAGTTCTATCACTTCTTAGTTGCATGTTCATCACTTAAGCGCAACATATGTGGCCCTAATAGAAAGAAAATGAGTAGTTTAATATGTAGATTAGGAAAACCATTTTCACTATTTCAAACTGGGTGGAATAGTTTAATTTGAAAGCCTATCCAATGTCAAACAATCCTGCATAATTATTGGTGTTCTTTTTATTTGTTTTATGTGTTAAAAGTACCCAACCAAGCAGACTGAGATTGACAATTTTATGGCACAACAATTAGATGGAACTGTTAATGAATGTGGGTGGTGCAAACAGAAAGGTAACCTATTCGAAATCCAGGATACAGGTATTGATGCAAGGAAGATTGATTGGAGAGGAATCTGGACAGATGGTTGACCTATTGGAAATGCAGCAGTTCAGAATCATGTTGTAAGTTTTCAACCTAGGTTTGATGAAATACCCAGACATTGGAGAAGAATTTTGACAAGGCTCTGAAAGCAACATTTGAAGGACAAAAAGAGGTTAATGACAAGAAATATGATAAATTGGGAGATAAGTCACACAGGTTTCCAGGCACATCCATGAGAATTTCCTTCTTTGGGGAAAATCTCAAGAATCGGAAGGACATTCAATCAAGTAGAGTTCTGCATGGTGAGTTTTATATATTGTGAATCATGTTCTCATTACCGCTCAGTGATCCCATTGTAGTTGTAGTTAGACACAAATGGTTTAGAGTAATATTTTTTTGACTTAATACTAGATACTACATCCTAGAAGATAAATGACGGATTTTAAATGAAGTCTCATACTTATTTTAATATTTTAATAGTTTTTATTGTTTCAATTATTTTGATCAATCTTCTCTAGTTTGTATACTCCTTATTTTGTTGTTGGCTGACAAGTTATAATTCATTTTTGAATGTTTTACAGCCAATGAAAGTTGGCCCAGTAAGTTGCCAAGAGTCTAATCGAGACCCCTTTCCTCTCTATGTTCACTGAAAATGGAAGGATAATGGAACCTTGACAGATTTCCCTTCCAAATGCTTCACTTAAGATAAGCCAGGAGCACCTACGAATGTTAAGGTAGATAAAAAGGAATGCAAGATAAATGGCATACAAATTCATTTTTAATTATAGAACATCCAAAACAATAAAGAGGCAATAAGCCCTTTGTTTTAGCTAAGAAACTGTCTTGCATCAATGGAGATGGATATTTTAATTTATTAGTGTTTTGCTATCAGGAATTCCAAGGATGATTACATGATGGTATTTTCTGCATGACGAAATTCAAAATGGGGCATAAAGGACAACATCATCGAACAGTTTTCATGTTGTATTAGCAATATGCTCACGTTGAAAGTTTTATTGTACTTATGTTTTCAATTTTTAGCAAATTCATTTTTGTCGTCATTTTATTATTTGAGTAGAGTTGTACAAATCACCAAGTTGATGAAAGCAATTAGTTAGTACAAGTCTTTGAGTGCCCTGTTGAAAACATTATTTTTATTTTTTGGGCAAAAATATTGATATGATTCTTTTACTTTTTACTTTATGTTGTGTAATGTTTGTTTGTTTCTTTCTTTCTTTCTTTTTTACTAAACTAAGGTTATATAATTTTATCTAAAATTGTTCTATAATTTTAAAAATTTTAATCTTATCAGTTAATGGAGACATTTTTTTTTTTTTACATTTAATGGGAGTTTTAAAACAAATGGATATAATTTATCGTAACTAACTTAATTCTAGTAATGTAATTTTTTCATTTAATGGGATTTTTTTTTTTGGTTTTATTTAATGGGAGTTTTAAAACAGATGGATATAATAAGCATACAACAAACACCATAAGAGTTATCTTTAGTTTTTTTCTTGCCCAATCCGTTGTAAATTTAAACTATTTTTAGGTTAACAATTCCAAATCATGTGTCCTATTCACACGTGCATGTAATTGTTATCATACAAGGCAATATTTTTGGGTTCAAGGAGTTTATACGCATTTGCTACCATAACTTTGCATTAAGATGTAGAGGAAGAAGTGAAGTGCTTCTTTGTAAGGAATTAGACTACTTTTGTTGTCCTAAAATGTAACATTTTCTCTAAAATGTGGTTTCCGCATTTTTAAATTAACTATTTTAACTATATCCAAAAAATTTAGATATTTGAATTAAATTTCTTAATATTGGTTGTTGATTTGTGGTAAAGGGGGTCAATAGAATAAGATATTATGGTTCAATTCATCCCACCAAAGTGCAAATGTGATAACACGCAATTTTTCAAGGTTGTTTCTTTTGCGGTGACAATAAATAAGAGCCAAGAATATTATTTAAAACATGTGGGTATTTATCTTTCACAACCAATTTTTTCAAATCGATAATTAATGTTGCAATATCAAGGGTTACATCATGTCGTGGGTTTAAGATACTTATATTATTTAAAACATGTGGGTATTTTCTTTCACAACCAGTTTTTTCAAATAGATAATTAATATTGCAATATCAAGGGTTACATCATGTCGTGGGTTGAAGATGCCTATATGAGACAATGAAGGTCACATTTTCAACCATCCAAATGTGATATATAAAGAAGTCTTCCAGAATTTAACCGAGGTAAGTTACAAAGTATTATTTACATTTATTTTATATATTTTTTTGCATATCTTTCTCATTATTTTCTCACTATTTTTTAGGAACTCTATGGATTTTTTTTGTCATTTAAATTGATTGATGCTGTAAGTTAAATTTTGATAATATTTCTCTATGTCACAAGAATTGTAATTTTCTCAACGATTTTTGTTGTAACAAAAATACTAATGGTTAGCATTTTTTACTATGTTATTATCTTTCCAAGTATTGCATAACTATATTTCACACATTAGCAGTTTTGACACTATAAATGTTTAATTTTTTATAGTGTAAAAACAACATGCCATTTTTTTCAAAAACAAAAAACAATATGCCATTAGTGTATTACTATTAAGTCTTTAAGAAGTTGTCATCTATGATTATATACTTTTACACAGTTCATGTGTTTTTTTTTTTATGAAAATTTGAATAAAAAATAATTTAATTCTCACTTATTTAATGTTTTTCATTTAATGGAAAACTTACCCGTGCATTTGCACGGGTCCATAACACTAGTTGAACTTATTTACCAAGTCAAACTAAACTAGTTTAATTGGGCTGATTTAGATTATCACGTTCATTGGATGATATACATCCCAAATATCTGCAGCAACTACAAGCCCAAATAAGAAGCCCAAATGTGTTATAATGAAACCCAGTGAAAGATTTTTAGTTGTAACGCTTTTAATTATGCAATCCTTTTATTTTAAAGTTGTTAATAGCTGTTACGTTGATGCTACTAGAATGCCAGGTGGCTAGAGCAACCTACATTTGTCGTAACTAATTCCTTTATATAAGGAATGATGAAATGGATGAAGAAGTCAATAAGAGAAATATTCATAAACTTTCTTGCTCTTTTTTTCCCCCCTAGAGAGATGGTTCCGCTCTCAAACACAGACCCTTTTTTTATGATTGAATACCTATAATTGGTGGTTTCATTCTCGATCTAATGCCCGCTGTCCCAACGTCAGAGATGGGGATTTCGATGTTTAATGGTGACGATGATGGCTACTGGTGGGTGCTTTGCACTGTGAATTACTTCAATGCAAAAGGAACACCAGATGAGGAGAAGATGACAGAAGTTGTGATGACAATGCAAGGCCGTGCTCTAACTGGTGGCTCTGGTGGTCTCAACGTCATCCACAGGCGAGTTGGGAACTGTTCATCGTTGCATTTCTTTGGCATTTTAAGATGGAATATAGGAACGTTTTTCCAACATCAGACGAGGAAGAGGATTTAAGTTCCGCTATTGTTGATGATGTTGCTTCTGACATGGTGACTACAACTCCTTCGAGTTTGGCGTTTAGCGAAAGTGCACACGTGAATGGTAATGGACGATTGGTGCATGATTCGATATCCGAGACTACCTCTGATGCACCCAGCCCAATCGATATCGTTGATTCTTCTTCAAAAGTACCTCACCTCTCCGTTGTCCATCCAATCAGTGTCCCTTTTGAAGTTGACTCAAGGAAACACAAGAAGGGGGGTTGAATTGTGTTTCTTAATAGTTTTTCGAAAAATCCTTTTCTTAAAACCTTTTTGCAAGCAAAACAAGATAAGTACACACAAACAGAATAACTTTTCTAAAGAGTTAACAAACTCAGATCCAAATCCCCACAGTTAGTATAAACAAAGACTATAAAAGATAAGGATAGAAGATACACACAATTGATTTATCCTGGTTCGCTCTCTTCCAACCAAGAGCTTCGTCTAGTCCCTTCTACCCGAAGGTTTTCACCACTATAATCCAATAGCTTTACATGTATTCAACACCTCTTCAGGCTTACAAGTATTCTTTCTCTACCAAGCCTCTTCAGGCTCTAACTCTAGCAAAGAGATTTAAAGAATGATCTTACAAGATCACTGTGTATGAGAGTATGAAGGTTTAAGATCAGTTGTGATTACAAATGAATTAGGTCAATAGAACTTTGAGCAGAGTTTTGGTACTTTGAATATCAAAGCTAAGATCTACTCCTTCACTTGGGATCGTCCATTATTTATAGATGAAGTGCTTCTCTGCCTTGACCTTCTTCAACGGTCTTCAATTTGTATCCGTTTAGACATAGCATTAAATGCTAGGATCCGTTTAGACTGATAGCTTGATATGGTTTCTGAAGAAGTGCTCTTGGTTATCAGAAGAATGCTCAAAGTAGTGTTGTCATTTCTCAGTTGTACGACTTTCCTTCTTCATACTTGGTTTAACTTTACAGTAATATAAGTGTCAGAGTACAAAGGTTTGTGTTCTTGATGGTACTATGTTTCTATTCGCAAGAAACAAAGGTTAAACAATTTCAAGCAACACAGGAAATAGACACAAATTCCTTCGTATTAAATAAACAATCATTTGAAATAAATTCACTTTGACTAGACAGGTTTAGTTTCAGTGACCCGTGGACGCGCATGTCTTTGGACGCACAATTTTAACTATGTATAGAAACTGGTTGGATTACTAATTCTGCGTCGAGATGACTTCTCGTCTAGTTACAAGTCTTTGCACTTGCTATTTTTCTGAGAGTTATTATTTTGCTCGTCTACTACTTATATTACACATAGACTTAGACACTCGTCCAGTGTTATTTAACTTAGTCAATTTTTAGTACCTCGTCTAGCGATAACCTTATAGACTCAGAGTTTTACCATAACTTTGAAGACTCGTCTTGCGAGTAAAATCTTAAACCCGATACTGTTTCTTAGTAAAACTAAGAAGCTAAAGATAAGTTTGCTCGTCAAGCAATACTTTAAACAATCCTGCAAGCTAGAATAAACAGTTAGATCTTTGACACAACTTTGCCATACAAATTAACCTTTTTGTTAACATCAAAACTTAAGAGATTATTTTAGGCAAAACCACTTTGGTTCCAACAATCTCCCCCTTTTTTATGATGACAAAAACTAATTAAATTTGAGTGAGCAAAGTCTAAGAGAGCTACAGAGCTCCCCCTAAGACAAAGCATACAGAAACTTTAAGAAATTTAACATCAGGAAAATAAGCATAGAGAGCTAACTATTAGAGCACAAAGCAATTCAAAACCAGTCTCAAAGCATATGTATAGCAGCGAACAAATATCAGAACAAAAGCAGAAAATACATTTTAGCAAAGAGAAAGCACTTAATATGCAAATATGCTTATGCCGATGAAGACTTAGACATTCAAAAGACTTCTTTATAAATTTAATTCTCTATCCTTTATCCCCCTTTTTTTTTTGTCATCGGACAAAAAGGTTAATAAGGTTAACCATCATTGTCAGATATAAACAGAGAGAAAAAGAGAATAAAGAAAATGAAGACTAAGGATTAGAAGGTGGAGGAGGAGGAGGTTGGTTTTGATTTTGAGGAGGTGGATGAGGTGGAACAGGTTGACCTTGGGTTTGTTGGAAATTGGAGAGCAACTGAAACATTTGATTGAGGAGAGCATTGGTAGGTTTTAGTGACTTCTCTACTTGAGCTTCAACTTTCCTTGTGATAATCTCATCCAGATCAGGTGGCAAGGAAGTTTTGGAGCTTTCAGCATTAGTAGTCATGGGGCCTTGTTCTTGCATTATGCTTAGAGCTTGTGAGTGTTGAGGTTATGCTTCAGGATGAACAACTGCCAGAGCTAGAGGTTGAGATGAATGCTTACCAGAAGTACCTTGTCTACTGACAGATTCAGCAACTTCTTCATTGATAGCCTCAGTCTGCACAACTTTCTCAGTTAAGTCAGGACCTTCAACAACAATCTCTTCCATTTCCTCAGAAGATTCTGCAGATGCTTGTATGAAGGGTTCTGGTGTGGGCAAATCTGGAGCCCAGTGGATTTCATCTTCTTCAAAGGTTGGACTGATTAGAGGAGTGCCAAGAGTATCCTCATGAATGTAATATCTGACATAGGAGAAACCTTATTTTCCTATAACAGTTCTCTTGTCAGTTTCATTAAGTCTTGAGGAGGAGGCATCTTTATTGCAAGTCTTGATGTGACAAGCCCAATAGCCTCTGACATCTTCAAGTGTCCTCTTTTCCTCATCTTCAGATAGCAAAAAGTTGATGAATTCTTGGTCAGCTAGAGGGTTTGGACTTGGATCTATAATGCAAGAATTAAGTGTAGGCATAGTGTGAGTGTTCTGTTTCTTCTTTGTATCCTTGTCCTTGTTCAAGTCAATCATTGGTAATCTAGGACAGATCCTTGGAGGTCGCATGCCAACCTTGGTGTCCTTGGATGAGTGATATAGCCAAGTTGGTGGGACGAAATTGGCAGCCCTGATATATCTTGGCAGCTCAAACTCTGCCTTGAGATGAGCATACATGATGCGATCAATCACATCAGCAGCACTGCCATATTCTCTAGGATGCATAAATTTCTTCCACTTGACATTCTTATCTAGGATGAATCTGTGATAGCCATAGGTTCTTGACCTTTGAAGAGGTATTTTATCTACCTTTACTACTTTTGATGGTACAGTCCACGAGACAGGGATAATATCTCTGTCAACACCATCAGTATGGGATTTGAAAGGTGGAAGTTTGATGAGGTTAGGGTAGATTTTCTTTGGTGAGAATTTTTATTGTGGCAGGTGAGTGAGAAGGGGTCCATGGGCATTATACATGGCAGATGGAAGGGGATCATCTCCTTCATATGGTATAAGTACATGCCAGGGGTAGTAGGTGGGTTATGGTTCATACTCATACTCAGGTAAAGGATAGAAAGGCCTGGTTGATTCTGGTTCAGGCTGGTGAGTATGATACATGATTCTCCAATCTCTTTTTACTTTGGCCTAGCTTTCAGCTTTCCTAACATACAGAGTGGAAGGCTCAATGTATGGAAATGTGATTTTAGGCAGTTTTGGAAATGGTGCACCTGGATTGATCCCAACATCATCTGGTTGATTAAACCAGGGATCATCAGAGGGAATGATGGGTTGAAATTGAGGTCTGATTGGTTAAGTTTGAATGGGTGAGTACGCAAAGGGAATTTTGTGGTGAGGCTATTTGTTGAGGAGGGGAGTGTGGTTCATATATTGGTTCAGTTTGGGGTATGGTTGGTTGTTCTGGAATGGGTAAGGATGGTTGATAATGTTGTTATGGGAGGGTTTGGATTTGGGTTTCAGCTTGTGATGGTGCAGTGGTGTGTTGACAGGAACATTAAATCTCTCTACAAGAGGATCAACAGCTAATTGAACAGGATCATTAGCTGGAAGTGTTACCTCAGAAGTCACAATGGACTTAGCCTTCCTTAAGGGTAGCTGTGTTGCTTTGGTTGGAAAAGCTGTGTGCTTCTGCTTCTTCAGCACTAATCCAATTGGCAAGCTGTCCTCATCATCATCCTCATTGTGTGACAGGATGACCTTCCTTGTCCTCTTCTGCCTTGGGACATCTTGTGGTTCATCAGCCCTTGGTTCCCTGATGACCACCCCAGTAGTAGGCTTCTTGGCAGCAGTTAGACGAGTTGTTTTAGCTCGTCGTCCAACTGTCTCCTTTTTCAGCCCTAGAGTTTTAGCTTTATTTAACTTTATCTGTTCTTCCTTGACCTTCAGTAACTCCTCCTTCTTGGCCAGTTCTACCTGAATAACTGAACTGACTTTCATGTTTGTCAAATTTACTTTGCCAAAGACAACAGCAGACATACCCTTCTCCTTGAGGATTGCAGCTTGTTCCTCAGAAGACATAGCTTCAAGCTTGGCATAGATTTGTTGAGCTTTGAAGATTTTTTATAGTAAATAACAGAAAGGAATGGTAGTTGCCATCTCCCTGTGAATCATATAATCTTTGAATCTACCAAATAGGATATGAGGCAAGTTGACCCGAGTCTCAGTTACTAAGGGGCAGAGACAGAACTTATGTAAGGCAGAAAGGTTGTCATTAGAACCAGCCTTGTGCAGAACCGTCTTATGCATGATATTATGAAGAATACGAACTTCATCCTTCATCTCCACAAATTTCCATGAGTGATTTCTTACAGTATCACTCCTCATCAGAAAAGCAGCAATCACCTCTGGTCCACCCAGTTCTTCTTCCCATTTCTCCGTTAGGGTTAGACCTTCCTGAGCACAGTGAATCACTGTTACAATTGTAGCTTCAGATACAACCACCTTGGTTCCCAGCACTGTAGCAGAAATTTCAGTCTCAGCAACTTTGGGTTTCTTCCAGAAGGCCCTGATCAGGTCTGGGTACACAGAGACCTTCTCCACAAACAATCATCTGCAACCAGCAACATTGATGTAGTGACTAACATCAACATTGTATTCCTTCAGTATGCCAAACTCGAAGTGATGCTCTATCCCAATCTCAAGAGCATTGACATTATAGGTACCAACAGCAGATGAAGACACCATTTTTGAAGGATTGAAGGTTTAGGGTTATAGAAACAGAGAATACTTTCACAAGAACTTTCAGGTTCAGAGAGAGTGAAAGGTCTTTTAGAGGGAAGAGACACACTTATAAAGGTTTAGAAATATGATGAGTTTATCTCTGAAAATAATTCTAAAATAAAATTGAATGAAAGACGTGTGATAGGACATGCATTAAATGCTGGCACAACGCATGTTTTTGAAACTGTAAAAAGCAAGTTAATGAAATGATGGATATAACTGACTCAGCAAATAGAATTTGAATTAAATATGTCTTAGACATAATAAATAATAAATGCAAATAATAACTAAATATATGGACGAGTCAGATAAGAGCATGCTTACAGGCAATAGACGCGGTAAGCGTTGGACGCAATAGAAAAGGTCATATAGCTTCTGTTTGCAATTTGAGAAATAACCATTCGTTGCGTATAAGGCAAATTTGGATTCCCAAAGGAACTCTATCATATACAAACCATGAAGGACCCATGAAAAGTTGGGTACCTATAGAACACACATAAATTCTGTGTTAGAGGTGTGTTTGAAGGCCAAAAACTCAAATTGGAATCATGTAAGAGGCTTTTCCAAACACATTACAGGTAACTATAAAGAAAGAACATTGATTGAATATGTTTCTAATTATCATTATTAATCTGTGATTGTGCATCCTTTTGTTTAAAGTTATTTCATCAATCATGAATCAATTATTGGAACCAAATGAATTTTTCTTATGAACAAGTTTGATGAGAATGAAACCATAATGAAAAATAAAGCTAGATGAATGGCTTTAGGCATAATTGATTGATATTTGATGTTATTGAATGCTTGATTGTTCTTAAAATGTGCTTTTAAATGATTTGAATCAATTAATATGTGATATATATTGTTTGTTTTGAATCCTTGATTGATTTGGAATTTCTATTAGATCTGTACATAGCCTTAGTACACAGATGTATTGAACCTTTTTTAGTGTTGAAGTTTCTGTACACAAGCTCAGTACACAGGTGTACTGCGCAAAAATGTTACTAGGACACCAATACACAGGATATGTACACAAATGTATATATCAGGACATTTATCAGACTTGTATCTGATGCGTTATACACAGATTGACACTTTTGTACACAGGTGTACACTAAGCAAAAATGGTTAAATACACAGGTGTACATAATCGATGTACAAAGCCCAGAATTTTTTTTTAAATCGAAATTTATGTTTTCTGGTTGTGCTTTGCTTATCTACCTATGTTTAAACCATGTTATGTTTTGATGTATTGCTCTTGCCATGAAATGATGAATTTTATGAAAGCAATATTAATTTTCAAGTTTGGTTTATATCTTCCATATTTTCTTTTTGATAATGACAAAGGGGGAGATGTACCATACATGAGATGTATCATACATGAGATATTAAGATATTGAAAAAGCTATAAGCTATGATACATGGATGAATAGGCTTTAATACATAAACTAACTTTGAATCCCTAAGTAAATGAAAATGACTTTCTATGATAATGATATGATAACACTTGATCTTTTGAAAGATGTCTTTGAGACAGGGGGAGGATCAAAGTGTGTCAAGAACCATGCTTAGTATAAAGCTGCACTCTGATTTTAATTACTAAGGTTAAGCATGGTAAGGTTTGTCATAATCAAAAAGGGGGAGTTTGTAAGACTAAGCCCTCATTGATGTTTTGATGTATGACAAACAAAATGTATTTTGCATAAGCTTTTTGATATTGATTATATACTTATAGTGTGTTAAGCATTATGCAAGATCTCTCATGAAAAGGGAAAGTCAAGGATCAAAGGATGCAAGGACAAAGACACAAAGCAATGGACAAGGAATAAAGCATCAAGCAATGAAGATTTCATCCTTTAGATGCTATTGTAAAAATAGCACACTTGATTCCTTAGGTGAAGCACTTGGAATTTAAGAAGAAACTAAATTTTACAAAGGATAAACAAAATAGTTTTTCAAAAGAAAGGTTTTTCAAAAAGATGTTAATTGGATTAAGAAATTAAGTGTATTGTATATATGTGTTGTACACATGTGTATATAAAGCTAAATTTCAAGTTTTAGAAAGAACCTTTCTGTACACAGGTATCATACACATGTGTATAATAAGTTGAGTTTTAAAAACAAAAGAAAATCTGTCTGTATACATTTGTTGTACACCTGTGTATTCGAACCTGAGCTCTCGGGTCTGGAACCAAAATCTGTACACATGCGTTGTACACATATGTATTGAAGTTTTGGAATAATCTGGGTTGATGTTCTAATATACATCTGTGTACGCAAAGTATACACATGTGTATTAAAGCACAACGCAAGAGATACACATGTGTACAAAAGAATGCAATCTGTGTATACGTTTGAAAAAGCTGAAGACTTGATTTAATACATAGATGTAAAAAGAATCCAATCTGTGTACGAGCTTTGAAAAGGTTTGAAAAACACGAGTACACAGATGTAGTACACAGACTGTTCTGTTACAACTTTGCAAAACTGATTTTTAATCACTTGTAACAACTTTTGTGATAAGATCCATTGATCTAATTCTTCATACACCTATAAAAGGACTTCATAACAACACTTTTCAATATGTTACACATCCAAAAAAAGAAATTCGAAATATTCCAAAGTTTGCAAAAGTGCTTCATCTTTGAGAGAAGAGTGTGATATTCATAAGTGCTTCAATTTGTAATATTTGACTTCTAAAGTCATATTCTTTTCATTCAAGTTTCGATTTGTTGATTAAAGAGAGGATATCTCTCTGTTGTATTACAGGGATAGAAGGGATCCTTGGGTTGCAAAGCAAGTGTGCTTTTGCTAAAGGTTTTCAAGGTAGTGAAGCCTTGATGATTTAAGAGAGGGTATCTCTTAGTTGTTTCACAGATTTAAGAGAGGGTATCTCTTAGGTTTTGACAAGGATAGAAGGAATCCTTGGGTAGAAAAGCAAGGTTGCTTTTTGGTAAAGGTTTTGTGCAAGGTGGTGGAGCCTTGTGATGATTGTAATTGGATAGTGTAATTTCTAATTATAGTGGAGAAAACCACGGAGGTGTGGGACTGGATGTAGGCGTACCAGAGGAGGTAGCTGAACCAGGATAAATCGATTTGCGTGTTTTTCTCATCTCTAAACTTATATTTTTGTTATATGCATATGTGTGATGTGAATGAGTCTTAAATGCTTGTTAACTTGAATCTTTAATATGAATCTTCTTGTTAAGATTGTTGTTTCTTTCTTGTAATATTTCTTAACATCATTACTTGATTAACAATCTGAATCTTGAGAATTAAAATTGAGTGAAAATCAATTTTCTTTAAGAAAACTCTGTTTTGCTTTAAATTGCTGAAAAAGTTTTCAATCTCTCAATTCACCCCCCCTCTTGAGATAGTAGCCAATACCAACATATAAGGCAATGGTACTTTGTCTTTTGCTTGACCATGAGACTAGATTAACTCCAATGAAGTGACAGCCTCCACCCGTACTCTTCCTTTCTATTCTATCTCCAGCATAGTCAGCATTAAAAAAACCAACTAATCTGTATTCATCATTCTTCTTAAAGCATAAACCCATATTAGTAGTATCTGTCAAATATCTAAATATTCTTTTAACTACTGATAAATGAGATTCTCTAGGATCAGATTGAAATCGAGCACATAAGCAAACACTGAACATAATATCAGGTCTCCCATCATGCTCATTTCGAATTCCTTCTGCATTAGCTTAGAAAAATCCTTACACGGTGATTCATTAGTAGCACCAAAGATTATGTCATCAACATATATTTGTACAATTATAAAGCTGGACTTGGTGGATTTTCTAAACAAGGTTGTATCAACCTTTCCTCTACTAAATCCGTTGTCCATTAAGAATGAACTTAGCCTTTCATACCAAGCTCTAGGAGCTTGTTTGAGGCCTTATAAAGCTTTCTTTAGCTTACATACATGTTCAGGATGGGTTTCATTTTCAAAACTCGGAGGTTGCATAACATACACTTTATCATTTACAAAGTCATTTATAAAAGCACTTTTTACATCGATTTGATAAAGCATAATATTATGATGTGCAGCAAAAGATAATAATGTGCATATTGTTTCTAACCTAGCAACTAGAGCAAAGGTTTCAGTGTAATCTATACCTTCTTCCTGAGAGTAACATTGAGAAACAAGTCTTGCTTTATTTCTTACCACTTTACCATTTTCATCGAGCTTGTTTCTGTAAACCCACTTGGTTCCAATCACTGATTTATTTCTTGGTAGAGGCACAAGAGTCCACACTTCACTTCTTTCGAATTGGTTCAATTCCTCTTGCATTGCCAGAATCCAACCCTTGTCCAGTAGAGCCCCGTCTACTGTCTTTGGTTCTAACTCAGAGACTAAGGCAGAATTATGTTGCTCTCTGAATGTTGATCTGGTTCTCATCCTATCACTGGGACTTCTAATGATTTGATCTTGAGGATGGTAATTTTTGAAGTACCATGATCTTTGAACATTTTCTTGTTGTGAAGTTTTTGACTCAGGTTGTTGTTGATTATCCACTTGATCATCAGGCTTGATGTTTACTGGATTTTCAGAATCTTTGAGATTCAAATCTGCAAATGCTTCATCAAGCTCTGATAATTTCTTATCAGGCTGCTTGTCATCAAACTTAACATATATGCATTCTTCAACAACTAAAACTCTAGAATTGTAAACCCTAAAGCCTAACAGAATTCTATTATCTACTTTAGCATCAAACTTACCAAGTTGATATTTAGTATTTAGTATAAAGCATTTACAACCAAAAGGGTGAAAGTAAGATATGTTGGGTTTTCGTCCTCTCCACAATTCATGAGGAGTCTTATTCAGAATTGGTCTTATGTATATTCTGTTCTGAATGCAGCAGGCAGTATTAATAGCTTCAGCCCAAAAGTGTCCAGGGACAGAGTTGACATTGAGCATTTATCCAGTCATCTCTTGAAGAGATCTGTTCTTTCTCTTTACCACACCATTTTGCTATGGTGTTCTAGGTATTGAGAAGTTGTGAAGAATACCACTTTCCTCACAAAACCTTTCAAATTGCTCATTTTCAAACTCTCCCCCATCGTCACTTCTGATTGAAGTGATATACATGCCTTTTTCATTCCGTACACATTAGCAGAATATAGAGAAGACCCTGAATGACTCATCCTTGTGAGCTAGGAATATAACCCATGTCCATCTAGTGTAGTTTTCTACTATGACTATATCATATTTCTTACCACTGATAGAGGCAGTCCTTGTTGGACCAAAGAGATCAAGGTGTAGCAACTCTAGTGGTCTATTGGTACTAACAACATTCTTAGATTCAAAGGAACCTTTGACTTGTTTTCCCTTTTGACGTGCATCACAGAGAGCATCAGATTTGTACCCGAGGTTTGGTAATACTCTCACGAGGTTATGCTTATTTAGCTTTGAAATTAATTTCAAGCTTTCATGACCTAGCCTTTTGTGCCAAAACCATCGCTCATCTTCAATGAACACTAGACATGAGACACTTTGATTTGTAAGGTCCTCTAAGTCAATCTTATATAGATTGTTTTGCCTCTTGGCAGTGAATAAGAGTGATCCATCAGTTTTCTTGACATTACACATGTTCTTATCAAAAGAAATAGCAAAACCCACTATCACATAATTGACTTATGCTCAGCAGATTGTATTTTAAAGCATCAACCAAAAGAACATTATCAATGGAGGGAAAATGATGTTTACCAATTTTACCTACTCCAATGATCTTTCCTTTCTGATTACCTCCAAAGATAACCCAGTCACCATCTTTGTGTCTAAGGTCTTGGAACATACACCTTTCTCCCGTCATGTGACGTGAGCAACCACTGTCAATAACTCATCAAAGGCTTCTTGTAAAGTGAATGAGTCAGATTCCATTATCTCAGCATCAGTGTATTCACTTTCTGAAAAAGTGCCAGCCATGAGACAGTTGTTTTCCTCTTCCTCAGCTTCATCTTCTTCTTCAGATGATGAGAGATCCATATCATCCCAAGAAGCCATTAGACCTTTCTTCTTTTTGAAGAACTTCCTTTTGTCCTTCAGTTCTGGATAGTCAGCTTTGAAATGACCAGGCTTTTTGCACTCGAAGCACAGAGGTGGACCTTTTTCCTTGGAGTCTGATTTTTCTTTAGAGAACTTTTTGTTAAATTGCTTCCTTCTGAAACCACCATTCTGTCTCCACATATGTTGAATCTTTCTGGAGATGAAAGACAGTTCATCTTCATCAAATCCTTCATCATTATCAGAAGGGCTTGCTTAATCTGAGGATTCCTCAGCTTTTAGAATTTTTGATGAACTAGCCTTATTGGCTTTTAGGACAATGGACTTCCCTTTTTTGGTACTCTCTTCTTCATTGAGCTCAAGCTCATGGACTTTGAGAGATCCAAGAAGCTCTTCTAGAGTGAGAGTATTGAGGTTCTTTGCCTCCTGAATAGCAGTGACCTTAGGTCTCTACTGTTTGTGTAGGCTCCTCAAGATTTTTCCGACATGATCTCTATTCTCATAGGTCTTTCCAAGAGATCTAAGACTGTTGGTGATAGTTTGGAATCTTCCAAACATTTGATCTATGGTTTCATGTTCAGCCATTTTGAATAACTCATACTGGTGAATCAGCATGACTTGGGATCTTTGACTCCTTGACTTGGGATGACCCTTCATGAGCTAGGGCTAGAGTATCCCATATTTCCTTAGCTGTGTTACAACTATGGACTTTATTATGCTTAGATCTGGTGATAGCACGCATCAGGTAGTGCTTGGCTTTCAGATTGAGTTGATGTTGAGTCTTTTGCTCTAGAGTCTACCGAGCTCTGGGAACAGTAGCTCCATTATCACCTCTTGGCTCAGTATAGCCAGTTTCAATCAGCTCCCAGATATCCACATTTTGTGTATCAAGAAAAGCCATCATTCTCTTTTTTCAGTAGTCATAATCACTACCATCAAAGAGTGGAGGTTTGTTGATTGCTTGTCCTTATGTATCCATGGTTGCTGGATCGTACTCCATCAGCACTTGTTAGATGCTCTACCCTTTTGAGGCTGAGCTCTGATACCAACTGATATTGACACAGGGAAGCACAAGAAGGGGAGTTGAATTGTGTTTCTTAATAGTTTTTCGAAAAAGCCTTTTCTTAAAACCTTTTTGCCAGAAAAATAAGATAAGTACACACAAACAGAATAACTTTTCTAAAGAGTAACAAAACTCAGATCCAAATCCCGACAGATAGTATAAACAAAGACTATAAAAGATAAGGATAAAAGATTCACACAGTTGATTTATCCTGGTTCACTCTCTTCCAACCAAGAGCTACATCCAGTCCCTTCTACCTGAAGATTTTCTCCACTATAATCCAATAGCTTTACAAGTATTCAACATCTCTTGAGGCTTACAAGTATTCTTTCTCTACCAAGCCTCTTCAGGCTCTAACTCTCACAAAGAGATTTAAAGAATGATCTTAGAAGCTCACTATGTGTGAGAGTATGAAGGTTTAAGATCAATTGTGATTACAAATGAATTATTTCAAGAGAACTTTGAGCAAAGTTTTGGCACTTTGAATATCAGAGCTAAGATCTACTTCTTCACTGGGGATCGTCCAATATTTATAGGTGAAGTGCTTCTCTGCCTTGATCTTCTTCAATGGTCTTCAATTTGTATTCGTTTAGACATAGCATTAATTGTTAGGATCAGTTGAGACTGATAACTTGATATGCTTTCTGGAGAAGTGCTCTTGGTTATCAGAAGAATGATCAAAGTAATGCTGTCATTTCCTGTTGTACCGAAGCTTGCTTTGTGACTTTCCTTCTTCGTACTTGGTTTAACTTTACAGCAATATAAGTGTCAGAGTACAAAGGTTTATGTTCGCGATGGTATTATGTTTCTATCTCAAGAAACAAAGATTAAACAATTCAAGCAACACACGAAATAGACACAAATTCCTTCGTATTAAATAAACAATCATTTGAAATAAATTCGCTTTGACTAGACGAGATCAGTTTCAGTGACCTGTGGACGCGCATGTCTTTGGACGCGCAATTTTAACTACATATAGAAATAGGTTGGATTACTGATTTTGCGTCTAGATGACTTCTCGTCTTGTTACAAGTCTTTGGACTTGCTATTTTTCTGAGAGTTATTATTTTGCTCGTCTACTACTTATATTACACATAGACTTAGACACTCGTCTAGTGTTATTTAACTTAGTCAATTTTTAGTACCTCGTGTGAATATATGCCTTGAACATGTTTTTTTTTATTTTATGATGGACAAAAGGAAAAGGTCAATGAAGACTAAAGTGCAAAAAGTGGATGATTATAAATCAAGCAAGCATAATGGGTAAAATGGGAATTTTACTATTTATATTGTCTGTTTTAGAATCATGTGTAAATGATAAGTAGAGTTCTCAACTTAATATTGGTCCCACACACACACATTTAACATATGCTTAAAATAATTTATCATGTGCTGAAAAGTTTTAACATGTGCTTTAAAGTGATTAAAACTGACAATTAATTGATCTTAATGTGGAATCATTTTCTTAATTGTCAAGTTTTTCAAACTCTATTTTATACTTGCCGTAATCGATTATGGTAATCCTATAATCGATTATGAGTTGAGATTAAATGGCTTTAATTGGTGTTAATGAGTAATTATGTCATTAAAGCCGTTGAGTTTAAAATTTGAATCAGTATAATCGATTATGGTTATGGTATAATCGATTAGGTCCTCTCTTACTTCAAATGGATTTCAAACAGAAAACCCGTAATCGATTATGTAATCGATTATGGCCTTTAACATGAAAGTCAGTGGACCCGTAATCGATTAGTATAATCGATTATGCCTATTCTGTCAAACGCGCGCTTCCTAATAATGATTTAAATAATAGACTATGTTCATGCAATAATTCGATATGACACGACAGAAATGAATTTTAAGGGACTTAACCTAATTTCCTTTTGGAGCCATCACCTCTTTCATATATATAGAAGAATGGGCAGCCCTGTCTCAAAAACACAATACTCTACTATCTTATTCTGTGCTAAAACTCTGATTAACATTCTATATACTATTTCTCTTGCACTATCACTTTGACCATATTGCTTTCACAATTCTATACACCATATAGGTGTCATTATAATTGCGCTTCAATTTGTGTTTCATATCTGCACTTTTGAGTGCTTTCTATTTGTGAACTCTTTTAAAGTTTTTCTAAGTGAGTGTGATCTCATGAAACTGTTTTTGAGACTCTTGCACAGGGGAGTGTTCATCCTGTGATTTGTGTTAAGGGTGCTCTGATTTGTAAAGGTTCTAGTTTAGCCTTTTTTAAAAACTAGAGTTGATTGGAAACCCTTGGTGGTATTGCCTTGGGGACTGGACGTAGGGCACGTGGGTTGTCGAACCAGGATACGTCGTTGTGTCATCTTCTTCTTCCCTTATCTCTTTACTTTTTCGCAACGCCTTTATCTTTTATACGCTTTATTTTGTAACACTTTATCATTAATCTATTGCTTCGCAAAACACGTTTTAGGTTTTGTTTAAATTAGCAAAAGTTTTCAAAAATCAATTCACACACAATTCACCCCCTCTTGTGTTTGAGGTCACTTGTCAACAAGTGGCATCAGAGCTTAACTCTTGGATATAAAGGGCGAAACCGTCTCAAGAGGAAAGATGACTTCAAACAGTTTTTGTAATGAGGGTAATTCCGTAAACAGACCCCCAACATTCGATGGTGAAGGGTATGGATATTGGAAAGAAAGATTGTAAATATTTTTGGTAGTACTGATATTGATATTTGGGATGCAGTGGAAAATGGGCCATTTGTCCCCAAGCACGAAGTCAATGGTGCTTCTGTGGATAAACCAAAAACCCTTTGGACCGATGAGGAAAAGAAAAATGTCCAATACAATTTGAAAGCTAGGAACATCATCACCTCAGCTTTAAGCTACGATGAGTTCTATAGGGTCTTGAATTGCAAGATCA
This sequence comes from Echinosophora koreensis, assembly GCA_035048595.1. NCBI lineage: Eukaryota > Viridiplantae > Streptophyta > Magnoliopsida > Fabales > Fabaceae > Echinosophora > Echinosophora koreensis. Next base: position 1,031,629 of record JAPCYP010000069.1, read on the forward strand.
CTAAGGAAATGTGGGACACCCTTCAATTGACCCATGAAGGTACTACCGAGGTCAAAAGGGCTAGGATGAACTCATTAACTCACGAGTATGAGCTGTTTAGGATGAAACAGGGTGAAAGCATACAAGATATGTAAAAACGTTTCACCCATACTATAAATCATCTTGGGGCTCTTGGGAAATCATTTAATAATGAAGATTTGATAAATAAAGTTCTTAGATGCTTGAATAGAAGTTGGAAACCCAAAGTAACTCCTATTTCTGAATCACGTGATCTAACATCTATGTCCTTGGCCACTCTTTTTGAAAAATTACAGGAACACGAGGTAGAACTCAATCGCCTCATTGAAAATGAGGAAAGCGACAAAAAGAAGAGAGGCCTTGCTCTCAAGGCTAATATAAGTAAAACAAATGAGGAAGATAATGACTTTGATGAACTTGATGAGCTTGACGAAGGAAATGAGAACATGAGTCTAATGGTCCGAAAATTTAAGAAATTTATGAGGAACAAAGGCAAATTACGAAAAATCTTCACTCCTCAAAGGAAAGTTGATGGAGAAGGAACTTCTTACGTGCCTACGTACTTCAACTGTAAGAAGAAGGGTCACATAAGGCCCGAATGTCCTCTAAGTCAAAAGAAAAATGACAAGTTTGAAAAGAGGCCACAAAAGGATAGAAAAGAAAGGAGAGTATACATTGCTTGGGAAGACAATGACATGGACTCCTCCGATGAATCCGACAACGAAGAAGCAAATCTTTGCCTCATGGCCAATCATGAGGACGACGAGGATGAGGTGTGCTTGAAAGCAAAGAGCTCAAACTAGTATCTCGATAGCAGATGTGCTCCAAGCACATGACGGGAGACAAAAACAAGTTCTCCTCCATCACACCCAAAAAGGGTGGTTTCGTCTTCTATAGTGACAATAATAAAGGTAGAATTTTGGGAATTGAGACTATTGGTAAGAGTCCTAACCTCTCCATAGAAAATGTTCTATATGTTGAGAGTTTGAAACACAACTTGTTAAGTATAAGCGAACTGTGTGATAAAGGATTTAATGTTGTGTTTGATAACTCTAAATGCATGGTCATGGATTCTAACAAACAAACTAAACTAATTGGTCAAAGAATTGGAAATATCTATATGGTTTGCTTGGATGACCTACCTTCAAATGATGTATGCTGTCTAATAAGTAAAGAGGATGAAACTTGGCTATGGCATAGGAGGATGGCTCATATTCACATGGACCATCTTAATAAGTTGGTTCGTAAGGACCTAGTAATTGGTTTACCAAAGCTCCATTTTAAAAAAGATAAAATGTGTGATCCTTGTCAAAAAGGAAGACAAGTAAAGGCTTCTTTCAAAACTAAAAATGTTGTTTCTACAAACCGGCCTTTACAACTTTTACATATGGATTTGTTTGGTCCATCTAGAACCATGAGCTTTGGTGGTAAGTACTATGCGCTTGTTATTGTGGATGACTATTCTCGTTATACATGGACTTTGTTTATTCCTCATAAAAATGATGCTTTCAGTGCCTTTCGTAAACTTGCCAAGGTTATTCAAAACGACATGGAGTGAAACATTGTAACTATCCGAAGTGATCATGGTGGTGAGTTCCAAAATGAGGCATTTGAGGGCTTTTGTACTGAAAATGGAATCGGGCATAATTTTTCCTCACCAAGGACTCCCAACAAAATGGGGTGGTGGAAAGGAAAAATTGGTCTCTAGTAGAGCTAGCGAGGATGATGCTCAATGAGACCAACCTTCCTAAGTATTTCCGGGCAGACTCAGTAAGCACTGCATGCTATGTGATGAATAGAGTCCTCATAAGACCTATTATGAAACAAACGCCCTATGAAATTTACAAGGGACGGAAGCCTAACATCTCCCACTTTCACGTATTCGGATGTAATTGCTTTGTTTTAAATAATGGTAAAAGACAACCTTGGCAAATTCGATGCTAAAACTGATGAAGGTATATTTCTTGGATATTCCAATTCTAGTAAAGCTTTTCGAATCTATAATAAAGAACTATGACCATTGAAGAATCATTGCATGTATCTTTTGATGAGACTAACCCTAAAGTTGTAGTAGAGGAAAGTGTTGATGACCTTGCAGAAATATTGGGAAATAACTATCTTGAGGAGAGACAAACTCAAGAGAAGGAAAATGACGATCAACCACTTCCTCAAAATGAAGAGACACCTCACAATGATCTTCCAAGAGAATGGAGAACATCTAGGCACCATCCTCTTGACAATATTATAGGTGATATCTCAAAAGGACTAATTACTCGAAACTCTCTCAATCATGCATATCACTATGTGGCTTTTGTATCACAAATTGAAGATAAGAACATTGATGAAGCTATAATTGATGAGCATTGGACACTTGCCATGCAAGATGAACTAAATCAATTTGAGAGAAACGATGTTTGGGAGTTAGTCCCTAAGCCTAAAAACCATTTGGTAATTGGAACTAAATGGGTTTTTCATAACAAGCTAGATGAAAACGGAATAATTGTTAGAAACAAAGCTAGGCTTGTTGCTAAAGGATATAACCAACAAGAGGGCATAAACATTGATGAAACCTATGCTCCTGTTGCTAGACTAGAAGCCATCCACATGCTTCTTGCTTTTGCTTGCATCATGGATTTCAAACTTTTTCCAAATGGATTTTAAAAGCGCTTTTCTAAATGGTTTTATTCAAGAAGAAGTCTATGTGGATCAACCCCTTGGTTTTTCAAATTTTGAATTTTCAAATCATGTTTTCAAATTGAAAAAGGCTTTGTATGGCTTAAAGCAAGCCCCTAGGGCTTGGTATGAACGCTTGAGTAAGTTTTTGCTGGAAAATGGTTTTCAAAGAGGAAAAGTTGATACCACTCTTTTCATCAAAAACAAAAAGCATGCTATTTTGTTAGTTCAAATTTATGTCGATGACATTATTTTCGGTGCTACTAATGAAGCTTTGTGCAAGGATTTTTCTAATATAATGCAAAGCGAATTTGAAATGTCAATGATAGGCGAGCTCAACTATTTCATTGGACTGCAAATCAAGTAATCAAATGAAGGCATCCTCATCAACCAATCCAAATATTGTAAGGAGTAGCTTAAGAAATTTGGGATGAACAACTAGAAGGAACTATCTACTCCTATGAGCACCTCTTGCTATCTTGACAAAGATGAGGATGGAAAATCAGTGGACGTAAGTAAGTATAGAGGTATGGTAGGCTCTCTTATTTAGCTTATTGCTAGTCGTCCAGATATTATACTTAGTATTTGCATGTGTGCACGTTTTCAATCTAACCCTAAGGAATCACATATCGCCGCGGTAAAATGCATTATGAGATACCTCATTGGCACACAAGATATGGGTTTATGGTACCCTAAAGGGGCTAATTGCACCCTTATTGGGTACTTGGATTCTGATTTTGCCCGATGCAAATTGGACCGAAAAAGCACTAGTGGAATTTGCCACTTACTAGGAAATGCTTTAGTTTCTTTGCATATAAGAAACAAGCAAGTGTGGCTTTATCCACTGCCAAAGTGGAATACGTTGCGGCGGGAAAGTTGTTGTGCACAAATAATATGGATGAAACAACAACTAAATGATTATGGTATTGATCTTAAAACTGTCCCTATTAAATGTGACAACACAAGTGTTATAAACCTCACGAAAAATCTAGTTTATCACTCTAGAACCAAGCACATTGAGATAAGACACCACTTTATTAGATACCATGTCCAAAAAGGAGATTGTATGATTGAATTCGTAGAGACATCTAAACAACTTGCAGACATTTTTAATAAACCTCTACCTAAAGAAAGTATTTTTTCATAAGAACTGAATTAGGAATTTTAAATCAATCATGCATTGAATAAATGTGCATTTCATCATGTTATTACTAATCTGTGTATTAAGTGTGATAGTTTTTCGAGTCATAATCGATTATACAATAGTCATAATCGATTATGAGAAGACCAAAAGGTCAAAAACGATTAGAGAAATCAATTATACGCAGAAAGGAGAAAAATAGCAAAAGTCAGTAAGGCCGTAATCGATTACCATAATCGATTATGCTTGAAAGAGGAGCACAAAGCAAAAAGTCAGAAGCCTCTAATCGATTAGCATAATCGATTATGCATGAAGACATTTTTCCAGAAAAGACAAAATCGATTACATAATCGATTTGGAGTTTATGAAGTTCATCATCAAAATCGATTACAGAATCGATTACTCATCAAACCCATGCAAAAATCGATTATATACTCGATTTTGTGAAGAAGAAAGGTCAGGCGCTCAGGTCATAATCGATTATACCATATTGGATAATTGATTATACATCCAAAATTGACCAATCAGAGAGTGACACGGTAAGCAATAATCAATTATGCTCACTTACATAATCAATTATGAGTGCATTTAAAAGGCAAATCAGCGTAGAAACAACGCTTATTTGCCCTAGGTTTCAAAGTTTTTCAACTCTCTTTCTCTGATATCTCTCTTATGCCCCCTCATCTCACTTCCTCTCTTCATCACTCATAAATCTCATCATCATGCCTCTCAAAAGATCAAGAACCGCCACTGTCAATCCAGGAACTCTCATTGCTCTCAAATGGAGACATATTTCACAAGCAATGGTCAAAGTGCTGAGTTTATGAGTGGATTCTACAATAGGGAGATCCCGAAACCGCGATTTCTGGACTTGGAATTCTTGAGGGAACAAGGCTTCAAGTTTCTAGAATTTCTGAACCATGCCAACCTCACTACCTTTCTCTCATCTACTGAAGACATTTATCCGGAACTGGAGCGGGTCTTCTATTGCAACCTCCGCTTGGCTGATGGCATCCTTCTCTCTGAGGTATGCCATAAACCCATTAGATTCACTTTTGCAGATTTTGGTAGAGTTATTGGAGTGCCTTCTGGTGGCACTCACGTTACTGCCGAGGGTGCACCCTTAGCGGATGAGTTTGTGAGGCTGGAAGGTCACGAGAGCTTTATTGACTGATCCCAGTGAGGACACTCACAGGGAAATTACTGCTGGACAGATGAAGGTTAAGAGTAGGTTGCTGCATTATGTTGTTGCTAGGTTATTATTTCCTATGCGTCATAACTTTTCACAGTTACTTAAGATTGATGTGGTTCTACTTTGGTTGTAGGAAAATAAGAAACCTGTTGATTGGGATGGTCTGTTATGCAACACATAGTTGATAATAGATTAGGTGGGTCTCTACCATATGGGCACTTGATTACCTGCATTCTATGACATGTCCGTGTCAGCTTCACTGGGGAAGCCAAGCTTGATGGCTTAAAATACCATGCCATGTACAATCAAGGAACCATAAACATGATCGGCATTGAAAATTCATGGGGCTGTTTGGGAATATAAGCCCAAAAGGAAGCTGTACTCAATTAGCAGAAGTTCGGGTCAACACCATTGAGATTCACGCAAACTCCACTGCCATTCGTGAGATAGCTCATCAGGTGAAGGCTTTGGAGCGTCACGTAGCTGATGCGGAGATCATTATTGATAGTCCTATTCGAGCACAGCCTCATCCTATAGTTGGTCTAGATGACAATAGCGACGATGATACAGTTGGTGGTGATGAGATGGATGATGATGAGGAGGAGGATGATGGTTGATGATGATCTTTTATGTTTATGCTTTTATTATTCTGCTCTTATTATGACTGTTTTTATTTATTTTGGATGACTGTACCTATTTTGTGGTCTTTTTACTACTATTACTGCTGCACTTGAACTTATTTTATCTTATGATTGAATATATGCCTTACTATAAATGTTTGATTCCCGTTTTTTGATAATGCCAAAAGGGGGAGAGTGCTATAGGGTATATATACTTGCATGCTTAAGGGGGAGTGTCTTGAATAAATGCATGAAGTGAGGGGGAGTAGAGCTTATATCCATGCTTGAATTGTTGTTAATTTTTACAAAATTGTTCTAATCCCTTTTCATTTAGCTAATCCCTCCTTGAGATGTTTATCATCATAAAAAAGGGGGAGTATGTGAATATATGCCTTGAACATGTTATTTGTTTTGATGATGGACAAAAGGAAAATGTCCAGGAGGACTAAAGTGCAAAAAGCGGATGATTATAAAGCAAGCAAGCATAAGGGGTAATATGTGAATTTTACTATTTTATTGTCTATTTTAGAATCATGTGTAAATGGTAAGTAGAGTCCTCAACTTAATATTGGTCCACACACATAAATTTAACATGTGCTTAAAAGAATTTATAATTTGCTGAAAAGTTTTAACATGTGCTTTAAAGGGATTAAAACTGACAATTAATTGATCTTAATGTGGTATCATTTTCTTAATTGTCAAGTTTTTCAAACTCGATTTTATACGTGCCATAATCGATTATGGTAATCCTATAATCGATTATGAGTCGAGATTAAATGGCTTTAATTGGTGTTACTGAGTAATTATGACATTAAAGCCGTTGAGTTTAAAATTTGAACCAGTATAACCGATTATGGTTATGGTATAATCGAATGGGTCCTCTCTGACTTCAAATGGATTTCAAACAGAAAACCATAATCGATTAAGTAATCGATTATGGCCTTTCACATGAAAGTCAGTGGACCTGTAATCGACTAGTATAATCGATTATGCCTATTCTGTCAAACGCACACTTCCTGAGAATGATTTAAATAATCGATATGTTCATGCAATAATCGATTATGACACGATAGAAATGAATTTTAAGGGGCTTGACCTAATTTATTTTTGACCCATCACCTCTTTCATATAAATAGAAGAATGGGCACCCTTGTCTCAAAAACACAATACTCTACTATCTTATTATGTGCTAAAACTCTGATTAACATTCTATATACTATTTCTCTTGCACCAAATGTGACACTTTCTACCCCATATGTATTTATAAAGCGATAACACAAAGGAATTAATTATATATTTCAAGATAAGATAAACACATGCTTATTCTTTATATAAAAAGAAAACCAACGGGTAAAGGACACCGCATTGTAACAAGGTCTTAACGCGGAAAATAAAACATGTTTAAAATGAAAGACTTAACATAAACATAAACATAAACAAAAGATATAAAAGAAACCCAACTTTTATGTCACATTACAGAGCTAGTATAACCAATCCGATAAACAACTCAGATAAACAAACTAAAACTAAACATAAACTAAACTACGAGTAGAGGCTCCTCGGAGTCACTCCTCAGCAAGGTGATAACCATCCTCTGCATAACCAAAAAGATACATGCAAAGCAACAACAAAAGACGGGGAGTAAGAACCATATATATAAACATAACGGCAACAGGATAGTTGGCATGATGAACATACGACACATAGCAATCATAACATAGTCATCATACCAACACAACAAGCATATCACAATATAACATCTATCATATAATGCAATGTAAATCATTACTCCGAATGCATGCGGATTCATCTACACCAGGCTTACGACTTCAGAGTTACATTTCCACATTGGCGAAAAAGCACCAACGTTGGGGCAGCCACCAAACCTTGGGTGGGACCCCTAGGACAGCCGACGGATCTTACTTTTGGATGCGCCACCACGAGAAGCCAGGTCACTTAGAACACCGTGGATGGCCAGATCGCCTTACTCTTGGACGACCTCCCCTATGTCAATACCTCCCCTTATCAACTTCATGCATGATGCATGCACACAAACAAAAAACCGTTTATCCACCTCCTCCATCAACGCCATTTATAATGGCTTAGCGTCTTTGTCCAACAGCACCAAAGATAACATCATCTTTAATCTTTTAACTTTAAATGTTAAACAACACCTCTGGCCAAAAAGCACTAGAGCCTCAACACCTTGACCATTAAGCATCAAGGTCCCCATTGGCCACTAGGATACCAAGGTACAACATCAATATCATTATCTTCTCACTTTAGTTATTAACACTCTGGTTCTCGAGCACCAGAGCTCAATACCTTGACCATTAAGCATCAAGGCCCCCTTGGCCACTTGGCTACCACCAAGGTACATTATCATCTTTAAGTTATCTAGCTTATCTTCACTTTGTTTGGTGTCTTCTTTTATTATTATTAGGGACAACTGGGGTGAACCACCCCTATCCAGCTTCTACTTTCTGGTCAGCAAAGGTGAGCACGGGCGTGCTCACCCTTCAACACGGGCGTGCTGAGCTCACAATCAAGCACGGTCGTGCTGACTGTTGAGCACGAGAGTGCTTAAGCAGTGCGCCCTTTTCTGGGATTCAAACTGGAGCACAGGCATGCTCCTTGTTAAGCACGGTCGTGCTAAATGGAGCGTGACCGTACTGATCTGGCCAGAAGGGTCACAGACCCTTTGCCAAATCCTTGCGACGGCTCAAAGATTCAACCTATTGCCTTTACTAATCCATTGAACACCAGCTTCATTATTCTTAATTGTTCTCAATGTCTTATTATTATGGGGAATTAATCCTTTAATCACAGCTTCGTTATTAATGTCCCTAGAACACTCACTAATCAATCCTAGGGTCTTTAACTAAGCCCTATGAACATAACCTTGCCTCTCATACTATATCCATGTCTTATGAACAACTGGGACAACATCCCTTAAATCTCATTTGTTATGGTTAACGTATTTTAACGTCTTAACATCATTAACAAACCCTATTAATTAATTAGAGACTTATTAATATCATTATTGGCATTAACATCCTCAACAATCAAACACTCATTAAAAGCACAACATCATCATCATTATCATGGAAGCATTCTCATCAAAACAACATCAACATCATAGCATTTATCATCATGAACATTCAATCATGGCATTCATCAAACATATCAACATTATCATCATAGTAACAAGTCTAAACATGCCAAACATAAACAATTAAACATACAGATATCAAATAGGCAAATATAAACATGTTATCAAGCAAACAATCATATAGGCATCTAATCAAACACCAGGGTCATGGGTTAACCCTTCATCTTACGCTACCCCATAGCCTACATGTTCATACTAGCCCCTCTCCCCATACCTGGTATGAAGATTCCGATTCAAAAGAGATAAAGAAGATCCACTAGGGTCCCGTCTCACTAGAGCTTGTCTACAACCTCAAGAACGATAAAGAAACACTTTGGTTCAACTGTAAGATCAAGAAATCAAAAGGAAAAGGTCAAGAACTTGAGAGAAAGAAACATAAGGGACAAGGTGCACGAATTTTACCTTTTTTAAAGTCCCAAACAACAAGCACAACGAACCCCTATTCGTAGCGATGTTATCCTATGAAGAAGCGGTGAAGAACGGTGCAAGAACAGGTTTCCTAGAGAGTTTTAGGGAGAAAAACCATAAGGATTCAAAGAGGAAGGATGGAGGTAGTTTTCTGAATGTTGGGGTCGTATAAACTAGGTTTAGGTCGAGTCTAATGGTATATATATGAGTTTGGGTCATTAGGGGCTGTTTAGAAGCCCAAAAACACATTTCTGGTGTGTGTCGATTCGTGGGGCGAACCACTTTTCCAGGGGCGAACCCGAGAGTTCCAAAAACTGTCTGTCAGATTTGCGAGGCGAACAAATTCTCGTGGGGCGAGTCCTAAAAAGCAGAATTGGGCAAAAACACCTTAAATAAGACCTGTAGATAATTCTCTTAGCTTTCCAACGCATCAAAGATCACCCCAATCGGACTTCTAGAACTCAAGATATTGGCAAAACAATGAAATAGGTTTTTGGGACTCTAAAACGATTGAACCTTTCGAAGGGTAAACCTCCTCAAACATGAACTTAGACATCAAGAACAAGCATAACAAGCAAATATAAACATATATAAGCTACATCTAACACATATTAACATTTATTAACGTAGGGTGAAATTCGGGGTGTTACACGATCACTTTGACCATATTGCTTTGAGAATTCTATACACCATATAGGTCTCATTGTAATTGCGCTTCAAATTGTGTTTCATATCTGCACTTTTGAGTGCTTTATATTTTTAAACTCTTTTAAAGTTTTTCTAAGTGAGTGTGATCTCACGAAACTATTTTTGAGACTCTTGCACAAGGGAGTGTTCATCCTATGATTTGTGTTAAGGGTGCTCTGATTTGTAAAGGTTCTAGTTTAGCCTGTTTTTAAAAACTAGAGTTGATTGGAAAACCCTTGGTGGCATTGTCTTGGGGACTGGACGTAGGCCACGTTGGTAGTTTGTGGCCGAACCAGGATACTTCGTTGTGTCATCTTCTTCTTCCCTTATCTCTTTACTTTTTCGCAACGCCTTTATCTTTAATACGCTTTATTTTGTAACACTTTATCATTAATCTATCGCTTCGCAAAACACGTTTTAAGTTTTGTTTACATTAGCAAAAGTTTTAAAAAATAAATTCACACACAATTCACCCCCATCTTGTGTTTGAGGTCACTTGTCAACACCTCGTCTAGCGATAACCTTATAGACTCAGAGTTTTACCATAATTTTGAAGACTCAACTAGCGAGTAAAATCTTAAACCTGATATTTTTTCTTAGCAAAACTAAGAAGCTAAAGATAAGCTTCCTCGTCTAGCAATACTTTAAATAATCCTGCAAGCTAGAATAAACAGTTAGATCTTTGACACAACTTTGCCATACAACACCCTTGCAATCCCAGTAGCCATAATCCTCTCCACAAGCTCGCTGTCACTGCCTCGATCGACTCCGGCATCGTCCACAGTATCAGGCAACCCAAAGTTGTGTCAATCGATGGTACTATGATTGGTCAAGACAATTCTTTCTTCGGACTGGTCTCATTGACAGATTATGTCTAAGGGGTCACCTGGATAGTGCAAAAAACATGCCTGATAAAATGCCCAAGAAGGATATTGCTTCTTGCAAGTCTATTCATAGTTATGGGGTCAGGAGATGTATTTGTGGCGTGGTTCCAAACTCATTGCATGATATGTACTCTGACTGTGGTGAGGAAAATTTTGGCTCGTCGTATTGTGGTGAGGAAAATTTGGCTCGTCGTATTATTGACTAGATATGGGTTAACGATGATGTCCTGTGGGTAACAAGGATGGCTGGGTATGTACAACTCGGTGGTGGTGATGTTGAAAGGGGTGGTATTTCAAATTATGGAGATGATCTGAATTTGAGTGTGCCTCTTCCCTATGCTATGGAGAAAGGATCCATTGATTGTGTTGAAAATAGTATTCACAAATATGACTTGAATATGGAGAAATATTGTTCCTGAATGATATCTTCATTGTGTAAAATGTCACTTTATGTTCTAGAAATGCCCCTTTACTTGCCTAGGACGTTGACATTTCCTGTTGTTTCTAAAGAGATGGTTAAAGCTATTAGCACCACTTGCAAAAATTAGCAAGTTTCCTACATTCATTACTTTCGAGCTTCCACCAAATGGGGCCATTGGAACAATAATTTTAGAATTCCTTTTCCACTCACGGCCTGATTTGGTAAACATCAGAATTGTTGATGAAGCTGTTGTGATTGATGCTACTCTCTCTTCTGTTACTCCTTGACAAAACTGATGACTATGAGGTTTTTCATGATGTTTATTGGCAGTGTTAATGTCATTCATGAAGACAGTGCTTATTCAGAGCTTGTAAATGGTGAAAAGGCATCTCATTGTTTGAACAATAACAATGCAAAAGTGGAAAATGTAGTTTAAAAGGGTAGCACTTCTGAAAATGGGAATACTTCTATGCAACAGTACTTACAAGAGCTAATAGATTACATATATGGGAAGCTCAATGAGATTGCAATTCTGGGATCATCAACTGAGACTACACTCTTGGGATTTGTTCTATCTCTTGATGGTTTCCCAGTTCTTTTGTATGATGCTAGTATTTCCAGTGGTAGTTTTCGAGCAAGGGTGAAAGGGATTTCAATTCTATAGGTAGCAACTAACAATGATCCAACGACACTATCTTTTGCCAATGAAGCTCATTGGATTGCTCCTATCGGAGCAAGCACACTAGAAAGGAAATTCACTGCTATAGCTCAATGTCATGTGCCCATTTGCCCGTTTCTAATTTTTTGTCGTGATCAATTCAAACAGTGGGACCCTAAGCGTTGTTCCCTTGTCCCCTACAAACGTTTATTTGAATTAAGTATATTTTGGGTACATGAAACTGAGTCGTTTGGAGACTTTCCATAATCACAACCTTGAGAACATCGTTGGTCTTGATGGGGTTGCTAAGGATACGACCCAAACATCTGCAGCAACTACAAGCCCAAATGAGAAACCCAAAAGTGTTATAATAAAACCCAGTGAAACACTTTTAGTTGTAACCCTTTTAATTATGCAATCCTTTTATTTTAAAGTTGTTAGTAGCTATTAATCTACAATTTTAGAAAACCATTTTTCTAGATGATTTGAATTGTTTTCACGTTTTGATAATAATAACAATGCATATAGCTTTCTCACTCCCCATGCATTTATTTGATATTTGTGTAGAGAACATACCATGGAAACTATTATAATTTAAAGTTACTATTTACTTGACTTTTCATCGAATAATTATTGCTCTATCATAATGGGAGTGTCTCCACATGCTTGTTCCATCTTTTGGAGGTCTAAAAATTAGAAAGAAAATATCGTTGAATGGTATAATGGAACCTTATACCATGTGGGTTAGTGTTGAATATGTAAACAACCTCTTGGTTGCCAATATCATGTTATATCTATGTTATTGAAGAACAAAGAGAGTGGAAAGTCAATTCACTCACATGTGTACTGAATGTAGAATGGTTATTGAAGATTAAAAGGAAATAGAGGAGTAGACAACCTTTAGTATGAGAAACTCAAAAAGACATTTAATGAGGAACCAAGAATCTAACAAATTTGATAAGGTGGCAAATTTAAAGAATTAGAAATAGCTGGAGTGGCGATTCCATAGCCCACACTTCAATTTTAAATATTGTAAATAGATGAATAGATTCTTTGACAATAAGCGTGAAATAACCAAAGTTAATACAAGAAGGGGGGTTGAATTGTGTTTACTAACTTTTTAGGAAACTTTGAAAATTATTTTCGCAGGCACAGCAAGCAAAAGTAAAGCTACTAAAACTTAGACGGGTGACTTGTCTAATTTTAAGACAGAACATACGCGCATACAGAGAAGGCTAAAATAGAGTTTGATATTCACAATACTAACTCCCCAAGTTAAAAGCTTAAACAAATAACTCTTAAACAAATTAAAGAGATAAGGGAAGAGGAATATCACTTAAGAGTTTTATACTGGTTCATCCCAAAATCCACAGGGCTACGTCTAGTTCTTGGCAGCATCAAGTTTCCACTATAACTGATCAGATTACAGTTCAAGTATTCTTTGCACACCTAGCCTCTACAGGCTCAACATTCAAACAAGTATTCTTTTCACACCTAGCCTCTTCAGGCTCAAACAGTAAGGAGTAAAGGTTTTGTGTTATTAATACAACTTTGCAAGTTTTTCAGATAACACTTAGAGAGTGGAATAAATGAAGGAATGAAAGACTGCGGGATTTATGTCAAATGATTAAAGAGCTATTCAATGAAGGAATGAAGTATTAAATGAGAAGAGTAAAATGCTTCTTTGAATATGTGCGCAATCTCTTAATTTCATCTTCATGGTTTGGTCTATATAAAGACTTCAATCAATTTGATTCATTAGACATAGCTTCAGAAAACGTGTGCTATTTTGATTTGAACTTATGGAACACCATTAATGTCAAAGAGTCGTTCTGTATAAACATTAAATGGTTAAGGACGCCGGACTTTGACATATGAGACCAAGAGTACACTTTGCTTTTGAGCAGTTGTTGTTTCAGAGTTGCAGTAGCAGACTTCTTGTACTTGCAGCAGAGAACTTCCCATTTCAGTGCAATGCTCAGTTCACCTTCTAGAAAGTACTTTTACTTTGTACTAAAACAGCTAAAAGCTACTGACTTGGTGCAGAGGTAACGTGTTTATTCCTTAAACACTTGAAAGAATGAATTCTTTATTCTTTGTCCTTGGTGCTATTATCTAGAGGTCTTCGAGATCCTTAAGGAAAGCATCTTTTTCAAATAAGGTTGACTTGGACTTCCTTCTGACAGTCTGACACTTTAACTAGTGTAGCAGTGTTTGAAAAATTAGACGGGTTTTGTGCAGTCCAAAATCAGACTGGTGATGTGAGCCAAAACTTAGACGGAAGAGCAAGTGATTTTTAGATGGGTGATCCACCGAAGCTTCTTAACACTTATGATCCTTGCCATGTCACCAACTAAATCAAACTATGACTGAGAGTTGACTTGGTCTTTGTCTGAGTTGACTATTTTTCAGACGGGTGGTTTTTCAGACGAGTCTGAAAAACTGTGTTGTACTGAAACTTAGACGGGTCATATTTTAGACGAGTGACCTTAAGTCTGTTTTCCTGCACACTTAGCAGACTTGTCAGTAATTTCTTATGTTTCAATATTACCATACTTAATATATTTGGAATCATCAAAACTTAGAGAATTTACACATTGAATTTGTTCCAGACTTATGAGGTTTCAACAAAGCATTTTCATATAATTGTATAAAGATTGTACCATGGAAACTATCATAATTTAAAATGCACTGTTTACTTGATTTTCCATTGAATAATTATTGTTGTATCATTGTGGGAGTGCCTCCACGCCTTTATTCAATCTTTTTGGAGGGAAAATAGGCATAATGGAACCATATACCATGTGGGTTATTAAATAAAAAGAGGAGTAGCCAACCTTATTATGATAAACTGAAAAGACATTTAATGAGGAATAACAAAGTTGCTAAGGTGGCAAATTTAGAGAATTGAAAATATATAGCTGACGTGGCGATTCATAGTCTACATTTTAGCTTTTATATATTATAAATAGGTTGTTATTGCTTACCTAGTGATTTAGTGGTGTTGGGTATAAGTATGATCTTAAATATTAATTTTGGATCCATGGCATGCATATTTGAGTTGTTTTGTGCACTTAATTTGACAATACAATTTTGAGTTAAATGTCTACACCTATTATTTTCTGTGAGAGCAATAAGAAAATCTGTCTTGGTTTATAATTGATTTGTAATGATTTTGATGTAAAAAATAATTCAAGAGTGCTACTTTTGGCAAGGTACTTCCTTGAATAAATTCAAGAGTTTTTTTTAGGGTGGATTGCTCCAGCTCAAGATTCTAATACTCTCTAAATAAGAAAAACTAGTATGCATTAACCATAAAAAACTATCTAAATGTTTATATTGAAGACCTATTTATAGGTCTAATAAAAACAAAAGTTATAAAATGATATATTAGAAAAATTCTTTTTTGATATTGGACTTCCATTGATTTGTTTTGAAATTTTGACTGAATGGTAACTTGATATTTGTTGTAATCTATTACGCGATGAATGGATATTAGATATCACATGTTAGTGTACTTGAAGAGGTGTAAACTTAGTTGAATGACTACATGAAGGGTGGAACCATTCTAGCCTTTCATGAAGGGATAACCACGAAGGGTAGATCCTCTAATATCTTTCACTATAAATACATGTCTTCGGACATGTATTCAGGTGACAAGAAATCAACCATTCATCCAATTTTAGAAGAGAAAGAGAAATGACAAAAATCCTATGGTGGTGAAAAGGAATCTATTGATTCTCTTCCAATTGGTTGAACTGTAGGTGCGATGATTTACTTCAAGGGCGAGGTCTCCGGTTCAAGTCCAAGATGGCCTAACTGCGCCAAGGAAAAGAATAGAAGACTGACTCCTTCATGCATGCTCCACATGGCTCGGGGGATATAACTCAGTCGGTATACGTGAACTAAACCAATGCTTATTGAATTCGAGCATCAAGAGTATAAGGTGTAACACCCTGCTTTTCGATAAGTGCTTTTATAAAGTTGTTTGGCTGTTTAAGCTTGTTGTATTAAGTTAAATAGTTGGCTAAGGGCTTAGTGAGATTTTTGGCTTAAAAGTCCCTTTCTGGTACATGAGCACGCCTGTGCTCATTAGCCAGCACGTCCATGCTTAAAGTCAGAAGCGTGTTTCTGATTTTAAGTTGAGCACGCCCGTGCTCAATGTGCGGACCGTGTCTCGCTGACGCTAAGTCCAACACGACCGTGCTCAAGGAGAAGCACGATCGTGCTCAAGTTCAGACTATATATGTTTGCACAGAAACCGAGGGTTTACGTGAAAACCCTATTTTGGTGGCTGCCACTACCCTAGTGCGGCTGCTACTATTTCATTCCCTTTTTCCCTCATATTCAAAGCAATTCTTGAGTATTGGAGGCCTTTGGGAAGCGTTGTTTCGTATGTGCTCATATATAGGTAATGTTCTTTTTCCCTTGTGGTTTCCTTTCATGGTTTCGAATTGGAAACTAATGGGTTTTGTGTTTTGTTTAACCAAGGCTTGATTTTGGATTGAGCCACTCGAAGAGAAGGAACCGGGTTGCTGTTAAGAGCTCACGTTTGTGTTTAGAGCAACCATCAATCCAGGTATGGGGAGAAGGGTAGTGTACTCATTAGGCAGTGGGGGTAGTGTAAGGTAAAGGGGTTCCCATGACCCCGGTTTGTTATATGTGATTGTATGATTTACATGTTAGTTTCGTTGGTTGTGATAATATATTCTTGGTATATGGATCATTACTAATTTGGGTTGTTTATGAAGTTGATGCTATGATTATGTATGCTTTGATTGGATGATTGACTTATGGCTGTTATGATGATGACTTTTGAACCTTAAAGCATGTTGTTAACTGAACTATGATTAATGGATTAAAAACCTAAGATTTTGGCTATGAATTCAGTACCAGTTTCTGCCCAGAATAGTACTGTCGTGCATTGAGCACGGCCGTGTTGAACAGGGAGCACGCCCGTGCTCCCAGTTTGAATTCTGGAAAATGGCCGCGCATTAAGCACGGCTGTACAGCAGAGGAGCATGACCGTGCAACTGAGCATGACCGTGCGGAATAGAAGAGCACGACCGTTCTCCACTTACGCGGCAGCATGCCGTAATAAGTTAAGCACGACTGTACTGGGGTTTAAGCACGACCGTGCTCATTCCTCCTGTACAGAAACAGAATTAAAGGACTTTAAGGGGTTTCAAACCCCCTTTCCCCAATGATGATAAGTTGATATAGTTAATCAAAGATAAGGATTAGACAACTTGGTTAATGATGATCTAAGATAGTTAAAGATGATTAAGAAAATGAGATGGTGAGATGTTAAGATGGTTAAGTCGGTATCCGTTGGGTTACCGCACGTTGATAAGTGGTACCTTGGTGCTTATTGACCAAGGGGACCTTGACCCCACGATCTGGGTCTAAGGCGTTGTTGTTGTTGAAGTCTTGGGTGCTTATTGACCTAAGTATGTTGAGTTGAACCTTGGTGCTTATTGGCCAAGGGAGCCTTGACCCCGTGGTTTGGGTCTAAGGTTACGTTGATGATAATGTTAAAGTCTTGGGAGCTTCATGGCCCAAGCAAGGAGGTGGTTGAGATTGTTTGTTGTTATGCCATTTGCATAGAGCATTGGAGTTGTTGGTTGATGGGGGAGGTTCGACATAGGGGAGATCGCCCGAGAGTACGGTGATCTGGCCATCCACGGTAGGTCACCAGATGGTTTGATGACCGTGGCCCCCGTGATGAGGCATCCACAGTTTGATGTGTTGGCTATTCATGGGGTTCACCCAAGGTTTGGTGAACTGCCGGTGTTGGTGCTTCTATAGCCAATATGGATATGTAACTCCAAAGTCGTTCATCCTGAGTTAGTTGGATCCACATACATAGTTGGAGTAGTGGAGTAGTGTTGCATTGCACTGCATAGCTTACTTGATGACGATGATGATGATGATGGATGTTGCGATATTGTTATGATGTTGTGTGCTAGTTGTTGCCATGCTGTTTGTTTACCTTGCTCCCTACCCTCATGCCGTTATTGTTTACATGATTCTTACTCCCTTCTTTCTGTTTGTTTGTTTGGTTTGATTGAATTTGCAGAGGATGAGAAGCAGCCTGGAGAAGAGTGGCTCTGAGGAGCCTCCACTCATAGTTATGGCCTTTCTTTCTGTTAGTTAGTTAGTTTCAGTTGTTTTTCCGTAATGTACGGAACGGTTATACCAGCTCTATTGTGACATCGGGTTGGGATGTTGTTATTGTTTTATTAGTTTATTTGTTTTAAACTTGGTTTATTTCCGCGTTTGTAAACTGGTTCATGTGGAACTTTTCTACCCATGGACAAAGGATTTAATTTATCCAATAAATGCATGTTTTTATTTTAATTATTTCATATTAAATGCCTTATAACATGTGGGGTAGAAGGGTGTCACATAAGGTACACATATAATTTCTTCATGTTTACTGTTCTAAATTCATGTCTTTCTAATTGTAAAGAAGTTCTTCATTTATGTTAAATTCAACAAGTTAATCCTATTTTAATATAATATGGAATAAGATAATCTATAATAGAATAAAATCCATAAATAACAAAATATCCCAAATTAAAAATCCAAGTTGTAGAAGAAAAATCTTTAAATATAATAATAAAGAAGTAGCATAATCAACATCATATTCTAGGTGTGACGAGCTGAGCATGATGGTTGAATTCATTATACATTTTATTGATCATCTTCGAAGTTGTGATATTGCAATTGATATCCTAAAAATAAGGACATTATAATATTAACAACTAGTTATATAAAATTAGTAAGGGTAAGTATAATGACAATATAAATCTCAATGATGGATGATACAATTTGTAATGGTAATATAAACCTTTCGGGCCAGCCCACATCGGGCCATTATATTTTCGGGCCGGATTGGGCCCGACCAATTTAATTATGGGCTAGTAATTTACTAGCTCAGTCTAACTATATGCAGGCTGTGGGCTAGACAAACTATCCCCACAGGCCAATACATTTTAATAAATATAAAAAATTAGATATATTAAAAATAAATAACATTATAAAATTCAGTAAGTTATAAATTAAAAATTAATTTTGTTAAAAAAAAATTTATTCTCTATTCTTTAATATTGAGAGTTAAGCTTAAAACATGTATAGTATATATTACTACAAATATTAACATGTTAAGTTATGTATTTAACGACAAGTAATGGAGCAAGCAACACAAATAGAGAAATGTATACTGAGTGTTAAGTTATGTGTTTTCATCTAAGAGGCCTGAGAGGGAGGTTTTATTATTTGTATAATACTAAGATAAAACCCCTCGAGAAATGTATGATGGGCGATACACATCTTTTATTATTTGAGTGGGCAGGATAAAATCTTTTTTAAAACATTAACTACTTGAGTTTTTTTACAAATTTAACTAGTAAAATATATTATTCAAAACACTTGGAGGTGGAAATACTATCCTATAAAAAAATAATGTATTGTTTTTCAAAATAGTAAGAAGGTGCAATATAAAATGTAATGTTTCTGTTCAATTTATACATTTTTATTTTCAAAGTTTGGGCCGGCGTGCCAACCTAGCCCATCATAGGGCCAGCTCGTGTCGAGCCAATGAATTTTCGGGTCGGGCCTAATTGAGCCAAAATAATTTTTGGTCCACATTTTATCAACCCAGCCCATGTTTAATGTCGGGCTATTCGGGCCAGTCTACCGACCCGAGCTCATTTTGACAGCTCTAGTCTACATCAGATTCTAGGCATGACGAGTTGAGCATGATGATTGTATTCATTGTACATTTTTTTATTGATAATCTTTGAAGTTGTGATTTTACAATTAATATCCTAAAAATAAGGATATTATAATGTTAACAACTAGTTATATGAAATTAGTAGAGGTAAGTTTAATGACAATATAAATCTCAATGATGGATGATATAATTTGTAATGATAATATAAGCTGTTATGGTCCAAATGTGATGGCTTAGGGCCCAAATGCTAGCCCATTAAAAACCTGACCCAGTAGAGGCCCGCAACCCCTTAGGGTCGAGCAAACAGCTCTCAACCAACCAAAATACGCGGCTGAAACCCCACCTCAAAAAGTTGTCTTTTTTGCCTCGGGAACAGACCCCCCTTACCCTTCTCAACGACGCGTCAGAGACAGGCCACCCCTCCTCCTTGACACACGTAACCTCCCCAAGTCATCATCATGACCATCACATCTCGTCGACACAACATCTCTCAATACGAGTCAACACCAACCTATTAGAACCAACACATGACTTTGTAAGGGGCACCCTTGCATAGCAATCATGCTCACTCAAGTCAAGAGACCAATATATATAAACCTCCAAAAAGGAGGCCAATTTATGATTTAATTTTATGATATAGCACACATACTCTATCTACTACACTCTTTCTCACTTAGCCATCAGAGTATTTTTGCAGGTATCTGCATTCGATCCAGACGTCGGAGGGAGACAAAGAAGAAGGAGAAGGAGAAGGAGAAGAGAAGCTATCAAACCAGTACCAATCAACCAGTGTTGGGCCATACTACATAGGCCCAATAGTAGAATCACTATTTGAGTCCTGGGCCTCTCTCAAAACATAAACATCAAGGGTTGATATAATTTCTAAAATAAGACAGATGTCTTAAGTTAAATATTTTAAAATAAGCTAGTTTATTTTTATTTTATTTTTCTACCCCACCATTTAAACATGACTAACCTTTGCTGGTAAGATCGTTTGTCCTCACTAGTATTTTTCGGTGGACTTGAACCCTACCATTTAAGCCAACCCCGGTGGATAAGCCTACCATTTAGGCTTTGCCATGCGTAGCACATGTTGGCATTTTGCAGACAACTGCTTCCATGCGTGAAATATGAAAGCCCTTATGATAGAGCTGTGTATCTTTGGTTGCTCTTAAAAGGCAAATCAAACTAATGCAATTGCATGTGATCAACCTCACATGTCAATCAATGACACATTTAGTTGGGATTTGTATGGTAAAAGCAGAGCTGATTATAAATGCAACTTTGGAGTCAACATCTTCTTTCTCATCTAGAAATTTAGTCCAACAAACAGTTCTCTCTCTGCATTAATTAAGAATAACTTAATAAGATCTTAATTCATAGTCAAGCAGAACCCCTT
The DNA here is from genome assembly GCA_035048595.1 of Echinosophora koreensis. Classification (NCBI taxonomy): domain Eukaryota; kingdom Viridiplantae; phylum Streptophyta; class Magnoliopsida; order Fabales; family Fabaceae; genus Echinosophora; species Echinosophora koreensis. The sequence continues at coordinate 1,052,640 of JAPCYP010000069.1, forward strand.
AATTTGTTGCTTCCATTGAAGAAATTTGTTGCCTTCTCAAGGTTTATTATATACTTGTCTCAAATTATTAATCGATCGGTCAAACGTGTACTTTAGCAATCTAAGTAATTATGGATTATTTAATACTCGCTCCGTTTTTTTTTCTTTGATATTTTAAAGTTTCTATACATAGATTAAGAAATCATTAATTTGTGTATATTTGTACCAAAATATCCTTATTTTTACCATTAATTGTTTACAAATTCCAATTACATTTACTACATACTCCACTAGCCATTTATGTACCTAGTCATTTATATGTGTCACTTTTGTTTTAGAACATACATCATTTATGACTGAATTTAAGTATAGGAGGTTTTGTGTATTTTTAAGGCAAATCAACTTAATTCTATATAAGAGCATACATGAAAAAGATTGATCCATTATACCTTGGGTTTATAAAACACCCATTATTTTGGAACAAAAACTAGAAACTAAAAATACCAAAGAAAAAGAACAACGGGAGTACTAGTTTGCACATCACTTACAGTCATATTTGCTCGATAGATGTTCGTAGCACATTTATTAAGCTAGGTACTCATAAAAATATGACTTTATAAATTTATCATTTTATTGTTATTGTTATTGTTGTTGCGGTAGTGGTGGATGAATAATTTGTTTTGCTTAAATCAGGACCATAGGAGTAGTACTTAAAAAAGTAGGGATCTAAATTCATGAATCAATCAATGACAAAGTATGAATGCATACATTATTAGTTGCGCTGACGGTTATTTTTCACTTAGAAAGCCTCCATTGTTTTGGGCATTATTTGTTTACCCCAACCGTCTAAAAATGCTCTATAAATGACTGTCTCTCCATTTGGATGCATTATTGCAGCACGTGTGAAGAGCCTAGAAACAGAAGGTTCGTTTTAGGTCTCTAATTCTTTGTTCTCCATTGCTGCCCTGCTGTAGCTGAATAAAAGTACAACCAAAATAACCGTCTGGAGGTCCTAGATGATTTAATCACCCATCTCACGATAGGGACCATAATTTCTGCTTCATTATAATGCCTTTATATATGCTTTGTTTGGTTTGATAAAGTAAACTGAAAAAGAGGATAGAAAGGAAGAATGTGGGTAGAAAACAATGGTGAAAAAATAGATTTTAAAGATTGTTTGACATGAGAGAAATATTAAAGAAAGTAAATAAATAAAGAAGATGAGAAATGTATAAAAAAAAAGGAAAATGTTGTTTTGTACAAATTAATATTTGAGAAACCATGTATGATTGAATATAAGCATTGCTATTTTCTTATGTACTTTCTTATGTTCTTCTTTTGGGTGTCAATGTGGCATGTTGGTTGAGATTTGTTGTTGCTGGTTTTTTGGGGACTTTGTTATTTTTACTTAGAACTTGTTGATGGGTTTTGGGTACACTTTTATTGATAATACTTTTGCTTATAAAATAGGGAAAAGAGAGCATACAACTTCCTAAACTTTATCCATTTTGCAAATGGGCACCCTTAACTACTAATTCTTTCTTATTAATCCTCAAACTACATCAATTAGTGAATTTGATCCTTTGATTAACCCATGATTAAATAATTAACTGTGATCGAATCTAATCGTTCATTTTTCTAAAATCTCAACCGTTAGTTATTTGTTTTAATTTTTATTTTGTTTCAAAAAAGAACACAGAACACATTTCATCTTCTTCGTTTACAATCCTCTCTACTGCATCATTTCAACTACCCCACAAGTAATGCTCACTATCTTTTGCGTTAGTGCACCATCTCTGAACAAACTTTATGCAACCATAATTCCTAACAAAATTTGTGAAATCCATCTTTCTAAATGCAGGGGTGTCTGGAATAATTCCTGCCATCTTGTTGTAAGATTCATTTGTATACTAAAAGTCGAAATGGCATCATATTTAAACAAGAAAAGTTTGACTGCATTCAATTGATGGACTAGCTTGATCAAATTTAGTGCATGGAACCGGATCCATTTTAGTGGAGAAGGAAGCAGGGTCATATGGGGCATGGTATTTTTGAACTCTGATGCGCAATTATTCAACATGGCAGCAATATGATTGAGAGATGCTGCTTCTGTTCTCTGAGTGTTGGTCTTATTGCTCTAGGCTGCAGGAATTGTATCAATTGCTGTTATGTGGGTCTTCTCAACTGGTTGTGCTGTATATCTACATAGGGAGAGGTTATAGGAGAGGCAAATAGCTACACGGGCTGCATAAAGAGGAAAAAGGGTCTGCATTCTATTCTTTTATAGGAAAATTTATTAGCCCTGGCATTTGGTGATTGGTTCATTTGGTTGCAATCAGCAATAGGAAATTTCTTTCTCTGTAATGTTCAGATTTGGGATACTTAGAAAAGGATTGTTTTTTGGTGGGCGGGGACTATAGCTATTTATCAACCTTATAGCTTTCTCATATGCTTTAGGTTGTAGCAATATCTATTGTTCTTTTGTCCATTAAAGACATTTTCGTTTCGTTGTATATGGGTTGGGTACCCCTTGTATTCATTCATATATACAATTTTGCTTATCAAAAAAAAAAAAAGTCTGTGAAGGTTACTGTAAGTTTGGCCAAGCACTTGTGAAATTTTTCCTACTTTTGGGCATAAATTAGTAACAATTATGTTATTTGCACACCCAAATGGGACACCCATTTAGTTTGGGATACCTTGGTTAATCAAGTATAAATATTTGGTTAATTCAGTTCATTATATGGTTAATGGGCTTATTTTCCATAACCATACAAATATCTGGTTAATCACATACAAATATTTGGTTAATTCAGTTCTTTATATGATTAATGGGTCATCATGAATTAACCAAATATTTGCACGTGATTAACCATATAATGAACTGAATTAACCAAATATTTATACATGATTAACCAAGATGTCCCAAATGGGTGTCCCATTTGGGTGTGCAAATAACATTTCTGAATTAGTAAACCCCTTTTTTGAGGAAAAAAAATTAGGAAATGACTACCTACTGTTAAGAAATAGAAACCAGGAGGGAGGGGTGGGGTGGTTTCTTCACTCACTTGAAAAATATTTCACACATATAATCTCAGAATCTTCTAAATTCAGGAAAGATGCAAGAATGACTAATAGTATTGCTCCAGAGGTGGTTAACACATAATGTAGAAGAGAAGATGGTAAATGAAGAAGAGAAGATGGTAAACGAAGTAGAAGAAGAAACTGTGTTCTATCTCTGTGTTCTTTTTGTTTTTTTTTTAAAAAAAAGAAAGGAAAAGAAATTAAAGGTTGAGATTTGAGGAAAATGGGCGGTTAGATTCGATCAAAGTTTGTCATTTAACCTCGGGTAAATCAAAGGATCAATTTCACTAGTTCATGTAGTTTGATGATTACTTAGAAAGAATTAGTAGTTTAGAGTGCCTATTTGCAAATAGGGTAAAGTTTATGGGGTGCCTGCTCTTTTCCCTATAAAATAAAATATACTTTGAAACTGTTTCTTTATTATGATTTGTCATTGGTCCACGTGATTCACACTTTATTCATTATTGAAAATTCACACTAAATAACAGTGTTGATAAAAAGATGAGGAAGATAGAAAGTATAAAATGACCTAATGTCCCTAATCAATAGCCCACATTATGCTTAATTTGTTCTTGGTGTTTTCTTCTCCCACACGTTATCCCCACCCAAGATTTTAAATAAATGTCAGTTAACGCAATTGGGGTTGCAAGGTTTTAGTTTTGGAGGTCTTCGAAACTGAAACGGGACCGTAATTACGGTCGCATTTTTCTACAATTGTCCGTGATTGCGGTAAACACAACGCAAATGCAATCGCAACCGCGATCGCAATTTAAAACCATGCTGCCACCCCTCAAAAAGTGGCAACTCCATGTTTTTGCATTTTCTTCTCATGGTAGGGAACGTGTAATTTTTTCTTCCATTTCGTCTTCTTTTCAATTCTAAACGAGAAAAAACTTCTCTTTCCATCCCTTTTATCTTTTCTCATTTTTTCCTCTCCTTTTCTCTCCAAACAAATAGTGGAATTTGAGCTACTCTCATTTTCATTATTTTACTAGTGAAAGTCATATGTATATGTCAAGAGTAAAACCTTTTTTTTAATGTCTGGAAGTGAGACCCTCATTAAGATAGTACATATTGATGTAAGTAAAGATATATGGATATCAAAAGCTCATATTTATGATGTAAGAAAATGCATACCATGTGTAAATAAGTATAAGTTTAGGTATCATCTTATTGTGAATTTTAATTTTACAAATAATGGAGTTGATTTCAAAATCGTAATATTAAATTATGAGCTAACTTGTATGGAAAAGTAGTGTAAATTTGAGCGGAGCCCATGAATCCAAATATATCAATATATCAATATATAAAAAAGGCCATCACACTGCCATCACACTAAGTTATCATTTGTTATACGAGGATTCAAGTGAGAGGTATATGTTATTGTGAGAGTACGAGGAACAAATCTATGCCATTAAATCATATATGAATGATCAGGATTAGAAATTAGTTGGTGGTCATAAGATCACTTAAAAAAGTCACATGACTTTATGTTCAAATCTTGATCACTCATATTTGATCTAAATATCCAGATTTACTCATCTCATCTCTCATAATAACACACAAATTTCTTTAGCCCTTTCTTTTGTTCCTTTTCAAATTAGTGAAGTACTCTTGAAAAAGTAAGGAAAAAGAATTTGAATGAAAATTTATGAAAATTAGGTGAAGGCATAGATATAAATGATGTGAGGAGGAGAATTAAAGAGTAAGGGAAGGGATGGTGAAGATGAAGAAAAGGATATGTCTCTGTGGAGTGAGTGAGTCCCTATCAGTAGCCACGTTGTAGTTTGCAAGTCCCTTTCCCTTCAAAATTAACCAACGCCTTTTTCTTCGAATTCAGATGAAATTTCATGTTTAGATGGACCCATCTCCCCGCAACGTGGCAAGTCTTCGCTGTTGTTTATAAACCTGCCAATTAAGATGAAGTTCCATTAGAAAAAAGTGGACAAGTCCCTAATCGTAAATTAAATTGCCAAGTGCCCCCATAAATCGACACATGGACCCGCCTTTCTCTTTATGATGTTGTTAACAAGTATTATAAGGATATTGGTTAATGATTTCAATAAATTTAAGTTTTTATTAAAATAAAAATTAAAGATAACACTTATCAAAATATTGAATACATCACTTTCCAATAAAAACTTTCTTTTATCGGTTTCTTGATCAATGTCCTTAGGATATTCGTTAGTATTCTTCATGCATAAACTTATTCATTTCGAATGAAGATCAGAAAGTAACAAAGCAGCAACACAATGAATGGACTCATCCATCCAAACATGATCGCAAGACTTTGCAACATTAGCCAAGCAATCAGCAACTAAATTGTTGACTCAAGGAATGTAAAGTACACTTGAAACAATCAAACTATGAAGAAAAAAGACATATGTATCTAACTACAATTAAACAGAACTTTTTGATTTAATCATATTCTAATATAATGTATATTTAAAGAATTGATTTAATGAGCTAGAAAGGGTATCTTAATTGTAATGGTTCTGTAGTTAGGGACAGAAATCTTTTTGCCTCATGATTTAATGGTTAAAGTGTAGTTATATTCCTTGAGGCTGCAATTTAGTTTCTGATTGCTTGGCTAATGTTGCAAAATCTTGCGATTTTGGTGTTTGGATGGGTTAACCTCTTAGTGTGTTTAAGATGCAAGTTTTGCATATATATTAATAAACGCTGCTCTGGAGCTTTCGCCAGACGTGGATGGCTCAACTAGAGAAAATGAATGAAAGCGACAAACATAAAATCACCTAATGGCGAAAAGAGAAAATAACTCGTTATTAATTAATAACATAATTTGATCATGGGAATATATACGTACAAATGAGTCCAAATTTTTATTCAAATATACAAACCTTGATAATTCTTTCGTTTTGTGGGAGAATGGTGTTGAGATCTTTTGACTGTTAATTAATTGTCGTCGTAATATATATACACTATAGAATGAAAATCTCACTGGGATTCTTGGTTTTGACATTTTAGGAACAAGCGAACATGGCTTACATTTTGGATTTATTTACGTGTTATTCTCAGCTGTACGTGTGTGCCAAAAGAAATATCAATGAATTATGCTAATCCATGAAATGTCCAAGTTTGTTGGAATATGATATGTTGCTTCGTATATGAGTAATAATATTTGTATATTAATTTTATAAAATATAACAAAAAAATATTTGTTCCAACATTTTTTTTATCTTCTATTTCTCAAATATGTAAACATAAGGTAGAGAAACTTATAAGTAAATATCATATCTCGAATATATATATACTATTATTTAATAATATTACAATATTATTAATGGTTTAGTTAATTAGCTCCCATAAAAAGAATATCAAAAGGTAAGTAAAAATATTTTAACCGATATAACCTTGACTTAAGCATGCCCTTTAATTTTTTTCATGTATTTTTCTTGATAAAATAAACTCGAAAGACGAACAGGCAGAGTATTTACTTTGTTTGAAAAAAGGATACAAAATAATAAAGGGATTAAGTTTCATTATTTCCTATAATAAATTTTAATATCAAGCACATTTGTTTTTTTCTTTTATTTTCTCTTCTGATTTTCCATTGTACAAAAGATAGGTGTGCAAAAAAAAATATATATATTAATTTTAATACATGCATTCTAAGTACAAATTTTTTTTTCACGGTCAACTAATTAGTAATTACATATTATACCATGTGTGACTTATTTTTAAGACAATTATAAAAGTCAAAAACGACTTTATGATTTCATAATACATGATTTATTAATCAATACAAAAAAATGTTTCATTCTCATTAAATGAAAAAAAAGAATATTTCTGCATATAAAAGACCATGTGTTTCAATGACAAACTATAGAAGACCATAAATTAACAATTGACTTGGCTTTGAGAGGCAGCTGTTGTTTTGGACCAACGTGAGTTCAAAGCGAAGCAGAAAACGTAGCAGTGTTCTTTCATACCTTCACCCTCCTATTCCTCCTTCTGTCCCTTCTTAGTTTCTTCTTCCTTCAAATGGTTTACATAACCTCTTCACTCTCTCCCATTCTCATCATGTTCAAATCCCACACCCACAATTTACCATAATAACCACAATCACAAAAACCATCATCAATGGCACGTGCCACACTTTCTTTCACCCTCTATGCCCTCTTCTTCTTTTTTTTCTTCTCTTGCACTGCTCATGAACAACGCTTCAAGGAAGCACCAAAATTCTACAACTCCCCCACGTGCGCCACCATTACCCACCACCCCAACGTCACGTGCTCCCTCCACGCAGTCCACGTGGCAATGACCCTCGACGTGGCCTACCTCCGAGGCTCCATGGCAGCCATCCTCTCCGTCCTCCAACACTCTTCATGTCCGGAAAACATCATCTTCCGCTTCGTCTCCGCCGCCTCAAGACCTTCCTCCGCCGCCGTCCTCAACCGCACCCTCACCGCCTCATTCCCATACCTGAAATTCCATATTTACCCCTTCGACGACGGCGCCGTCGCCGGCCTCATCTCCACCTCCATCCGCTCCGCCCTGGACTGTCCCCTCAACTACGCGAGAACCTACCTCGCGAACCTCCTCCCTCCGTGCGTTACAAAAATCGTTTACCTCGACTCCGACTTGGTCCTCGTCGACGACATTGCCAAACTCGCCGCCACGCCGCTCGGCTCCGACGCCGTCCTCGCCGCGCCGGAGTACTGCACCGCCAACTTCACGGCATACTTCACGCCGTCGTTTTGGTCGAACCCTTCGCTCTCCGGAATCTTCGCGGGGCGGAGGCCTTGTTACTTTAACACCGGCGTGATGGTCATCGACCTCGCGCGGTGGCGGGCCGGTGACTACACGATGAGGATCCAGGAGTGGATGGAGCTCCAGAAGAGGATGAGGATCTACGAGCTCGGATCGCTGCCGCCGTTTTTGCTGGTTTTCGCCGGGAGAATTGCGCCGGTTGATCATCGGTGGAACCAGCATGGGCTCGGGGGGGATAACTTTCGTGGGCTTTGCCGGGACTTGCATCCCGGCCCGGTGAGCCTGCTGCATTGGAGTGGAAAGGGCAAGCCGTGGGCCAGGCTTGACGCAAGCAGGCCTTGCCCGTTGGATGCGTTATGGGCTCCCTATGATCTGCTTGAGACTCCTTTTGCTCTTGAGGCTTAGTTGACGACTGACGTCATAATGCAGATTATTATTTTTCTCTCTGAAGACTCAATTATACTTCTATTTCTTTTTTTCTTTTCTTTTTTTATTGTTATTATTATTGCTATTATCCTCGGCTGAGTTATGATACCTTCGAGATATGGATTCTCTCTGGCCAATTTGTCTCTATCATATCTCCCTCCACAATCACAATCATACATTATGCATCATTCAAGGGCCAATTTATTTTGATTTTGAAACATAAATTGTGCCCTTGGAATGTATAATATAGGATCATGATTATGGAACAAGGTGGGGATACAAACTGGCTGGAAAAAATCCATTTCATACAGGAGAGGCTTGCTTTGGTAGGTGGTTGTGGTTACTTTTACAGTTTTACCACTTCACTTTGTAGAGACACGTACATATCATGATAATTGCCTTTTTGTTATTGAGGTAGTGAATGTTTGTTACTACTTGCAAACAATAAATTGAGTTACAAGGGCTATCATATATGTTATTATGTACTTTGTCAATCTCTTTTATTTTCTTATGCTTTTGTTTGTTTGGTCATTTCTGTCCTTGGTATATAGTAGTATAATTACATACTAATGAAGTGTGCAAGGTTGCATTTTAGGGTGAACTATACACGAAAGAGCATAATTCAGAAATCATTTTCTATTGACCCTTGTGTGTGAAATCGAATTGGGTAAGAGAGAGGTTGTATCATGTTCTATGTGTTTCGGGTGTTAAAAAAGGATATAATATTCGCATACTTTTCTTGTCTAAGTGAATCACTGCCAATTTCTTTGTCCCACTATTGTCTTGCCAAAGCCAAACATCACTTTAGGAGGTTTGAGCCAGATTCATGATGACTGATCTTACTGTTTTGTTAATCCAAACATTTGAATTTGAAATTAACATTGTTTTGCTTACTAATTTGAACGAGAATCGATTGCTGGCACGAGCAAAGTAATCACTGAGAGGGGCACATACACTTTATTTATTGATATATCTTTGTAAAAGCAATGAAAGATAAAAGCATGCTCAATATCGTAAATAAAAATTATACATTATACTTTTGAGTAATGTGCTTTTATTGTGTGGCTGACGAATATACCTTATTGCTTTAGGCTACAGAATTTTCAGATTTTGGAATCCTCCTTATATTCTTCCCGTAATTCGCGTGTTCCTCCCTTAATTATTGCTTGTCATGCTTGCTGTTTTTTCCTCTAGTCATTCATCTGAACAAGGAGAGCGAAAATTGGCACTTGTGCAAGGTTTTACATTACAGATCACATCATGTGATTTAGTTGCAATTAGTATCTTGATTTTAGTGACTACTGTTATTGCATTAGACCGTGATATTAACTGTAATTGGTCCACAATGATGAGATACAATCGCAATCGCAATTATAACACAACTGTAGCCATAATTTAAATAGATTTTGAATGGTGTAAAAAACAATAAAATAGATTTTGAGTAATATTAGCCACTAATTCGATTATAAATGCTAAAGTTCAGAGATATTTGTATTTGAAAGGGACTCCTAGCACCCAATTTCCCTTATTTAATTATACCACAGTAGTAACCTACTAGTGAGAATTATGAGAGAATTGAATTGATCTGAAAGTAAGAAATGAATGTGATGGCCACTGTTACTGTGTGGTCTTTATGATCAACTTGCTAGTTGAGTAATTGTTCGTTTTAACTTTTATTTCTCACACCCCAACAAACCAAGAGTGGGAAAGGCTTGCTATGTGAGACATTTGTTAGATACAATTGTACATATGATATGTAAAACTGAAGTTAAACGTGTCAGGTATAAATATGAGTAGAGTTTCAACTGAGTGCATATTCTAAGTGTTCAAATAAATGAACTCTTCAAAATATATCATCAACTACATTGAGATTTGTGTCTATTAAGTCCTTATGGAAAGAATTATAGCCTAATAAGAGATACAAGGTGTAGAGGATGAAAAAAATATATAAGTTTGAAATGAAAATATTTTTTTCAAAAAAAAAAAAAAGGAAAATCAGAAGTATAAAGCCCAAAACAAAAATTTGGATTGGGCTTGAAATATGTAGGAGCCCACTTTGTTTCTTTTTTGAATAATCTTAAAAGAAAAAAAGAAAATGAAAAACCCTTTTAAAAAGATTCTCAAATATTTGTTAATTTAAATAAAAAGGCCTTTAAAATAAAAAATTCAAAAAAAAATTAAAATCAACCAATCAAATCAAGCATTTTTAAGAATTATGTGGCTTTTAATTTCCCTTTGTATCAGGAAATACATAGGATCAGAGTTCATTATTAATCCAAAACTAAATGTTCTTAATTTATATGTTTATCTTGATTCTTAAAAATGGGTACAAATAAATATCTTTCAAACTTATTAAAAAATTGTACAATTAACTTAAAATATCATTCTTCGAATGTGAGATGTAGGATGTTAACATCTTCCCTACTCGTAACATACTCTCGAACTCAATCATGTTTTCTAAAAGGGCAATTTTATAAAATAAATGAGTTTTTCAATGTTTTTCGAATTAAAATCTCGATTGTTTGTGACCAACCCCCCACGGCCGCTATTTCGATCGCTTAATGATAATGAATAACAAATTTAGAAAAACAACTGAGAGGTCGTTGGAATGATTGATATTAGCGACTAATGATATTTGGGCCGCGTTTGGGTAAACAACTTAATTAAGAACTTATCACATAAGACCTTATCGCATGAGAGCTTATGCCATAAGAGCTTATGAAGAAAGGGGCATGAGAGGATTCGAAGGGGGAAAACATGGAGGGGTCATAAGCACTTGTTAAAATTCGATAAGCTTGTTCCAGTGACTTATGAAAATAAGTCAAAAACTCCTTATGCGATGGCATAAGTTACTTTTATAAGCTCTGCCAAACACATTGCATAAGAGCTTATGTCATCAGATAAGTCAAAAAGAGCTTGTGGAAACTAAACGCAGGAATATAGAAAAAGGTTTTGCATATATTTGTTGTGTTCAATGTTACAAAAGAGTGCTCCTATTTATAGAGCAGAAAAAGATACAAAGAAATAAAGGCAAATCAAATCTAATATCCTAATATGATTACAATATCAATTACAATAATTACATAATCAAATCATATCGTATCATATCAAATTATATCGTAACATCCCCCCTCAAACTCAAGTGGGTGGAGCTGCAACCAACTTGAGTTTGGATACTAAAGCGCGGAAGCGACTAGGAGAATGAGCTTTTGTAAACAAGTCAGCAGGCTGGTCAAGAGTGCCAATGGAGACAAGATGGAGATCACCACGGAGAAGATGCTGGCGAATGAAGTGACAATCTATTTCAATATGCTTGGTGCGCTCATGGAAAACATTATTGTAGGCAATTTGAATGGCACTACGGTTGTCACAATAAAGATCAGTGGAGAAAGTCTGAGATATCTCTAGATCATCAAGAAGCCAACGGAGCTACAATATTTCAGAAGTAGTATCAGCGAGTGCACGATATTCGGCTTCAGTGCTGGAGCGAGCTGTCACAGTTTATTTCTTACTACGCCAAGAAATAAGAGAATCTCCGAGAAAAATACAAAATCCAGTGGTGGAGCGACGATCACTTGGATCACCGGCCCAATCTGCATCAGAGTAGGCTCGAAGAATCAAGGGAGAGGCAACTGAGTAGTGAAGACCATAAAACAAGGTACCCTTAATATATCGAATAATCCGGAGGACTGCAGCATAATGAGTGGTACGGGGGGCAGACATGAATTGACTAACCAGATGAACATCATAGGAGATGTCTGGCCGAGTAACTGTGAGGTAAATCAGACTGCCTACAAGCTGTCGATAAAGAGTGGCATCGTCGAGTAAAGTACCATCTTGAGGAGTAAACCGAACATTGGTTTCAAGAGGAGTGTGTTCAATTTTACAATCAGTGAAATCTGCTCGAGAGACAAGATCAGAAGCATACTTAGCCTGTGAGAGAAATAAGCCATCACTAGAAGATAAAACTTCAAGTCCCAAAAAGTAACTTATTGGTCCAAGATCCTTCATCTCAAAGTGTTGACACAGGAACTGCTTAAGCTCAGTAATGCCAATGGAATCACTTCCGGTAATAATCGTATCATCGACATAAAGAAGCAAGACAACAGTACCATTTTCAGTCTTCCGAGTAAAAAGAGCAGAATCATGAGCACTGGAAGAGAAACCCAACTGACTAATAGTTCTATGAAATTTAGCAAACCCGGCCCGAGGTGCTTGCTTGAGGCCATACAGAGCCTTTCGAAGACGATAAACCTTGTTTGCCCGACAAGCATATCCTGGAGGAGGACGCATATAAACCTCTTCCTCTAACTCTCCATTAAAGAAGGCATTTTTAACATCCATTTGTGTCAGTGACCATTGTCGAGTGGCTGCAATGGCGAGAAGAGTTCGAACAGAGGTGATGCGTGCAACAGGGGCAAATGTTTCTTCATAATCAATACCATACTCTTGAGTGGACCCTTTTGCAACCAGACGAGCTTTGTACCGCTCAATAGAACCATCAGAATGAGTCTTTATTTTATACCCACTTGCATCCTACAAGAGGCTTACCAGAAGGAGGATCAACAAGGTCCCAAGTGTGAGTGTTCTCTAGTGCATGTAACTCTTCCTGCATAGCTTGCTGCCAATGGGGGTCTATAGAGGCTTCCTTATAGGACTGTGGTTCATGAAGGTGAAGCATAGTAGAAAAACAATGGTAATCACGAAGGTAGGTGGGTGGATTTCTTACCCGAGGAGGATGCTCAACGGTGGGAGGTGCTGGATCAATGGTGGAAATAACATCATCAGAAGTGGATGGAACATCGGAAGAGACTGGGAGCTCACTTGAAGAACCTACATCTGTGTCACTAGGAAATAGATCAACATCGGGGTTAGTAAATAGAGGAGTGGGGGTGGATGGAATTGACGTAAACTTGGACAAGGAAGAGAACATTATATGTTCCCAGAAGACAACATGACGGGGGATACGGATACGCTGAGAAATCGGATCCCAACAATGATAACCTTTGTGTTCTGTGCCATAACCAAGGAAACAACAAAGACGGGCACGTGGCTCAAGTTTAGTGTATTCATGAGGTTGGAGAAGAACAAAACAAGCACAACCAAAGACCTTAAGAGAGTTATAATCGGGTGTAGTATGGTAAAGACGCTTAAAAGGAGAAACATTACCAAGGACAGAGGAAGGGAGACGATTGATGACATTGACAGCAGTAAGAGCAGCTTCACCCCAGGCACGTTCAGGACAAGAGGCTGAAATAAGCATAGCATGGATGGAGTCAAGAATGTGACGATGCTTTCTCTCAGCGCGACCATTCTGTTGAGAGGTAAATGGACATGAGAACTCAGACACGGTACCCTGTTCACCATAAAATGATAAGAGTTTAGAATCGCGATATTCCATAGCATTATCTCGACGAAAAACTTTAATGACTTTAGAAAACTGTGTTCGAATCATATTAGCAAAGTTAATGTAAATTTGAGGAAGTTCATGACGATTTTTCATTAAGTAAATCCAAGTAAAGCGAGAATAATCATCAATAAACAACACGAAATACCGAGAACCTCCCATAGTAGGTGTGGGAGCAGGGCCCCAAATGTCAGAATGCACAAGATCAAAAGGTGAAGCAGAAACAGAAGTACTATTATCAAACGACAAAGCCGGTTGTTTAGCAGTTTGACAAGCAGTACAATTAAGAGACTCGGTAGAAACAGATCCCAACACACCCCGAGACACAAGAGGACGGAGTTTACCAAGAGAACTATGGGCAAGACGTTGATGCCAAAGATGAATAGTGGAGGCGGTGGAAGCAGCACAAATGTTGGACACAGTGGGAACATGCAGATTAGTGAGCTCAAATAGCCTTTCGATCTTACGTCCAGTCCCAATGAGTTGTCCCGACCATGGATCCTGTACAAGACAACCAGAGGAAGAGAAGGTGACTTCATAACCAAGATCACATAATTGGCCAACAGATATAAGGTTAAAATTTAGCTTAGGAATTAGATAAGTGTCAGGTAAACTGAGATTGGATAGAGAGATAGAACCCTTATGACTTACATCCATATGAGATCCATCAGCAGTGTGTATAGAATTGGCAATGTCATTTTCGGATAAGGATGAAAAGAGATGAGATGCAGAGGTCATGAGGTTACAACAAGCAGAGTCTAAATACCATTTAGCATTACCTGGTGTGGTGGAAAGGGTTGCAGGAGCATTACCATTACCAGAGGAATTAAGAAGCTTCTTGAGGAGAGACGCAAGGTCACTGACAGAGAACACTGGTGAAAGGTGTAACACACTATTTTTCAGAATTAATTTTATTAAGCTGAGTTTATTAAGTTGGATTTATCATTCAAGGGATTAGTGGGATTTTTGGTTAAAAGTCCCTTTTTGGCACATGAGCACGCCCGTGCTTATTAGCTAGCAAGCCCGTGCTTAAAGTCAGAAGCGTGTTTCTGATTTTAAGTTGAGCACGACCATGCTCAACAGGGAGCACGCCCGTGCTCAATGCATGGACTGCGTCTCGTGACGTTAAGTTGAGCACGACTGTGCTCAAGGAGGAGCACGACCGTGCTCAGGTCCGAACGCTATATACGTGAATAGAACTCGAGGGTTTAACGTTTTAACCCTAATTGTGAGTGCAGCAGCCACCTTGTGCAGCCAGAACGAGTTCCATTCCTTCTTCCTCCTTCTTGAACAGTCTAGGGAGCGTTGGAGGCTTCGAGAGACTTTCGGCTTATCAGTGTTAGTTACATAGGTAAGGTTCCTTCCTCCTTCTTAGTTTCCTTTTCTGTTATTGTGAATGGGGAACTAACCTTTGGTATTTTGTTGATCCAAGGTTCGTTTTGGTGTGAGTAGCCGTAAGGGGAGGAACTGGTTCATTATTCGGAACGTCGTTAGAGCTACCTTCAATCCAGGTATGGGGAGAAGGGTAGTGTGATTATAGGCTTGGAGTTAGGGTAAAGTAAGGGGGTTTCCATAACCCCATTGTTATACGTATTGTATGATTTGATGTATATATATTAATTGGTTGATGATGATAACATGTTTTGTTTGGTATTATGCTGTTTGATGCTTTGTGTTCATATGGTTCTCTTGATGATCATGTTGGTTGGTTAATATGAACATAATATGTTGATGATTGATGGTTGACATGATGTTGTATAGTTGATGCTATGATAATTATTTGGTTGATGCCAACGTTATATGAATGCTGCTGTTTAATCCTTAAAAACGGATTTAGGATGTTAACTGTTTAAACCCTTGAAAATCAGTAAGTTCAGCCTCTGTTCCTGCCCAGAATAGCACTGTCGCGCGATGAGCACGACCGTGCTGAACAGGGAGCACGACCGTGCTCCCAGTTAAATTCTGGGTAAATGGCCGCGCTGTTCAGCACGGTCGTGCAGGACAAAGAGCACGACCGTGCTCGATAAGAAGCACGACCATGCTTCACTTAAAGGGGAGCACGCCCCTCACGTGCTCAAGCACGACCGTGCTCAACCCACTGGGACAGAACCGAATTAAAGGACTTAAGGGGTTTTAAACCCCATTCCCCAATGATGATTAATTGATTAGACAATCCGGTTGATAATACTAAAAATAATTAAAGATCATGAGATGGTGAGGTGTTAAGTCGATACCCTTTTGGGTGCCGCAAACTGATGGGCTGTGCCTTGGTGCTTTTTGGCCAAGGAAGCCTTGACCCCGTGGTTTGGGTTTAAAGGTGTTGATGTTGCTGTGTACCTTGGTGGCCGAGAGTTTGCCCCAGGTACTGCGGTTGATTCCGCTTAAGTCCTCAGGTAGATTCCGCGAGGCAAGTTGGTGCGGTTGATTCCGCTGTTACCTTCGGCCGTTTCCGTTGGAGTTATGGAGGTGGTGTTGCCGTTGTTGTTGTGTTGCATACGTATTGCATCGGAGTTGTTGTTTAGGGATGTTCGACATAGGGGAGATCGTCCTAGAGTACGGCGATCCGGCCATCCACGGTTGGAGTAGATTCTCCTAACGCCCCCGTGACGAGGCATTCATTAGTTTGATGCATTGGCTATCCAAGGAGTAGATTCTCCGGCGTTGAGTAGATTCTCAATGTGGATATTTAACTCCGAAGTCGTTCATCCCGAGTTTAGTGGATCCACATGCATTGTTGGTTTAGCGGAGTAGGACTGCATTGCACTGCATAGGTTGATGTTGATGTTTGGTGTAAAGCTGATGTGGTTACTGTTTACTTTACTTCCTACCTCTTGCTATATATGATTACATGAACTTACTCCCCTTGTTTGTTTGTGTTTGGCCTGATTGGCACCTTGTAGAGGATGACGAGCAGCCCGGAGAGGAGTGACTCTGAGGAGCCGCCACTCATAGTAGGGCTAGTTTGTGTTATGTTAGTTTTCAGTTGTAATTCCGTGGGTGTTTATCCCGGAATGGTTATACCAGCTCTGTAGGTGACATCGGGGTTCGGATATTTTATTGGTTTGTTATGTTTTTACTGTTTAAAACTCTTTTCATTTTCCGCGTTGTAAACAGTTCATGTGGGACTTTTCTACCCATGGACAATTGTTTTATTTATTTCAATAATAATTGCATGTTTTCCTTTAATTGTTTTTAAATTAAATGGTTTATAACATGCGGGGTAGAAGGGTGTCACATTTAGTGGTATCAGAGCAGTTCGACCTTGTTCGGACGTGGTATGAGTCTGTTGTGAGTCTGTTGTGTGACTCTTGTTTGAATTGTCTATACTTGGTATAGATAATGATGTTTTAAGCTAGTTGCCTGTAACTTTTACTCGCTTAAGTTTCTGTATTAAGAGTTGTGTTGGACATGTACAGGAACTAATGGCCGGTAGAGGACGCAACGATCAGGCGATTGCTGACGCATTGGCACTCCTAGCCAATGCTATTGGTCAAGTCAACCCTAACAACAATGGTAGGCCAGCTGAGTTCCAGGGACTGGACAAGTTCCAGAGGAACAACCCTCCATCGTTCAAGGGCACGTACGATCCGGAAGGAGTTTTGTTGTTGATGAGGGAGACAGAGAAGATCTTTCGAGCCATGGATTGCAACGATCAGCAGAAGCTCATCTTTGCTACCTTCATACTGACCGAGGAGGCAGAGCACTGGTGGGATAACTGCAGGCTAAGGGCACAGCAGTTACTTGGGCTGTGTTCAGGCAGAGATTCCTGGAGAAGTACTTTCCAGCGGATATCAGAGACAAGAAGGAGATGGAATTCTTGTCTTTGAGGCAAGGGTCGCTGTCAGTCGGTGACTATGCAGCTAAGTTTGAGGAGCTGGCTAGGTACTACACTCCTTACCAGCATGAGACGGACGATCGCTCCAAGTGTGTGAAGTTTGAAGTGGGACTCCGGCCTGAGTTCAAACAGGCCATCAGTTATCAGGAGATCCGAGTCTTTCCGATTCTAGTCAACAAGTGTCGGATTTACGAGGATGCTAGTCAGTTCAGAGCTGCCAGTTCCAGAGGACCGGACAATCAGAGCGGCAGGAGGACTGATCAGAGGGATAAGGGCAAGCAGCGGTATGCCCCTACGGGCAAGGATTTCAAGCAAAGCGGCAGGAAGCCCCAGTTTCAGCAAAGTAGCTTCAGGGGTGGGTTTTCTGATGCCCCTAGAGCTATGAGGTGTGGGAAGTGGGGAGCACAGGACCACTATTCGTCCCAGTGCAAGGAAACACAGGTCATCTGCTTCAAGTGTGGCAAGCCAGGCTACATCTGCCGCGAGTGTGGTGGAGCTAAGGCCGAGCCTCCCAGCGCTAGCAAGAATCAGAAGTCCCAGGCCAACAGACTGAAGACCACTGGGAGAGTCTTTACTCTTAGTGGAGCTGAACCCTCCGAGTCTGATGACTTGATCCAAGGTACGTGTTTAATTGATGGAACTCAATTGACTGTATTGTATGATTCGGGTGCTACTCACTCGTTTATATCGCATGATAGGGTCAAGAGTCTTAAATTGCCTGTTACTTTCCTTGAGTTTGATTTGTTGGTTTCTACACCTACAAATAAACCTGTTTCCACTTCTTATGCATGTAAGAACTGTCATATTGTTATAAATGATAAAACTTTTGTTACCGATCTTGTATGCTTACCTTTGAATGACCTGGACATTATTCTGGGTATGGACTGGTTATTTTTCAACCATATCCTTCTGAATTGTTTTGATAAAACCCTGGTTTTTGGAACTCCAAAGGAGTCTAAGAATCCAGACCTTCTCTCTGCCAACCAAGTACGAGCTTCGATGAGAGACGAAGCCCAAGTATACATGATGTTAGCTTCCCTGGATGTAGAGAGCAGCCCTCCTGATGTCGCCAGCATGCCTGTTGTGCGAGAGTTTCCTGAAGTGTTTCCGGGGTATGTTTATAACTTACCCCCAGAGAGAGATGTTGAGTTTACCATAGACTTAGTGCCTGGCACCGGGCCAATATCCATAGCACCCTATAGAATGTCTCCTCTAGAGCTAGCTAAGTTGAAGGAACAGTTGGAGGACCTGATGAAAAAGAAGTTCATTAGGCCGAGTGTGTCTCCGTGGGGAGCACCTGTGTTGTTGGTGAAGAAGGATGGTAGTATGAGGTTGTGTGTCGACTTTCGACAACTCAACAAGGTGACCATAAAGAATCGGTATCCCCTCCCTAGGATTGATGATCTTATGGACCAGTTGATGGGTGCTTGCGTCTTTTCAAAGATAGATTTGAGGTCAGGGTACCATCAGATTCGGGTTAAGTCTGAGGACATCCCGAAGATAGCGTTTAGGATGCGATATGGTCACTATGAGTACTTGGTTATGCCTTTCGGTGTGACCAATGCTCCTGCGATCTTCATGGACTACATGAACAAGACCTTTCACCCTTACTTGGATAAGTTTGTGGTGGTGTTTATAGACGACATCTTAGTGTACTCCAAGAGTAAGGAGGAACATGAGGAACATCTGAGGGTTGTCTTACAGACCCTTAAGGAAAAGCAGTTGTATGCTAAGTTGTCTAAGTGTGAGTTCTGGTTAGAGGAAGTGAGCTTCTTAGGACATGTCATCTCTAAGGGTGGCATAGCAGTGGACCCAGCTAAAGTGGAGATGGTGCTCCAGTGGGAACCGCCAAAGTCTGTGACCGAGATTAGGAGTTTCTTGGGGTTAGCCGGGTACTATAGGCGGTTTATAGAAGGTTTCTCTAAGATAGCATTACCCTTAACCCGTCTCACCAAGAAGGGACAGTTGTTTGTGTGGGACTCTGAGTGTGAAGAGAGTTTCCAAACCCTTAAGGATAGGTTGACATCAGCACCAGTTTTAGTTTTGCCAGATCCTAGTGAACCCTTCGTAGTTTACTACGATGCTTCTAAGCAAGGGTTAGGTGGTGTGTTGATGCAGAATGGTAAGGTAGTCGCTTATGCTTCTAGGCAGTTGAAAACCTATGAGAAGAACTACCCTACCCATGACCTAGAGTTAGGAGCTATGGTATTTGCCTTAAAGATCTGGAGGCATTACCTGTATGGAGCGAGGTTTGAGGTCTTTAGTGATCATAAGAGTTTGAAGAACCTCTTTGATCAGAAAGAGTTGAATATGAGGCAGCGTAGGTGGATGGAGTTCTTAAAGGATTATGACTTCGAGCTGACCTACCACCCAGGAAAGGCTAATGTGGTGGCCGATGCCTTGAGTAGGAAAACCCTGCATGTCTCCGCTTTGATGGTTAGGGAGATGGATCTGATTGAGGATTTTAGAGACCTTAGTCTAGCTTGTGAGTTTACCCCTAAGAGTATTAGGCTTGGTACCTTGAAGGTTACCAATAGTCTGGTGGATCAGATTAGAGAGGGTCAGAAGTTGGATAAGTTTCTCTTAGACCAGCGAGAGTTGCTCGCTCAGGATAGAGACCTAAGTTTTAAGGATGGTAGTGACGGTATCTTGAGGTTCAAAGATAGAGTGTGCATACCTAATGTTCCCGAGCTTAGGAAGTTGATCTTAGAAGAAGGTCCTAGGAGTGGATTGAGTGTGCACCCAGGTGCCACTAAGATGTATCAGGACCTTAAGAGGATGTTTTGGTGGCCTAGGATGAAAAAGGATGTAGCCGAGTTTGTGTATGCATGCCTAGTTTGTTAGAAGGCTAAGATAGAGCATCAAAGGCCTTCGGGTAAGTTGTAACCTTTGAGTATCCCAGAATGGAAATGGGATAGCATCTTCATGGATTTTGTGTCTGGACTCCCTAGGACTCCAGCTGGTTTTGAGGCGATTTGGGTTATTGTGGATAGACTGACTAAGTCTGCCCATTTCATTCCGATGAACATGGAATATCCTTTAGAGAAGTTGGCAAAGTTGTACATCAAGGAGATAGTTAGGCTTCATGGTGTACCATCTAGCATAGTTTCAGATAGAGACCCGAGGTTTACCTCTAGGTTTTGGAATAGTTTGCAAGAGGCTTTAGGGACAAAGCTTAGGCTTAGTTCAGCTTACCACCCACAGACTGATGGGCAGTCTGAGCGGACCATCCAGTCCTTAGAGGACTTGTTGAGGGCTTGTGTGTTAGAACAGTCAGGAAGTTGGGACAAGTTTTTGCCCCTGATAGAGTTCACCTACAATAATAGTTTCCATTCCAGCATTGGGATGACGCCTTATGAGGCTCTGTATGGGAGGAGATGTAGGACACCCTTGTGTTGGAGTGAACCTAGTGATAGTGTGGTGCTAGGGCCAGAGATAGTCCATGAAACAACAGAAAAGATTAAGTTAGTTCAGGAAAAGATGAGAGTTGCACAGAGTAGGCAGAAGAGCTACCATGATAAAAGGAGGAAGGTGCTCGAATTCCAGGAAGGCGATCATGTATTCTTGAGAGTTACCCCGACAACTGGGGTTGGTAGAGTGATGAAGGCGAGGCAACTTACTCCGAGGTTCATTGGTCCTTACCAAATCCACAAAAGAGTCGGCGAAGTTGCCTACCAGATAGCCTTACCCACGTTCTTGTCAAATCTCCACAATGTTTTTCATGTGTCTCAACTCAGGAAGTATATTCATGACCCTAGTCACGTGATAGTACCCGACGCTATACAGTTGAAAGAGAACCTGACGTTTGAGGTGTTACCTCTTCGAGTCGAGGATAGGAGGGTGAAGCAGCTAAGAGGCAAGAAAATTCCTTTGGTTAAAGTGGTTTGGAGTGGGGCAACTGAGGAAAGTGCTACCTGGGAGCTGGAGAGCAAGATGATGGAAGCGTACCCGCATCTTTTCCCTTGAGGTACGTGTAAATTTCGAGGACGAAATTTTTATAAGGGGGGTGGAATTGTAACACCCTGTTTTTCAGAATTAATTTTATTAAGCTGAGTTTATTAAGTTGGATTTATCGTTCAAGGGATTAGTGGGATTTTTGGTTAAAAGTCCCTTTCTGGCACATGAGCACGCCCGTGCGCATTAGCCAGCAAGCCCGTGCTTAAAGTCAGAAGCGTGTTTCTGATTTTAAGTTGAGCACGACCGTGCTCAACAGGGAGCACGCCCGTGCTCAATGCATGGACTGCGTCTCGTGACGTTAAGTTGAGCATGACCGTGCTCAGGTCCGAACGCTATATACGTGAACAAAACTCGAGGGTTTAACATTTTAACCCTAATTGTGAGTGCAGCAGCCACCTTGTGCAGCCAGAACGAGTTCCATTCCTTCTTCCTCCTTCTTGAACAGTCTAGGGAGCGTTGGAGGCTTCGGGAGACTTTTGGCTTATCAGTGTTAGTTACATAGGAAAGGTTCTTTCCTCCTTCTTAGTTTCCTTTTCCGTTATTGTGAATGGGGAACTAACCTTTGGTATTTTGTTGATCCAAGGTTCGTTTTGGTGTGAGTAGCTATAAGGGGAGGAACTGGTTCGTTGTTCTGAATGTCGTTAGAGCTACCTTCAATTCAGGTATGGGGAGAAGGGTAGTGTGATTATAGGCTTGGAGTTAGGGTAAAGTAAGGGGGTTTCCATAACCCCATTGTTATACGTATTGTATGATTTGATGTATATATATTAATTGGTTGATGATGATAACATGTTTTGTTTGGTATTATGCTGTTTGATGCTTTGTGTTCATATGGTTCTCTTGATGATCATGTTGGTTGGTTAATATGAACATAATATGTTGATGATTGATGGTTGACATGATGTTGTATAGTTGATGCTATGATAATTATTTGGTTGATCCAACGATATATGAATGCTGCTGTTTAATCCTTAAAAACGGATTTAGGATGTTAACCATTTAAACCCTTGAAAATCAGTAAGTTCAGCCTCTGTTCCTGCCCAGAACAGCACTGTCGCGCGATGAGCACGACCGTGCTGAACAGGGAGCACGACCGTGCTCCCAGTTAAATTCTGGGTAAATGGCCGCGCTGTTCAGCACGGCCGTGCAAGACAAAGAGCACGACTGTGCTGCTGAGCACGACCGTGCTCGATAAGAAGCACGATCGTGCTTCACTTAAAGGGGAGCACGCCCCTCACGTGCTCAAGCACGACCGTGCTGGGTTACGAGCACGACCGTGCTGGGTTACGAGCACGACCGTGCTGGGTTACGAGCACGACCGTGCTCAACCCACTGGGACAGAACCGAATTAAAGGACTTAAGGGGTTTTAAACCCCATTCCCCAATGATGATTAATTGATTAGACAATCCGGTTGATAATACTAAAAATAATTAAAGATCATGAGATGGTGAGGTGTTAAGTCGATACCCTTTTGGGTGCCGCAAACTGATGAGTTGTGCCTTAGTGCATTTTGGCCAAGGAAGCCTTGACCCCGTGGTTTGGGTTTAAAGGTGTTGATGTTGTTGTGTACCTTGGTGGCCGAGAGTTTGCCCTAGGTACTGCGATTGATTCCGCTTAAGTCCTCAGGTAGATTCCGCGAGGCAAGTTGGTGCGGTTGATTCCGCTGTTACCTTCGGTCGTTTCCGTTGGAGTTATGGAGGTGGTGTTGCCGTTGTTATTGTGTTGCATACGCATTGCATCGGAGTTGTTGTTTAGGGATGTTCGACATAGGGGAGATCGTCCTAGAGTACGGCGATCCGGCCATCCACGGTTGGAGTAGATTCTCCTAGCGCCCCCATGATGAGGCATTCGTTAGTTTGATGCGTTGGCTATCCAAGGAGTAGATTCTCCGGCGTTGAGTAGATTCTCAATGTGGATATTTAACTCCGAAGTCGTTCATCCCGAGTTTAGTGGATCCACATGCATTATTGGTTTAGCGGAGTAGGACTGCATTGCACAGCATATCATAATGTTGATGTTGATGTTTGGTGTAAAGCTGATGTGGTTACTTTTTACTTTACTTCCTACCTCTTGCTATATATGATTACATGAACTTACTCCCCATGTTTGTTTGTGTTTGGCCTGATTGGCACCTTGCAGAGGATGACGAGCAGCCCGGAGAGAAGTGACTCTGAGGAGCCGCCACTCATAGTAGGGCTAGTTTGTGTTATGTTAGTTTTCAGTTGTAATTCCGTGGGTGTTTATCCCAGAATGGTTATACCAGCTCTGTAGGTGACATCAGGGTTCGGATATTTTATTGGTTTGTTATGTTTTTACTGTTTAAAACTCTTTTCATTTTCCGAGTTGTAAACGGTTCATGTGGGACTTTTCTACCCGTCGATAATTGTTTTATTTATTTCAATAATAAATGCATGTTTTCCTTTAATTGTTTTTAAATTAAATGGTTTATAACATGCGGGGTAGAAGGGTGTCACAAAAGGTGGTGAGAAGAACCTGGAGATTCATTGGCAACAACAGGAGGAGATACATGCCTGGAGGAACTGGAACTGGGACAATGTTGATTCCTGTCCTGGTAAGATCGTGGAGGACGAGTGGGACAATTATGAATCAAGTGTCCTGATTGCTTGTAGTATCGACAACAATTTGAAGCAATATGACCATTTTTCCTGCAATTGTAACATTCAATAGTACGTCAATCGAAGAAGGAATGCCCGAACTGACGACAATGACCACAAAATTTTTCCATTATATCACAATAAATTCAAAGAATAGTATTATCGGATCAGAATTGATGAAAACTGACCTCAAAAATGAAAAGATCTCACCAAAAACCCTTGGGAAGGGTCAAAATGCACTGGTCAACAAGTCAACATGTGCTGGTCAACGAGTCAAAGGTGCGGTCAACGAGTCAACCCGCGGGTCAGAAACGGGTCAACACGCGGGTCAGAGGCGGGTCAAAATATGGGTCGAAGCGCAGATCCGGGGCGGAAGCAGATCTGGAGCGTAGGCGCGTGAACACCACGTGCGGACTGTCTGGAGGCGCGTGGCGGCGCGTGGAGAGTCGGGTGTAGGCGAAATTTCACCAGAAGGTAGATTGGACGACGATGATTGCAATGGTACGGGAGGTGAGACTAACTGATCACAGGAAGGGTCTGAACTGGAGTACACCAATGGAGGGAAATCAAGCCAAGGAACAAAAGAAGGAAACAGGAGCACCAAAGGGATTCAAACACGATGAGAACATCACAGGAAGGTAGGAATCGAAGCCTAAGCTCTTGATACCATGTGGAAACTAAACGCAGGAATATAGAAAAAGGTTTTGCATATATTTGTTGTGTTCAATGTTACAAAAGAGTGCTCCTATTTATAGACCAGAAAAAGATACAAAGAAATAAAGGCAAATCAAATCTAATATCCTAATATGATTACAATATCAATCACAATAATTACATAATCAAATCGTATCGTATCATATCTAATCATATCGTAACAGAGCTTAAATAAGCTCTTCCAAACGCCACCTTGGTCCCTGAATGTGGTTGCTATTTCACCATTTTCTTGTAGTGATAGCATTCAGTTAAGTACATAAAGGCTGGAGTGGTTGTTGAATTGAGTTGCCTAGCAGATCAAATATATTTTGACTTTTTATTTTCATCATTTTGCGACCAATTTAAGGATTGATTAAGTAGCGACTATTATGATTACTCGTTGTATCGATCCTAGTAAATATCAGCAATCTTTTATTAAAATAGGCTCATCGGTCACAACGGCAGCCACAAATAGCAACCAATTTTAGGTTGGTTGCTAATGTTGGTCGGTAATAGAGCTTTCCTGATGGTGGGAGACCCTTATTCCTAAACATTTCTTAGTACATACCAATTGTTCTATTAAAGCTTGATGTATTAGCCGCCAAAAAGTGAAATAGGAATATTTCTTTTTCCTCGTTGATTTATTAATTCAACCCCATGACTTATTTATTATCTCTTTTTCAGATAATTTTTAGCCTTTGTTTTTTTTTTTTTTTTGTTCTCCAAGGTATCATCCACGCACAACTGCGAATACCAATCCCTCGAGCCGGATAGGACCACAAGGGCAGCAAAGCTCTCCCTCAAGAGTTTTAATGTTGTTGCATTCCCAGGGCTAGGATTCGAACTCAAGACCTCTGGTTAAGCTGAAAGATACCCGTGCCATCTCATCCAAGCGCTCTTGGGTTTTAGACTTTGTTTTTGATATGGAATATACCATATTATTTTGTAATAAAATTGTTATTTGTAGAATTAGCAATACGGTTTACGGGTGGCAATTATGCATGAATTGGATAATTTTTTGTTTAGATTATAATGGATGCATTAAAAACAATCCATTAATTCATTATGATTCATTAAAAATTTATTTTAAAAAATCAAATTCATTCATGATTTATTTAATAAAAATCATTCTATCCATCCATTAACAATTTTTTTTTTTTACAAACGAATATCCAATCTATCCATAAAAATATTTTTAAAACATAAATAATTTTTAAGACTATTAAAATACTTTTATAAATTGTTTATTATCATTTTCTAAATTTTGCCCCCTCCTTCATTTTCTGCCTCTCTTTATTCTCGTTTTTACCTTCGTCTTCAAATATTCTTCTTCTCCATTGCATTTTCTTATCCCTCCTTTTCCATGTTCTATTCCTCTCTTTTGTTTTCCTAATTTTTTTTATAAGCAAAAAAGTATATAGAAATAGTGCACAATGGGTACTCTAACCCATATAGTGCTTGTTTAGATAATATTTTTTAAAATAGTGCTTATATGATATAAAAGTAGAAGTAGAAGTTATTATTAGAAGCAGAAGCTATTTTACGTTTGAGTTAAATTTATAAAAAAAGGCTTTTGAGAGATTTATTATAAGGATATTATTATCCAATAAAGCATTAATGATCTTTAGTCTCTCTTATTATTTTTATTTTTTCTTGTTACAGAGGGGGCCTAAGCCCAAAAAAGAAGAGAAAACCTAATTACAATTCACTACACGGGATATGGAAGCTCCAGACATATCACTTAGAAACATCAAAGACAGATCCGACGGGGGAGAAGCAATGTCTTCAAAACCATAATCCTTAGTCAAACTCCAATTTGCTAACCAATTAACACAGCTGTTACCTTCCCATAGTATGTGTTTAAATTCTACTTCCCATTGGAGCCTTGCTAAGCTTTTGATTTTGGAGACCAGTGGAACATCAGAATTAGAATTCTTCTGAACAGCTTGATGGATATAAAGTAGTCACTTTCAACAATTAGTTTTTTAAAACCTGCTTGCCAAGCCCTCAACATACCAATGTAGATGCCCCAGAGTTCTGCTATCTGCGCTGAACAATAGCCAATGTGTAAAGCACCAAAATGTAACTTTTATTACTTCTTTTTTTTTAGAAGTTAGGAATTGCAACATCTTAAAAAAGCATTTGGTGCTTTTTTTAGTGCTTTTGCTTTTTTCAAAAGCTCATCGAAACACCTATATTTTTTTCAAAAGCACTTTTAACTAAAAAATAAGTGCTTTATTTTTTTTCCTCCAGAAAAGGCCCATCCAAACAGGCTCATACAAGGATATCAAAGAGAAAATCGGACCCAATGTAACTAGAATACTGAATGAAAGAGACAAACGTACATATGTTTCCATATGGTTGACTAGATCGAAACAATATAAGCGAAAAAGTGACGTAACCACAACAACTAACTCACCGGAGAAGTCGTTGTGAGATAAACAAAGCTTGAGATCAGCGGTGAAGTTGGAGAGAGTGTGTGTTTGCATTAAGCAGAAAAGATTGGAAAACTAAGAACAAAAAACCAAAAGGTGGAGACAACAAAAAAATATGGCTAAGATACTTCATAGACCTGAAACCAAACAGTTGAAATTCGAAATTTGGGATAAAAAATTGATTCACTACTTTTTGGTGGTTGGTCCAATGGTTTAAAAAAAGATGGATGGGTCATGAACCATCCACTAATTAAAAAACAATCCAACTCAATCAAATCCATTGATTAAGCCTATTATTTTCTTCTTTTATAAATAGATGGATTTGATGTTTTTCTCATTGATGAACTTGATGAATAATTGATCCATGGATCATGTCGTCAGTTGCTAGTTAGCATCTCTCGCTGTCAAGAGCCTAAATTTACTCCTTCCACTCAATCAGCCGCATCCACTATCACTGTCATACTACTCATACCAACAGAAATACGCATGTTGCAACAAATGCCAATTAGGTACACAACTGGATAGATAGCTAGCATGACTAAACTACGCAAAGATGCGGCTACCAGCTGTTTGTGGCTTCTTGGTGAAACGACATCTCGTCCTTTCTCTTTCAATTTATCAGGTAGGCGCAATCGCATACAACACATTGTCACATAATATATACCACAATAGACTGCAACAAGTCCCAAACGTTGTTGGTGTTTTCTTATGTATATTTTTTTGCTAATGATAAAAAATTACATATGAATTTGAATTGAAGGCGTGTTTGGTTAGAGGCAGGGTTTTAAATAAAGGTACCCGATCGCAATTAGGATCACAACGTGTTGATTTAGGAGATTTCCGAAATCGAACGCAATTGTAATTGCAGCTGCATTTTTTTATAATTGTCCAGGATTGAGATAAATACAACCGTAATTAAGACTGCGACCACAACTAATTTAAAACCATGAGACATATAGGGAAGAAACAAAGCGGGGTGTATGAGTCATGAGTGTATCTATGTGCTTAGGAGAAAGGATAAAGACGAAAGCCAACATGAGAAGATATGATCACTTTGCATACGTGGAATTGTAGCGCACCGTCGCCGTTTCTTTTGTCTTTTTTCGTGTCACAAGGGTTCATGAGTACACCGTTCTTTTCTGGTCTTATCCTTCTTTTCGATTAGGATCCAAAACTTTTGTTACAAGTTACAACCCCCACTTGAATCAAAATTTTCCAAAAGGCACAACCATTTTGCCAATAATCAACAATCGTGGGCCCCAATGTGGGGATTTTTTTTACTTTTACATGTTGAGCTTAGCAATCATACGGTTCTTTGAATCATGAAGGGTTCATAATGAATAAATACACTTGACAATTTGGATAGTTAAGCTTCACCAAGGTAGTAAAATGATATATCATTGTTTCTGTTTATCATGAATAAGACACTTCCTAACAAGTCAGACAGAGACAAATAAGCTAGTGGCCGAGGATGTAGTACTAGTGTACTACAGAAACTTAATTAATCCAAGGCAAATTTCGAGTCAGAAAATGGCAGGGTAAAATAGAAGCCTAATATTGGATATTGATTACGGTTCAACAAATCAAGATGCAGCAGCTTTTCTCGCTTCTTGGTAGTCTCCATTTTCACTTTCTGTTCTCCTCCGAAAGTATCTATAGTAAATGTACTGCATTATTATCTGTAATACATTGTTAAGGTTTTGGTTAAATCCTAGTTTCTTTAACAGAGTATAATTGACAGGGAGCACCGAACCAAAATAATAATATGCAATTCACGGTTTTAAATTTGGGTCAGCACTTGCAATTGAGGTTGCGACGTTACAGTTTTGGTAGTTTCCAAAATCGTATCGCGATTGCAATTGTGACCGCATTAGCCATATTTTTCTACAATTGACTGCAATAACGGAAAACGCAAGGCGAGTGCAACCACGACTATAATTTAAAACCTTGATGAGCATCATGGTCAATAATAATAATATTGTGCACCAAGAAATGCATATATAGGATACAAAAAGGTCCAGTGCCACGCAAACCACGGCATCCAACAACCATGGCATATTAGCTTTGATACTTTCCCATTCTGTAGTTCGTACAAGAATACTGCATCAACACAAGTGTTAGAAATAATTAATTTATAAATAATTTGAAGAAATATATGTATAAGGAAGAGAGATTGGAACCTTCCCACGTAAGTGACATTAGCAATCAGTGCAAAGATGAACATGAGAGGATTTAATCCCTGATATGATCAAAAGAGAAAGCATTAATTAATCTTTGCTTTTGTAAATCACAATGGGATAGCAAGAATTGCTTCAATTGAGTATATTACCTCCACACTTCCTCTTTTAATCTGATCAATAATAAAGGACACAATATCTTATCAGTAACAAGAAAGAACATAAAGATATAATAAAACTGAAAAAAAATTAGTTTCAACTAAAAATGAAAAAAGAAAAAAGAAAAAAGGTGTTTGACACTAACATTCAACCATATTTGAGGTAGGCGACCACCCATATAGATAGCCGCCATGAGCCATCCCAATGATTGACCAAATGTACTATGTATCTCGTGCTCCTGAGATGAGCATTATTAGTTATTAGCAACTTAATTAGCAAATGCAATTATGCAAAGCAACCAAACACTAAAGAAAATCATTAGATTGGATTAATTAATTAAGGTAATACCTGCAAGAGCTTTCTTCCGCTAAATCCTATGTATCCTTCTCTCAAAGCATTACCCTGCAGGGGCAAGTTAACTGATGCTGCTAGAAATGTTCCATAACCTCCCTGAAGTTGTGTACAACATGACAAAAATAATAGTGTATATATGTAAGGTGAGGATACAGACGTGGAAGGAATAATAAATTTGTGTTAGAAGTGATCATTACTGTGTAGGAAAATGACTTGTGGATTGATGGTCGCGCATTATAAGCAATTGGGGTGCGATTTAGACCATAATCATATTTTATTTTACTTTGCTTTTTACAATCTAGACAATAATCATGCCAAGATAAGTTTAAGGGAATAAAATAATATTCGGGGTCTAAGGGATTTGGTTTAGTCAAGTGGACATCATGACATATATGTACTCAACTTATAGGCTACTAAGTGCTGTATTCTGGGGCTGGGGCCGGGGGGGGGGATAATAACAGCTTAATATATATTTATTATAAAGAGAAGGTAACAATTTAATGGTTGGTATTTGTGTGACATTAGTACAAAGTCAATATCTTCAGGGGGGGAAGAATTATAATCAATCAGCAAGTTTGAGAGTGGAGAGTACAGTAGATGTGTACTAGTTGTTAGATAAGTGTTATTTGGACAAATTCTGTGTTCTTCTAAAAAGCAAAGTACACAAACTATACTTTATAATAAATAAATTTATCCAAAAGTTATTGAAAATGGTTGTAAAAAAAACTATTTTATGTGGTTATTGATAACAGAAATGATAAGTTGACATCTGAAAGTGGACAACATACAGCAACAACCGTATGTATGTCCACTGTAGCGCTACTTATTTTTTTTTATTTTTTTTTAACAAATTTTGACTTTCTTTTGAATTTTTTTTTTTTTTTTTTGAGAAATAAAATTTTTGGCTAAGTATGTGCAAATATCTTGTTAATGTTTTTTTTGAGAAATAAAATTTTTGGTTCAGTATGTGCAAATATCTGGTTAATTCAGTTCATTATCTGGTTAATGGCCTTTTATTGAGAAATAAAATTTTTGGTTAAGTATATGCAAATATCTGGTTAATCAGGTACAAATATCTGGTTAATTCAATTTATTATCTGGTTAATAGTTTTTTTTGAGAAATAAAATTTTGGTTAAATATGTGCAAATATCTGATTAATCACGTACAAATATCTGGTTAATTCAGTTCATTATCTGGTTAATGGGTTTTTTTTGGAAATAAAATTTTTATTTTTAAAAAAATAAAAGTCAAAATTTGTAAAAAAATAAAATAAAATAAATAATACCACTACAGTAGTGCTACAGTAACACTACAGTGTAAGTTGTCCCATGTGTTGTCCACACTCTGATGTCACATTACACAACTCTATTGCTAATGAGGTAAAAAGAAAAAGTGAAAAACTCACAGACACAGAATGTGGGATAGGTCTAGGCTGTGTTGAAGAATTTATTGAGAGATTTGGAGAAGCCTCATCATCAGAAGAGTCTCCGTTCAATTCCATGGCTGAAGGGCCACTCTTAACAGCTCTCAGGTAGGTACGGAAAGGTGGAGTGCCACTCCCAGCCAATGATCTCGCTGACCTACATAATTTATCCAATTCCATGAAACACATGCACTTTAGTTCATTTCTCATGCCATAAAAAATATATTGAGCTAATTTTACTTCTAAACGAATTAGTGGTTTATTATTCACACTAATGGTGTGTTGTTTGGACCAGAGAATTTAAGAGGATAATATATTTTGACTATTTTTAGAAGGTAATTAGAATTTATTATTTAATATTGATAAATTCGAATTAATTACCTTCTGTAAATATATATTACCCTCTTAAATTTCATCCTCCAAACATAGCATAAGAGAGAATATGTACTTACGTGAAGTAGTATTCTCGTCGAGGTGCTCCTTTGAGTGTGCCATTTGGTATCGGAATCCCTGACACGTGACTTGATTTCGGTTTCAATGGTTTTTTTTCTTCTTCAAGAGCCTGTAAGATAATAAAATTTTGATGAAAATATTTCCATTCCTTGATAATAGAGTGGGAAGTAGTATTTTTTTTTTTTTTTGTGGAAACTTGAAATTTTAGGGGGCGAAAAGTGTGGAAATTTCAATTTTGATTAGTAGAACAGAGAGTGCAAAGAAATTGAAAATTTACCCCTTTGTTAATGTTGACCTTCTGTCGACGAAATTTGCACCATCTATAGATGTAGTCATAATATAGGCTTTGCAGTACTAACACGATCGTAGTGGCTGTGTAAAGCTGTTAATCACAATTACAACAGCTAATAAGACCAAGGTTGCAATTTTCGTAGGTTGATAAAAAAGAAGGATAAAAACGAAGCATAAAACAAAGCACTTTGCTACTAAACTTATGCGCTCGAGCCCTCAATCGGTTCGTCCTATGTGACAGCCAAAAAAATATCCGAGGTAGCAGGCTTTGGGAGACCACACCACCAACCAAGTGCAGCCAGCGAGGTTGGCTTAGGAATTAATAGTTTGACACATGTCTTTTCTATATTTGGCGGCTAATCGCAGAATCCTATCTGACCTACGTTGAAAACAAATTAGCATGGACGAGAATTTTGGTGTACGATACATTATCCCCACTAACAATATCCAATATCTTATAAGATATTATTGATTGAGGTAGAGTGTGGTTTATTAAAATGAGATAACAAATCTTCATTCATCATCATGATTTTTTGTTTGTGTAAAAGATATTGTTTTATAAAATCTCACTAGCAGTTTTAATTCATAGTTATGTGTTTTGATTTCCAAATTATAAGATTCAATTCATAATCATGTGTTATAACTTCTAGATTCTAGGCTATCGAGATCGGATAAGGATCTTCTGTCCCATTTTAATATACCACACTATGTGCCAACTAATAATATATTATTATGTATTCTATTTTTTCAATATTATATAAAATCTTAACTTACATAATAAGATATTATTTGTTAGTGTGGTATATAAAAATGGGATAAGAGATCCTTATCCATGGAGACCGAGCCATAAAGAAAATAAACAAGAGAAACTATGTACAAATGACAAATACATATACCATATTATACAATAAATTAATTTAAACAATTTTTTTTTTTGATAATACAAACTTTGCATTATTTGTCCACAAGTTCGAGAATATTTGTTCACGTGAAATTTTCATTGCAGATAATTACCAGAGCTGTGTAGAACTGTGTGGGCAACTGCATACATATCCATCCAAGTCCAACCATCCGAGAAAGCGAGAAAAGCCAAATACCAAAATGGGAGGAAAGTTAAAGTCCACAAATCAAATGAAGCTAAAACATAGAAAGAATGAAAGAATAAAGAAAACTTAGTGGTTGATTTGACACGATAAAAGAGAGAGAGAGACGCAGGCCACCCAATTGCATGTCTGGGCTCTCTCACTCTAAGGTCAGGACCACCACCTTGCAACCAAACAAATATTACAAAGTAGTATATGGTTCAAACTCACTCACCGTAGCTGGTTCCAGAATGCAACCCACCAAGTTGAATATGTCACTGCATCAAAATAGTTTAACAAATTAACCAAAACCAACATTTAAAATAATTAGCGCCATTTCCAAAAGATTTAGCTAAAGAATTTAGAAAGTGAAAAAGTTGATTATATAATGTCATTGTGTACGGTCTAAACAACTGCTTAGACTAAACAGTTTTTTATATGTAGTATAATATGAGTTCGAATATCTCTTATATTTTTTTATATAATTT
Organism: Echinosophora koreensis; assembly: GCA_035048595.1. NCBI lineage: Eukaryota > Viridiplantae > Streptophyta > Magnoliopsida > Fabales > Fabaceae > Echinosophora > Echinosophora koreensis. The sequence continues at coordinate 1,086,234 of JAPCYP010000069.1, forward strand.
TTTGTAATTATATAAAAAAAATTAAGTGGGGGTTGACTAACCCAGCAACCCAAGCGAAGAGAAAGGCAAGAGAAACTCCATGGCTGGATTTGGTGTGAAAATTAGTGATTATCTGAGGAATTTCTGCTACTCCCCAGCACACTAGACCGATGAGCCCGAAACTGAAGGAGATGTCATCTTTCATGTTGCAAAGGCAGTCTTTGAAGTATCTCTGAACCCATCTCACACAGGGTTTCCCTTCCTTCACACAGTAAGAAGGTGGCATCTCTCTCTCTCTCTCTCTCTCTCTCTCTCTCTCTCTCTCTCTCTCTCTCTCTCTCTCTCTCTCTCTCTCTCTCTCTCTCTCTCTCTCTCTCTCTCTCTCTCTCTCTCTCTCTCTCTGTGTGTGTGTGTGTGTGTGTGTGTGTGTGAGTGTTTCGGCTGGTAAGTGTTTTGCTTGGAGGGAGGTAGTTTTATAGGAAGGGAGCCGTGGGAAATTACAAAAGAAGACACGAGAATGAAGCAATAATAAGTTAAAGATCAGCTTGATTATGTTGTCCTTTTTTGGGTTGTTTTGTAATTTGATAATAAATAAAAGTGAGTATATATAAATTAAACTGTATAACACTACCACAATAACCCCTTACTGGAACCTTTTTTTACAACATACTACCCCCACCTTAAAACAACATTGTATGTCACTTACCATGTCGGTAATTTGTGACAACACTTGTATTATTGATAACTACAGTATAGATTAAAGTTTTAAATATCGTGGTTATGATGGCAATCGTGGTTGTGTTTATCACTATTGTGATAAAATGCAGTCGATAAGGTCACAATTACGATTGTAACATAATTACGGAGACTACCAAAATCACAACGTAATTATATCAATTGAAGTTATGAACCTCATTTTAAAACTCTATAGAAACATTGTCACATGACACTATCAAACACTGTTATGTGGCACCACCACTTACTGCCACGTGGCAGACTGTCACCTTAGTTGCTCTCACATGATCACTTAACTGCTATGTAGAAGAGAGTTTAACAACGTTACTAATGTGTCTTACGAAAAGATTTACTTTGCGTAATATTGCAAACTTAAGAGATCAAAATGAAATTTTTTAAATATAAAGGCCAAGACGAATCTAAAAAACAAACTAATCATATAAAGGTACTTCAACCTCATTAATTGTTGACATTTAATTCAAATTTTTTGTCTTTGGTTATTCGATGGTGCAGTTAGCAATAAATCATGCACTTGTACATAGTTTACCATGAATTATTCTGATCTTATTGACCAAGTTCAAAGTGTGAATTGAAAAGACAAATTAACATGAGAAACGGTATTGAGTTCTGACAGTTGTTGGGTCATGCTCCAAAGGAAAGGCTCTCCTCCTGAGTTTGTTGGTTCATCAGTGTTATTTTGTGTTTACAATATCCTTGAGTTAATTTTTTTCGCGGTGGTTATTTAATAAGTTCAAGTGGCCAATGTGTAAAAAAGCAATAATGGTCCAGCTGCTGAAATAAGATTAACTAAGATAAGGCATTATAAATCGAAAGTGGGGATCACTTTAATGTGGAATTTTCGGGCCCATGATTGTTGATTATTGGCAAATGGTTGTGCCTTTCGGCAAATTCTGAATCGAGAGGGGTTATAATAAAAGTTTTAGATCCTAATCAGAAAGAAGGATAAGACCAGAAAGGAACGGTACTCATGCACCCTAGTGACACGAGAAAAGACAAGAAACGGCGACGGTGCGCTACAAGATGATTAAAATGTTCCCACGTGTGCAAAGTGATCATATATCTTCTCATTTTGGTTTTCGACTTTATCCTTTCTCCTAAGCACACAGATACACTCATACAAACCAAATACGCCTTCAATTTCAATTCTAGCTTATGTATCTTTTATCATTAGGATAAAAGATACATAAGAAAACACGAACAATGTATGGAACTCCTTGCAGTCCATTCTGGTATATATTATGGGACAATGTATTCTATGCTCCAACCTGGTAAATTGAAAGAGAAAGGACGAGATGTCGTTTCACTAAGAAGCCACAAACAGCTGGTTGCCGCATCTTGATGCTTCTTGCGTAGTTTAGTCATGCTAGCTATCTATCAAGTCATGTAACGATTGGCATTTGTTTTTGTTGCCACATGCGTATTTTTGTTGGTATGACAGTGATATCATGGATGCGGCTAATTGAGAGGAAAAAGTAAATTTAGGCTTGATAACAGAAATGCCAATTTTACAAAGTAACACTACAAGAAAATGTGATATTACCGACGGATATTTTTCGACGGACATCAGTTCCGTCAGTAACTAGGACATTTCCTACGGAAAAAACCGTCGGTAAGAAAGAACATGAAAAGACACGGATATTACCGATGGAACGACCGTCGGTAACGTTACCTATGGACGTTCCGTCGGTAATTACGCCGGAAACGATGGCGCAAAAGGGAAAAATTTGGGAGCGTGGATGTACCGACGGATTAGCCCGTCGGTAATTACCGATGGCTTTGTCCGTCAAAAAGTTTTTTTTATATTACTGACGGACCAGCCCGTCGATAATTCAAAAATTAGATTTACTGACAGATTTGGCTGTCGGAAACTTGTCATTAAGTGCCAGAAAACCCTTCTCCCTCCCTCACTTTCTTCTTCCTCTCTTTTCCCTCGCTTCTCACTCTTTTTTCTTCTTCTTCTTCTTCCTCTGAGACCACAACCGCCCACCGCCCCACCGCCGCCTGCCACCGCGCCAAGCCTCCTCCTCCTATCTTCTTCTATTCTCTCCTTCTTCTCTTCTCTCCTTCTCTCTTCTCCGCGCGCCACCCACACAACCACCGCGCACCACCACCACATTGTCCTACCACCACCGTTTCCCCACCTCCCCCACTGCCAGAACCGCCAGCCACTACCACCACAACTTCCTTCCCCATTGCCAGCAGCAACCCTAGGTATTTAGTTTTTTTTTTATGCAATTTTGTTTGATTTTTAATTAAATGTTTAATGTTTGTTAATTAACTGTTTAATGTTTGTTTGTTACATAGTTTCTCTTACAATCATCAACACCACTGCCTAGGAGCCACCACTATCTGCACCGCCAGGTTTCTAATTTTATTTTTTTTTAATTTATTTGAAATTGCGTATTTTGTTAAGTGTTTAATGATATGATACATATATATTTGTATCCTAGTTTCATCTTTCATGTTTTTCCTGATTGATTGTAATCCTGACCTTGGTGTTTATTTAATGTTATTAGCATATTGTTTCAAAAAAAAAAATGATATGATACATATGTTGCAACTATAAATTTAAAAACAATAGTTATGTTTTTTTGGCTGTTAGATGTCGATTACATATTGTTTTTACATTGATTTATAATTGTACTATAAAAATAGATATGTCAGCATTAGGAGGACAGTCGCCCCGCCCCCCACTGCCTAGCGGTGATAAGGAGAAGGGGAAGGCTAGGTGGGGACGATACACTGCCAAATCCCAGGTGCTTGCTCGCATTCCTGGAGGTCCCTCAGCACCCACCGCACCCATTCTCATCCCTACCGCACCTACCCCATCGACACCTACAAGAGCCTCCCCCACCCATTCTACATCACCCCCTACCCATACTACACTATCCCCGACCCATGTCCAGACCTCCACTCGCTTTGCGCCACGACGCGCACTAGCCGGCTACTCGCCGCCCCTTACTGGACCCACACCACACCCACACCCAACACCACCATCATCATTGGCTGCACCGGCCACACAGCCAACATGATTACCATTTATGCCGTCTCCTGGGATGATGCCACAGCCGAACACGGCCATTCCATCCTCATCATCTGTGCCCACATACGATCATGACATGGCCATTCCATCATCATCGTCTGTGCAGCAGTCGGCCGCGGCGGAGGACCTGCCTAAGTGGGCCAGGGGTCCCGCACCTGAGGATCGACCATGGATCCGGCCTGTTTTTGGATCGTAAGTTTAATTTAATTTAATGTTGTTTAAAATTAGCTACTATTCAATAAGTATATATTTGTTGGTTGTTATATTGTTGAATTAATAAAATTATAAAATTTTCAGCTTCATCCCATCGAAAGTGGGATCGAAGCACGTTACCTACGCCATCAAGGCGCAGTATCGTCGCTTCTGGCCATCATGGGGGGTGATCCCCGGGGACGATCGGGATTGTATCTTCAGACGATTCGGGGTAAGTTGTTGTTTATTAATTCATGTAATTTTCCCTTTATTTTTCACGCATTTTATATATTTTTTTGTATAATGTTATTAATAATTTTTCTTTGTTAACAGGAGCTTGTGTCGTGGTTACCAGAGTATGCCTCAGAGATACGTGCTATCTTTGACGGCCGAGCAGCTGCTCAACTGAGGGACATGCTATGGGAGCGTAGGGAGACCCGGATACGTCCGGATTACATTGGGCCCAAACATTTGGGTCCAACTGTGTGCGTACTGGGACACTCCAGCTTACAAGCTGAAGTGTCAGCAAGCGAAGAGAAATCAAGCTTCTGAGAAGGTGGAAGCATGCACACTGGTGGTTCTATTAGCCACATACAGCATGCCATTTACATGGTATGCATATATAAATAATTTTATTTATAAACTGTATATTTTTACTAAAAAATTATTTTATAACTAATTGATTTTATTAGTGTGTTGGTTGCAGGCAGGAGAGCTTGCTCGGTCCGTTAATGTCCCTACGGTCTTTGAGCAGACGCATATTCGCTCAGACACTGACGAGTTTGTTGATGAGAGGTCGAGGCAGACAGTGGTGAGCTAAAGGTTTTTTTATATATATTTAAAGTATAGGTAATTATATATATATATATATATATATATATATATATATATATATATATATATATATATATATATATATATATATATATATATAGGGGCATATCTAGTGAGAATGACTTTTTTATGTGAGAGTGATCAGAGGGAATGATCTCAGCCATTGGATAATAATTAAGGGCCAAGATTAAAACACCCATTTTAAAGACCACGTGCTCTGTTTCTGGTTCGGTGGTTCCATAAACCTCACGTTCTTGTTCTTGATCTTAAAAACCTGACACTATTCCTTGCTTTCACTGAAATCCGTCGTCTCGGAGGTCACTGGCATTGCTAGTAGTTGATTTTTCTATATGTCTCTCTCACCTAATTTCATTTTCAAGCTCTCAATCCAACCTTTGCAAAGGAAGTTCTACATGTACATCTCCAATGATTCATAGACCAATTTCCTTTTATTTTAACAATCTATTGTATGGTACTTGTCAGCCTAACTAGTTCTAAATTCTTGCATTTAATTTACTGTAATATTGTTTTAAAAGAAGCATGAATAATAGTGCATCTATATACTTGCACTAACAAAGTCATAGTTGCTTGGCTTCTTATAGCAAGGTTCCCTAAGCACAAATGCAGTGAAGAAAATGTAGATCGAGTCAAAACTCACTTGACGCATTCATAACTATTTGAGCACCAGTATTATCCAATGAAAAGTGAAGATTGCACAAGAAAATTCTTATCTTCTTTAACATCGCAATTGCTTCTTGGCTGCCTTTTGGGAAGAAGCATGTAAAATCTTATGTGTTGCATTGTTTCCTGTTTTTCAGTTTGGTTTGACATGATATAATAGTTAATTCTTCTTTCTTTCTTGGTAAATTTCAATATCTGTGGCACCATGATCAAATAGGTTTTCGATGTTTTTTGGATTGCATCAATTATGGTCTTTGTTTGTCTCTGGTTCTTCCTTACCTTTTTGCTTGATCATGCTACAAAAAACATGGGTTTGCTCAAATTGTCCCCCTGCTGCATTTAAACTTTGATTGATTATGAACATGGTGATGAAAATGCTGCACAAAAAAAATGCTTATGTACATTATGTCAGTTGGTGATTCACTTATTCCTGCTCCACCAAAGCCCGTAATATGACACACTAAATATAAGTAACATCTTAGTTATATTTTACTGGCTTGTGAAATATAAGTTGCATCTTAGTTATATTTTACTGTTAGTGCACATGACAGACTGCAGAATATAACAACAATAGTATGAGATAACATATAGCTGAGATGAGTCAAAACTTGTTTCATGATCCAATAGTAGAACATTGTAAACTTCCACTGGACTAATAACCAGTGTCTATGACATGTCACATACTTGACTAATAACCAAAATAGATTAATAACTGAGTACAAAATATTCGCATTATTAAAAAAGAAAAAGTAATGAAAGTTCTTCAACTCCAAGTGCTCCAAACTTGTTATTTGGTATCATGTGCAGCAGCAACATTGAGAATAGCCCCCAAAATGCATTGTCCTCATGCCTCCATGTCCATGCCCATAGGACCTTAGTGACAAAAGCAGAGAACTTATTATAATAAGATAAATTCCTAAAATTAAATAAATTTAAAAAGACACATGATAAGGTTTCTTACCAACAATTAAGAACAAGATTTTGATGCTCACCTGCACAGAGATGTCAAAGGTGAATATATGTTGAATGTAAATGACCCAGCCACAATGATGTACCGAGACGTCGACGTCGAAGGTGAATATAGGAAACAAATTGTTGAATATAAATAACACAATGCAGTGGCGTACAGAGACGTCGAAGGAGAATATAACAACCAAATCCTTGAACGTAAATGACCCAACCCCGTAGAAATAAGCGTAGCTCTCACCTGTGGGCAGCCATTGACGAAGGCAATCCAGATGATGGAGAGATGACTGTGCCCTTAGGTTTCCTAATATAGTGGGTATTCAAACAGATTTGCTTTGGGTTGGAGGCTTTGAAGCATACGTGAGGTTTTTTGAGATCAAGAACGTGAGGTTTATGGAACCAGAAACAGAGCATGTGGGTCTTTAGAATGGGTGTTTTAATCTTGGCCCTTAAGTGGCTGAGATCATTCCCTCTCACTCTCACATAAAAGAGTCATTCTCACTGTATGTATGTATGTATGTATGTATGTATGTATATATATTTTAATAACTATTGATTGTAATGCATTGATCACAGGCGAAGTACAATGCCAGGTTTAGTCAGGTAGCATCTGAGGCTGCCTCCTGCTCTGGTGCCTCGGATCCTTCTCAACCAGACCCCGTTCGAGGTTGAGCGACTACAGACCCAGGTCTGGATGGATGTGGTAGGCGAGAAGCAGAAGGGGCATATTTACGGTACTGCGACCCTAGCCAAGTCGATCTGTCGGGGGTCGACGCCGAGCTTGACCATTCAGGAGCCTACATCCTCTGGTTCAGAGGACACGGAGGAGGTGCAGCGGCTGAGGCAGGAGGTGCAGCAGCATAGGGAGGCGAACGAGCGCATGATGCAGCAGATGGAGACATTCTCTACGGTCATGACCGTTGTGCTCGATTTCCTCCCACTAGGCAGACGCAGCGCTCTGCAGGGGTCCTCCATGCCACCCAGCCCCAGCCCTCCACTAATACTGATCCACCATCGCAGGCGCCGCATGATGCCGGTCTGTCTTCTGAGCCGCAGCCGGATGGTCATCTGATGCCGGCAGACTCCCCCCGCCAGGACGACGATAACAGATATTATGGTGATGAGTATTAAAATAGTTATAGATGTAGTAGAGTTTTTGTAGTTAGGCGGATATTTTATTTATGGATTATATGTTGAGTTTGTTTTTATTTTAAATTAATTTTAATTTAATTTCTTTTTTAAATTTTATTTGTAATTTCAATTTTGTTTTTTAATTAATAATATAATAATAATTAATTAAAATAAAATAAAATAATAATAATTAATATTCAAAATATATATTTTAATAACTGTTGTTTACATTTTTCTACAGAAAGTTCCGTCGATAACTTCTACAGATAGTTATCGACGGACAATCCGTCGATAATTAGGGGCTTCGTGTGATGTGTTTATGACAGAAAAAGCCGTCAGAAATTTCCGATGGAAGACCCAGATCCGTCAGAAAGCCTTTCCTACGCGCCTATTATCGACGGAACTGTTTCCGTCTGAAATTTCGTCGGTAATGCCGTTTTCCAACGGTTTTCCTTCGTTTCCGACGGTTTTTGTCCGTCTGAAATCCCCCTTTTTTTTGTAGTGTAACAATCGTTGGAAAACTTTACAAGAGAAACTTAAAGATAAAAACCATCATCCAATTAAGACAAGTCATGTTCAATCATCAAGAAATAGAAAAGAAAGACAATAGCGGAAGCGTACCCGAATCCATATAGAATAATGGAGAAGCTTGTGGTTCTTAGTCTTTCAAGTCAAGCATGCACAATTCCTCTTAAACCATATAGAGTCTCTCATTTCTAATGATGCGATGTTAGAAAAGAAAAATGATTGTATATGACTTGGGGACCATAAGCTTTTATAATGAGTTCATATCCTTTCACGAAGAGTCAAGATCTTAGACTTTTCTTATTTATATTTTAGCCCATCATAAAAATAGAAATAGGACTTTAGCTAATATTTTTCATGACAATTATGTCCTTAGCCATAAACCTTTCTTGAATTAGATCACTTTAATTTGGCTAATTAAAATAATAGCTCTAACACATTTAAACATTACATGAGCAACCCAAAATTTTCTAACAATCTCTCACTGGTCACATATGTATCCTTAAAAATGTGCTAGACTTTATGAGCTCAAAATCCACCATTATAAACATTGTACATATCACTATCTCGTCTATTAGTTATATCAATATATAGAACCAAGGAGGCTTTCGTTATATCAATCATAACTAAACTCATCAATGATCACTAATATCAATACAGTGCGTGGTGACTGGATGTGCTTCTTTCTGGTGTTGCTTGTTTGTGTGTGTTGATGGTGGGTGAAGGCTAAGGAACTTGTTTAGGGAACTAATATTACAAAAATGGAGTCGCCACCAAAGTTTATTTATTTATTTAGAGAAACATTGGAAAAACCCTTTTTAAATGAATAGTCTTCGAACACAGACTTAGGGTTTGAGAGTCTATTATGCGCAGGGAAGGTATTAGCATCCTACGACATCCATTGAAAAATGGTTACCTCTAGTTAATTGTGTAAAATTAAGTTATCTTCAAAAAGTAGTTATTGCACCCTTTTTATTAAAAGAATAATTACAAATGATAAATAAACCATACAACATTTTATTTTATTATTTTTTTAAGAAAAGAAAATGCTTGTTGATGATAAATTAAAAAAGATTTTATGAAAATTTACTTTTGGGCTTGACAGGAATAAACCCTGCTCCTATGTATCCCCTGGTGCAATAGGGAATTCAAAGCTATGTAGGTCTTTCAAAAAAAAAGTTTGTTGGTTTGGTTGATTTTAATTATTTTTGAAACGCTTAGGAGTACCAAGCTGTCACAACTCTGATGTCATAACAAAATAATGATTAACAAGATGTCGCATCTTAGCCAATCATTTATATTTTTTAGTTTTTATATTTTTAAAAGCTTAGGATCATCATTGTAAAAAAAAAAAAAAAGGTTTGGATCATCAAGCTGTCACAACCCAGATGTCCTAACAAAATAAGGATTAACAATATGTCGCATCTCAACTAACCCTTTTAATTTATATTTTTTTAGTTTTTATATTTCCAAAAGCTTAGGATCATCAAGCTGTCATAACTCAGATATCCCAAAATAAGAATTAACAAGATGTCGCATCTCAGCTAACCCTTTTAATTTATATTTTTTATTTAAAAAAATGAGTAATTTGGTAAGATATATTTAAAGTAATTTGATATGTTATTGTAAATAAATATTTGCATTTTAGAAAATATATGTGTTCAAGTGCTAGAACCCGCTAAGCAGACATTTCAATTTTAAACATATAGAAGCTAATGCATTTAAAGATTAACAATAATAAAATTAAATAAAAAGAAAAAAGGAAAAGTCAAAAGATAAAATAATAATAATAATAATAAAAGAATAAGAGGGGCTCATTGTTGAACCCCTGGTCACGTTAAGAAATGCTGCACATGCAGCCAAATGAAAGAAAGGAAATACGCCGCACGAAGCAGTATAGGAACCAAAGAAGAATAATTATGTTGCTGAAAAATTTATCCCACTATGTATCACAATATGCAGCAATTCTTGTTCAACTATAACAAAAGAAAACCAATCTGATATACTACATTAAACCCACAACCAAAGAGCAAAAGAAAGGGACTGAACCGTGAGACTCCGAAACGACGAAAATGGCTTGGCGGAGCAGCAACGTGCGGTGGAACGATGGTGTATAGGCGCAGTGGTGCTAGATGGCGGAACGATGGTGTGCAGCACTGGGATATTCTATTATGCAGTCATGATTTTGAAAAGGACTTTGTGATGGTATCTTTGATGATGGCTTGGGAAATATAGATGATGTCTGCTATGGTGTCTTGGGTGAAAGGAAAATGGAATGGAGAAAGAGTAGAAGAAAGCCAAAAGATGAGGAAGAGGATAGTGTAAATAAGAAATGGAAAGAAAAACCTTGCCTTTTCTCTTTTCTAGAAATCGTCCAATCCCCCTCCCAGTGTAATTAAAACTGGACCGGACCGGCCGGTTGAACTGTTCGGCCGAAAACCGGACTCATGGTCGGTCCGGTCATGTTGTCATACTGGATAAGCCTCAAACTGGTTCTGACGTCATTAAACCGGTCTGAACCGACTGGCTCGATGGTGACCCGGTTCCAGTTGGACCGCTTCTTCGCTCACTGCATGCCACGTCACCCACGAGCCTGCACATCCGTGTGAAATTTGAAATTGAAATGTCAAAAGTGTAGCTTGCAAGAATTAGACCTGGGCCTCCTTGTATGCTGGAAGAGCATCTACCGCTAGGCTGCACAGCTATATGTGTTGCATATATCAAAATATATATATATATATATATATTTGTAATATACCGGTTTTATACGGTTCAACTAGTGACTCACTGGTTCAACCAGTGACCCATTATACCAGTAACCAGACCGAGTCGATGACCGGTCCAGTTTTAATAACACTGCCCCCTCCTCTTAGGATCAGAACCTCCCTTTTTTTACTAATCACACTACAACAAAAGTCATGTTTAGCGACCGAACAAATCGGTCGCTATTTATGAAAATTCGGCCCCTATTAGTGTTAGCGACCGAATCAGAGACTGATCTCCCAGGGTCTCTAATACCCTAGTCGCTAACTAGTTAGTTACCAAATTTTCACACCAGTCGCTAATAGCAACCGAAAATGCGGCCGCTGTTTTGGTGGCTAACTTGTTGGTCGCACGTTCATGGCAACCAGTATAGCGACCGATACTGCAGTGGCTAATTCAGTCGTTGTTTTGCATGTATCCTTGACATAGTTAGAGACGGATTAATCGGTCGTTAGTCCAGTCGCTGTTTTTCACATATGGTAGGCATATTTAGCGTAGTGGATATTTCGGTCGCTAATTACTTTGATTTTTTTTATTAAATGATATAATACTATTTTAATTATGGAAATTATTTTATCAATGTTATAATATTCTAATTAACCCTAATAATAATATGTAAACAATACTTAAAATTTCATTTAAATAAAATTGTAACCCTAATAAATAAAAGTACTTTCATCCATAAAATTGTAACCTAAATAAATAAAAGTACTATCATCCATGCAAGCAAAAATTCGGGAAATAAATAAACATCCACAAACGTACTAACAGTCGACGAAAATGTAATACAACGAAAATAATAAAGATCATGACAGAGGTGGGTCGTCCTGCTGTGCATCGACGTCAAAATCCTCCTCGTCGTCCTCTGCAGTATGGGATGCTGGATCCGGACCTGGTGGTGGTGTAACAGGCGGCTTAAGATGCAGGTGCTGCAAGATGTATCCTGTGGTGCCTTTCATCTCATCAATCTCAACCTCCAAGGTCTTCTACCTGGCATCCTTCTAGACGAGCTCCTCAGTCAGTCGTGTAATATGATGTTGCATCTGCTCTACGACCTCTGGAGGAAAGCCTACCACACTAGTGTCTCCAGTCGAATGGGACGACAAGGCCACATAATGTTTGCCCAACTGCTGAAGCCCATACACGTGCCCTTTCTTATTTTTACCTTCAACAACATCCAAAAATATGGCATTCGAATCAACAGAGGCTAGAGAGTGCTGCTTCTAGCTAGAAGAACCATCCTCCTATGAGGCACGTGCATAAGCATCCGCTAAGGCATGATCATATTTTTCCTACAAAATAGAATTGATTAATGTATTATTAACAATTATTAACAAATAATAAGCTACAAGTTTATTGATGTGATCCTAGGAAGCACAACCTTAATGGGCCAATGGGGGCAAGTCAACTTTGAAGCAAATCCAAATCAAACCTGCTTCACTATTTTGGCTGTTTCTTGAGTTGTAGATGTCCGATTGAAGTGATCTTAGATGCGTTGGAAAGATTAGAAGATTATCTACAAATAACATGTTGGACTCAAGACCTGATTCGGCGTCTATCATGAATGAAATTGGGCTACAAGTTTAGCACGAAATTCTATACGGGTTTTGATTTATTTAGGCTTGTAATTGGGCTTAAGAGTGTTCCAAACCCATTAGGACTTAGAGAGGTGCATGAGCTGATACTCACACTATAAATAGGTGTCTTGTAACTCATTTCATAGGTTTGAATTCATTTAGAAGGTTTTCTCATACTTGAGATTTTCAGAGAGAGAGAGACTTCTCCTCTTCTTGGTTCAAGAGTTGAACCATTGATTCTTATCTTGAATTTCCATATTTAAGTGGTGAATCCTCCTTTGGCTTGTCAAATTCAATCTTCTTCTCCAATTGTGGCGCCTTCCCCTTCATCTTCTTCCTATTCCATTTTCTACTTTGTTTGTTCTTTAATTCTTGCAATTTAAATTCTGCACTTTAATTCTTGTTCTTGTCATTTCGATTCATATATAATTGTGCTCTTCTACTCATTTTTGTTTCTCTTGATTCTCACTTGAGAATCAAGCTTCATTCTATTGTTCTAGTTTGTGTTTGATCTTGAATTCTTAACACTTGAAATCAAAGAAAGATCCTAAAATGTTAGTGATCTATATCCTTAATCACATCATTTATTAAACTAATTAATTTTGTAAGTAAGGTTTCCTTTTTATACTCACAGAAATGTTTTTGGCCTTATCGTTCACCCATTCTCCTGACTTCAGCTTCTTGGTTTTTTCGAGGAGCTCATAAGCAGCAGGGGGTCGGGCAAACTTCTGAGCCTGTCAATTAAAATAAATTAGCACAACTTGAGTTACAATAAAATAATTAAACAAAAAATAAATTAAAATAAACTACATTACGTACCATCCTTTCAAAATGATCTCCAGCCCCGACCGACCCTCCGGTGTAGGCTGATGCTCCACTATCTACTGGTCGATTCTGTCTAGCGATGACACTCCTCTTTTGGAAATCCTCACTGACCCAATGTTGTTGTAGTCCCTATAGCACCTAAGGTTCCATTCATTTCCCCTTATCCTTCCCTTTCATTTACTTGTGCATTGCATTTTTCATAATGCAAGCACCCCTATGATCAAAACCCTTCCTGATCTCATTCTCATGACGCGGGTCCCAAGAAAACGCTTTCTGCATGGGATACGTACAAATTAGACAAACATAACAAATATAATAATTCAAAATATAATACAAAGTATAAACTAAATGTGCGCAAGTAACTAAAATTTAATTTATCTTAAACTCTCTGTACCACATGTCCTTCACGTCATCATCTACTGAAGTCCATGTGGGCCATGAGTACTCAAACTTCTCTTTGATGATCTTAGAAATCTATCAGTAGTTTCCTTCTGAGGATACAACCTAAGATCGGAAAAACCATCATGCAATTATGTTTTCAAACAATGTCATAAAATTTAAAAAATTTAAATAAAATAGCTTACTCTAAGTTGCCCATGCCTGGCCTGATCACCCTCCTCGCTAAAGCTCTATCTATGGCCTCTGACTGCTACGATGATGGTGGTGGTGGTGGTGCATATGACATCCCAGCATCATGGACTGGGGTAGTGGTCACTGATGCAACACTCTACATCGTCTGTCTTGTCTCAGTGTCCGTCATATGCAGGTCAGATGAAGGTGTGGGTCATGGGAGATGATCTCCCAGCACAACCTCTGCCACAAGAAGAACGACCTGCACCCCACCCTCCAGTATGGCCACCTCTACCACCCCTAGTCGAGTCTGCCATCTGTTTCAATGAAATTGTTACCTATCACATTTAAATAACTTAAAGAAAACAATATATATAAAATGCAATGTAGATTAATTTAAAATAAACAATCAATATAAAAAAGCAATGTATACATGATTTACCTAATTAGATGTTTATGTATCACTGAAATCACTCTTACTCTCTTTCTCACTTGATATATATGTATCCTCATCTGATTCATCCAAGTCAGACTGATTCAATAACACCGTATCAATTTCCTCCCCGCCGCCTCCAACATCAACAAGAGATTCGTCGATGATATCAGCATCTATATTTCATAGCACTTGAAGCCCTGCAATAATATCATCCTTGTATGGAGCCTCAGTTTCAGCCTGACTGACTGTATTATATGAGATTGTACTGTGAGCCTTTGTCTTAATAACACCTAACCAACCATGATGAGCCTCAAGGTATGGTGTGTAATAAACATGTTTGGCTTGTTGTGCAAATATGAACGGGTCATACGCCTTAGTATGTCTTCGTGATTGCCTTACTTCGACAATTCCATACTTATTATCTACTTTTGTCCCTATATCCGAAGTATCATCAAACCAGTCACACCTGAAGAGAACTATCTTCAATAACGGCAAATCGGTATACTCCATTTCAACAATTTCAGTTAGTACTCCATAAAAGTCACTTTCTAATTGACCAGCTATGCCATGTACACAAACACCATAGTTGGATGATAGCATGCCTTCAATCCATTTTTGTGTACGAAATTTATAACCATTCACAATGTATGTGTGAAATGGGGTAGGTAACTTTTCTCTTAGGTCCCCCACGGCAGATTAAGCAATAGTGGTTCTTCAACATTAGTTGCTGTATTTAGAACCTAATACATTACAAATGATTATAACATAAGACATTACAACACATGTATTATATATAATAAATAATAAAGTGTTAACGTACATATTCTTTGAACCACATGGGAAACCGTTTGGTAATTATTGAACAAGGTGTTAAAAACTAGTATGAACACTAACTTACTTTAAATATGGCTCAACCTCGACACAGTTTTGTAGAACGAACAAGTGGGCAGCGTCAATATCACGTTACTCCATGAAATAGGATTTTGATTTGCCACCAGCCTTGCCCGGGTAATTGAAACATGATAATCGAGGACTAGATGAAGAACTTTCACCTGCATCTACTTTACGTGGTAGTCTAGTCCTTCTTGTTTCCATTTCAGGTGGATAGTAATAAGTGGTGAAGGTAGACGTCTCCTCCATCAAATAGGCTTCACAAATGGAACCCTCTACCTTAGACTTGTTCTTGACTTTGCTTTTGAGGGAGTGCAAGAACCTAAGCAGGAAGAATTCTGGAATAAATGAGGACAACAATAGATAGAATAAATAATTGCAATAAATGAGGTGAATGAGAGCTAGGTTCTTGAGAAAATCCATATCATTTCATACTATGTGCAGTCCTCAATTTGGCCTGCTGTAAAAATCTATTTTCCTTTGGTATTACCAAATACTTCATGGCAGCTAGGAGATGGTAAGAGTATTAAATTTTGGTTGGATAGGTGGATTTCAGTGCCTATTGCTACTGCTCTAAATTTTCCTGTTGCTATGCATTCTTCATTAATATCTACTGTTAATGAGTTTATTGTGATAGTTCTTGGAGATTGCCTCTGTGTTTGTTAGTAAAATGTCCATAAATTGTTAAGGAGATTAAACAAATGGTTACTAATGCAGGAAGCACTTTTTATGTCTGTTAAAAGTGCTTTTTAATATCACAAAAAAGTCAGACGTTAATATAGCAGACGTTAAAAGTGCAACTTTTAATGTCTGTTATGAACAAACGTAAAAGTTTACTTTTAACGTATGTTTGTTATACAACAGACGATAAATGTAACACTTTTAACGTCTGTTAAGCTATTTAACGGACGTTAAAATAAAAGTGAACTTTTAACATCTATTGTATAAAAAAACAGACGTTAAAAGTAATTTTTTTTTTTAATTCTGGTTATGCAATGTCCCTCTCCCCCAGCTAGCTCCCTGCATTTACTAACATTCCAGAATATAAAATTTGTACAGGTTACAGAATTTGCACACACTCATCACTAACAAGTCCATATATGGAGAAATTTGTACATAAATTAACTCATGCATTTGCATTCCAATATATATATTCAGAACAAGCTAGTCACAATTATACAGAATTTATCTTAATTAACACAATTCAGTATTCTATTACTAGCTAAGCCACAATACATGAAAAATTCATAATATAATATAATATATATTATATACAACTACACATTATCTTCTAAGTATATAATGATTCATACAAACTACACATTATCTTCTAAGTATGCAGGAGGTATCTTTTCTACTCCTTTTTCTGCAGCATACTTAAAAAAGAAGTCTGCAAATCGCATCCTCAAGTTTTTAAAATCTTCTTTCGAAAGAGGAGATTGATCGCTGAAAGCCTGCACATTAAATCAAGTCATCACCAAAAATAAAATATATAATTAAATAACTTGTTTAATTAATTACCTTCTTTCATCCCTCGGTAGTAGATGTGGAGACGATGTTCAACATATGAAGCATCATATAATAAGAACACGGTCAACCATCTGTCTGATGACGAGACTACAAAAGAAATGAAATTCAATGTCAATTATATATATATATATATATAATAATAATAATAATAATAATAATAATAATTATAATATTAATTACTATTTAATAAACTAGCAACCTTGAGGATAATCCATTCAGGATTTCCTTTTGACTTTGAATTCCTATTTTTCCCATTGGCGCAAGATATTCTACATGCCTTCATCGTGCTATCATAAACAAAATATTCATGTCAATTATATGTTCATCATGTGTGTAATAATAAAATAAAAGCAAATGTTACAAATTAAATTAAATAGAAGATTAATTACCTACGTATTGTGTAACACCCCATTTTTCGTAAATAAGTTTAGTGCTTTCATATATGTTATATATATGTTTGTATATGCTTGTTATGTTTGTTTTAGATGCCTAAGTTCATGTTTTAGGGAGTTTAGCCTTAGAAAGGTTCAACCCTTTTAGAGTCCTAGTAACCTGTTTCATGGTTTTGGCCATATCTTGAGTTCTAGATTTCCGATCGAGGTGATCTTTATGGCGTTAGAAATCTAAGAGAATTATCTACAAGTCTTATTTTATGTGTTTTGGCCAAATCGATCATCTAGGAGGTCTCGCAAGGCATTCTTTCAGTGACTCGTGCTCAAGAGTTGAGCACGGCCGTGCTCAACAGGGAGCAAGGCCGTGCTTAGGTATCAGAGTCTTTAAATAGAGTAGTGTCATGGGGGTTACGAGCCAAACCCTATTTTGGCACTTTGGACAGCTTTTGTGGGGCAAAAACCTCTTCTCTCTTCCTCCCCTTGAACCCCTTTGATGCCCTTGGTGTCCTTGCTCTAGTTTTGGGAGATCTTGGTTGGTCTGTGCCCTTGAACCCTATTTTATTGTTGTTATAATTATTACGATTAACTGTTGTAGATGCCATGGTCTGTTTGGGTTGTATGAATTAATTACTATAATTGCTAGTTGGATAATGGTATGCCTATGGTTTCTAATTACATGTTATATGCCAATGATATATAAATGGTGGAATCTGTTCATGATATGAATATGACTGTTATGTTGATGTTGTTATGAGATTGCTATTGGCTGTTGTTATGTTGAATGTTGAGTGGCTGATGTTGTTAATACGTTAAATACGTTAATAAGACTCTAATTGGTTTAATTAGGACTCTTAATTAACATTAGAATTAATGGGTTAATTCCTATTAAGCTTCATAAGACATGAACGGTTAGTGAGAGGTGAGGATTGAGGCCAATTGGATTAGTCAGGACTCTAAGATCTGATTTGAGAGTACTAGGGAGTTTTAACCCCAAGAACACGTTTGATTTCTTCCCAGAACAGTACGACCCGTTCCAGAGCACGGTCGTGCTGAACAGGGAGCACGACCGTGCTCCCAGTTGCATTTTGGAAGGCAGGCCGCTCATTGAGCACGGCCGTGCAGGATAGTGAGCACGACCGTGCTCCAATTAAATGGCAGCACGAACATGCTGGGGGACAAGCATGCCCGTGCTCCCCTTGCTGGCCAGAATCTGAGATTAAAGGAACTAAGGGGTGTTTCACCCCAAATGTCCCCAAGATTGTGATAAAACACCAATCGAACAATGACGAGTTAGATAACTTAATTAAAGGATAATTAAGATGACAAAGAGTAATAAGCTAGTTAAGTCGGTACCTTATGGGTTACCACACGTTGTTGTGCTTTGGTGCTTTTGGGCCAAAGTAACCTCGATGCTTTTTGGTCGAGGTGTTGTTAAGTTGGACCTTAGTGGTATTTGCCCAAGGGGGACCTTGACCCCACGGTTTGGGTCTAAAGTGTTGATGTTGATGTTGGTAATAAGTCTTGGGTGCTTTTTGGCCCAAGCAAAGGAGGTGGTTGATTTGTATGTTGTTCTGTTCACGCATTCATACGTTGAAGTTGATTAGTGGGGGATGTTCAACATAGGGGAGGTCGTCCTGTTATGATGATCTGGCCCAAGTCTCGGGTGGTTCACCCATGGTTTGGTGAACCGTGCGCCCCCGAGGTGGCGTACCCCGTTATGCTACGTCGGCTATCTAAGGGGTTCACCCATGGTTTGGTGAACTGCCGACGTTGGTGCTTTTATGGCCAATGCGGATATGTAACTCCAAAGTTGACTTCCTGAGATAGTTGGATCCACATGCATAACAGAGTAGTGTTGCATCGCATAGTATCTTTTGACTGTTGACTTGTATTATGTAAATGATGTTATATGACGATGATGCTATGCCTGATATGATGTATGTTCATCTTATTCCCTATTCCCACGCCGTTGTGTTTACATGATTTCTTACTCCCTGTTTTCCTGTTTCTGTTATTGCATGTATTTCCTTATGCAGAGGATGGTGAGCAGCCAGCGGAGGAGTGACTCTGAGGAGCCGCGACTCTAGTTAGGATGCTTAGTTATAGTTTTTAGTTATTTCAGTTTGTTTCCGTGATGTATCCGGATTTTGGTTATACCAGCTTTGTATGTGACATCGGGGTTGGGTTTTTCCTTATCTGTCTTGTTTATTGTTTTAAAACTATGTTATTTCCGCGTTGTTTTCATCGAGATGTGAAACCTTTTTATCCAAGTTTATTTTATTCAATGAAATGCATGTTTTTATATTTCTTATTTTAAGTAAAATTTTTATATTAACATGCGGGGTCGAAGGGTGTCACATATTGATACTGGCCACCACCTCCTTGTGTACCGTTTCGTTGCAAGTAATAAAAACACGGTAAGTAAATACCGAGGTCGAACACAAGGATTGGAAGACCAATTTAACCAATTTAAGAAATTCAAATCGTTTGACCAAGTAAAAGGGAAATCTTTATGAAGAGAGAGAAAATCAAATCAAAATTAAATCAAAACAAGTAATTAAAAATCCTAAAAGATTATGATGAGATTTGGTTTAGATTAAGGCTTCTAAGGTCACGAATTCACGTACCCTATCAAGCAAGTTACCCAAGTGTTTATCTCCTTATCCCTATGCTCAATTTAATTTCTTTGTCAATCAAGAACCCTCAATTATCCTAATGTCACTGCCGATTTTCAAAAGGAAATATCTCAATTTGTAAGTTGTCAATTTGCCAATCTATTCAACCTACGATTAGATTCATTACGTTCTTAGTTCCCTATAGCAATTGCACCGTTTTCCTATTCTATGCCTAGCAATATTCAAGCGGTGTTCTTAATTCAAGACATAAGTACGAATTGCCTGCCAGCCTCAACGCACTAGACTAATTAACCATGTGCGCATATGATTAACACAAACAAATCAGAATTAAGAAACAAGAAAAGAGACAAGGGTATAAGAAAATATTACTTGGAATCACTATGCCATCAATGGTGGCTTCATCGTTCCCTTAGAAATAAGGATTAGTTCCTCATAGCGATGATAACAACGAACAAAGTATATAACGCATTCATCCTCTATGAAACTAAACTAAAACTCACTACACAGCCCTTAAGAAAACTAGGATTACAATCTCTATCAAAAGCTCCTTTCAATTGACCTAAAACAACCTATTTATAAAGTTTGGGATCTGCGCGCGCTCGCGAGGAGAACATGGATTCGCGAGGCGAATCTTAAGTTGGCGCGCGTTCAAATTTGGATCTTTCGCGAGGCGAGACAGGTCTTGCGAGGCGAGACAGAATGATCTTCAATTCCCTGTTTCTGTCTCGCGAGGCGAACACGTCCTCGCGAGGCGAGACTGAATGGTTGCTGACATTGCTTAATCTGTTCTTCTGGCTCGCGGGGCGAGAGTCTGTTCGCGAGGCGAATGGCCAATTTTGCCTTTTTGCTTGTTTTCTTCATTTTTCCTAGCTTCCTCGAGCTTCACTTTTAACCTGAAAATGTAAAATAGCATCAAATGCTTTATTTAACTCAAAAATAGCATAAATTACTAAAAACTACTTAAAAGACTGAAAACATTGCTTAAGGACAATTAAAGCTAAATTTGGGCGAAAACGAGGTTAAACTCGAACAATTAGCACAATAACCGTGGCCTCACTAGCTATAAAACTAGATGAGCCAGAGGCTTATCAAAATACCCCAAACTTAAACTTTGCTTGTCCCCAAGCAAACTAAAACTTAAAAAGACTCAAGACTAGGTAAGCTCAATGGACTCAATTTATTTCGCATAAATTCCATGCAATTTTAACAATTCAATTTTCTAATTCAATGTTCCCCCTTTCATCAATGTAATCCCCACATTCATTTACTTTAAACAATTGAGAATCTAATCATTCATGCAATCATTAATCTAAGTCAAGGATCCAAGTTACACACAAAAGGGAGATCACCAATTTTAAACAATTGCCTTCCTCACAAGGGCATTTTGTATTTCACTCTTTCATTCATTTTTCTAGGTTATTAACTTTCACTCAATTTCACATTTTAAGAGGACTTTCCATGAATTTGATTTTCATCTAAACAAAGTTCCCACAAAAACATGTTTGCAACATCAAAAGGTCTTTTAAGGGTTGTAATGAGGCCTGGCTAGAGGTAGGATATTCAAGATACAAAGCTAAGACCCTAGGAACTAAGAGAGCATGAAACATTTTATACCTTTATTTTCACTCTAATTCCTTTTTCCATTTTTCTTTTTCGCTTTGGGTGGCTACAAACCTTTTCCTTTTGATAACCTTTTTATTTGCCCTTTTTGGCATTTTTGTACTTTCTTCTTTTTCTTTTTGCCTTTGGCTTCAACCTTTATTTTTCTTTTTCTCAACCCATAACAACATAATAAACCTTTGTAGCCACCCCAAACTTAGTTTCCAAAAAACACTTACAATGTTAAGTTTCCATGCTCTCCTAAATCCTAAGATTGGGTTAACATGGTTTTTCCGGATTTTTGGCTTATAACATAAGGTCATCAAGAAATAACAGGCTATTAGGCTCAATGTGGCTAACTAGGAAACATGCATTAAGGGTGGTTCTTTTTTTTTTAGGCCAAGAAGCTATTCCAAAGAAAATTGCCTAAATCATTTGATGCAAACATATAAACATGCAAACCATGAAGAGATTCAAGCAAATCCGGGAAAAATACAACTTAAAAGTGATTCACACAACTCAAAACAATGTTGGAGGCTCAATTTCCTCACCTGGACATTTTTAGCAATTTATTTGACCGAGATACATCCCTAGTGTGTACACCCTTTTACCCCAAACTTGTCATAAATCATGCAATCACTATAAAATTCTGAAAGTTCAATCTTCAATTTTTCATGGGGATCAATTTTCAAAATTTCAACTCATTAGGGGAAATCATCAAAAATCAACATTTATCATGCAATCCATCTATGCTAAAGTCAATAAAATCCCTTCAAGCTTACCAACACAAAACTCAACACACCTATGGCTGTACATGACCAATTACCAAAAAGAGAAGAAACAGAAAAGAAAAGAGTAAGGTTTAGAAATTGTTATCTCGTGGGGTCCAAAAGGACCCCAAACTTTTGTTGGTGCTCATCCTTTCTTCATTCTCTTCCTCTCCTTCCAGCTCACTAGTCTTTGTGGCTTCCTCCTTTGGAGTTCGATCTACCTGAAAATCATCAAATATTTGCCTCGGACTCGCCCCCTCCTGGATGAGGATCCTGGTCCCCAGGATTAGCAAACCAGACGAACCGAGGCATCAAAAACAGTTCATTTTTTTTTTTTTTCTCTTTTTATTTTTTTATTTTATTTTTCGCGGGGCGAGCAGTGTCTCGCGAGGCCAATCTGGAATTTTAATAATTTCATTCTTGCCCAGAATCGCGAGGCGAACCATATGTCCGCGACGCGAGGCAGAACGAGGTGCCCACCTCTGAGTTTCTGCCTTTCGGCCTCGCTTGGCCAAGCCCTTTTCGCGTGGCGAGCCAGATGCAGGGATTTTGACATCCCTCAGGCTCGCGGGGCGAACTATTGCTCGCGAGGCGAGCCAGAGAAGAATTCTGCCCCTCTTTTCCTAAATGCATCTAAGTCCTACATGCTTTTCTAATGCAATTTTCTAACTAAGGATCCTATATGAAGACACTTTGTATTTTTATGACTCTTTAAATGCAATAAAAGGATATAACTACTTGGGTTGCCTCCCAAGAAGCGCTTGTTTAACGTCCCGAGCCTGACGGTCATAGCCCTCAAAGGGTTAAGTCACGACGAACTCATTAAGATGGTCTCCAACTCCTTCCTCCATAAAAAGCAGTTTCAACCCTTGGTCATTATCATCAAATCCTCCCTGGGCTCTTTGTATACTTCCTTAAAAACATCATGAGGAAGTGTTGTTTTCTTCCTAACCTTCACTCGCCAACAAGACTTCACTTGGTCTGGAAATGACTTCTTTCTCGTGACAAATGGATCATCAATCCGAACCTTGGGTGGCCCCTCTTTGCCTTGATCTTTCTCAGAAGCTCTCAATAGGATTTCATTGAGCTTGATTGGATCTAGCTTCCTTTTTGCTCCAGCCACTTTAGTGAGTGACTCATGATACTCTTGTGGCTTCCCATCCAACTTGCTTGGGTCATCCTTAATGGATCTATGCAACTCATCTTTATGCCCCAAGTGCGCCGACTCATCCTTTTTCATGCCATCCTTAAAAGTGTGGGATTTTACCAACACCTCACCTAGTGTTGAACCATTTGCTTCATGTGTAGGAGTTGGTTTAACAGAAGGCTTCACCACATGCACACTATAGCAGTTAGCTTTCTCCACCGGATGCTTCACAGCTTCAAAGACATCAAACTCCTCTTTCTCATCTTGCACCCGAAGTGTGAGCTTTCCCAATTGAACATCAATAAGAGCCCTTCCGGTAGCCAAGAATGGTCTACCCAATATGAGTGGAATATTGGCATCTTCATCCATGTCCAGTACCACAAAATCTGCCGGAAAAATAAACTTGCCCACCTTCACTAGCAAATCTTCAACCACTCCATAAGGGTATTTAATTGTTCGGTCCGCAAGTTGGAGTGACATCATTGTGCCCTTGACTTCTTTAATACCAAGCCTCTTCATCATGGATAGGGGCATTAAGTTGATGCTCGCCCCTAGATCACATAGTGCCTTCCCAATAGTCATCTCTCCAATGGTGCATGGTATACTAAAAGAGCCCGGATCCTTCAACTTTGGAGGTAATTTCCTTTGGATAATTACACTACACTCCTCGGTCAAAGCAACCGTTTCCTCATCCACTATCTTCCGCTTCTTGGAGAGTAGCTCCTTCATGAACTTAGCATAGGATGGTATTTGCTCCAAGGCTTCCGCAAAAGGAATGTTGATTTGAAGCTTGCGGAAAACATCAAGGAACTTGTTGAATTGCTGGTCTTGCGAGGGTTTCTTCAATCTCTCTGGATATGGTACCTTCATGAAGGGAGGAAGGTCTTGGGGCTCAACCCACTTCTTCTTTCGGAATTCTTCATCTACTAATTTCAACCTTACCCCTTGCTCCGGCACTTTTTCACTATCTACCTCATCTTCCTTAGCTTGCTCCTTCTCCTCTTGTGGTTGTTCTGGAGTTTCTCCTTCATTAGCCTTTAAGGGATTCCCCTTCGGTTCCAACACCTTACCACTTCTAGTGGATATGGCATTGCATTGGGCCTTGTGGTTGTTCTCTGTGTTGCCCGGAAAAGTGCCTGGAAGACGCTCATTCATTTGTTTGGCTAGCTGAGATACTTGAGTTTCTAGGAGTTGGATTGCTGACCCTGTGTGAGTTGCTAACTTCTCAATGGAGGTATCAATATGCACTGTCAGCTTCTCAATGGCCGTGCTAGTATGATTGGCTAATTTCTCAAAGGCCACTTCCCAAGTCTGCTTCCCACCATCTGTGATTTGTAATTGAGTAGGTTGAGGGAGAGCCTGTTGGGTGTTGTGCTGTTGAATTCCATAGTTTGGCCTCTGATTTTGTTGTTGTTGCCCGGCTAGACCATCACTAGTGTTGCTCCAACTGAAACCCGGATGGTCTCTCCTAATGTACCCCCGATTCTGATTGTAGTCATTCTGCCTATTCCTCTGATAGTTGTTCTGTGGCACTGTGTCATAAAAGTTGTGGCACGAGTCCACATGTTCCTGTGAAAAATTTACTGGACAACTCTCACTGGCATGTTCACCATTACAAAAATCACACCTCGAACGCGAGCCTTCTCGCACCGCATTAACCAATTTAAGAAATTCAAATCGTTTGACCAAGTAAAAGGGAAATCTTTATGAAGAGAGAGAAAATCAAATCAAAATTAAATCAAAACAAGTAATTAAAAATCCTAAAAGATTATGATGATATTTGGTTTAGATTAAGGCTTCTAAGGTCATGAATTCACCTACCCTATCAAGCAAGTTACCTAAGTGTTTATCTCCTTATCCCTATGCTCAATTTAATTTCTTTGTCAATCAAGAACCCTCAATTATCCTAATGTCACTGCCGATTTTCAAAAGGAAATATCTCAAATTGTAAGTTGTCAATTTGCCAATCTATTCAACCTACGATTAGATTCATTACGTTCTTAGTTCCCTATAGCAATTGCACCATTTTCCTATTCTATGCCTAGCAATATTCAAGCGGTGTTCTTAATTCAAGACATAAGTACGAATTGCCTGCCAGCCTCAACGCACTAGACTAATTAACCATGTGCGCATATGATTAACACAAACAAATCAGAATTAAGAAACAAGAAAAGAGACAAGGGTATAAGAAAATATTACTTGGAATCACTATGCCATCAATGGTGGCTTCATCGTTCCCTTAGAAATAAGGATTAGTTCCTCATAGCGATGATAACAACGAACAAAGTATATAACGTATTCATCCTCAATGAAACTAAACTAAAACTCACTACACAGCCCTTAAGAAAACTAGGATTACAATCTCTATCAAAAGCTCCTTTCAATTGACCTAAAACAACCTATTTATAAAGTTTGGGATCTGCGCGCGCTCGCGATGCGAACATGGATTCGCGAGGCGAATCTTAAGTTGGCGCGCGTTGAAATTTGGATCTTTCGCGAGGCGAGATAGGTCTCGCGAGGCGAGACAGAATGATCTTCAATTCCCTGTTTCTGTCTCGTGAGGCGAACACATCCTCGCGAGGCGAGACTGAATGGTTGCTGACATTGCTTAATCTGTTCTTCTGGCTCGCGGGGCGAGAGTCTGTTCGCGAGGCGAATGGCCAATTTTACCTTTTTGCTTGTTTTCTTCATTTTTCCTAGCTTCCTCGAGCTTCACTTTTAACCTGAAAATGTAAAATAGCATCAAATGCTTTATTTAACTCAAAAATAGCATAAATTACTAAAAACTACTTAAAAGACTCAAAACATTGCTTAAGGACAATTAAAGCTAAATTTGGGCGAAAACTAGGTTAAACTAGAACAATTAGCATAATAACCATGGCCTCACTAGCTATAAAACTAGATGAGCCAGAGGCTTATCAGCCACCACCTCCTTCGGCGGGTCTTGTGGAGAGAGCATAAGAATATGACAGTATGCCTAGAAGGATGAGTAGGATCAACTGCCAATGTTCATTCCATAAGTAGGGTGCTAGATATATGTATTTCCGATCACTTCCTCCCACAAAGTTGCCAATATATGCACTGACTTTACTATGATCGGACAAGAAATCAGGCAGCATGACAGTGGGGTCTAAGAATCCATAAACATTGCAGCCTCTATCAATTAGAAGGCGATGCAGATACCAAAGAAATGAAATAAGTGGATGTTAATTATGTAATATATTGAAATTGAAATAAATTATAAAATTGAAATAAAATATAAAATTAAAATGTACTTATGTGCACCAAATACTCAGAACCGTGTTGGCTATCCACTCGCCATTTGTGCAAAACTGCCCAAGATCCTCACCACAGAATTGAAAAAGACATGCTGGGCCTGGGCGTTCCCTCCATCCATCATGTGCCAGCGGAAATACAAAAATCTCGAACGCAAAATCCTCACCAAGGGAGAACAGACGAGTAATGGGAGACTGATGAAGCGACATCAACTTCGGCTTTGCCTTCAATTGTAAATAAAGGAAGCATAAGTAATTGAGAATAAAGAAAAGATAAGTAATGAGAAATATGATCATGATCATTATGAATATACTTGGGACAACTAGAACTCCCACTGTGACAACTCCCGCTACCTCTTTGACAACTCATCCACCTCAACATGTGTCTTTTGACAACTCTCTTTTTTGCTCACATGTGAAGGTTGGGCAACTACCGCTGTTTCTTGTGAAGTCATGGAGGAAAATTGCTACATAAGCATCTGCGTGAAAGCTGGGTTAGTTAGAAACCCTCTCATCAGCTGATCTGTAAAGGTCGGGTCAGCAATGAGCTCCTATTTAACCTATTCTCTAAGCTCCTCCTTATCGATCGCCTGCTTGACCCGCCTACGTGAAGCACATTTCCCATAGAATTTCTTGATGCCCACCGTCCTTGGAACACCTGACCCAACCAAGGTGGTCATCTTTGCCTAGGGTAGTGACCAAGATATCCCGACATCCATGTAGGATGAATGATCCCTGCGAGCTTTTTTCCTTAAGCTCATCCTACAAATATCAACTAGAAATGCAGTTAGTTTGTTACTTACAATCTTTTCTGCCCCCATGCGGGTGGCTTCAACTTTAAAATCTCATTTTTTTGTCTTTCGGCCCTCCACCTAACACTCCTCGTGTGCGGGTGGAGATGGAGGATCGACAACTGTGTCCTTAGGTACCTTTCCTGCTGCTATCATCTCATTCAACTTCTCCTACCTCTCCTTTAACTTATTCTCCATCATATTCTTCTTCAAAGTGGGATACCCACCTTGAGACATGGTGTGGGTATGACCAGTCTTTGCATGATTCCGCTTACCCCTTTCCCTTTTAGCCTGTTACAAATAACACGTAATAAATTTGGTTAAATAAATTATTATTATTTTTACTTAAATGTACTTTAAAATGGATAAGTAAATTAACTTCAACTAACCAGAAATTGAGGTGTGCCTCGGCTCCTAACAAAGCTATCCCACATTTCCTTATCAAGGTACAGGTAACAAATAAGACCAGATTCCGATCTCTTTTCTCCGAAAGTGTAATGCCGAGTCAGATCGTGCTTAAACCCCTTCCAAGGCATAGCTGCTAGTGAGAGCCATTTCTGCCAATGCTCATCAGCATTCGGCACGGTCCACATGATCTATATTAATTACATAACAAAAAGGAGGAATTAGAACTCAAATAATTCTGTAATAATGTACATAAAAAAATATAAAAATAAAATACCGTGATTGACTCCCAAATCTGATCCTTCACATTCTGCGGTATGTCTTCCCATTCATCATACAGAATGCTAGTATGCTCTTTAGCTTCCTTAGCCACCCAACTGGTAAATTTCTTAGCAAGGGGTCCCTGGGGAGTCAGTTCATGATCAAACCAGACCTCAAGCTTCTGACTGCTGAGCCTAGACTCACTAAATTTTTCAGACTAGTGGCTGCTTTACCCCGTTTTTTGGTTGAAATGCTAGCCGACCCTGCTGAATCAGCCCTCTGTGATGCCTGTTTGGACAAAAATAATAATAAATTAGAGGGTTAGGTATAACATGAATAAGTAAAAAATATAAGCCTAATTAATTAACATTATATGTATAAATAAAACTTACACTATCACTCTCTTGGCATCCGTTAAAAGCTTTTTTTCATCTTATGATATGGGTGATCGCGTCTAAGAAGTCTCCGATGCCCAAGGTAAACTGTCTTCCTTCCATGATGCAACTTAGTGAAGCATGTGCCTTCTTCACATATAGGGCATGCTTTATGCCCCTTAACACTATACCCGGACAAGTTCCCATATGTTGGAAAGTCATTGATGGTGCAAAATAACATGGCACGAATCTTGAAAGTCTCGTGAGAATAACCATCAACTACATCAACACCTTCCACCCACAGTTTTTTCAAGTCTTCAATCAAGGGATTTAGATAAACATCTAAGTCATTTCCCGGTTGCTTTGGTCCCGAAATCATCATAGATAACATCATGTATTTGCGCTTCATGCACAACCAAGGAGGTAGGTTGTAAATTATCAGGAGAACAGGCCATGAACTATGAATACTACTTAAGTTACCATATGGATTCATTCCATCCGTAGCAATTCCAAGCCTAAGGTTTCTGATAAATCATTGGTTCATCTAATTTTATGACTAGAAAGACTACAATTTTGATACCAATTGCGCGAGTTCATTCTCGTTTTAGCCCAAATTTGGCTTTTATTGTTCACAAGCGACATTTTGAGTCTTAGGAATAATTTTTAGTTATTTCTGCTACTTTCTAGGTCAAATAAAGCACTAAGTGCTACTTTTTTATTTTCAGGTTATAAGTGAAGCTCATGGGAACTTGGAAAAATTGAAGAAAACAAGCAAAAGAAAAATTTCAAGTGGTCGCCCCGCGAGCCAGAGCTGATGCTGAGCAAGGAATTAGAGTCTTTTAGTCTCACCCCGCGAGACATGGCTCGCCCCACGAGCCTGACACAGGATTTCTGAAGATCATTCAGTCTTGCCCTGCGAGACAGTCCTCGCCCCGCGAGGATTCAAACTCAGAATGGAGCCAAACTTAAGTGCTCGCCCCGTGAGTGAGCGCAGGACCAGTTTCCTATAAATAGCTTGTTGTTATGCGAATTTGAGTATCGAATCCTAGTTTTCTATGAGCTGTGTCTCTTTTAGGTTTACATACTCTTTTACAGTGTATTTCATGTTTACTTTTAGATTGAGAATGTTGAAGCACGTTATGAGGAACTAATCCTCTTTTCTGAGAAAGCGATGAAGCCGCTCATGACGGCATAGTGAAATTGCAATGAAATTGTAATGTTTTCTACTCCGTAATTTTCAATTCTTGTTTCTTAATTCTATTTTGTATGTGTTAATCATATGAGCTCGTGGTTAACTAGTCAAGCATGATGAGTCCGACCGGAGATTCACACTTTAGGACTTGAATTAAGAATATAAGTTGAATATTGATAGAGATATAATAAGAGATTTGTGCAATCGTTATAGGGAACCAAGAACTTAATGAATCTTGCATGTTTGTCATCATAGAGATATAATTGATTGGCATGTTTAGGTATTTTCTCTTGTGCTCGACCGAGGCATTAGGATAATTTTGGGTTCCTAATTGGCATATAATTGAATCTAGGGATAGAAAATAATCACTTTTGATCTGTGTTTAATTGGTTTGTGGATTCGTGACCTTAGATCTTCCCCATTCATAATTCACAAATTCTTGATATGTTTTTCTTGCTTTAATTGAACTCTTGCTTGATTCTTGATAATTGGTTACTACTTGATTTCACAACAAACTCTCTCTCTTGACTTGATCAGTCCTAACTATTTCCCTTAAATATTGATTACAATTGGTCACTCAATCCCTGTGTTCAATCTTGGTAATTACTTACCGTGTTTTTATTACTTGCTTCGATCCGTTACACTTGCCGGACCATCAGTTTCTTCGATCCTTGACGAAATCCAAAAACAAAGTATCAATTTTCTTCAATTGCATAGAATCAGCGGGATGGTGAACCTGTCCATCACGTTTCCTCTCATCATCATGCCATCTAAGGTTTTTTGCATCTTTTACATTAGCTAACAACCGCTTGAACCTTGGAATTATTGGAAGATACCACAACACCTTCCTAGGAGGACCCTTTTTTTCACATTACAACTAGAATCATCAAGATCATCACCATCATCACCATCCTTCACATTGTAGCACGATAACCCACACTTGGGGCAATCGTGCATCATTTCATAATCATCCGTTTACAATATGCAATCATTGGGGCATGCGTGTATTTTCTTATACTCCATAACCGTCGGACACAATACCTTCTTCACCTCATAGTTACGGTCAAGCAATGTGTTGCCCTCTGGAAGCAAGTCTTTCAACAATTCAAGCAATTCGGTGAAACTTTTATCGCTCCAACCATTTCTTGCCTTCACACAAACCAATTTTAATACCGCCGACAACTGTGTATGAGTAGTACACCCCGGATACAAAGGCTTATCCGCATCACTACACAATCTTTTCATACACATGTGCTCGCTGAAAAGATTCTTGTCAAATATCACGGATCATGTCTTCTACTCGATCATCCTCCATATAAATGTCAACGTCCTCACTTTGGGAGACACTTGGCTTATTATTTAACAACACATCACCATGCCATATCCATCTTGTATAATTCAAGAAAATCCCAAAACAAATAAGATGAGTACGTATATCCATGACTTCACATTTCCTTGTATTCAAACATTTGCCAGAAGGACAACAAAACATTCCTTTACTGTTAGGAACATTTCTTTGAGCAAATTCTATAAACTCTTCCACTCCTTTCAGACACTCATCACTTGTGCGTTTACAAACCATCCAACTACGATCTATAGCTAGATAGGTTCTGTAGATATATACCCATATATCCAATATAAGCACAATAGGGGAGATTGGAAAAGCGCACTAGTATTTGAAAATCTAACAACCATATATAGGTTACAGACACTAGTGGAAAATATGTAATAAATGAGCAAGGTTAACGTCTGTCATATTAAAAGTAGACTTTAAAATGAGGCGGTGGCATAACCGTAATTATCAGGGTCATTTAAATCACTTTTAACGTCTGTTGTTTCAACAATAGACGTTAAAAGTGATGCATGTCACTTTTAACGTCTAATGTTTAAACAACAGACATTAAAAGTGTATCTTTTACATCTGTTTTTTGAACAACAAACATTAAAAGTGAGTTCAAATGTTTTTTGTGAAAGTATACGTTAACACAAACCCGCGTACCTTCCTTCTTCACCTTCACTTTCACTACTCTGCCTCTGTTCTTGATCACCACCTCTTCTGCCCTAACCCTTCTCAAGCACAGCGGGCTCTTCTCCACCACCACCACCACCACTGCGAGATCTTCTCCACTACCACGGCGACCGTATTCTTTGGTGAGTTCTCTTCTCGCTACTCTTCTTTTCTCTCTTCTCTTATCTCTTCTCTTCTCTCTGCCTTAATGTCTCATCGCGACCGTGTTTTCTGTCTCATTTAAGGTTCTCCACACGCAAGGAAAGAACCCCTGAGCCACTCTCCTTCACCACTGTGCCACTCTCCCTCTCCTCCGTGAACCCGGTAATGCCCTAAACCTCATTTTTGCTTTTTATCGTTTTGGTTGTTTTCAAATATTCTGTATTGCACTGGTTGTATGAATGATTTGTGAGACCCATTTTGTTTCAAATATTTTTGTCATCAATCTTGTTTATTGTTTAATGCTTTCTTTTATTCAAAGTTTCAGTTTATCAGCTTAGAACATAATGTTAGTCAAAGAGTTGCTTGGATGAGTTTTTCTCTCTTGGACCTCTGCTATCTCTTTTTTTTTTTTTTTGCCACATTTGTAAGATACAGACTCTTCTAAATCCTAACAGAGTCTTGAAACTGTGAATTTCTTGCTAAGCTGTGTTTAAAAATTCCATTCTTGTTGCTTTTTTGTTTTGAGATTTTTTGTTTGTTTGTTTGGATGATGGGAAAGTTGAGGAACAAGGGACTGGATTTAGAAAAGAGATGAAAAATCCAATTTATTATTATTTTTATCTAAACAGGCATACACATGGCTAATTCAGCTGACATCCCTTATGCATCGGAGGGGTCGGTGGCAGCTACGCCAGCTGATAGTGTAAGTTTTATTTATACATATAATGCTAATTAAATAGGCTTATATTTTTTATTTATCCATATTATACATAACCCTCTAATTTACTATTTTTTGTCCAAACAGGCATCACAGAGTTCGAAAAAAATGGGGTAGAGCAGCCACTGCTTTGAAAAAAATTAGACAAGTCAAGGCTTAGCAGTCAGAAGCTTGAGCTCTGGTTTGATCATCAACTGACTCCCCAGGGACCCCTTGCTAAGCAATTTACCAGTTGGGAGGCTATGGAGGCTAAATAGCATACTAGCATTCTGTATGATGATTGGGAACACATACCGCAGAATAAGAAGGATCAAATTTGGGAGTCAATAACGGTATTTTACTTTTACACTCTTTTGATGTACATTATTAAAGAATTATTTGATATCTAATATTCCTCCTTTTTCTTATGTAATTAATGTAGATCACGTGGATCGTGCTGAATACTGATGATCATAGGCAGAAATGGCTCTCACTAGCAGCTACGCGTTGGAAGGGGTTCAAGCACGATCTGACTAGGAATTACATATTCGGAGCGAAGAGCTCCGAATCTCCTCTTCCTTGCTACTCATACCTAGATAAGGATAAGTGGGATGTCTTTGTTAGGAGTCGAGGCACACCCGCCTTTCTGGTTAGTCGAAGTTAATTTACTTATCCATTTTAAAGTACATTTAAGTAAAGAAAATCTATTTAACTAAATTTATTATGTGTTATTTGTAACAGGCTAAAAGGGAAAAGGGTATGCGGAATCAAACAAAGAATGTTCACACCCACACCATGTCTCAAGGTGGGTATCCCACTTTGATAAAGGGTATGATAGAGGATAAGTTAAAGGTGAGGCAAGAGGAGCTGAATGAGAAGATAGCTGCAGGAGAGGCACCTGAGTTCTCAGTTGTTAATCCTCCGTCTCCACCCGCACACGAGTATTGTTGGGTGGACGGTCGAAAGTCAAAAAAAGGATATTTTAAAGTTGAAGCCACACACATTGTGGCAGAAAAGATTGTAAGTAACAAACTAACCGCATTTCTAGTTGATATTTGTAACACCTTGTCTTCTTACACATTTTTAATTTCGTCTTTGTAGGAGGACCTTAAGGAACAAAGGTCGTAGGGATCAATCATCCCACATAGACGTCGGGATATCTTGATCACCTCCCTAGGCAAAGACGACCACCCTGGTCGGGTCATTGGTGTTCCAGGGACGGCGGGCATCAATAAATTCTATGGGAAATGCTCCTCATGTAGGCGGGTCGAGCAGATGGTCGATAGGATGGAGCCCAGACAAGAGCTCATTGCCGACCCGACCTTTAAGAAAGAGCTACTGAGAGAGTTTCTAGCTGACCCAAATATCACGGAGATGTTTTGACAGCAGTTTTCTTCCGAAGGTTCCCAAGAAACAGCAGGAGTCGCCCAACCTTCACATGTGAGCACAAAAGAGAGCTGTCAAAAGACACATGTGGAGGTGGATGAGTTGTCAAAGAGGGAGAGTTGGAGGTGAAACAGCGGGAGATGGAGTTGACGATGCAGGAGTTCGAGTTGTCTTAGGTATATTCATAATGATCATATTTATCAATTATTTATGTTTTCTTTATTCTCAATTACTTATACTTTCTTTATTTACAATTGAAGGCAAAGCAGAAGCCATGCCGCTTCGTTAGTCTCCCGTTACTCCCATTACTCGTATGTTCTCTCTTGGTCAGGATTTTTAGTGGAAGCTTTTTGAATGCCCGCTGGAACACGATGTGTGGATTGCACGCCTAAACCAAACATTTGAATTTAGATTCTGTGGTGATGAGCTTGGGAATTTTTGCACAGATGACCATTGGATATCCGGCAATATTCTAAGTTTGTGGTGTACATAACTACATTTTAATTTTATAATTCATTTAATTTTTATATATTATTTTAATTTTATAATTTATTTAAATTTCAATTTATTATGTAATTAGCAATTACATATTTCATATCTTAGTTATCTGCATCGCCTTCTAATTGAAAGGGGCGGCAATATTTATGGATTCTTAGACCCCACTATTATATCTCAGTTCTTGTCAGATTAAAGTAAAGTCAGGGACCATGTGATAGGAGAGTTTGGTTTTCTTTGTTAAGGACCATCAAGTTAAAGAAACAAGTAATGTCCACAAACAAGCCAAGGCTAATGAAAATCAAAAACTACCAAAGCCATTCATCCCAAACATGAAAAGAGAAACGAATCCGAAACTGAAACTGAAACTTTGAGGGTTTAGGGAGTTACCTGTGTTCAGAGAGAGGAGAAGGATAGTGGCTCAGTGGTGGTGCTACCAGGGTGGTCCTATATTTTTTTTTGGTGTGAGCTCGTGTTGATGTAATATGAAACAATGGGTAGTGTATTAGGGGCTAAGTATAAGACCTTATCCCAAACAGCACTAAGCATAGAAAATCAAGGTTACCAAACAGTTACAATGCAAACACAAAATAAAATGCATAGCTCTAAAAATCATGTTTATAAGTCTGAAATACATGGTAAAGGAGTGAGAGGGTGAAAAGAAAAAACCTGTAGTAAGCGAAAGTGTAGGCACAGCAGAATCTAACTTATGTACTCCCTCCTGCCATCATAAGAAACTATAAGCATGCAACAAAATTATACTCCTCTTTTTAGTTAGAAAAGCGCTTATATAAGCCTAACAATGAATAACAGTTTCATAGGCCTTATTTACCCGTAGAGGAATGAAGTTTCCAAGTTACAAAGAATAAGTTAGGGTTTGATTTGAAGAATAACAGTTATGGTGTTGGCTCTCCACTAGTGGCCACCATTCGATGTGGTGGCTGAGAGTGATAGGGACAGAGAGAGTTAGGGCGTGCACGCAATATTTAAATATGAGAAAGAGAGTGTGAAGTTCAGAGAGAGAGAGAGAGAAAGAGTAAGTACCTCGCGGTGGTGGTGGATAGGAGCTTGCATTGGTGGCGGTAGAGAGAAGCTCGCGGTGAGAAAGGGTTAGGTAGAAGAGGTGGTGAGAACAGAGGCAAAGTGAAAGTGTGAAGAAGGCAATGAGCGCGGGTATAACATATACTTACTAAAAAAAAATAAAAATCACCTTTAACATCGTATTTAAATTAACCTCATATTTACGGTTCTGCCACCGCCTCCTTTTTAACATCTACTTTTAGTTTAACAGACGTTATATCTGCTCATTTATTACATATTTTCCAGTTGTAGGTGATTCTATCTCAGCCTCAACAAGATATTTTGGTTTGGAGCATATCAGAAACCGATTGTCTATCCTTCAAAGAATCATATCTCATCCAAAATTATGTTCTTAAATCATGCTCTCGGGGGAAAACCATTTGGAGTATCTCAGTCCCTCCTTCAAGATCTTTCTTAATTTGGAGAATGTTGCATAATAAGTTTCCCACAGATGATCATGTTTAGAACAAAGGCTGCATTATTGTCTCAATGTGTAGTATGTGTATGAAGAGTTTAGAAACTTCTGAACATATGTTTTTGCATTACATATATGCGAGTAAGCTCTAGAATTGGCTAAGCAACATGTTGAATTCTCCAATTGATGTTTCATCCTTCTGTGGGGTTGCTGCACTTCTAAAGAAAAGTTGGAGCTTTCAGCTAAGGGAGGTGGTTCTATCTGTTGTTGCTAATACAATTTGGGCAATTTGGAACAATAGAAACAAGATCAGATTTGAAATTAAAAACAATTCGTTTCTATGGATCTATTGAATTGATCAAGGTGGCGTTTAGAAACTCGTAGAATCAATCACATGGCACAATGTTCTCATCAATTGAAGAATTTTCTGTTTTAAAAGCATCCTCTATCAACTGTCATCCTCGGTCAGCACAAATCATAAAGCAAATTGACTGGATTCCTCCTATGTGCAACTGAGCAAAGTGTATTTCAGATGATGCTTCAAAGGGATCACTTGGACAGGCTTCTTGCGGAGGTATATCCCGGGTTTATCAAGCTTCAGTGCTAGGATGTTATGCAACAAAATTAGGGATTGCTTCCCCCTTTTTTGCTGAGCTGCATGGAGCAATGATGGCTATTAAGATTGCTCAAGCTAGAGGGTGGAAAAACCTATGGTTAGAATGTGATTCAACACTTGTTGTTTCAACTTTTCAAAACATTAAGTTGGTTCCTTGGACTGTAAGAAATCGCTGGAATAATTGCTTGAAAATTACAAAGAGAAACTTCTTAGCTTCTCATATACATAGAGAAGGAAACAAATGTGCTGATAAGTTGGCAGCTGATGGTGCTTCATATCTTGGGATTACATGGTGGGATTCAATCCCAAATTTTATTAGAGAGAATTTTTTCAGAAATAGATTTGGCTTGCCAAATTATAAGTTTAAATGACTTTGTATTTTTTCATAGGTTTTTGGCATTAAGTCCCCGCATGGTTTTTTTTTTTTCATTTTTTTAGTAAAATCTTGATGATATGCTGCAAATGATTGATAAAATCTAAGCTGCCAACCTAGTTAGGATGTTAGATTTTATAGTGATGCTTTTACATATTATTTTTTCTGCTTAAAAAAGAGAGAGAGAGAGCCATTGGATTACAATTAAAACACAGAAGAAAATTTTTATCCTCTTTCTCTCTTATACCTTCTTCCCCGCACACGCACAACCACTGCACACTGTGGCACCACATCACACACACGCTTAACTCTTCACTTTTGCTCCTTCCCCCATCTGCTCACTGCGCACACATTCAACACAATCATGCCATTATCCATCATAAAATAAATGAGTTTAATTTTCATATAGCATAAAGTTTTACACTGACAATCTATTACAAATAATCTCATGTGTGGCTTTTAATAAGGTAATTATGATAAGAAATATTTTTAATGAAGTCACGATTTATGATTAACTGACACTGTAAAATTTCTATTTTACAAATCCAAAATAAATACCCAAATTAAATTAGTTTTAAAAAAACTGCTTACAATTCAGTTTGTAAGATAGAAAAAGAAATTCATTTAGTCCTTGGTGTCCCATACAGTGGACATATTAGTTCTTTCAAGCCATCCCTCTTACACGTAACTCGGTTTCTATGATAAAAAGAATTTCACTTAGGCCCTTAGTGTGCGTTTGATTCACATTGAGGTACAGGACAAGGAGAATAGCACAGGACAAATTTGTAAGTTACTGGACAACTTTTTGTCTTTTATGGTGTTTGATGAACAATGGACAGGGCAAACAAAATAATGTTAAATTTACTACAATACCCTTTATGATTGTTGGGTCTTGTCGGTCCCATTATCGAAAGTGGCTCTGATACCACTTGTTAGGGATTTGTTGTCATGCCACGAAGCACCTCGGACATAGAAAACAAAGTACAAGAACGTCATCGAGAAATATGCAAATCAATAGAACATAGAACAAACGAATAAAGAATATAAAAAACGGTAAAAGAAGATGACACCGGGATTTTAGTGGTTCGGCCATTGATGGCCTACGTCCACGGGAGAGAGCACAACAAGTCTTCCTTCTCCCCTTTACTATCTTGATCATAGAGATACAAGTGCTTTACAATAGAAATCTCCCACAATCTTCCTAGTCTTGCCTCCCATGTCTTCCACATGGTACCTCCCAAGAACTACCCCAAGATTGACATTTCTACTCCTATACACTTTTCCCATCTCTCACAAATCACTACATGATTCTTTCAAGATAGAATTGCTTCACACTCAAATCCCTCTCTTCTTTTCACACACCTATGTGTCTATGGATTAGTCTCCCTACTCATCACCTATTATATGATGTATTTATAGACTAATACAACCAATCACTAATAGCCTTGATGAGTCATCAATCCACGTGAGTCATGATCCAAGTTAGTTATGACTAACTAACTAACTAACCATATTGTTGATTTAGAGACATATCTCAACAATGATAATATATATACATATAATAAGTATTATATATAATATATAAAAATATTTTATATAAAAGTGTAATATAATATAATAATATAAATTTTATATATATATATATATATATATATATATAGGGAGGGAGGGAGGGGGAGAGAGCGAGAGAGAGAGATCTAAGGATAATTTCATCTTTTTGGGTAGAATGTCCATGTGACAAAAAGTTGTCACATGGTTTAGTAAGGGACAAAGAGTGCGTTTTTTTATTGCTTATTTTGCTAAAAAACCCAATTTTTTTTAACTAAATAATCATTTTAAATCTTTTAATGCGTTTGTTTTTGCTATTGAAAATAATGAAAAGCAGAAAAAAGTCCTTTTTAGGGTTAAAATGAAAAGCAACTTTCATTAGCTTTTTTAAAAAAATCAGTTTTTATAACAAACTACTGTTTAAAAAATGATTTTTTTTTATTGTAAATAAACACAAATCTGCTTCTGCTTTTCTTTAAAATCTCTAAAAATAATCACTAAATTATTTTGTATCAAAATCATTTATTTTTTTAATCTTAAACAAACGGACTCAAAATTTTGGGTTTTTGTCCAGTCCCTCACCCCATTTTTTATACCGCCTCGTGACCACTTTTCAAATCCCAAATATGGAACAAAATTTTTTTTGTTATCCAATCCCTTGAATTTTTGCAAATAAAACGCACTGTTGTAGACATTAGATATGGTGGTTCATTCAAGTCAAACATGTTAAACCTAAAAAAATTCCAATGCGATACATTAACTTAATCAGGTGGCATATAGAATTTCTAACGTTGATGAATTATTTAAATTAATAAAACGACGTCATTTTGGATGAATTGTTTATAAGCTGAAAAGGATAGTATATGCATTCCTGGAATCCCCGATTCCATTAACCTTGGGTTTAATCTCCCCCCTCCTCCAAAGCAACTCACAAAATTTCTTCTAGTTCTTGAATCTCAGGGTAAAAACCTAATTTATACTCATTTATGCACTCCAAATTGTGAACTTGTTGGTGTTGTTGGTTGGAATTTAGTGTAACATCTGTTGTACGAGACGATTACTTAAAGCATTAATCACAGGTATGTAGCTTCAATCGCATCTAATGTTGATTTGTTTGCCTACAAAATTTGATGTATATATGGTCCCAAAGAACAAAAAAAAATCTTGATTCCTTAACATGTGGTCCAACTGTGATTGTCTTAGAATACGATGCTGGTCTCTAGTCCTTATCACGTCCAATTGTGTTAGATGATGTGGTATTGGGAGACGAGGGAAAACTTTCCCTGGGTACCCATACTTGTCGACCAAATTCTTGTATGTGGTCCTTAATTATGTGTCTGTTAAATGATGGTTGTTGTGCCGTCATAGTTTTTTTTTACGCCCTAGTTCTACTTTACATATTGTTTGGAAACTTCATGTGTTGCTTCATCAAGTTAACATCCCACTTGATGCTT
Source organism: Echinosophora koreensis (assembly GCA_035048595.1). Taxonomy (NCBI): domain Eukaryota; kingdom Viridiplantae; phylum Streptophyta; class Magnoliopsida; order Fabales; family Fabaceae; genus Echinosophora; species Echinosophora koreensis. The sequence goes on from JAPCYP010000069.1 coordinate 1,126,009, forward strand.
TTGTTGAGATGACTTCACAGAAGGATTACTGTGTCCAACATTTGCAATCCTGAGGGATCAAATGATGAGTTTTTTTTTATTTTTTCAATGCTATTTTTCAATTAACCAATTTGACTATTTACTTAAAGAAGAAAAAAATAGCAAACTAAGGGTGCCTTTGATTTTCGAAGAAAAAAATAAAGGATATCACAACCCAAAATATTGCACTTTAATCATAGCACAAATTCACTTTGTTTTTTGAGTATTCGCAAAAATAAGGAACACAATTCGTTCATTGCACTAAATTCAAAATGATTCAAAACCCACCCCCTATCCCTCACTTCATTCTCTTACTCGTCCTTTCTCCTCCACATGAAGAGACCACCACTATTGTTCTCTCCCTCACTATCATCGTCACCACCACCCTAGCTACCACAGTCACTACCACTATCATTGTCATCACCACCATCACCAATTTTACTATACTAGTTTACTTGTGCTATCCCTCAATATAAATCTAAAGCATCCTAATAGTTCATTGGAATTTGTAACCAATTAGCAAAGTGCAAGATCTTTCAGGCATTTCTTTCCCCTGTGAAGCATTTTAAACCAGAAAAGTTGTTATAGTAGTTTATTGGTATATTATTGACAAATTTGGTAGAATGTGGCACAAAAATGAATGGGGACCCCACATGACATGCCAAAATAGTGGCATTGAATTGAAATTCAATTAGTTCTTCTTATGCTATGATTATCTATCTATCTATCTATCTATCTATCTATCTATCTATCTATCTATCTATCTATCTATCTATCTATCTATCTTCCTTTCTTCTATCTTTTTGGTGGTTTTAAGGGATTCAAATAAACTAACCTCATAACTTCCTAAAACATTCGACTTCTGGCATTTTTATTCCCCTTTGTCCTCTATTTGCTACATATGAAGAATGAAATCAAGACTTTGTTTGAAGTTTCTTGAAATGCTTAATCTGTGGAATTTTCTATGTATAATGTATTATATATTTTATTACCTACTTATGGGGTTTTATTTTAGGAAAAGGTTTGCCAACCTTCAGCAAATACTATTGTATGGATTTACCAGGAGGACATCATGGGAAATATAGAGATGCCAGCGTTTCAGATAGTCATTATTATTCAGCGGTAATCTCAGTTTTTGCTTCTAGTAAAAATTGAGACCATCTAGTTACAACTTATCATGTCATTATTTCAATCTTTTGTCTATTTAGCAACATAATATTATGAACCTAACAAGGTACTAGTTCCTTCGGGGCTTACTAGGAGATTGTCTGAAGTTGTATGGTGTCAAACTGAGTGCAGGATGATTTGACAGATATTGAGAAAGAAGAAATTGGTTGTGCAATTGCGCTCCCCCTTTCAGAGGCAGATCAGAAAGGGAAAAAAGTTATTGGTAAGATTTATACTTTTGCAAATTGGTGGTTAAAAATAATTTTATGGTTTGTGTAACTTGAATTCAATAAAAATAGTAATTCATTATACAAGGGACCTAAAACATATGTTATAAGCAAAATGCATATTGATTTGTTACAAGTTATTGTAAGCATATTTTTGTTTTTCTTTTCATGCATATTTTAGTGCATTCTTCATTCGTGCTTGATCAAACAATAATTTTAATATGTATACAAGAATTATGGGAATTTGTTGCTTTTGATGCTTAACTTAAGTTGGAACTCATTATAGTTCACATACTTTTACATATGGTTAGAGACCATTAAAGAAATTTTGATTTTTTTTTGGTGGATATGTGTTTGGAAAAGGATTCTCTCAGACAACTATTTTTCCCCTGACAAAGTATTTAAATAGTTTCATGTTTTTTTTAACCAGTTAGATTTTGATAAACAGTGAGAGCCAAATGTAAAAAATTAGCTCTGCTAGGGTTTGCATGAATTAGGGTTTCACGCTCATCATGGACAACATTGCACCATGGCAGTGTTTGTTCCCTGAATCTTTGCCCCTCCAATCCCTCCGGCTTCCTCCTCTCATCATCCTCCCCCTCCTCTTCCCTCTGATGTTGTGAAGGAGTTGCCTCCAAGGAAAAAATCCTTTGCTCAAGCTCTCAAGAATGCTTGTGACATTCCTATTAATCAGTTGCCGATTCCATGCCTTAAGGGTGATGAGATTAGGATCACTATCCCAGAAGAAGAATACATGGCGGGACTGGAGGAATCTAAATGCAATCTTCATGGACGTATTCTTCTTTCTAAAGGTGACTCTCCATCAAAACTTCTGACTTGAAAGTTAAGTTATCTAAGCTATGGCATCCTATTGCTCATTGGAAGATGACCCCGATAGGAAGAGGCTTCTTTGAGTTTTCCTTCTCTTCCATTGAGGACATGCGTAGAATCCTTGCAGCTGGGGCGTGGAGTCTTGAACCGGGTGTCTTAAGGTTGTTTGCTTGGACACCAGATTTCAAACCATATTCTGCAAAACAGAAGAACGCTCAGTGTTGGATTAGAGTCTATAATCTCCCTCAGGAGTATTGGAGACCAAGAATTCTATTCTCAATAGCTAGGGGCATTGGTGCGCCACTTTCTTTGGACGATGCTACCAAGAATAAATCTCTTGGTCACTATGCAAGGATCTTGGTAGATCTTGACCTATCTGCCCAGTTGAGAAATAAACTGATGGTGGAAAGGAAAGATTTTGGCTTCTATGTGGATATTGAATATGAAAACTTGCCTGAATTGTGCTCCCATTGCCAGACAATTGGGCATTCTCTAGGCAGTTGTAGAAGAGCAGGTGATGTGGCTCAAAAGACTGATCAGGAAGAAACAGTAAGGCCTAAGAATAGGAAAGTGTATGTTCCCAAAAATAAGAATCCTGAGATTAGTACTGCAATCAATCGGGTTCTTAATGATCTCAATGGTCCTGACCAGACTCTCATTGGGAATATAGATGGTGAGCACATTGTTGCACCAGTGTTAAAGGTTACCACAAATGCTGATGCTAGGGTGGTGGTACAAGAACCTGTGGTGGATATTAATGGTGATTATGTTGAAAATGTGGAGATTGCTGAGATTGAAGAGAGTCCTGCCAATGCCAATACCAATCTGGTGCTACCAAATAATGTCCCTTATGTTGTCGAGGCAATCAACAACTCAGATAGAATAATCTTTGCTGCTGAGCCTGCAGTTCCAGACAGACAGGATATATCTGTAACTCCTCAACCTAATGTGGATCCTTCTGTAGTGGCTTACATGGATTCTACTAATCAGAGTTCTCAAAATCTGGATCATGTTTCAGATTCTATTCAGGATCCAAGTAGTGCAGGGGTTGATGTTATCAGGAAAATTCCTAATCTTGCTGAGGTGTTTGTTCACACTCCTGTTTATAGCAACCCTAATGTGGCTCATGATATGGGAATTGTGGGCAGGCTTTGGGGTGATGACACTGATGAAGATATTGAAACTGAGTCTTCCAGCAGTGCAATTCCTCAGAACAGTACTTTGATTGGCAACAAAGTTGTTGAAAAGGCCTATGCTCAGGATGATGGCTATGTTCAAGTTCTCTCAAAATCCCAGAAGAAAAAGCAAAAAAAGAATAGCTAGAGGAACCAGGTTGGTGATAGAGCCCGTGCTAGGGCCGGTCCAAAGAACTTTGCATAATGAAGTGCCTCTTTTGGAATATTAGAGGCATGGCCAATCCTCCCTCTAGGTTGGTGTTGAAAAAGCTGTGTGTTAATAAAAATCCAGACTTTCTATTTATAGCTGAGCCTTGGATGTTAGTTAGTCAATTGCCTCATAATTTCTGGCAGAGTATGAAGATGAAAATATTTGCTGTTAACAGCAGAGCAGACCTTTCTCCTAATACTTGGTGTGTTTGTGCTGACTCATTAAATCCTACAGTTATTGCAACATCAGATCAACATATATCTTTCTCCTTCTTACAAGGAAATCAGCTAGTGTGCATGTCTGCTATTTATGCATCTACCTCTTATCTCAATAGAAGAAAGCTTTGGCAGGATCTTAGCAGTCTGCAGCAGAATTTCCAAAACCCTTGGTGCTTTGTTGGGGATTTCAATGTGATTCTAGGGTCTCATGAATATAGGGGCAGTGGTAGGCCTTTACAAATTGCTAGTGAGGATTTCAGGTACTGGTCTGATAATAGTCTCTTGGCTCATCTGGACACTAGAGGTTCTTTCTTTACTTGGTCTAATGGTAGAAGAGGGAGAGCTCTCACTGAAAAAAGGCTTGATAGAGCGATTTGTAATGACAGTTGGTTGAACTTCTGGTCTAGTGTCTCCTGTTGCACCTTGACTAGGTGCAGGTCTGATCATTATCCAATTTTACTGGATTTTCAGTCAACAGTTAAGCCTCATAGCTCCTGTTTTAAATTCGTGAGTATGTGGACAACTTATCCTGACTGTGCTAGAATTGTTGCTGAGGTCTAGGGTGGTGCTGTTGCAGGTTGTCCCATGTTTGTGTTAAATCAAAAACTAAAAGATTTAAAGAGGAGACTAAAGGATTGGAATAGGAATGTTTTTGGAGATGTTAATGTGAAGGTGCAGAATGCTTTGGATAATCTGAATCAAGTGCAGGATCAAATTCATTCTTCTGGTTACTGTGATAGTCTCTTTGATCAGGAAAAAGGGGCTCAGATGCTGTTAGAGAAAGCTCTTAAGGATCAGGAAATGTTCTGGCATGAAAAATCTAGAGTTAATTGGCATGATCATGGTGATAGGAACACCAAGTTCTTTCACAAAATGGCTAGAATAAGGAATGTTACCAAACAGATCAGTCTGTTAAAATGTGAAGACACTGTCCTTTGCAATTCTGCAGATATTGAGCAGCATGTGGTCAAGTATTATGAAGATTTGTTTTGTGTTGAGAATGCTTGCTCAGATAATGGCTTGATTGAAGAAGTCATCCCTGATTTAGTTACTTTGGAGGAGAACCTTATGCTCACCAATTTGCCTACATTAGAGGAGGTCAAAAGTGTTGTCTTTGCAATGAACTCTGATGGTGCTCCTGGCCCTGATGGATTTGGGGCATATTTCTTTCAAAAATATTGGGATATAATTGCCAATGATGTGTTTAAAGCTGTTCTGCAATTTTTCACCAATGATTGGATCCTTCCTAATTTCAATTCCTACTTGGTTGTGTTGATTCCTAAAGTTCCAGAGGCTGACAGAATTGATATGTATAGGCCCATTGCCCTGGCAAACTTCAAGTTTAAGATAATTTCCAAAGTCTTGGCTGATAGATTAGCCAGGATTGCCCCTAGCATTGTTTCTGTGAACCAGAGAGGTTTTATCCAAGGCAGACAGATTGTTGATTGCATTTGCCTTACTTCTGAAGCTATTAATCTCTTAGAGAAGAAATCTTTTGGGGGCAGTGTTGCTTTGAAGATTGACATTAAGAAGGCATTCGATACAATGGACTGGAGTTTCATCTTGAAGGTGCTTCATTCTTTTGGTTTCTGTCCTAAATTTTGCAATTGGATAGACATTATCTTAAAATCAGCCAAGCTCTCTATTTCTGTGAATGGGAAAGCTGCTGGTTTTTTCTCTTGCAAGAGGGGAGTGAGGCAAGGAGATCCCTTGTCCCCTCTTCTTTTCTGCCTAGCTGAAGAAGTCCTCAATAGAGCTATTTCGAAATTAGTCTCAGATGGGAAGCTGCATCTTATGTCAGGAGCTAGGGGAATGAAAGTCCCCTCACATGTGCTCTATGCAGATGATGTGATGATTTTCTGCAGAGGCTCAAAGCAAAATTTTGTGCATTTGAAGAACTTGTTCTGTAGATATGCAGAAATCTCAGGTCAAGTCATTAATTCTTCCAAAGCCACCTTTTATGTTGGTGCTTCTTCTGCTAGAAGACAGAGTCTGATTGCTACCACCCTTGGCTTCTCCTTGGGAAGGCTTCCTTTTACCTATCTTGGCATTCCCATATTCAAAGGCAAGCCTAAGAGGATGCATTTAATGCCAATTGCAGACAGGATCAAGTTAAAGCTGTCAGCCTGGAAGGCCTCACTGCTTTCAATCACAGGTAGAATCCAGTTAGTGAAATCTGTTATTCAAGGAATGATTACTTATAGCTTCATGGTTTATGCCTGGCCTATAAGCTTGATCAAAACATTAGACAAATGGGTTAGGAATTTTATATGGTCAGGAGATGTAAATACTAGGAAGGTAGTAACTGTTGCTTGGCATAGAATTTGCAGGCCTGCTAATGAGGGTGGATTGGGGATCAGATCTTTCAAAACTTTTAACAGAGCTGGAATGTTGATGCTTTGTTGGGAGTTATTTGCCAAAGAAAACCAATGGTCTGAATTGCTTCAGTCCAGAGTTTATAAGAATAACTCCCTTATTTCTTACCATATTAGTTCATCAATTTGGTCTGGTATAAAGGAATTTGTTCCAATTGTGTTGCAAAATTCAACCTGGCTTCTTGGAGATGGCAGCAAAGTGAACTTCTGGACAGATTGCTGGATTCATGCTTCTATGGTTGACAGATTAGACATTCCTTGTAGTCTGCACAAATTGTTAAAAGCCAAAGTTAAAGATTTTATTATAGATCTCTGCTGGCACATTCCAGAGGCTATTCTTTATAGAATCCCATCTCTGCAGCAGGATCTTCAGAACCTAAGCATCCCTAAGTCCAGTGGTGAGGATAAATTAATGTGGAATGGCTCTGACTCGGGCATGCTGTCTTTAAAGGATGCATTCCAGTTCCTGCAACCTGCTGGTCCTGTAATCCCTTGGTGCAAATCAGTTTGGTCAGCTTCAATTCCTCCTGCTAAGTCCTTTTTAACCTGGAGAGCCTTACAAAACAGGTTACCAACTGATGACAATCTATGGTTGAGAGGCTGTGTCATGGTGTCCATGTGCTGTCTTTGTGGTATGGCATTAGAGACTACTGTGCATCTGTTCTGTTTCTGCCCTTTTGCTGTTAAGATCTGGAATTGGTTAGCAGGATTGTTAAATTGCAACATTGACCATTCTTCAGTTCAAAGTCTGCTGTTAACTCTGGACAAGAATTGGTCAACTCAGGTTAGGGATGTGATTCTAGCTGCTGTCCTTAATTGCATTTGGATCATTTGGCATTGTAGAAATAATTTGAGGTTCAATGACAGGAAAATTTCCTTCCATGCTGCAATCAACATGGTCACTGCCAATGTTCACCTGGCTGGAAATTCTAGTACAGGCCATATGGATGCTTCTATTCAGGATTTCAGTATTTTAAAAGCTTTTGGAGTCACTGTTAAGCCTACAAATGCTCAGCTCATTAAACAAGTAACTTGGCACCCTCCCCTCAGGAGCTGGATCAAGTGCAACACTGATGGAGCGGCTAGGGGTGCCCCTGGACCAGCAGCTTGTGGTGGTATCTTTAGGGACCATTCAGTATCTTTTCTGGGGTGTTTTTCAGCCAATTTAGGCATTGATTTTTCACTTCATGCTGAGTTACTAGGTGTCATGATGGCCATTGAAATGGCCTTTGAAAAAGGTTGGCACAATCTCTGGATTGAATATGATTCTCAGATTGTTGTCAATGCTTTCAGCTCTTTAAAAGTGGTTCCTTGGAGACTTCGAAATAAATGGAAGAACTGCTTATACTTGACTCAAAGAATGAGATTTGGTTGTACTCATATTTACAGGGAGGGTAATAGCTGTGCTGATAGAATTGCCAATCAGGGTCTCTCTATTCAGGGATTTTATTGGTGGAACTATTTGCCTAGATTTATTAGTGAAGATTTTGTTCGTAATAGGATTGGTATGCCATCCTATAGATTTAAATAATGTTTGCATAGGTTTTGGTTGATGTCCCCCTATGCTTTGTTTTTCCTTTTTATTTTTTAATAAATTGAGGTCGTGCTGCAGATGATTGGTGGTCTATGGGGTGCCAACCTAGTTGGGATGCTTGTGATCATTGTGATGCTTTTGCATGCCTATTTTTTGATAAAAAAAAATAGTTTCATGTTTTTTCTTGTATAATAAAATAGAGGATGACTCTCAATCTGAAGACGATGAACAACTGTGTGAAATTGATGAAGAGGAATGTCGCAACCACATCGCGACGGGAGCGGCGAACAAAAATTAATTATCATTGTAAAAATGGAGTCGCCACCAAAGTTTATTTTATTTAGGGAAACATTGGAAAAACCCTTTTAAAAGCCTTCGAAAACAGATTTAGGGTTCGGGAGTCAATTATGCGTAGGGAAGGTATTAGCACCCTACGACATCCATTTAAAAAATGGTTACCTATAGTTAATTGTGCAAAACTACGTTAACTTCAAAAATATTTATTTCACCCTTTTAATTAAAACAATAATTTAAAATATAATTACAAACTATAAATAAACCATAAAAGATTTTATTTTATTATTTTTCAAGAGAAGAAATGAATATTGATAAGAAATTAAAAAGGATTTTATGAAAATTTATTTTTGGGCTTGACAGGATTAAATCCTGCTCCTACGTATCCCCGGGTGCAATAGGGAATTCAAAGCTACGTAGTTCTTTCAAAAAAATATTTGTTGGTTTGGTTGATTTTAATTATTTTTTTTTATTTTCAGAAATTTAAGTTATCACGATAACCAGACAGGAAGAAGATCCAAAATGGTCATCCTAACAACCTGTTTTAATATTTTTTTTAAAAATTAATGGCGATAACCAAACAGGAAGAAGATCCAAAGTGGCTACCATTAAAACTTATATTTTAATTTTTAGAATGCAAGATGCCTTCGATAATCAAATAGGAAGCAGATCCAAAGTGACTATCGTTGACAATTTAATTTTATCTTAAAAAGGAATTGCTCACGATAACCAAATAGGAAGATGATCCAAAGTGGCAACCGTTAACAACTTAATTTTAATTTTTAGAAAGCGAGATGCCTTCGATAATCAAATAGGAAGCAGATCCAAAGTGACTATCATTGACAATTTAAATTTATCTTAAAAAGGAATTGCTCACAATAACCAAATAGGAAGATGATCCAAAGTGGCAACCGTTAACAACTTAATTTTAATTTTTAGAAAGCGAGATGCCTTCGATAATCAAATAGGAAGCAGATCCAAAGTGACTATCATTGACAATTTAATTCTTATTTTTTTTGGAAATTTAAGGTAACCAAACAGGAAAAAGATCCAAAGTGGTCACTACTAACAACCCATATTATAAAAATTATTTAATATTATAGACCATCTGATTTACTAGAATAAATAATTTAATTAGAGAAATATTTGTATTTTTTTAATAAAACATTCATGATCATATTAATAAATCTAACTAACACCTTAATTTCCACAAATTATTTTCATTCATATATTATAAACCTGTATTATTTAAACAACTAATAACATGTATCATTTTTTACACATTTATCATTTATCATTTTTGATTCTTAGGATCTATATTCTATTTTTATCATTTCTGATTTTATTTTACTTAACTTAACATAGTCTAAAAAAACTCATTAACTTTGATCTCCCAAGCCCAATAACTTTGGCCCAACTAGTAAAATAAACCTAATCAAACATATACACACACAAGCATCAGCCACCATCATTCAAAACAAATGAAAAACAGATGGCAACGTTAATGAAGGGTCTCACTGTCCATGAAAGAAAACAGACCAGAAGCAACAATAACGTGGCGGAGGACTACGCGGTGGTCGATTCCAGGAAGCAACGGCGGTGTGCGGTGCTTCACTGCTGAAGAGCGGCAGGGGAGATTCGGTTCTGTGCAGTGACGGCGACGTGCAGAGTGGGCGACGGACGACGTGCAGAGCTCGACGCGGTGGCCGGAACACCGATGCAGTGCAGGGCGGACAGCGGTGCGGCAACGGAGCAAGCAGGCGGAGGACTTGATGCTGGCGTGTGAAGAACAGGTTCGGACTTGCAACAGAACAACACGAAGGACAGGGAGTAGGAACTATGGCACGATGGAATGACGCGGCGGAGTGGCAGCGGCGTCGTGACGGAGTGCTGCTGGTGCGTAGAGGGCAGATCGGACACAGGTCATATGGCGGAGAGGAAGTGCAGATTTCTCATCATTGTTTTTTTGCTACTGTTATTGGTTGTGTGGCTATATTTATTTTTGAAGTATGAAGATGATAGAAGAGAAAAGAATGATGAGGAAGAAAAGAGAAAAAAACATGGAAAAAACAATTCTGGTCTTATAGTCAGAAACGTGAAAAACCTCCCTGTATCAAACCTTTCCCTTTTTTTTTTATACTGATAGTATGATTGTTCCTCTTTTGTAACTGACTCAAACCCATTAATCCAGGATTCCATTTGCCATTAGAGGTGAATTATTGGCTTTATTCTTCTGTTACAATGTTACACTTTGATGATTCATTATAAAGCATTTTAATCACTATTTATTCCTTAAAAAAAAAACTGTTACATCTGCAAGCAAAAAGCCACCATTTCTATTTTCCAATTATTTGTCTTTTTTCTTTTCTTTTTGTTTTACTTTACTTTTTATTTTATACAAAAAAGGAGGACAAAATATGGTGTTCACAGCTGCCCCTCTTTACTTAGTTCTTACTAGATAATATGAATAACCATAGTTATTCTTATTATCTTTATAAGAAATGAGTAAAGAAGTGAACCATAATTTTGTCCTACAATAGAAGAATAACAAGTCTGTGGAACAAGTTATCCACCGTGGCTTGTTAGGAAAGATGAGAAGCTTGCGGAGTCGGGGTTTCCGCCGAAGCTTGAAACGAAATATAAAAAGAAGCTTGCGGAGTCAGGGTATCCGCTGAAACTTGAAACAAAATATAAAGAAGCTTGCGGAGTCGGGGTATCCGCCGAAGCTTAAAACGAAAGATAAAAAGAAGCTTGCGGAGTCGGGGTATCCGCCGAAGCTTGAAACAAAATAAAAAGAAGCTTGCGGAGTCGGGGTATCCGCCGAAGCTTGAAACAAAATAAAAAGAAGCTTGCGGAGTCGGGTATCCGCCGAAGCTTAAAACGAAAGATAAAAGGAAGCTTACAGAGTCGGAGTACCCGCCGAAGCTTGAAACAAAATAAAAAGAAGCTTGCGGAGTCGGGGTATCCGCCGAAGCTTAAAATGAAAGATAAAAAGAAGCTTGCGGAGTCGGGGTATCCGCCGAAGCTTGAAACAAAATAAAAAGAAGCTTGCGGAGTCGGGGTATCCGCCGAAGCTTGAAACGAAAAATAAGAAGCTTGCGGAGTCAGGTATCCGCCGAAGCTTAAACGAAAGATAAAAAGAAGTTTGCGGAGTCGGGGTATCCGCCGAAGCTTTGAAATGAAAAATAAAAAGAAGCTTGCGGAGTCGGAGTATCCGCCGAAGCTTGAAACAAAATAAAAAGAAGCTTGCGGAGTCAGGTATCCGCCGAAGCTTAAACGAAAGATAAAAAGAAGCTTGCGGAGTCGGGGTATCCGCCGAAGCTTGAAAAGAAAGATAAAAAGAAGCTTGCGGAGCCGGGTATCCGCCGAAGCTTGAAAATGAAAAGAAGCTTGCGGAGCCGTGTATCCGCTGAAGCTTGAAATAAAGATAAAAAGAAACTTGTGGAGCCGGGTATCCGCCGAAGCTTGAAAATGAAAAGATAAAAAGAAGCTTGCGGAGCCGGGTATCCGCCGAAGCTTGAAAAGAAAAAGAAACTTATAGAGACCATATGCTTGCTAAAGCTAGCAAAGTCACTGCTTACGAGCCATGTGCCTGTCAGAACTGAACAAAGCGATGATTAAGTAGACCAGTATGATCAAATGGTGCATGAAATGGTATGGCAATGCATGATGCATAAGCGCATAAACAAATGATTAAGCGATGATTTTTCAATGCATGATGCAGACAATAACATGTGATGAAGAATGCTTCTGGTGATTCGAAATCACAAAGTATGTTTATTTATTTATTTTTGCCATTTTAATTCAATCCTTATGGTTTCAAGTGCCCTAGGGTTCAAGGCTGAACAAGAGCTTATTTTTGAATTGAATGAAACCCCCTTTTGGTTCACCTCTTTCTTCAGATATTTGATGAAAATGCCTCTTCAAATCATGTTTATTATTTTGAAGTGCCAACAGGTTTCTACCCAAGCTGAGCTAGTCATATAGGATTCATCATGCTTCCCATAATTTTTGAAACCCTCACAATAATCATGATGCTTTTAGGTGTTGTCACAAATTTATGCTTCAGTATAGATTATCAAAAGAATAATACTTTGAACCAACAAGAAGTTGCATAGAAAGATGAAATATTTTAGTATCTGAAGAAGGAAAATATTTATACATAGACAAGATTGGTATGAAAGCAGAATGAGAACACAAAGAGAACAAAAATGAGAATCAAACTAAAAAGGTTCACTGGAAAAAGGTGAAGCAATGGACTTTGACTCCTCAAGTGATGTCTTCTGGAATGAACAATGCTAGTTTCCCATTTCTATAACTTTAAAAACTCATCAATCAGCTTCCGAGGACGTTGACTGCCCCAGTTTCCATGCCTTAAATATCTCAATTGCCCCAGTTTGAAGTCTGAACTCCCTTTGTTGCTTCTGATGCAATCCTCTCTTTTTTTTGTCTTTTTTTTTTTTGTCTTTTTTCTTTTTATGACCCTAATTTTTACCTGGGCCGCTCTTTCGAGTTTTCAGCCCACCAGGTCGCTCTAACTTTTGCCTAGGCCGCCTTTTCAGGTTTTCAACCTAGCGAGCTTTTCTTTATTTTTTTTATTTTTCCTTCTTATTAAGCATAATATTTTTTGACTGCATCAGAATTTATTGGAAGTGGGAGGTCTTCACCATCCATCCTTGTGAGGATTAAGGCTCCTCCAGAGAAAGCTTTCTTCACAACATAGGGTCCTTCATAATTTGGGGTCCATTTACCACGATAATCCTTTTGGATGGGCAACATCTTCTTAAGCACTAGTTCTCCTTCTTGGAATTCTCGAGGACGAACTTTTTTCTCGTAGGCTTTCTTCAATCTCTTTTGATACAACTGACCATGGCACAGAGCAATCAATCTCTTTTCTTCAATCAAGTTCAATTGATCAAACCGAGCTTGAACCCATTCAGCTTCTTCTAATTTTGCCTCCATTAGCACTCTCAGCGAAGGGATCTCCACTTCAATGGGTAGCACCGCTTCCATTCCATATACCAGGGAAAATGGGGTTGCCCCAGTTGAAGTACGAACAGAAGTGCGGTAACCATGCAAGGCAAAAGGCAGCATTTCATGCCAATCTTTATATGTCACCACCATCTTTTGGACAATCTTCTTAATATTCTTATTTGCTGCTTCAACCGCTCCATTCATCTTTGGACGATATGGTGAGGAATTATGGTGCTGAATTTTGAAGCTATCACACAGCTCTTTCATCATCTTATTGTTCAAATTAGTTGCATTGTCTGTGATGATCTTGCTCGGCAAACCATAACGACAGATTAGTTCCCTCTTGATGAACTTGACTACTACATTCCTAGTCACATGGGCATATGATGCAGCTTCAACCCACTTTGTGAAGTAATCAATGGCAACTAGGATAAATCGATGTCCATTTGAAGCCTTCGGTTCAATAGGTCCTATGACATCCATTCCCCACATTGAAAATGGCCACGGTGCTGCCAAGACATTCAGTGTTGTTGGCGGTGCATGAATATTATCAGCATATATTTGGCATTTGTGGCATTTCTTTACATAATTAAAACAGTCAGACTCCATGGTCAACCAATAATGACCTTCTCTCAAAATCTTTCTTGCCATTGCATGCCCATTTGCATGAGTTCCAAATGAACCTTCGTGGACATCTTGCATAATCTTTTTAGCTTCGGTTGCATCAACACACCTGATAAGCACCATATCATGATTTCTCTTGTAAAGCACATTACCATCTAGGTAAAAACCCATTGCCAATCTCCTTAAGGTCCTCTTATCATTTTCTGTGGCACCAAGTGGATATTCTTGCTTTTGGATATAGCGCTTAATATCAAAGTACCATGGCTTTCCATCCAACTCTTCTTCTATTGTTTGGCAGTATGCAGGTTGATCTTGACTTTGTATCTTTATGAGCGGCATATCTCTCTCATAACTTATTGCAAACATTGACGACAATGTAGCCAAGGCATCAGCTAACTGGTTATGTTCACGAGGAATGTGCTGAAAAGTCACTTTGTCAAACTGTTCCATCAACCCCTTAATGTAAGCATGGTAAGGAGCCAACTTCGCATCTCGAGTCTCCCATTCTCCTTTTAACTGATGAATGACTAGAGCTGAGTCTCCATATACCTCAAGAACTCTAGCCTTCGATTCAATAGCTGCTTTGATTCCCATCACACAGGCCTCATATTCTGCGACATTATTGGTACAATCGAAACATAGTCTGGCTGTGAACGGAATAAATTGATTCTCTGGAGAGATCAAAACAGCTCCGATCCCATGCCCCAGTGCATTGGAAGCTCCATCAAACAACAAAGTCCGCTTTCCTTCACTTGATGATTCTTCTTCCCCAAACAAAGCCATTATATCTTCATCCGGAAATTCACACTGCATTGACTGGTAATCTTCTATGGGTTGGTGAGCCAAATATTCTGCTAAAGCACTGCCTTTAATTGCCTTTTGAGTGACATATACAATATCATATTCTGATAATAACACTTGCCAACGAGCAATTCTCCCAGTTAGAGCAGGCTTTTCAAATATATACTTAATTGGATCCATTTTAGACACCAACCAAGTAGTATGACACAACATATATTGTCTTAACCGATGAGCGGCCCAAGCCAAAGCACAACACGTTCGCTCCAACAGAGAGTACCTCGCTTCACAACTTGTAAACTTCTTGCTTAGATAATAAATGGCATGTTCCTTCCTACCAGACTCATCATGTTGCCCCAGTACACAACCCATTGACTCGTCAAGCACTGTCAAATACATAATGAGAGGTCTCCCAGGCACAGGAGGCACTAAGACTGGAGGCTCTTGTAGATATTGCTTGATCTTTTCAAAAGCTTTTTGACAATCCTCATTCCATTCAACTGTTTGATTCTTCCGCAACAATTTGAAAATTGGCTCACAAGTTGCTGTTAACTGGGATATGAATCTAGCGATGTAATTTAGCCTCCCCAAAAATCCACGGACTTCTTTTTCTGTTCGAGGAACTGGCATTTCCAAGATTGCTCGCACCTTGTCTGGGTGAACCTCTATCCCTTTTTGACTAACCACAAACCCCAACAACTTGCCTGATCTTACACCAAATGTGCACTTAGCAGGATTCAATCGGAGTTTATTCTTCCTCAGACGTTCAAATAACTTCCCTAAATTGACAACATGATCCTCCTCTGTTCTAGACTTTGCAATCATATCATCAACATATACTTCTATCTCTTTATGCATCATGTCATGGAACAAAGTCACCATTGCCCTTTGGTAAGTTGCCCCTGCATTCTTCAATCCAAACGGCATCACCTTATAACAAAAAGTTCCCCACAATGTGATGAAGGTAGTTTTCTCCATATCCTCAGGAGCCATCTTAATCTGATTATACCCGGAGAAACCATCCATGAAGGAAAAGAAAGAATGTTGAGCAGTATTATCCACCAGGACATCTATATGAGGTAGTGGAAAATCATCTTTAGGACTAGCTCGGTTCAAGTCTCTATAGTCAACACACATTCGAACTTTCCCGTCTTTCTTAGGAACTGGAACAATGTTGGCAACCCATTGAGGGTACTTTGCAACTGCAAGGAAACCAGCATCAAATTGCTTCTTAACTTCTTCTTTAATCTTCAATGACATCTCTGGCTTCATTCGCCTTAACTTTTGCTTGACCGGGGGACATTCAGGCTTTAGTGGTAGCTTGTGCTCAACTATACTAGTATCTAGTCCAGGCATGTCCTGATATGACCATGCAAAGACATCAACATAGTCAAACAAAAGCTTAACCAACTTGTCTCGCTCACTTTCCTTCATACAAGTGCCAACTTTAACCTCCTTTTTATCATTCTCAGTCCCCAAATTGATCATTTCAGTTACTTCCTCATGAGGTTGAATCATTTTAGCTTCTTGTTCAATCAATCTCATTAATTCAGGAGAAGGTTCCAAATTATCATCTTCATCCTCATCGGCATGATTAATAGGGTAATCAAAATCATATGATGGGATCCTAGCATTGTCATTTTCAAAAGGATCACTTTTGGATCTGCATTATTTAAGAATGACTAATGAACAAAGTATGCAAGGTAGAGAACAAAAGAACGAACAACATATGAAGGTTGGAAGATGAAAGAATAACTGGAAAATTCAAAGTGCATTTTATTGATAAAAGATACTGAAGCAAAACATGTGAGCCCTTATTAATGAGTTATCCTAAAGCCTTGGGCAGAGCAATAGGATTTGCATTACATAATTACTTTGAAAGTGAATCAAAAACCACAGGAAGCTCGACGATCTCCCAGTTGCCAAGCTCTTCATTTGGAGGACAAGGGTAAACCAGATTAATATCTTCAGTATCATGATCATCTTCAGCAGCAGCCACTTGATCTGCATATATAAACCCCGCACTTCGGAAGCTTTGCCGAATATCACAGATGGGAACCCCCTCAGCCTTTGGCTCCCGATTTTCCAAGCGAGCCAGCCTCTTCTCTTTTTTATCTCCTGTGATTCTCCTCTTATCAGCCTTGGATGGTTTGTATCCCAACCCAAACCTGTCTTTATTTTCCCATAGCTTCATCAATTTTCCAAGCTTTTTCCAGAGTCCTCCTTCAAGCATAACTTTAGCACTCATCATAGATGCCCCAGATAACTGTGGTTTCATAATTGGGGTCCCTTCACCCACAAAGGTAGCATTAGCAATCTCAAGTGCTTGGAAGGAGGTTTCAAGTGCCTCTTCTGCCGCTTCAATGTAGCGAGTTGACGACGGTTGACTCACCAATAAATCGTCTTCTGCTAAAATAATAACCAACTTATTATCCACGATGAACTTCAACTTCTGATGTAATGTGGAAGGCACAGCTCCAGCAGGATGAATCCATGGTCTTCCTAGGAGGCAACTATAAGCTGGTGTGATATCCATCACTTGGAAAACCACTTCAAACGTATAGGGGCCAATTTGAATTGGCAACTCAATCTCCCCAATGACTTCTCTTCTCGATCCATCGAAAGCTCTCACTATCATGGTGCTAGGCTTCATGTATGACCCATCAATAGGCAATTTTATGAGAGTCGACTTAGGCATGACGTTCAAAGAAGAACCATTATCAATGAGCACTCTAGCAAGGATATAATCCTGGCATTTTACAGAAATGTGTAGTGCTTTATTATGCCCCATTCCCTCAGCTGGTATTTCTTCATCAGTAAAAGTAAGGTGATTATTGGCAGTAATGTTACCAATAATACCATCAAACTGGTTGACTGTGATATCTTGAGTGACATGAGCTTCATTCAATACTTTCATCAATGCCTTCCTATGTGGTTCAGAGTTCAACAATAAAGACAAGACAGATATCTTTGCAGGTGTATGATTCAACTGATCCACCACTTTGTACTCACTCTGCATGATAAACCTCAGAAATTCACCTGCCTCATCATCAGACACTGTCTTCTTATATTCCTCTTTTTTTCTAGCTTTATTCATCAAGGTCCCATCTACTTCCTTCTCCTTCCCTTTCTCTTTTCTAAGCTCATCCGGGGTATAAATTCGACCGCTTCGGGTCATCCCTCCTGGCCCAGAAATATTGGTAACGGATGAAGTTCCCGATTTCAATTGATCTTCTTTAGAATTTCCCACATGGATTTTCACATCATACCTCCATGGCACTGCCTTAGTATCTTTATAAGGGAAAGGAGTTGGCACTTGAATAGTAATTGGCTTTGGTGCACCAGGAATTTCCATTGAAGCTTTCTTGGTATAACGAATTTCCAATGGTTTTGGAAAAGGAGTTGGCATACCAGAACCTTCATTCTTGGTACTCTTAGTATAATGAATTTCCAATGGCCTTGGAAAAGGAGTTGGCATACTAGAACCTTCATTCTTGGTACTCTTAGTATAATGAATTTCCAATGGCCTTGGAAAAGGGGTTGGCACACAAGACCCTTCAGTTGAGGCATTCTTGGAATAACGAATTTCCAATGGCTTTAGAAAAGGAGTATTCTTCTCATCGTCTGACTGAAGTGTTAACACATCCTCGCCATCCTTCGTACAACCTATCTGGACCGAGTGCATCTCCATCAAATTTTGTAGAACTTGCTTGAATTCATCACACTCTTCTATGGTGTGTTCGGCACTTAGGTGAAAACCACATGTTTCTTTCTCCATATAGATCATTTCAATCATACCCAAACTACAAAGCCATGCGAAGATGATCCTCATGGGGGTTCTGATCTCTTCCACCTTCCTCACCAAATGCTGGTCTACCAGTCCTTCAATTGCATTGACCGGCGAACTCGCATGGCCAGGCAAAGGGTTTTTACTAACATTGGGACTATCTTCCGTGAAACTCAACCATTTGGCATTAATCAAACCTTGTACTTTGAACTTCAAGCCTTTGCAATTTTCAGTTGAATGTCCCACTGCCCCTGCATGGTACTCACATTTAGCATTCGGGTCATATCCTTTTGGGAAAGGAGGTTCAAGAGGGCTTCATTGGAATGGGGGAAATCAATTGACTGCGGAGAAGGTCATGAAACAACTCCGTATATGACATGGGAATGGGGTCAAATTGAACTGGTTTCCTTTCTTGGTTGTTTGGTGGTCTTTGTTGATTGGGTTGGGAAGCTGCAATAGGTGGCCTTTGTGATTGGTTAGGTTGAGAGTATTGAATTTGAGGAGTTGTGGCAGTGTGTGGGTATGTCATATAAGGGACTTGGATTGGATGCTGGAAATTGGCATGAAAGTGGTGGGGTTTTCCTTGGGTATATCCTCCTTGACCCGACATAACAGCGTGAGTTTCACCTTCCTTTTTCTTTGTAAACCCCATGGGGGGTTTCTTTGCATTAGTTGCACCGGCAGAATTATAAGCAATCTTTCCACTCCTCATTCCACCTTCAACTCTTTCACCAATGATGACCATATCCGAAAAGTTTGACGACACACTCCCAATCATCCTATCATAGAAGGGTGACTGAAGAGTGTCTATGAACATGGCAACCATTTCCTTTTCAGACAGGGGTGGTTCTACCTGTGCTGCCAATCCCCTCCATCTTTGGGCATACTCCTTGAACGTCTCATTGTCCCTTTTCACCATATTTTGTAATTGCATTCTGTCGGGTGCCATATCAATATTGTACTTGTACTGCTTTAGGAAAGCATCTGCCAAATCCTTCCAACAGCGAACATGAGTGCGGTCAAGGTGTGTATACCAACTCGAGGCTGCCCCAGTCAGACTATCCTGGAAAAAGTGAATCAGAAGTTTTTCATCATGTGCATATGCTGCCATTTTCCTGCAATACATGGTCAAGTGACTTCGTGGACATGTAATCCCCTTATACTTATCAAAGTCTGGGACTTTAAACTTGGGTGGTATGACCACATTTGGAACAAGACAGAGATCTGAAGCATCACCAAGACCATAATAACCTCCTCCTTCCACAGCCCTCAATCTCTCCTCAAGAATTTGCAACTTTCCTTTAGATTGAGGATTTTCAGCTGAGAAATTCTGCATAGTATTTGCATAAGGATGCAACGGCACAATAAAAGGGTATGGATTTGGTGAATTTCCTTGGGCATTATGGTGAAGAACTTGTGGTTGGGTAGGGTTTTGGGAATTGGTGCCTTGGGGTAGAATATAACCAGGTGGAAGGCCATGGGTCATGAAAACCGGAGATTGAATTTGAACCTGTGGTGTTTCAGTACTTGCATCGGGGCCTGGTGGTTGGGTTGAATTCTGAGCAGCAGCAGCAGGGGTTTGGAGATTATTCTCTGAAGAGTTGGTGGCGAATGGTGGTGTGTAGCCAAACGGAAGACTGTAAAGTGGGAACTGTGGTGCTTGGGTGTCTTGAGGGTTGGTGCCTGATGGTTGTGTGGGACCCTGTTGGTACATTGGAACCAACATTCCTTGAGAATTAAGACCATAATGCAGAGGCGCCGGACTGAAACCAGGCGGATGAGAAGGCGTGGCTTGTTGATCTTCGTTCACTGCTGAGGAGGCCCCATCTATGTTCTTGTTCTTTTCAAGAGACTGAAGCATTTCTAGAACCTTGGACATCTGCTCCTTCAGTTAGGTGACATCATCTTTCAGCTCTAGTTCAGCCATGATCCTTGATTGAGAGCGTGTCTGAACCAGTTTGTTTATTTTTCTGATAATAAAAATGATATGAGTATGCAAAGAGAAAATGAATGAATGAATGAATGGAGATGCAATATTTTTTTTGTTAAGTCATGGGAATGCTAGAGAATCGTCAGTGCCTGCCCCGCTATGAGTACTTTAAAGCACTAGATCATATGGAATAAAGCAACAAAACTTTTATTAATGATCAAAATCAAGTACATTGTATCCAGACTTTTACACGGCCTTCAAGTACAGCCCTTTGTTTCATCTTTTCCATTAAATCTTTACAATATTCAAGAAATTCAGAAATTTCAGCTGGCGCAGAAAACGGGTTCATCATCCCTTCAGCCCTCCTTAAAAATCTTGGGATATCCTCAATTGCTTGGTTGGCTAACCAAGCTAACTTTGTATAACGATCCTTCCAAAACATGCTTTCATTGTTAAGCCCTTTGATGATCTTCGCATGATCTTCCACATGATTATCCAACTTTATGAATCGGTTTCTCCAGTACATGCCTTCATTCTTGAGCTCATTGATGATCTTCTCTTGATCTTTTATATAACCTTTCAACTTACATGCATCTCCTTGTTCCTTCTTCAGTCCCTCTTGATACGCCACTGCTATTTGCTCAACTTCTTCCCGATGTTGCCTTTCATTGTTGACCCTGTTCTCATACTCAGCCACCACATTTTCTAACTGTTGTTTCAAATCCCCGAGTTGCCTTTGCACACTCCTCTCAGTTATCTTGGATTTTTTATATAACTCTTTCAACTGTTTGGCATAATCCAAAACTTTATCTCTTTCTTTTCCACGTAGCTCTAACTCCTTATTTGCATCCCTTAAGCAATCTTGTGTCTTGAACTTGCATTCTTCTTCAACTCTTGCTCTTTTATTGGACTTCTCAAGACTTTGTCCTTTTTGGATGCTTTCTAGTTGCAAGGCTTTGTTTTCTCGAAGAGCTTCTTCTAACTTCTCTTGCAGTCCTTTCTTCTCTTCTTCTGACTTGAGCAATGCTGCTTTAAGGTTCTCTACCTCTTCGATGCTAATTGGAGGTGTCTCATCAACAATTTCCTTGTTAGCTGGAATTGAGCATTGAAAAGGCAACCCGACTTTCTGAACCCTATCCCTTAGCCATTGACGATAACTCTCTTTTGCATCACAACTCCTTTTCCCAAGCTCTTTACTTTTTCGAATGACACGATCCCAGGCTTGGCGGATTCTTCTAAGCATTTCAGTGTCCTTCATATCCTTCTCATAAAGAACAAAAGGAATTATCATTTCTTCAGTTGGTGGGTCTTTCATAGGATAACCAAGTTGCCTTAAAACCAAAGAGGGATTATAATTAATGCACCCTCTTGTTCCCATGAGTGGTACATTAGGAAAATTCCCACATTGATATATCACCTCCTGTACCTCCTGCCTCTGCGGGTACCATCGAACTGTCTTTTCATTAAGATCAACAAGATTTTGAGCCCATTCACGATTATTCTTAACCTTCACATCACACATCTTGAAATCTCCAATTGGACATGACGCTTTGCATTTATTACTAAACATGTGAGTGACGAGCCAAACATAAATTGTAGGCAAGCAACATAATATCCTTCCTCTCTTTTCATGACAATGATTAAAGGTACAATATGTGTCTGCAAGTACAGCTGTTACCGGACTTTCTCCTTTATCCCGTAGGGCCAGGAAAACATCAATTGCTGCAAAATCTATATACTCATCAACTATGTGGGAATATAACAATCCCATAGATAGTCAGAGCCAACACATCTATGAACGAAGTCCAATCCTCAATTTTTGCTAGATATTTCATTCTTTCTTCCAAATACTTCTGTGTAAATCCTTCAAAGCCATTTCGGTTTCGCTTCTTGCCTTGCAACTCCTTCACTTGAACTTTCAAAACTCCAGCAACTGTCTGCAAGGATGGATAATGTCCCAAGTATTGGTAAGGCTTGATATTTTCCAATGGATATCCCAAGATTTGTGCAAACTCCTCCAATGTAGGGGCCATCTGAAAATCCTGAAAAGTGAAGCACCTCACGGGAGGATCATAGAATTGAATCAACGCAGTAATAGCCTCCACTTGCACATCCACCTCTAGCAACGCAAGAATCTTTCCATACTTTCTGTCAAAGGTGAGACGCTGGATTTTTGTCATCATGCCAGCACAAGCTTTTAGACTCTCAACCTCAGGCTTCTTTATTTTTGGATGTATGAGCTTCTTCATCATGATTGGGGTTGTCTCACTGCTTGATCCCATATTATCTCAATAAAACTACTCACAACGAGCTTTGAACACCCACGATTCTCTGACATACCCAAATGAAATGAGAATGAGTGACTTTACAAAAATCATTTTTTGTTTATTATTTTATTTTTTGAAACATGAATGCAGATGCATGATGATGCAACATGATGCTAAACATGCCTTTTGCAATATAAGAAGAAATTATCATGCTTTTTTTTTTTGAGACATTGTATCTTGTGAAAACTCTCTTGGGTGGCTCTATAATCTCACTGACTTTGGTCTCTAGAGCTAAAGTCTCTTTCAGAATATTAACCACAACGATAGATAAACTACCAGGTGTGGAACATCCTGAAAGAGCACACTCTAGATGAGATTCTCGTGATAACCAGACAGGAAGTAGATCCAAAATGGTTACCACTAACAATCTCCTCTCTTCTTAGGCTTCACACAGGCCCGGGTATAGGGTCCCACTCATAAGTGTGTGCAAAAGTGTAGGTGTAGTGTGTGAACCAAGCATCATAATAATTAAATAAAAATATTTACAACTTGCACATATAAGCAAAAAAAAAAAAAAAACAAAGAGGGTGAAATAAATAAAGAAGAAGAAAATTTTTTTTTTGCACATATAACTATGTAAGGCTAGACTCTCTTAAAAAAAAATCCCCAGTGGAGTCGCCATCTGTCGCAACCACATCGCGACGGGAGCGGCGAACAAAAATTAATTATCATTGTAAAAATGGAGTCGCCACCAAAGTTTATTTTATTTAGGGAAACATTGGAAAAACCCTTTTAAAAGCCTTCGAAAACAGATTTAGGGTTCGGGAGTCAATTATGCGTAGGGAAGGTATTAGCACCCTACGACATCCATTTAAAAAATGGTTACCTATAGTTAATTGTGCAAAACTACGTTAACTTCAAAAATATTTATTTCACCCTTTTAATTAAAACAATAATTTAAAATATAATTACAAACTATAAATAAACCATAAAAGATTTTATTTTATTATTTTTCAAGAGAAGAAATGAATATTGATAAGAAATTAAAAAGGATTTTATGAAAATTTATTTTTGGGCTTGACAGGATTAAATCCTGCTCCTACGTATCCCCGGGTGCAATAGGGAATTCAAAGCTACGTAGTTCTTTCAAAAAAATATTTGTTGGTTTGGTTGATTTTAATTATTTTTTTTTTATTTTCAGAAATTTAAGTTATCACGATAACCAGACAGGAAGAAGATCCAAAATGGTCATCCTAACAACCTGTTTTAATATTTTTTTTAAAAATTAATGGCGATAACCAAACAGGAAGAAGATCCAAAGTGGCTACCATTAAAACTTATATTTTAATTTTTAGAATGCAAGATGCCTTCGATAATCAAATAGGAAGCAGATCCAAAGTGACTATCGTTGACAATTTAATTTTATCTTAAAAAGGAATTGCTCACGATAACCAAATAGGAAGATGATCCAAAGTGGCAACCGTTAACAACTTAATTTTAATTTTTAGAAAGCGAGATGCCTTCGATAATCAAATAGGAAGCAGATCCAAAGTGACTATCATTGACAATTTAAATTTATCTTAAAAAGGAATTGCTCACAATAACCAAATAGGAAGATGATCCAAAGTGGCAACCGTTAACAACTTAATTTTAATTTTTAGAAAGCGAGATGCCTTCGATAATCAAATAGGAAGCAGATCCAAAGTGACTATCATTGACAATTTAATTCTTATTTTTTTTGGAAATTTAAGGTAACCAAACAGGAAAAAGATCCAAAGTGGTCACTACTAACAACCCATATTATAAAAATTATTTAATATTATAGACCATCTGATTTACTAGAATAAATAATTTAATTAGAGAAATATTTGTATTTTTTTTAATAAAACATTCATGATCATATTAATAAATCTAACTAACACCTTAATTTCCACAAATTATTTTCATTCATATATTATAAACCTGTATTATTTAAACAACTAATAACATGTATCATTCTTTACACATTTATCATTTATCATTTTTGATTCTTAGGATCTATATTCTATTTTTATCATTTCTGATTTTATTTTACTTAACTTAACATAGTCTAAAAAAACTCATTAACTTTGATCTCCCAAGCCCAATAACTTTGGCCCAACTAGTAAAATAAACCTAATCAAACATATACACACACAAGCATCAGCCACCATCATTCAAAACAAATGAAAAACAGATGGCAACGTTAATGAAGGGTCTCACTGTCCATGAAAGAAAACAGACCAGAAGCAACAATAACGTGGCGGAGGACTACGCGGTGGTCGATTCCAGGAAGCAACGGCGGTGTGCGGTGCTTCACTGCTGAAGAGCGGCAGGGGAGATTCGGTTCTGTGCAGTGACGGCGACGTGCAGAGTGGGCGACGGACGACGTGCAGAGCTCGACGCGGTGGCCGGAACACCGATGCAGTGCAGGGCGGACAGCGGTGCGGCAACGGAGCAAGCAGGCGGAGGACTTGATGCTGGCGTGTGAAGAACAGGTTCGGACTTGCAACAGAACAACACGAAGGACAGGGAGTAGGAACTATGGCACGATGGAATGACGCGGCGGAGTGGCAGCGGCGTCGTGACGGAGTGCTGCTGGTGCGTAGAGGGCAGATCGGACACAGGTCATATGGCGGAGAGGAAGTGCAGATTTCTCATCATTGTTTTTTTTGCTACTGTTATTGGTTGTGTGGCTATATTTATTTTTGAAGTATGAAGATGATAGAAGAGAAAAGAATGATGAGGAAGAAAAGAGAAAAAAACATGGAAAAAACAATTCTGGTCTTATAGTCAGAAACGTGAAAAACCTCCCTGTATCAAACCTTTCCCTTTTTTTTTTATACTGATAGTATGATTGTTCCTCTTTTGTAACTGACTCAAACCCATTAATCCAGGATTCCATTTGCCATTAGAGGTGAATTATTGGCTTTATTCTTCTGTTACAATGTTACACTTTGATGATTCATTATAAAGCATTTTAATCACTATTTATTCCTTAAAAAAAAACTGTTACATCTGCAAGCAAAAAGCCACCATTTCTATTTTCCAATTATTTGTCTTTTTTCTTTTCTTTTTGTTTTACTTTACTTTTTATTTTATACAAAAAAGGAGGACAAAATATGGTGTTCACAAGGAAGATGAATATGCTGGTAAAGTTCGACAAGAGGGAGATGATCGTGTTGCTAAAATTCAACAAGATAAAGATGAATATCTTGATGAAGTTCAATTTGAGGAAGATGAACAACTTACCAAGGAAATTCAAGAAAGTTTCAGCGCCGGTTCTCCTCTTGGATCCAACACTGCTTCTTTATTTCAACCTTTTCCAGACCTCTTTCCACCTATATACAGGTAACCATGGGTATGATGACATCTTTATTTGTAGTTAATACTTTCTTGATTTCCTAAAGTGATTAATAAATTGAAACAAAATAATTTTTCTAAAGGGACACTTATTTTGAATCAGGAGGAGTAATATCTTGGATTTTTTTTTTTTATAATACCTAAAGAAACTGACATTTTCACCTCAGCGGCAACTACATTGTTCTATGTTGGAGACATCTATAAAGTTTCCTTATCATAAAATCTGGAATCTTACTTAAAGGTGACAAAAAACATGAAAAATATGCTTGCAGATTGTGTGCTGGTTGCGGTGTCGAGATTGGCCATGGACCATTTTTGAGTTGCACGAGAGCTATCTGGCATCCAGAATGTTTTCGTTGCCATGCTTGCAATCTGTTGATCACTAATAATGAGGTCAGAGTTTTGTTTTAATTGCTGGTACACAAAACTAAATTTAATTAACCTAAGTTTAAAGTTTCGTTTGGAATTCATAAATGAAAGGCTTAACCTATTTTCCTTATTTTTTTTTGTGGTTAATATGATTGTAAGCAATGCTTGAATCTTTATTTAACTACAGTTTCCCATGGATGGATATCGATGTTACCATGAATCCTGCTTCTTCGAGATGCATCATCCAAGATGTGACGTTTGCGATAACTTCGTAAGTATCTTAGCAGTTGACTTATGCTTTCAGTTTTTCTATATAAGGTTAGTTCTGTTGTGCTTTTTTTTTTTATAAAAGATTTTTCTAAACTTTTATGTACATTAGAAATTCACTACAATACAAGGAAGACCATTGATCATAATATATTCTCCCAAACATACTTAAAAGAGTCAGAATTCAAAATAGTAGTTAAGAATGTTCTACTGCAGCAACATCAAGTGAGCCTTTAGGGGTCATATATAAGTTTGTTTTTTTAGGCCAAACAGATATGTGTTGATTTTAATAATTGGTTTATGATTTGTAAGAACTATTTTAAGTTAAAATCATTGTAAATCATTCTGATATCTAGGGTTCTCTAGTTATGCACATGTTTAACTTCATATCAAAATATGTTGTCATAGGTCAAAGTAACCTATTTATGTAATAGCTTTGATCATAGTTTTCAGTCAAACTCAGGCTTTGAAATAATTTTCAGTCATCCAAAATAATTGGGGAATTTAAAATGATATATTTAGATTTCAGGAAAATTGCAAATGAAACATTTTCTTATTCCTAATATAGAACAATTTTCTTTTCTACAAAATGCTACAGCTAATATAGGTGGGTCTGAAATCTTTGACATGTTGATTGAAGAAATTTTCTAGTATTTTGTTAATGAAGTTATATTTTATACAATGCCTTTAATCACAAGGGATATAAGTTAACACAAAAAATAAAATATAATAGAAAGGTATAATTGAACCACCACTAGTCCATAGGGGGTTAATATTTGATGTTCCGCTCCCCTCCATTTTTTAAATTAAATTTAACTATATTGAATTGTAAAATTGAATAATTGATTATTTCCCTACAGATCCCACTAAATTCAGTTGGTCTCATTGAATATAGAGGACATCCTTTCTGGCTACAAAAATATTGTCCATCACATGAGCATGATGGCACTCCTCGTTGTTGTAGCTGTGAAAGAATGAAGGTTAGTTATGTCGGCACCCAAAACTTTTCATCATGTTCTTACCAACAAGGATATATTGATGGATCATATCCTTCTCCTTCTTTATCTATTTTTGTCTTTTGCCTTTTCATTCTCTCAAATGAAACTTTCCAATCAATGCAGTCAAGGGACACAAAATATCTTTTGCTCGATGATGATCGAAAGCTTTGTCTAGAGTGTCTAGACTCGGCTATTATGGATACTAATGAATGCCAACCTCTCTATGTTGAAATACAAGAATTTTATGAAAGTTTAAATATGAAAATAGAGCAGCTAGTTCCTATGCTTTTGGTTGAGAGACAAGCATTGAATGAGGCCATGGAGGGAGAAAAGAATTTAAGTGTTGAACTTTCATTTATGGAATATGTCTTTTTATTTCTCTTTCATCATCCTTTTTCTATTGCCTTGATTTTGAATTGTTCTTTTGCTTTTCACTATTGAATGTAGGATCATCACCACTTATCTGAAATTAGAGGACTATGCTTGTCGGAAGAGCAAATTGTCCCCGCTGTAAGAATGTCTTACTTGTGAATTTGAGTCTTCTTATATAATTTTAATTCTGATATCAGAGTTCTGTGATTCAAATAATGGTTTTATTTATTCCTCGTAACACTAGATTCTGAGAAGACCAAAGATAGGGGCAGGATTCCAAATCATAGATATGATAACTGAGCCATATAGGTTCATCCATTGTTGTGAAGTGATAGCCATACTTGTTCTGTATGGCCTTCCTATAACTACAACTCTTGTAAATGAAATTCACTATTATAACTAAATCATTTTATATTTATAGGTCATTAACAGGAGCGACCCTAGCTCATGAGATGATGCATGCATGGCTTAGGCTTAAAGGTGCTCTCAACTTTCATGCAATCAACACCAAAAGATATATTTTTATTTAATGGTCTTAAGTTAGACAAATATTTTGGGATTTTGGCAGGTTATGACAATTTGATGCCGGAAGTTGAAGAAGGAATTTGCCAAGTCTTGGCTCATATGTGGTTAGAATCAGAGATCTATTCAGGGTCTGGGAAAGATGGTGCATCGTCATCGTCTTCATCTTCATCATCCTTTTCCTCCTTTTCTACATCATTAAATAATGGTAAACGACCTGACTTTGAGAGGAAACTTTGTGAGTTTGCTAAAATCCAAATTGAGTCAGATAGCTCACCAACTTATGGAGATGGATTCAGACAGGGTAACCAGGCTGTGCTCAAATATGGGCTTAAAAGGACCCTTGGCTATATTCGAATGACTGGAAATTTTCCATAAAAGTTTATATAATTTTCTTACCTTTACATTGATCAATATTTTAGTTGTCATATAAATTATATAGGTTCCAAAGATTCTAATATTATATGCTCACAATACTCTAGATGAAAGAAGGAATGAAAAATTCTCCTATTAGTATGCAGTTGCTCAAGTTTTTTGTTTAAGTGAAATGTGTAGTTTCTATAATCTTGTGTTGAATATTGGCATCTCTTGTGCCATATCACAAAATACCTTCCAGAAGTTGCAAAAACACAATATGAAGCAATTACAGGGAAGAATTAATTTTTCATATTTTGTATGGGTCTTTTTTGCCAGACACATGCTATTTTAGTGAGAATTGGTGTTCTTTGCTAATTAAACGATGGATAAAATAAGTAAAAACTGGAAAAGATACGGGTGATTAAGATTTTATAGCTAGTAGCGAAGGCTTCGATTTACAATTGCAACATTGTATTTCCAAACACACTCTAAAAATGGAATTTACGATTTGGTACCTTACCTCTTTGTTTCCCTTCACTCGAATTGATGATGGAGACAAAGGTTAGACTGAAGGTGATTGACTTTGATATGATCAACCACCTCCTCCCCGCCATCTTTTCCTCAACGTTGGTTCTAGCATAGTTCACCTCCCCGACCTATCGGTAGTTAATCCGATCATCATTCATCACGCACCGTTAAGCTTCATCCTTGCACTGTCACAAAGTTTGACTTGGTTTTACAAAGCCTAACATCTTGAGCTCCAATTCTAAGCCTATAGAACTCGAGTTCTCCAAGGAAACCACCTTTAGCGTCTCCTCCAGTTCATCCTTCACGCCCTCTTCTATCACTGGAGATAACAACATTTCTAATAACAGGCAAAGATCTTAAATCTTGACTCCAGCAAGCGTTTCCGTAGTTGTCGCTCTCCTTTCAACTGGGTCAACTTAAGGACCACATCGAAGCCACCACTGAGTCAGATTCACTACGGAGTCCCTAAACCAGAAGACCTAGACTCTAAGTATCTGACTGCTAAGGCAAGGTTTCTTCATGTTCTCATTATTAATTGTGTAATGCCTAGGACTAGGTCTAGAGACCATGTGAGTAAAATTGAGAAATTTGCTATATATCATCTTGTCCAAAAGATTAAGACAGATATCACTGATCTCATTTTTAGGCACATGGAGAAAGCTGCTAAAGGGAAAAATAAGGGCTATCCCTATGGCATGCTCATGACCAGAGTATTTAGGGAAAATACTCTAATGGATTTGAAAATTGCCTTCAGTGTGAATCTCTGCACTGAGATCACTACCAAGACTTTGTCTCTGATGAAGGTACAATTAACACCTTTTGAAGAACCTGCTGTGGAAGAACCTCAACAAGAAGATGTTGGTACTACTACTACTACTGAAGCTGCTACTGCCACCACTTCTACCAGGCCACAAAAATTGCCCACCAAGAGGAAGAAAGTATCTGAGAATGTTGGTCAGGCTGAGGGGGAGTCTCAAGTTGATGAGACTGTAATCCCCAAGAAGAAGATAACCACAACAACTAAGAGGAAAGCTTCTGAACCTCTTATATAGTCAACAATAATCAAGAGGAGATTGGTATTACAGGAAACACCACCCTCATCACCCTCTCAAACCAAACTGCCAACCCCTCCACCTACCAAAATCAGAACACCATCACCACCACCTCAGAACAAAACACCTTCACCTTCACCACAAAAGCTCCCACACCACCAACATCACCTGTTTTTGAACCAGAAACTCACATGTCTGAACCTGACACTCACATGTCTGAACTATCAATACCACCCTCATCTCAATCTTATGAACCTCATCAAGATGATCCTTTTAATGACTTTGACCTCTTTGATTCACCCACCTCACCACCATCTAGATCACCTACACCTGATTATGTGAAAAATCAGTGTCGTGTCCCCCTAAGAATAATCTTTCCTGATCTCTTCTCTGAAACCAGACACAACTCACTGCCCAATTCCTCTTTGCCTTGCTATCATCTCTCCTCTAGAAACACTCCTTTTACAGTATCTGATGAATGCAGTTCTACAATGCTGTCTAGCAAGGATCTGACAGTTATTGCCTCCCTGGAAGTGGAAAGGCAAATGGGAAACATAAGTTTTCTGCTAAATGGAAGCCTAATCCTCTATTGATCATGAAGTCCTCTACTGAGATCAATATCATGCCAGACTCTATGGTTCTAAAAGGAAAGCAGAAGGTTATTGACATCTATGGTGAACAAATAGATTGCCTGATCAAGCTGAATAACAAGAAACTGAAGTTCATGAAAAGAATTGTAACAACTGCATCTTCCTCTCGATTTCTGAAAGCTGGAGATACCTACATGAGATGTGGCTCTTTCTCGGATCTGTCTGATACAGAAAAGAAAGAAATCCCAACCATTGGTAGATAGGCTTTTGCACTTTATCCCTTTTCCCTTCCACTTACTATCTCCCTCTCTTTTCTTTGCAGTTTTACCCTTCTTTGTTTTAATACTTTCCTGAGTCAACCCCTGCTACCCCTATCAACCTTATAAGGTGATCCAATGAGTTCATGCTAACTCAGGTTGATTCTCTTTCGCATCATGAAAGGATTCAATGGTTTCTAGAACAATTCTTCCCAAACAATGATTTTGAAACTAATCTTTCAACCAATGTCTTTATGGATCCTCAACCTGAGGATGAATTTGTGGTTGAAGAGATGCCTCCTACCCTTCCTCCAAGTCCTCCTCCATCTGCACCAGCAAATCCTGCAACTTCTTTGGCTACAACAGACTCCACCACTCCTGTTGTTGCTCATGACCCTGCTACTCATCAGAGGCTAGATGAAATGGCTACATGTCTGCAATTAGTTATGCACAAACAAGATTAAGCCCTGGAACAACAAGCTTCCTTTCAAGCAACTGTGCTAGCCCAAACATGCCGCAATGCATAAGATGCTGGAAGCATTCTTCAAGGGACAAGGAGGACCTAGTTCTTAAAAATTAGGACTTAGTTTATTTTCTGTGTCTAGAGTCATGCAATGTACTGTCCATGATGTCTTTACATCATCTTATCAATTTTTTAATTGTATGTTCTTGACTCTTTATAATATGGAAATTGATTCTCTTTTGGCACTTTGTAATTCTAATATACTGTCTGACAAATTTTATTTATTTGCTATTTTTTGATTGATGCCAAAAGGGGGAGGAAGTAAAATTGAGACATTATAGACTTAAGTCAAACTAAGACATTATACACTAAATAGATTGCTCTGATGAATTAATTGAGGGGGAGTCATAATTATAATTTGTCTATGTTTGAAAATAAGAATATACATGATCTGAGATTTGTCTAAAAGTATCAATTGTCTATACTTCTTTCTGTTCAATAAAATCAGAAAAACTATTTGTCATCATAAAAAAGGCGAGAATGTTGAGACCTCATAAGTTTGAAACACTTTTGATGTGTAAATTATCTAAGTTTTGATGATTCTAAATATATTAAGTATGGTTATTTTGAACAATGTGAAATTACTGATAAGACTGTTCAAGTGTATAAGTTCTGTATAAGTCCTAGTCAAAGATCTACTCGAGAAGATGACGTGGCAAAGAATAAGTTCTGAAGAACCTTAAGTGGATTACTCATCTGAAATAGACTTGCCCACCCATCTGTTTTGGATTTGTACATCTGTCTATTTTTGGACTCTTCTGCACCCATCTAAATGTCAATTGTCAGAAGAAAATTAAATTCAACCTTATTTGATAAAGATGTCTTCTTTAAAGACCTCGAAGACCTCTGGACAAAAGCACCAAGCACAAAGAATAAAGAAATCATTCCTTCATGGTTTTAAGGAATAAACACGCTACCTTTGTTGTTTTGGCTTCAAAGACTCAAGAGGGGGGGGGGGGGGGGGGCGTGAATTGATTTTTCAAAAACTTTCCTCTTTTTAAAATCTTTTCAAAACTTTTGTTTCACAAAACTTCAGTTTTCAGAAAAGTGTTTTGCCTCAGGATCTTCATCAAAAACAGTGAAGGGCTTTTTACAAAATCTTGAATAGAACAATGAGGATAAGATGAATCAAGATCAGAATTAATACTCTACAAGTCAAGTTCCAAACTCAGTAAAATCAATTATGCATATTTCAGTTCAGCAGTCAATGTTCAAGTACAGGTTATGCACAATTCAGTTTTAACATCAACAATCAAGAACAAGTGATATTGGTTCAGTTCAGTGTTTAAGAACAGATTTAATAAACTTTGTTTTGATCACAAGATTGAAGTCAGATGTAGAACTTAAACAACAGATTGGAACAACACAATTTGTGTTTCAGATTACACAGTGTTCAATTCAGGTTTTGTATATCAAGAACTGGATCTTTCAAGAACTGTAAATATCAACCATAACAGTTTATATGCGCAAGACAGAAATTAAAGAGCTTTGAGTTTAAAAGTACCACACAACCAGATTTATCCTGGTTCAGTCACCACCACTGTGACCTACATCCAGTCCCCACTCCACATATGGGTTTTCACACACTAACACAGCAAGCTTTAGCCAGGCAGCTTGAAAAACCTTTACACCACAGAGCACTCCTTCACCTTGAGATACCACACTCTTGTGAAGAGCTTCAGTAAATGTTCTTCCTTAGGATTCCTCACCCTAATCACACAGAGAGACTCCTTCTCTCTTACAATCAAATAAAAACAGAAAGATTGATTTCCAACTCTCAAAAGTTGAATACACAAGTTGAAGCTCTAACAAGAATGAAACACTCTTTTCACAATAAGCTCAAGAAAGATGATGAATGATTTTCACAATTGATCTCTCAAATTGATTTCGTGTGTTTCTGATATGATTTCAGTATTCTATTAATCCACTTTATATAGAAAACAAGTTGTAACCGTTTGGGATCATTCAGAACAGATTTGGGTCTGATATCAGAATCAGTTGAACTGATTCAAGTTCTTGGAGAGGGGTTGAGTACAGGGATGTATTAACCATTTTACATGCTGAAAGTTTCTGTACACCTGTGTAATACATGGCTATACGAGTTCTTTTAAAAACTTGATCTTGGTTAATCCACCAGTACCACCAGTACACCCATTCAGTACATCTATGTATTAATGAACATCAGATTTTTCCAGAAACTTGAATACACGCGTACATAGCATATGTACAGGCCTGTATTCAGTTAACCTTTTATAACTGATCTGATTTCATGTTATTCATAGGTGTAGTACATCTATGTACTGAATATCAAGAACCTTATATTCATTTGTCAGTTACAGGAAATGATATACATCCATTGAATACATGGCTGTACTGACAGAGAATTTTCTTAATTTCAAAAATCATTTTTATTAAAACTTATTCCTTTTAATGCAGGTGATGTAAAATGATTTTCTTCATGCATCATTTCAACTGAGCTATTTGTGAATAAGAGATTTATTCTCTTACAAATCATCTAAGACTTAAATCTAATTCTTCTTTAAGCTCTTGTCTTGATGACTCCTTGATCTTTGTCCTTGCTTGTTGCTCCTTGAGCTCTTCAAGTTCTTCTTTGGATATTTTCCTTTAATTGCTTACAAAACTTGATATATTCAGCTTGATACCTGTCTTTGCAATTTGATACTAAAAACACTTGCACACACATTAAATTGTATATTTGTCATATATCAAAATCTCTATGTCATTGAGTCTTACAAACTCCCCCTTTTTTATTACGACAAACCTTTTAACAAATTCTTAAATCAGAGTGTAAGTGTAGCAGAAGCTAAGTGTTTTTGACAATTCATAATTCATGGTATCAAAACATTTAATAGCACATGGTATCAGAACATATCAGAATATTTATATATGATAACTCCCCCTGAATCATGTAAGCTCCCCCTCAACATATGCATTATTTAATTTGTTTCCTTTCTCTATATTCATACATTTTCCTCCCCTTTTGGCATTATAAAAAAAGTAAAGAAATAACCATTCAAAAATAGTAGAGAAGATGTTCAAACATAGCATAGCATATTAAAAAAAAAAAACATGTTCATAACAGAGGGATAGTGCAGGAGAATTAAAAAAAAACAGAATTCATCAAACCATTATAGACCAAGGCATTTAGCCTTTCAAAACAAATCAAAATAAGTTCTAAGTCCTAAGAACTCCTATAACTAATTGTCTCCTTGGCCTTGAAATGATGGTTCAATAGAGGTGTCCTCATCTTGTTGCTCAGCTTCCTCCACAGCAACTCTTGCCAGTTCAGCAATATTAACATTTTCAGGTTCAGGTGCAGGGTTAGGAAAGTCAAATCCTAATGCTTCTTTGATTTGATCAACACTCTTTTCCAGTTTAGTCATCCTCGAGTTCAGACTTGTCAATGCATTCAATTGCACTGTATGTCTCTTGATTTGTCTGCCATCCATGTTTCTTAGCATAACCAATATCTGTTGAGCAAATTCAGATGTAACATTTCCTTGTGCATCAGATGGTTCAGCTGTAGTTCCCTTATTTCCAGCTTTCCTTATCCATCTTCCCTCTTCAGTCTCATTTTGCTCACAATTTCTTCACCAAACTTATGAGTTCCTTTTCTTCCAAGTTTCTTTTCTTCTCCATCAAAAGGAATATTAAAGTGAGCTAGGATTTTGCAGACCAGTGCAGGGTAGGCAAGCATCATCTTGCTTTTCCTGCATTCTAGCATGTATGTAGCAACACAGTATCCCCAACTGATTTGCTTTTCATTCAGCATTGCCCACATTAGCATTAAATCATAATTCTGCAGTATGGAGTGATTTCCTCCTCTTGGAATCAAAATTCTGCATACAACATAATGCAGAAGCCTATCCTCTACACTCATCACACTTGTGTAGGTGACTCTACCTTCAGGTTCATCAGAGAGAACTAAGTCTACTTTAGCTATTTCCCTATCATATTCATCATATCATTCAGCTTGTGGACCATTTCCAGCAATGCTAGGTCCATAAAAAGGTAAATTTGTAAGATTGTTGAATTCCTCTAATGACATTTTGATCTTAATTCCTTTAACTTCAGAGCTAATTCCATTAGCATTCATCTCAAGATTTGAGTAAAAGATCTTAATCAGAAATGGATAGTAATCAACTTGAGTTTCTAGAAATTCCTTGACTTTTTGACAGATTGAAATCTCAGTGAAATTGAAAGCATTATCATCAAAATACTTAACTTCCATTATCCAAGGTTCTAGGATTCCTCTATCTTTGAAATTTTGTCTAAAGAACTCCTTCTGATTATTAGTGAGGGAATACCTTTGGAGAAAAACATCATTGTCCATGAAAGATGTTGGAGAACAATTCTCTGCAGCCTCTATCTCTATGTGAGATTCAACTTTCTTTCCTTTACTCTTCTTTGCAGCTTTGGAAGTCCCTACTTCCTTTTTCTTCTTTTCAGCCTTCTTTGGGGTTTCCATCCCTTTTCTCTTCTTCTCAGGGGTCTTAGAAGTTTCTACCCCTTTCTTCTTCTCAGCTGATTTCCACATTTCCATTTCTTTTTTCTTCTTTTCAGCAGCTTTTGAGGGTGAAGGACTAGTGTTCTTGGTTCTTGCCATGTTAGGGTTTAGAAAGGGGAAAAGAAATGTCTGATGTTTAGCTCTGCTAGGGTTACGAATTAGGTGAAGAGAGAGTGGGTCTGAGAGGATTTGAAACTTTGAAATAAAAATGAATTCAAATATCAGGCTTTATAACGTTCGCGTACAGGGGTGTGATACACCCAAGTATTAACGATTGTGCATTCTGACTTTCTCAGATTTAACATACATACCTGTAGTACACCCAAGTATACTTATGACATTCAGGAATTGTGTTTCAGTGTTTGAATACATCTATGTATCACAGGGATGTATCAGACCAAAAACACAGGGGATTCATTCCTGATCTTCTATACAGCTATTGATCACACCCATGTATAAAAAAATTTTCCAGTTTTTATACATGTACATGGGTTAAGTACATAGGTGTACCTGATCAATCTAATTTTAACTGAAACTCTCTTCTAACCACACACAGATAGATCATTCTAGAGACAAATCACACAATCACAAGGCATATTTACACAGAGATTTAAACATACAAACACTTTCAACAGAGATCAGATATAGGATTGGTCAATTATGCCTAATTCTCTTCTAATGAAAAAGAAACTTTCCTTGTTCAAAGGCTTAGTAAAAATATCAGCAAGTTGCTTTGTTGTATCAACCTATTCAATCACAATTTCTCCACTTTGAACATGATCTCTAATGAAATGATGTCTGATTTCTATGTGTTTGGTTCTAGAGTGCATTATAGGATTATTGGTTAGGTTAATTGCACTTATGTTATCACATTTAATGGGAACTTGGTCTAGTTGCACAGCATAATCAACTAATTGTTGTTTCATCCATAAGACCTGTGCACAACAGCTACCAACTGCTACATATTCAGCCTCAGCAGTGGATAGAGCCACATTAGATTACTTTTTACTAAACCATGATACTAATGAATTCCCTAGTAAATGGCATGTTCCACTTGTACTCTTTCTATCTAGTTTACAACCAGCAAAATCAGAGTCTGAGCAACCAATTAAAGTACATGTAGCTCCCTTAGGATACCATAATCCCATGTCTTTTGTTCCTAACAGATATTTAATTATCCTCTTAACTGCTATTAGGTGTGATTCTTTAGGATTTGCTTGATACCTAGCACACATGCATACATTCAATATGATATCTGGCCTACTAGCAGTAAGATAAAGTAATGAGGCTATCATACCTCTGTATTTTGAAATATCAACAGGTTTACCTTGTTCATCCTAGTCCAGATAACAAGCAGTACTCATTGGAGTTGCCATCTCCTTAGCATTTTCCATGCCAAACTTCTTGATCAACTATTTGCAATATTTGGTTTGGCTAATGAAGATTCCATTTTCTGTTTGCTTTATTTGTAGTCCAAGGAAAAAGTTCAGTTCACCCATCATTGACATCTCAAATTCATTCTTCATAAGACTTGCAAACTCATTGCACAAATGCTCATTAGTAGCACCAAAAATGATGTCATCCACATAAATTTGTACAAGTAAAATGCTGTGTGCCTTTTTCTTAGTGAACAAAGTTGTGTCAACTTTACCTCTTTTGAAACCTTTTTCAATTAGAAAATTACTTAACCTTTCATACCAAGCTCTGGGAGCTTGTTTTAAGCCATACAAAGCTTTAGTCAGTTTATAAACATGGTTAGGCAATTCATTATTCTCAAAACCAGGTGGTTGACTAACATATACCTCTTCTTGAATAACTCCATTTAAGAAAGCACTCTTTACATCCATTTGATACAATTTAAATCCCATTATGCAAGCATAAGCAAGTAGCATTCTTATAGCTTCTAATCTTGCTACTGGTGCATATGTTTCATCATAATCTATGCCTTCCTATTGATTATACCCTTTGGCTACCAACCTATCTTTGTTTCTCACAATTATGCCATTTTCATCCAGTTTATTCCTAAAAACCCATTTTGTACCTATTACTTGACTATTCTTGGGTTTAGGCACTAGGTTCCATACTTGATTTCTCTCAAACTGGTTTAATTCATCATGTATAGCCATCATCCAATGTTCGTCAGTTATAGCATCATCTATATTCTTAGGTTCTACTTGAGACACAAATGCCATATGATTACATGCATTTCTAAGAGATTGTCTAGTAGTTACCCCCTTTGTAATTCACCAATGATGTTATCAATTGGATGATTTCTGACAGTCTTCCATTCCTTTGGTAAGTTAGACTGCTGTTCTGTTTGCTCCTGCTACAGCATTTCTCCTTTGGAGCTTTCATTTCCTTCATTGCCTTGTTGCTCTTCCAAAACATATTTCTCAATAGAATCTGCAAGATCATCAATAACAACATCCTTTCCCAACCTTTTGGGGTTTGACTCATCAAATGTAACATGCACAGATTCCTCAATAGTTTCTGTTCTCTTATTATAGATTCTAAATGCTTTACTAGTTAGAGAGTAGCCTAGGAAAATTCCTTCATCAGCCTTTGCATCAAATTTTCCAAGGTTATCCTTTCCATTATTAAGTACAAAGCACTTACAACCAAAGACATGAAGATGTGCAATGTTTGGTTTTCTTCCTCTATAAAGTTCATAAGGGGTTTTCTTTAAAATAGGTCTTATCAAAACTCTATTTAACACATAGTAGGCTGTATTCACAGCATCTGCCCAAAATTGTTTTGGTAGGCTAGAGTCATTCAACATAGTTCTAGCAATCTCCTCCAATGATCTATTCTTTCTTTCCACTACTCCATTTTGTTGTGGAGTTCTAGGAGCTAAAAAATTATGTTGAATGCCATGCTCATCACAAAAGTTTTCAAACACTTCATTTTGAAATTCTCCCTGATGATCACTTCTTATAGAAACAATTTTCATGTCTTTTTCATTTTGCACAAGTTTTGCCATTCTCTTGAATGCAGCAAATGCATTACTCTTATGAGATAGAAAGTATGTCCATGTGTATCTAGAGTAATCATCTACTATTACTAAGGCATACAAGTTTCCACCAAAGCTTTTGGTTCTAGATGGACCAAATAAATCCATGTGCAAAAGTTGCAAGGGTCTATTTGTTGAAACAATGTTCTTAGGTTTAAAAGAGACCTTAACTTGCTTTCCTTTTTGATATGCATCACATAATCCATCTTTCACAAATTTCAGTTTAGGCAAACCAATTACAAGATCTTTAGAAATCAGTTTATTCAAGTGGTTCATGTGAATGTGTGCAATTCTTCTATGCCAAAGACAAATTTCTTCTTCTTTTGAAATAAGACAGCATGCAGTGTTTGAAGATATATTATCTAAATCAAGCATGTAGATGTTATCTATCCTATGTCCAATCAATTTTAGATTTGCATCATTCTGATTTTCTATCAAGCAACTATTGGAATTGAATTTTACCTTAAAACATTTTTCATATAGTTGACTTATACTTAGAAGATTGTATTTCAGTCCCTCAACATAAAGTACATCCTCAATGATTGTTGTTGAGTCACTTCCAATGTTGCCAATGCCAAGTATTTTTCCTTTATTGTTGTCTCCATAGGTAACATTTCCACTTGATTTTGGAGTGAGTGTGATGAACTTGCTTTTGTCTCCTGTCATGTGCTTGGAACAGCTACTATCAAGGTACCATTTCACATTCTTGGCCTTCCAACACACCTACAAAATAGAATTCATGTTTGTGTCTTAGGTACCCAAAGCTGTTTGAGTCCTTTTGGGTTAGTTCCATCAAAAGTTCCTGTTGGAACCCATACATACTTGGACTTATTATATGCAGAAATTCTGTAATGGCATGTTGTAGCAGTATGACCTTTCCTAATACAAAAATAGCATCTAACAAATGGTGTTTTTGATGTCTTAGGTGCAACAAAAAACTTTTTAAAAGATTTCTCATGTATCTCAGGTTCATAGCCTATTCCAGCTTTATCATAAACACATTTTTGCTGTCCTAACAATGCTTCTAAGTTATCTCTACCATTTGTGAATCTTGCTGAGTCATTTTTCAGTTTTTCAACCTCTTTAGATAATGTGCAGCACTTAGAACAATTAGAGCTAGATGCAATCAAGACTTTATTCCTAGCATCTAGTTCTCTTTCTTTCATTTTCAAGCATGCATATTCATCACATTATTTAGCAATTATTTTTCTAGATGAGACAAGTTGTTTAGCAATTTTAAGATATTCAGTATGCAACTCATCAAATGCATCTTGCAATTCCTCAAAAGTAGGTTGTGAATCAGAATTTACCTCATTCTCTGAGTCACTGTCATTGCTGGCCATCAAGCATAAGTTTGCCTCCTTAGATTCAGATTCATCAGTGGAATCTACATCATTATCATCCCAAGCAATATAGGCCTTTCTTGGCTTTCTCCACTTCTTGTCCTTTGAATCAAACTTTTCAGTTTTGTCTTTCTTTTGCAGTTTTGGACAGTCAACCTTTATGTGGCCAGTCTTTCCACATTTATAGCAAGTGATGTTGTTGGCAGAATTATCACCTTTGCTAAAGTTTCTTTTGGGAAAGGTTGAAGGCTTTCTTTTGAAGCTTCCTTTCTTCTTTAGGAACTTCTTGAATTTTCTGACTAACATTCCCATCTCTTCTTCAGATTCTTCTTCTTGTACTGAGTCATCATCATCACTGTCTTCTACTTCTCTGGCTTGTGATTTCAGAGCCAATCCCTTTTTCTTTTTATTAGTTTCTTCACTTTCATTCAATCTGTTCAGCTCTAGTTCATGTTCTTGCAGCTTGCCAAACAGTGTTGCAATTGTCATTGAAGATAGATCTCTAGATTCTGAAATTGCAGTGACTTTAGGCTGCCATTCTCTACTTAGGCATCTCATTACTTTGTTGATTTGATCCTCATTTGATATAGCTTTACCAAGACCAGCAAGTTGATTAACAATATGTGTGAATCTCTTTTGCATTTCATTCATTGATTCTCCTTGTTTCATTCTGAACAGCTCATACTTATGTGTGAGAGTGTTCATTCTTGCTCTTTTGACATCAGTGGTTCCTTCATGTGTTACTTGCAATGTGTCCCACATTTCCTTTGCTGTCTTGCAATTTAAAAACCCTGAAAAACTCATCACGGCTCAAAGCAGATGTTATAATGTTCTTAGCACGTGCATTATATGGAACTCTCTTCTTATCATCCTCATTCCATTCAGTTTTAGGCTTATTTCTTGGAGCACCATTAGCATCCATAGTAGAAGGGACAAATGATCCATTTTCTACGACATCCCATATGTGAACACCAGCTACCTCAAGAAAGATTACCATTCTTTCCTCCCAATAGATATACTCAGATCCATTGAAGGCAGGAGGGCGTGCAAGGGAAGCCCCTTTCATTTAAACAGTCATTGGAAGCCATACTCTTATAGTTGTTAAGCCAAACTTAAGAGTTTAGCTCTGATACCAATCGTTGTTTTGGCTTCAAAGACTCAAGGGGGGGCGGGGGGGGATGAGTTTTCAAAAACTTTCCTCTTTTCAAAACTTTTGTTTCACAAAACTTCAGTTTTCAGAAAAGTGTTTTGCCTCAGGATCTTTATCAAAAACAGTGAAGGGCTTTTTACAAAATCTTGAATAGAACAATGAGGATAAGATGAATCAATATCAGAATTAATACTCTACAAGTCAAGTTCCAAACTCAGTAAAATCAATTATGCAGATTTCAGTTCAGCAGTCAATGTTCAAGTACATGTTAAGCACAATTCAATTTTAACATCAACAATCAAGAACAAGTGATATTGGTTCAGTTCAGTGTTTAAGAACAGATTTAATAAACTTTGTTTTGATCACAAGATTGAAGTCAGATGTAGAACTTAA
Organism: Echinosophora koreensis; assembly: GCA_035048595.1. Lineage (NCBI taxonomy): Eukaryota > Viridiplantae > Streptophyta > Magnoliopsida > Fabales > Fabaceae > Echinosophora > Echinosophora koreensis. The sequence goes on from JAPCYP010000069.1 coordinate 1,168,079, forward strand.
ACAACAGATTGGAACAACACAATTTGTGTTTCAGATTACACAGTGTTCAATTCAGGTTTTGTATATCAAGAACTGGATCTTTCAAGAACTGTAAATATCAACCATAACAGTTTATATGCGCAAGACAGAAATTAAAGAGCTTTGAATTTAAAAGTACCACACAACCAGATTTATCCTGGTTCAGTCACCACCACTGTGACCTACATCCAGACCCCACTCCACATATGGGTTTTCACACACTAACACAGCAAGCTTTAGCCAGGTAGCTTGAAAAACCTTTACACCACAGAGCACTCCTTCACCTTGAGATACCACACTCTTGTGAAGAGCTTCAGTAAATGTTCTTCCTTAGGATTCCTCACCCTAATCACACAGAGAGACTCCTTCTCTCTTACAATCAAATAAAAACAGAAAGATTGATTTCCAACTCTCAAAAGTTGAATACACAAGTTGAAGCTCTAACAAGAATGAAACACTCTTTTCACAATAAGCTCAAGAAAGATGATGAATGATTTTCACAATTGATCTCTCAAATTGATTTCGTGTGTTTCTGATATGATTTCAGTATTCTATTAATCCCACTTTATATAGAAAACAAGTTGTAACCGTTTGGGATCATTCAGAACAGATTTGGGTCTGATATCAGAATCAGTTGAACTGATTCAAGTTCTTGGAGAGGGGTTGAGTACAGGGATGTATTAACCATTTTACATGCTGAAAGTTTCTGTACACCTGTGTAATACATGGCTATACGAGTTCTTTTAAAAACTTGATCTTGGTTAATCCACCAGTACCACCAGTACACCCATTCAGTACATCTATGTATTAATGAACATCAGATTTTTCCAGAAACTTGAATACACGCGTACATAGCATATGTACAGGCCTGTATTCAGTTAACCTTTTATAACTGATCTGATTTCATGTTATTCATAGGTGTAGTACATCTATGTACTGAATATCAAGAACCTTATATTCATTTGTCAGTTACAGGAAATGATATACATCCATTGAATACATGGCTGTACTGACAGAGAATTTTCTTAATTTCAAAAATCATTTTTATTAAAACTTATTCCTTTTAATGCAGGTGATGTAAAATGATTTTCTTCATGCATCATTTCAACTGAGCTATTTGTGAATAAGAGATTTCTTCTCTTACAAATCATCTAAGACTTAAATCTAATTCTTCTTGAAGCTCTTGTCTTGATGACTCCTTGATCTTTGTCCTTGCTTGTTGCTCCTTGAGCTCTTCAAGTTCTTCTTTGGATATTCTCCTTTAATTGCTTACAAAACTTGATATATTCAGCTTGATACCTGTCTTTGCAATTTGATACTAAAAACACTTGCACACACATTAAATTGTATATTTGTCATATATTAAAATCTCTATGTCATTGAGTTTTACAACCTTTGCACCAAGTCAGTAGGTTTTAGCTATTTCAAGTACAAAGCAAAAGTACTTTCTAAAAGGTGAAATGAGTGTTGCACTGAAATGAGAAAGTTCACTGCTGCAAGTACAAAAGCTCTGCTGCTGCAACTCTGAAACAACAGCTGCTCAGAACAAAGTATACTCTTGTTCGCTTATGTCAAAGCTCAACGTCCCTAAACATTTAATGCTTACTCAGAACGACTCTTTGGCATTAATAGCATCCCAGAAGTTCAAGTTAAAGGAACTCACTTTCTGGAGCTGTATCTAACGGGTCTAATTGCTTGAAGCCTTTAAATAGTGCAAACCATGAAGATGAAGTAGAGAGACTCTACGCATATTCAAGAAGCATTTACTCTGCTCATTTATTCTTCATTCATTCAATGATTAGCTCTTCAATCATTTGATATAAATTTCACAGTCTTTCATTCTTACATTAACTCCACTCTCTGAGTGTTACCAGAAAGACTTGCAAAGCTGTATTAAATACTCAAAACCTTTTTACTCTCTATTGTTGAGCCTGGAGAGGTTAGGTGAGAAAAGAATACTTGTTTGAGTGTGAGCCTGGAGAGGCTAGGTGTGAAAAGAATACTTGTACTGTAATCTGGTTAGTTATAGTGAAGAAACTTAGTGCTACAAAGAACTGGATGTAGCCCTGTTGCTTTTGGGGTGAAACAGTATAAATCTCTTGAGTGATATTCCTTTTCCCTAATCTCTTTAATTTATTCAAAAGTTTATTTGTTATAGCTTTTAACTTGGGGAGTTAAGTTTGTGAATATCAAATCTCTTTTAATCCTTAACTGTGAGCGCACGTGTGCTATTTTAAAATTAGACGAGTCACCCGTCCAATTTTCTCTACTTCAGTTTTGCTTGTTGTGTCTGTGAAAATATTTTCAAAGTTTTCTAAAAGGTTGATAAACATAATTCAACCCCCTTTCTTGTGTTAACTTTGGTTATTTCAGCTATCCCTCTTTTAATCTCTTTCTCTATTTATTGGATTTAGAGGTTAATTGATTATTCCTTTTGTGTTTGGCCGGCTTGTTGTATTCGTCGAGCCGCTCGAGGGAAATAGAGTAGAATCGTTTATGCTTGGCAAAGAGCTTAGATCTTCATACCAGGTATGGGGAGAAGGGATAGTATGAACATGTAGGCACTGTGGGTAGCGTAAGATGAAGGGTCCCATGACCCTGTTGTGTGTTATTTGCCTAAGGCTTTGTTTGTGAGTTTGGATGAGAAGGAAGGGGAGGGGATCAAAGGGGAAGGAAAGGGGAGGGAGGGGAGGGGAATGAGAGTATTATCCCTCCCCTTGTTTGTAAGTGCATATTGTATAAGGGGAACTAAATGGAGGGTTTATAACATATTTTTACAATCTTACCCTTATTTTAGAAAATTAACATAAGTAATATTTTTATAAATAATATTAATGCACCTTTCAAAAAAAATATTAATGCAAATTAGTAAATACTGAGAGGGTAAATTAGTAATTTAATTATTTTCCCTCCAAAAACCCCAAATTGGGGTAAACCAAAAAAGTGGGCTTAGGAAGGGTTTGGGGGATTTTCTAAAATCCTCAAAACCTTCCCCTCCAAATTTTTAAACTCACAAATAGGGGAAAGATTCTCACAAACCTTCCCTTTCCCTTACTTCCCCTCCAAAACAAAACTCACAAACAAAGCCTAAGTGTTTTGTTTTCCTATATGTATGATATATTGGCACGCTTAAATCTTGAGTTGTTGTTAATATTGATGATGAATGCGTATGTCATGATTGGATGTGTTGATGATTATATTATCATGCCATGAAAGTATGTTTGGACTGTTGATGATGTTATGCTGGTGTTAATGTTAATAAGACATTAAAGAATGCTGATAATGATGCACAAAGATTAAGGGATAATTCCCCAATTGTTCATAAGACTTAAATCCTAGTAATGAGAGGCAAGGTATTGCTCAAGGATATAGTCAGGACCTTAGGATTGATCCATGACTGTTTTAGGGACATTAATAATGAAACATGAATTAAAGGATTAATTCCCAATAAATATAAGACATGGAGATTAATCAAGAATAATGAGAATGATATTCGATAGTGTAGTCAAAGACCAATAGGATTGATCAATGAATGCCCTATGAAGCTTAGCAAGGGTTGCTAACCCTTTCTGCCCAGGAACAGTACGGCCACGCTCCAGTAAGCACGGTCGTGCTCAATAGATAGCACGACCATGCTCAACTTAAAGTTCAGCACGCCCGTGCCGGGGGCTGCACGATGGTGCCCCCCAAACAGAATAGACGTTGAAACGGGAACAAGGGTGTTTCACCAAAATAGTTCCCTATGATGTAATAAGACACCCAAAGAAGTAAAGACAAGTTAGAAGATTCCAAGAAGACTTAATAAAGATAATTAATTACAAACGCTAAGATAGTTAAGACGGTAATGATGTGTTACCGCATGTTGTTATGCTTTGGTGATTATTGGCCAAAGTAGCCTCGATGCTTATTGGTCAAGGTATTGTTGATGTTGAACCTTGGTGCTTAATGGCTAGGGGGCCTTGACGCTTATTGGTCAAGGTGTTGATGGTGATAAAACTTGGGTGCTTATTGGCCCAAGCGGAGGTGGTGATTGCTTGTTTGTTGATGTGTTGCTCATGCATTCAAGCATTGGAGTTGTTAGTGGGCGAAGTTCAACATAGGGGAGGTCGTCCAAGAGTAAGGCGATCTGGCCGTCCGCGGTGATTCATCCAAGAGTTAGGTGAATCATGGTCCCCCCGTGGTGGCGCATCCTAGGGTACGGTGCGTCGGCTATCCAAGGGGTTCACCCATGGTTTGGTGAACTGTCGGCATTGGTGCTTATTGGCCAATGTGGATATGTAACTCCGAAGTTACCTTCCTGAGATAGTTTTAGATCCACATGCATAACGGAGTAGTGGAGTAATGCTGCATTGCATAACATACATTGGCTGAATCGATATGAGTGATATGAATATGTTATTGATGTATGTTATATGTTATAATATGCTATGTTTAAATGATTTATGCTCATCTTGCTAACTGCTTCCATGCCGTTGTTTTTTATACATGTTTCTTACTCCCCATTTTTCTGTTGTTTGCTTTGCATGTATGTTTTGTGCAGAGGACGATGAGCAGCCTGTTGAGGAGTGACTCTGAGGAGTTGCTACTCATAGTTTAAGATTTCCTTTATGTTAGTTTGTTATCCGGTGTAGTTTTCCAAATTTTGGTTATAACAGCTCTGTAATGTGACATCGGGGTTGGGTTTTATTTTATTGTTATGTTTCTTTAAAACTTGTTTTATTTCCACGTTGAGACGTTTTGTTCATGTGGTATCATCTACCTATGGTTTTCATTATTATGAAATAATATGCATGTGTTTTTCTTTTATTTCTTTTATTTTATGCCTTTATAAATATATGCGGGGTAGAGGGTGTCACGGTGCTCGTGGCTCGCGCAGCCACTGGAGCATGCCTAAGAGCACGAGGTCGTGCTGCACATGAGCACGGCCGTGCTCATGCGCCAGAAAGGGAATTTTCTCTAGTAAATCCCACTTAACCCTATTTTAACTTCCTTAAGGCATATTTCTAATAAACTGGCATAACAACAACCATATATAACTCATCTAAACACATCAAGGCTTATATACGAAAAATAAGGTGTTAAAATTCCACCCCCTTTATAAAAATTTTGTCCTCGAAATTTCTACTCACCCTGAACAAAAAGGTGCTGATATGACTCCATCATCTTGCATTCCAGCTCCCAGGTAGCACTTTTCTCAGTAGCCCCACTCCAAACAACTTTAACCAAGGGAATATCCTTCCCTCTTAGCTGCTTAATCCTTCGATCCTCAACCCGAAGCGGTAGTACCTCAAAAGTCAAGTTTTCTTTTAACTGAAATTGTATCAGGTGTTATCACATGGCTAGGATCATGAATATACTACTGAAGTTGTGACACATGAAACACATTGTGAAGATTGGATAGGAAAGGTGGTAAGGCAATTTGGTAAGCAACTTCACCGACTCTTTTCAAAATTTGGTAAAGGTCAATAAATCTGGGAGTAAGTTTTTGTGCTTTCATTACTCTACCAACCCCAGATGTTGGAGTAACTCGTAAGAACACATGTTCACCATCCTGAAATTCGAGAGCTTTCCTCCTTTTATCATGATATTTTGTTTACTTAGTGTCACTCTCATCTTGTCATGAATCATTCTTACATTTTATGTAGTCTCTTGCACTATTTCAGGCACTAGCACAACGTTCTTACCAGGTTCTGTGACACCCTCAACCTCGCATACATATAAAGGATTAAAAGATAAGACAAATTAAAATAAAACTTCATTTATTAAAAAATTAAAGTCGACACGGATAGAGAACATCACATTGTATCAAACGCTGAAAAATAAAAACATAACATAAATAAAACTCAACCCTTGATGTCACATATAGAGCTGGTATAACCCATCCGGAAAACATCCTCGGATACAAACTGAACAAACTAACTAACCAATGAAAAACTGGAAATTCTAAAGAGTCGCGACTCCTCGGAGTCACTCCTCAACTGGCTGATCGCCGTCCTCTGCATAAAAGATACATGCCACAACAAGAAACATAGAGATAGAGAGTAAGAAACATGTAACACCCCTTTTTTGTAAGTGTTTTTATAAAGCTGGTTTTATTGAGTTTAAAGAGTTGGTTAAGGGCTAAGTAGGATTTTGGCTTAAAAGTCTCTTTCTGGTACATGAGCACGCCCGTGCTCATTAGCCAGCACGCCCGTGCTTTAAGTCAGAAGCGTGTTTCTAATTTTAAGTTGAGCACGACCGTGCTCATTATGCTGACCGCATCTCGCTGACGCTAAGTTGAGCACGACCGTGCTCAAAGGTGAGCACGACCGTGCTCAAAGGTGAGCACGACCGTGCTCAGGCACAGGCTATATATGTTTGGCGCAGAAACCGAGGGTTGACGTGAAACCCTACTTTTTCAGTGGCAGCAGCCTCTATTGAGGCTGGGTGTACTTTTTCCCCATTTTCCAACGAACTCATTCAGTTTCTTGAGTATCGGAGACTCTTGGGAAGTCCTGTTTCTTCTATGCTTGACATATATAGAGGTAAAAGTCTTTCCTTTTGTGTTTCCTTTTCTTGGTTAGAATCGAAAACTGATAATTATGTTTATGTTTGTTCCAATGCTTGGAGTTGTGAGCCGCTCGAAGGGAAGGAACCAGTGTGTCGTTTGGCAATTGTTGGAGCTACCTTCAATCCAGGTATGGGGAGAAGGGATTGTAACCATTAGGCAGTGGGGGTAGTGTAACGTAAAGGGGTTCCCCATGACCCCTGAGTCGTTGTATGATTTATTATGATAATTGTCTGACTGTGGTGATAATATGTTTTTGATGTTAATTGACGTTTTATATGTTATGTTCATAACATATTTATGTTTATGTTGTTGTGGTTAATATGAGCATGATATTATGGTGATAATATTGGATGCTTGGTTAAGGTGATGGTTTGTTGTTTTGAGGTTATAAGTTGAGTTTTTAACTGATAAAAATGGGTTTGAAAACATGATATATTTAAGGGATAATCGATCCTAAAAATTTGGGGTTTTGACCAAACTGACCTACTTTTAGAAACTATTTACCAAAATAACCTAGTTTTGAAACTATTTACCAAACTAACCTAGTTTTAATTAAAATAATATTTTTTTTTTTTAAAAAAAAAAAAAAGCTGACAGGCGCCACGTGGCACCTCCCGGTGCAGTGGTGCCATTGGTGGCGCATGTGGCAGTGGCGCCACTGCACCAGGAGGTGCCACGTGGCGCCTGCCCCCCACCCCCCCAATCAGAATAACGTACATCACAGCAGGTTGAGAATTGTGACCCCCATCTTCGCCTGGGAGCCAACCGCAGTGCAAAATTGGATCCTGTGTGGCTTTAGCCCCTTACCATCAGGCACCACGTCCTACATTACCTGTGAAATATGTTTACAGGTAATGAAGGATGTGGTGCCTGAAGGCAAGGGGCTAATGCCACACAGGATTCAATTTTGCACTACGGTTGGCTCCCAGGCGAAGATGGGGGTTATAATTCTCAACCTGCTGTGATGTACGTTATTAGGATGTTTAGATTCTTTTACTAAGCACATGAAGACATTCATGTGGTTAGTAAAGGAGTCAAAATATCATGCCGACACTTACCCGCTTCTCACATGTGCAGTAAATAACAACAATAACATAAATAAAAAAATTAAATAACAACAACTAAAATAATAACTAAGAAAACAAAACAAAATAAATATAATAAACAAAAAATGGTACATTCTGAATTAAAAAAAAAGGACATAATAAAAAAATACAGATAAACAAATTACCAGATCTGTCAAAAAATATATTATAATAATTAACTTCAACATTATCATAAAAATAAATGACAACAATCAACGTTAAAAAAAAGTAGCAGAATGTTAGTAAATGAATATAAACCAATTAATTAAATTTAACATTTATTATAACAGAGTGTAAAAGGAATTAACAGATATGTGTTGGTGGAAGGGGGAGACGGTAGAAAGGGGTGAAATAAAAAACACAAATAAATATCATGTTAAATGATACAAATATATGGTATTATAAAAGTAAAAGTCAACACTTCCAGAATAATAAGTGATAAAGAAGAGTGTAAAAAGTAAACAGTAACAGAATATTGACAAATGATTATATAATTAAAAAAACTAAAACAATGATATCAGAAATAATGTAACATTTACCTAAACTTTGTGCAAAAAATAAAAAGAGTGTTAGAAAATAAACAAGTTAGAGGAAATATAACAAGTGAGTGTGTGTGTGTGAGAATAGGGAACTGGGGAGGGGTATTTATAGGGAGGGGGACGTGAAGGAATGGAGCTGGGGGGGGGAACCGGGCTTAAATGTCTGATTGGGGGGGTGGGGGGCAGGCGCCACGTGGCACCTCCTGGTGCAGTGGCGCCACTGCCACATGCGCCACCAATGGCGCTGTTGGCAGTGGCGCCACTGCACCGGGAGGTGCCACGTGGCGCCTGTCAGCCATTTTTTTTTTTTTTTTTAAAAAATATTATTTTAATTAAAACTAGGTTAGTTTGGTAAATAGTTTCAAAACTAGGTTATTTTGGTAAATAGTTTCTAAAAGTAGGTCAGTTTGGTCAAAACCCCTAAAAATTTGGCTAAGAAACTGACTTGAACTCTGCCCAGAACAGCATTGTCGCGCGATGAGCATGACCGTGTCGTGCTCCCATTTGATTTTTGGAAAATGGTCGCGTTGTTCAGCACGGCCGTGCAGGTCAAAAAGCACGACCGTTCTATTAAGCACGACCGTGCTGAACGTGAACCACGATCGTGCTTCACTTAAAAGGGTAGCACGCCCTCACGTGTCTAAGCACGACCGTGCTGGGGTTCAAGCACGACCGTGCTCACCCCTATTGGACAGAAACAGAATTAGAGGACTTAAGGGGTTTCAAACCCCATTTCCCCAAGGATGACAAGTTAAGATAGCTAATCAAAGATGAAGATTAGACAACCTGGTTAAATAATTATCTAAGATTATTAAGATAATAAGATGATAAGCCAGTATCCGTTGGGTTACCGCATGTTGATAAGTTGAAGTCTTGGGTGCTTATTGACCCAAGCATGTTGAGTTGAACCTTGGTGCTTATTGGCCAAAGGAGCCTTGACCCCACGGTTTGGGTCTAAGGTTACGTTGAGGTTGATGTTGAAGTCTTGGGAGCTTCATGGCTCAAGCAAGGAGGTGGTTGAGATTGTTTGTTGTTGTGCCATTTGCATATAGCATTGGAGTTGTTGATGAGGGAGGTTCGACATAGGGGACATCACCCGAGAGTATGGTGATCTGGCCATCCATGGTAGGTCACCCATGGTTTGGTGACCGAGGCCCCCCGTGATGAGGCATCCACGGTTTGATGCGTTGGCTATCCATAGGGTTCACCCAAGGTTTGGTGAACTGCCGGTGTTGGTGCTTCTATGGCCGATACGGATATGTAACTCCAAAGTCGTTCATCCTGAGTTAGTTTGGATCCATATGCATAGATGGAGTAGCGGAGTAGTCGATGCATTGCACAGCATAGCATACTTGGTTGATATGATATTGCTGAATGTTAGTGTATGCTTATGTTGTATGTTTACCTTGCTTCCTATTCCCATGCTGTATATGTTTACATGAATCTTACTCCCTGTTATTGTTTGTGTTTGGCCTGATCAGCATTTTGCAGAGGATGACGAGCAGCCCGGAGAGGAGTGACTCTGAGGAGCCGCCACTCATTGTAGGGTTGTTCTTGAGTTTAGATAGTTTGTTTTTAGTTGTATTCCGAGGATATTATTTTCTGGAATGATTATACCAGCTTTGAGTTGTGACATCGGGGTTGGGTAGTTATTTTATCATGTTTATTGATTTTAAACTTGATTTATTTTTTCGCGTTGTAACTGGTTCATGTGGGACTTTTCTACCCATGGACAATTGTTTATTTTATTCAATAATTGCATGTTTTTATTTTAAATTCTTTTACAATGAATGCCTTATAACATGTGGGGTAGAAGGGTGTCACATAACATGTATATGAATATAATGGCAAGGAAGCAGTTAGCAAGACGAGCATACATCAAACAAGCATGTTATAACAAACAACAATATAACATGATAACATCATCATACAAACGTGTATGCTATGCAATGCAACTCTGCTCCACTACTCCATTATGCACTTGGATCCGTTATATTTCAGAAAGTCAACTTCGGAGTTACATTTCCACATTGGCCAATAAGCACCAATGTCGAGGCAATCCACCAAACCTTGGGTGGACCCCTAGGATAGCCGACGCACCTTACTCTCGGATGTGCCACCATGGTTGTACATGATTCACTTGAATCGCCCCGGACAGCCAGATCGCCTTACTCTCGGACAACCTCCCCTATGTTGAACATCCTCCACTATCATCTCCGATGCGTGAATGCATGCTCAATACAACACACAAGCACAACCACCACCTCCGCTTGGGCCACTAGGCTACCCAAGTTTTAACACCATCAACACCTCGACCACTCGGCTATCGAGGATTATCGTTATCATTTCATATTCATTAATTAAACACTCTAGTCGTTCTGCACTAAAGATTACCACCTTGACCATCAAGCATTAAGACCCCCTTGGCTACTAGGCTACCAAGGTACCACATTATCGTTAATTAACACTCTAACCATTAAGCATTAGAGATTACCACATTGACCATCATGCATCAAAGCCCCCTTGGCCACTAGGCTACCAAGGTACATAAATCTTATCACTTGTCTTTGGTCTTCATGTTCCGTTGGTATTTTATTAAGTCTTTTAGAGCATTTGGGGTGAAACCCCTGCTTCTGCACTATTCTGCGTTCTATTATGCATAGGCGAGCAAGGGCGTGCTCACCCCTCAGCACGGTCGAGCTGAGCTCACAGTCAAGCATGATCGTGCTGACTGTTGAGCACGGGCGTGCTTAAGCAGCGCGCCCAGTTCTGGGTTTAAATGGGAGCACGGGTGTGATCGAGTGCGAGCCCTGCTGGTCTGGGCAGAAGGGTCATAGACCCTTTGCCAATTCATTGGGAACAATTCAGATTCAATCTTAAGGGTTCTTACTAATCCATTGATCATCAGTTTCATTAGTATTGATTAAATGTTCATGTGTTACAATTAAAGGGGAATTAATCCTTTAGTTTCATTCCATTAATTGTCCCAAATCAAGATCAATCCCTAAGGTCCTTGACTAAGCCATTGGCATAATCCTCACTCATTACTAACATTCAGTCTTATGAACAAGGGGAACAACCTCCCTTAACATTGTTTAACATTTTTATTGTATTTACGCGACGCGTTCATAATTCCAAACAACAGTCAATATCTTACAACATCATACTAATGATAAAAACACTCAATCATGGCATTGTTACATCAACATGAACATAACAAACATCAATAAACAATTAATAACAGTCATGCCAATATCATAATAACAAACAGTTTAACCTCAGATTACAATTAGGCATATAGGCATACAACATGTTATCAAACATAACGGGTTATGGGAACCCTTCATCTTACGCTACCCTAAGGCCTACATGTTCATACTAATCCCTTCTCCCCATACCTGGTATGAAGATCTAACTATGATTGGAAGTAAGCGAATCTACTCTTGGTTCCCTCAAACGGTTCGATGAGTTCCTCAAGCCTTGGCCAAACATAGAAGAGGAAAACCATTACTCTCTATTCCAAGAATAAAAACAAGGAAGGGACTAACAAAGGATAACTACTTTACCTTAATTGACACTAGCGCACACGTCTTTTCCTCAAACAAAAGCAAGAACGCCAAGACCTTCTAAGGGTTCGAAGGGAAGAGAAAATAAAAGGTTTCTGTCGCACAAGGATTATCAAAAGTGTCAAAATGAGGGTTATGACTCGCAACCCTCTGAAACTCTCTTATATATAGCATCAGACCTTGAGCATGGTTGTGCTCACCTTGAGCACGGGCGTGCTTAAAGGAGCACAGGGTCTACACTAACTGCGTCGTACGCTCCATTTTTCAACACGGCCATGCTCCCCTTGAGCACGGCCGTGGTTATGGCTCATGCAGCCAATGGAGCACGCCTAAGAGCACAGGGTCGTGCTGCACATGAGCACGGCCGTGCTCATGCTCCAGAAATGGACTTTTCTCCAAAAAAAAAAAAAAATCCCTCTTAACCCCATTTTAACTTTCCTAAGGCATATTTCTAATAAACTAGCATAACAACAACCGTATATAACTCATATAAACACATCAAGTCTTATATACGAAAAAGGGGTGTTACATTTAGTGTGTATGGACAGTGCATCTTTTTGAGAGATAATGTGTTTTGGGCGAGGAGAACAAGTTTGATGTACCTTTTGTGTTGTTATGTTTCTGTTATGTGTGTCGTACTCTGATGTTAGTAGGTGTTATATGTAGGCTCTACTGAGAGAGCCGCTTACGCTTATACGTTCTATGTATCTATTAGTGTGTTTATCCATAATGGTTGTGTGTGTGTATGTGTTGGTTTTAATTCCTCCGTATTTTATTAAGCGCGCTCACGTTTAATAATGTAATCAGAATTAGTTAATTAGGTTCTTTAATGATGCAAGGGGATGTCTCACTCATACCCAATTTTTGTTGTGATATATTGTTGAGAGGAGGAGAGATTTCTCTTCCCCACTTTTGGTTCCTTCTTGCACTTTCTATTTTCGGTTTCCTGTTTTTATTTCTTGTTTTCATAAATAACTATAAAAATGACACCTTATTTTCAATCGATTTCATTTTTCAAAAAATTTATATAGAAAACAGTGAAAACAAGTAATAGTTTGTTTTCATTATTTCCTATACAAATTTTGAAAAATTGGAAATAAAATAAAAATAATTTGATAATTTTGTAATTATTTCTAAAAATAGCATACCTAACATTACACTTTTTTTAAAAATTTAAAGTAAAGTTTTCGCAAAACATTGTTCCATCAATTTCATGGGACCTATGAGGAAACTACCATGCAATTTCCTTCGTACCAGCACACAGTTACGTAATCTTTATTCACATTGACATCTGCACCCCAGGCAACTTCATAGCAACTCCCTCAAAAGCTATACTTTCCTTTTACTACATATATATATATATATATATCTCAATCCTATCATTTCCCTCCTGTACATATTATTATATATTTAAATGCCTTGATTGTGAGACTAAATATTTTATGTGCTAAGAGAGGAAATTGCTTTTCCAAACTCAATCTTTGTCATGGCAACCGAGAGAATTCTCAAATCACCAAAGTGGTTCTCTAACAAAAGTCTCAAACTTAGTTTTCATCGTAGAAAATCAAGATCCTCTAACACATCATTGAGTTCTCCTTCACCCATGTCACCAAGTAACTCCCCTAAGAGTAACATAGAGAATGGGTTAAGAGAGGTTTTCAATCATTTTGATGGAGATGGAGATGGGAAAATCTCTGCCTATGAATTAAGGTCATATTTTGGGTCCATTGGAGAGCATATGTCTCATGAAGAGGCTCAAGGGGTAATCAATGACCTTGACTCTGATGGGGACAACTTGTTGGACTTCAATGATTTCATTAAATTTATGAAGAGGGAGGGAAGTGATGGTGATTGTGATGATGAGGATCTCAAGAAGGCTTTTGACATGTTTGTGTGGGAAAAAGAAGGGTCTGGTTGTATTACCCCAAAAGGGTTGCAGAGGATGTTGCATCGCTTAGGAGATGATAAGTCCTATGATGAGTGTGTTGCCATGATTAGTGCCTTTGATATAGATCACAATGGGGTCCTTGATTACAATGAGTTTTACCAAATGATGGCTTAATTTCGTTGATTCATGTGTCTTGTATGTCTTGGATGTGTGTAGTCAATGTTCAGTCCAAAACAAGAACAAGAACTGCAGAATTGCAGGGTTTGATATAATGTAGATATATGTAAATATTGAGGTGAGTGGAGTGAGTACTTGTTATATTTGCAAATAAAGCACCGTTTTTATATATTGAGATTAAGTACACATATATTATTTTATTTTACTTTGTATCATAGATATATATATATATATATATATATATATATATATATATATATATATATACAGGGAGCAACTCAAGTGGGAGGAGTGTGTTATTATGAGAGATGAGAGGAGTAAATCTGAACCTTTGGATCATATATGAATGGTCAAGATTAGAATATAAAGTCATATAACTTTTTTAAGTGATCACATAACCACCAACTAACTTCTAATCCTGACCATCCATGTATGGCTTAGTGACCCAGATTTGCTCCTCTCACTCTCAATTAAACGATGCTTACATTTTGTATGGTCCTAACCCACATTCACCCCCAAATAAGCCCGCATTTAAACGAGCCTACATTTTGTATGGTCCTAACCAGCACGAATCGCGGGTTAAACGGATCTTCCGCTGGCCCAGTCCCATATATCCAGCTCTAGTTTTTATCAAGTTTTCCATTGGATTTATCAATTTATCTATATGAATATCTGAATATAAAGGTTGTGTTTCTGTCCAACCAATTGCTTGTTCAGGGGTTCGAAACTAAGTCATGTAAACATGGGTAGTTAAATGAAAAAAAAAATAAAAAAATTAGAAGTAATTGCTCACTTCCATCTTATATATTTTATCAAGTATATATCCCCATTAGTTTCACATGGCTTTCATGAAATTTAGCAATTTCCTTTTTAAAAAAAATTAGATGATTGAATTCCATCAAGCTGAAAAAAGTAAAATCCAATAAGATTCAATTTGAGGTTGGGATCGGTTCGGTTTCGGTGAAAAAAGAGATGTGGCGCGATCTTATTATGTCCAAGAGAGGTTTCAGTGGGGAAGTGTGGTGTGTTGCTGGTGATTTTAATGCGGTAAAGAATAATTCTGAGAGGAGAGGTGTTCTGAGAAACTCTTTATCCTCTGAATAGGTTGGCTTCCAGGAATTCATAGATGACCTTAACCTTATTGATTTACCTGTCCTTGGTAATCGATTTACTTTGTTCAAACCAGATGGGTCTGCAGTCAGTAGAATTGACAGGTTCTTGGTCTCTGATAGCTGGATTAGATTGTGGGGATCTGAGGCGCAGTGGGTGGGAAAGAGGGATGTCTCTGAACACTATCCTATCATGCTCAAGGGTGAATGTTTGAATTAAGGGCCAAAACTGTTTCGCTTCAATAATTGTTGGTTGCAACATGAAGAGTTTAAGCCTTTTGTAGAAAAGGCTTGGTCTGACTTTAATGTGGGTGGATGGAGAATCTTTGTTTTCAAAGATAAATTAAGAAGGTTAAAAGTAAGACTGAGGGAGTGGAATGTGGAGGTTTTTGGGAATTTGGATAGCAAAATAAAATTGTTGACTGGAGATTTGAATCAATCAGATGCCTTGGCAAGTGTTAGGGATCTAAATGCTGAAGAAATTAGCGAGAGGAAAAAGATCAATGAATCTTTATGGAATGCTCAGAGGTGGCTTGACAACCCGATGTTTCAAAAATCTAGAATTCGGTGGTTAAAGGAAGGTGACTCCAACACTTCCTTTTTTTCACTCTTGTGTTTGTTACAAAAAGCGGAAAAACTCTATTCTAGCTCTTCATTCTGGTGGGTCGTGGGTTGAGGGGGTAGGAAACATTAAAAACGTCATAAAAGGCTATTACATGGATGTGTTTTCAATCAATAGTGTCCAACGTCCAACTTTGGATGGACTTGCTTTCAAAGGAACTTCTACTGGTGATGTTACTACGTTGAAAGAACCTTTCTCCTTGGAGGAGGTAATATGGAGTTGTGATGGGGATAAAAGTCCTGGGCCGGATGGCTTCGCATTTACATTCTTCAAGCAGTTCTGGACTACAATCTGTGACGAGGTTAGTCTCTTAGTGTTAGAATTCTTCTCAAATTCTACTATTCCTAAAGGGATTACATCCTCGTTCATTGGTTTGATTCCCAAGAGAGATAATCCACATAAGATTGCTGATTTTCGGCCTATATCCTTAATAGGTTGTATTCATAAATCTATTTCTAAGTTGTTAGCAGCTCGGCTTAAGAAAGTGATTGGTTCTCTGATTTCCCACTGTCAGTCAGCTTTTATATCTAATCGGCAAATTATTGATGGGGTTTTGGCTATCAATGAAATTGTTGACTTGGCTAGGAAGAAGAAAAAAGGATTGCCTCATCCAAAAGGTTGATTTGGAAAAGGCATATGATTTTGTTAGATGGGATTTTCTAAGGTATATGATGAGAAGGATGGGCTTTTGTGATAAGTGGATGGGTTGGATGGATGCATGTGTTTTTTCCGGGCAGGTTTTAGGTCCTTGTTAATGGTAGTCCGACAGAGGAGATTAGCTTATAGAAGGCTCTAAGGCAGGGTGATCCAATGGCACCATTCCTTTCTGTCAGTTTTGGAGCATATTAAACATAGATCTTGGCATTGGTTCTATGCGGGTAGTGATTCCTTGGCCTATACATATACAGATCGGTGCATTTGCCCCGTTGGTTGCTTATCCTAACTCAGACTGTTGTTGTTTTTAGTCTTCTGTTTTCTGTCACAGTTTTTAGTTCGTTATGTAACAACCTGCTGATTTATGAGCCTTCTAGTTTCTTTCTTTCTTTTTTTTCCCCGTTAGGCTCTTGGGGTTCAATACTAATACTTATGATGCTTGTGCCTTTTTCACCTTCATTGCGCTTCCTGCATTTGTCTGGGTGGGAGCCGTGTGGTTATTAGGCAGTTTGTGTCACTGCTCTGTTTCCTAGTTCTGACTTTTTTGTGGGTGGGGTATAGTTAGTTTGCAACCTTATGGTTTATTTTTCTCTTGGTTGAACCTCTACATGTATATGGATTTGAGTACCCGTAGTACTCTTTCAATATACTTTAGCTTATAAAAAAAAATCAAATTAGGAACCAGCCATTATTTTATAGATTAGCTCTGGTTGGTTGTCAGGTTATCATGATAAGCTAAGGTCATGATTAACCCTAAAATCAAGTTGGAATAGTCTTATATTCAAAGAATTTAAGGAACATGATATGGTGTTAAATTATAAGAAGTCCACTTAGGCTTGATAATTGTACAAGAAGACACAAATGTTTGGTATGTTGGAATGGATCCTATCATGCCGTATGCTTGTATAAGGCTAAAGCAAAGTGATAATAAGAAAAGTGAATAAAGGAACAACCACCAACAATACTTATACAAAGAATAAAACCTATAATCATCCGGTTAACATAAGGACCTCATACATTCAAAAGGACAACTACACCTATCAGAAAAAGATGAATCAGAGTTGCCAAATTTTGTTATGATCCAAGAGCAAGAATTTTATAAGGGCTAAAGCTGATGTAAAATCAAAGCTAGAAATATTAAACACAACACTATTACGCATCAACTACAAGGACTAAACCATTGGATTCCATAACAGCAGCCAAATATTCTTAGGCTTCTTTCCTCTAATCAAACCATGATGAATAAAATAATGATTTGAGCCATCACAAAAGGTAAAGCAGCGTAAATATCAACCGGTTGTAAGAAGACTAAACATGATAAGATATCGAACAACTGAAAAATAGATGCTGGAAGACTCCAAACAATCACCACACGAAAAGCACAAACAACTCTTTAGATGTCAGCAATCACCTTTCCATAAAACAGATTCAACCAGCTGGTAGGTAGGCGGTTCAACAGTAATTACCAAGAAAAGGTAAGAACTTTATGAGGAGCATAATTTTTCATTTTTTTTAAAAAAAAAAGTGGATTAACAAAAATCAGCAAAACAGGAGGCAATAGAAAATTATATGCAGATTTGACAGTGTAAACTTGGGAATTACAAAACTTCCACACATATTCATCTTCTTTATCATTAACAAGGGGGAGCAACACCAAGGATCCTTTTCAACTCATCAAACTATTCTACCTCTCCCACCCAAAATAACTTGTCATCCAACTCCAATTCCATTCCCAAGCATCACCAGACCGACTCCCCATATTATACAAGCAAGAAGATCATTTGATATATGAGATATAACTGTGGGAAAAGTTCTTTAAGACTTGTACTACCAAACCATACATCATGCTAAAACAGAATATTTTCCCCATTCCCTTTCTTCTTGACCACACCCTTTGAGAGCCACGCAATTAGAAGTAACAGATTTAATATTATCACGGACCATGGAAGAATTTTTAGATGATCGTCTACTGTTTAACATAACAGAGTTGATATTACCATACGTGCTTTTCAAGGCCTTGTATTGCACACAACATCTTTATCAACCAAAATATATGACATTTTCATTTCAGTAAGATACTTAAATTGAACAAATTCATATGGTTCATTCCTAATCCACCCATGTTCCTAGGTTGACAGACTTTATACGACCCTAGGAATTTTTCTCTCGCATCACATTCACCCCACATAAAAGTTCTCTGTATTCCAATGAGTGTATTCAAAACTTCTTTTGGAATTCTAAAAACAAAAAAGATAAGTAGTACAAAGTTAAGGTAAACAACATTGAATTCAAAAGAACTATTCTTCTTCCAAGGGGCACATGCCTTCCTTTCCAATTAGCCAGTCTTTTCCTCATAGATTCTATAACAGGTTGCTATGCAAGTAGAGAGCCAGCCTTGTAAGGCTGACCCAAACAAACAAACCCAGATACAAAAAAAAAAAAAAAACCACCAGACTTGCAGTACAAAAAAAATTCAAGACTGCAGAAATAAAATCTAATTTGACATTGACTCCAAATTAATGGATTACTTTTATGGAAGTTTACCTTAAGCCCCGAGACTAATTCAAAACTCCTTATTGATAGCTAGATTTTATATAGTCATAAACCATATATTTATTGTGATTATTTAATGGTTATTGGCTCTTATTGGGTATATTCTTGTTAAATATTATTAACTTTTGCAGATTTTATGGATCAGGCCCAATTGGAGTATGAGTGGACAGAAATGACACCTTTTCTGGACTTAAATTTGACTAAAATTTGAAGTTGGGCCTTTTATGTTTACGGGTTATACATTTATTGAAACATATATATCTCTTACATTTATTTTTTGCTCTTACAGTGTTAGAAGGATTCAAGAGCAAAGGAAGACACGTGAATACTCGGGGGGTGAAGATCACTTTTTATAAAAAATGGTTCTTTTTCTCTATTTTTCATCTACCTTTTAATTTTGGATTTGGTTTCCTATTTTTTGATGAATTTCTAAATACATAATTAGGGTGATGATGTATCTTATTATTATTTGAAAACTCTTTTTTCTAATTCAATGTAATTTTATGATTGTGCTTGCATATAGATTATTCTATTGGTTTGTTGCATGGCAGAATGGAATTACAATTACAATTTACTGAATTTACTAACAAATTAATATGTTTAACATAAAAATTGATGAATATTGTCCATACAAATAGAACAATTTAGGTAGATATGGAAGTCATAGGAAATCATTGGGTTCGCGTAAAACATTGGTATCTCTCCCAATTTCCCTACTTCAGTTATTGGGCAAATTTAGCTAATTGTTAAAATGTCATAATTTGAAGTTAGGGTTCATAACAACCTTAACATCCCTCTTTCTATTCTTAGCTTCTCTCTTGCATGGGACACTCCCCTGGCCATAGCTTAACACAACGACTTCAACAAACACCCTAAGTACGAAGCAATTTACTAACCACTTCGACCTATATAATCACTTACACCACTATACTTCTCCAATATTAAAAACCCATCAAACCCTCTTCCCTCCTATCTATCTCTTTGTTCTCAGTAATTCAAATAGATATCATCTTGCAATTAATTCAAGACCAACTATCTTGAATTAATCATGACTTGTCAAGCCATCAACTCCATCCTTTGGTGCTTTGTTTTGGGTGTTGTGATAATCAGCTTTTTCACTCCAAATGTTAGTTATGCCAAGCAATCCAAGATCATAGAAGGCTTGGAAATGAATGTGATTGACAAATGCTGGAGATTGAACCCTGAATGGAGGAAGCATAGGTCAGAGCTTGCCACATGCTCAATAGGCTATGCAGGGAAGATGACAAACAACATAGGTAAGGACCTCATCCGTTACAAAGTTACTGACCCTAGTGATGACCCAATAAACCCAAAACCTGGAACATTGAGATATGGAGCTTCTAGGATTCAAGGGAAAGTGTGGATCACATTCCAAAGAGACATGCAAATTAGGCTCGTGAGACCCCTTCTTATTAGCAGTTTCACCACTATTGATGGTCGAGGAGTCAATGTCCACATTGCTGATAATGCATGCTTGATGATCTATAAGGTAATCTTTAGCTCCAAATGATAATGTGACAGTGTGTAACATAAATTCTTTGTTTTAAATGATAATCTCTACCATTACTTTGTCTTTTATATTAAATTGAAGGGTTTTAAATTGTGGTTGTAGTTGCATGGCATTTTTCTTCACTACAAAAAAATACAATTTGTTGAGATTTTGTAGATTACAAAAAACACAATGTTACGAAAGCAGTTGTGATTGCAAACCTCATTTTAAAACCTTGCTAAATATAGTAGTATTAACATATGAGTGTTTGGTTTATTTTAGTTGTTTTCAATTAATATATTTTATTAATAATAAAATACTATTTTATTAGTACAAATATATTTTTGCTTTCATTTTATGTTTTCTTATTTTTATCATTTCTCTCACAGGAATTTTAAAATAGAAATTTTAGTAAATAATGTAATATTTTTATAATTATTAGTAATTAGTAATAACAATAAAAAGAAAAAAAAATATAAAAAGAAAATCAAACATCAACTTTTTTTCTGTTCTTTTTGTTTCTCATGCATCTACCACTCTCTACCTCACAAACTGATTGCTTATTTGCTATTATAGGCAACCAACGTGATCATCCATGGCATTAGGATTCATCACTGCAGACCTCAAGCTCCTGGGTTAGTGATGGGTCCTAATGGAAAGGTAATGCCATTGGGTCAAGTAGATGGAGATGCAATCAGATTGGTTACGGCTTCCAAGATTTGGATTGATCATAACACGCTTTATGATTGCCAAGATGGTCTTCTTGATGTCACAAGGGGTTCCACTGATGTTACCGTCTCCAACAACTGGTTCAGGGAACAAAACAAGGTTATGCTTCTTGGGCATGATGATGGGTACATAAGAGACAAGAATATGAAGGTTACTGTTGTGTATAACTATTTTGGACCTAATTGCAACCAACGCATGCCTAGGTAACCTTTGAATTGCACAATTAATTGAGAAATTGAAAAATATATATGTAAAATGTATTAATTGTCTTACTAATTTTAAAAAAAAATGTTACAGAATCCGTCATGGGTATGCACATGTTGCCAACAATCTTTACATGGGATGGCTGCAATATGCCATAGGTGGAAGCATGGAACCTAGCCTCAAAAGCGAAGCAAACCTCTTTATAGCACCAACTTCAGGGAACAAGGAGGTAACTAGTTCAAGCACTTAAACTAATTAATTATTATCATTTAATTATTGTCAAGGTTTTAAATTGTGGCCAGGTCGCGGTCGTGCTGTGTTTTTCTGTATCGTGGACAATCGTGAAAAAATGTGATTGCAATTGAGGTTGCGATGCAATTTTGAAACTATAAAATCACAACATTGCAACTTAATTAAATTGTGTTTTTGAATCTCATTTTAAAAAACCTTGATTATTATTAATGAACATGCATTCACCCATTGAAGAAAATGTCATGAAAGTTGAGGTATTTGTGTACATAGAATAAGTGTAACGTGGTATCAAGATTTTAAATAAAGGTTTACGATCGCAATTAGGCCGCAACGTATTGGTTTTGGAGGTCTTTGAAACAGAAACGTGGTCGCAAATATAACCGCATCAACCGTTTTTCCCGCAATTATTTCCGTGATTGCGGTAAACGCAATGCAACCGCGACCGCAATTTAAAACTTTGCATGGTATATTAATTTAGTTATGTAATAATTTGTGCATGCAGGTTACATGGAGAAAAGCTACTAATGGAATTGGAAACACATGGGAATTTCATTCAGTGAGGGACGTTTTTGAAAATGGAGCCTCCTTCTCGGAAACAAAAGGTGGACAAGTGCGAAAACCGAATTATAATAGTGAACAGAGTTTTAAAGTTGCTGATGCCATATCTGTGAGATCGTTAACAATCTCATCAGGCGTATTACGATGCAGTAAAACCTCTATATGTTGAGTTAGAAAATGGACAAGGGATCTTGAAGCAAGATTAATGACACATAACGTACTAGAATGAGTATGTGAGATGCAAATCAAGTTAACCAAGAAAATTTGAATCCTCGATGTATTGAAACTATATTTATAGAATGAGAACAAAGTGATGGGTAGTACTATATTGAACATGTAAAATTATTTTAGCATCCACTGACAAGTTTCAGTGGATTAATTTTTCATTTTGTTCGTTTGAAATTCATAAGATGTATTAGGATATGTATACTTATCGGTGTTATAGCATAAAGGTTCTGTGTTTCCAAAATATAATTACGATCAAATAACCTTTTTATTGAATTACTGAATATAAATTTGTATTGAATATGCAATTGAATTGATCTCAAATTAATTTCTGATACAAGAGAGCACACTGTTTTATAGTGCCGTAGATACACAACAACTAATATAACTAACCAAGAGAAGGACTTGATCCTAACTAACTAATAACTGACTAAAAGAGTCTAATTGATACAACAACTTAAACAAACTACAATTAATACAGGGCCTATATACAAACTAGTGCAATTAGACTCTTGGGCCTTGAGCTAAAGCCTAAATATCAAAAACCTTCAATACTCCCCCTCAAGATAAAGTGTGAAAACTTTGAACACCTATCTTGCCAGATAATTCTTTAAAAGACTTAGCACCCAATGCCTTGGTAAAAATGTCAGCTTGCTGTGCTTTAGATGGTATGTATTCTGGTTTGATCAATCCTGTTTGTAAGTGCTCCCTAATGAAGTGACAATCCACTTCTATGTGTTTTGTCCGCTCATGATGTATAGGGTTTGAAGCTAAATGAATAGCTGCCTGATTATCACAGTGTAGGATGATAGGCAGTGTGCAAGACACATGTAGATCAGATAGCAGATTATGTAGCCAGATAATTTCTTTTGTGGCATGTGCCATAGCCCGGTATTATGCTTCACTTGAAGATCTGGAAACCGTGGCTTGTTTCTTTGTTTTCCATGAAACTGGAGCAGTTCCTAACTTCATGAGATAACCAGTTATAGATCTTCTAGTTGTGGGACAGGCTGCCCAGTCTGAGTCTGAGAAAGCAGTAAGTTCCAGAGAGTTTTGTTGTGGTAGGAAGATCCCTTGTCCTATTGTTCCTTTTAGGTATCGAAAAACTCTCAATGCTGCAATTCAATGACCCTGCTTTGGACACTACATGAATTGGCTTAATACCTGAACAGATAAACATAAATCAGGTCGTGTAATGGTAAGGTAAATAAGTCTTCCAACTAGCCTCCTGTATTGTGAAGCATCATGATGCAAATCACTTGTATCCAAGGCTAGCTTTTGGTTCTGTTCCAAAGGAAATTGGGCAGGTTTACATCCTAGCATTCCACATTCATTTAGAATGTCTAGAATGTACTTTCTTTGACTTAAGAACAGTCCAGTTTCTGTTCTGTCTAGCTCAATGCCTAAGAAATATTTGAGCTGCCCGAGATCCTTCATATGAAAACACTTGTTTAAGTGTTGTTTAAAGTCATTACACATTGAAGCATTATTTCCTGCAATAACCAAGTCATCAACATATACTAGAACAGCAAGGAAAATGTCATCATGTGTGTATGTGAATAAGCTGTGATCAAATTGAGATTCCACAAAACCATAATCATTCAAAGACTTTGACAATTTTGAATACCAATTTCTAGAGGCCTATTTAAGACCATATAGAGACTTCTTTAACCTACAAACCATTCCTTTTTTAGGCACATTGTACCCTAAAGGTGCTTGCATATACACTTCTTCATCTAGGTCTCCATGGAGGAAAGCATTGCTTATATCCATTTGATGGAGATCCCATTTCTTGGCCACTGCCACTGCAAGTAAACACCTAATAGTTGTCATTTTTGCTACCGGAGCAAAAGTCTCATTGAAGTCCTCACCCTCTATCTGTGTATAACCCTTAGCTACTAACCTAGCTTTGTATTTTTGTATGTCTCCAAAAGCTTTAAACTTGAGTTTATACACCCATTTACAGCCAATTGCCCTCTTTCCCTTTGGAAGAGTCACTAGATCCCAGGTTTCATTATCTTCTAAGGCTTGAATCTCTTGATTCATTGCCTCTCTCCATTCCTTTTTTTGGACAGCATCTATATAGGTTTTAGGCTCTTCCTGGTGGGTTATAGCAGCTAGAAAATCAAAATGCTTCTCTGAGATATGATCATTATTTATGTATTTTTCTATAGGGTAAATAGTGGGTGATTTTTGTGAGGTTTTCATGGACTTATGAGAAGAGTTTTTAAAAACAGAATGACAGAAATAATCCTTTAAATAAGAAGGTGGTTGTCTATTCCTTGTGCCTAAACCATTAGAACTGATGTTTTGAGGTTGATTCTCCCCCTGCTTCTGCAAATCTACTCAGTCTCACTGTTTTCAGTGGTGGCAGTGATCTGTGGCTCAATTACTTGTTCAGTTGTCATAGTGCCTTTCTCTGGTACATTATCACTGTTGTTTTCTGGTTCTGAATCAGTTTCATCATGTTCATATTGGTAAATTTGTGTAGACCTGTGGGATTATGTATTATAAGTTTCTGTGTTTTCTGGACTTTTATTGAAAGGGAAAATATCTTCATAGAATATAACATCTCTAGATATATGGAAAGTTTTGGTCCTTAGGTTGTAAACTTTCCAACCTTTTTGACCTACAGGGTATCCCATAAACACACATTGTTCTGCCCTAGAGTCAAATTTGTCCTTGTCCTTAGAGCTAATCCTCATATAACATAAGCAACCAAAGGTCCTTAAATGATCATAAGAAGGTAGTTTATTGAATAGCATCTCATAAGGTGTGGATCCTTTGTTTGCTATAGTAGGTGTTCTGTTTATTATGTGAGTGGCTGCCAAAATTTCCTTGAAACCTCAAGGCTCTAACTACATTGAGGATGTGTCTATGATTCCTCTTTACCCTTCCATTCTGTTGGGGGGTTCCTACACAAGAGGTCTCATGTAATATTCCTTCTTGTTGGAAGAAGGTTCTAAGAGTTGAATTAACAAATTCAGTTCCATTATCACTCTTAACAATCTTTATACTTTTGTTGAATTGTGTTTTAACCATGTTGTGAAAGTTCTTAATTATGCTAGTAGTTTCAGTCTTGTTTTTAAGTAAGTAAACCCATGTTCCTCTACTATAATCATCAACTATTGTGAGGAAGAAATGAGATCCATTACTAGATGGTGTCTTATATTTTCCCCAAAGATCACAATGTATTAAACCAAAACATTCATCAGCTTTATTACTACTATGATCAAAAGAGAGTCTTGATTGTTTTGCTCTATGGCATACATCACAACAAACTATCTTATTGAAAACAGAATTGTTTTTAAGTAAAGAAAAAATGTACTGTAAGGATTGATTTGATGGATGCCCCATTCTTGAGTGCCATAAGGTGGTTGAGTCCTTTCCCTTTGCTGTTAGACAGCTGCCTTCTGTTTGCATATCCTCCACCTTGATGACAT
The DNA here is from genome assembly GCA_035048595.1 of Echinosophora koreensis. Taxonomy (NCBI): domain Eukaryota; kingdom Viridiplantae; phylum Streptophyta; class Magnoliopsida; order Fabales; family Fabaceae; genus Echinosophora; species Echinosophora koreensis. The sequence goes on from JAPCYP010000069.1 coordinate 1,193,761, forward strand.
ATACTCCATCTTTAAGATCACCTGAGCCAATCTTCCTCCTCGAAGTTAGGTCCAGTATATCACATGAATTCACACTATAAGTCACTTTGCAGTTCATGTCATGAGTAAACTTGTAAATTGAAATCAAGTTACAGTTGAAATTAGGAACATATAACACATTGTGCAGTTTTATATTCCTATTCAAATGAACATTCCCCATTTTTTCAACTAAAATAGAATCACCAATAGGCACTATTATGCGGAAAGGTTTGTCAATCCTCTTTACTTCCTCTAAAAGAGTAAGTAAGTGGGTCATGTGGTGTGAAGCACCACTATCTAGGACCTAAAATTGACCCCTAATAGTGCCTACATTACCAGCTACACTTTGATTCTTCATCAAGATTCCATGTAGAGCTTGCCCTCCTGCATTCTGATCTGCATTATTAGTGAGATGTTCTTCATCTGCATAAGCCAAATTTGCTGTGTTCTGCCCAGGTTTTATGTTATTGGAGTTTCTTGATGTCCTCCTTAGGTCCCAATTTGGTGGGTAGCCAACCAGTTCAAAACACCTGGACTTTATGTGTCCTATTTTTTCCACAGTGATCACACTTTGGCTTGGGGCCATCTCTATTCCTCTGCTTGTTATTTGAGTAGAAAGCTACACCATTCTCAGTCTTGCTAGTTTTATCTTTCTCTACTAAGAAACGAGATTCTTCCCTTAAAAGACATAAAATTCGCACTTGTGCCAGGTTCTTGTTGCAGAAGACATAAAATTCGCCATAGCTGGTGAACTCTTGAGGTGTTAGTTTGAGCAAACCTTTCTTCAAGGTCTTCCCAAATTTCCCTTGCCATAGTTGAATGCGAGATACTTGCATGTAATTTGGGATCAACAGAGTTCAAGATCCAAGCAAGAACCATCGAATCTGCTTTATCCCATTGTTGGAAATCAGGTGCTTGCGATGACGGTTTCTTGATACTCCCGTCGATAAACCCTAACTTCGTTTTGGCCCTTAATGCCGTCTTCATGGATCGGGACCCGGTTCTGTAATTATCTCCATTTATCGTGGCGGCTACAAGAGGAATTCCAGGGTTATCATAGTAACTCAAGAAAAAAGTTGGATTCTGGGTGGAAGCCTTCGAAGATTTCCCTTCACCGGAGGTATGTTCTTTCTTCTCCGGCGACCCTTGCTGTGGCGAGCTTTTCTTTTCCTCAAGATCATCGTCACTGCTCTGAGATACCATATTGAATTACTGAATATAGATTTGTATTGAATATGCAATTGAATTGATCTCAAACTAATTTCTGATACAAGAGAGCACACTGTTTTATAGTGCCTTAGATACACAGCAACTGATATAACTAACCAAGAGAAGGACTTGATCCTAACTAACTAATAACTGACTAAAAGAGTCTAATTGATACAACAACTAAAACAAACTACAATCAATACAGGGCCTATATACAAACTAGTGCAATTAGACTCTTGGGTCTTGGGCTAAAGCCTAAATATCAAAAACCTTCAATACTTTCTTAATTTTAATTAGCTTAATTAGTATTGAATGTCCAAATTAAATATCAAAAGTGTTTTTAGAACAAGCAAATTGTGCAGTCTCACGATCGTCGTCATTGTTGTTGTTGTTGTTTTTTTTTTTTTTTTTGACAATACTCACGACCGTTGTTGGAAACTTGGAAAGGAGCAAAAGAGAGAAAAGGAAATAAAAAGGAACAATGCTAATGATTGTTTTATAAATCTGTGAGAAATATTATCTGTGTAAATAATATTATTATTTTAATATTAAATAAAACAAAAAAATTTGGAGGAACCATATAAAATATGGAGAAAAACATTAAATAAAAATAAACAAATTAAATAGCCTGATAGTTTTTAATGTGATATATGTAGTATTGTAGTACTATAATTATGAATATGCCGTCAAAAAGTCTCTAAATGGTTCTTTATTCTTAAATTAAAAAAAAAAAAAAAGAGTTTAATTTTTAGATGGATTACCCTGATATTTTAGTGTGACTTTTATCCCAATATGATCCATTCTAAACAAGTCAAGTCAATTAATGAATCTACGTCAGCATCACATTTGATAAACTTTTGTTGATTGTCTCTTCTACAACAATGAATGTTCAGAAGCATGTTGGAGTAAAAGGCCTATTAAAAAATCTTAGAATTATGGCAAGTATCCTATAGTTTATCTTGCTGATAAATCTTCAGTTACTAGTTAGAACTCTTACCAAGCAGGCCGGGGAACATTTTTGAACATTTGGCAACGGGGAAGAGGGGGGAAGGAGGGGAAGGGAGAGGGTGGCGTGAGAGGGAGGGTATTTTAGAAAAATGAAATTTTAAAAAAAATGGGGAGGGAGGTGCAAAAAGTAACTACCCTTTTGTGTGGCTTTGGCTTTGCTGTATAGTTGGGCCTTTACTTTGATGTTGGGCTTTTTGTTCTGTACTTCTTGTGTTTCTCTGCTTTTTTTTTTTTTTATAACCATGTTATATGTACGAAGTATCCACCACTATTAGCAGTGACTAATCTCTGTCGGGGAACCTGTTGGGCACACAAGATGAGTTCTCCCCTCCCATCCAGGTTTTCTCCATACACAAGAGCCAAGATTCGTACTCACTTGATTAAGGTGTCAAAGTCCCTTACTACTTGGACCAACCACGTGCTGGTTGTTTCTATGCTTTTAAGTGCTGCTGTAGTTTTTTTTTCTCCCCCATAAGCGCTGCTATAATGCTGTTGATTCAACAAAAAATGAAATAAATAATTATGCACTCTTGGTTAACTAGGCTTATCCTTGGAGGGATGTTAAATGTTAACTCTTGCTTGGAAGATGAAGTTCAAACAATATATATATATATATTGATTATCAAAAGTGTATAACGATGTGCAAAAAATTAGCCATTAATTGTTTTGATACAACCTAAGTGAAACAAAATATTATCGAAAAAAGGAACATATTACAATAGCAAACTAAATAGAATTATAGCAAAAATAGTTATACTTATATCCATCAACTTTCTTTTTTTTTGGTTTTAGATGACCAGAAAGTTGTTTTCTAAGCAACATATTCAGACAATAAACAATTAGATGACAACTCAACAAGTCAACAAGTATAGCAGTAAGTGAAACAATAGCACCTAATTGTTGATTGCTGGTTTGAAACCTATAATTTTTTTTTGAACCTAATCTATTACCCTTGTATTTGCACTTCGACCCCCCAATTCGTGTTATACTCTAATAACTTTGTAAGCTAAATTGCTAAAATAGCAACTTTATATAGCCTACAGCAATGAGAGACAGCAGTCAAAGGCAATCAAAGGCAAGCCTTCCCTTCAAAACAATATCACGCTTCAGGCCTTAGCTTCAAAAGTCAAAACATGATTTAAAAATTAAAAAGATAATCAAAGGCATGGAGTATAAAATACCTGTAAAAAAGCAAGTAAAGGGGACAACGACAGTTGGCTGATGAGAGATGCAGTCATGCAGTTAGTCAGTCATGCAGAGGAAGGGACGAAACAAAAGGTTTATACTTTCTAATTCAAACAGAAGAAAGAAGAATGAGAGTGGTCACACATAGAGTTTCAAATAATTTTTTTAGAATTCAGTAATAATATATTAATTTTTTAGTAAAAATAATATTTTTTATATTGTATATTATATATTTAATTAAAATATAATATTAATTGTAAACAGACCGACCTATTCTCATTCCTACTTATAAAGCTTGTCAAGTTTTGAATCTGAATTTTAAAAAATAATTGGGCTCTCAAGTAAAAAATTTAACTATATAATTTTTTATTTTAATATATACATTATTGCATATATACTAAGTTAAAAAAAAATGGCGCCCCTAAAAAATGGCGCCATGTGCAGTTGTGCCACCAAATCATGCTCAGGCCATCACTTATTTTGACATAAAATATTAAACTCGCTTACATGGCGGGCAAGACGTTTAAGAATTCTCTTCTGTTTTCTTTTGGCAAGCATAAATTCTTAGTATATATCTAATAATAGAGTGTATTATAGACTACCTCATACTCCCACCTGTCATTATTATTCATCAGTCATCACTTTAATTTTCTCCTTTTCTCACGTAAATCAGTAGTTCCTCTGGTGAATGTAAGGTTTTACCTGATAAGGTTTTAACTTTCTATTAACTCAAAACTCTGCTTATATAATTTTACTCAATTGATTTGGATAAAATAACTTTACATGTATTCATCTAACATAAGGAGTGACAACAACTTCAATATATAAAAAACGAAACACATTTGAATAAGTTATATTTTTTCGAAATAGATAAATAACAAGGACAACTGACTTTAAATAAATGAAATTCTCATCAGCTCATAAGTCTAAGTAGGAATTTCATGCTTTTGGCAAGGCTCAAAGAAGTTATTTCTCTTATGAAAGCGTACAACAAATGAAATTTTCCAATTTTTGGTAACAACTTTTAAACATGAAGATGGAATGAAGAGGAAAACTATGTTATATTTCATTAATTAATATAATTGTTACTGAGTGCTTACAAAAAATCTTGTGAATAGCGAATGGAAATTAAAATGTGGAAACTAAAAATGTATATATCAAAAACCCATCATGTATGTATGTCTTGGTAAGTTTAGATACTCCTTCAAATGTTCCGAAATTTGAAAGATACTCCATCAAACTTTGCAGCAAATTAACCAATTACTCTCGAACTCTACAACTAAGCTCGTAATTTACAGCATCTCCTACGTTTTTACCAAGTCAATTCTTTTATAACATGCACACTGCTAAAACTTCAAAAAGTTCATCTCAAATTGGCAAAAACTCGCACGATGCACAGAACCAATGATGGATAAAGTTTATCATAGACCAGTTCATCTCAGATTTTTTTATTTTTATTTTTAAAAAAAAAAGACCTAGATTCGTGAACAAGAATTCAGTCTGCCGATTAGTATTATACGTTGTTATTATTCATTCATTCATTTATTTGGGTACATACATTGATCTTATTTTATTCAAACATATCCTCACAAGTTTCTGTTGCCATTAATGATATTTATTCTCTCATAATGAGATCAGGTCAACTGAGCAACAAAGTCAACAAAGGTAGAGGAATATTATCAATACTTATTTATACATTCTTTTTTTTTTTTTTTTTGCTAAATTATACTTTTGGTCCCCAAATTGTTTTTTTCAATATTCAATTTGATCCCCAAGTTTTTAAAATATTCATTTTGGTCCCTAAGTTCCTAAAACTTATTCAATCGAGTCCTTCCGTCACGTTGACTAACGGGCATGGAAGTTGACCTCGTCTGGTCCGCCGGAATTGGGGACCAAATTGAATATTGAAAAACAATTTGGGGACCATTATTTTGGGGTCAACGTCCATGTTCGTTAGTCAACTTGACGGAAGGACTCGATTGAATAATTTTTAGGAACTTAGAGACCAAAATGAACATTTTAAAAATTTAGGGACCCAATTGAATATTGAAAAATAATTTGGGAACAAAAGTGTAATTTAACCTTCTTTTTAGGAAAAATTATACTTTCAAGTTTAGCTTAATTTTACCTAGCGGCTGGAGGTTAGTATGATTACAATCACCTCCCATCCAAGAGAGGATAGTATAATGATAACTAAATCTTGAGAGAAGTCAGTGTAACTTTTAAAATAAGAGGAATGTTGTACCAAAAAAAAAAAAAATTTAAGAGGAATGCAAATGTAATTAAGTCAAACTTCTAGGAAGGTTAATATAATTTCTCCTTTTTACTTAATATATTATATTTATTGGATATATCTCACTTGTATTAAAATATAATTTAAAATATTAATAACTATTAAAAAGTGTGAGTCGGTGAGGTATAACCTGATAAAAAAGAATATATTAAAAAAAGCATGTAAAAGAGTATGATAATGACATTTTCTGCTACCAATTCTGACCAATACCAATGACTTGATCAATGCCTTTGTTCATTGCGCGTTCCACCAAAAATTCTGACCAAACAATCAAATAATGAAATAGAAAAGAACAATACAAACACGGTCATTCACCTATAAATTTTTTGCATGAGACCCTTTTGCATACCTTCATTATTGTATCCTTCCTCTGCAGTAACAATAATGCATCTCTTTACCATCATCCTTATCTTCACTTTGACCATAACATGTAGCTTCTCTGTGATTCTGGGGCAGCAACCTTACATTGGTGTAGCCACAAATGCATGTACTCAAAAGGGTAACTCAAACTCTATCCGTGGCTACACTTGTAATGGCATAAATCCTAGTTGCCAAGCTTACCTTACCTTTAGGACTCAACCCCTTTACAACTCAGTTACCACAATATCTGCTTTGTTGGGTTCTGACCCATCCCAGGTTTCTGAAGTAAACTCAGTTTCACAAGATTCAACCTTTGAAACTAACAAGTTGGTTATTGTTCCAGTCAATTGTTCTTGTGCAGGTGATCAGTATTATCAGTTCAACACATCCTATGTGATCCAAAATGGTGACAACTATTTTGTGATTGCTAACAACACTTTTGAAGGCTTATCAACATGTCAAGCTATGCAGGATCAAAACAACATTCCTGAAGTAGACCTATCCATTGGTACAAAACTTATAGTTCCTCTTAGATGTGCTTGTCCTTCAAAGAATCAAACTGAGAAAGGTGTCAAGTACCTATTAAGTTATTTGGTAACATGGGGTGATGATGTTTCTCATATTAGTGAAAGATTTGGTGTTAGCACTGAGGCAACTCTTGAAGCTAATAGCCTTTCTTTTCAACAACCAACCATCCATCCCTTTACCACACTTCTAGTACCCCTTCAAGATAAGCCTTTGAGTTCTCAAACCATTGAACCACCTCAGCCGCCACCACCTCCACCACCAACACCTCCCTCTTCTTCCTCAGATGGAAGCTCAAGCAAAACTTGGGTGTATATAGTTGTAGGAGTTGTTGGAGGCATTGCCTTAATATTAGTTCTATGTGCCATCATTTTCAGGAGACACTATCTTAAAAGTAATAAAAAGAAAGATGATTCTGTGACTGTGTCTGAGAATTTTGAGGCAATTGAGAAACTGCAAGGGAAGAAGTTAGAGGACGAATCCGAAAAATTGTCCGAGATCATATCCAGCATAGCTCAATCTTTCAAGGTGTACAGTTTCAAGGAACTACAGACTGCAACAAATAATTTTAGTCCTAGCAGCTTGATCAAAGGCTCAGTTTATCTTGGTGTTATCAATGGAGATTTGGCTGCAATCAAAAAGATAGATGGAGATGTGTCTAAAGAGATAGAACTTTTGAACAAAGTGAACCATTCCAATGTTATACGCCTTTCTGGGGTTAGCTTTAAAGAGGGTTATTGGTATCTTGTTTATGAGTATGCTGCTAATGGACCATTGAGTGATTGGATCTACTTCAACAGCAATGATGGGAAAAACTTTCTAAGTTGGACTCAGAGAATGCAAATTGCACTAGATGTGGCCACAGGACTTGATTACCTTCACAGTTTCACTTCTCCTCCCCATATACACAAGGATCTAAAGAGTGGTAACATTCTTCTGGATAGTGATTTCAGGGCAAAGATTGCAAACTTTAGCCTTGCCAGATCAGTGGAAGGTGAGGGTGACCAATTTCCCATGACAAGGCATATTGTTGGGACAAGAGGTTACATGGCTCCTGAGTATTTGGAAAATGGTTTAGTATCTACAAAGCTTGATGTCTATGCATTTGGTGTTCTGTTGTTGGAAATCCTCACTGGAAAAGAAGTTGCTGCTCTTTATGCAGAAGATGGTTTGAACTTGTCTAGTGTTTTAAGCACCATACAAGGTGAACACGAGAGGTTGAGGGACTTTATGGATCCCTCACTACAAGGGAATTATCCAATGGAACTTGCTATATTTTTAGCTGGAATGATAGACAATTGCATGAAGAAAGATCCAACAAGTCGCCCTTCCATAGATCAGATAGTGACATCTCTGTCCAAAGCCTTGGACTCTTCATTGAGCTGGGAAATGTCCTTGAACATCTCAGGATACAACAGCTTGATGTTACAGTAGTTGAAAAAATTGATGCTTTAATTAATCGATGTTATTGTGTATCTCCCTTCCCTATAGTTTTTTAGCTATTTTCTTTTTCAATATGTTGTAGTGCATTTGTTGGATAATTTATTTGATTTCCCCAAATGGGAAGTGACAGTAGATTGAAGTTATTTGCCACATATGTTCCAGAATGCAAGTGAAATACCAAAGGAAATAACTGGCATTGCAAATGATAGTGGCTGGAAGTAAAAGATTAAGCACAATTAAGGTAGGTTGAGGACGCAGTAGGATGAACAAAATCTACAATTTCTATCTCTATGCAATATTCTAGTTTCTAACACACGCCCTGTGGCATCTAGACATAACATAAAATGCAATAGTTATGGCTGTTCAAAAAATTTTGAAAGTTCAAATTTTTACATGTAATTGTTTTAAAAAATAAATTCTTTAACTTGAACCCATAAATAAAGTAATGCTCTTTTTTGGCTTCCTCGATAAAAATCTTCTAACCCCACCACCACCCTTAATGCATCTAGAGGCAAAAACACATTTCAAACCCAATCATCTTTCTCTCCCGAATTTGTATGTTAAATGGACGATTCCCTCATAGTCATAGATCCACCAAATCTTTTATTGGCAGATAAAGATGAGAAAGAAAAATAAGCACGTTAGTTCTGAGGTCAAGTCACTCAAATGCAGCTGCCATTCACCGACTACAAGCTTCATGGGTGGACAAATGAAACTTAGATGAACACTGTTCTAAGACAAACTGATATATATATTATACACAGATATTCCTAAACTGATATATATATATATATATGTATATATAGGTATTCATTAACTGATATATATACATACATATTCATTAACTAAGACGTAAACAAAAGACCATGTTGAATTTGAGAAACTGAAATTGCCATGACTCAATCAACGAGCTTTGATGGGAGTAGCCACTTGAGTAAGTTCTAAATCTAACCCACAAGTCCATGATCTCTCAAATTGTGTAGGTGATTGTTGAGTGAGAAGAGAGAGGCTAAGAACAACTTCTCCCATGGTTGGTCTAGACAAAGACTTATCTGCTGTGCAATTCACAGCCAAAGAGACCAAGTTAAGAGCATCATTAACAGGATAAAAGCTCCCCAGCTTAGGATCCATCCATCTTTTAAGCCTCTCCTCTCTCTTCTCTTCTTGATCAAAGACCCCTCTAATACCCTTCCACAGTACAACCAACTGGCCATTTTCATTGTTTAAGTTTTTATTGCCTGTCAGCAACTCCAACAGAAGCACCCCATAAGCAAAAACATCTACTTTTAGTATCATAGGATCCGAAGAAGTTCTCGCCATGGAAAAATTTGCTATCTTGGCCTTAAAGTTTGAGTCAAGAAGGATGTTACTTGTTGTGATGTCCCTGTGGACTATACTTGGTTGAGCATGTTCATGCATGTATTGCAGTCCCATGGCAACATCAACCGCTATGCTTATCCTTTGACTCCATGAAAGGAAGGCCACTGAGGTTGAAGCAGTAGAAGACTTGGAGAACAACCAGTTATAAAGAGATCCATTCTCAGCATATTCATATACAAGGAAGCAATTCCCATCATTCCCTGAAGAGACACCCATTAGTTTCACCAGATTTGCATGGTGTACCTTTTGTAGAATCATTAGCTCCTCAGTGACATCCTCCTTGACTTGTTTTACAGCTAAAACCTGGCCATCCATTTTGGCCTTGTACACTGATTCACCAATCCTGCACTGTTGATTGAGGTTCATGGTAGCTTCCATAATCACATCAACTTCATACATGGTTGGCTTACTTACATAGCCTGAAACTCCAGAAATTAGCTTAACTGCAGTCTCTGCAGAAGATAGACTCCTATGCTCACTAGTCTCCCTCTTCCTTAGACAACACACATAATAAACCAGTAATAAAAGTGCAATCAGAAGAGAGCATCCCAGGCTAATACCAATGATAATAGGAAGATGATTACTTCTTTTTCTTGCAATAAAAGGATAAGGTTGAGAAAGAGCTGGCAACTGTGTCACTGGGATCAAAACTGGAAGGTTGGTTGCAGCAGTGAAGTTCTGGCCAAAGTTGTTTTCTGTGATTATGTCCACTGGTGATGCACCAAACTTGGCAGCTACAAGGGAAACATTGTCATTGGGCTGCCACACATAAGTAATCAGATACTGTATCCCTTTGTTCAATTGGTAGTTTGAAGGGCACTTGCAGAACAAAGGGATGACTACTTCTATGCCTATTGGTAACAGAAACGGATTTGTATTGGGGTTTAATTCCTTCACTGTTTGCCAATTAGTGAGATTCTCAAATGAAGTGGTTGAAAGAAAATAGTAGCTATCACCTTGCTTGATATGATATTTGATATTGGCAAAAGAAAGGTTTCCAGTGCAACCACAAGTTACAGGTACCAGTAAGAGTTGGCAAGGAATAAGGTTGTCATCCTCATTCTTCATGTTACTGGCACTTGCAATAGATAGAGGACTGGTGTCAAATAAATCAGATATGTTTGTGAGACTCAAAAAATTTGGAGACTGAGCAAAGTATGTCACATAAGTGTCACAGGAAGGAGGTGAATCCACAGAGCATGAGAAGTTTGTTCCATTGGTTTGTTGCAACTGTGCTAGGATATTAGTGGTGGTGGAAAAGAACATGAGTGCAAGAAATAGAGCAGGAGTGGGAAGAAAGAAGAAAACCATTGTTGTCAAAGGTTGTAAACGAATGGAAGGTAGGAGGGAAAGAGAAAAGGAAATATCTTATCAGAGACAATCAGCATTGTTGAAATGGAGCATTATTTGTTAATAAAATAGTTTGTTTAACGAAATCTGCTGGAGCTTTTGTCTTTAGCTTTAACTATTACAGTACTATTTTCCTTTTTTACCTTTCCCATTTATTGAAAAAGTGGACATGCATGTCATGAAAACTAATGGAATGCAATGAAGATTCTACAATGGTTTTTACTGTCAACCTTTCTTCTAAGAATGTCTGATTTGTATGAGAGTATTCTAATGCCTAATCTGCAAGTTGTCGTTCATACCACTTCTATCTACATACGAAGACAGCAAAGCTAGGCCACGCCTAAACACCAACCAATTTTTTGGTAACAGAAAATTTAGGTGAGTTGAGTCCCGAAGACTCACCAGGGACAAAACTGGCCTCACGGCTCAAAGAGTGCTTACAGAGATACTTATAGATTACCCACCAACGAGATTCTCACATCGATAATAGGATTTGAACTCACTACCAATGCCTCTGTGGGTTATTTAAGTGGTAGAATATGATTTGGGTTATTATCTTTTAGAGTTGTGTTATTTGAACATAAAATTTTAAACACCGTATATGATATCATATATTATATATGTTTATTTTTATCTCTCTCTTATTTTTTATCATCTTTTATATACACACATATCAAGAATACAAAAAAAATTAAAGGCTTAATTGCACTTTTGGTCCCTCTACTATTGTCTATGTGTGATTTTTGGTCCCTAAAGTTTTTTTTGAGCACATTTAGTCCTCCTAGTTTTTCAATGTTGCAAATTTGATCCCTCCATCCAATTTTCATTAATTTATTAATAAAAATTGCATATGTGGCAATCCATTGGATTAAAATATATTAAATAATTAATAAATTAATTCATTTAAAAAATGAATTTTCTGCCCACTTTGATTTCTCTCCTCTACGATTGTCCATCACGAATCTATCTGAGGAGTGTTTCACCTCCAATCAACACCAACACCCTCATCGCCAGTGTCACAGCATTCAGGTACTCCTAAACGCTCCGATTGTTGGTCTGTTCATCTATCCATGTGAGCAATGCGTGACTGCGCATCTAAGCCGTAAACTCAGTGTGCGATTCTGGCACTAAAAACAAAACTCCATGCAATATGTATCAATGGAGTGGGAACTTACATTGCACCGAATGAATAAAATCACGATTCGTTGGATCCCATTCCCAACTACCTTAGATGCTACAGTTGAACAAAACATAGGCCATTAAAGATGATGACGAGGTCGTTGAATCTCGAAGACTTGAACCATGAGCTTCAAACCAATAGCAATTTGTGGGTTCAGCTATTCAGGACAATGCTCTTTTATTTTATTTTTTAATTATTTCAAAATAATTAATAAATCATCTTTTATTTAATAAATTAAATTTATTAACTATTTAAAACTAGGAGGACTAAATGCGCTCAAAAAAAACGGACCAAAATCGCACATAAAATTAAAATATTTTAGATGTACAAAAATTATTTCTCATCTTTTAGATTCTTGTGCTTTCACGTAAGCAGGAGATCTCGAGTAGATGATAGTCCCCCAAAGCGTAGACACAGCAGACGACCCCAAATAGCTGTCCACATATCGACTAGACAATTTTATTATGATTAGATTTATGCCCAATTTTATTGCTAGCACCTGACTACGTATACAAAATGAAGCCTATAGTAGCATTTAGAACAAGAGGACTGAAGTACATGTTTGTATCCACGTTCAATTGTCCATCAACGCACGTTCAGCGGAAGCTACTGTGAGTAGCTTCAGGATCATGGACGTGATTTTGGCTATGTACCTTGGTTTTCCAAACACACTGTGTCAACTGACTTAAACTTTTAAACCCTTCACAACATCCCAAACTTTAAGAATTTGGGCATAACTTGTTGGAATAACCCGTGAGTGGTGGGTACGTGATGATGAAGTGATTAAATCCCATATTGGAAAGATGAGAGGGAATAACCCGTGAGTGGTGAGTGTGATGATGAAGTGATAAAATGATTAGGAAAAACAATGGGATATAAAGGAAATACATATCCACATTGACAAGAAAATTTTATTTCTAACAAATAACAAATTCAACATACCTACAAGCACAACTTTGAGTATAAAGTTACAAAACTTGATTTATTCAAAAGCAGAATATAAAGGATACTTATTTCTTATATCAAACTACTTCCACCGCTTGAAACTGAAATCTAACTGGCCAAAGACAATAATTTACTCACTAAAACAATGAATAATCCTTGTACACAAGAGAATCGATCCCATTTGTGAGGAAGATGTAGAGTTGATGGAATTAAGTGCATACGCTAGGCCACCCCAAAGAAATAGAACTAAGCCTGCAGGAAGCTTGCATACTTTGCTCCTAAGAGAAGTCGTTGGATGCAGAGCAGTGCATTTTTAGTAACCTCAGCATTCTCATGATTCATTAGTTTCATCACTCGTTCCTTAGCTTTAAGGTCTGCCGCAATGATTCGCCCAGAAGGATGGTGCTGGATGAACTGTGAAAGGTCAAAGCAAGCAACAGCCAGAGTCCTTGGATCACTGGAGGTGTCCAAAATTGTTATAAGGACCTTAAGAATCTGCAACAGACGAAGATAGTATGTATTAATAAATATATGAATGTCTGTGAGAAGACAGTACAAAATGTGAGTATACTATTATGATCACTTCTTTTGGGCGGTGCCTAAAGGCACTTCATTCCATAATCATCTGTTTTTGCTACAAAAACGCTTTCTCTATATCACAGTTGAGGCCAAAGTATTCAAGTTTTGTTATACAAACCTCATCTCATGGGATCCATGAGAAATGGGGGCAATTTACTTCAATACCTAAGTGGGTTTTCTACTTTCAAAGGATCAGAATCTTCAAAAATTCATTTACTATGCATCTGATCAAAATCAGCAAAGTGCAATGTGATGTTTCCTACGTTCAGACGAATATCCAAGCTTTTTTCCCCCTGGGTCTTTGACTGGGGTATCCCTACCAATATTGTTATGAGACTAATTCAACGGGCAGTCACAACTAGTTACTAACCAGGAGGCCCTCCCAACAAGTGCTTACTCCAAGGTTCAAACATTGGTCCTCCTAGCACGACTGACTTACTACCACCCCCAACCCTTATTTGATATGCCCAAACAAATTCTTGAATCACCTAATGTCTTTTTTATTATTTTTTTATGTATGAAAAAATCATCTAACATGTTATGGAAGTAAAATGACCCCTAGATAGAAACAGAACCAATCAATCAACGCTTGTAATTTCTATTCCAAGTCCACAAATGCTCTTCAAAAGCATGTTTCAAGATGTTTGACCTATAATGACTTCTTAGGACTCACCACAATAATGATTGTCAGGAATTTAAACAAAAGAAAGCAATAAAACAGATTTTATCTCTTCAGCAACAGGGTTAAGGCAGTGAGAGAGCAAAGAGACTGTGCAATCCGTAAAAGACTCGTCTAACCTAAACACAGCAAAGAATCAGAAGACAAAAGCTTCCTAGCAAGCCAGTTAATATTCAGTACTAACAATTTCCATCCTAGAAACCCACTACCAGTCCTGGAGATACCAATTTGTGTACTCCATGAAGTAATAAAGAAGAAAAATATTACAGCAAGTAACTGAAAGCCTTTATATTTCTCTCAACCTAAAATTTCAGGTGTACTTAAAATGATAAGAATTGAAGAACAAAAGGAAGAGATAGCACATAGATACCTGGAAATCGTTCTCTTCAAAGTTGGTAATATTTTCACGCCAAAATATGCGATCTTTGTGCATGGGAGACCAATCAAGATGGCCAAGCAGAACTTCTTGCTTGTACTTTTCAAAAGAACTTAGTTTCTTAATGTTATCCTTAAGCCCTTCTTCCAGGGAATTCAGTGCCTCCAACAAGTCCTATGACAAACATTTATAATCAATAGAAGTGTTGGGCAAGTACCGGGAAATACATTCTTTCAAAGGGAAATGTGGTAACGGAGGTTCCGAAACACCCACTATTTCCAGTTGTAGTTTAAGACAAAATTCAAGAAATGGAAGATCTCAATATTGAGACAAGAACAAAGTAGAGATATATAAAGTTCCAACATATATAGTGCAAATTCAAGCAAAAATAAGAGCAAACAGAAAGGATATGTCACAAACAAAAAAAAAAAACAAAAAAACAAAAAAATGAGGGTTTGGTGAACCTCCTTCAATGTGTATTTAAGTTAGTGACATGGTTGTACGAGTGTTCATGTATGCTAATGCAGGAAAATGCATATTGAAACAAGAGAAGAAGATCAAGTTATTCTCATGGCAGAAATCCAAGACAATTATCTCTGAGTGCTCAGGTAACAAAGCCTCAAATTAAGCAATCCAATTTCATCGACCACATTGGTACAATGGTAAGGCATAAGTAATATGCTGAGTGCTGACTAACAATAAATATTTGAGTGGGAAGATCCAATCATTCCAGTGTACTATATGTGAATAACATCAAATAGTTACTCAGATTTTCATTTTTCTACTGAAATGCATAACATCAAATAGTATGTGCCTTTCTCAATTTTGAGGCATCCCGGAGAAAGCAAGTGTATCTAACAAAGCAGTAGCAGATGTACTGTATCACTACAACCCAAAAAATTGATGAATATTATAGCAAAGGTCCCAATTATATTATATTTGAAATCAGGACGTCATTAAAAAAATAGTAATATAAGTTTGCATTGCAGATACATCAAATTAATGGCAATAGATACATCAAAAATCACCTCCAGTTATTCACCTTTGATGGCACCTCTAAAATTTTTACTCAATTTGCACAAGTAAATTTTCAGTGGGAAAAGTAAATGTAGGCTAGGATCTCTCTCACCTCATCACTCCATGCTTGTGCTTTCAAACTTTGAACAACTTGTGGCAGCTGAAAGTCAACCATCTGAGCACCCAAAGTCCCTTTTGACAGCAAGTTTTTAAGAGTCAAGACAACTACTCTAACAACCTAACAAAGTTGGCAAACCAAGTGCGCTAATATTAGAATTCTATGATAGAAATAACTAACCAATAATGATACTGCTAGGAACAAAGAAATGTGAATAACATTTTGTTGATAAGAAAAAATTTGATGAACATAAACTCAAAAGGTCAGCAATACCTTCTCTTTTGTAGAACTCTTAACAACATCAATAAGTCGCGGAAGGGCCCTTGAAGTAGCCAAATATTCAATTGCCGGCTCATAATAGGATAAGAGCCATATGCAGAGACATGTTTCATAAAGAAGCTGTTACAGAGAAATTTCTCAATTAATTAATTTCCCTTATTCCTTACCAATGTGCCATGAGAACTAACAGATTTCATCAGTAATATTTTTATTGATCAGTTAATCCCGAAGCCAACAAATCTAGAATCCCCAGACAACCCACTCCACTATTGTTCTTGAAAGGAAGAAGTTTCATTTAGTATTTGGCCAGATGCACCAAGTATATTTAGTTTAGTCATCTAATACTAGATGCAATACAGACTATTTAATCTCCAACACGAATAACTTGATATATATCCAGCCACCTAATGGCAAAATTCATGTGGGTAAATCCAATTACTCAGTTTCTCAGAGTTAAAGTCCAGCAAACTTACCTGAATAGACTGTTGGGTGGATGCCGGAGAAATCAATGGCACAAGCAACTTGACTCCATCTGCTTGAACAAAATTAGACCTAACCACAGGTTCCTTAAGTAGAGTTGCTAGGCAATTGATGGCAGTTGGGACTCCACGAGTAGGATGAGAAGGTTTCCTCAGCTACAAATATAATAATGAGATGAAAGTGAGAATGCATACATAAAACCGAGTTTCTACACCATATTCTTTGGAATACAAATACCTTTGTTTAATTCATGTAAAATAAGATCTCACAAACTTCCTATAGATCTGAGTGTATATTTGTAAACATATGGTTTATGTAATTCTGTGGTCCAATTTATAACCTAGTTGTTCAAGTTCAGCAAATAATGTGCACACTCCTGTACTTGAAGATATTACAAGATCCTCATGTGTCAAGCACTTGTGGCAGCTTCCTCCATTAGTTATGTAATTAAGTGCATCCTTAACATATTTGTGGAGAAACTCCCACGCACTTGTGGCAGCTTCCTCCACACCTTAAGGATGTTAAAACGCATGTAAGCTCGTAAGATCATACAATTTTACTCATGTAATACAGTTTTTAAAATTTCGAAAGAGGAAAACACAATTTATCATATAATTAAATTTAATTAAATTGGATATTTTTAAGTAAACCCACATTACAAGTGCCTCTACGAGTGTTTAATTGATCTTTGTATTCTGATAAATGATTTAATATTAACAAGCTTAAAATGTTTAGCTTTATCTCAGAAGTATGCATGTTTACCTCACAAAGACCTTCATATAACTATGATTGATGTTACCATTATTACACCATGATTATCAGCTTATGAATTGTATTTGGACGAAAAAGGGAAAAAGTTTCAGTATCACATACCTGTTCACAAAGCCACTTTACCAATCCTATCAAAACATCATCAATGGTGGTAAACGGCTTCTTCGAGTTTGATGCTTCTCCATTTGCAACAATGCCATTCTGATTTTTTGGCCTGACACTATAATCAGAAAAGGATGAAATTTTGCAATAATTAAAATGATAACTTATTAAATGCAAGCTATTTGATTTAAGTCTGAGAATTTTTTAATTAAAATGTGGGAATGCCTCATATTTGTATTACCTAACTATTAAAGCAAGGATCTTACAACTTTTCTCTTGTATGAACCAATTTCCCTTCCAAAGCAATCTGAAAGATGGACAATGCTGTCATGGTTTGTTTTTTGTATTTCATAACTTCGAAGTACAGAAAAAATAGTCAAATACATCAAATCATATCATATGACATCATCTTCATGACAAGTAGGCAGAGATTTTCTACTCAAGTTGTATAAATCAATTGAAATAGAAAAAATATAATTTTAGGAAAAAAATGACGGACTTTTATCTCTGTTCCATGTAGTCTGATGACTCTGATCCTATAAACTATAAATATCGCTATGAAGCACAATCTTCGAACAAGTACATACTTTACATAAACACATGTGATCATCAATAATTAGAGTAAGACAAGAACACCCAGCAAAAGAAAATTCTAAAAAAAAGTTTTGGCTGAAGTAATGGCCATGGTTACAGCCACTTAAAACATGCTGAAATTTATTATAATATAAGAAACTTACAAAATTTTTATGCAATATATAATATATAATAGACAAATAAATACAGTACATGTGAACTTCCATGATTTTCACGGCAGACAAAGTTAACAATTAAGATGCAGAACAAAAACATATTTGAGTAAATACTTAACTTAAGAAAGGTTCATAAGTATCTTCATCCGCAAGGGTGCTATGATGAAACAGCCTAGCTCTTTTTGGGTTTGCTGCAAAAGAGTATTTAATTTAAAAGTTATGCCACTGGCAACACAAAGAAAAAAATAGGCCAATTTCCACATATTACCTGCAAGCATTTCATCAATCAGTGCCAAAATATATTCAACAGTATCTTCTTTAAAAATATCACGCAAAACACGAACAAACACCCGGACATAAGCCGGACCGTCCTGCCACACAATGAATAGTCGAATTTTCAATACAATTACACAGTAAACTCCAGAACCATAAACCAAAGGGGAAATTACAGTAACCTCCCTGAAGTTTGAGTTAATTATACCGGTACCCCCTCTTAATTTAAAAACAGCCCTCACCAGCTCACCTCTCCATAAAAAGGTGATTGTAATTTCAATTTCCGCCCCTCAAGGGAGATTGGTGTAGTTTTTAAAACAAAAAAGGTGCTGAGTGTAACTAAACCAAATCTCAGGGAAGGTCAGTGTAATTTCTTCTAAATCAAATCTACTTCAAATGCACTTCAATTAAACAACGAGCATCAACAATTTATTTAACCAAAAACAAAATAAAATGATTACATCATCGAGCAACTGTGCTCTGTGACTTTCTGATCGGTGATCGTAACGGCGTAAGAGCTGAAGGCTTGTTCCTGAGATGAGCTTGGTGGACATGTAGGTCTCCCATGGAATGTCCCTGCTCAGAACCTTCCAGAAGAATCCATGAACACACGCAATTTCAATCGTAAAATAAAATTGAAAACTAGAATATACAAAAACTAAGAAAATGCAAATCGAAGGCGTTCACATTCGGGATCAAGCACAATCGTGATTTTGCGATCAGATCGAAGAGGGAAAATTATGAGGAAGAACCTGTTCGGTGGTTAATTCGGCCTGGTCCATGGTAGCGGAACTTGAAACCCTAGAACTGAGAAATTTTCAGTTGGGAAACTTGAATTAAGTGATGAAGAAAATTGAAATTAAGTGATGAAATGAATGGAAGTGGTAGATGAAGAAGTGAAAATTGAAATGAGGAGAAATGAGAATGGATCGAAGAGAAAAAGAGAGGAGGGTTACCTCTCAGAGCAGCGATTTGGTGGTTTATGGATAGAACAACTGAGAAGAAGGAATTTAGAGAGAAGTGAGAAGAAAGGAAATAGATCAGTTTTGGAAGGAAGACGATGGATCGTGGATCGGGTATCCCTTCACCCCTCTCTCCTTCCACGTCTATTCTACAATCATGTTCCCTTCTTATGACACGTGTTTTTGGCCATCTTCATATTTTTTATTATTATTAGAGCATCTCCAATGAGGGTTGCTTATGGAGTTCTTAAATCTATGTGGCAACTAAGGAATCATTGTTTATTTTTCCCTCCCATTGGAGTTAATCTATGTGGCAATATGGGTTGCTTAAAATAAGATATGGTTGCTTATATAAGGAACCCAAAGGATGGGTTGCTTATGAATAAAAAATTAATTTTTGCTCAAATTTCAAGGATGGATTGCTATTTTAAATTAAAACAAAAATAAGTGAAAATAAAAAATATATAAAAAAAGTGGGTTGCTTAAGAGTTGCTTAAATAAGTACCATTGGAGTAAAAATATGGTGGATTGCTTAAATATGATGTGGTATAGAGAGGCTCACTTAATAAGAGATAAGCAACCCAAAATGGGTTGCTTAAATATCATTCATTGGAGATGCTCTTATTATTATTATTATTATTATTATTATTATTATTTTTTTTTTTTTTTTTGGCTAAAATACCATTTTGGTCCCTTAACTTATTTTTTAGATTCACTTTGGTCCCTTAACTTTTAAAATGTTCAATTTGGTCCCTTAACTTATTTTTTATATTCAGTTTGGTCCCTTAACTTTTAAAAGGTTCAATTTAGTTCCTTGATTTGTCTATGTTGACTCAAGTTAGTCCTCTCCCATCAATAATGTTAGTAACAGTGTTAAATGAGTTTCAAATTGGTCCTTTAAATTATTAACTTGTTTCAAATTGGTCATTTAAATTGTTAACGAGATTCAAACTGGTCCTTTAAATTGTTAGCGAATTTCAACCGGATCCTCAGAAATTAACACTGTTAATGACTCGTTGACGGAGATGACTAACTTAGGTCAACAGACATAAATTAAGGGACCAAATTGAACCTTTTAAAAGTGAAGGGACCAAACTGAATCTAAAAAATAAGTTAAAAGACCAAATTGAACATTTTAAAAGTTAAGGGACCAAACTGAATCTAAAAAATAAGTTAAGGGACCAAAATGGTATTTTAGCCCATTTTTTCGTTGGTGAAAATTCTTTTGTACCCCCTAAATTAGGATAATATTTACCCTGCATACGTGGTCCAATCAAATTTTGCCAACTAGAGGCACATCATTTAAAATTTGATAGTTCATCTCTATCTAGGTCAAACCTCTTAAAAGGACATAATTGTAAAAAAACAACAACAATTATTTTTTGCTTTTTTATTTATCTCCATTAGAACCTCTCGCAAAAGAGGAGGAGATCTGGGAGTTTTCTCATGATGGATGGAGAAGAGGAGGCCGTGTTTCATAGTAGAGGGAAGGGAGGAGGATGGGGCAACCCTGTCTCGTAGTTGTCAACGGTGGGGAGGTCATGTGTGGTGGCAAGTCCGGGTGGAGAAGAGAGAATGGTCGCATCTCACGGCTATCAGCGAGCGGCTATCAACGACAGATAGGGGAGCTCGCGTGGTGGTGGATGGCAATGACGCGACGGTAGATCCCCTCCTCCTTTTTCTCTCTTTTCTTCTTCCTGTCTTCTCTTCTCCTATGGACGGTAGAGGCGGACTGGCTTTGCGGTGGCATGGGCGACTCTGGAAGGTGGAGACGGGCTGACTTGCGATGGCTGTGACGTCGTCTGGCTAGGGGAGAGCTAGACAAGGCGGAGCTCATGGCGGTGGTGGTTCTGCATGGGTCATCTCATATATGTTTGATAATGGGGCTTGTGTCTGTTTTGAGAGTTTTTTGTGAGATTGGAAGGAAGGTGGCTACTGGATGTGCTTCTTTTTTGGTGATGTTTGTTTGTGTGTGTTGATGTTGGGTGAAGGCTAAGGAACTCCTTGTTGGTGTTCTGCAGTTTTGATTCTTCAATGGAGATATGAATCTTCAATGGGAGAGATGAAGGATAAAGGGAAAAAAATTTATTTTTACAAGTATGCCTTCTAGAAAGTTTGACTAAATTAGGAGCGACTTGTTAAATTTTAAATGATGTATCGCTAGTTGGCAAAATATAATTGGTGTTAACAAGTGACTCCAAATACAAGAAGGGGTGAATTATGTTTTTCAAAAACTTTGATAAAATAAAAATTTTTCCTTTTTAATATATTCTGAAAAACCAATTTGTCAACGACGCGTGCGAGTAAAAGCGCTTTGCAAAAGATAAAGCGGAAATAAAAGATATAAGGGTTTTAGAAGATGAACACAAGCAAGACCCAGTGGCCTACGTCCAGTCCCCAAGGCAATACCACAAAGGGTTTTTAATCAACTCTAGTTTTTAACAGGATCAACTAGAATCTTTACAAAAAAGAGTACTCCTCACAGACCAGGGATATCACCTCCCCCAGTGAAAGAGCCTCAAGACAATGACCCAAGAGATATCACCTCTCTTGTCAACCACGAGGAATATCACCTCCCTTGTAAACACTTGGAAATCACATCCAAGAACACCCCAAGATATATCACTTCTCTTGAAAAACTTGGTCTAGAAAAGAAGAGTTTGAGTCACTCGATTCTTACCAACAAAATGCACTCTTAAGAGTGCTGATTAAACAAATTGAAGAACAATTACAATCACACCTGTATGGTGTATAAAACTCTGAAGTTTAAAGTGATCAAAGTGTAAGAACAAGAGAGAATAAGACAATTTTTGTTCAAGAGAATAAAACACAGTTCAGAGTAAAATGATTTTCCTGCTTGTGTTTTTGACTTGGTTTCCTTTAAATAGAACCTTGAAGATTAGGTCAAATTCTCCTCAAAACTCATTTTTGTCGTGCAGTAATCGATTATTTAAATGTCATAATCGATTATTTTGAGTCAGTTTGAAAAGCGCATGTTTGAGACAGTCGCAGCATAATCGATTATACTAATCGATTATATGTTCTTTGTTTAAAATCTTGCGTACTGAGAAATGATATAATCGATTATCATAATCGATCATTAACTCTCTGTTTTGTCTTTCAAAAAGCATAATCGATTCTCAAAAGTTTATAATCGATTATGTAAGTTCAAAATTCAAACTCAACGGCTAAGCTATCATTAATTCTCATTAAAACTCATTAAAACCATTTAAGTTATTTAAAAACGTGTTCAGTTATAGATAATCGATTATGTAATCGATTATAGCAATTCAAAATGGCTGATTTAAATTGTTAACAGCTCTATAATTGATTACTCATTAAAGCATGATTAAGAGCATGATAATTGATAATTCCTTGAGTGACCAACCAAAAATCGAAGAAGAAGAAAAATAACAAATGGAGAAGATAAGAAATGGAAGGTAGGCGCCATAAATCCAAGGGGATTTGATAAGCCAAGTTGAGAATCGTCACATGGTTTTGGACTCTTGATAAGATCAAAGGGTTGACTCAATGAAGAACCCAAGAGAGACAATACTCTAACAATTGGACTCAAATCCAAATTGAACTCAAAGTTGTATTTCATCATGTAATAGGCATGTACATATAGGGAATTGGGGCTGTCTAGAGAATGCTTACAAAAGGTCATCATAAGATGACAGAACCCCTAGCATAACTAAACATAACTATTGCACTAATTGAGTAACAAAAGCATTTAATACCCATTAAGTGGCTAATTAAAGACTTAACTCTCCACTAATTAGAGTTACAAACATTATTAAGTAAAATAATAAAAATGATCCATAACTTCTAAAAAGGAGTTATGTAGGCATGCAAGTCAAAAGTCACCCTCATTTGAAGCTCAAACTCGTCGAAATATTCGTATTAAACTTTCAGCCCGTTTTTCACCATGATAGAAGCCGAATCTGGTCAAGATGCTTGAAATACAATTTGTAGATAATTTCATTAGCTTTGTAACGCACTAAATAATGCATCAATCGGAGATCTGTAGTTCAAGATACAGCTAAAACAAGTATAAGGGTTCATCACTAATGAAAATAAAATTTTCATCAAAAATTAATTTGGCCTTAAACTGGACTCATTCTTGGTTTGCATCATTTTTGTGTACCTATTTCCTTTAAGCATACAAATAATTCTCCCCCCATCGAAAATAATTTTTCAAGTTAATATTTCATTTTTCTAGAGGCATTGGTGAAAGGGTAAAAAAACATTTAATCTCAATAGACATCAATGATAAACTTAGAAGCTTAGCCGTTGAGTTTGAATTTTGAACTTACATAATCGATTATACACTTTTGAGTTATTTGAAAACGTGTTTAGCTATAGATAATCGATTATATAATCGATTATAGCTAGGGGTGGGAATAGGCCAGGCCGCCCGACAGGGGCCTACGGCCTGGCCTACTTAAGGCCTGACCTGTTGAGTAAAAAGGCTGGTTCAGGCATTTTAAAAAGCCTTTTTATTTAAAAAGGTCAGGCCCAGGTCTACTGAAAAGCCTTTTTGGCCTGTCAAGCCGGCCTGTTAACAAATAGTATAATATAATATTTTTAATAAAACTATAAAATATAAATTATATTAAGGTGAGACTCCAACCCTAATTCTTATTCTCATTCTCTGACCTAAACTCTTTCATCTCCCTCTACTGAACTCTTTCGTCTCCCTCTCCCCTTACCAGCAGCCGCTACAACTCTCCCTCTCCCCTTACCGGCAGCCGCCACGGCTCTCAAATCCCCTCCCATCGCCGTTGAAGATCGCTGCTACGTCTCTCCCTCGCCTTACGTCTTCTTGTCTCGTCTCGTGTCTCCCTCCACTCGCCTTGCGTCTCCCTCCTTTCGTCATCGAAGCCCCCTCCCGTCACTGTCGAAGCTCGGGCTACCTCCCTTCGCCATCGCTGCTCACTCCCACCGCTGCATGCGTACGCTCTGAGCAGAATAATCATGACGGGTTTGAATAAGTTTCAGATCTATAGAGGATCTGTTAAAGGTTGAACCTTTATCTGTAAAGTTGATTTCTTTGGTTTTTTTTTGAATAACTTATGTTTTTTCTTGTCACTTATCTGTAAATTTGGAAACAATGGGTTTGTTGCTGTTATGTCTTCTCAATCTGTAAATCTCGAAACATTAAGTTTGTATCAGATTCAGATCTAAGCAGATCTGTTAAAGTTTCCACCAAAAGCCTCACAACCAAGGAAGCTCTGAGACATTATTTCTTTATGAGAGATCACCTTAGGAGATGATCCACCCATTACTCTTAGCTGCTGCTGCCTGCATTGATGATGTCAAAGATGGTTACGTTCAAACGAGATATCGATTTGTTTGGCTGCTGCCGATTCTAATGACAGAAGGAAGCATGCTCTGTAAATATTAATATTTTTATCTTAGCCTTGTAATGAAAAGGGGGATGGTGGCTTTTTAGCAGTTCTCCCACTCCAACGCATATCATTTACAATTTTTGAATGATTGTATTCTTACTGACCATAATCTGAATTTGTGTGCAGAAGAAAAGTTAAATGTTATGTTTCAGCTAATTTTTTAATGTTTGATTTTTGCTGACATATGGCCTATCTAAAGGCCTTGATACCGAGCTTTCGTAGCTCCGTTGGTTAGAGCACCCGTTTAGTAAGCGGGAGGTCTTGAGTTTGACTCTCAACGAAAGCAGCCTTATTTTCTGCCTAAGGGTTGCATCAGTTTGGTTTTGGCTGCTGTCAAGGATTCTGGAAACTTATCTAAAGGCTCAATGTTCTCCACTATTGAAGAATTTCAGCTTTTAAAGTCTTTCTCAATTACTTATCATGCAAGGAAAGCTCAAGTTATTCAACAAGTTGATTGGTTGCCTCCTCTTTGTAATTGGACTAAGTGTAATTCGGATGGATCTTCTAAGGGGCTGCAACCAATTGCCTCTTGTGGTGGTGTTTTCAGAGATCATAGGGCTTCTGTAATGGGTTGCTTTGCGGCTAATCTTGGAGTTGGATCTTCGCTTTATGCTGAATTGTATGGAACAATGTTAGCCATTGAATTTGCTCATGAAAAGGGTTGGAATCAGCTTTGGTTAGAGTGTGATTCTTCTATTACGATTGCTGCCTTCAAAAATATTGCCTTAGTCCCTTGGAATATAAGGAATCGTTGGAAGAATTGTGTTTCAACCACGAAAGGAATGCATTTTTTGGTCTCTCACATCTATAGAGAGGGTAACTCTTGTGTGGATAGGTTAGCAGATCATGGTTCTAAGATCCATGGAATTCTTTGGTGGAATTCCATCCCTAATTTTATTAGAGAGGATTTTTTTAGAAATAGGTTTGGTCTTCCAAATTTTAGATTCAAGTGATGTCTTTCATGGGTTTTGGCTTCATGTCCCCCCATGATCTTTTTTGTATTCTTTTTTCTTTTTTTTAATAATACTATGGGTACTCTTTTTCCTTTGGTGCTTTTGTCCCTAAGGAGGGTTTTGCACCTTAAGGTTTTAATGAGGCCCCCTTTTGCTTAAAAAAAAAAAAAAAAAGAGGCCTTGATACGAAATAGGCTTTTAAAAAGGTTAACAGGCCAGATCAGGCTTTTAAAAAGGCCAGGCCAGGCTCAAAATAAAGCCTTTGACAAGTAACAGGCCAGGCTTAGGCTTTTAAATTTTAAAAAAGGCCAGGCCTATTTAAGCAAAGCCTGGCCTAGCCTGGCCTATTCCCACCCCTAATTATAGCAATTCAAAATGGTTGATTTAAATTCTTAACAGCTCTATAATTGATTACTCGTTAAAGCATAATTAAGAGCATGATAATCGATTATACTAATCGATTATTCCTTGATTTAAATTTGAATTTTAAAAACTTAACAGCTATAAAATTCATTACTCATTTAAGACCAAATATTAGCTTATTAAGTTTGATTCTTAAAAGCTCATTAATGTATGTGTGACCAATTTTAACCTTGAGAGCATTATTAACCATTTACAATTAATCTAAAACAAGCAATATAATAAATAAAATTCCCTTAACCCATTTGACTGCTTGTTTGACCTTTTGCCGCTTTTTGCAATTTAGTCCTTCTGACTTCCCCTTTTGTCATTCATCAAAACTAAAGTACCTGTCAAGGCATATATCCACAATTGGGCCACACATGTAGTGTAAATTTCCCCCCTAATTTTAGGGAGGTACCAAAGAATTTACTTTTTTTTTATTCATATTCATAGTTACCTTGAGTAGTGCTTGCAACACACTCTCTAACACTCATTTTTCAACACTCTCTCATATTGGTTGAAATTCATGTGGGTCCCACAATTTGGGAAAGGGGTCCCAGAAATTCATGTGGGTCCCACAATTTGGGAAAGGGGTCCCAGTGTTAGAGAGTGTGTTGCTAGCATTTCTCTAGTTACCTATTTTACATAATGTCCAACACCGTCGATAACTAGCTAGATTCTATAAGTATGTTGTCAGGAGATCGATTCCTATCATGTATGTGAAAAAAGCTATGTTGAGAGAGATAAAACTCACTTCAATAATATCTACGTCTCGAAAAGAATTATTTTTCAATTATTGGTTAGAGAATACATTTGTTTAGCGAAAAAAAAAAAACAAATGACCATATACCATGTAAATGTTAATAGTTCCATGTAAGGGTGTTAAATGGGTGGATCAACTTACGAATTTACGAGTTTTGAACAGATTCGTGTTTGAATAATTATGTTCATTTCTCGAATTTCTTTTATAGTATAAACTAATGTGGTAATACGACCATGTAAAAGAAATTATAAACTCAAGAAATATATAATAAACCATTGAATTAAAAATCTAATGGATCTCTTAAATAACAAATAATACCTTAAAAAAATTGATAATAAGATAAATAAATATGTCAATCTATATGCTATATGAAATGAAATTGAGTTTAACTAATAATGTATAGGCTCTACATAACATGCATGCATCAATGCACCCTGTATCCTAATCAATAATTTGTATGTGATTTAATTCATTGTCTATGGAACATGGAAAAGTCTATAATGCAACTTCCAACAAGGAAAAAATATATGTCGAGTAAGGCAAAAAAAAAAAAAATGAATATCAGGCAAATCCAAAATGAGTTCATTTATGATATGTATGGTATTTTAGTGAGCACTGATGCGCATGGTAGATGACTTCCCATCACCAGTTTTGAACTTTTGTAATAACTAAAGCCAAATATTAACATTATTATCTTGGGAGTTTATGTAATTTTACTAGTAAACTCATGCAATTTTTGATTTAGTACAAAATAGCCATCACCCCCATCCCTCACCATCGTTGTTGTCGTCCCTCCTGCCCCCACACCAATTGTGGACAACCTCTTTGGAGTTTGCATTCTACCACATTCACTGCTACAAACCACAAAAGGAGATCGGTCCAGCCTCCTCATGAACCATCGAGCTTCTATATCTGTGATAATCACAGTGGTGATACACTATGGTTGACCTTCTTCAGCGACAATGAGCTTGTTGCATTCGTTGTCCATAGTTAGTGAATCCGACTTAGTGGTGGCTTTGATGTGGTCCTCGAGTTGACCCAGTTGAAAGGAGAGCGACAACTACGGAAACGCTTGCTAGAGTCAAGATTTAAGATCTTTTCTTGATATTGGAAATGTTGTTGTCTCCCGTGATAGAAGAGGACATGAAGGAAATGTTGGAGTCAAGATTTAAGATCTTTTATTGCCATTAGAATTGGAGCTCAAGATGTTAGGCTTTGTAAAACTGAGTCAAACGTTGTCACTGCACAGGGACGAAGCTTAACTGCACGTGATGAATGATAATAGGATTAACCACCGGTAGGTCGGGGAGGTGAACTATTCTAGAACCAACAATTGAGGAAAAGATGGTTGGGAAAAGGTGGCTGATCATATCAAATTCAATCACCTTCAGTCCGACCTTTGTCTCCATCATCAGTTCGAGTGAAGGGCAACAGGGAGGTAAGTGACCAAATTGTAAATTCCATTTTTAGAGGGATGTGTTTGAAAATATAATGTTGCACCTGTAAATCGAAACCTTTGCTACTAGGTATAAAATCTCAATCATCATCATCTTTTCCTTTTTCCTCACTTATTTTCCCCATCGCTTAATTAGCAGAGAACACCAATTCTCACTAAAATAGCATGTGTCTGGCAAAAAGGACCCATACAAAATATGAAAAATTAATTCTTCACTGTAATTGTTTCATATTGTGTATTTCTAGAAGGTATTTTGCGACGCATATGGAAAATGAGGTGCCAATATTCAACATGAGATTGCAGAAGCTACACATTTCACTAAAAAAAATAAAACTCGAGCAATTGCATACTAATAGGAGAATTTTTCATTCCTTCTTTCATCTAGAATATTGTGAGCAAATAATATTGGTCAATGTAAAGGTAAGAAGAATATATCAACTTTCATTTTGGAAAATTTCCAGTCATTCGGATATGGTCAAGGGTCCTTTTAAGCCCATACTTGAGCACAGCCTGGTTGCCCTGTCTGAATCCATCTCCATAAGTTGGTGAGCTATCTGACTCAATTTGGAGTTTAGCAAACTCACAAAGTTTCCTCTCAAAGTCAGGTCGTTTACCCTTATTTGATGATGTAGAAAAGGTGGAAAAGGATGATGAAGATGAAGACGATGATGATGCACCATCTTTCCCAGACCCTGAATAGATCTCTGATTCTAACCACATATGAGACAAGACTTGGCAAATTCCTTCTTCAACTTCTGGTATCAAATTGTCATAACCTGCCAAACCCAAGAATATTTTTCCAACTTAAGACCATTAAATAAAAATATATCTTTTGGTGTTGATTGCAAGAAAGTTGAGAGCACCTTTAAGCCTAAGCCATGCATGCATCATCTCATGAGCTAGGGTCGCTCCTGTTAATGACCTATAAATATAAAATGACTTAGTTATAATAGTGAATTTCATTACCAAGCGTTGTAGATAATGAAAATAGATGGTATCATAAGGATACCTAGGAAGGCCATACAGAACAAGTATGGCTGTCACTTCACAATAATGGATCAACCTGTATGGCTCAGTTATCATATCTATGATTTGGTATCTTGCCCCTATCTTTGGTCTTCTCAGAATCTAGTGTTATGAGGAATGATAAAAACCATTATTTGAATCATAGCACTCTGATATCAGAATTAAAATAATATAAGAAGACTCAAATTCACAAGTAAGACATCCTTACAGTGGGGACAATTTGCTCTTCCGACAAACATAGGCCTCTAATTTCATATAAGTGGTGATGATCCTATGTTCAATAGTGAAAAGCAAAAGAACAATTCAAAATCAAGGCAATAGAAAAAGGATGATGAAAAAGAAATAAAAGGGTACATCCCATAAATGAAATTCAACACTTACATTCTTTTCTCCCTCCATGGCCTCATTCAATGCTTGTCTCTCAACCAAAAGCATAGGAACTTGCTGCTCTATTTTCATATTTAAACCTTCAAAAAATTCTTGTATTTCAACATAGAGAGGTTGGCATTCATTAGTATCCATAATAGCCGAGTCTAGACACTCTAGACAAAGCTTTCGATCATCATCGAGCAAAAGATATTTTGTGTCCCTTGACTGCATTGATTGCAATGAAAAGGCAAAAGACAAAAATAGATAAAGAGGGAGAAGGATATGATCCATCAATATATCTTTGTTGGTAAGAACATGATGAAATGTTTTGGGAGCTGACATAACTAACCTTCATTCTTTTACAACTACAACAACGAGGAGTGCCATCATGCTCATGTGATGGACAATATTTTTGTAGCCAGAAAGGATGTCCTCTATACTCAATTAGACCAATTGAATTTGGTGGGATCTGCATGGAAATGATCAGTTATTCAATTTTACAATTCAATATATTTGCAAACGAAAAATAACAATGTGAGGCATATAGTTAAATTAATTTTAAAATGGAGGGGAGGGGAACATCAAATATTCACCCCCTATAGACTAGAGATGTTTCAATTATACCTTTCTATTTTTTATTTTATTTTATTTTTGTGTTAACTTATATCCCGTGTGATTAAAGGCATTGGATAAAATATAACTTCATTAACAAAATAGTAGAAAATTTCTTCAATCAACATGTCAAAGATTTTAGGCCCACCTATGTTAGTTGTAGCATTTTGTAGGAAAAGAAAATTGTTCAATATAAGGAAAAAGAAAATGTTTCATTTGCAATTTTCATGAAATCTAAATATATCATTTTAAAGTCCTCAATTATCTTGGATGACTGAAAATGGTGTCAAAGCCCAAGTTTGAGTGAAAACTGTGATCAAAGCTATTACATAATTAATAGGCTACTTTTACCTATGAAAACATATTTTGATATGAAGTCAAGCATGTGCATAACTAGAGAACCATGGACATCAGAATGATTTACAATTATTTTAATTTAAAATAGTTCTTTCAAATCATAAGCCAATTATTAAAATTAAGGAATTAAACACACATATTTGTTTGGCCTAAAAAACAAACAAATTTAAATCTGACACCTAAATGGCTCACTCGATGTTGTTGCAGTAGAACATTCTAAATTACTATTTTGAATTCTGACTCTTTTAAGTATGTTTGGGAGAATATATTATGATCAATTGTCTTCCTTGCATATATACTTGTTAGTGAAATTTCTAATGTACATAGAAGTTTAGAAAAATCTTCGATAAAACACAAGCACAACAGAATTGACCTTATATAAAAAATCTGAAAGCATAAATCAACTGCTAAGATACTTACAAAGATATCGCAAACGTCACATCTTGGATGATGCATCTCATTATAGAAGCAGGATTCATGGTAACAACGATATCCATACATGGGAAACTGTAGTTAAATAAATATTCAAACATTACAATCATATTAACCCCAAAAAATAAGGAAAATAAGTCAAGACTTTCATTTACGAATTCTAGACGAAACTGTAAACTTGGGTTAATTAAATTTAGTTTCGTTTAGTAGCAATTAAAACAAAACTCTGACCTTATAATCAGTGATCGGCAGATTGCAAGCATGGCAACGAAAACATTCTGGATGCCAGATAGCTCTTTTGCACATCATAAATGTTCCATGGCCAATCTCGGCATTGCAGCCAGCACAGAATCTGCAAGCATATTTTTCCATGTTTATTGTCACCTTTAAGTAAGCTTCAAGAATTTATGATAAGGAAACTTTATAGATGGCTCCAACATAGAACAATGTAGTGGTGAGGTGAAAAATTCAGTTTCTTTAGGTATCATAAAAAAAAAAAACTCCAAGATATTGCTCCATCTGATACAAAATAAGTGTCCCTTTAGAAAAATTATTTTCTTTCAATTTATTTATCACTTTAGGAAATCAAGAAAGTATTAACTACAGATAAAGATGTCATCATACCCATGGTTACCTGTATATAGGTGGAAAGCGGTCTGGAAAAGGTTGAAATAAAGAATCAGTGTTGGATCCAGGAGGAGAACCGATGCTCAAACTTTCTTGAATTGCCCCGGCAAGTTGTTCATCTTCCTCAAGTTGAACATCAAGATGTTCATCTTTATGTTGTTGAATTTTATCAACATGATCATCTTCCTCTTGATGAACTTTACCAGCATATTCATCTTCCTCTTCATCAATTTCACACAGTTGTTCATCATCTTTAGATTGAGAGTCATCCTCTATGGTATTATACAAGAAAAAACCTAAGATTTTTTAATACTTTTCCAAGGTGAAAAATAGTTGTCTGAGAGAATCCTTTTCCAAACACATCCACCAAAAAAAATTTGTGAATTTCTTTAATGGACCCTAACCATATGTAAAAGTATGTGAAGTACAATGAGTATAAGCACCAGAATCAACAAATTCCCATAACTCTTATATACAGATTAAAATTATTAATTGTTTCATCAAACACGAATGAAGAATGCACTAAAATATGCTTACAATAACTTGTAATAAATCAATATGCATTTTGCTTATAACATATGTTTTAGGTCAATTGTACACCGAATCACTAATTTTATTGAATTCAAGTTACACAAACTAGAAAATGATTTTTAACCACCAATTTGCAAAAGCATAAATCTTACCAATAACATTTTTCCCTTTTTGATCTTCATTTGAAAGGGGGAGCGCAATTGCACAATCAATTTCTTCTTTCTCAATATCCATCAAATCATCCTGCACTCAATTTGACACCATACAACTTCAGACAATCTCTTAGTAAGTCCCAAAGGAACTAGTACCATGTTAGGTTCATAATACTATCTTGCTAAATTGACAAAAGATTGAAATAATGACATGATAAGTTGTAATAAGATGGTCTCAATTTTTGCTAGAAGCAAAAACTGCGATTACCACTGAACAATAATGACTATCTGAAACTTTGTCATCTCTATATTTCCCATGATGTCCTCCTGGTAAATCCATGAAATATTATTTGCTCCAGGTTGGAAAACCTTTTCCTAAAATGAAACCCCATAAGCAGGTAATAAAATATATTATACAATTTACACAGAAAGAAAATTCCACAGATTAATTAAACATTTCAAGAAACTTTAAACAAAGTCTTGATTTCAATCTTCATATGTAGAACATCATTCCCTTGAAATTCAAGAAAATTCCAAGATAATACACACAAAAATGTTAAAAGAAAAAATGTTGCGATACAACAACAACAACCACTACCACCAAGCCTTTTCCCACTAAGCGGGATCGGCTACATGGATCCATAATGTTCTACGTGAATCATATTTATGGACAAACGACAAACCATTGACCTCTAAATCCTTATTAACAGTTTTGCCTAGTTTTTTCGGTCTCCTTTTACCTCTATCGATTGGGCTGCCCTCTATGTGATCTACTCCCTTTACTAGAGATTCTACATGTCTTCTCCATACATGCCCAAACCACCTAAGGCGAGATTCTACCATATTTTCTACAATAGATGCTACCCCAACTCTCTCTCTAATGTAATCATTCCTAATCCTATATTGTTTAGTATGTTCACTCATCTAACGCAACATTATCATATATACTACATTGATTTTTATTCTCATGTTGGCATTTTACTCCCCACCATTCAATCACATACAACATCACAAATCATATAGTCGTGCGATAAAATTTTCCCTTTAGCTCGAATGGTACCTTTTTATCACATATAACACCCAAGACAACCCTTCATCAACATCGCTTGAATCTTATGGTTTACATCTCTTTACTTATCCATCGTTTTATATTATGGACCCAAGATATTTAAACCGTGTCACTTAGGGTATGGTATGGTCTCCAACTTTCACCTCCAAGCTAGGAATGATGCGCCTCTTGCTAAACTTACATAAATATACTCCGTCTTACTTCTACTTAAATAAAGCAATGCTTTTCAAAGCTTGTTTCCACATCTCTAACTTCCCATTTATTTCCTCTCTCAACTCTCCAACTAGGATTATATGATTTGCAAAAAGCATGCATCGAAGCACAGACTCTTGAATATACTTAATAAGAACATCCAAGACCAAGCTAAAAATATAGGGGCTCAAAGTTATATTTATTATTGATTAAAAAAACCGCAAGCATTAATCCCCTTACCTGAGAATTTGTCAAAAAAAATAAAATAGCAAAATCAAGAAAAGAAAAAGACCTTTTTGTCTCTGAAGATAGACTAGAAAAATCACAAGGAAGAGATTGGTAATCAGCAGAGACAATGGACTTAGATGAGTCCCAGTTCAAGTACAAGTTCTGCTTCTCTTATTCCTATTAACACATAGTCAACCACACAGTAATGCCGACAGCGCTCTCTCTCTCTCTCTATGTATGTGTGTGTGTGTGTGTGTGTGTGTGTCACAGTGTGTGTGATTCAATTTTTAGTTGAAAGGTGAAAAGAAGAGTACTTGAATCTTAAGAAAATAGAGGACAAAGGGGAATAAAAATTTCAAAAGTGAATGTTTTAGGAAGTGATGACGCTATTTTATTTGAATCCCTTAAAATCACCAAAAAGACAGAAGGAAGATAGATAGACAGATAGATAGATAGAGAATCATATCATAAGAACCAATTGAATTTCAATTCAATGCCACTGTTTTGGCATGTCATGTGGGGTCCCCATTCATTTTTGTGCCACATTCTACCAAATTTGTCAATAATATACCAATAAACTATTATAACAACTTTTTTGGTTGAAAATGCTTCACATGGGAAAGAAATGACTGAAAGATCTTGCACTTTGCTAATTGGTGACAAAGTCCGATGAACTGTTAGGATGCTTTAGATTTACATTGAGGGATATCACAAGTAAACTAGTATAGTACAATTGGTGATGGTGGTGATGGCAGTGATAGTGGTAGCAAAGGTGGTGATGACGATGATAGTGAGGGAGAGAACGGTAGTAATGGTCTCTTCATGTGGAGGAGAAAGGATGAGTAAGAGAATGAAGTGAGGGATAAGTGGTGGGTTTTGGATCATTTTGAATTTAGTGCAATGAATGAATTGTGTTCCTTATTTTTGTGAATAATAAAAAAACAAAGTGATTTTTTTTTAAGGCAAAGTGAGGTATGCAAAAGCATCACTATAGAGAGAGATATCCCAACTAGGTTGGCACATCAAAGTGATTTTGTGCTATGGTTAAAGTGCAATATTATGGATTGTGATATCTTTATTTTTTCTTGGCAAATCAAAGACACCCTTGGTTTGCTATTTTCTTCTTCTTTAAGTAAATAGTCAAGTTGGTTAATTGAAAAATAGTATTGAAAAAAAAAACTCATCATTTGATCCCTCGGGATGGCAAATGTTGGACATAGTAATCCTTCTGTGAAGTCATCTCAACAAAAGCATCAAGTGGGATGTTAACTTGATGAACCGATACATGAAGTTTCCAAACAGTATGTAAAGTAGATCTAGGGAGAAAAAACAACTATGACGGCACAACAACCATCATTTAATACACACATAATTAAGGACCACATACAAGAATTTGGTCGACATGTATGAGTACCCAGGGAACGTTTTCCCTTATCTCCCAATACCACATCATCTAACACAATTGGACATGATAAGGACTAAACACCAGCATCATATTCTAACACAATCACAATTGGACCACACATTGAGCAATCAAGTTTTTTTTTTTTTCAATTATGTTCTTTGGGACCATATGCATCGAATTTTGTAGGAAAACAAATCAACATCGGAAGCAATTGAAGCTACATACCTGTGATTAGTGCTTTGAGTAATCGTCTCGTACAACAGATGTTACACTAAATTCTAACCAACGACACCAACAAGGTCACAATTTGGAGTGCACAAATGAGGGTAAATTAGGTTTTTACCATGAGATTCAAGAACTAGAAGAAATTTTGTGAGTTGCTTTGGAGGAGGGGGGAGATTAAACCCAGGGTTCATGAAATTGGGGATTTGGGGAATGCATATATTGTCCTTTTCAGCTTTTAAATAATTCATCCAAAATGACGTCGTTTTGTTAATTTAAATAATTCATCAACGTTAGAAATTCTATATGCCACCTCATCAAGTTAATGTGCCGCATTGGAATTTTTGTTAAGTTTAACTAGGATGACTTGAACGAACCACCATGTCTAATGTCTTCAACACTAAGGGACTAAGTGAAATTCTTTTTGTTGGAGAATCAAGAAAATATCCCTGATTTTATCCTCTTTGATTCTATTTGATTTTATCTTTATTATTTTAATTTTATTTTGTTTTATTTCCTTCCTTAATTATAGGAAGAGATTTGATTTGATTTGTTTTGCCTTTATTGTAATCTCTCTATAAAAGAGACTCGTACTATGAATGAAATAACAACAATTATTCCACTGCCTTCTATATGGTATCAGCAGCTCTAGGTTAGATTTCTTTTCTCCCCTCCATGGCGGCACGCCCAAACTCATGGAAGCACGCCCTTACAGGCGCTGTTGAAGACAGTAGCAGCGTGACAGAAGGCAGCCCAGGCAGCGGCGGCGCAGGCCCTGGTGCAGGCAGCGATGCCGACGGTGCAAGTGGTGCTGGCGGCGCCGGTGGTGGTGTCAGACAAGGAGTTATGATGGGTAAGGCAGCACCGATTTCGGAAATAGAGGGCTTTGCACTTGCTACTAGAAACTACAATGAAGAGGGGAAGAAAGATGGGAAGAAATCTGCTAAATGGTGCGAGCATTGTAGGCGCTCGGGTCATACTCGTGAGACATATTGGAAACTCCATGGCAAGCCTACGAATTGGAAGAAGAAAGGTGGTGGTGAGAATCGTGCATTCTAAGCTAGTACCTCTGATCAAGAGAAGCAGTCTTCTGCAAGCTCGTTTCCTTTCACTAAGGAACAAATAGATCAACTGTACAAACTTCTTGAGTCTCAAACTCCTTCCTGCTCCATAGCTCAAAAAGGTAACTTTGTTAAAACTGTCATTCTTAGTGTCAACCATACTTGGATTGTTGATTCAGGTGTTACTGATCATATGACAGGAGAGTCTATTTTCTTTTCTTCATATAGTCCTTGTGCAGGTAACCAGAAAATTAAAATTGCAGATGACTCTCTATCAGCCATTACAGGGAAAGGGTCCATTGTCCCGTCTCCAATGATAACTCTCCAAGATGTCCTTCATGTCCCAAATTTGTCATGTAGTCTTTTATCGGTCAGTAAATTAGCTCGGGATAAAAACTATCAAACTAATTTCTTTCCTTCTCATTGTGTGTTTCAGTGTTTGAACTCAGGGAGGATGATTGGCAGTGCTAAGGAGAATGGAGGACTCTATTACTTTGATGATGGACTTGGATCAAAACAACAATCCTAACCAATAGGTTCCCGCTTTGAATCTAGTTTTATTTCTGATAACAATAATGATATTATGTTATGGCATTTACGATTAGGTCACCCGAGTTTTAGGTACCTAAAATATTTATTTCCAAAGTTGTTTTGTAATAAAGACCCTTCGTTGTTTCATTGTGAAACTTGGGAATTTGTAAAACATAATCGCTCTTTTTTTTCTATGCAATCTTATAAGCCAACAAAACCTTTTTCTAGTATTCACAGTGATGTTTAGGGTCCTAATAAGACAAGTATACTCTCCAATAAAAAATTGTTCATTAATTTTATCGATGATCACACTAGACTGTGTTGGGTGTACTTGTTAAAGGAAAAATCTGAGGCTGGTCAAGCTGTAAGAAATTTCTTTAAAATGGTGCAGAATCAATTTCAAACAAATATTCAAGTCTTCAGAAGTGATAATGGAAAGGAATATTTTAATATGATTTTGGATAATTTCTTTCTTAAAAATGGGGTTGTGCATCAAAGTTCTTGTGCTAACACACCCCAACAGAATGGGATTGCGGAGAGAAAGAATAGACATCTCCTAGAGGTGGCTAGAGCCTTACTCTTCGAAACAAAAGTTCCAAAATACTTGTGGGGTGAAGATGTTATAACTGCAGCATATTTGATTAATCGTATGCCTTCCAAAGTTTTACAATTTCAAACCCCCTTCATATTTTTAAAGAGTGTTTTCCTATGGCTCGTCTTTCAGCCAATTTACCTTTGAAGATATTTGGTTCTACTGTGTTTGTTCATGAACATAAGCATCTTGGGAAGCTAGCACCACGTGCTATAAAATATGCTTTTATTGGATACTCTCCAACTCAGAAGGGGTGAAAGTGTTTTGATCTAAAATCAAAAAGAATTTTTGTAACAATGGATGCCACTTTATTTGAAAAACAATCTTTTTTTAAGGACATTCATCTTTAGGGGGAATTCACATGAAGATTCTTTTGAAACCATTATTTTATCTGAAAATTCACACAATTCTGAGACTTATACTATTGCACTAATAGCAAATGACCAAGATACGTTATTTGGACCAACTCCCATCATGAGTAAGGCTCCTATGGAATCTGAGTCTACATCTCTAAGTCAAAACTCTGACAAACAATCCTTGGAAATTGATAATAATGAAGAACTAATCGAAATGCCACAACATGATGATTCTTGTGAAGAAGAAATTGACAGGTTCAAGGATGGTGACCGAAGGTGGGGAAAGTTCTTTGTTTCAAAAAACCATAAGAAAAGGAATGAAGAATCAACTCTCCAGCACGGTCATGAATCCGAACCGTGGGAAAATCTAATCAGTTAACCTGATACATGTAAGTCTCCGTATGAACCTAATTGTCACAATGAATCAGTTGAGTTAGACATCCCCATAGTGAAAAGGTATTAGATCTTGTACTAAGCATCCTTGGTCTAAATTTATGTCATATTCAAATTTGTCTTCCTCTTTTGCTGCATTTACCTCACAGTTGTCTAGTACAGAAGTTCCAAAAAAATATACAGGAAGCTCTAAAAATTCCAAAGTGGAAGGAAGCTGTTCTTGAGGAGATGAGAGCTCTTGAGAAGAACAACACTTGGAGTGTTATGACCTTACCAGCTGGGAAAAACACAGTGGGTTGCAAATGGGTCTTCACTGTGAAGTATAATTCAGATGGATCCGTAGAAAGGTACAAGGCACGCTTGGTGGCCAAGGGATTCACTCAAACCTATGGCATAGACTGCTTGGAAACTTTTGCTCCTGTGGCAAAATCGAACACTGTCAGGATTCTCTTATCCCTTGCTGCCAACTTAGATTGGCCTTTGCACCAACTGGATGTGAAGAATGCATTCCTTAATGGTGACCTAGAAGAAGAGGTATACATGGATGGGCCTCCTGGATTTGAAGAAAAATTTGGGCCAAATGCGTGTAAATTGAAGAAGTCACTCTATGGGCTCAAACAGTCCCCGAGAGCATGGTTCTAAAGATTCACCCAGTCCATGAAGAAACAGGGATACAGTCAAGGACAAGCCGATCACTCCCTATTCAAAAAAATTTCCTCTAATGGGAAGATTGTTGCACTAATTGTTTATGTTGATGACATTGTTCTTACTGAGAATGATGTAATAGAGATGGGAAGGCTGAAGAAAAATTTGGCAGCAGAATTTGAGATCAAGGATTTGGGAGCATTGAGATATTTTCTTGGCATGGAGGTTGCTCGATCAAACAACGGAATTGAGGTTTCCCAACGAAAGTACATTATGGACCTTTTAAAGGAAACTGGAATGAGTGGTTGCAGACCATTCGATACCCCCATGGACCCAAATGTGAAACTTTGGGAGAAAGGAGATGTTCCTGTTGATATTGGGAGATATCAGAGATTAGTTGGCAAGTTAATCTACCTGTCTCATACCAGACCTGATATTGCCTTTTCTCTGAGGATTGTAAGCCAGTTTATGCACTCCCCATATGAAGAACACCTTGAGGCAGTCTACAGAATTTTGAGGTACTTGAAGAGCAATCCTGAGAAAGGATTGTACTTTAGAAAAACCAGTGAGAGGAATGTTGAAATCTTTACTGATGCAGACCGGGCAGGATCAGTTATCGACAGAAAACAACTTCGGGATATTATACCTATGTGTGGGGAAATCTAGTAACTTGGAGAAGCAAGAAACAAGGTGTGGTTGCTAGAAGTAGTGCTGAGGCTGAATTTAGAGCAACGGCCCAAGGAATTTGTGAAGGGTTGTGGATCTATAGAGTCTTGGAGGAACTTAGGATGAAGGTTGATCTTCCATTAAAGTTGTACTGTGACAACAAAGCAGCAATAAGCATAGCTCACAATTACGTCCAGCATGACAGAACCAAACACATTGAGATTGATCGCCATTTCATAGAAGAAAAATTAGATACTAGCATTATTTGTCTTCCTTTTGTGACTTCCAACCAACAAACAACTATTGACTAAGAGTCTAGCAAGACCAATTTTTGAGCACTTGATAAGCAAGTTGGGCATGATAGATATCTATGCACCAACTTAAGGGGGGATGATGGAGAATCAGGAAAATATCCCTGATTTTATCCTCTTTGATTCTATTTGATTTTATCTTTATTATTTTGATCTTATTTTGTTTTATTTCCTTCCTTAATTATAGGAAGAGATTTGATTTGATTTGATTTATTTTGTCTTTATTGTAATCTCTTTATAAAAGAGAGTCGTACTATGAATGAAATAACAACAATTATTCCACTGCCTTCTATATTTTTTTATCTTAGAAACTGAGTTAAGTGTAAAAGGGATAACTTGAAAGAACTAATATGTCCAATGTGTGGGACACAAAGGACTAAGCGAATTGCTTTTTCTATATTACAAACTGAATTGTAAGAGATTATTTTAAAACTTATTTGGTTATTTGTTTTGGATTTTATTAGCATATAATGTCCGTATAAAAAAAGAAGTTTACACTGCCAGCTAATAATAAAACTTTATGCTATATCAAAATTAAACTCATTTATTTTATGATGGATAATGGCATTATTGTTCCTTAATTGACAAAACTTCTTATTTTCCCTTATCGTGCTTTGATTTTATTTTAGAAAACTGTTGTTTGATGTCAATATTTATATGTAAAATTTATTTTGAGAGTCGACAAAGTAAATGATTTATAATATTATTTTTGATAATATTATCTATAAAAAAATAATCACAAGGAAAGAATGTGGTTATTTGTTTTAGTAAGAATTGTTACAGATTCTATTACTCAAATTTTTAAGCAAAATAACTATGTTTCACAAGATAATGATTTTTAAAATTATTGTATTATAAAATTGAACTATTCAAAGAATTAATTAAATATATGGACTAAAAAAGAAGTGTTGTATTTGCCACAGATTATTTTTTACCTAAAATATATAGATTATTTGTTAGCTAAAATTAGGCAATGTACGAAGAAGAAGAATTATTATTATTATTATTATTATTATACAAAATAAATAATGCAACTAATCAAATGCAAATCACTGTGTATTTGTAAACAGATTAAGGAATTTGTTAGTAAGTATATTATTTAGTTTAATTTAATTAATGGAAATTTAAAATGATGATGAGTCAACTAAAAGAGTTAGACACATGCTATATTTTATTGAAGAATAACATCACAAATATTTTAAAAAAATTTACTTATTTTTCTTTAAAAAATAATAATCAATCCAATAAAGTTGCTCTTTAATTAAATTTATCATATCATCTCATTTAATTTTTGACTCTTTTTATTAGCTTTTTCTTCTACCTATATATTTTATTTTCTATTAATCATCTCCATTCCCTAATACGAGTAATTTCTTTTTTTCAAGCTCCAATCGTTTAGAATACAGTCATGCCTATGGGCCGCCACATTAACACCAGGGAGTGACTTTTTTTCTTTCTATATTACATATCTATGTTGTTGTTGTTGTTGTTGTTGTTGTTGTTATTATTATTATTATTATTATTATTATTATTATTATATAAAATGTAGGTCATAGGAATTATTTAGTATACTTAATGGTGAGCAATATAGGTGCTTCAGATTTTGCTTTCTAATGAAAATAGAACATGAATAATAAATCAATAAAATTATAGTATGTAATAATTATTACAATGTTTATTCCCGTTAAAAAATAGTACCTAAAGTACTTATAAAACTCCAATGAAGTGTTGTCCTTTATGGAAATGTTGTACGTTGTAAGAGATGACAACTCTATCGTTGCTAGATTATATGCTATCAAGGATGACAACTGCATCACTACTGGAAATGCCATGTTATAAGAGATGACAAATATTCAAAATGCCAGCTACTACCATTATATTAAAATTACCCGATCGATCGATAACTAGTTTCCTTTCTCTTCTTTAGAGTGTATCCATGCATCTATTTATAACAGATGGATATTAGGCGAGACCTGACTTGTTAGCTTCTAGTCTTTGCTAAATGAGAGAAAGGTACATCTATAATCGACAGAATCAGATTTTTGGTCCCTGTTGCCTTAAAAACATATGTGATAAGTATGTGTAAGTGTACACAATCGCAACAAGTAGTAATAGTGTAAGAAAAATCGTTCCCACGAGGATTATAATGGTATAGACAATTATCACAATTCAGATTAATGGTTCTTTTTAGCTAAGATGAGAAAGGTAACAAAAATACTGTGTGAAGGTGATTATATTCAATATGTAAAATAACACAAATAAACATAGCACTTAAAGAGCAAGAAAATAAACGAGGTTGTGAACAGTAATGTTAAAACAACTATAGGTATGATCCCCTGTAATTTTAGTTTAGCTTATTTATGCTCTATGGATGCTGTAGCATTTAGCTCCATGAAATTAAATTAGTGTTTTCCAACACTTCGAAGAAAAAGTTCATTAATTGCTTTATATTCCTAGAGTCATATTAATTACGCCCTCTTATAAATGAGTATGTTCCAGATAGCTTAAGGACTTGAATGATTATTCATAATCTATTTAACATCAACTAATTTTCCAATTAGTGAGTTAATCCTTATCCCTTAACTAATTCCACTTTACTTAAATTTTCCATGTTCAGCAAGCTTAACATTTACTTAAGTTGATCAAGCTCAAATAAACATCACTAACGCACAAGTTAAGAGAAAATGCAGTAGCACAACTTCAAATAAAATCAGCTAAACATTCATTACAAGGTTACATACCCATAGCTACAGCGAGTTTAGCTCATAATGAGCTTACAAAAACCAAAAATGAAATATAAAATGAAAGAAGGATTCGTTACAATGGAGGAGAAACTAAAAATGAACAATGGAAAGGTAATAGATGACTTATGGCTGCTCCTAGGTAAAGGAATATCATAATGGATGTGCAAGGATGTGAGAGAGTGCCCTTGTTTAGGGTTTGTAAGGGCTCCCCCCTCTTTCCTACTTTTGGGCCAACAAACAATAGTATTAAATTCAAGCTCTTGGCCCATTTCCTAGAGTGTAATAGCGCGGATCCCTAGGCGCTTGTCTGGCCCACATCATAAATAAAATGGAGCGCCCAAACATGAGAGAGAAATGTACAACACTTGTCCTTTTCTCAAGAAGAACTTGCGTACAGATGCTACA
Organism: Echinosophora koreensis; assembly: GCA_035048595.1. Taxonomy (NCBI): domain Eukaryota; kingdom Viridiplantae; phylum Streptophyta; class Magnoliopsida; order Fabales; family Fabaceae; genus Echinosophora; species Echinosophora koreensis. The sequence goes on from JAPCYP010000069.1 coordinate 1,236,953, forward strand.
GTACTTGCAGATCAATTACTAGCAGGGATAAACTTGTTGCAGCAAAAACCTACAAAAAGAATAAATAACATAAGCATATTCCTGACACTTAACATCAGAAAATTACCTAAACTTTATAGATTCAAGCATAATCACAAAACTAAATTAAAACACCTAAAATTTTCACATAAAATATAAAGGATGACAAAAGTTCTAGCTAAAAGAAAGTAGATAACCCTTATTTCTAAGAGTTATCAGTCCCTTATCTTAATTATTTTTTCAACTTGGTCCCTTAACTTTTTTGTGACAAATAAGTCCTTTATGTTTACAAATATTAACAACATTGGCCTGAACGTTGATCTTCATCCAACCATTTACCAATGGTCCTACTTGCCTATTAAGGGTCCAAGTGACCATGACATGGTGGGTGACATGGCACCCAAAACTGAGGGGCGTGACATCAAGCAACAACACATCTTTAATCTTCTCATCTCCTTCACTCTCGTTAATGTAGAGAAAACTGATTCATTATACACTACAAAAAATCAACTATTTAGCGACCGACAAATTCGGTCGCTAAAAGTGCTAATTCGGTCGCTATTCTACTTAGTGACCGAATTAGCGACCAATTAATGGTGGTGGCTGATAACCTGGTCGCTAATGTTTTAGCGACCGTATTAATATTTCGGTCGCTAAATGGCGACCGTATTTTCGGTCGCTAAGTAATAAAGGTCAGTCGCTAATCGGTTGGTCACATGATTGGGGTAACCACGTTTGGCGACCGATAATCGGTCGCTAGTTCGGTAGCTAATGTTCGCTACTATTAACCAAAATTAGCGACCGATATTCGATCCAGTTTATTCTTATTTATTTTAAAATTTAATTTTTAAATAATAAATTTTTTTTTTGCTTTATAGTTTAGAAAAATTACTAATAAAACACACCAAATTTCCAATGAATTATACAATTATAAAAAATACTGAATCTATATAAAAAAAATCCAAAGTGTCGTACAAGAATCGTTTAAAATCTAAAAAATGAACAAAAAAATCAATCATGATGAGGAGAAGGTGGAGGAACCCAATCATCCTCAGCGTCTGTGCCGCTGACGTCTGCCATCTGATCATCCTCTGGAGCAGCATCATCAGTAGCAGGCGGCGGAACTGGAGGAGCGGCAGCAGGCGGCGGAACCGCCGAAGCATCATCCTGAGCAACCGGAGGCTGGATCCTCATCTGCTCCAACACCAGCCACAGTGTCTGGCCCTGCTCGATGGTCTTCTGCATCAGCTCCTGGTGTGCCTGAGTCAACTTTGCAATCTGGTTCGCCATCTGCTGCTTTCTCTCTTCCTCTTCTCTCGAAGCTCCACGTTCAGCTGCGGTGTCCTGCATCTGGTTGAACTGCTCCGGAGGGACGTTATCCACGTAGGAAGGAGCAAGCGTGCCGGACGATGAAGCGATAAAGTCGCCTCCTAGGTGTTCGAGGCCATACACGTGGCCCTTCTTGTTCCTGCCCCCGACGACCTCCAAATAAATGGCATTGTCGTCGACGGAGACAGGAGAGTGGGGCCCCTCACCAGTCAAGGCCTCATCCTATGACTGTGAGGCACGTGAAATGGCATCGTCCTTCTTCTCGTTGAAGCCCACCTACAAAGTATAGATGAAGAGATTTAGTTAAAATTATAATCAATATTAAAAAATCAATATAATAAATTACAAGTATAAACTAATTTTTTTTTTGCTTACAGCATAGTTACAGGCCTTGTCGTTGACCCATGCCCCCGACTTCAACTTCTTCGTCCTCTCCACCAACTCCATAGCAGTGGGGGCCCGCTGTTTCTGTGCTTTCTGCACAGAAAAATATAATCTTAAATTCATAAGAATATTTAAAATGAAAACTCATGAAATAGTATACTAAGTTAATAAAGTTTTAAGTATTACCAGCTCGTTGAAGTGGGCGGCGACTGATTTAGAGCCGCCGGTCCAAGTACATGCGCCACCATCAGAAGCTCGATTATGCCGAGCTGTGGCCTGGATCTCCTGGAACTTCTCAATAGCCTAGTACTGGTCCAGCTGCCTCCTGATCTCAGGATCCACCCACTTCCCCTTATTCTTACCCTTCCTCAGCTTGTTCGTCAGATTCTTCATGATAGTGAGCCTTTATGCTCAAATATGTCCCTGATGATCTGCTCTAAGGCTGCATCCCACCTATACTCTTTCTGCAACTTATAGTTCTTAATAAATTGTTACCTTAAAATCTTTAAAAAACTGATCCCTATGGCCCCCTGGGATGGCCTTCCATGTAGGCCATGGACCATCAAACTTGCATTGCAGGATCTTTGATATCGAATCAGAAGGGCCCTTCGCGGGCAGAAAGCTGCAGCAAAATTAGAGCATTAATAAATGTTATAAATAAATAAAAAAAACAAGTAAATAGAAATTAACGATACTTTATATATTAAAAAATTAAATTAGCTTACTCGTTATCCCCCCTGGGTATAAGAAGAATCCTCCTGTCGGATGGACCACGGCTCTCCTGCCCCGATGATGATGATGATCCTGGCATAGGTGTGGATGATGACGGTGCAGCCCGTGTCCCGACCACATGAGGTTGGGTAGGGGGTGCAACTCCATCACCCTAATGTGGCTCGTCCACAGAGGTGCTGGCAGGGTGGTCTCGATCTGAAGTCTATAGGGTCAGCCGGTGGAGGGACTCTCGTAGCATGACCTCTGCCACGACCTCCACGACGACTACCACACTGCCCCTGCCTCTAGAGGAATCTGCCATCTGTGTAAAAAATGAAAAAATGATTACACCACAGTGTAAATAATACAAAAATAAATTACCTAAGTAGAATGAGCATTACACAATGAATTATGACATAAATAAATTACCTAAGTAGAATCTCCGTCACTAAATTCACCCTCACTCTCATGAGTCTCACTTGATTGGAATGTGCCTTCGCTAGATGCGTCCAACTCAGATTGATCCATTAACTCTCTTTCAACTTCTTCCCCATTGCCGGAAATGTCCACCAGAGAATTAACAATAATGTCCGGCATAATTTGCAATGGTACGTGGGGTCTTGAAAACTCATCATCTTGGTATGGAGCATCTTTTTCAGGCTGGTTGATTACATTATCAGTAATTGTACTGCGAGCCTTAAGGATGAGCGGTAAGTACTGTACTCTCCGCCATACATTAGGACCAGACAAACATGGTGGAGGCAGTGTTATCTCCGCACAACGCTTCTTGAATGCATTCTTGTTCCTCCTATAAGGATGATATTCTGGAAGGAATTGACGATGACAATCAAAATATGAGATCTTTCGACTGTTTTTAAGCGTGAATGCCTTCGATCGCTCCATACATATTGAGCAACCAAGCTTCCTCGCAGTCATCCAACCCGACATCATCCCATAGGCGGGAAAGTCGTTGATCGTCCACATCAAAGCTGCTTTCATCATGAAATTCTGCCTCAAAGATACGTCATATGTCAACACACCATCATTCCACAGCATTGTCAACTCATCTATCAGCGGCTGCAAGTACACATCAATCTTCCCTTTTGGATTAGACGGACCCGAAATTATGACTGTTAGGAACATAAACTCCCGCTTCATGCACATCCCCGGGGGAAGATTGTATGGAGTCAGGATAACCGGCCAACAAGAGTATGCTTTTCCAGACTGCCCGAAAGGATTAAATCAATCCGTACATAACCCCAATCGGACGTTCCGAGGGTCCTACGAAAATGCCATATGAACCCTATCAAAATGCTTCCAAGCTTCTCCATCCGATGGATGGCACAAGACATCTTGCTCCCTCTCATGCTCACTATGCCACCTCATGTGAGCTGCAGTGGCCATCGAAGAGTACAATCTTGTAAGTCTTGGCACGACGGAAAGTACCACATCTTTTTTAGAGCAGTCTTCTTCTCAATGCCCTTCCTAGTGGTTGTCTTATACCGATCTGCACCACAAAATCGACAACATGTTATGCTCTTCGCTGAATCATCCTTATAGTACAACATACATCCATTCGGGCAACAATCAATTTTCAAACACCCCAGACCCAAATTCTCCACAGACTTCTTAGCATGATAAAAAATAGTTGGCATCTGATTACCTTCCAGCAAACAACAAACTCTATAAACTCACCCACTACAACTTTATACTCTTCCCTAAGACGTTTATTCCAATCCAGCCTACGATACATCCATTTTCGATTCTCCGGAATATCCATTCCTGCCAATTAAATAGCCTGACCAACCCTGTAATAACACTTATATATTACGGTGCATTCCAATAACTCCATCAATCCCGTTCTTATGACAAGGTATGAACCTATCCCATCGAGAAGAAACCTTTACCACACTCGGCTAACAATAGTTATTCCCTTATTCAAATACCTTATACTTAACAAAATTTCGGCAACATTTCCCATCGGTCTCCAGGTACACGACTCGAGCACGGTGAGAATCACCGCGATCAACTATGCACCCGGACAACAAAAGGAAATGCATCAGACCGAGATTTCAACAAGTATATAAGGCATTTGATCATGGAAATGACTATTGTACGAGTGTGAAAAGGTTTTTTCCCAAACTGTCCCACTTGGACAATTCAAGATTCAATACAATGAGCATGCGTACCCTGGAAGGTACGCATGCTCATTAATATTGAATCTCAAACAGGAAACTAAGGTTTTCGTAACTTAATAATCAACTCTAGCAGAAAATAAAACCATTGACTTATAAGGATTGCAGCATACTTCAGTAAATATATATTGAAGCATAATTCAATACAAACTTAGATAAAATATAGTAGCAAACATCTTATTGAGCTCCGCTCTCCACTAACAAGTAACACATAATTATCAAACACATGCATAACTTCTAAATTAGCAGCACACAACAAGCATCCCGCCTTTTGGACAGGATCACATCCTATTGAGCTCTGCTCTCCACTAACAAACAACACATAATTGCAAATACATGCATAAATATTAAATTATCAGCACACAATCAGCATCTTACCTTTCAAGCAAGATACCATCCTATTGAGCTCAGTTCTCCACTAACAATTAACAAGATAATTCACATAACACATTATAAGCACCACACAATCAGAACCTATTAGACAAAGTAGAACCTTAAAAGAGAGTATTGAGAGAACTTACTTATGTGACAAACTGCAAAAACAAGTAAGGATAGAGGGAGGAGCCGCAGACAAGAAGGTCAGGAACTGATAAATATAATAAGACAATATGAAAGCAAATTAATATCCTTAGAGCCAACTTAATTGTATTCAAGTTAGTAATATAAAAGTTCAACAAATTGCCACTACGACCAATTGAATACCTGTGGAGATGGAGAGGGGACGAAGGGACTCGGTTTCAACTCACAAGAAATAAAGCAATGACCTATAATGCATAAATAAAATTAATCCTGTCAAATACTAACATTTAATAAACTAACATTTAAGGCTCTCATATATTGTCACTTTGCAAATAATTCGATGTACTCATGAATCTTGAACCACTCAACTCACTTTTAATGTTACATATCTTAAAATTATCTGCATACCAAATAACTTATTGAACCTTATATTTGGATTAGCTATACCATAGAAAACAAAGATGTGATCTATTGATACCGATGAAAGAAGAAGAAGACGATAAACTAGCAAGAATCGAGTTGGACTTTTTATTAAAGGAGTAGTAAACATGAATTTTAAAATCAGAAGAGTATAATATGCAACCTATATGCTATTCCAAACAGTGTCTAGTTTCCAGAATCTACATGTGCAGAATATAACAATTCTCAACCTCCATACTCAAATGCAATCTTACCATTTTATTGAATATTCAGATTTGTTAGCAGGCCATTTGATTACTCAAAAAATCACAATCATCTCAACTTTTGTGCTTTCAAATTAGATGCAATCAAGAAATTAAAATTAACTAAGATAAACTATAAATTAAACAATAGATTTGGAACACCTGTTACTTCAAACAAGACCCTTTATCTTTTTCTTTAGTTCTCCTTAATGAAAAGAAAATGAAAGGATTAATTCAGAAATAGTTCCAACTTGCTATTCATGGATTTTACTCCAAACGGCTATTAGGAAAACTGAAAACACGTTAGTACTTTTGCTTGAACACAATTCTGGAAACATACTCTAAACCTTAAACTCACATTAAATTATTATTATTTTTTTGTAAAAAAAAGATTAAATTTTATATAAAGCAGTTTTCAACTTTAAAATTGACAACCACTATCCTTGGTTAGTGACTTCCAATAAGCTCAAATCTGCAAGGATTCATGCATACAGAAAGACAGAGCAGAGTGATTCTAAGTTTCACCACTACAAGAATGGAAAAACAAAGCATAAAAACAAAACCTCATTAAATAAAAACCACAAATCGATGAAAATCATTTGTTACAATTCAATATACCATTTTTATCAATTTCAACAGCAACCCATTTTCACATACCCCGTCAAAGCAACCAAAGAGAAAAAATATTTGGCGTTGTTTCATTAATTCCTAGATGCTAAAACTTAAAATTACAAACAAATTACATATTTGCAATTACATATTTTTGCAACATGATCCTATGCAATGGGTAAGTTTCAACCTCATTTATTATCTTAAAATGCTCATTATGCACTCCAAATTTCAAAGCCATTCTAGACAAATTATGAGACCTCATGCAAAACTATTACCTACCCAAATCTGCACACTCTGCAACTCCAAAAGGCAGAAGAGAAATCAAAAATAAAAAAAATGTTGCATATCACTGAGGCTTATAGACATCTGATATCAATTTCTCTTTGCAACATTACAAACCTCATAAGAACAAATCAAGCTACCCTTATTCTTACAATATAAATCTATAAACAACCATAAACTCACATCATGAAAAATCACAAACAAACATAATCCAATTCCTTAAAAGCAGTACAAAAAAAAATAAAATAATCATTAATCATTCCCTAAACCCTAACCTAAGACAGAACTGATCAGAGGAGACTGTGGGGGTGGTGGCTGCGCGAACAGAGCCACTTGAGATGGTGGTGGTGGTCGGAGGAGGAGGTGGCAGCACCTGAGAGAGACATAGAGAGAAAAACTTAAACAGAGAGAGAGAGAGAGAACCGAGCAAGAGAGAGAACGCAAGACAGAGAGAGAGAGGAGAGAAGAAAAGAGCTTACCTATGGTCCGTGAGAGGTGGCGGTGGCCGGAGGAGGATGAGAGAGAACTTGAGAAACAGAGAGAGAAAAACAGAGTGAGACGAGAGAGAGGGATGGAGAGAGATGGAGAAGAGACGAAGAAGATGAGAGCTTACCGGAGGAGAAGGGATGACGGTGGTGGCTCGAGGCATCCTGTGGTGGCCGGAGGTCACGCGAAGAAGGGAGAAACGGCGAGAGAGAAAGAAGATTCAGGAAAATGTGAGGAAGAAAGGGGGTTCTGATGGATTTAGGGATTTTATTTTTACAATCGAATTATTCGGTCGCTATATCGGTCGCAAACGTTAAATTTTTAATTCGGTCGCAACAACGGTCGCCAACTGGGTTATTTTGCAATTTGAATTCATAAATTTAGCGACCGATGTAAATTCGGTCGCTAAAACGCTCTATTTTAAATTTTTTTTACACGCGTGTTAGCGACCGAATTTACATCGGTCGCAAATATACATAAACTTTTACCGTTGTATAAAAATCGGTCGCCATTTCGGTCGCTGAAAGGTCAACAAGTTTTGACTTTTAATTTCCTTTATTTAGCGACCGAAATAGCCACCGGTATCTCAGCTACCCTCCATTTCGGTCGCTATTTTGGTCGCAGGATCAATTATAACCAGTGTTAATTGTTGATTCTATAATCGGTCGCAAATAGCATCCAATAATTTCGGTCGCTAAATGACCTTTTTTTGTAGTGATAGAAGGGACGTCATGCTCACCTTACAACGAAGGCAACAAAACTAGCACTCCTACATTGCTTTCATCGGTACTGTAACACCCTTCTCAAGCACTATATTTTATATGATGCTTTAAGGTTGAAAAGAGGGTTAATAAAATTCTTTAGGAAAAAGTGGTGTAATTTTTCTTTTTCGTAAGACAGACATAAATACAAATACTTATAACTAAATATACGAACACCAGAAAAGAAAAACATTTCACAATGTAAAGACATAAGTTCAAAGGAGACTTACATAAAACCCAACCCGACTTACAGAAAGAAAATATAGAAAAGTATAGATCAAAATAAAGATGTGGAGACGCAACTCCTAAATGTAAGGTACTTGGGGATGCAACTCTACAAAAGGTTAAAACAACTCTCGGACGTCCTAAGCTGGACAAAAGGACATTAAACTTAAAACTCATCTATCGGCACTACCCCTAAATCCTCACTCCAGCCCCTCCTCAAATTAGGGCAGAATGGATCAGATAGGGACAACCCGACAACCTACTCTATCCATACGTCTTCCCCATATATCACGAGGAGGATGAACTAACTGACATGGTCTAGTGGAATCTCTATCTGAGACCACTGCCGGCATCGTCATAGAAGACACTACTGGAGTTACTGTAGATGTAGCTCTCTCAGGGTGAACCTTTTTCCCCTTGTAGGGGAAAAGACACGGGATGATCTAGGATATTAGACCACCTAACAGTCCACGAACCATCAGCAAACAAACTTGATTCTATGAGAGAAACATCGAGCATGAGAAAAACATGAGCACCACCACCATCTTGGACCATTTGAACAGTGAAAGTCGCACATCCTAGAGACTCCACCAGTTCGCCCTCGTGATCAAACGTCAAATCCTCCGGGGAATCAATCGGAAAGTAAAAAGGGAAGGTAGAAGTATCGTCAAAAGTCTTGACATTGTAATCTTCTTAGAAGACAATGGAGGCACATAGTAGGGCAATACAAGAAATAAGGTGAGATTCTCGTTCATCAACACAACATATAGCAGATGTAAAAACAGCGTGATACAACATAAAGCATATATGTGGGTGCGTGTGTGTGTATATATATATATATATATATATATATATTAAGCAATGAATGGAGTGCAAAAGCATCAGTAAGACAAGACATCCCAACTATATTGGCACCTCAAGCCTTACCAATCATTTGCAGCACTGCCAAAATTTATTAATAAAGGGAAGGAAAAAAAAGAATAAAGAACATGAACCATGGGGGACCAAACCAAAACCCATGAAAGCTAACAAGACTATGAGAATCTATAAAAGGGACATTAAATCTATTCCAATTAAAGTCATCTAAAATAAAACTTGGAGGCAAATCCCACCAAGAGAAACCAAGTCTACTAAAGGCATGGTTAGCCAATTTATCTGCACATGAGTTCCCCTCTCTGAAGATATGAGAAATATGAAATTGTATTCTCTTGGACAACCAAATGCAATTAGACCAGCTGTTTCTTAGTCTCCAAGGCACCAGATCTGAACACTTAAAAGCCTTAACTACAAGCAGAGAATCACACTCTAACCAAATATTGGACCAACCCTTCTGGGAAGCAATTTCAATGGCTTTCATTGCAGCTAGAAGCTCAGCTTGAAAAGCAGTGGAGACTCCAATAAAATCAGATAAACAACCCATGATTGCTCAACTAGAATCTCTGAAAATGCCTCCGAAGGTTGCAAGTCCCGATTTACCTCTAGAAGCTCCATCTGTGTTAGATTTAATCCAGCCACAGAGAGGCTTTAACCAAACAATTTCAATAATGTTTGGGGCCTTTGAGGGGTGAATACCAACTGCAAATGCTTCAAGATTGCAAAATCCAAGACTGAATTGCTTGCACTAGAAGTGGAAACAGAAGCAGACAGAGAAATACATGCTGTGATCAAATGCAAAACATGATTTGGATGCATATGCTTATCAGTGAAACTTATTTTGTTTCTTGAAATCCATATGAACCAACAGATATGAGTTAAGGCAGATAGAATCAAAACTTTAACCTGATCACTCCACCTTCTGTCCAGCAATGAGAAAATGGAATGAATGTTAGAATGATCAATTGATGTATGAAGAATATCACCAACCAGAACAAAAAATAAGAGGCAAATTCAAATCCAAAGAAAAGGTGATTTGCAGATTCACAACTTTTCCCACAGTGACAACATTTAGAGACTGTTCTGCAACCTTTGGAGGCTAAGATATCATCAGTTGGAAGTTTGTTTAAAATAAGTCTCCATAACAGGAAATACCTTGTGGGAGGAATGACATTGCTCCAAATTATCTTGCCCCATCTCACTTGATTCGAACAAGGAAACAAGCGAGAATAAGCATCTTTAAGAGTCAGGCAGTCATCTAAAGAGTGCCTCCATACCAACTTGTCAGGACCAGGATCAAAAGGTATGATTACCTCTTGAATTTTCTGCTCCAAACTTGGGAAAAGATCAGTTACAAGAGGAGGAATGCACCAAGCCTTGTCTCGAATAAAATCATGAACAGTAGCATTCAATCTTGGCAAAACAACCTCAGACAAAGACAATCTCAGAGACTGGTTTATCCAACCAGCAATCCCTCCAAGAGTCAATAGACTTCCCATCACCTAAGTTCCAGGAGCTACAGGCTATAGCAGTATTTATAAATTGTCTAACACCTGGCCATATAGAGGATTTAGCATAATGACCAAGAGGCTTGTTTAGCCTCATGAACCTTGATTTCAGAAGAGCAGACCAGTGATTAGAAGATGAAAGCATATCCCAACTCAATTTCAGCAAGGCAGACTCATTTATAGACCTCAAAGACTTCAAACCAAGACCACCTGAATTAGTAAGCACACATGTTTTTTGCCAGGCTATAGATACAAGTTTCCTTTTATCAATATTACCTGACCAGATAAAATTTCGAATGCTTCTATCCATGGACTTTAATAAGGAGATTGGCCACATGTAGACATGAAAGCTATAGATCATCATTCCATGAATTATTGACTTGACCAGCTGGACTCTTCCCATGGCTGACAACATTGAACCTTTCCAATTGGACATCTTGGACTTGATTTTGTCAACTATAGGTTGCAGATGAGCTCTTTTAGGTTTACTAAGAAAGATTGGAACACCTAGGTAAGTGAAGGGTAAACTGCCACACCTGAAACCTAGAAAATTCCTTAGGGAAGATATCCTTGTAGCAGATAGACTACCAGCAAAAAAGCTGCACTTCTCAGGGCTTAAAAACTGACCTGACTCAGCACCATACAAGTGAAACAGGTCCATTAAACACCTTAAATTCCTCTTTGTTCCTTTGCAAAACACCATGAGATCATCAGCATAAAACACATGTGTAGGAGGAGGACATAGGAAGAAGCATACCAGAATCAACGAGATTCAAGAAACCTCTACTGAGAGCATCATCTGCAAGGCAAAACAGCAAGGGAGAGAGTGGATCTCCTTGCCTCACCCCTCTTTTGCAAGAGAAAAAGCCAGCTGGATGGCCATTAACCAGAATTGACAATTTAGCTGAATTCAAAATAGACTTAATCCAGGAACAAAAAATGGAGCTAAATCCAAAAGCCTGCAGCACCTTCAAAAGAAAAGATCACTCTATTGTGTCAAAGGCTTTTTTGACATCCAACTTCAAAGCAACATTGCCACCAAAGACCTTGTAATCAAGCATATTAATTGCCTCTGAGGTAGTGCAGATACATTCTGAAATCTTCCTTCCCTTAATAAAACCCTTTTGATGATCTGAAAGAATCCTAGGAGAAATCAATGCTAACCTATCTGCAATGACCTTGATTATTATTTTGAATTGGTAATTAGCTAGAGCAATCGGCCTATAATTCTCAACTCTCTCAGTAATATCAAATCTAGGTATCAGAGTGACAAAGTTTGAGTTTATGTTGGGAAGAATCCAACCTGTTGAGAAGAACTGTTGAACAGAAAGAAAGACATCCTTGCCAATGATGTCCCAAAATTTGTGAAAGATGGCACTCCCAAAACATTCTCAAACATAGAATACCATCAATGTATAAAGTAGCAATCAACATAAATATGAAGTTATGCAATATAAGTATTTAAATGCACACATTGTGCAAGGTGAGTGTGACTCAGACTAAGACCCATATTTCCATGGAACTAAGTGTAATTGGAGAGAGCGATTGGGAGGGCATGTTGCTGACAGCGCCAGCCATAGGCTAAATGCTACAATATTCACAACGCATGTAATTTGGGTTTGACGGGAACATACCTACACAAGCCGTGAATAGAATAACATCTAGTCGAGAATGTCGGTGTATTAGCTTGTATCATCATGACACAGAAGAGCTACCAACTGGCTATATGTGAGTATTTCCAACCCCGACACCTCCAAGGCCAAACTGATCATCATCGTGAGATTCACACATCGCATTAAGGTGTAAGCCCAACTCCTAGCCTCAAGGCCCTAACTACCATATCAATGAAATTGCTTACAACAACAATACAAAATTCGATGGGTGTTTATCCATCGGATAAAACATCGTGATTCCATCCAAATCTTGCCATTATCAGGCTTACGCAAATATCAAGAGTGAACATTCATCGAACAAATTCGAGATCTTCCAGAAGTCTTCCGGTACAAGTCTTACACACTTGAAGGCATATGAATCTTTTATTCATCGGATAAGTCTCGTGGTTCTCCTGAGATCGAATCATCGACCCTTCATTGAACTACTGTTTTCAAGCAAATGTTTCTTGTTTGTATAGATGTCTTATGATATTCTTTTCAAACCCCAGGTACATTACGGATTTGGATCTAATACCCAATCATCAATTAATAAGCATTTTTCTAAGTTTAGCCTTTTTATAAATCTTAGAAATAAGAGTTATTTATTATTTTCTAGCTCGAATTAGTGTTGTCCAAAAGTGTTTTAAGTAATGTTTGCATGTTTTAGTTAGTTTAGACACTGTAGTTTTATTTTATCATGATTTTATTTACTTTAGTAAATATGTTAAGATAACTAATATAGTGTTTTGTGTTGAAGGAATGATGAGAAGAAAGCTGGAAGAAAATGCTCTTGGATGTTGTAGCAGCTGACGAGAATATTGAAGATAAATGAGGCCAACTGGGCACATTCCTCTCCTGAGGTGGAATGCAAAGAAACACCCGTCCTCACACGTGACCACCAACCGGAAGTAAGGGATCACAAGATAATTTGGCATTTACTCAAAGGAAATGGGCCAATTGACCTTAATTGTACTAGACAAATAGGGCCCTTAAAGGAGGGGGGAGAGAGGGGACAACTGGATAGTACAACCCTAAAAAGGGGAACATTTTATAACAACACAATTCCCTAGACATTCCCTAGTATATAGCAACCGTCGTGTGCATCATCTTCTTCCTCTTCAATTTTTTCTTCCATTTTTGTACTCTTGTGTAATGGGATTCTCTTCCTCATTCTCCTTGTGCTTTGTTGTTTGTAATCTCAATTTGAGCTAAACTTGTCTTAGTTAGGATGCAATGAACTTGTAATGAATTTACTTGGTTGGGTTTGTTTATGATACGTGCTTTTATTTTCTTGCAAGTGATCTTAATGCTATATATTTATGTCGAGCTCGATCAACTTAGCGTAAATACCATTTTTATTGATTTGGAAAAAATAATGAATGGAAAAGCTTGTAAGATATGGATAAGTTAATTGATTGAAAAATTAATTAATGTTGGATGTAAAAGGAATATGTATTCAATTCCATAGGTTTATTGGAAGGAGCTTAATTAGAATTGAGTGTAATTAATGGTGTGCTTAGGAACAAGGGAAGCTTCGTGAATCTTATCATTAATGTGCTGGAAGGCATGTCTTTGATTTTCCGGGAACCAAATGTTGTAGCATATCATAGGATTCCTGACCCTGTTTCTGAAATTACAAAGGATTTGCATTCCTAGCTATTTTACCCCACTGATTTTATCACCCTTTATAGTACTCGTTATTACCGATTTCTTTGTAAATTAGTTTTTGCAATCATCAATCACTCACTATATTTTGGTTACTTGGTTACTGATTCATTGAGATTCTTAGTGAATGGAATATTGGTTTGAAAATTGTGATTATACTCCATTTTAATCTTCGTGGGAACGATCTTACTTATTCTTTATAACTTGTTAAGACTGTGTACACCAGTGCCTGCCCAAGGTGCATTCAGGCCTAAAGCAAAATACAAAGAGAGGCCTTTCATAATTAATTAAAATAAAAAGAGAGGCCTAATTTTTAGGAATTGAGAGGCCTATTTTTTAGAATATAAAGTTTGGTAAGGTGAGCAATTTATTTTTATGAAGGGGGCCTAAAGCCTTTGATTTAGTGGCTTCCCCCTAAGACCGGCCCTGGTGTACACTTGTACATTTGCACAATACAACTCTAAAATTAAGCAACACTTTTGCATGGCTTGCAGGTAGTTAAAATCTCTTGAGCCCATTAAGTCTTATGAAACTATAGATGATTAACTCATCAATATTATGACGTATGGTCTTTGTTTCACCATTAATTATAAGTCATTATCTTTTTGTCTTTCTCTAAGTCTTTCACCATTAATTACAGATCAAAATCCTTTTTGTCCAAAGCCAAAACCTTTTGACCATAACCAAACCACTTTGAAATAGGTTTGATACTTAGAGCTTGTTTGGGAAAGATAGATTATCACACTTTTCAGTTGTTTTTAGTCTAAAAAGTGGTTTTGTGAATAAGGCTTAATGAACTTTTTGGTCCCTGTAAAATAAGGTTGTTTTGGTTTTTCGTCCCTAACTCTCCTTTTTGTTTGCATTGTGTATTCCTACTATTAAAAATTTGCAAATGGTCCCTGCCGATAGCGAAGGTCGTTAACTGCATACGTGGCTGACAGAGCTGCCAAGTCAGCTTGACACGTGGCAAAAAAATTATTTTTTAATGCCATTTTTTTAAAAAAAAATTATAATTCATTTTTTTTATTTCTTTTGTTAAGTTTTTTTTTTTTTTTCAGTTTTTAAAATAGAATCAAAAACAAAAAAGCTGTATCTAGAGTTTTTAAACCCATTCCTGATGACCTTCGACACCTCATACCCATACCCGCCTCCATCGAAGGCCCTCCATCCACCTTGACCCATCGAAGAATCCTTTCTCTCCTCCACTATACTTCTCTTTGCCACCAAGTTTGTCGCCATCTATCTTTCTCTTATCATGTCTTCTTTCCTTTGGTTCTTCCTCCTTTCGAGCTGTGAACAATGGAGTAGAAGGGTGTTATCAGTGGGTCTTTCGAGTCAAGCTCTACCTCCATGGCTGATAAAATTTGTAGTTGTGGAGCAAAGATCCAGTTGTTGACATCCAAGAGTGTGCAAAACCCTGGAAGGTTATATTGGGGGTGCTCTAAATGGAAGGTATTTGAATCCCCTTTCTTGTCTTCTACATTTATCCACCATTGTTAAGTCTCTAATTTTTCCCTATTTCCCCAATTTGATGTTTCAGATGAAGGGCAAGAAACATTTTTTCAGATGGGAAGATGTGGAGCAAGAGAAACTATCAGCTATGCATGATGCAACAGTTGCTGATAATATCCATAAGAAACTCCAAAAAGTGTAGTTGAAGTTAGCTAGAGAAAGAACCAAAAACCAAGTTATGTTTGGGTTATCTGCTTGAGTGTGGGAATTAGCATTGGGTTTTGCTCCTTCTGTAGTCTCAAATGCCAATGCAGTGGCTAAGTTAGTTGTAGTTGAATATTTGATTTACCTTTTATGTTTGTTATGTAAGTAGACTTTGCATTTTTATTGTCAAATACCCTAACACATGTGTGTTTGGCCCTAAGTGTCTTCATTAGATATGTGTGAGTATCCCCAACCCTACTCACATATGCTACAAAGTCACAACCGTTAGACTTGCACACAGCTCTGACTCTCACATTGTCATTCTTCACAAAATTGATGGATCTCCCGTTAAGAACAGAAGTCTCCAACAGTGTATCTTTAAACTGTTTTAGAGATGAAAATTCCATCCCTACAGTAAACTTAAACTCTCTATGCATATCCTCCTCCTTAAACCTCCCGACTGTAGCCCTACTTCCACCACCACCATATTCAGAGTCAAACTCTGCCCCGCTGTCCAGTTCATCAGTGTCATATATCTCCTCCAAGTCACCCTAATTGCTTATTCCTCAAGGTGTTGTGTAAGTGATGGCCCTCCAACATCATAAGTCCTCTGTTTTTTATAATTTCTCTTTCTCCTTGTAGGTGTAGGATCAACTTCTGCTGGTTCCTCAACTTCAGCCCTTGCATGTTGATTAGGACCATCCACTGTCTCCCCTATAGGTGGATCAGGTGATCTGTTAACTTTCATGTTAATTACATTTTCTTCATCCACCTGTTGACCCTCATCATCGAAGTCATCATCAACCCACAAGTCTCTTTTCTCTTCACAATCATCAAAATGCATACCTTTGACACTTCCATCACTGTCAGCACTATCATCACTTTCCCCACCATCACCAACATTAGCATTGTCTTCAATGTTATCCTCTGCTTCAGCATTCACAGCAGCAACACCATCACTGCCATGAGGCTTCTCAACATTCTCAGTTTCATTTGGTTGACTAAGTGCCACCATGATATTATCCACAATTCTACAAGGAAGTAGGATTGGATCATCTATCACCTCATGCTGTGACACGACAACATGCTCAATGTACAAATCAACTTCGACCCCGTTCTTCAGTGCATAATCAGCCATCTCCAAAGCATGTGTGTCCCAATTGATCTCTTTCAAATCCATATCAATATCCACCCCCCCCCCCCCCCAACTGGGTTTCCACCACATCTTTCCTGGTTTAGCATATCCCAAGTCACCCAGCAATGACAGAGCCTCAAAGTAAGACCACCTATCAGGGTCCAAGTTCTTGAAGGCATCAAACCTCCCCACCTGCATACTTTTTGGAGGTCTATTACAAAAGCCCCCCCATGATGTACCACCACAGTGAATCTCATCGTACATTAAACAATATTACCATTTAGTCAAATAAAAAGTTTACTATAACTAATGTCAGTAAAACTAATTACATATAATAACTATTAACTCACCCTAAACCTAAACCCTATAAGTACTCCCCATCTTTCTTTAACAGCCCTAAACGAAAAACAATATTAAACCCTAACTCTAATTCGACATGTGATGACCCCACAAGCTGGTCTCCACACATCCACATAGTAACACTCACCCCCCCTACCCCTACCCCTACCCCTTTTAAGAACCCTATTATTAAATAACATATGGTCCCCCCTTTAAAGAATATCAACTTCAACAACAATAAACAAATCATATGGTCCACCACCCCCACCCCCCACTTTAAACACCTTTTAAAACAAAGGAATAAAAAAGGAAGGGAGCTCACAAATAGAAAAAAGGCAACTAACCTGAAACCAAAGTGAGACAGAGTTCTTTGCCCTCAAAATCCGACGAGCCACCCAGTTGAACGTCTTCAATCCACGCATTGATCGTCGGGAACGCCTTCTGTGTAGAGAGGATTTGAGAGTGGCTGGGTTTCGATAGAGTGGTGGAAGAAGAAAGGGTCAAATGGGGTTGGTTAGGATTTCCGAGGGTTTTATTTGGGGAAAATGAATCTTTTTATTTTTTTTAACTGATTTAAAGACATAAAACATATTAAATTTAACAAAAGATATAAAGAAACGAAAAACGTAAAAGTAAATTTTTAAAAAAAATTAATTTTTTTTAAAAACACATGGCATTACAAAAATAAAATTTTTCCATGTGTCACGCTTACTTGGCAACTTCGTCAGCCACATATGCAGTTAACGGCCTTCACTAACAGCATGACCATTTGCAAATTTTTAAAAGTTAGGAATACACAATGCAAAAAAAAAAAAAAAAGAAAAAGAAAGAAAAGACAGTGACTAAAACCAAAACACTCATATTTTACAGGGACCAAAAAGTTCATTAAGTGTAACACCCTCCCTTGGGTGCTACATATTGAAACTAAAAGTCTAAAAATAATTAAGCTAGTTGCTTTCGGAAAATATAATTTTCTCTATTTCTTAACTTCCTTGAAATTAGTTGTAGATTTTTTTATTTTTTTCTTCTACCGCTGCAAATTAACAAACAACCGAATACATATATATATATATGCATCAATACAGTTTTACATATGGATCTTTATATTACAATCCTTTATTTAAGTCCTAGCATAAGGAAAACACACAAACTAAACTTAAATAGTAACAGTACTACTTCCCAACAGTAACTCAAAACAGATCCTATAGCTGGTCGTACTATAAAATCATGGGGAAGTCCTCCCTAGAACTCCCCGCCCGCAGAAGTATCCAGGTCCATCCTCCACGCACATCTGACATTAGCCTTGTCAAAGTGCAGGGAACGTATTCCCGTGTACGATATCAGACTCATTTGGTTCATCTGTACTCGAATATATACATATAGAATAATAGTAGAAACCCAACATGAAAAGAAATAAAGTAAGGGTGAGATACCATCATGGAGTTTCATCATGATAACTACATGTATGACACTCAAACAAATATCATATACACATACTATAATTATAATTATTTCCTACCAATGGGATTCATACCCGATCATCCAACCGTAATTTTTCCAAAAATGCATGGCACTTCAATATCCATCCTATGAGTCTTGACTTTTATTCTCCGGAGATTTCTAACTTCCCTCCTTCGAGCAATGATTAGGCTGCGATACCCTTAACACAATTGTCTCATGAGATCGGCCTCTAAATTTAGGTCCGGCTCCAATTGTTCAGGGAATATCACGATGGAGCACCTAAAATAATATTGGAATAGTTCCCTATTGAGTACATTCGTGCCGGGTAGCCGAATTCCACGACCCGAGGTTGCAAGGCCCCAAGTATTAGCTGGATTTTTCGAAGCCCGAATGTCCCTAAGACCCAAAGACCCTAGAATTTATCTTTGGTCCGCAACTAACCAATTTACCCAATTCACCCTTTGTGAAATTATAGCTCGATACCCAAGGCACGTCTGCCCAAATTGGCATATTTGCCAGACTATGCATGTAAAATCCGTTGTTATCGTAACTGTTCTTTGTCGTTTGTTTTCCTCTAAAGTTCCCGATTACCTTTCCCTAGGTATTCCAATTTCCTTTCCCTTCCAAAATGCAATTTCCTTTTAGGAACACTAGCCCGACGTCTCGGCAATCTAGGTCCTTATCCTTTCCTTTATTTCCTCCAAGAATTTTCGTTCGGTGAAAAACGAATATCAAAACCAAAACTCCGAAAAACTTATCCAAGTTTGACGGAAAACATCCGCTGTTCTTAAATCCTTTTCCAAAAATCCTTTTCTAATGAAATTCGTTTACGAAAATCATTTTTCCTCAAATCTCGTATTTTGATTTCTAAAAATCCATATTCCCTTTGTAAAGTTATTTTTCCATTTTTCTTTCTTAAAAGATCGTCTTTCTTTTTACTGCCATTAGGCAAACAGAAAACCCTTATTTCTCGAAAAATTATTATTAACCTTAAAACAATATTTAAACTACATTTCTTGAAAATTAAGATTTGTTTCCATTTTCTTTCCGATATTCAGAAAAAAGTGCGAAAGTGAAATTTTTTCACGGTTACGTACGCGCTGTCATTTATTAATGTATTCTTTCATTAAAACTCAGTAAAACATTATTATTTTTACCTTAAACTTAAATCCGCTTATTTTCAAAAACATGTTGTTTCCCTTAAATATTTTAACGTTTTATCTTTAATTTCCAATGAGCACTGACCGATGTCAGGCTTCCAGCCAATCACAAAATCCATAGAAAATATCATACAACACAATTTATCACATGCTTTCACAATCAACAATAAATTTACACATCACAAATTATAGCATGCTTTCACAGATAAATCATGCATCACAGAATATTACGCAATAATTTTAAAACAAACACTACAACTACAATAATTAATTACAGACACACCAAACAAATGGTACACATAGCTATCGAAGCTCTTCAAGTAAACTCCCCTTACCTCTTGAAGATTCAAGTTTGATTCAATGAAGTCTCGGTTTTCAAATCCGGTCCGGTTTCCTCCACGAACTCCAAACAACAACTACTAACCCAATCCTTCATTAAACATAACAATCAATTAACAAACAAACAACTTAATCGAACCTAAAATCTTACATGTTGGTTTCGGCCTAGGGCTGTTTTTAGGGTTGAAAATCTCTAAAATTTCTAAACTCTTGGATTAGTGACTTATCATCACTTAAAACCCTAAAACAAAGGTTAACATACAAAGATTGAAATCATATATTCCAACCCTTAAAATGAAGTTCGGCCATGAGTAAAACAATGGGTTAGAGACCTTGATTTTATTCAAACAACATAGATCCAATACCTATATAGCTTATAAGATTGAATCATGTAAAGAAAATGAACAAAATCCTTCCCCCCCACAAAACCTAGGTTCGGCCTCTTAGGGTTCAAAGGGTTAGAGATTTTTGTTTGATGCAAGCTTCTAGATCTAGAATATAGGGATGATAATAGGATTATAGAAATTGGTTTCATATTTTTAGGATTTTTCTATGATTTTCTAGAGAATTTCAAACTTTCTAGATCTAGAAATTAGAAAGATGATAAAGACCTTAAATCAAGAAAGGAATTGAAGAACATGATGCTTAATGATGATGAGGAGCAAGGATTACCTCTTGGAATTGAGAAATGGGCAAAGAATCCAACACTTTCTTCACAAAATCAAGCTATGGTAAACTTAGGAAGTTTTAAGAGAAAATGGCAAAGGTTGAAGAAGATGAAGACTCTAGAATTTTATAGAAGTGTGGCGTGCCTCCTTGATGGGCTTGGGCCATGATTTATTAGGTCCAAAGGCAAGGAATCTTGTTTCATACGGACCAAAATGCAATATTGATTAAGGACCAATTTGCAAAACTTAAAAAGTTCAACGACCAATTTGCAATTTCCTTATAGTTTGTCATTATGAGGGCCATGTGCATCATAAATGCATTCACATGGGTGAGTCACCTTGTGTGACTCATTGGTATTATCCTTTAGCAGCTCCCGGAAATCCCGTATTCAGCTCCGTTGCTTACCCGATAAAATATTACACGGATAAAATATAATATTTCACTTTTTAGTGAAATATTTCAAAATAACCAAAATTGTAGGAAATTAAATAAAAACCTTAAGTGTTTCGATCACGAGTCAAAATTAGGTTTTCTGAGCAGTATAATTATACTGTCACTGACATTCACAGACCGGGTTTCGCCTGACTTTTCAACCTAAAATCGAATCGGAGCTCTCTACGGTAAAGTAGAGTATGAATATGATCTTGGTTTATCCAAAATCATTTTCTAAGTCTTAAACAAAAATATAAACAGATAATTGTTTATCAATAAAGAAAACAGCAGAAATCGGGGTGTTACATTATTACCCCACTAAAAAAAAATTTCGTCCTCAAAATTACGTACCTGGAAAAAGATCAGGATACTGTAACTTCATTTTGTCCTCAGCTTCCCATGTTGCCTCTCCCGTTGTCTCGTTCCAAATAACCTTGACTAAGGAAATTTGTTTACCCCTGAGCTGCTTAATCCTCTTATCCTCGATTCGCACAGGTGAAGTCTCATAAGACAAGTTTTCTTTTAATTGTACTTCATCGGGTTCAATTATATGAGATGGATCAGGAATATACTTCCTCAATTGTGAGACATGAAAGACGCTATGAATATTTGAAAGAAAAGGTGGTAAAGCAATTTGATAGGCTACTGGACCAATACGACGAAGAATTTGGTAAGGTCCGATAAATTTTGGAGTGAGTTTTCTGGATTTTAAAACCCTACCTACCCCAGTCATGGGTGTGACTCTCAAAAATACATGTTCTCCTTCTTGGAATTCAAGGGGTCGTCTCCTCTGATCAGAGTAACTCTTCTGCCTGCTTTGTGCCGTTCTCATCTTTTCACGGATTTGTTTAACCTTTTCTGTTGTTTGTTGCACAATTTCTGGTCCTAAAATCGTGCTTTCTCCATCTTGATACCAACACACAGGTGTTTGACATTTCCTTCCGTATAAGGCCTCATAGGGTATCCCTATACTTGAGTGAAAACTATTGTTGTACGTAAACTCGATAAGCGGCAAAAGGTCATCCCAGCTTCCTCGATTCTCTAAAACACATGCCCTTAGCAAGTCTTCTAACGATTGAATCGTCCTCCCGGTTTGTCCATCAGTTTGGGGATGATAAGCTGAACTTAAGCGTAACTTAGTTCCCAGCGCTTGATGTAAACTTCCCCAAAACCGTGAAGTGAACTTCGGGTCTCTATCTGAAACAATACTCGAAGGTACTCCGTGAAGTCTAATCACTTCCTTGATATAAATTTCGGTCAACTTTTCCACAGTGTAGTTGATCTTAACAGGTAAAAAGTGTGCTGACTTTGTTAACCTGTCAACGATCACCCAAATTGAGTCAAATCCTTTGGAAGTTCGCGGTAAACTTACCACAAAATCCATTGATATGCTATCCCCACTTCCATTCAGGTACATCCAACGATGTAAGCATTCCGCCTGGTCTTTGATGTTCTACCTTTGCTTTTTGACAAATCAGACAGGCTGCAACATACTCTGCGACTTGCTTTTTCATGCCTGGCCACCAAAACTTTTGTTTCAGATCTTGATGCACCTTAGTTGATCCTGGATGAATACTCAACTTGCTCTTGTGTGATTCCTCCAGAATCATCTTTTTCATCTCAGGATTATCAGGTACACAGACTCGTCCATTGCACCTTAAGATGTTATCTGGTCCCAAGCTAAACTCAGTAGCTTTTCCTTGTTCCATTAACTTCTTTTTCTCTTGAAGATCGAGATCGGCGACTTGTTGTTCTCTGATCTCTTCCATTAATCCACTTGAAATCTTGATCATTCCTACACAGATTTTCTTTTGACTTACGTCCATGATTAAGTTGAGATCACGGAATTTCTCAATCAACTCTAATTCTTTCACCATCATAGCTGAGATATGAATGGCCTTCCTGCTTAGTGCATCTGCTACGACGTTCGCCTTTCCTGGATGATACTGTAACGTGAAGTCATAATCTTTCAGGAACTCCATCCATCGTCTCTGTCTCATGTTGAGCTCCTTCTAATCAAACAGGTATTTCAGACTCTTGTGGTCACTAAAGACATCAAACTTAGCTCCATACAGGTGGTGTCTCCATATATTTAGTGCAAAAACCACAGCAGCTAATTCCAGATCATGCGTCGGATAATTCCTCTCATGAGTCTTTAATTGTCGTGACGCGTAAGCTACGACTTTCCGATGTTGCATCAATACACAACCCAAACCTTGATATGAAGCATCACAATATACTTCGTAAGGTTCATTCGGTTCAGGAAGTATTAACACTGGCGAGGTTGTCAAACGTTCCTTGATCTTTTGAAAACTCTCCTCGCACTTGTCAGTCCATACGAAAGGTTGATCCTTCCTTGTCAGTTGAGTCAACGGTCCCACTATCTTGGAAAAACCTTCAATAAATCTCCTATAGTAACGGGCTAGACCCACAAAGCTGCGAATCTCCGTTACCGTTTTTGGTCTTTCCCAAGAAAGTACTGCTTTTACTTTTGCAGGATCGACAGCAATTCCTTCCTCAGTAATCACGTGCCCCAAGAATTTTACCTCTCCGAGCCAAAATTCACACTTAGATAGCTTTGCGTATAATACCTTCTCACGTAGGATTTGCAAGACTTGTCTCAAATGCTCTTCATGTTCCTCATCATTCTTAGAATAAATGAGAATGTCATCGATAAACACGACAACGAACTTATCTAGAAACGGACGAAAAATCCGGTTCATGTAGTCCATGAAGACAGCAGGTGCACTTGTTACTCCAAAAGGCATTACAAGATATTCGTAATGTCGGTAGCGAGTTCTGAACGCAGTTTTTGGTATATCCTCCGTCTTCACCCTTATCTGATGATATCCCGTTCTCAAATCGATTTTTGAGAACACAACGGCACCTCTTAGTTGATCCATTAGACCGTCTATACGCGGTAAAGGATATTTGTTCTTGATCGTCACTTTATTGAGTTGGCGAAAATCCACGCAGAGTCTCGACCCTCCATCCTTCTTTCTTACTAGCAGAACTGGTGCTCCCCACGGGGAAACACTTGGTCGGATAAACTGTTTCGACAAAAGATCTTCTAGTTGAGCTTTCAACTCAGCAAGTTCTGTCGGTGCCATCCGATACGGTGCAATTGAAATTGGGCCGGTTCCTGGAATCAAGTCGATGGAGAATTCGATAACTCTGACAGGTGGTAAACCCGGAACATCATTAGGAAACACATCCGGAAATTCTCTAACTACAGGCATCGTACTCAAGTCGATTTCCCTCTCGACTTCCAAGTTAGATAGAAGCAAATATTCCTGAGCTCCTTCTTTCGAAGAAGTTCTCATTTGGTGGTTAGATAAAAATCCAGAAATCTCAGGATCAGGAAAAACTAAGGTCTTATGGGAACAATCTAAAAGGATATGGTTGGAAGATAACCAATCCATGCCTAAAATTACATCTAATTGAATTAAAGGCAAACATATGAGATTAACAAGTAAATGTCTATCCTGAATAATGATAGGACAGTTCAGACATATAGAAGTCACAACAACAGGTTCGGCAGTTGGAGTTGAAACAGTCAAATCATATGACATGGAAGAAACAGGTAATTCTAAATGTCTCACACAATCCATCGCAATAAAAGAGTGTGTTGCACCCGAATCAAAAAGTATCGTTAAGAGATTACCAGCTATGTCGCAACTACCTTGTATGAGATCTTCGGAATTTGAAGCCTCAGCACCGCTCATGGTGTAAACCCTTCCCTTAGCTGTCGGTTTATTGGTTCTAGAATTGTTGGTGTTTGATGTCGGTTTCTGAGTTTGACAGTCTTTGGCCATGTGCCCTATCTTTCCGCATTTGAAGCACTGCACTCCTTGGAGTCGACAATTATCAGTAAAATGAGTTTCGCTTCCACACTTGAAACACTTTCGAAACTGGCCTTGGTTTTGGTTCCTTTGGCCTCCACTATTGTACGCAGAAGCGACTGGACGGTAATTTTGTTGATTCTGGTTCTGATTCTGATTATTCCCGGGTGGTCGGGAATAAGGCTTTCCCTGAGCTTGTTTCCCTCTCTGGTTCTGGTACTGATTCTGGTATTGATTCTTGGATCTAGATGGTCCTCCAACATTCCCTCTGTTATCTCTTCCCTTTTTCATCTATTCCACCTTCCTGCATTTCTCGACCAGAGCTTGAAAATTCTTGATCTCCAGCGGCAGCACTGACTCCTTAATTTCAAACCTTAATCCTCCTTCAAACTTCTCACATTTCCATTCTTCGTCAGGTTGAGCTTGGAAGAAACGGAAATACTTGGCGAGCGATTTCGAACTTCGCCGCGTATTCCCCAACAGTCATTTCTCTCTGCTGTAGACGCAGACAATTCTTGCTCTTTCTCAGTTCTAGCACTTTGAGGAAAGTACTTGTCCAGGAATACGTTACGAAATGCATTCCAAGTAATCGCCTGATGATCCGCTTCCATCAATTGTCTGACGCCCCTCCACCAGTACTCAGCATCACCCACGAGCAGGAACGTAGCATACTGAACTTTGACTCCTTCTGGGCTATGAATCAGTTCGAAAATCTTCTCTAATTCTTGTATCCAAAGATCAGCCTTCTCGGGATCAGCATCCCCATGAAATTGTGACGGATTCTGACGCCGAAAAGCAGTCAATCCTTTTCCCTCTGCAGCTTGCTCAGCTCTGAGTTGTTCTTGTTGATTTTGGGCAGCCATAGTTGCCGTCTGTAACGCAATAGCAGCTGCAACATTTTCCATTGCCTGTGCTGCATAGTCCATCCCACCAGCTTCTCCAGGATTCTCTCCCAGATTACCACGACCACCAACACGACCGCCTCTACGGCCTCTTCCACGGCCGCGTCCACGTCCACGTCCAGCTTCCGGTTCAACAACTGGTTCCATAAACTGACCTACAAGCCACAATCAGTTAAACCAAAACCAGAAACTGAAACGTAAACCACACATTACTTCTAAGAAGTAATTAAAAAAAATCCTAAGTCAGAGATCACACAACATAGACATAACAGACCTATTTCCCAAGGATTCCCGAAAGACTCGACCAGCTCTGATACCACTAATGTAACACCCTCCCTTGGGTGCTACATATTGAAACTAAAAGTCTAAAAATAATTACGCTGGTTGCTTTCGGAAAATATAATTTTCTCTATTTCTTAACTTCCTTGAAATTAGTTGTAGATTTTTTTATTTTTTTTTCTTCTACCGCTGCAAATTAACAAACAACCGAATACATACATATATATATATATATATGCATCAATACAGTTTTACATATGGATCTTTATATTACAATCCTTTATTTAAGTCCTAGCATAAGGAAAACACACAAACTAAACTTAAATAGTAACAATACTACTTCCCAACAGTAACTCAAAACAGATCCTATAGCTGGTCGTACTATAAAATCATGGGGAAGTCCTCCCTAGAACTCCCCGCCCGCAGAAGTATCCAGGTCCATCCTCCACGCACATCTGACATTAGCCTTGTCAAAGTGCAGGGAACGTATTCCCGTGTACGATATCAGACTCATTTGGTTCATCTGTACTCGAATATATACATATAGAATAATAGTAGAAACCCAACATGAAAAGAAATAAAGTAAGGGTGAGATACCATCATGGAGTTTCATCATGATAACTACATGTATGACACTCAAACAAACATCATATACACTATACTATAATTATTTCCTACCAATGGGATTCATACCCGATCATCCAATCGTAATTTTTCCAAAAATGCATGGCACTTCAATATCCATCCTATGAGTCTTGACTTTTATTCTCCGGAGATTTCTAACTTCCCTCCTTCGAGCAATGATTAGGCTGCGATACCCTTAACACAATTGTCTCATGAGATCGGCCTCTAAATTTAGGTCCGGCTCCAATTGTTCAGGGAATATCACGATGGAGCACCTAAAATAATATTGGAATAGTTCCCTATTGAGTACATTCGTGCCGGGTAGCCGAATTCCACGACCCGAGGTTGCAAGGCCCCAAGTATTCGCTGGATTTTCGAAGCCCGAATGTCCCTAAGACCCAAAGACCCTAGAATTTATCTTTGGTCCGTAACTAACCAATTTACCCAATTCACCCTTTGTGAAATTGTAGCTCGATACCCAAGGCACGTCTGCCCAAATTGGCATATTTGCCAGACTATGCATGTAAAATCCGTTGTTATCGTAACTGTTCTTTGTCGTTTGTTTTCCTCTAAAGTTCCCGATTACCTTTCCCTAGGTATTCCAATTTCCTTTCCCTTCCAAAATGCAATTTCCTTTTAGGAACACTAGCCCGACGTCTCGACAATCTAGGTCCTTATCCTTTCCTTTATTTCCTCCAAGAATTTTCGTTCGGTGAAAAACGAATATCAAAACCAAAAACTCCGAAAAACTTATCCAAGTTTGACGGAAAACGTCCGCTGTTCTTAAATCCTTTTCCAAAAATCCTTTTCTAATGAAATTCGTTTACGAAAATCATTTTTCCTCAAATCTCGTATTTTGATTTCTAAAAATCCATATTCCTTTGTAAAGTTATTTTTCCATTTTTCTTTCTTAAAAGATCGTCTTTCTTTTTACTGCCGTTGGGCAAACAGAAAACCCTTATTTCTTGAAAAATTATTATTAACCTTAAAACAATATTTAAACTACATTTCTTGAAAATTAAGATTTGTTTCCATTTTCTTTCCGGTATTCTGAAAAAAGTGAGAAAGTGAAATTTTTTCACGGTTACGTACGCGCTGTCATTTATTAATGTATTCTTTCATTAAAACTCAGTAAAACATTATTATTTTTACCTTAAACTTAAATCCGCTTATTTTCAAAAACATGTTGTTTCCCTTAAATAATTTTTAACGTTTTATCTTTAATTTCCAATGAGCACTGACCGATGTCAGGCTTCCAGCCAATCACAAAATCCATAGAAAATATCATACAACACAATTTATCACATGCTTTCACAATCAACAATAAATTTACACATCACAAATTATAGCATGCTTTCACAGATAAATCATGCATCACAGAATATTACGCAATAATTTTAAAACAAACACTACAACTACAATAATTAATTACAGACACACCAAACAAATGGTACACATAGCTATCGAAGCTCTTCAAGTAAACTCCCCTTACCTCTTGAAGATTCAAGTTTGATTCAATGAAGTCTCGGTTTTCAAATCCGGTCCGGTTTCCTCCACGAACTCCAAACAACAACTACTAACCCAATCCTTCATTAAACATAACAATCAATTAACAAACAAACAACTTAATCGAACCTAAAATCTTACATGTTGGTTTCGGCCTAGGGCTGTTTTTAGGGTTGAAAATCTCTAAAATTTCTAAACTCTTGGATTAGTGACTTATCATCACTTAAAACCCTAAAACAAAGGTTAACATACAAAGATTGAAATCAAATATTCCAACCCTTAAAAATGAATTTTGGCCATGAGTAAAACAATGGGTTAGAGACCTTGATTTTATTCAAACAACATAGATCCAATACCTATATAGCTTATAAGATTGAATCATGTAAAGAAAATGAACAAAATCCTTCCCCCCCACAAAACCTAGGTTCGGCCTCTTAGGGTTCAAAGGGTTAGAGATTTTTGTTTGATGCAAGATTCTAGATCTAGAATATAGGGATGCTAATAGGATTATAGAAATTGATTTCATATTTTTAGGATTTTTCTATGATTTTCTAGAGAATTTCAAACTTTCTAGATCTAGAAATTAGAAAGATGATAAAGACCTTAAATCAAGAAAGGAATTGAAGAACATGATGCTTAATGATGATGAGGAGCAAGGATTACCTCTTGGAATTTAGAAATGGGCAAAGAATCCAACACTTTCTTCACAAAATCAAGCTATGGTAACTTAGGAAGTTTTAAGAGAAAATGGCAAAGGTTGAAGAAGATGAAGACTCTAGAATTTTATAGAAGTGTGGCGTGCCTCCTTGATGGGCTTGGGCCATGATTTATTAGGTCCAAAGGCAAGGAATCTTGTTTCATAAGGACCAAAATGCAATATTGATTAAGGACCAATTTGCAAAACTTAAAAAGTTCAAGGACCAATTTGCAATTTCCTTATAGTTTGTCATTATGAGGGCCATGTGCATCATAAATGCATTCACATGGGTGAGTCACCTTGTGTGACTCATTGGTATTATCCTTTAGCAGCTCTCGGAAATCCCGTATTCAGCTCCGTTGCTTACCCGATAAAATATTACCCGGATAAAATATAATATTTCACTTTTTAGTGAAATATTTCAAAATAACCAAAATTGTAGGAAATTAAATAAAAACCTTAAGTGTTTCGTTCAAGAGTCAAAATAAGGTTTTCTAAGCAGTATAATTATACTGTCACTGACATTCACAGACCGGGTTTCGCCTGACTTTTCAACCTAAAATCGAATCGGAGCTCTCTACCGTAAAGTAGAGTATGAATATGATCTTGGTTTATCCAAAATCATTTTCTATGTCTTAAACAAAAATATAAACAGATAATTGTTTATCAATAAAGAAAACAACAGAAATCGGGGTGTTACATTAAGCCTTGTGAATAATCTATTATGTTTGGGTTTAGAGCTAAATTTTTTAAAAAGTTTTTTTTTTATTACAAAAATCAGTTGTTTTAAAGCCATCTTATATCAAGGATAGTTTGCTTATTTGAGATTTTGATTAATTGGGAACCTACATATGCGGAAGAATTTTTATTCATGCTACCTTGTTTTATTAAAAAAATCGTAAGTCAAAATGCCAGAATAAAGGATGGAACACAATCACACATGCAGGACAAGTTGAATGCTTCCGCAAAACCAAGGTCGGTGACCACTAAGTTATTAATTTTTTGTTAAAAATAAATAAGATATGTTGAATACATCTTATATTATTTTTTTGTTAACTTTTCTTTTAAATTTAAATATTTTAACAAGTTTTAATGTTAAAAAATCATAAATATTATTAATATAAATAAATAATTTTATATTCTTTTTTGTAATTTACAATGTAAAAGTGATTTTATTCCCACCATCCAAACGAAATAGATTATCTTAAAATCGTTTTTTAGCAAAAAGACCCAACAAAAGCATATTCTTATTATAATCGATTATTGTATTCTTATTATAATCGATTATCACAATAATCGATTATACAAAATCGATTTATTAGCATAATATTTTTTTCCAGCTTTCCTAAACAATCTCTTAAGGGTTTTTCGAAATTCCAAGGAATTTGAAATACAAGGTAATTGAATTGCTTCAATTGAATTACTTTCATTTCTAAAATACTTTGTTTGGATAGAGTAATTAAAATACCTTGTATTTCAAATTCTTTGTCTGGGTAAAGCAGTGTAATTACCTTCAATTATAAAAATTTTGTTTTTGAATATTTATTCAAAAAATTGGAATTTCAATATAAAATATGGAAAATAAATAAACAATAGTCTATTTTTAAATAATAAAAATTTAAAATAATCTTAAAAATTAATAAAATTAGTCAATTTGCAAAAATATGAATAATTATATCATTTTCATTAACTTCTTCATTTGGACCATAATTTGGGCAAAAAAACTGATATTAATAAGAGATATGTTAGCAACGCACTCTCTAACACTCTCTTTCCAACACATTCCTTCTTATTGGTTGAAATTCATATGGGTCCTACAAAATATAAATGGGACCCGTTTTCAAAATAGTGGACTCGCATGAATTTTAACCAATATAGGAAATAGTATGTTGGAAAGTGAGTGTTAGATAGAGTATTGCTAGCACTCCTCTATGAAAAATCGTAGAAGATATGTAAAGAACATTGCTATCTATTCTTGCCTAGAAGCTACAAATAGACAAAAACCAACAGATTCCATTGTTAATTTTTGTGTAGTAGCAACATGATAGTGATACTCCCTCTGGTTCTATATATAAGAGGCAAAACCCTAAAACACATAGATCAAGGAAATGCATTGAAATAAATTATTTGTAATTAATATTCATATACATTTACAAATTTAACCCTTCAATAATTAATGAACAAACCTACTTGTATGGAAAGTTGATACTGTCTCGTAACTATAAACCCTATTATAAATAAGGGTAAAATTGGAAATGAGCATTTAATATTTGTCAAAATACATGCATGTCTCTTATATTTTGAACCAAATAAAAGTAGTCATTTGTCTCTTATAATAAAAAACCAGAGGGAGTATAATACAAGCAAAGTTCTACAGTTGAGTTGAGATTATAGGAACTACAAAAGAGTGGCAAGTTTAGCATGAAAAGATAACAATGTAATGATACTATTCTGCTCTACTTTACTACATTCAATGTTCCTCAATCTTATCAGACAAAAGACCAACTTATGAATATGAAACAAATACAATGAGCCATTTCTTCTTTATTTAATACTTTTCATGCCATTGCTCTCTCTCTCATAGGAGACTAGCCTCCACATGCTGGACAAACAAATGCCTCCTTGAATACACAAAATCCAAAATTAGTTACTAACATTAATTTGCAAGTATAATATATATTTATTATGAGTAGAAATGTAATAAACAAGATTATAATGAAAACTACCTGCTTCTATCTCTATTGTAATCATTGAAAGAGCTCGGTTTGCTTGGTAATGCTTGTTCTGTTCTATCATCGGGATCTTTGCTCTTGAGAAATCCAATAAATGTAGAAAAGATTCTTGAGACCCACTACAAACAAAAAACAATATGTGCATAATATAAATGGAGGGCATTTAATACATTCATCTAGACAAAAGAATAAAAAGCTGAGGAGGAACAAAGAAACTTACTTTAAGCTTGTACAATACTACAATTGCATCACCATGAGTGTTTCTAAAAATTACAAGCCATTTACCGTTAAGCACAACAACTACATTCATAGCATCAAAGTATCTTCAAATGTCATAAGTTCACACATACTGTTGGAAATGCCTTACCAGCTACCACTAGGACTAGCACATCAGTGGAGAACAAGAATAAGCAGCAAGTTAAAATCAAATTCAGCATGTCTCGACAAGCCCACAACAATCATAAAAGTCAACTATATAGTATAAATATATATTTTATTGAAAAAAAAAAGTATAAATATACATGTAGAAAATAAACTTAAATCAACTATAATTAAACGATCAAATATCTCATCAAAGTCTTGATGAAAGTAAGATGAAGCCAAAGTGCAGAGTGCAAACTGATACACTAAGAGCGACAACATAAACAAATTATGTAAAAAATAGGGTAAAACTATACACCAAAAAAAAGAAGAAGGTAAAACTAGATATAATTGAATGATAAAAACTGTAAATGTGGAATGATATGAGTACAAGTGAAGTGTGTAACTGTGTATCATTATCAAAATTCTAAATTATTTCACTGCTAAAAAACACATAACTTTAAAAAGTGAAAATAGAATAAAATTTCAACCTAGAGAACAACATACCAACAAGGTTGAAATACTAACTTGCACCGCCAACCACCAAGAAATATCCTCTGAACTAACCATGAACCCACACAATAGAACCACCAAAGACACCTCCAATGTGTTTTGATGAATCCAAACATTAAATAAATGATTTAAATGAAATGTATAAGCATTCCTAATATTGTACTTGAAGTGTGCAGGACACGCACGCACACACACACACACACACACACACATATTATCAGAGAATATGCATAGCAAAGAAATCAAAGAAAAGACTGAAAGATTGTAAAGCATATCATGCATATGAAAGACAGTGCAAACACAATACTAATCAGTAGTCAATGAAAGAAGTCATAGTTCAGTCGGCTGTTTTGTGACACCCTCTACACCAAACATGTAAATATATATGTATCACGTTGATTAAATAAAACCAAATATAATTATAAGGTAGCGAGTACCACATGTATCAAAATATAACAACGCGGAAAAGAAACATAACAAGAGACAATTAAATCAAACATAAAACTTAAACCCAATACTCTGATGTCACATATCAGAGCTAGTAACCAAATTCAAAGATTACATCGGAAAAACCACTAACATAAAAGAAAATCCTAAACTACAAGCAAGCGACCTCCTCAGAATCGCTCCTCAACAAGTTGCTCACCATCCTCTGCATAAACCAAGATTCATACAAGAAACAGCAAAAATTGGGAGTAAGAAACTATACATATGAACATAATGGCAATATGATAGTTGGCAAGATGTTCATACAACAGATGAAAAAACATAACATAGCAAGTTATACCATACATCATTCACAAAGCATATCACATAAATCAACTGTGTAATGCAATGTGAGCTCACTACTCCGAATGCATGTGGATCCATCTATACCGGAAATACGACTTTGAAGTTATATATCCACATTGGCCAATAAACACCAACGCCGGCAGTCCACCAAACCAATGATGAACCCCCAGGATAGCCGATGCACCTTACTCTCGTTTGCACCTCCACGGGGGGCACACGATTCACCTAACTCTCGGATGAATCACTGTAGATGGCCAGGTCGCCTTACTCTCGGGTGACCTCCCCTGTCATCGTACCTCCCCTAATAACTTCATGCATGAATGGATGCATACCAACAACAATCAACCGTTATTCACCACCTCCATCAACACCATTTATATATGATTTAACATCTTTGGCCAATAAGCACCAAAGTTTAACATTATCTTTAATCTTTATTTAACAACTTTGGCCAATAAGCACCAAAGTCAACTTTGACCAATAATCATCAAAGTTTACCAACATCAACACTTTGACCAATAAGCATCAAGGCAACTTCGACCAATAAGCATCAAAGTTTGTCAATATGCGATAACCCCTCGTTATCGTCTTAGCCATCATTAATATCTTTGTTAAGGTTTATTACATCACTTATAGGGTTGGGTTATCTCTCTTGTTTTTACTTAACTTATTATCTTATCAAATTATAGGGAAATCTGGGTGAAGCTACCCAAATTCCTCTTTCATCACTTGCTGATTGGGGAGCACGGTCGTGCTAACCCTCAGCACGGGCGTACTGCCTATGTGCACGGCCATGCTTACTGGAGCATGGCCGTACGAATTTGGGCAGAAAGTTTGGAATCTCTTGCCAAACTTCCTTGAGCACTCATAGATCAATCTATTGGCTTTATACTACACCGTTGAATATAAATCTCACCCTTCTTTGCTAATCTTCATGTCTTATGAGCAATTTTGGGAATTAAATCCTTAATCTTTATTTCATTGTTAACATCCCTAAAACACTTATAGATCAATCATAGTGTCTTAGCTATACCATTGAACATAAACCTCACCTCTCTTAACTACGATTCATGTCTTATGAACATTGGGATAATCTTTAATTATCATATTCATAACAACAACAACCACATCAACAAATAGCATTCATACCAACACATGCCAATCATTAAGACAACAACATCATTCACATATCAATGATGTGTTTGGATGAGGTATTTGTAGAGGGTGAAGTATTTTAAGAGGGTAATTGAAATACTTCACCCTAAAATACTTTGTGTGGGTATTAAATATGAAGGATTTTAGAAATCAATGGATTTTATGGGGCATTTGGTTTAAGGTAAATTTGACGAATTTGAAATACCACCTAAAGAGGTGGTATTTTGAAATTCACTCTCATTACTCATGGGCCCCCGAACACCCGTTGCTGGGGCACAGGCCCCCGGATACCCGAGGCGGTGGCGTCGGCCCCCGGGCACCTGTGGAGGTGGCGCTGGCCCCCGGACACCCGGTGGGGGGTGGGGGAGGGGGCAGCACTTGGACAACCGATGCGAGGGCGACGGCCCACAGACACCCGGTTCAGGGGCGTCAACTCCCGGGCACCCGGTGGAGGGGCGTCGGACTCCGGACACCCAGTGGGGGGGGCGCCGGCCCCCGGACACTCGGTGCGGGGGTGTCGGCCCCTGGACACTCGGTTCGGGGCGCCGACCCCCGTACACTAGATGCGAGGGCGCTGGCTCCTGGACAATTGAAATCCTAATTTTTTAAATGAATATTAAAAAAAATGTAATTGGTGGTAATTAAAATGGTTTATCCAATTAAAGAATTTAAAATACAAGGTATTTGAATTTTCATATCCAAACAAAATATTTTCAAAATTAAAGTAATCCAATTGAAGCAATTCAATTTCCTTGGATTTCATATTCCTTGGAATTTAGAAATACCCCATCCAAACACACACTTAAAGAAGTTCAAAGTGGATGACTGCAAATCAATGAACACACCAATGCATCCCACGTCCGTACTGAGCAAAGATGACAAAGATAAAAAGGTAGACCAAAAGGTATATAGAGGTATGATAGGATCTCTTTTATATCTTACTTCGTCCAGACCTGATATTATATTCAGTGTTTGCTTATGTGCTCGATTTCAATCTAATCCTAAAGAATCTCATTTATTAGGAGTTAAAAGAATATTTAGATATTTGAAAGATACTACTAATCTGGGTTTGTGCTTTAAGAAGAATGATGATTACAGATTAGTTGGTTTTTGTGATGCTGACTTTGCTGGAGATAGAATAGAAAGAAAGAGTACCAGTGGAGGATGTCACTTCATTGGAGCTAATCTAGTCTCATAGTCGAGCAAAAGACACCATTGCCTTATCAACTGCTGAAGCTGAGTACATTTCAGCTGCTAGTTGCTGCTCACAACTTCTATGGATCAAACATCAATTAGAAGACTACAATGTGTTTGTAAGTAGTATTCCACTCATGTGTGATAATACTGCTGTAATAAATCTATCTAAGAATCCAATATTGCATTCCAGAGCTAAGCATATAGAGATAAAACATCATTTTATTAGAGATTATGTGCAAAAAGGTGTTATTGATATACAATTTGTAGATACTGACCATCAATGGGCAGGTATCTTTACTAAACCTCTAGTTGAGGACAAATTTATTTTTTATTAGAAAGCATCTTAACATTATTTGTGTGGATTAATATGTCGTCCAGTAATGGCCGTCTATTGTAGGTTAAAGGTGCATCTATTGCATATTCTGTCCAATGCCTACTTTTATATGATTTGAGTTTGGCATATTGAAGGAATACAATGTGATGTAAGTCAGTACATCACAGCTGCTGGTTGGGGAGGATTGTTAGTGGAAAAGGTCTCTGTGTACCCAGACCTCATAAGGGCTTTCTGGAAGAAACCCACGATTACTGAAACTGAAGTTTCTGCTATTGTGATAGGCACTGAATTGGTTGTGTCTGAAGCTACAATCACAACTGCGATTCACTGTGCTCAGGAAGGTCTAACCATAACTAAGAAATGGGAAAAAGATTTGGGTGGACAAGAAGTCATTGCAACTATATTGATGAGGAGTGATATTGTAAGAAATCACTCATGGAAGGCTGTGAAGATGAAAGATGAAGCTCGTATCCTTCATCAGATTCTGAATAAGACGGTTCTACACAAGGCTGGGTCAAAGGATAACCTCTCCGCAATTCACAAGTTCTATCTCTGCCCCTTGCTAACTGAGACTAAGGTTAACCTGCCTCGTATCTTGTTTGGTAGATTTAGAGACTATGTGGTTCACAGGGAAAAGGCAACTGCTATTCCTTTCTGCCATCTTCTGTCAAAAATATTCAAGGCTCATGAAATTTATGCAAAACTTGAAACAAAGACTCATGAGGAACAAGCTGCAATTCTCAAGGAGAAAGGCATGTCCTCTGCTATGTTTGGCAATGTAAACTTGACCAACATAAAGCTCAGTTCAGTTATTCAGGTAGAACTGGCCAAGAAGGAGGAGTTGCTGAAGGTCAAGGAAGAACAGATAGAGTTGAATGAAGCTGAAACTCTTGGCTTGAAGAAAAAGACAGTTGGACGACGAGCCAAAACAACCAGTCTAGCTGCCTCCAAGAAGCCTGCTGCTGGGGTGGTCATCAGGGAAGCAAGGGCTGATGAACCACAAGCTGTCCAAAGGCAGAAGAGGACAAGAAAAGTAATCATGTCCCATAATGAGGATGATGATGAGGACAACATGCCTATTGGATCAGTGTTGAAGAAACAGAAGCTCACTGCTCATCAATCTGCTGCTGTTCCAACAAGGGCAAGGCAACAACCCCCCAGGAAGGCTAAGTCCATTGTGACTTCAGAGGTAACACTTCCAGCTAATGATCCTGTTCAATTAGCTGCTGATGCTCTAGTTGAGAGTTTTAATGTTCCTGTCATCACCACACCCACACCATCATTGTACCATATTACTCCATAAATACAAAATCAACCATCTTTACCCATCCAAGAACAACTAACCTTGCCCCAAAATGAGCCAATATTTGAACCACACTCCTCTCCTCAACACATAGCCTCACCACAAAATTCCCCTACTCACTCATCCACTCAAACTTCTCCAATCAGTCCTCAATTCCAACCTTTTATACACTCTGATGATCCCTGGTTTAATCAACCAAAGGATGTTGGGATCAATCCAAGTGCACCATTTCCAAAACTACCCAAAATCACATTTCCATACACTAACCCCTCCATTTTGTATGATGGTAAAGCTGAAAACTGGGCTCAGGTAAAAAGGAACTGGAGGATTCTTTATCACACTCACCAACCTGAACAAGAATCAACTAGACCCTTCTATCCTTTACCTGAGTATGAATATGAACCAGAATCCACCTACTACCCATGGCATGTAACCATTCCATATGAAGGAGACGGTCCCTTTTCATCTGCCCTATACAATGCCCATGGACCCCTCCTCACTCACCTACCACAACAGAAATTCCCTCCAAAGAAAATCTACCCAAACCTCATAAAATTTCCACCCTTCAAACCCCATATTGATGGTGTTGACAGAGATATTATCCCTGTCTGGTGGACTGTGCCATCAAAGGCAGTAGAGACTAAGGTAGCTCTTCAAAGGTCAAGAACACATGGATATCACAGATTCATCCTGGACAAGAATGTGAAGTGGAATAAATTTGTGCATCCTAGAGAATATGGGAATGCTGCTGATGTGTGTGATCACATCATGTATGCTCATCTCAAGGCAGAGTTTGAACTGCCAAGGTATATCAGGGCTGCCAATTTCGTCCCACCTACTTGGCTGTTTCACTCAACCAGGAACACCAAGGTTGGCATGCAACCTCCCAGGATTTGTCCCAGATTTCCAATGATTGACCTAAATAAGGACAAAGATGAGAAGAAGAGACTTAACAATCACATTATGCCTGCACCTAGTTCCTGCATTCTTAAGCCAAGTTCAGATCCTCAAGCTGAGAATGAGTTCGTGAAATTTCTACTATCTGAAGATGAGGAAAAGAGGACAAATGATGATGCTAGAGGCTTTTGGGCTTGTCACATCAAGACTTGAAATAGAGAAGCCTCCTCCTCAGGACTTAGTGAAGCTGACAAGAAAACCATCCCTACTGTAAGAGGAAGATATGGCTTTTCCTCTGTCAGATATTACATACATGAGGACACTCTTGGCATTCCTCTGATCAGTCCAACTTATGAAGAAGATGAAGTACACTGGGTTCCATATGTGCCCACACCTGAACCATCTGTACAAGCTTCTGAAGCTTCTTTTGAAGGAATGGAAGAGATAATTGTTGAAGGTCGTGAAATTAATGAACAAGTTGTGCATACTGAAGCTGCTCATGAAGAAGTTGGTGATTCTACAAGTAAACAAGGTACTTTTGGCAAGCACTCTTCTCCGCCTTTAGCACTAGCCATTGTTCACCCCGAAGCGTAACCTCAGCATTCTCAAGCACTGAGCATCCTACAAGGACAAGGCCACATGAATGCCACTGCTGAAAGCTCAAGATATTCCTTGCCACCTGATTTGGATGAGATTATCAGTAAGAAGTTTGAAGCTCGGGTAGAGAAGTCCCTGAAACCCACCAATGTACTCCTTAATCAGATGCTTCAGTTGCTCACCAACTTCCAGCAGAACCAAGGTCAACCTGATCCACAAAACCCGCAAAATCAGAATCCTCCTCCCCCTCCACCCTCCTCTTCTTAGTTTGATTCTCGTTTTCATTTTCCCTATAACCGACAATGATGGTTAACTTTATTCACCTTTTTGTCTGATGACAAAAAAAGGGGAGAAGGATAGATAATTAAATTTATAAAGAATTCTTTTGAAATGTCTAAATCTTCATCTGCACTTTTGCATATGTGTGCTTCCTCTTTGCTCTAATGCTTGTTTCTGCTTTCACTCAGATATCTGTTATTTTGATATTCATATGCTCTGATACTTGCTCTGTGCTCTGGTACTTGATTTCCTATGCATATGTGTTTGATGTTAGAATTTGTTAAGTTCTGTATGCCTTGTCTTAGGGGGGGAGCTCTGTAGCTCTCTTAGACTTTGCTCACTCAAATTTAATAAGTTTTTGTCAGCATCAAAAAGGGGAAGATTGTTGGAACCAAAGTGGTTTTGGCTAAAATAATCTTTTAAGTTTTGATGTTAACAAAAAGGTTAAATTTGTATGGCAAAGGTGTGCTAAAGATATAACTGTTTACTCGAGCCTGCAGGATTGTTCTGAGTTTTGTTAGACGAGGGAACCACTTATGTGTTTCTTATTCTTTGCTAAGAATGAGTATCGAGTTTAAGTTATCACTCACTAGTCAAGCCTTCAAAGCTTGTGATAAAATTCTAAATCTGTAAGGTTATCGCTAGACGAGGCTTTAAAATTTGGTTAAGTTAATTGACACTAGACGAGTGTCTAAGTCTATATGCAAAATAAATAGTAGACGAGCCAATTAACAACTCTCAAGAAAATAGCAAGTCCAAAGACTTGTATCTAGACGAGAAGTCAACTAGACGCATATCAGTAGACGACCCAGTTTCTAAACATATTTAAAATTGCGCGTCCTAAGATATGCACGTCCATAGGTCACTGAAACTGAACCCGTCTAGTCAAAGTGAATTTATTTCAAATGATTGTTATTTAATACAAGGGAATTTGTGTTCCTTTCATGTGTTGTTTGAATAGTTTAAATCCTTGTTTCTTGATATTAGAAAAATAGTACCATCGAGAACATAAACCTTTATGCTCTGACACTTATATTGCTGTAAAGTTAAACCAAGTACGAAGAATGAAAGTCAGAAAGTGACCTTCGGTACAACATAGAAATGACAACACTACTTTGGGCATTCTTCTGATAACCAAGAACACTTCTCTCAGAAAGTATATAAAGCTATCAGTCTCACAGGATCCTAGCATTTAATGCTATGTCTAAACGGATACAAGTTGAAGACCTTTGAAGAAGTTCAAGGCAGAGAGAAGCACTTCATCTATGAATACTGGACGATCCCCAGTAAAGAAGGAGATCTAAGCTCTGATATTCAAAGTGCCAAAACTCTGCTCAAAGTTCTCTTGAACAAATTCATTTGTAATCACAACTGATCTTAAACTTTCATACTCTCACACATAGTGAGCTCGTAAGATCATTCTTTAAATCTCTTTGTTAGAGTTAGAGCCTGAAGAGGCTTGATAGAGAAAGAATACTTGTAAGCCTGAAGAAGTGTTGAATACTTGTAAAGCTATTGGTTTATAGTGGAGAAAACCTTCAGGTAAAAGGGACTGGACGTAGCTCTTGGTTGCAAGAGAGTAAACCAGGATAAATCAACTGTGTGATTCTTCTATCCTTATCTTTTACAGTCTTTGTTAATACTAACTGTGGGGATTTGGATCTGAGTTTGTTAACTCTTTTGAAAGGTTTTTTTTTTTTTTTTATCTATGTGAATATATCTTGTTTTGCATGCAATAATGTTTTAAGAAAAAAACTGTGTTGAAAAACTGTTAAGAAACATAATTCAACCCCTACTTCTTGTGTTTCCCTGTGTCGACTTCACGTACGGTTCTCCTGGTTTGTGTAATCCCAATTTTTTTTTTAAAAAAAAGGGCAAAGTAGCAAGCGGGGACGCGCAACGACCAACAGATCATTTTCTCCGGCGAGCCAGCAACTCAGCATAAAGCAAAAAGAAGAAGACTAGGGGCGAGAGAAAGCAGAAAGAGGGGACGAGTTACAATGATGAAGGGATGAGAGAAAGCTGGAAGAACAAGAGGGAGAGCTGGGACAATGACAATGAAAGAAGAGCAGGAACAAGAGGGAGATACTTAGAAGGAAGGGGAGGTGGCACTGAAGATGAAGAATGAATGAAAACTAGGAGCCTCTTGCTTTGTTTCCAGTTCCTGTGTCCATTTCTTCTTTTAAAAAATAATTACAAAACTACCACCTTGTTTTCATTTTGTTTCCTAATTTCATAAATTCGTACAGATAACACTGAAAACAACTTTTTTCTGTTTTCACTGTTTCCTGTACAAATCTCTGAAAACAGGAAACAGAATGAAAACAATGTGACAGTTTTGTAATTATTTCTGAAAATAGGAATGAAAATAGGAAACTAGAAATAAAAGCAAACATGCCCCAGGGATGCTTTCATCTTTATGTTTTTGAAAATGGGTTTGGTCCAAGTCGGCAAGTCCAACCCAAACTCTTTTATTCTTTTTCTTAAACAATGGGCCTAATTAAGCAGGAGCATACCCCTTATCATGGTTCAACCCATTCAAGTATATAAAATAGAATGAAAAAGCACAAAAAAAATTCCTATCAGCGAAAGTAAGGAAGTTCGTAATTGACTTATTGAATTGAATGCTATCTTGTGGAAAAAAATTTATTCAACGAGAGTCTTGACCGAGGTATAAATAATTATGGTCTCTAGCCTTGATATTAATTTATTGCTTTTAATTCATTATTTTATTATTAAAATATATCATATAAAATTAAATATATTTAATTAAAACCGGTTGAACCATGGTCGGATCAGTGAACCAGTACCTTCATCAGTTCAATGACCGATCCGATTTTTAAAACATTGCTTCCATCCATTACCCGCATCTTTAGGACCAACACATGGCATATTATAAGCTAACTTTTAACCATCAGCTCATCACAGGAACTTTGCCTTTAAGCAGGCCCATTAATCCAAAGCCCAGCCCAATATACATCCAGACGAATTTTCATCATTCAACATCAGCTACTTATTCTATCGGCTATCACTCCAAATTAATCAGCTATTAGCCGTCTTCGACTATCAGCTCAATTATTTTATTTTTGGTGATAACAATATGTTTGTTTTCTTTTATTTGTTATCCAAAACCCGGTGACGTTTGCTTTGATAAGTAGATTTATAGATTCAAATACCTGTGGCCCAAAAGGCAACTCCCTTTTTTTTATTTTAACTTTTCGAAAACTATATTTAAAAAAAATATTCACAAAATATATAAGATAGCTGGAAAGTGTTACCGGAACCCCATCACTTGGACTTTTGCCACAGGCCTTTGAAACCGAATCCCAGTTAGTCCAAAGTATAGACAGACCACATTTTCTTTCCATAACATCAATAAGCCCGGTTACTCTCAGCCCAAGTGGGCTTTAGACCTTAACTTGGAATTGGGTTATATTCTCCATTAGATCCGGCTAACAAGAACAGTAAAGGAACCAAATGATGCCGATCAATATGTAATTTGTTTACACCGATATCTCATGGGAAATAAAATAAAATATTATCCAAAC
This sequence comes from Echinosophora koreensis, assembly GCA_035048595.1. Classification (NCBI taxonomy): domain Eukaryota; kingdom Viridiplantae; phylum Streptophyta; class Magnoliopsida; order Fabales; family Fabaceae; genus Echinosophora; species Echinosophora koreensis. Next base: position 1,279,583 of record JAPCYP010000069.1, read on the forward strand.
TTAATCAATCAAGTATGTTGATTTATTTGTGTTAGGTTTCTGAGGTCGTAATTGATAGTGTTTTGACAAGTGAGAAAGTAGAGATAAAATGAAAGAAATTGAACAGCAGAATATGAAACTGAGAGAGAATAGGGAGAAAGAGAGAAACCATAAAATGAAAATGAAATTCTATTTCTTCAAAGGAAATGAATCGTGAATAGCTACAAAATATTTATATCAACTATTTATATATGGGCTGAGGAGTGCTCGGGTCATATACTTAACGCAACTCAGGAGCTTTGTACAACCTCTCAGACTGTACATAAGCTCTTGAGAAAGAGTCACCCCACATTAACCCCAATAATGCTATTCTTGTGGAAATTAATTTTCAAAAACTGATTCAAAACTTCTCGATACAGCCTTTCATTATCCACAAATTTTCCTCACATTCTTCACCCACAGATGGGTGTCATCCACATATTGGAGATGTTTAATCACAAAATCATTTTTGCCCACCTTAAAGCCTCTATATTTGCCATCGTAAACGATATTTCAGATCAAATCGCCTAATCCTTCAACTACAAGTAAGAACAAAAAAGGAGCCAGATGATCCCCTTGTTTCAGAACTCTTTGAATATTTACTTCTTCCGTAGGACTTCCATTAATTTACTAACACCAAAATTCTACCAGAAAAATGAAGGGGTCTAACAAAAGGAAGGTATGGTCTTTGATTCGGAACAAATGTTATTTGGGTCATTTGGGAGCTTTCCAGTTTGTCTAAGTTGTTCGGTTATATCTTTGGTATCCTAGTACCTCTTGTACTGTCATAAGTAAATTTGTCATTGCTTATTAAAAAAAATATACTAGAACTTATACAAGAAAGCAGAAACCCTTGTACATGCATTGCATATTAAATAATAAATGTGCTACTATTTACAATCATGCTTGTGACCTTAAACCTTGAGGACAACTCTAATTAATCATGGAAGCAGAGGATATATGTGTGTACTCCAAAAGAATCATCTCTGTGTATATATAAAAATTTAGTCAACGTGTGACTTGTAAACATACCAAAGAGCCATAATCAGATTTTAAAATAAAACTTTTGGGAGCAGCTAAAGTCTAAACTCCTTGCCCTTCCTAAATTATACTACCTAGCAGCTACAATCAACATCGGAAACAATCCTAACACGTACACACCACAATGGGCACCACACTAGCTATAGGTATAGCTATGTCCAAACAAAGTCACTTTCAGTGTGTCACCTCCTAAATGTGTATCTTGCTTCTCAAAATTTATGATTCAGTGTCTACTCAAAATTCTCCCAAAAAATCCACAACCCCCACAAAACCCAATGTTTCACCATCGCCATTTTCACGTGGTGGGAAATCGTTGGTGGTATTGATTGCTAAGTGAACAATGCGCATTCAAGAAAAGGTTAAGCTAAACTGCAAATTAATTGAACAACGTAGAGGGACAAGTACGTAGCATCATATGAAAGGTGAAATGTGTATGTATAGGCAGTGATATATGAAAGACACCGCATCTACTCTATCAATTAGCTACACTCATTAATTAATTAGTTGCAACAACAATATCCTCTATGCACATGCATTGTTGAGCGTTTGATCTTCTTGATGCTGAGGCGCTGGGGACCTATCTAGATATGTTTCCCTGCCTAATAGCTAAATGTTGCTAGTAATTAGTGACATGATATTAACGTACCATGACGGTACAACCTCCCACATTAGCAAGGGATTTGGACCCATTGAAACTCGTATGACATGATCATGTAAGTATACATGATGAATACAGATTCTGGATTGTTAAATATTACATCCAAAAATTAATTGGTGTTAAAGTGGAATTGTTTAACAAGTATATAAAAATATTATTTGACATAACCGACGATAAACAATGGAGATGAATTGTAACTCTAATATCACATTAGATTCCATCGTAAAATCAATTTGTGTTAAGTGGAGAAATCACATCCCAAGATTTGATGTGGGCGCTAACATACTCTCTTAACACTCTTTTTCCAACATACTCTACGACTCTGCACCAATAAAAAAATAAGAATCTGGCACAGATCGACACTTCAAACGAATTATTTCATTACCAAATAATTATTTCATTATCATATCGTTGGAAAGTACTATCGATTGCTCATTTTACGCTTAAATTTACCTTCTTTTTTTTTTTTAAATCCACACACATACATATATGGAGGGGCAAAGAACAAAAAATGAAAGAAAAAAAAAGTATTGCACATTGTTGCCGCAAAATTAGGTACTACGTGTAACAACAATAATCAGCAAATTTGTGAACAAATTAAGTTAATGGTGAACACATATCAGGCTTTCGAGGGAGGCCACGTAGTTAATGTGATGCACACCATACACTCTTAAAGAAAACGTGGGCTTGCAAAGATGTACCTCACTAGCTATTTGACAAGAACATATATCACTTGTCTCAACATAGTGTCTTATTTCATGTTATATACCCACTTAGATTGTGTTATGTCATTTGAAAATAATATTTTTATAATAAATAATATAATTAATTTTTCAAATGGCATAATCTAAGTGAGTAAGATAGGAAATGAAACACCATTTTGAGATAGATGATTTCCATCCATTTTGCAAATCATACAAATATTTTGTTGGCCTCTTTCTTAATATAAATATAATCATTCTACGCCGCTATCAAACCTTCCCCGCTAACTTTATCACATTATTGATGTGTGCATGATGCTCATATATATTTTTTCGCCATCATCCATCCCCTCACTCTATCTAAAAATCCCACATTTCAATTAAAATATATTGAATATTAATTATTGGAGTTGGAAGCATGCTATAAACAATGCAATCAAGCTGGTGCTGTGAAATTGAAAGACAGGGCCATCAGAATGTGCGTGAAATTGAGCAAACATCAGCTTTTGGTCCCAAATCTAAGTAGATGAATATTTAATTAAGATAATGAGATAATGGTACCGGCGCTGTATGCATTGCATGATAGATATATCTGCATGTCAATTGATTGATGCTGGCTTATCTCCATAAAAAAACTAATTTAGGTGTTTGATGTTATGCTTCAATATGTACTTTTTAGGAGTGAGGTGCATAAAAGGTCTTAAGATGTTGAAATTAATTTTCTTGTTTGGAAAAAATCACATAGTGCTGCCAAAAAGGCAAAGGGTAGAGCAAATGCAATGTGGCCTTTATACTTTAAAAAGTTTAACCACCAAAAAGAAAGGGGTGGCTCCTGTTCATTCTAACTTTCCCAAAGCAGTGCGGCACTTGCAACTAGAACGTGAACTTTAAAAATACTCGTTACTTATACGAGTAATGTTAGTATAGACTCGTACTCGTGATGAATATATATGTAGAAGTATATTTATTGTTTATAATATAAATTATATAAATATATTTATATTATAAAACTTAATAAAAGATATAATGACGTATTAAATTCACTCGTGAACCCAAATCTTATGAATATTAGTGACTATTTATTCATAAATGAAACCAAACTAAAAAAGGTTGGGAGGAAACGACATGTTATAATAATTGGACCTAATTTCACTTTAAAATTGTTCAAGTTATTATAAAAGGTTTTTTTATTATTATTTGCAACCCATGTGAGACTTTTTTTAGTTTCCAATACTACCCCTAAAGTCCATCTGGATTGTCCAGTTCTGACTTGCCTTTCGTTTTTTTTAAATCGAGCTTGGATATAGATTCTCTGCAATCAAAAATTGACTGCAAGAGATCCTAGATGTACATTAGTTTTTGTCCTTGAAAAAAAATTAATACAAAAATGACTCAATAAATTTCTAACAAGACTACAGTGACTTCAGGGAGCCCTTGACTGTAGGGAATCCATATGAACTTTAATATCATGTTATGATAATGAAACCTAACTTATTAGTCAAAAAAATAAAAAATAATGAAACCTTGCTTCATTTTATACTGGTAGAAAAAAAATTACCCAAATTATTATAAATGATTCTTTATATTTTCAATGGTATTTTTAAAGTTTTCAAGAAGGCACTAGACAAATTATATGCTTTAACTGATAATAGCACTCATAAATTAAAGACACGTGCATTGCCGACTTTGGCACGTGAGTAAAAAGGATACTATTGGGATAATTAGGTTTAGGCAATGATGAAGTGGGACCGTGTGTACGTGTGAGGGGAGAGGGTGGGATTCACGTGACATCACCCGAAAGAAAAAGATGACAGATGGGAGAAGAGCAGAGCACAGTGCATAGGGAGGAAGGGGGCGGGAAGAAGGTTGGGCTGTCAATTTGTCCATCAGGTTTGCAGTTGGAAAAAGAAAAGCAAAGTGTTTCGTTTCTCACTCTCAATTGAGTGTTTGAGTAATGAGTAGCAAATTGGAGTCTTGAGATAAATAGAAATAGAGCTAGGTATAGCTAGTTGCATATGAATGAAGACAATTCCTACTTTCTCCCATTTCGTATTCAATAATCCTACTTGCATTCCAAGGAATCAAACAACTTTAATTTATTATTGGTATTTATTTATAATTGAACCTTTTAAATGGAACCTTCTATTAATGAATTATTTTCCTAGTTATCAAACTAATTAAGTTGGAGTAATTCTAACCGTACACCGAACGGGGTGGGAATTGAAAATTCCTATATATTTATACTATCTATGTTATAAGTAAGCTGAAGTAGTTATGCATTCTTGTGGAAGTCTACACGTATGTTCAAGGTTGTTTGTAAACGTCAATGACTTTAATTAATTGATATAAACATCTATGTTGTATAAATATTCAAATCATGCCATTTTCTTCTTCCTTATAGTAACATAAATATTTATTGCTGCCTCGACTCCTATGAATTTTCCCTCATATATTATTTTAATTAGGTCTAAAATCTTCTAGCTTGTAAGCAACAAGATTGTATTGGTGACGTGTCAAAAAACTTATAATATAGTATATGATTTTAATCAACTGTAATTGCATAGGTATTTAGTTTATTATATGAATTGATGATAAAGTAAAAAAAAAATCTTAAACAAACAATGGATTAAAATTTCAATAGTATATTTAATGTATATATTATTAATTTGGTTGTTATATGTTCAATTTGGTTCACTAGAATGACATAATTTTTTGGAATGGGGATTTGGACAATTGATAGCTTAGTTGAATTGATTAATGTACGATTTTGGTCGTGGACTCGAGCAAAAGTTGATGGTAATTTTTTCATATTTTGAGTGGTGTATGAATCTAATGGAAAGCATTTTAGAATGTTGTAGGATTAATTAGAAATTCTTGATGTAAGGTTTGAATGGTACCCCTTGTAATCCTCTTAATAAAATTTCTTCTTTGGTTGATAATAAATAAATAAATATATAACAATGCATGGTTTGATGGTTAAGTGATAATATATAAAAACTTCAAATTGATTAGCTCAAAAAATCATATACCGACAATAGATTAAACTATAATTAAATTCTTAATTATTTAAGAGTTCATCACTTGTAATTTTTTAGCATCGGGGGAGTGCCAACACCTGGAGATCTCCTTTCATGGGTTGTGATTTCCTTCCATAGGTTGAGTGAAGAACCATATAAGTGGGTTTGAGATAACATCTTGACCCAAAACCATAAGGCATTAAGTCTATGGGTCTTCTCCACTTATATAGTGTTCACCTTGTCAACTTCTTTTCAATGTGAGACTTCTTCATCCACATCTTACTCACACTTAAAATTCCTAATAATCTCCCTTAAGCGGAAGCTTTTTCTGAGGATTTAACAGTGTCACTAAGAGCCCAGACTGTCTCAAAATCGTGACTCACACTTTTCTTCATACTTACCGCTGTTGTCAATCATCCACAACAGAACATGCAGCCTAGCTTCCATATATTCCTAGGAAGACATTCGATACAATGGACCTCACACATGGGTCCGACAACCGCCTTTTCTTCCATACTAGTCCCAACCGAAACCACCGACTCTGATACCACTTGTTAGGATCAGCGGAGCGCTAACACTGAAAAATCTCCTTCCATGAGGTGTGCTTTCCTTCCATAGGCTAAGTGAAGAACTGCATTAGAGGGTTTAACACCACATCTTGACCCAATTAAACCTTAGGCTTTAGGTCTATGAGTCTCCTCCACTTATATAGCCTTCAACTTGTCAACTTCTTTTCAATGCGAGACTTCTTCATCCACATTTTACTCATACTTGGAATTCCCAACAGTAATATTGTTTTTCCTTATAGTCAAAATAAACTTATTAATTAATCAAAGTACAAAGGATACTATAACCCTTACATGAAAAGAGGAGTAAAAAATAGAAGAAAAATCAAGTTGTATACACCCAACTAGATTTCTACACCACACAGAAAACAAACAGTGAGGACCTCCTACTTTTTACCAAAAACCAAAACTAAGAATGTACCTTAAAGATATCCGACAAGTATATAAAAAATCAAGTGTACTATTCTAAAACACATTCTAATTGTTATGCAACAGTAAACGGAACTCTAGGATTAACCGGATTTGGGGTTGTGTGGACCAAACGCAATCCCTTATTTTCAATCAGTTATTGAATTAACGAAGCTTGCCAATTCTTTATGCTTCTTTTAACTGTTTACCTTGCATGATCATTAGAGGTAACTGATTAGGAGAAAGAATATTAATATTGTATGACCATTGGGTATTAATAGCTTTAGAGTGAGTGATTGGCAATCAATAAGAAATACATATCATTAAGGAATTGGGTAACATCATAGGTAGTGACATAAGTGAAACCAGGCACCCTAGGCTTTCCATAATTGAACCTTTGCTTGCAATTCTTTGTTTTTCTTGGCTTTCACAATCTTGCTACTTTTATTCCGTTGTTTTCAACCAATTCGATTGTCTAAATAACATAAGGAAATAATTAATCTAGTACTTGTCTCAATAATGAGCACGGTCGTGCTTACTAATCGACGTCACTCCAGCAATCCAAGCAAGGGAGTGCTGGTCAGCACGGGCTCCTCTAATGAGCACGGTCGTGCTTAATGTTGAGCACGGCCGTGCTCCTTTGAAACTTCAGAACTATATCTTTTTATCCAAAAATCTTATAGATTTGTTGCTTTTTCTCCAATTAAATGCTCCACTGCCATGATGACAAATTCTACAATAATCATGAGAAATAGGGTGAGTATTCACAATAATATCCAAATAAATAATAAATCACACCTAATTTCCCAACAATAAAGAATACAAAATGGCAGTTTATCAAGGGCGTGCTGCCTTTTTAAGTGAAGCACGGTCGTGCTTCACGTTCAGCACGGTCGTGTTTTTTGACCTGCACGGCCGTGCTGAACAGCACGGCCATTTCCAGAATTCAAATGGGAGCATGGTCATGCTCCCCGTTCAGCACGGTCGTGCTCAATGCACGACTGCACTGTTCTGGGCAGAGTCTCAAATCAGAATTCCAATCCATATAGGGTTCATTAAATCATTTATCTCAACTCATTTTTTTACACCTAAATCACCAATTTAACCATTAGCCTCAAGGGCTCCAACACAACAATCATAACAGCAGCAATATCATCATGTCATAATATCAACTATTGGAAAAACACTTCATCATGCTCATATAATAACCAACAAGTCTATACTATACATATTCAGACCAAATCAATCAAAAAGATCATATTATTGACAGAACAACATTAACATATAAATCATACAACATGAACACCACCGGGGTCATGGGGAACCCCTTCACCTTACGCTACCCCATTGCCTATGGTTACACTACCCTTCTCCCCATACCTGGATTGAAGGTAGCTCCACAACGTCCTAAACAGCGAACTGATCCCGAATCCTCAAGCGGCTTACTCCGGTACTAAGCCTTGGTTGATCAGAAACACAAATAATCAGTATCTCTCATTTAAAACGAAAGGAAACTGATAAGGGAAAAGGGGCCATTACCTCTACACCAACACAGACGCACTAAGCTTCCCAAGCAGCTTCCAAAACTCCACTATTGCAATGGAAGAAGAGGAAATAGGGAAAAAGATCACTCTGGCTGAAACTGGTGACGGCTGCCAACACAAAAATAAGGTTTTTCGTCATCCTCGATTTCTGTGCCAATTATATAAAGGCTGCACCTGAGCACGGTCGTGCTCACCCTTGAGCACGGTCATGCTCAACTTAGTGTCACCGAGACGCGGTCAGCGCATTGAGCACGGGTGTGCTCACTATTGAGCACGGTCGTGCTCAACTTAAAATTAGAAATACGCTCCTGACTTTAAGTACGGGCGTGTTGGCTAATGAGCACTGGTGTGCTCATGTACCAGAAAGGGACTTTTAAGCCAAAATCCCACTTAGCCCTTAACCAACTCTATTAACTTAATAAAACTAGCTTTTATAAAACACTTATGAAAAACGGGGTGTTACAACTCCACCCCCCTTATAAAAATTTCGTCCTCGAAATTTCTACGTACCTCAAACGAAAAGATGCGGATATGCCTCCATCATCTTGCTCTCCAGCTTTCAGGTAGCACTTTCCTCAGTTGCCCCGCTCCAAACTACCTTGACCAAGGGAATCTCTTTACCTCTTAGCTGCTTCACCCTCCTATCTTTGACTCGAAGGGGTAACACCTCAAATGTCAAGTTTTCTTTTAACTGTATTGTGTCGGGAACTATCACGTGACTAGGGTCATGGATGTACTTTCTGAGTTGAGACACATGAAAAACATTGTGGAGATTTGACAAGAACGGTGGCAAGGCTATTTGGTAGGCGACTTCGCCGACTCCTTTAAGGATTTGGTAAGGACCAATGAACCTCGGAGTAAGTTTCCTCGCCTTCATTACTCTACCAACCCCAGTCGTCAGGGTAACTCTCAAGAATACATGATCGCCTTCCTGGAATTCGAGCGCCTTCCTCCTTTTATCATGATAAGTATTCTGCCTACTCTGTGCAACTCTCATCTTTTCCTGAACCAACTTAATCTTTTCTGTTGTTTCCTGGATTATCTCTGGCGCTAGCACCACACTATCACTAGGTTTGCTCCAACACAAGGGTGTCCTACATCTCCTCCCATAAAGAGCCTCATAAGGTGCCATCCCAATGCTGGAATGGAAGTTGTTGTTGTAGGTGAACTCTATCAGGGGCAAAAACTTGTCCCAACTACCAGACTGTTCTAACACACAAGCCCTCAACAAGTCCTCTAAGGACTGGATGGTCCGCTTAGACAGTCCATCAGTCTGTGGGTGGTAAGCTAAACTAAGCCTAAGCTTTGTCCCTAAAGCCTCTTGCAAACTATTCCAAAACCTAGAGGTAAACCTCGGGTCTCTATATGAAACTATGCTAGAGGGTACACCATGAAACCTAACTATCTCTTTGATGTACAGCTTAGCCAACTTCTCCAATGGACACTCCATATTCATCGGAATGAAATGGGCAGACTTAGTCAGTCTATCCACAACAACCCATATAGCCTCAAAACCAGCTGGAGTCCTAGGGAGTCCAGACACAAAATCCATGGAGATGCTATCCCATTTCCATTCTGGGATACTCAAAGGTTGCAACTTACCCGAAGGCCTCTGATGCTCGATCTTAGCCTTCTGACAAACTAAGCACGCATAAACAAACTCAACTACATCCTTTTTCATCCTAAGCCACCAAAACATTCTCTTAAGGTCCTGATACATCTTAGTGGCACCTGGGTGCACACTCAATCCACTCCTATGTCCTTCTTCAAGGATCAACTTCCTAAGCTCAGGAACATCAGGCACACAAACTCTATCCTTGAACCTCAAAATACCATAACATCCATCCTTAAAACTTAGGTCTCTACCCTGAGTGAGCAACTCTCACTGGTCTAAGAGAAACTTATCTAACTTCTGACCCTCTCTAATATGATCCATCAGACTGTTGGTAACCTTCAAGGTACCAAGCCTAATACTCTTAGGGGTAAACTCACAAGCTAGACTAAGGTCCCTAAATTCCTCAATCAGATCCATCTCCCTAACTAGGGGTGTAAGCGGATCTGATCCGAACCACGAATCCGGCGGATCTGAACCGACCCGATCCGATTTTGGTGGTTTGGATCGGATCGTTGGTTCGGTTCGGATAAAAACAGCTGATCCGACCAAGGTTCGGTTCGGTTCTCGGTTCCGAGAAATTCGAACCCGGTAGAACCGAACCGAACCGAACCGAACTCCTATTATTTAATATATATAATTTATTATTATTATTTTTATTAATTAATTTAATAATTTTTTAAAAAAAAGTGAAAAAACATTACCCTACTGCTCGACACACACACTCACTCTCGTTCGAGTCCGAGTCCGCTCTCCACCTCGCAGCACAGTCCGAGTCCGACGGCCGCTCTCCACCTCGCAGCACAGTCCGACAGTCATTACGCGCGAAAACGCCCAGCTCCGCCGTCGACCACCGCCTCTGCTCACTCCGCTTCACCCCTCGCTGGCTTCAAGCTTCAACCCAGACTCGTCAGATTCAGAATAAGTTGTTTTTCCTGACAAGTTTTATTTACATTGCTCTCGTGCAAGACCGAGGACTAGGGCCACACTTCCAATGTATTCTCGTTGATCATCATCACCTTGGTGTGTCCATATCTTTAAGAATTCATCACAATTCCAGACCTAGTTCTTGTAGATCTAGTGCTTATATCATAAGGCTTATACTTTTGTTGAGATATCTCTTTTTTGCTGAAAGATTGTTTAGATATTTCTGACTGTATTGATGATAATTTTACGAGTTGTGATTGACACAATCGATGATGTATTTGTGTTGTTTGTGCTATGGTATTGCCACAAGTATTACTGTGGAAATCTGGTTTATTATTAGGATTTATTAGATTAATTAGTTTCTAATTTTTTTCTTCTTGATTTAGAGATTATTGATGCTGCAGTTTTTTGCATCTAGTGTTTATCAAGTATTTATTGATGCACACATAGGATACTGTACAGGGGAAGGATTTCATTTTTTTTTAAGGTGCGAAATCCTTGCATTTTATTGGCAGTTATTATTTTTTTAAAAAGGCAGGAACTGAGTAACCGATCCGAACCGATCCGATTATGATCAGTTCGGTTTGGTTCGGATCCACAACCATAAAACACTAAAATTCGATCCGAACCGATCCGATCATTTTTGTTTGGTTCGGATGAAGTTTCTGCTCAAAACCGAACCGAATCGACCCGATTACATCCCTATCCCTAACCATCAAAGCGGAGACATGCAGGGTTTTCCTACTTAAGGCATCGGCCACCACATTGGCCTTTCCTGGGTGATAGGTCAGCTCGAAGTCATAGTCCTTTAAAAACTCCATCCACCTACGCTGCCTCATATTCAACTCCTTTTGATCAAAGAGGTACTTCAAACTCTTATGATCACTAAAAACCTCAAACCTCGCTCCATACAGGTAATGCCTCCAAATCCTTAAGGCAAATACCACAGCTCCTAGCTCTAGGTCATGGGTAGGGTAGTTCTTCTCATGGGTTTTCAATTGCCTAGAAGCATAAGCAACTACCTTACCATTCTGCATCAACACACCACCTAACCCTTGCTTAGAAGCATCGCAGTAAACTACGAAGGGTTCACTAGGATCTGGCAAAACTAACACTGGTGCTGACGTCAACCTATTCTTAAGGGTTTGGAAACTCTCTTCACACTTAGAGTCTCACACAAACAATTATCCCTTTTTGGTGAGACGGGTAAGGGTAACGCTATCTTAGAGAAACCTTCTATGAACCGTCTATAGTACCCGGCTAACCCCAAGAAACTCCTAATCTCGGTTACAGACTTTGGTGCTTCCCACTGGAGCACCGTCTCTACCTTAGCTGGGTTCACTGCTATGCCACCCTTAGAGATGACATGACCTAAGAAGCTCACTTCCTCTAACCAAAACTCACACTTAGACAACTTAGCGTACAACTGCTTCTCCTTAAGGGTCTGCAAGACAACTCTCAGATGTTCCTCATGTTCCTCCTTATCTTGGAGTACACTAAGATGTCATCTATAAACACCACCACAAACTTATCCAAGTAAGGGTGAAAGGTCTTGTTCATGTAGTCCATGAAGAACGTAGGAGCATTGGTCACACTAAAAGGCATAACCAAGTACTCATAGTGACCATATCGTGTCCTAAACGCTGTCTTCGGAATGTCCTCAGACTTAACCCGAATCTGATGGTACCCTGACCTCAAATCTATCTTTAAAAAGACGCAAGCACCCATCAACTTGTCCATAAGATCATCAATCCTAGGGAGGGGATACCGATTCTTTATGGTCACCTTGTTGAGCTGCCAAAAGTCGACACACAACCTCATACTACCATCCTTCTTCACTAACAACACAGGTGCTCCCCACGGAGACACACTCGGCCTAATGAACTACTTCTTCATCAGGTCCTCCAACTGTTCTTTCAACTTAGCTAGCTCTAGAGGAGACATTCTATAGTGTGCTATAGAGATTGGCCCGGTGCCAGGTACTAAATCTATGGTAAACTCAACATCTCTCTCTGGGGGTAAGTTATAAACATCCCCCCGGAAACATTTCAGGAAATTCCCACACAACAGGCACGCTGGCGACATCAGGAGGGCTGCTCTCTATTTCTAGGGAAGCTAACATCATGTATACTTGGGCTTCGTCTCTCATCGAAGATTGAACTTGGTTGGCAGAGAGAAGGTCCGGATTCTTAGACTCCTTTGGAGTTCCAAAAATCAGGGTCTTGTCAAAACAATTTAGAAGGACTTGGTTGGAAGATAACCAGTCCATGCCTAGAATAATATCCAGGTCTTTCAAAGGTAAGCATACAAGATCAGCAATGAATGTTTTATCATTTATAACTATATGACAATGACAATTCTTGCACGCATAAGAAGTAGAAACAGGTTTATTTGTAGGTGTAGAAACCAACAAATCATACTCAAGGAAAGTAACAGGCAATTCAAGACTCTTGACCCTATCATGCAATATAAATGAGTGAGTAGCACCCGAATCATACAATATAGTTAATTGAGTTCCATCAATGAAACATGTACCTTGAATCAAGTCATCAAACTCGGAGGCTTCAGCTCCACTAAGAGTAAAGACTCTTCCAGTGGTCTTCAGTCGGTTGACCTGGGACTTCTGATTCTTGCTGGCGCTGGGAAGCTCGGCCTTGGCTCCTTCACACTCTCGGCTGATGTGTCCTGGCTTGCCACATATGAAGCAGATAACCTGCGTCTCCTTGCACTGAGACAAGTAGTGATCCGTAGCACCACACTTGCCGTACCTCATGGGTCTAGAAACATTAGAGAACCCGCCCCTAAACCCATCCCGCTGAAACTGTGGCTTCTTGCCACTCTGCTTTAAATCCCTGCCGGTCGGAGCATACCGCTGCTTACCCTTATCCCTCTGATCAGTCCTCTTGCCACTCTGGCTGTCCGATCCTCTGGAACTGGCAACTCTGAATTGACTAGCATCCTCGTAAATCCGACACTTGTTGACCAGAATCGGAAAAACTCTGATCTCCTGATAACTGATGGCCTGTTTGATCTCAGGCCGGAGACCCGCTTCAAACTTCACACACTTAGAGCGATCATCTGTCTCATGCTGGTAAGGAGTGTAGTACCTCGCTAGTTCCTCAAACTTGGCCGCATAGCCACCGACTGACAGCGACCCCTGCCTCAAAGACAAGAATTCCATCTCTTTTTTGTCTCTGATATCCGCTAGAAAGTACTTCTCCAGGAATCTCTACCTGAACATAGCCCATGTAACCGCTGTGCCCTCAGCATGCATCCTCTGCCTGCAGTTATCCCACCAGTGCTCAGCCTCCTCGATCAGCATGAAGGTAGCAAAGATAAGCTTCGGCTGATCATTACAATCCATGGCTCGGAAGATCTTCTCTGTCTCCCTCAGCCACAACAGTGCTCCCTCTAGGTCGTACGCTCCCTTGAACGACGGAGGGTTGTTCCTCTGGAACTTATTGTAACATCCTGAAATACCAATATAATTATTTTAATAAAAAGGATTATTTTATTAAAGGGTAGTGCAGATTAATTTAATTAGAAAGTGAAGAAAAAAGGGGCAAATGAGAAATTGAAAAGCAAATAAATAATGTACAAGTTATTCAAGAATTTACTTCTTGTGTTTTTTTAAAAATAATAATAATAAAAATACAGAAAACTCACAAAATATAAGTGGGACCATGTGGTAGTTTATTCATTTGCAAGATTGGCATTTAGCCAAATGCAATTCACCCAAAAATGCAACCTGGGAGTTGCAGCGTGAATTCATGGAAATTCTTTTAAAAAAAAAAAGAAAAAAAAACATATATAATAGTTAAAAGGGAAAAGGAAATATGACTAGGTGTCCCACAAGTTATTATAGTTGGGCCTCAATATTTTTTTTAGGATAAAAATAAAAATAATAAAATAGAATACAAAAATCAAGTGGTCAAGTGAGATTTGGCTTCTGCATATATATTTCACGCAAAACCCTTTTGCCTGGAGGATCAGCGCCGCACCACTAATTGTAACGAGAAGAAAATTGTTTGTGGCAGTGCAAAGGCTGGAGTCAGCGACGTCAGTGAGAAGAGAGAAGAAAATTTCGGTGAAACACTAACATTCGTTTTAAGCAATATTTGAATTTTTGGAGGTGTACAAAAAGTAAGTAAACATCTTTTCTTAAACTTCCATGGTATAGATTTTAAAGAGTTCGAATATGAAATTAATCGGTAATTATTTGGGGGTTTTATCCTTAGAATGAAATCGATATTTTATTGGTGATTAATTATAATTAAACTGATTATTTACATGATGAGTGGTATGATTATTATGATTTGATATGTGATGTCTTAGTGTTGTTTGGATATGAACTTGATGAATGTTAATGCGTGTGATTGATTATCTCCCTTGGGAAGAGATAATCGTTTGAGATACCTCCTTCAAGGAGATGGCAAAGGGCCAAACTCGTAGCGATGGCAGGTTGGCCTAATACGAGGCAATGGCAAAGGGCCTCCCTTAAGGAGAAGGCAATGATGATTATTGCAATGGTATAGATACCTCCTTCGTAGAGATGGCAAAGGACCTAACTCGTAGCGATGACATATTGGCCTAATGCGAGGCAATGGCAAAGGGCCTCCTACATGGAGAAGGCAATGTTGGACATTGCAAGGTTGTGGATACTTCCTTCGTAGAGATGACAAAAGGTCTAACTCGTAGCGATGGCAGATTGGCCTAATGCGAAACAATGGCAAAGGGACTCCTACGAAGAGAAGGCAATGAGATGTTATTGTACTCATGTTTGTGTTGATGATATTATTATATGTTTTGTGGTTTATTTACGTTATTATTTGAGATACTTTGAAATTATATTATTTTGGAAATGGTGGATTACCATGGTTGTTTTTCCGGTTACCACGCCGGCTGAAAGCAACATCTTTTCCAAAACATTTTAGAACTGTGTTTACTTACTGGGATTATAAATCTCATTAGTGGTGTTGTCTTTCAGAGTTTACAGGTGATGACATGATGATGCGGCGACTTGAGAAACTCTTGAAGATATTAGTTTTAGTTTATACTTTATTTATTTCTTTTGGTTTATTAGACGCCCGTGTTTTGAGGCTTTATATTTGGATGTAATGGTTTATTTAACACCATTACTTTATTTAATTATTTTGACTATACGAGATACTTTTAGACTTAAGTTATTGTTAAAATTTTTATGACTCGATTATTTAATTTAAATGTTTTAAATGTTTTTTTGAAAATTAATTTGGGTTACTAATGTAACGAAGGGCGTTACATTTATGGTATCAGAGCAGTTCGATTCTAAATCGGACTGTGGTAGTGGGGCTTTTTCAAAAACAAAACTTGGGCGCATAGGATGCTTGTTAGAGCTATAATTCTACATTCTATTCTTTTGGATATTGGACCTGATCAACCCAGTGTTTGATTGATGGTATGCAGATTATGGTTGCTAACAGGCGGAGGACAAATGATGCACTTGCGGCAACTTTGGTTCAAATGACCAGAGTTATGCAAGAGCAGACGGAGATGCTCCGTCAGATGAGGGACAATGGGAACGTGCCTGATGTTGGACCAGTCGCAGCTCCAGATCCACAATACAAGGGTCTGTCGGAGTTCAGGAACAATAATCCGCCAGCTTTCCGAGGGACCACCGATCCTACTGAGGCTGAGGAATGGTTGCTGAAATTAGAGAAGATCTTCCGGGTCATGAGGTGCACTGATGCTCAGAAGGTGGATTTTGCCACCTATATGCTGGAGTCGGATGCAGAACACTGGTGGAATTGTGCTAGGGGAGGATTGCTTGCTTCGGGAACCCCTATCATGTGGGGCAGATTCAAGGAGGTATTTCTAGAGAAGTACTTTCCAAACACCGTCCAGATACAAAAGGAGGCGGAGTTTCTACAGCTTCGTCAGGGGAGTATGACAGTGGCAGAATATGTGGCCAAGTTTGAGAGCCTGGCAAGGTTCTCTATTTATGTGAGGGATAATCCTGATGGTCAATGGAAAGCAATTAAGTTCGAACAGGGCTTAAGGCCAGAGTTGCAGAGCCTTATTGGCATCCTAGAAATTCGGGACTATCCCACATTGGTGAATAAGTGCAGAGTGGCGGAGCAAAAGCTGCAGGCTTTGACCAAGGAAAAACATGCTAGCGGAGAAGGAAAATTCCAAGGGAACCTTGGACCTGTACCCACCATCAGTAAGAGGAAGCAAGTGCAAGGTTCTCCCATTGGAAATGACTTTGCGTGCGGCAGGTGCGGAAAGTCACATGAAGATAATCATTGTCCTTCAAATCGGAACGTATGTTTCAAGTGTGGAAGACACGGCCACTATGCAAAGATGTGCAGGAACGTAGCGTCTTGACTCGGGTATGTAAATCAATTTACTTTCTAGTTGCTTGTTTGTTTGTTTGTTTATTTATTTGTTTCTATAAGTGTAGATGTTGAAATTTTGGGGACAAAATTCTTTAAGGAGGGAAGAAAATGTAACATCCTGAAATACCAATATAATTATTTTAATAAAAAGGATTATTTTATTAAAGGGTAGTGCAGATTAATTTAATTAGAAAGTGAAGAAAAAGGGGGCAAATGAGAAATTGAAAAGCAAATAAATAATGTACAAGTTATTCAAGAATTTACTTCTTGTGTTTTTTTTAAAAAAATAATAATAAAAATACAGAAAACTCACAAAATATAAGTGGGACCATGTGGTAGTTTATTCATTTGCAAGATTGGCATTTAGCCAAATGCAATTCACCCAAAAATGCAACCTGGGAGTTGCAGCGTGAATTCATGGAAATTCTTTTTAAAAAAAGAAAAAAAAACATATATAATAGTTAAAAGGGAAAAGGAAATATGACTAGGTGTCCCACAAGTTATTATAGTTGGGCCTCATATTTTTTTTAGGATAAAAATAAAAATAATAAAATAGAATACAAAAATCAAGTGGTCAAGTGAGATTTGGCTTCTGCATATATATTTCACGCAAAACCCTTTTGCCTGGAGGATCAGCGCCGCACCACTAATTGTAACGAGAAGAAAATTGTTTGTGGCAGTGCAAAGGTTGGAGTCAGCGACGTCAGTGAGAAGAGAGAAGAAAATTTTGGTGAAACACTAACATTCGTTTTAAGCAATATTTGAATTTTTGGAGGTGTACAAAAAGTAAGTAAACATCTTTTCTTAAACTTCCATGGTATAGATTTTAAAGAGTTCGAATATGAAATTAATCGATAATTATTTGGGGGTTTTATCCTTAGAATGAAATCGATATTTTATTGGTGATTAATTATAATTAAACTGATTATTTACATGATGAGTGGTATGATTATTATGATTTGATATGTGATGTCTTAGTGTTGTTTGGATATGAACTTGATGAATGTTAATGCGTGTGATTGATTATCTCCCTTGGGAAGAGATAATCGTTTGAGATACCTCCTTCAAGGAGATGGCAAAGGGCCAAACTCGTAGCGATGGCAGGTTGGCCTAATACGAGGCAATGGCAAAGGGCCTCCCTTAAGGAGAAGGCAATGATGATTATTTCAATGGTATAGATACCTCCTTCGTAGAGATGGCAAAGGGCCTAACTCGTAGCGATGGCATATTGGCCTAATGCGAGGCAATGGCAAAGGGCCTCCTACATGGAGAAGGCAATGTTGGACATTGCAAGGTTGTGGATACTTCCTTCGTAGAGATGACAAAAGGTCTAACTCGTAGCGATGGTAGATTGGCCTAATGCGAGACAATGGCAAAGGGACTCCTACGAAGAGAAGGCAATGAGATGTTATTGTACTCATGTTTGTGTTGATGATATTATTATATGTTTTGTGGTTTATTTACGTTATTATTTGAGATACTTTGAAATTATATTATTTTGGAAATGGCGGATTACCATGGTTGTTTTTCCGGTTACCGCGCCGGCTGAAAGCAACATCTTTTCGAAAACATTTTAGAACTGTGTTTACTTACTGGGATTATAAATCTCATTAGTGGTGTTGTCTTTCAGAGTTTACAGGTGATGACATGATGATGCGGCGACTTAAGAAACTCTTGAAGATATTAGTTTTAGTTTATACTTTATTTATTTCTTTTGGTTTATTAGACGCCCGTGTTTTGAGGCTTTATATTTGGATGTAATGGTTTATTTAACACCATTACTTTATTTAATTATTTTGACTATACGAGATACTTTTAGACTTAAGTTATTGTGAAAATTTTTATGACTCGATTATTTAATTTAAATGTTTTAAATGTTTTTTTGAAAATTAATTTGGGTTACTAATGTAACGAAGGGCGTTACACTTATCGAGTCCCTGGAACTCAACTGGCCCACCGTTGTTGTTAGGATTGACCTGTCCAATAGCATTGGCCAGAAGTGCTAATGCATCCGCGATCGCCTGATCGTTGCGTCCTCTACTGGCCATTATTTCCTGTACATGTCCAACACAACTCTTAATACAGAAACTTAAGCGAGTAAAACCTACAAGCAACTAACTTAAAACATCATTATCTGTAACAAGTATAGACAATCCAAACAAGAGTCACACAACAGACTCATACCACGTCCGAACAAGGTCTAATTGCTCTGATACCACTAAATGTGACACCCTTCTACCCCGCATGTTATAAGGCTTTCATTGTAAAAGAATTTAAAATAAAAACATGCAATTATTGAATAAAATTAACAATTGTCCATGGGTAGAAAAGTCCCACATGAACCAGTTACAACGCGTAAAAATAAACCAAGTTTAAAATCATTAAAACATGATAAATAGCGACCCAACCCCGATGTCACAATTCAGAGCTGGTATAACCATTCCGTATAAACCGGATAAACAACTAAACTAACAACTGAAAGGAAAGGCCCTAACTATGAGCTGTAGCTCCTCAGAGTCACTCCTCTCCGGGCTGCTCATCATCCTCTGCAAAATGCCGACCAGGCCAAACACAAACAAATAACAGGGAGTAAGATTCATGTAAACATATACAACATGGGAATAGTAAGCAAGGTAAACATACAACATAAGCATACATCAACATCCAACGATTTCATATCAACCAAGTATGCTATGCTGTGCAATGCATCAACTACTCCGCAACTCCAGCTATACATGTGGATCCAAACTAACTCAGGATGAACGACTTTGGAGTTACATATCCATATTGGCCAAAAAAGCACCAACACCGGCAGTTCACCAAACCTTGGGTAAACCCCATGGATAGCCAACGCAACAAACCGTGGATGCCTCATCACGGGGGGCCTCGGTCACCAAACCTTGGGTGACCTACCGTGAATGGCCACATCACCGTACTCTTGGGCGATCTCCCCTATGTCGAACCTCCCCCATCAACAACTCCAATGCTATATGCGAATGGCACAACAACAAACACTCTCAACCACCTCCTTGCTTGGGCCATGAAGCTACCAACACTTCAACATCATCATCAACGTAACCTTAGACCCAAACCGTGGGGTCAAGGCTCCCTTGGCCAATAAGCACCAAGGTTCAACTCAACATGCTTGGGTCAATAAGCACCCAAGACTTCAACTTATCCACGTGCGGTAACCCATCGGATACCGACTTAACATCTTATTATCTTAATAATCTTAGATGATTATTAACCAGGTTGTCTAATCTTTCTCTATGATTAGCTATCTCAACTTATCATCATTGAGGAAATGGGGTTTGAAACCCTTAAGTCCTTTAATTCTGTTTCTGTCCAAGAGGGATGAGCATGGTCGTGCTTAAACCCCAGCACGGTCGTCCTTGGACACATGAGGGCGTGCTGCCTTTTTAAGTTCAGCACGGTCGTGCTTCACGCTCAGCACGGTCGTGCTCAGAAGCACGGTCGTGCTTTTTGACCTGCACGGCCGTGCTGAACAACGCGGCCATTTTCCAGAATTCAAATGGGAGCATGGTCATGCTCCCCGTTCAGAACAGTCGTGCTCAATGAACGACTGCACTATTTTGGGCAGAGTCTCAAATCAGAATTCCAATCCTTATAGGGTTCATTAAATCATTTATCTCAACTCATTTTTTTACACCTAAATCACCAATTTAACCATTAGCCTCAAGGGCTCCAACACAACAATCATAACAGCAGCAATATCATCATGTCATAATATCAACTATTGGCAAAACACTTCATCATGCTCATATAATAACCAACAAGTCTATACTATACATATTCAGACCAAATCAATCAAAAAAGCATATTATTGACAGAACAGCATTAACATATAAATCATACAACATGAACAACACCGGGGTCATGGGGAACCCTTTCACCTTACACTACCCCATTGCCTATGGTTACACTACCCTTCTCCCCACACCTGGATTGAAGGTAGCTCCACAACGTCCTAAACAGCGAACTGATCCCGAATCCTCAAGCGGCTTACTCTGGTACTAAGCCTTAGTTGATCAGAAACACAAATAATCAATATCTCTCATTTAAAACGAAAGGAAATTGACAAGGGAAAAGGGGCCATTACCTCTACACCAACACAGACGCACTAAGCTTCCCAAGCAGCTTCAAAAACTCCACTATTACAATGGAAGAAGAGGAAATAGTGAAAAAGATCACTCTGACCGAAACTGGTGACGGCTGCCAACACAAAAATAGGGTTTTTCGTCACCCTCGGTTTCTGTGCCAATTATATAAAGGCTGCACCTGGTCGTGCTCACCCTTGAGCACGGTCGTGCTCACCCTTGAGCACGCTCGTGCTCAACTTAGCGTCACCGAGATGCGGTCAGCGCATTGAGAACGGGCGTGCTCACTATTGAGCACGGTCATGCTCAACTTAAAATCAGAAACACGCTCCTAACTTTAAGTACGGGCATGCTGGCAATGAGCACGGGTGTGCTCATGTACCAGAAAGGGACTTTTAAGCCAAAATCCCACTTAGCCGTTAACCAACTCTATTAACTTAATAAAACTAGCTTTTATAAAACACTTACGAAAAATGGGGTGTTAGTTACACAGCAGCCTTGCTGTGTGGTGTGCTGGTTCTTCTTGTAGTCTGGTTTCTTGCTTCACTAGGGAGAGAGCATTTAAGTTGTTTTGATGTTGGTTTTTATTTCAGAAATATTGCGTGGTGTTTTATGTGTAAGGTCCTGGTAGGCTGTTGGGTTGTTTTTATGGCTGGTTGCTTTTCCAGGAAAATGACTAAGTTGCAGGGGTGACCATTAGTTATTTTTCAACCTTATAGATTTATGCTTTGGGTTGAAGTATATCTTATGGTCTACTATTGTAATACACTGATCCTTTACTCTTTGTATTTGGTTTAGAGTACCCATTGTACTCTTTCAATACAATTTTTGGTTTATTAAAAAAAAAAAAAAAGAGCATTGGTGAAGAAATCAAAGTATAGAAACTTTGCATTGGAAGTTGTAACTTTTAAATTCATATGAAAACTTGATTTATTTATTTTTTTAATTTTTTTTTATAAACTAGTGTTCATAGACATACAATAGAAGCTAAGGCTATTGGTCTAAGTGCCAAGGAGCTTAGTTTCCCTTAAGAAAGATTTTGGACTCAAATTTTGTGAATAAAAAAAATAGACGCTGGAAAAACTTTGCGTTCTTAATGAGCTTTCTCAGCTCGACTCGGATTAATCGGAATCTTAGCCAATAAAAAAAAAAAGGAAGCAATTGTATAAAAGAAGAACAAGAAAGCTAGCTAGCTAGGTTGCAATAAATTGGAAAAAAACAGATCTATAGGTATATGTAATACAGCTGTGAGTGCAAATTTTTAGGGCATATTTATTGATTGGTACAATTCATTACAATTTATGATTTCATAGAAAATTAAACCACCACAAATGCTGTTGATATATATTATGTTATGAGTATTGTGAACCAATGCCCTAAGGACATTGGTTAAGGAAACAAAAAATAGAAACTTTTTATTGAAAAGATTAATTTTTAGATTTTCAAAGCATATACACAATCTCCAATACAAAATCTTTATCTTTGAAACATTAACCAATGCCCTTAGGGTACTGGTTAGTATTTTCCTTATGTTATATAGGTTTAGCTTTCCTCTACCGAAGGAAATATTTTGAAACAAAATTGTTCTTCTATCTAATGGAGGCAAATGATAATATGACATGCCACGAATCGGCCAGTGTGTACCCCTAATACTCTATCAATATACTCTTTGCTTATAAAAAAACAAACCGGCTAGTGCTTTTTTACTACAGCAAACCTTTTAAAAGATCAAAATCCTCTTTTGGTGAAGAACATATAGAGACAAAAAATCATGCATGTTAGAGATATAATAAAAGAATTTTATATGCCCTTACCCAACAATTTAAGTTTTTGGAAAAGCTAGCTTGTTCATGACATGATACCAAAACTTTTGTGATCAAGTAGTTCCAATCATTGTTATTCTCATTCTTTTAATGCTTATAAAAAAAAAAAAAAATAGACATTGTGAGGTACGTGTTTTTTTTTTTTTTTTTTGAAGGAGTGTGAGGTACGTGTTAGAGACATTATTAAAAATATTCATATACCTCTACCTAATAATTTAATTTTTTGAGGTGATTCATGAGACAAAATTTGGATATTTTTTTTTGATACAAATAGATAATTTAAACCTAGTAAAATTAAATGTGTACTTCCCTTCATTTAATCCGTAACTAGCTTACCATTCATTATCCACATAAATGATTTAAAGTTAACATCGTTCCAAGATAATTAAATGCAAGTAAAAGAAGGTGAAGCAAAAAAAGCTCCTGTAAAAATCAAAGGCTACACCAAAAGAGAAAATGAACATGGCCATCAGAGCAAACGCCAAACCTTAAAGCGGTTATGGGTTCTTTTCAGAGCCTATGTCTCCCACACAATTAAACCTAACTTGTCTATTTTGCCCATCAAATTGCACGTGCCAACCATCTTCTTTCTCTACCCTTCTTTATATATTCATCAAAATCTCTATCTTCCCCTTCTCTATAGCACCACTTCTCTTCTACCACCTTACTTCACTTGGGCTATTATTTAATGAACTCGGAGCAAGTGAAATTACCCTAATACTCTTATCTGTTGTGGGAACTCATGAGGCCATCTGCAATGATTATCAAGGGCATTATGGCCATTCCAATGCATAAAAAAGATGCTGGTAGTTTGGATAATTGAGATGACTTTGTACTGACCTTATCTTTATTTTATTCCGTAGTTTGCGTTGGTTTCCAAAGGACGTATGCAAATGCCAATAAAATCCAACACTTGGTGATGGCATTATGGTCATTGCAGGGAACCAAAACACCAAATCAAACCCTACTATTATCTTCAGAAAATATTTCCACCGTTCTAATTCGTGTTACTTTAGATTAAAAAATTATATACATCTTACTAACAAAAAACATCCAACACAATTGGCAAATAGTTAAGTTTTTTTTTTTTTTAATAGAGAAATATTAGTTGTTAATTTGTTATGTTGGTAGCGGCGAGTGAGATTCAAACTTTACACCTTGTAACTCCCAACAACCTTGTCGAAGGAATGAAAAAGACTTTGGTGAGAGAGATAAAATCCACTTTTATGATTTCTACATCTCGAAAGGAGTGAGTGTGTGTTTGGATGAGTGTTAGATAAACGTGATTCTTAATAAAATTGATTTTATAGAATTGATTTTGATTAAAAGTGAGTTGAAAATAAAGTGATTTATGTTTGGATACATTCATGGAAAAAGTGATTTTTATCAATTCATGTTGTTTAGATAGTTTGGATCAAAATTCACTACAAAAAAAGAGCATTTTAGGGACCGATTTTGGGGACCGAAACTAATCCGTCCCTAATAGGGACCGTCTTAGGGACTGATCAGAGTTTTTAAGAATTTGGTCATTAGAACCAACTCGGAGACTGATTTAGCGACTGAAAATATGGTCCCAATTAAATCGGTCCCTAGATCAGTCCCTAAACAGAAAATTGGAAAAGTCAAATCTGTTGACTCATTTAAGGACGGAGTTGGGGACTGCCAACGACTCTATTTTAGCGACCACGGATGTGGAGACCGATAAATCGGTCCCTAAACCAAAAACTAAAAACATTGCGCGCGTTTCGTTCCCCCCTCCTCACTTATTCTTTCACTCTCTGCAAACACTGAAGAAGTTTTCAGAAAGCTTGCCTTTCTTCATTTCGTCACACCCTTGAAAGCTTGCCCCTTTCCCCATTCGCGCCGCCATCTCCATTTCCGAAGCCTCTCCTTTCCCTCTTCATCTCATCGCACCACCACCGTGACCGAAGCCTCTCCATTTCCTCTCACCGTCCAAACCCTGTTCTCTGTGACTTGTCCCTTTCCCCATTCGCAGCGCCACCATTTCCGAAGCCTCTCCTTTCCCTCTTCTTCTCGTCGCACCACCACCGTGACTGAAGCCTCTCCATTTCCTCTCACCGTCCAAACCGTGTTCTCTGTGACCAAACCCTCTCCATCGTGACCAAGCCCTCAAACGGCCACCACTCTCACTCTCTGAGTCCTCTCCTCGACACAGTGCACAGGTATGTTCTCTCTTTTCTCACTCTCAAATTGCTGAGTATATTTGAAACCCTAAAGCATTTACCTAAACAATTTTGGTTTTGATGGTTGATTTCTGGTTTTTTTGATTTAGGGGTTTTCACCCACTTCTTCTAGAACGTGAAGAAGAAAGGAAGAAACCATTCTCCATCTCCCTCTGCTGAGAGAACGTAAACAAAGGTAAAATTTCCTAACTCTTAGTTCTCCTAACTCTCTGTTCTAAGTTCTCCTCTGTTGATACGGGTATTTGATGACAAGAGGCAACAAGATTATGAATAAGTCATTATTGTATCAGCTAGTATATTAGGAACACTCTTAAATAAAAATTTTAAAATTGACAATAGTTGGATGAGGGAGGTGCAGTGTAGCATGTTAAAACTGATGCCATTCTGTTAAAGCTTCAAGCTAAAATGGTTTCTCCTGTAGATGCCTGCAACTACATCATACACTTTTTCAATTTTAAGTGTCTGGACTTTGGTCTTTTCTTTTCATATTTGAATTCATTTTTTTTTTCAAAATATTTGCTCTATACTGCATTTAAATGGTAATAATGCACTATGAATATATCATGATTTGCCTAGTCTCACCAAGGAGTAAAGGACCTATCCATTTTATTTAATGGATATGATGGTTGTGTAAAGAATCAGTAGCATGAAAACATATTCACATGATGTGAAGGTTCTTCTGTACCATTATTTAATAGAAGTGAGTTAAAACTAGTAGCCTATTTTTATTATGTGATGTGGTAGGACTGTGAATAAGGGAGAAAAAGAAGTTTGCATTGGTGGAGGGAAAGCATTACTGTTGATACTTAATGACCATACTGTGTCCCTGAAAGAATGACAATTAACAGCATAAAGTTCGATCTTGTCTGTTTTTAAATTGGATTGTAAGCATGTTTGTTCTCTTTATGGTGGAAATGTTGTTTCGGGTGATGTCAAAAGGTGTGGGATGTGTAGTTAAGGCAATAGAGTAAATGTTTCTTGGTGGTTATTGGGGTTCAGGGATCTTTTTTGTAATCTCTGGATCATTGTTACTTGTGTTGTACATGGCTGGAGCATTGATGTACATTGATAGGCTGATGCTTATAGTTACTTATATAAATATACACTTTTGTTCATTTAAATAAGGATAAGGCAAAAAGCAAAGCAAAGTATATGAGTGACCACTATTTTTCTATAGATTTGTGTTACTGGTCAAATAATGTGGTTGTTTGATCATGTTTGCTGCCAATTTATGTTATTTCCATAGGATTAATAGCATATTATTAGAATACCATGAAATCAGGTAATCAAATGCATACTTCTTGAAGGCATATTAAAAAGAAGTTACCTTCATGAAGGTCGATGTTCCCCTCCTTCTCCCTCTATAACTAAGACCTTGATAGGAAGAGTGACCGGCTTGTAGTATCAACAGGGGATGCTAACTATATATACATTCACCATAATCCAACACACTTATCAATTGGAGTGTATGAATTCCCTTTGTGTTGATGCTACTTTTGGTGCTTTTATTTCTTCTAGACTCTTGTAAGATTTGCTTTCCTTTTCTTGTCAAAACTCTCGTGGAGTTCAATAGGAAGCAAGCTAATATGGTTGCTCACAACCTTGTTAGGGTGACCATTTCTTGCTAGTCCTCATTTCTTCTTTTGACATCCCAACATGTATTGAATCTTTGATTATTAATGAAATACAGTGATCTTTTATTGTAAAATTTAATTATTCTCTTCAAATTTCAAATACTCAACCATGATTTCTCTTAGGTAAAGTCAAGTGTGTTGTACAAATAATTAAATAATAGCATTTTCCATTCCCGAAGGTGAACTTTTATATAGTTTAAGCAAGCTCTTTTATATATTGAATTCATACGTTTGATGCATGGTTTGCTATAATTTTTTTAATTGTGCAGTGTTAATAATTTTGTAAGCTTCTCATGACTTGAATTATATTCCATGTGGTAGGAACTCTCGCCTGTTCTCAGTTGCTATAGTGTTCACACTCTTCACCAGCAACTCACACACAGGTACTCCTATTGTTCATTGTTTAATTATGAGAATATGGATGAAAAATTAGTACTTGGTTGTTGTAATGATGATCATTATGTTGTGTATGCTTGCTGCAATTTGAAGCTTTGATGTATAATTTTTTTGTTGCATTTTCCCTAATTTGAGAACTGAATGAGATTGTTTCTGCTAAAGAGTTTGCAATTTTTTTTTGGTCTCTTTTGATAATGTGTATGATTTGGTTAGTTTGTTTCACAATGAGTCTACTTATGTTGTGCATGGCGCACCGATGCACACCCCATTTGCTAGCAGTGATGGGTTTTTGTCACTTTATAAATAAGGCCAAATATTTGTTTATTTGTTTATCAGTTCTTTTTTAGAAATTAATAGAGGAGGCCAAAGCATTTTGAAGTAGAAGCAGAGACAACCTAAGATCTTCTTTGCATTTTATTCTCATATGAGAATGGCACGAAAATAAAAGGATATTGCACAAAATAGCGGCACATACTCATCTCATCTCTTTATATGTTAATTTTTCAGTGTGTGTTCATTCTCACCTGTGATTTTAGTTGTGCCAACGAGAACTATAGTGAGTGTTGTAGAACATGTTCAACATTAGGTAGAACTAGCTGTAATGTGCTTATAATTAGTCAAATGCATGTAATTTTTTGGTTGATGTGCTTATAATTAGTCAAATGCATTATGTTTGTTTGACAATTTTATCAATCCTTGTGCATTTTATGTGAAGTGCTGGGACCATTGCAATTGTATTAAAGCCTTAGTTTCCCATTTGAGATCCAATATTAGTGAGTATGTGTACTTTTTGAAGGTACCGCTCATTATATTGAATCTTGAATTGTCCAAGTTGGACAGTTTGGGAAGAAACGTTTTCTTCACGAAGTTAACAATTATTCCTTAATTCTCATATCTTATACTTGATGTAATTTCGACGTGTTACATTTCCTGTTGTTCTCCTGGTGCATACTTGAATGCGGTGGATGTCACCGCGTTCAAGTCATGCACATCGGAGACCAATGAGAAATGCTGTCAAAATTTCGCCAAGCATAATGCATGCGAATTAAGGACTAATTGTCAACAAAATGTTGAAAAGGTTTCCTCTCGAATGGGGTAGGGCCATATCATGTCATAAGAAGGAGATGAGAATCCTAGACTAAGTACTGTTATTGTGGTTAGCAGTAATGGAAGTTCCTGAGCATCGGAGGTGGATGTATAGAAGGTTGGAAGATGGAGGAGTGACGCAAGAGTTCATGGAGGGAGTGCTAGAGTTCGTTGAGTTTGCTAGCAACGACCCGAATTTTCTAATGCAAGAAAACCCAAAAATGAGGTGTCCTTGTAAGAAATGTCAGTGTGGACAACTCCATTTTGGGGACGATGTGATGGCACATCTCTGCATGAGGGGGTTCATTCCTAATTACTATTATTGGACCAGCCACGGTGAATCCATGCCACCACGTCCCCCGGTTGTGGTGGATGATCCATATTACGGTGTTGGTGACCAGAGGGAACAATTCAATTGTTTTTGAGCAGATGATTATGGATCATGCTGGCCCCGAAGTTGGTCGAGCTGTTCAACAGGACGGTGCCACTGAAGACCAGCACATAGAGGAGGATCCAAATCCCAATGCACAAAGATTTTATGAGATGTTGGAGGCTGCACAAG
Source organism: Echinosophora koreensis (assembly GCA_035048595.1). Taxonomy (NCBI): domain Eukaryota; kingdom Viridiplantae; phylum Streptophyta; class Magnoliopsida; order Fabales; family Fabaceae; genus Echinosophora; species Echinosophora koreensis. The sequence continues at coordinate 1,308,275 of JAPCYP010000069.1, forward strand.
CTCCATTGTGGGAAGGATGTCTGAATTACTCAGAATTGTCGGCTTGCCTGGTTGCTCTTAGCATCAAGTCTGAATGCAATATGACAGAATATTGTTTCAATCGTGTGGTTGATTTCATGCACGATTCCCAACCGCCTAACAACCGAATGCCTTGTAATTTTTATCAAGCAAAGAAGTCGGTGGCAAATTTGGGTTTGGGTGTTGAGAAAATTGAGTGTTGCCAAAATGGATGCATGTTGTATCGTGGTGAATATGAGGCTGAGACTTTTGTTAGTTGTAGATTTTGCGGCGCTGACCGGTACAAGTTTAGAACCACTAGAAAGGGCAAAGTTAAAAAAACCGCCTTGAAAAAAATGTGGTATTTCCCGATCACTCCTAGACTCCAAAGAATGTACTCTTCAATGGCCACCGCATCCCACATGCGATGGCACGATAACAATCATAGGGATCCTAGTGTCTTGTGTCATCCATCGGATGGAGAAGCATGGAAGCATTTTGACAGGACGTATCCAGAGTTTTCTCAAGAAGCTCGAAATGTGAGATTGGGGTTGTGCACGGATGGATTCAATCCTTTCGGTCAATATGGTAAAGCGTACTCGTGTTGGCCAGTTATTCTGACTCCGTATAATCTCCCACCTGGGATGTGCATGAAGAGAGAGGTTATGTTCCTTACAGTCATAATTCCGGGTCCATCGAATCTGAAAAGTAAGATTGATGTGTACATGCAGCCTCTGATAGAAGAGTTGACCCGTTTGTGGAATTATGGAGTCGTAACATATGATGTATCATTGAGGCAGAATTTCACGATGAAGGCAGCTTTGATGTGGACAATCAACGACTTTCCGGCCTATGGGATGTTGTCTGGTTGGATGACTGCGGGGAGGCTTGGTTGCCTTTGTTGTATGGGGCGGCCAAAGGGTTTCACTCTTAAGCACAGTCGTAAGACTTGCTATTTTGATGTTCACCGCCAATTCCTTGAGCCCGAACATCCTTATAGAAGCAATAAAACTGCATTCAAGAAGGGGCGTGTTGAGACTGCTCCCCCTCCCCCACGTTTGTCTGGAGAAGAGATCTGGCACCAAATTGAGTCATTTATGTTCATCCATGAATCTGGGGGAGCACAGATATCCGGGTATGGCGATGTACATAACTGGACCAAAAAGAGTATATTTTGGAGTTTGCCATATTGGAAAACACATTTGCTTCATCATAACATTGATGTCATGCACACTGAGCGAAATGTGTTTATGAATGTGTTTGACACGGTGATGGATGTAAATGGTAAGACTAAGGATACGTCCAAGGCTCGATTGGATATAGCAGAAATATGCAAACGGCGGGAGCTAGAGTTGAAGGACATCGGGGGTGGCAAACTTCAAAAACCGAAGGCTAAATATGTATTGAGTAAACCCCAAAGGGTAGCTGTTTGTGAATGGGTTAAACAGCTCAAGTTACCTGATGGGTATGCCTCCAACTTATCAAGATGTGTCAACATTAAGGAAGGAAAGTTGCATGGTATGAAAAGTCATGACTGTCACGTATTCATGCAACGATTGCTTCCTATTGCATTCGCCTCTTTACCGAATGATATTTGGAAGCCTCTTGTTGAGCTCAGCCAGTTTTTCAGAGTATTGACATCCACGACCTTAAATGTTGAACAATTGCGGGTTATGGAACGAGATGTCCCTATCTTGTTATGTAAGCTGGAACAGATATTCCCTCCGAGCTTCTTTGATGTGATGGAACATCTTCCTCTCCACTTACCCTATGAAGCAAGACTTGGTGGTCCAGTACAATATCGTTGGATGTATCCCTTCGAGAGGTATATATCTGTTTTTTTTTACTACTTTTATTAATATATTTGATTAGTTAGCATCTTTTTAAGGAATCTTCTTTCTTAGGTTCTTGCGCTCGTTGAAGGAAAAGTAAAAAACAAGGCTAGGATAGAAGGTTCTATTTGTGAAGCGTACTTAGTAGAAGAGGCATCTACTTTTGCTTCTTTTTACTATCCATCCGACATAGAAACAAGGAGGACTAGAATACCACGTAATGTTGATGTAGGTGAAGGTCCTTCATCTAGTCCTCAGATATCAATTTTTAATTATCCGGGTCGTGCATGTGGCGCATCCAGTACATCATACTTGAGTGAACGTGATGTCAAAGTTGCTCAGTTGTATGTGCTTCTAAATTGCGCAGAGGTGGAGGTATATCTAAAGTAAGTTGGTGTCCTTGAGTTTTTATGCATTTATACTCTTATGTATGTACTTTGTTTAAATTACTTCTTTTTGTTATAACATAGTCAATATACCGAATTTCTAAGAGAGCTTCATGCTGACAAATCAGAGTCATAAATTCAACAGGACATTGCCAACCATTTTCCTGCGTGGTTCAAAACTCACGTAAGATATTGACTTTGTCCTTGTAACATGTATATACTCAAACTCAATTTCATATTCATCATGTAGGTTCAAGATATGACAAATCAAATTCAAGACCCGCTCTTGATAGATCTGGCATGGGGCCCACTTAGATTGGTTCAAACGTATGAAACTTACATTATAAATGGTTATAAGTTCCACACAAGGGCACGAGGTGAACACTTGAAAACTTTTAATTATGGTGTCTGTGTACTAGGGACTCACGGCCAATCAGAGGATGACTTTTATGGGATATTGACTGATATTATTGAAATTCAATACTATGGCCATCTCAGGAAAAAGTTAGTCCTATTCAAGTGCGAATGGTTCGACAATACTCCAGATAGGGGCACAAAAGTAGACAATAACTTTGGGACCGTTGAAGTCAAGAAATCACGAAGATATCAGGTTTATGACCCTTTCATATTTGCACAAACAAGCAGAGCAAGTTTATTACACACCGTATCCAGAGGGGCATCGAGACTGGTTGGGTGTTATTAAGATAAAGGCACGTAGTGCGATCACGGATAATGTAGTCAGTAACCCCGAGTCAGAGGCTCCGTACCAAGAGGTTAATGAAATTGATGGGCTCCAAGTAATGTTGCATATTGACCCAGGCGATTATAGTGATATTCTTGCGGATATTGGGGGTGATGACGAGGTAGTTGACACAGCACTATTGAGTCAATCTGATTTGGATGAAGAAGAAGAGGATACAAGTATCTCATCCGACAGTGAGGAGAGTGAGAGTGATTTCAGTGACACCAATTCCACTTAGACAATTTGTATATAAAAGATATTTATGTTTACTATGATTTGTTGTTTGATGTATATTCTAGTACCTGATTGTGTTTCTGCATTGGATAAGAAATAGTGAACATGAGTGAAAGATGACTCTCTTTTTTTGTCTAGTAAACCACGAGTTAGGATCCAACAAATACTGTCAATTGGTGATTTATATTTATATATATAATTTGCAACCATAGTATTCGTTTTCTTTCTTGAAAATAGATGGCGGACGACGCAAACAGAGATCGAGATGTTCGTGGTGACCATGGCGGGAGACGGTCGACGACACCATCATCCCATCGTGGTGGACGTAGCGTCCGTGGTGGAAGACGATCGACAACATCATCCGCCCCGCCCCATGTGAGCTCTACAGGCTCAGGGTCTACTGTGAGGGCTCCAGCACCACCACCACCAGTGTGGCCGCCTACTGTAGGGGCCATGCCGACCACGGGATCCACGCCTTCCACACCGGCCACGCCGGTCACACCGACCACTGGAGCCACGCCGGCCACACAGATATCCTGTGCACTTCATGGGGGGCTGCCGTTTGCACCGGGGACGGTAGATCCTAGAGATGGGAGGATATGGATTCGCCCTGCGGGCATACTAGAGTAAATTTCATTGCTATTTATTTATTTTGTTTGTTAAATAAGTTTTATATTTATTAATTATGTTTACTGATACAAGTTATATATATTTTTTGTTACTCGCAGCTTTGACCCCCCGACAGAACCTGTGACCGCTATTGCAAAACTTTACAAGGGCATGTATGACCAGCCATGGCACTGTTGGTCGAATATTGATCAAGATGTTCGTGACAAGTGGTTTGTGGAATTTGGGGTAAGTTTTCATTTTTATTTTCATTTTGTCGAATTAATTACTATTGCCTAATATGATGTTTGGTTGCAGGATAAGTTTAGGTGGTTGCCTAATGACAAGAATGCAATTAGGAAGGCCTTCGAGTCGAGAGGAGCCAGGTTGGTTAAGAATGCTATGAATAAGATTCGGAGTGGCGAAGATAAAGGTGATTGGTTGTATCCACACGTTCTAGAGGGCCTACGAAAATATTGGGCTGAGGACCAAAAGTTCATCAAGAAGAGTGCAATCGGAAAGAAAAATCGAGCTAAGGATCCTACAGCTCCTCGATACACCGGTGGCTCCAGGTCTATTCCAGCTCATGTTAAGAAGTTGGTAAGTAGAAATTCTAAATAAATTTTATATTTAAGCTTATATGGATGGGAAATGTTTTGAAAATGGGATGGGATGATATTGCTCCTAGGAGGCCTGATTGTGAGAAAAATTTTGTTCTAGTATTCAACTTTTCATTCTTCCCATCAATTCCAAAACTTGTTCACAAATGTCATCTTATTGCTTTACATCTTGCCCTTTGATGCTTGCTTCTTTGGAAACTGGTGGGATGTGATGCATGCTTGTTCACAATTTACACCATGCCTTTGCCTTCCCTGTTTATGAATGAACATCCACTTGAGTCTTGTGTTATTATTTTTGAATAATTATTTGAGACTATAATAAAGCTGGTTGCCTTTGGTTTGTTGATTATAGACTTACAGGCGGTGGCTGGTTGCCTTTGGTTTGTAGATGGGTAGTTCGCTATGATTAATCTAGGTAGTAAGTGGGTTTTTATACCTGTCTCATGTTTTGATGGTTTGGTATAGCAAGTGTGTAGATGTTGTTTGCTGAGATGTTGTAATACTTTGTAATTTTGAGATGTTGCTGCCATTAAATGCATAGGGAATGAAACAGTTCATAGGGATGCATGCTTGTTCACAATTTACACCATGCCTTTGCCTTCCCTGTTTATGAATGAACATCCACTTGAGTCTTGTGTTATTATTTTTGAATAATTATTTGAGACTATAATAAATCAGTGAACCTTTGGTTTGTTGATTATAGACTTACAGGTGGTGGCTGGTTGCCTTTGGTTTGTAGATGGGTAGTTCGCTATGATTAATCTAGGTAGTAAGTGGGTTTTTATACCTGTCTCATGTTTTGATGGTTTGGTATAGCAAGTGTGTAGATGTTGTTTGCTGAGATGTTGTAATACTTTGTAATTTTGAGATGTTGCTGCCATTAAATGCATAGGGAATGAAACAGTTCATAGGGATGCATGCTTGTTCACAATTTACACCATGCCTTTGCCTTCCCTGTTTATGAATGAACATCCACTTGAGTCTTGTGTTATTATTTTTGAATAATCATTTGAGACTATAATAAAGCTGGTTGCCTTTGGTTTGTTGATTATAGACTTACAGGCGGTGGCTGGTTGCCTTTGGTTTGTAGATGGGTAGTTCGCTATGATTAATCTAGGTAGTAAGTGGGTTTTTATACCTGTCTCATGTTTTGATGGTTTGGTATAGCAAGTGTGTAGATGTTGTTTGCTGAGATGTTGTAATACTTTGTAATTTTGAGATGTTGCTGCCATTAAATGCATAGGGAATGAAACAGTTCATAGGGATGCATGCTTGTTCACAATTTACACCATGCCTTTGCCTTCCCTGTTTATGAATGAACATCCACTTGAGTCTTGTGTTATTATTTTTGAATAATTATTTGAGACTATAATAAATCAGTGAACCTTTGGTTTGTTGATTATAGACTTACAGGTGGTGGCTGGTTGCCTTTGGTTTGTAGATGGGTAGTTCGCTATGATTAATCTAGGTAGTAAGTGGGTTTTTATACCTGTCTCATGTTTTGATGGTTTGGTATAGCAAGTGTGTAGATGTTGTTTGCTGAGATGTTGTAATACTTTGTAATTTTGAGATGTTGCTGCCATTAAATGCATAGGGAATGAAACAGTTCATAGGGATGCATGCTTGTTCACAATTTACACCATGCCTTTGCCTTCCCTGTTTATGAATGAACATCCACTTGAGTCTTGTGTTATTATTTTTGAATAATCATTTGAGACTATAATAAAGCTGGTTGCCTTTGGTTTGTTGATTATAGACTTACAGGCGGTGGCTGGTTGCCTTTGGTTTGTAGATGGGTAGTTCGCTATGATTAATCTAGGTAGTAAGTGGGTTTTTATACCTGTCTCATGTTTTGATGGTTTGGTATAGCAAGTGTGTAGATGTTGTTTGCTGAGATGTTGTAATACTTTGTAGTTTTCAATGCTAGTAGTTTGGGGTTAGTTTTGGTAATGTATATAGGTTAGTTTGTTCATGTTCTTCTCCAAATGCTTTTACCCTTTATGCTTCCTTGTGGAATTTCTCAAATTTTGTGCTTACAACCTGTGTCCTATAGCCATATGTGATTGTGCTGATGTTATGGAATTTATATATGCAGAAGCAGAAGATTCAGAGAGACCCCACTGCATTTGAGGTCATGGAGAAGACTAAGAAGACTAAGAATGGGGAGTGGGTCAATCCCAAGTCCGCAAGAGTTGCTGTACGTATTATTTTGTTTTATTAAAAATTATTTCATTTTATTATTTTTAGTAAATGCAAATTCTAATGTTTGTGATATTATGCAGGACAGGTTTCATCGCCTCCGAGAAGAGGCTGAGAGTCAGGGGCAGGAGCACTCTTCTACCTCTGACAACGCCCTATTCTTGAAGGCAGTTGGAGGGAAAAATAAGAAGGGTTATGTTTATGGATTGGGTCCCATGACAGATGAGTTTGTTGCCTCATCGACTCCATCTACTCAGACTGAACCCTTCCCTACCGTGGACTGTCGAGAGTTTATCCACAACATGAACCAGGAGCTAGTTGCAAAGATTAATGACCAGCAGACTCTGATCGATCGGCAACAGGCTAAGATCGATGAGCTTTTCCGAATGATGCGGGCAGGTAGTTCGGGTTCGGGTTCAGGCAGTCACTCACATGATGATGTAGCTGCTGATGACGATGCTCTTGATGAGGATGCTGATGATATTAGACCGTTTCCCCCACCCCGTTGTCAAGATTAGGAAATACATTTATGTTTTTATTTTTTGTTGATGACGACGCTCTTGATGAGGATGCTGATGATGCTTATGATATTAGCCCGTTTCCCTCACCCCGTCGTCTTGATTAGGAGATATATTTATGTTTTTTTTTTTTTGTTGACTGAGAGTTACATTTATGTTATGTACTTTTTTTATATATTTTATGGATTATATGATGTGGAAACATTGGATTATATATAATTTGTGCTCTCTTTTATGTATTATTTTGCTTAATTTAATTTAGTTTAATTCAATTCAATTTATGTTTAATTTAATTAGTTTAATTTAATTTAATTTAGCTTTAAAAAAAATATTTTGAAAAATAGCCACCCCTTTGGGGACCGTTTTCAGGGTGGCTAAATACTAGCTGTTATAAAATATAGGGACTGATAATTCGGTCCCTAAAATTTGAAAAATCAGTCCCAGATATGGTCTCTGGAATCATGCCCGCGACCAAGGCCCGAGACTGAATATAGGGACCCCATTTTCGGTCTCTAAATAGGGACCGATTTTAAATCGGTCCCTAAACTGATTTGTGACCACTGTTTTAGTCACGACCGCACATCGGTCCCCAGAACGGTCCCTAGTTGGTTTAGGGACCGATTTTGGCTATTTAGCCACCGAAAATTCAGTCCCTAAACAGCTCTTTTTTTGTAGTGATTGCTTTTGGGTGTATATACTATATATATATATATATATTAAAAAGCTAATTGCATCTTATTATTCCCAATACCAGCAACATTGAACGCTGAAAATCTTTCTCACTTTGTTTCGTCTTACTCATGCCAAAGATTAATTATAGAATACGGTGGATCATCTTCATTTTTCCTACACGGGCCCATACTCATTTGGTCTTTTCTCCCAACCATGTCCACTGTTCCTTCACAGGCCCTTCTTTTACCCATAACCCGGATCCAACCCCCTTTCTTTCTCCATCAGCCTTCTTCCCCAAAGATACCTAGTAGTTGCAGCAAGGGGGAGACAAAAACGCAGCAAAGAAGGAACACAAAAATGGAGTCGAAGCTGCAAAAAATCTCAGTGGAGAAGGAAAAGGCATACAGTGGGAAGGGTAAATAGGAGAACATACCTTACCTCACATAGAAAATCGATTTTCCCCAAACTCAGAAGCTACTCAAGGGAGCTTCAACTGAAACGCGATTTTAATACACAGAACCACGTTTCCACACTCCATCCAAACATCTAGGTCGACCATTATTTTCACGTTTGACCCGACAAACACACCCTTAGTTTCTTGACTTTTCTCACTTAGTTGAGAGTATTTCCCCCGTAACCTTAGTTTGAATTCCTTTGTTATGAGTGTAAAATGCTTAAAAAATGAAACCAGAAAATAAATTACTAATGATGAGAGTTTTAAATAATAATTCAATTAGTTTAATGGATTATTTTTATAATTAATTAAATTTCAATTTAATGATAATTAAATCAATTATTGAAACTCGAACAAAAAATATAACTAGTTTATAGTCGGACCAGAACAGTTCAACAAGCTGTAATTAAGCTTGTAATGCCAACAATTGTATTCCTCTAAATATTTGTTCTGGGTAAGGTCATTATCGTCATTCCAAACCATGAATATTTTCTTTGGCTTGCAATTTTTACCACATAGTTTATGTGATATTAAAGAATATATGAAGAAATTATGAAAATATAGAAAGACATCATTGGTGGAGGGAAAAAAAAAACTAAAGGAGGAGGAGAAGACCAAAGAAAAGGAACAACAGCGACTCATCCTCTCTTCTTTCTCACACACACTGTGTTCATTTGAGATAGATAGATATATGAGTCCCCCACAAAGCATCCATTTTTATTAATTTTTATATTGTGTGCAACTTCCATCTTTCTTTTTCCAGAAGGTGATTGCAAAAAACACTTGCTGCAAAGAGCAACAACAAACAGAAGAAAAAAAATAAAAGAAGAGAGAAAGAGAAAGAAAGAGACACAAGCGACAGAGCGACAATACAGAGAGAGAGAGAGAGAGAGTATACTGTATATGTATGCCTTGGAGAGAGAGAGAAGGAATTGAAGAAGCTTTCAGTACCACAGAAGGGAAAATGATGTCTGAGAGCTTTATATCCTTTCATACTCTGCTACTGTAAGAGGTACATGACTACATATATATGTGTGTGTATCAATACATGAATAATGAACTAAGCTGAAAATGATATAATAAAAAAAATAACTTTTAATTAGGAAGAAAGGAAAGAGGGGCCTAGCTCTCATCTCACTATATAAATTCAATTTTCTCTCTTTTTCTTTCAATTTGTTTCCTTATAGTTTCTACTAGTTGTGCCATGATGTGGGTGTTTGTTAGATTTGCTTGTTTTGGTTTCTGATCTTTATTACTGATCAATTTCTTCAATTATTGGACAGTGGTAATTAACAAGGTCATGAGGGTGTTTGTGATGATGATGAACAAGATTTTAGCATGAGAATAGCAACAACACCTTCTTCATTTCCTCAAATTCTCTCACTTTCAAAGGCTCATCAATACCAAAAGCAAGAAGACAACACTTCTTCCACTTCTATGTCCCAAGATTACAACCAAGGAATCTTCAACTTCTCGAATGGGTTCGAGAGATCCAATTCCATAACTCATCACCAGCAACAACAGCACTTGGACCAAAGGGACAAAGTGAGAGTGCAGCAAGGTTTTGAACCGCCGCCGCCGCCATTAGTTGGCATAGAAGGAGAAGAATCCGGTGGCCTTCCGGTGTATGAAACAGGAGGGATGTTATCGGAGATGTTCAATTTCCCCGGTGGCGCGGCGGCAGCCACGGCGGCTGAATTATTGGAGCAACAGCAGCAGCCAATGACGGCGACGTTTCGGTCCTCGATTACAAGGCCACAATCATCATCAGTGGCAAGTGATCAATGGTACGGAAACAGACAAGGGATGTTAACTGGGTTGGGACCCTTGTTGGGAGATAATTCAAAGAATCATCATCAGAGCCATGACAGTAATAGTAATATAGTTCATCCTCATCACCATCATCATCAGAATAACCAACAACATCATCATCATCATCAGATGTCAAGCATTAATGCAGATTCAGCTGCAGCCATGCAGCTTTTTCTCATGAACCCACAAACCAGATCCCCTTCTCCTCCTCCTACACATCATCATCATCATCATCATAACCACACAACAACCACTCCTTCTTCAACACTTCACATGTTACTTCCAAATACTTCTTCCTTACAAGGGTACCCTTCTGGTAATTCAACACCTGGAGGAGGGTCTTTTGGTCAATTCACATGGGTTAATCCTGATAGTTTCTCAAGGAGGAGGAGGAACAACTAGCACCCACCTTAACAACAATGAAATTGGAAGTGTTGTTGAAGGTCAAGGTCTTTCTTTATCTTTGAACTCTTCTTTGCAGCACTTAGAAGCTGCAAAAGCTGAGGAATTGAGGATGGGGGAGAGTGGTTTTTTATATTACAATCAAGGAGGTGGTGGTGGTGGTGGTGGAGGACCTTCTTCTTCATCTTCTGTTCAGTATCATTTCAAGAATCTTGGTATTCATCATCACCCCCACCAGGCATTGAACATACAAGGGGGTTTAGGACAGAACCATCAGCAGGGACATGTTGTGTTTGGGTCATCATCATCATCATCACCAACATCCTTAGGTGTAGTTAATGTGCTGAGGAATTCAAAGTATGCCAAGGCTGCTCAAGAATTGTTAGAAGAGTTTTGCAGTGTTGGGAGGGGTCAGTTCAAGAAGAACAAGCTCAATAGGCAATTCTCAAACCCTAATTCCAATCCTGGAAGTGGTGGTGGTGGTGGTGCTTCTTCATCTTCATCAAAAGATCTTCCTCCTTTGTCAGCATCTGATAGAATTGAGCATCAGAGGAGGAAGGTCAAACTTCTAACAATGCTTGATGAGGTATGTTGATCTCTCTCTTTCTCTCTTTTATTATTGAAAATGTGATTTGAATAATTGATTCCAACAACTTTTGATAATATTTGATACATTTTTTTTTATATATGTATAAAACGATCAAATATTTTAAAAATGTATCAAAATATATTATTTAAATAATAATGCTCCTTTCTTCTCCTCTCATCTACCAAGAGTCAAGGTTGCAAGCAAGATTTTAAATTGTGGTCGTGGTTGCGATCGTGGTTGTGTTGCATTTACTATAATTGAGAGAGAGAAAATACGATCGATACTGCCGCAATTAAGATCACATTTCGGTTTCGGAAAGACCTTCAAAATCAAAACGTTGTGGTCCCAATTGCGTTCGCAAACCTTTATTTAAAGCCATGGTTCTAGTATATTTTCCTTCTTAGTTATTTAGTTCATTAATAAAACCCAGTTTTCCTGCAAGTATGATCTTCCTGAATTAATTTTATGAACCCAGAAAGGAAAAAAAGCCGGCTGGTATAGTAGGGTTCCACTTCTTAGGATCGGTTGGTAAGGATTTTATTTTAATCAAAGCTCATTTTTTAATCTTCCCATTTGATTGGTGGGAAGATTTTTATTATAGTATTTAAAATTTCTTTTTATTATAAGTTTGGTGAAAGTGTGAAACCAGTACACACACTACCATTATAGGAGAATACGTCCATCACGAAGCGACGTTTCTTCCGATTATTAAGACAGACCCCAACAGAAAGCAAGAGGCACTCACCAATCATATATATTACGTAGCAAGTTGTTTGTTATGAGTGTCACTTCCTCCTCACATCCATCTCCATCACACTAATATTGCAGTGAAAGCCTTGCACCAGAAAAATATATACATTGCAGTGAAAGGCATTGTTATTGTTATCATATCTCAGTTGACCGGGGAGGGATCTAGTGATCAAGGGTCTTTAATCTTTTTCCTTTTTATCAATTCAATATTTTTTATAACTATTTTGTTTGTCAATTGAGTATATTTACCAGGGGAAGAGTGAGTGGGAAGAAATACAAGGATATTTTCACTCGTATTCACAGTTAAAATTTTACTGTATAATTGTATATATTCACACGTTTATATACTCCTCCCTAGCTGAGTTCTTTTTCTTTTTCTAATTCAGAAAGAAATATTCAAATGTTTTGTTGAGAATATCATATAAACGTGTGTGTTTTGGTTTCAATATTTGCATGGGTTAATTCCCATATTTCTTAATTAAACTATGCATAACTGTTTTAAAGAGGCGTGGGTTGTAGAATGTAGTAATTATGAATATATATATATATATATATATATGTTAAAGATTTTAAAAGTTAAAAGTTGTATATATATAATATTTTTTAAAAAAAATATATAAATTTTTCACTTGATCTCATAAATAAAATATTATTCTTTTATGACATATATATATTGAATGAAAATCTTTTAGCTCTCCCTTGCCAATTATTCACTTGATTAGTTCATCCAACTTTTGTGAATGAAAACATGCAAGCATGTACCTACTAAATTAAAGTGGCTCTTTCAACATTGCATATTGTAATATTGATAATTGCATATTAAGATTCACTAATATATGCATCTCAAGAAGTAAACACTTTTATGGCATTGTAAATAAAGTTTCTTTGGGGTTTTTTAAAGGTGGACAGGAGGTACAGCCACTACTGTGAACAAATGCATATGGTGGTGAACTCATTCGACCTTGTGATGGGTTATGGGGCTGCAGTTCCATACACGGCACTTGCTCAGAAAGCAATGTCTCGCCACTTCCGGTGTCTAAAGGATGCGATAACAGCGCAGCTGAAGCATAGTTGTGAGGTGTTGGGAGAGAAAGATGGGGCGGGGACCTCATCAGGCTTGACCAAGGGAGAGACACCAAGGTTGAAGATGCTTGAACAAAGCTTAAGACAGCAGAGAGCGTTTCACCAGATGGGGATGATGGAACAAGAAGCTTGGAGGCCCCAGAGAGGGTTGCCTGAACGATCTGTCAACATTTTGAGAGCCTGGCTTTTTGAGCATTTTCTTCATCCGTACGTTCTTTCTTTACCCCTTCTCTCTCTCTTTTACATACTAAATAAGTCATGCAAATGCAAACAAAGATTGATCTAGTTGGTAAAAATACGACTCGTATCTTATAATAATTGATGGGTAATAAGTAAGTACGTCTATAAATACTCTTTGACCCATGAGGTCAATCTGCCCCGACCCTAACGAATTTCCAAGACTTAACTCACTTAAACTTTTAAAACCCAGGAAAAAAAGGCATATAACTCATTTGATCAGGGTGGGGATGTTCTTTTTTATGGTTTTAATTTACTGTCACCTACCCCAATTAAATTTTAGGGTTGAAAAATGTGTGGTTTTGAAAAAAAATTAGACCATGATGCCCGTGTGACTAAATATATGTCCTTGAATTTTCTAAACATGGTCATGACTTGTATAAAGAAATACTTAGGTGCTCCTTAGATTAATTTATTTCGTTTTGCATTATTGAGTGTGTTAATTATATCAATTATAGTAGTAAAACCATAGTTAAAATAGAAGAGAATGAACCAATGTATATTGGTCCAAATGTAAAAGATCTGGAATTCTGGATCCCCTGAACATGAAGTCCTGAGTTTGTTTCCGATATGCATTATATGAAAAAATATTGTTGGTAGGAATCCTTGCACAAATGTCTTAACCCGAGAGATTAGTCTCTCATGGTTTCAAATGTTAGTGGGAGGATATTATAAGAAGAAAAAAAAGTAGAAGAGAATGATAGTCTACGCAATTAATATGGTGATTATAATTTTTTTATAGGCAAATATTAGTTATTAGCTTGTTATGCTAGCATGGTTGGAATTCAAACCTTACACCTTGTAACTCCCAATATGTCTCACACCCCAAACTACCTAACCACAGTAGGGAAGATAGAATTTTCTTTTAATCAAACCCATGCAGATGGTTAGGAAACTCTAATGGATTTAACAGAAGAGAAAAAGCAGCTAATGATTAAAACAGTGAGAGAGAGAGAGAGAGAGAGAGAGAGAGGGAGAGGGAGAGAGAGAGAGAGGGAGAGAGGAGAGAGAGAGAGAGAGAGAGAGAGAGAGAGAGAGAGAGAGAGAGAGAGAGAGCACGATATAATGATAGTTTAATTACCAAATTTTTTGAAAAGGATAAGACAAAACACGATAGATACCGTGATCAAAATTTGGGAAAGACGGCTTACGTTGATTAAGAAAGAGAAAAAAAGCGTTGCAGAAGGAAAGACCAAAAGAAGGAATCTAAAAGCCATGATTTATGTGTCGTATGTATAAGATCGTTTACAGCAACAGTCATAAATATAACAGTCCTTGGGGTGTTAGCTTGCCAGCGAAAAGCTGTAAAAGATAACATGTCGGCATCAATTGTTTTACTGCAATTCCTTGGTATCTTTTCTGAGTGTTACTGCCACTCTTACTACGTACATATATGTATTAAAGAATAATTATCTAATTGCATAGATATATCATTTCACCTTTACATATGATCTTATTTTTTACACATTCAAACTATACATAAATATAAGATGATGGATGCATTTGATATTAAGATGTGCATAAAGTATTATCAAAAAATGAAACAAATAGCAATTAAGGTTGGTCGAGTGGTAAACAGTTAGATCCCATAAATACAATGATGCAAGGAATTCGAATCCTGGTTGCGACACTTTAGTTGAAAGGTTGCGAAAACTAATATTTAATTCCCTAATCTAAGCAGCCAATCGATGATTAGTCTTATAGCCGGTTCAAAGGACCGAAACTTATGGAGACACCTCGGGATGCCACTTAGGATTCAAAGACCCTATTTATGGTGGTTTGTAAAAAAAAATGAAACATAAATTAACATAATATACGAAGATCTAACTAGTTAAATTTGTTGATTAATTGTAATAAATAATTAATAGAGTTAGAGAGTGTGGTCAGTGTGTACAGGGATCCACTTTACTTGCTGCTATGGCAGCTTGGACATAGATCTTTGATTTCTTTGTTTCTCTTAGATTCTCACGCCCATGAAGGGACAGAAAGAAAGGTTTCAAAGGGTGGTATAGAAAGGTGGGTGTCTCTTTATTCAGTTAAGGGAATGGGCTCTGATGTCATTTTCTGGTCTCTTTCTCAGGTATCCAAGCGATGCAGATAAGCATCTGTTGGCACGACAGACCGGGCTATCGAGAAACCAGGTTCGTCCCCTCCACTCTTAGCTTTCCACACTACACCACATGCAGTAGAGTAGACACATTTGAGAAAGAGAAAGAGAGAGAGAGACAAGTTTTTTATATTGCTATAGGTTCTGTTATTAATTAATTACATGCCATACACGGACCACATATGAAAAAGAGAAAGAAAGAAAGAAATCCATGGGTGCAAGAGAAGGGACCAGCAGTAAGTTCAGATGAAACTTAAATGGTTTTGGGATTCTTCTGTCTTCCTCTTCCCCTTTAGAGCAAGACAAACAGCAACGTGGGATTTATTGTTTCTTTCCTCCATTTTCTTTTCCTTAAAAAAATAATCATTCATTTCTCTGGTTAAAATATTTGTTTTTGTTGAAACCCACTTAAATTAAGGCTTTTGATTGTGGGTCCACGAAGTATCGTACATATTTAGATTTTTTGAACCTGCTATGCGACTAATTTCTGCTCGTGTGCTTAGTAATAGTTAAGGTTCCTCATCTCTTCGTTTTGCAGGATACAAACCTAGGTCCTCCCTACAAACTCAGCCTACACATCTTGAATCTTGATCCCAGTATGAAAAAAATTTAAATTTAATCTTTATACATATTTTATTTTAACTCAGTTCCCACTTTCCACTTTTTAAGTACAATAATATATATAGACTAAATTAATTTTTTTTTTATAAAATATAGAGAATAAATTATCAAAGAACACTATCTATCTATAATATATTTATAATCCTATACTTAACACTTAAATCCCTGTACTTCATATTAATTTTGCCCTTATTTTTATGATATTATAATAGCACAAAAAGAGTGAGAATCAAACTAAAAACAATATTATAAGTAGACGAATTCAATTGAAAATTATTTTATAAGATAAAATTAAAAAATTATTTTATCTTTCTTCTCTTCAGTTTTGATTCATTTTGGAATCTTTTCCTTCGTGACATCAATTCTTGAATTAAAGTTTTCCATCATGACATAAATTCTGAAATTAAAAGAGCAGACTTAAGTACAGAAGCAATGAGCTAGACATGAAAGTTGGCTGTTTTCGAATCTTGCTCACTCTCCCTGACATTCATCTTCTCTCTCATATCAATTGTCGTCACCCAACTACACGATTGGAACCATAAATAAGGGAAATAAATTATCTTCTGAGACATTAAAATCTTATTGTGGTAAATTCCTTACATGTTTACTCATTATGTTACTTATTTTTCTTGTAATTTCATATAATCAGGTAGCTTACAATATCATATAAGATTTGGTCCATTCTTAACTTTGGCATGTTTCTATCTGAATCATTAATGTCTTCTTTTTTGTTAAAAAAAACTGTCAGACTTATGACAGCACAAACTTTGAATATACTATATGATATATATTTTAATCAAATATATAATAATATGCATGGTATCGATTATTTTCATTAAACAGTACTTTTCTCCTGTATCATATCCTAATGGTTTTTGTACATCTGCAGTTTCTGCACTAATATTGTACCTTGTGTTTTCCTGAAAAACCAAAATCCAAAAGCTCCTGCTATATTTGAACACATGAAATTTAGGGCGATTAAAAAGCCTATTGACTTTTCCTACCTTACATAAATTATGCCTACACCCTATAATGGTCAGTGATATATATGGTGGGGAAGAACTATAACATTCTAGAGTTACACATGAGATAGCACAGTCACTTCTAAGAAGATTATGTACAATTGCATTATCATTTTATCTGTCATTTCATTGTCGTTATGCTGTATGTCACACCACAGAGAAGATACTTCGCTGTATAGACACAATATATCACGGAGGGACAAACATTGAGTCATAAAGCCATTTTTTCTGTTTCTTTTTTTTTTTCCCCTATGCTAATAATATTATTGAATGGTTAAAATGGAAATTATATGTCTACTTTCAACATTAGTTGAAATAAAAAACTGAAGGTCAATATCAATCACGTAGCTCGTGTAGCCCGTGTTGCATAACATTATCTAAGTCAACCAATAATTTCGTGCCGGCATTGCATGAATATTAATTTCTATTATCTACTACTATGCAGTACATGCTGCAACTATATTTTTCACTCATGACGAGTTTAATCATTCTTTAAACGTGCCAACTTGACAAAGGCACTTATATATATATATATATATATATATATATATATATATATATATATATATATATATATATATATATATATATATATATTATTGGATAATATTTATATTTTACTCTCTAAATTATTTTCTCAGTCACATTTAAAACTTGTACCACACACCTACATCCATTGAGATGGATGTAGATATGTTGGACCATTTTTCTGTATCATACTCGGTCTCTACAAATATCACCTCCCCATATCTGTTAAAATTTCATTTAATATTGTTGGTGGGTATTGGTGTGTAAAAATGATGTTGTATAAGGTGCACCACTCACTAAAGTAGTGTAGTGGTGCACCACCCAAGTGGCACAATTAATCTGTCAGATTGTCATTTGGGGTGGTTGACTTTTTAATGAGAACATATGATCAAAGTTCAACCAACCCAAGTGACAATATGAATGGTCCAACTTGTGCCACTTGGGTGATGCACCACTGCACACTTTGTGGATGGTGCACCATAGCTTTCACCGTGTCAAAATAGTATTGATGAGAACGTGGTGTTTTATAGGAAAATGGGACAACAGATCTTCATACAATAGAGATGTGTCCAATTTTTTATTATGAAAATTATGCTAAATAAAATTCATGTATATTGATGAAGTTCTGGATGGATTGAACGTGTATGTTTCAGGTATCAAACTGGTTCATTAATGCCAGGGTTCGTTTGTGGAAACCCATGGTGGAAGATATGTACCAACAAGAACTCAAAGAAGCAGAAGGTAATGCTGCAGAAGAAGAAGGAGAAAGGAACCAAAGCAGCAGCAACAGTGGCCACCTACCACAAACTCCAACCACATCAACAGCAACAGCGCCACCACCACCAACAACAACGACACCAACAACAGGCACTGAAAGCGACCCTTCATTCACAGCAATTAATAGACAAGGTTTCTCGGAAAACCAAGCAACAACAACAAAGAATAATTCTATATCTACTACCACCACCACCGCCACCGCCTCTGAGGTGGCGCCACCCGTATTCGACTCAGAACTGCACACCGATGACACGTGCCGGCATAACAGCTTTGTTACAGCAGAATATGGGACCGCTTCTTCTGCTGCTGGTTCTGACATTGGTTCAACCCTAATCAGGTTTGGGACCACCGCCGGTGATGTGTCACTTACCCTAGGGCTACGCCATGCTGGGAACATGCCCGAGAAAAGTTCCTTCATTAGGGACTTTGGAGGCATTTAAACTTCCCTATAATATTTTGTCACATTATTATTATTATTATTATTATAACAACAATAATAATACATATAGGAGGTTGCTTTATTATATTATCAAAAGAATTTTTTTTTTACCCCTTTTGTTGATTTCTCTCTTATATTCCTCTTATCAGCTAGCTTGGTAGCTCTGTGGTGATTATAACTGTATAGTAGGTTGTTTTCTTTTCTTTTTCTTTTTCATATATGTACTGAGTTAAGGTTTTGTACGTTCATTTGATAGGACTTGGTCTAATGAATAGAATAACAGGTGCTCATATTTAATTTATCATATATATACAAAGACAGACTGTTAGTCTTATAATACATCCGCTTGCACACTTCAAATTTACTGTAATGCAAAGCAATGAAAGAGCCAAATTATTTTATGTATTTTGCGACAATCATGCATAAGGAAGGCTTTCTATATTCTGAATTTTTTTTTTCCCAAACAAGAATGGTGTGTAAAGGCATCACAGTTTCTATTCTAAGTTATGATTGAGATGCATAAATCACTACGAAAAATTGGGACCTAGAGTGATTTATTTCCTCACGTGTAATTGGGACCTAGAGTACTACTTGTACTCCTTCAATGAACTTTTGCCTTTGTTCAAAAAAAAACTACGAAAAATGTTCAATTTAACAACAGAAAATAATAGTAGCTAATGAATGGCAGCCATATTCAATCGTACAAAAACTCAGGTCAATTATCGTAGCACTCTCTATTTAGTGACTGAACAATCGGTCGCTAATGGGAAACAATTTCGTCGCTAACGTAATCTCCAGAACATGTCATGGCGACCAACCTAGCGATCGAAAATTTCAAATTTAGTGACTGATTACTGTCAGTCGCTAAACCCAACAGCTTGTTTTACGACAGAATTGTCGATCGCTAATTTGGTGGCTAGCATATTCAAAAAAAAAAAATTTCTGAAAAAAAACCTGTACTTGTTTCCTTTTATTAAAAAAAAAATTGAAATAAAATAAATGCATAATTGAAATATATGACAAATTCAAATAATAAATCTTAAATGAAATATGAATCAAAATTAATTCCAATATTCAACCCATAAAATATAAAATCGGTGTCCTATACAGTAAAATATATCTCCTAATTATATGGAGGAGGCCGGGTTGATATGAGTACGCTAATATCATTGCTATCATCATCATCCGCGTCCTCCTTGAGGGTGTCATCGATATCGTCGTGGGGACTGGAACCCGAACTACTTGCCTGATACATTCGGAAAACTTCTCAATCCGGCCATCACTACTAGAAAAAAGGCTTTTAGCGACCGAATTTAGCGACCGATTTAAATCCGTCACAATTAGCGACCGAAATTGCGACCGATTTGTTTTTTTAAAGAATTGGTCACAGGTTCATCCTCAACGACCGATTTAGCGACCGAAATATTCAGTCCCTAAAAATTCGTCGCTAAATCGGTCGCTATATCAAAAGATAAAAATTCAAATCAATTTTCATATTCAGCGACCGATTTAGCGACCGATTTGGTGTAAAAATTTGCGACCGATTTATATTCGGTCGCAGAATAATATTTAATGATCTGCGACCGAATTAGCGACCGAATGTGTGTAAAATTTTGCGACCGATTTAAATTCGGTCGCAGAATAATATTTAATGATCTACGACCGAATTAGCGACCGAAATTTTCGGTCGCTAATTAACAACCCTAAATCAGCTACCCGAGCCCCTTTCCCCCCCAGATTTCATTTTTTCCCCTCCCCTCAGCTAACAGCGACGCACAGCGAGACGCGACCACCACCAAGCCTTCACGGGTTTGCTTCCCTCTCCCCACCACCACTCATCTCTCTCCCCCTCTCTGGTCATCTCTCCCTCCCTCTTCGGTCTCTCTCCCTCTTCGGTCTTCTCTTTCTATCCCTCTCACTCCACTTCGAACGGTGGCCACCCTTGGAACGCCACCACCGAGGCGCACCACCATGGAGCCGCACCGCCACCGAGCCGCACCCTAACCTCTGCGACAACAGTCCTTCAGGTACCCCAATCTCTTCCTTCGTTTTATTCCTCAAAGTCATGAGCATTTCTTCCTTAACTTCTCCCCAATAGTGTAGTTTATATTTTGTCTCTAATAGCTTTAAAGCTTGTCTTCAAAATGTTTGATAAAATGTCTCTTATAGTGTTTGTTAACTTTGTTAGATTTTTTCGTTTTAACTAAGATTAGAACTAATCAATTTAGAGACAGTACCTCTGTCTGTTGTCACAGAGAGAGAGAGAGAAAGTGAGAGTAAAGGGGAGAAGATGCAGACAAACAGTGAAATGAAAGCTAAGGTTCTTGGGTCTTATGCTAGAAGTGGCAATGTTATCCAATTAAAGGGCGTTTTGTTTTTCATGTCTTGTGATAATAATAGAGAAATGTGTGAGAGAGAGTGAGGAAGGGATGAGTCAAGAGTATTCAGTGACTGCAGATGAGAGACAGAGAATGAGAGAAAGACAGAGATAGTAGTGAGAGAGAGAGAGTTAAGGTCTCAGTGATAGTGAGCTTGGACTACCACTCTCACTCAACTTTGATGGATTGCTACTGTCAGTATGTGAGGTTAATGATGGACCACTGATGTGTTTGCTATTTTTGGGGTTTCACCCAAAGGGTTGCCTTTTGGCTTTTCAGACCAACTACAAACAGATACTACGAACATTTTTCAGAAACCCTTTGTTCTTATTATTTCCCTCTCCCCACCCCACTCCTTTGATCCTTTCAACCTCCGGTATACAAATCTGCATCATATATGTCATTATTCATATTTCAATTGGAGAATTATGTTTTGCGATGCAACATTTCTTTGGGTCAATTCAGATAGAATATTTGTGATTTCTCTAATGCATCAGTTTGAATTTTATGATCGTTTTTAGACTTATGGTTATATCTTCATTAGTTGTATTGATAATTCACTATTGCCATAGTTTTATGTACTTTGTTCATTCTGTTTTGCAACCTCGGATCAGAGAAAAATAAGAAAATGGATATTATGATATTCTTAAGCCCTTGCTAATGTTATCTATTTCAGATCGTTTGGTACAATGTTTGGAAATGGTTGTTGAAAATATGCTTAGTGGCTTGCAAGTTCTCTGTTATCATGTGCTTATGAATATGATTAATGCCTAAGAAACCATATACTTTTGAATTGGATATAGAATTATGGCTACTATAGTTGCAACACTGTGACATAGATATAGAAACTGCACTTTTTTAGTCATGTTTTTGCTGCTGCACTAAGTCCCGAGGTGTGGTCTTGTGTTTCTGATATAGTTTTTGCCCTGTGTCCCTGATAAAGAAGCAAAACTTTTGCACTATACTGCTACATTGATGCATCCTCAATCATATAGCTGCCTAGTTTCGTAAACAAGATCAAAGGATATAATATTTGTGGTTGTCGTTTGTACTTGCTTGGAGAATGGTTTTGGTCTTCTATTCCTACTGCTCTGTACAAAATTGTTCTAGAAACATAAGAGAATGAAGAAAGCCTTGGCAAGAGCTGTGTTCTTGGCTTCTCTTTGGTGTACTGATAGCATGAACTGAAAAGCTTTTCCTTGGCATAAATATGTTTTTCCTTTTGGTGCACTCTATATAGCATGAACTGATAAGTGCAGAAATCTGTTTTGGCACACCACTGGTTCAGTTCAGAAAATGGCACCACTGATTCTGCACTTGATAATTTTTCTTCTACACAATGCTCCCTGTTCTACGCTTGTGGTCCTGCAGTCAAGGGTCATGACATGCTGTCCAGTTTTTTTGTAAAATTATCTGCACTATGTTAGGATGGTATGCTTTGGTTGATCACATATCTTTTGCTTTTCAAATTTAATATTGGGAGTATTTTCTTTGGTTGGGAGTTTCAAATGAGGCTGGATGTAAATTCTCATGACTGCTGTGATTCAATTGGTGGCCCTGCACTAAAATTGTGAGTTGGAAATCTAGAAAATTTTGGGTTCACAGTTGGATTTAGAGGTGATAAGTTAGTCGATTGTGATAAATATTTATGACATTTGTGATAAACCACAGGTTTAATTAACGCTATTTGTTGAAATCCTTCGAAATGCATAGCATCAATATCTCATGCTTTATTCCCCTATATGTATCAGTTTGTTGATTGTTGATGAAGATGAATTCTTCTTCATAACATGCTTTGTATCTGTTGTTTGATCTGCCCCATACTTTCATTAAATTTATGGCCTTTAGAACCTAATCAACTTAGGGGCAATGGTATAGTAATGTGTCAACGCACACCCCAGAGAGGTACTAGCTTTGGTGTTTGCTTAATCTCTTGTAACATTTGTCGTTTATAGAATAATTAATGATAATGCCCTTTTCAGTATTTCATTTCATGTCAATAAAATTGTAGACAATGGAGGAGCACATATCTTGTTATGCAACATCTGCCATTCTGCTTGAGATAGATTCGTGCCTAGTTTGGTAGATAGTATTATGCACTCGCTAAGCAGTCTCATAAACTGTACTTTAGTAATATATTTGCTATAGCACTTATAATTTTTCATATACACATTTGACAGCTTGGATTTAATCAATCATGATCAAACCAAATTCTTTCTCATATTTATATCTATTTATTAGTGTATGATTGTATATATCTAAACCCCATTTTCATTTTTTTTCTATTTGTTCACAGATTCTGGTGTCTTGGTTTGTCAAGACATCACATTTTGAAGAATATTTGTGTGTTAAGGTAAGAGTACTTCCTTATTTATCTAGAATATGTCTTGTCATGTGATGCTTCCCTCACAGTCATATTTCACAAATGAGAAATAAAATAGCAAAAACATTTGCATGATTTACTTCCTTATATTTATTTGAACCATTTATCATGTAATTACACTAGTGAACATTGCTTTGAAGATGATGATATTCTTTTGATAAGTAGAAGCATAGAGATAGGATCGATTTTTTTCCTTTAGATATTGATGCTAGTCGTTGATTTTATAAAATATTGGTGGCATATTGATGCTTATGTATTGAGGCAGACTTATAGTTTTGACGGAACAGGAAAATATATTAAACGCAGAAAGGCTTCACAAGTGATCTCATATTTTGGTCTTTTAGGTGAAGTGTATAGGCTGCTTAGAAGTTGTATCAATTTTTCATTTTGTGGATGTTTATGATTAATGTGAAGAGTTCAATACTGTTTTGAGGGTGATTGGTCTTTTCAATAAATCTCAAACTCTGTGTTTGCATAATTTGATTGTTTTTTCATTTAGGTTAAAAATCATTGGCTTGAACATATATCTTCTATGATTTGAAAATTTGAAACAAAATTTAATGTATGTTTCTTGGGTTCCAGAGGAATATAAATATCTAATAAGAACTGAAAAATAGGACTTTTATTGAATGTCATTCTTCTCCTCAAAATGGTTGTCAAGATGATTGCAGAATCAAGAGTGTATATGATCTGTTAAGTTAACAAAATGCACAATCTTCATTCCCGTAGAAGAATTGACTCGTGTGTTTGTTTTGTATTTTGATGCTCTTTATTCCATTGCATTGATGATTATGCTTGTGATGTGTATGTTTCAGGTTTCTGTATTCTGTCCCACACTTCGAAGTTCGTATTCCCCTTCTTAGCCTTAACTCTCGGTGAGGTAAGTCAATAGTCCCCTTCTTGTTTGTTAGTGGAGAGCAAAGCTCAATAAGTGGTTGGACGTGTGCTGATAGTCAATTGCTTGCTATTTGTCTCATTTATGTTTTCTTTGTTAGTGGAGAGCGGAGCTCAATAGGTTTGATATTGTATGAGATGCATGCCTGCTTGTGTGCTGTTACTTTAAAAACCATGCATGTGTTTGTCAACTTGGTTTGTTGTTTGTTTGTAGAGAGCGGAGCTCAATAGGTTGTTTGAGATGCATGACTGGTTGTGTGCTGATAATTTAGAAAAGTTTCATGTGTTTGTCTATTTGATTTGTTGTTTGTTAGTAGAGAGCAGAGCTCAATAGGTTGTTTGAGATGCATGACTGGTTGTGTGCTGATAATTTAGAAAAGTTTCATGTGTTTGTCTATTTGATTTGTTGTTTGTTAGTAGAGAGCGGAGCTCAATAGGTTGTTTGTCAATTATTTAATGTTAATTGTACAAGTCCACTTCAATTTTATCTGCCCTGTTAACTTGATTTGTTGTTTGTTAGTAGAGAAGGATAAGGCTAAAGGTTTATTTTTTTAATGTTAATAATTTAGAAAAGCCTTAGTTTCCCGTTTGAGATACAATATCAATGAGCACGTGTACCTTTTCACGGTACACATGCTCATTGTATTGGATCTTGAATTGTCCAAGTTGGACAGTTTGAGAAAAACATTTTCTTCGCAAAATTAACAGTTATTCTTTGCATTCTCGTATCTTATATTGATTGAATTTTGGTCTGTTACATATCCTATTGTTCCGGGTGCATATTTGATCGGGGTGGATGTCATCGCGTTCAATTCGTGTATATCGGAGACCAATGGGAAATGCTGCCGAAATTTCGTCAGGTATGAGGCATGAGAATTAAGGAATAACTGTTAACGGAGTGTTGAAAATGTTTGTTCTCAAATGGGACAGGGCCATACCCTGTGAAAAGAAGAAGACGAGAATTACTCGACTAAGTATTGTTGTTTTAGTTACCAGTCATGGAAGCTCCTGAGCATCGGAGGTGGATGGATAGAAGGAAGGAACAAGGTGGAGTGACAGATGAGTTCATTGAGGGAGTGAATGAATTCATGGAGTTTGCTCGCAACTCTGAGGAATATCTTAGACAAGAAAAACCTAAGATGAGGTGTCCTTGTAAGAGATGTAAGTGCAAACGGTATCATTATGGGGACGACGTGATGGCACATCTCTATGAGAAGGGGTTCATGCCTAATTACTACTACTGGACCAGCCACGGTGAGAGATTGCCCCCGTTTCCGCCGGTTGTGGTGGACGATACATACTATGGGGTTGGTGAGCATAGAGAAGACTACAATCCGTTCGAGCAGATGATTATGGATCATGCTGGCCCCGAAGTTGGTAGGGGCATTCAACTGGACGGTGTGATGGGGTCTCAACACATAGAGGAGGATCCTAACCCAGAGTCACAAAGATTTTTTGACATGTTGAGAGCCGCGCAAGCGCCTTTGTGGGATGGTTGTCAGGATTACTCCGAACTATCGGCTTCGTTGGTTGCTCTTAGCCTCAAGTCCGAAGGCAATATGACTGAACATGATTTCGATCGGTGGGTTCAATTTATGGGTGGGGCAATGCCGAGTGACAATCGAATGCCT
Source organism: Echinosophora koreensis (assembly GCA_035048595.1). NCBI lineage: Eukaryota > Viridiplantae > Streptophyta > Magnoliopsida > Fabales > Fabaceae > Echinosophora > Echinosophora koreensis. The sequence continues at coordinate 1,334,188 of JAPCYP010000069.1, forward strand.
AGAAATTTCTATCAAGCTAAGAAATCAGTGGCAAACTTGGGTCTGGGTGTTGAGAAGATTGAGTGTTGCCCGAATGGTTGCATGTTGTATCGTAATGAATATTCGGATGAGAGAGTTGATACTTGTAGATTTTGCGGTGCTGATCGTTACAAGATAAGAACTGATAGAAAGGGAGTTATTAAAAAAACCCCCCTAAAAAAGATGTGGTACTTCCCGATTACTCCTAGACTCCAAAGAATGTATTCTTCGATGGCCACTGCAGCTCACATGCGATGGCATGTTAACAATCAGAGGGATTCTAGTGTGTTGTGTCATCCATCAGATGGAGAAGCATGGAAACATTTTGATAGGATGTATCCGGAGTTTTCCATAGATTCTCGGAATGTCAGATTGGGGTTATGTACAGATGGGTTTAATCCGTTCGGTCAATATGGTAAAGCTTACTCATGTTGGCCAGTTATTCTAACTCCATATAACCTTCCGCCTGGGATGTGCATGAAGAGGGAATTTATGTTCCTTACAATAATAATTCTAGGACCTTCGAATCCGAAAAGTAAGGTTGATGTGTACATGCAACCTCTCATAGAGGAGTTGACCCATTTGTGGAATGTTGGAGTCTTAACATATGATGTGTCATTGAGGCAGAATTTTATACTGAAGGCAGCTTTGATGTGGACAATCAATGACTTTCCGGCGTATGGGATGTTGTCGGGTTGGATGACAGCAGGTAGGATTGGTTGTCCTTGTTGTATGGGGCAGTCGAAGGCATTCACTCTTACCCACAGTCGCAAGACTTCTTATTTTGATTGTCATCGTCAATTCCTTCCCCAAGACCATCCTTACAGGAAGAATAGAAATGCATTCAAAAAGGGTGGTGTTGAGAAAACTCCTCCACCCCGACATTTAACTGGAGAAGAGATTTGGCAGATGATTAGGACGTTCCCATTCATTCATGAATCTGGAGGAGTACAAATATCTGGTTATGGCACAGAACATAATTGGACAAAAAAAAGTATTTTTGGAGCTTGCCCTATTGGAAAACACATCTCATCCGGCATAACATCGATGTGATGCACATTGAGCGAAATGTATTTATGAATGTTTTTGACACGGTGATGGATGTCAATGGTAAGACAAAGGATACATATAAGGCTCGATTAGATATAGCGGACATATGTAAAAGAAAAGAGCTTGAGCTGATGGACATTGGTGGTGGTAAGATGCGAAAATCGAAGGCAAAATATGTGTTGAGTAAACCCCAAAGGGTAGCTGTTTGTGAATGGGTTAAACAACTGAAGTTACCAGACGGGTATGCTTCGAACTTATCAAGATGTGTCAACTCTAAGGAAGGAAAGTTGCATGGAATGAAAAGTCATGACTGTCACGTATTCATGCAACGATTGCTTCCGATTGCATTCTCATCTTTGCCGAATGATATTTGGAAGCCGCTTGTTGAGCTCAGTCAGTTTTTCAGAGTCTTGACATCCACAACATTAAAGGTTGATCAACTAAAGGCTATGGAACGCGATGTCCCTGTTTTATTATGTAAATTGGAACAAATATTTCCTCCGAGCTTCTTTGATGCGATGGAACATCTTCCCATCCATTTACCATACGAGGCAAAAGTAGGTGGCCCGGTTCAATATCGTTGGATGTATCCATTTGAGAGGTATATATATATATATATATATATATATATATATATATATATATATATATATATATATATATATATATATATAAACTATAATCATAATGTTATTTAAATATTTATATATAATCATAAAATCTTGTAACATATCCTAGGTTCTTACGTTCGTTGAAAGAAAAGGTAAAAAACAAGGCTCGGATAGAAGGTTCTATTTGTGAAGCGTATTTAGTTGAGGAGGCCTCCACGTTTGCTTCTTTTTATTATCCATCTGACATAGAAACAAGGAGGACTAGAATCCCGCATAATGTCGACGGTGGTGAAGGTTGTTCATATAGTCCTCAGCTATCAATCTTTAATTATCCTGGTCGTGCGTGTGGTGCATACAAAACATGTTGGTTGGATGAACGCGATGAAAAAGTTGCTGAGTTGTACGTGCTTCAGAATTACGAAGAGGTCGAGCCATATATAGAGTAAGTCATTTATATATTGCATGACCATATTTTTTTTATTAATATGTATCCTAGTACGTAATTTGATGACATACTTTCTTAACCCCATGAATGCAGAATATATAGCAATTTGCTAAGAGAGCTCAATGCCGACATTTCAGAGTTGCAAATTCATCAGGAGATTGCCAACCATTTTCCAAAGTGGTTCAAAAAATACGTAAATTAATTACTAACTTATCAACATTCTAATTTAACTGCATAACATGCTTTTTATATCTACAACTCTATGTGTTATTCATCATGTAGGTTCTAGATCAAGCTAACCAAATTAATGACCCCCTCTTGATAGCTTTGGCATGGGGTCCAAAAAGAAGGGTTCGAACATGCGAAATCTATATTATAAACGGGTATAAGTTCCACACAAGGTCATGGGGTCAAGGGATGAAATCTTCTAACTCTGGTGTTTGTGTGCGTGCGATCAATGGTGGATTAGAGGACGACTTTTATGGAATATTGATTGACATTATTGAATTAGAGTATTATGGTCATCCTCACAAAACGTTAGTGTTGTTCAAATGTGAATGGTTCGATAATACTCCCGATAGGGGTACAAAAGTAGACAACAAATATGGAATTGTTGAGGTCAGGCAGTCACGGAGATATCAAGTGTATGACCTGTTCATCTTTGCACAGCAAGCGGAGCAAGTTTATTACACATCGTATCCCGAGGGACATCAAGACTGGTTGGGTGTTATTAAGATAAAGGCAAGAAGTACAATCACAGATAATGTAGTTAGTCAGGGAGAGACAGAGACTCCGTATCAAGATGTTCATGAAATTAATGGAATTCAGATAAACTTGCAGTTTGAGCCGGAAGATTTTAATGATCTTGCGGATCCTGGGGGTGTTGATGAGGTAGTTGATACTGTATTACTGGATCAATATGAATTGAATGAATCTAGCGAGGATATTGAATATATATCATTTGATGATGAGGAGAGTGAAAGTGAATTTAGTGACCGAGACTCCAGCTAGGTAAGTTGTATATAAAAATAACATATTTGTGTTATTTGTTATTTGTTGTATAATGTACCATTTAATTAATTGTTATTATTCTTGTTGTTATTGTAAACAGATGACGAATGACACGGGTCGGGGACGTGGCTGTCGTGGTTCTAGCACCTCTCGCGGTGGTCGTGTGACGGGTCGTGGTGGGAGAGGTGCTTCCACCCGCCCATCAACTTCGGATCAGGCACCGACGAGTATTGTTGGCTCTCATGGGTCACATGCTGATGATATTCCGCCTCCAGCAGCAGCAGCAGCCTCACCAGCTACACAGCCCTCACCCACGAGCCACCCTACATCATCCACACGACCTACACCATCCTCACGAGCCACAGCATCCACGCCCGCCACACCGGCCACACCAGCCACACAGGGGTCTGCTGTCGAGTCCGGGATTCACAGTTGGGCCGGGACAAGAGATCCCACGGATGGGAGGATATGGCTTCGCCCTGCGGCGAAGTTAGAGTAAGTTATTTATTAATTGTTGTTTTCTATCATTATAATTATACTTGTACATATTTATTAAATACGTTTATTGATAAAATTTATGCATTATTTGTTGTTAATAGCTTTTACCCTGCATACGGGCCTCAGAAGCATATCTCTCAGTGTATCAAGGGAAAGTATAATGAGGCCTGGCCATCGTGGAAGAAGATTGATAAGGATGTGCGTGATATGTGGTTTAGGGATGACTTCGGGGTAACGAATAAATTTATTATTGTGTTAAGTATATGTCTACAATATTATTATTTATTAATTTTGTTTCTTGATATTTTACTCTTTCTTGTTAGGCACACTATAAGTGGTTGCCAGCGGATGCAGATCAGATACGTAAGGCCTTTGAGTCGAGAGGCGCAAAGCTGGTAAAAGTGGGCAATGGGTAGGATTAGGGATGGTTCAGATGATGGGAGTTGGCTTCGACCTGATGTGCTGGAACGCCTCCGTCAATATTGGGCTAGTGATGAGAAGTTCCTGATAAAGAGCGAGATCGGAAAGCAGAATCGGGCTTCTGACACTGGCGCTCCACTATACACCGGTGGCTCAATAACCATTCATGAGCATTTTGATAGGATGGTAATAAGTCAACATGAATTTTATTGTTTTTTAATTTAGTGCTTTATATATGTCCTTATTAATAAAAATTGTCTTTTTTTGCTTTTATATATGTAGTCGAAAGAGCAGCAGAGAAAACCTACTGCAATTGAGATCGTGCATAAGACCAAGAAGACCAAGCATGGGGAGTGGGTTAGCCCGAAGGTTCGGGACCTTGTTGTAAGTACTCTTAACTCACCAATTCATTTTCAATATATTAATTACTTTCATTCTTCTTAATATATAATTACAAATGATAATGTCTGACATATTTTGCAGGACGAATTCCATCGCCTCAAAGACGATGCCAGTAGTCAGGGGCCGGAGCCGTCTCCCGAGTCTGACAATGCCCTTTACTTAAAGGTGGTTGGCAGGAAAAATAAGAAGGGCCATGTATTTGGCCTCGGTCAGCTTGGGAATCAGTTCGTGGCCATATCAGCGCCATGCGAACATTCTGGCACTGATTCCAACCCAGATGTCAGAGAGGCCATCATGAACATTAATGCTGAACTTGCGGCGAAGGATAACGAGATACATGAGTTGCGGGAGCACGCACGACAGCAAGACAGTCGCATACGAGAGCAGGACAATCGCATGGAGGAGCTATTTAGGTACTTGGGATTCCGACCTAGCAGTTCCGGATTTGGCGGTGCCCACGTCGAGGCTACTACTGCGGATGTCGCTGCTGTTGATGCCACCGCTGTTACTAATGCTGCTGCTATTGATGACGCTACTGCTGCTGTCACTGCCTCAGATCACTCTGACATTAGCCCACTCCCTTCACCCCCTCGTCACATAGATTAGTTTTCCCATCTTTGTATGACACATATTGACTATTACATTTGTATTTCTCCTGGTCTTTTTATATATTTTGCGTGAATATTTAACGAATTATCTGCTTTAATATGATTGATATTTAATTTTATTTGCTTTAAGTTTATGTTTGCTAATTTTAATTTAATTAAATCTTATTTTAATATTTTGTAGCTTCAAAAAAAAAAATTAATAATAAATCAGCGACCGAATTTTTTTGGTCGCTATTTTAAATATACAGTTTATTTTAGCGACCGAATTAGCGACCGATTTTAATTAGCGACCGAATTAGCGACCGATTTTTCGGACGCCATATTTAAATGCAAAGTTTAGCGACTGAATTAGCGACCGATTTTCTTAAATTAGCGACCGATTTTTCGGACGCGATATTTAAATATAACCGTTGATTAGCGACTGATAATTCGGTCGCAAAATTTAAAAAATCGGTCGCTAAAATCGGTCATTTTATATTGTAAACGACCAATCTAAACGACCAAAAGATGGCTATTTTGCTAAATAATTAGCGACCAAGGTTTTGGCAACCGTTTAAAATCGGTTGCTAATTCGGTCGCTGACTGAATTACCGACCGAAAATCATTAAATAGCGACCGAATAATTCGGTCGCTAAAAGCCTTTTTTTTTTGTAGTGCATCCAGCTAGTCCATCTGAGTCCGGATTTCCTGGAGACACTATATTCTTCTGCGTCAACTCATTATTCAAGTTCAGGATGACCTTTCAACAATCCACTGGAGGCCAGGGTTCATATTGAGTAACGTGGCAATGATGAGGCCACAAACTCATCCCCGCATCTGTCCGAAGCCATAGACATAACCCTTCTTGCTCTTCCCGCCGACAACTCGAAGATGAATGCATTGACAAAGGCATCAGAATGATCATGTCCCAGAGTAGAGCCCTCATCTCGGAGGCGATGAAACTCGTTCTGCATCTTATGTCCAAGATTAGCATTTTTTTTTGGTAATCATGACATAGGTATGAAGTTTCCACCACCATTAGTAGTGACTAATCTCCGTCAAGGAACCTATTGGGCAAGGTGGGTTCTCCCCTCCCAATAGGTTTTCTCCATACACAAAATCCAGGATTCAAACCCCTAACTACTAGCTTAAGGTGCCCAAGTCCCTTACCACGTGGACCAACCACATGTTGGTGTCCAACATTAGCATTTGCAATGTTAATAAAAATATTAGAATACTAATTTGATAGATAAAACTAAACAATACTTACAGCAAGGTCCTTAACCTTGGGGCTGACAAACTCCCCAGTCTTTTTCTTCTTGGTTTCCAGTAAGACCTTGATTGTCGTGGGGGATCTTCCTCTCTGCCTTCTTCATATATGAAAGTAGCAGTTAAAATTCTTAACAATAAAAAGGCACACAAAAAATTAACTTGAAATAAAATTATTTAGAATTTTACTTACCATCTTCTTACACTACAAGAAAATAATAGCTAGCTTTCTCTAACCATGTCTGAGAGGAATCCGGTGAGGGAGAGACCAAACCTTCACCCTAACCTTCTTCAGGGCATCAATAAAAGATCATATCCGCCCTTTAAAAATAGTTTCTTTAGGGGTCAAAACAGCTCCGCAACAAATGTCGGGGGGGACCAGTATCAGAAAGGTCAGCACCAAGGGGCTTATAGGACAAATCTCTAATTGGCACCACATCCTTCTTATTTACCAACTTACCTGATGCCATTGGTGATGTAGATATGTGGAAAGTGTTTCTTAAGTGGGGAAAGGTGATGGATGTGTCTATTCAAAAAAGAGAGACAAGTTTGGGGAAAAAAATTGGTTTTGTTAGGTTCAAAGGGGTGCATATTGCAAGGCTACTGGAAAGACATCTTGGGGATGTATGGATAGACTCCTATCGTTTGAAGGTGAACATACCAAGGGTTTCAACGAAATGAGGGTCCAAAGTTGAATAATGGTCAACAAACAGTACGCACAAGACGTACTGGGGACTCTAGTGTGAGACAAGGGGTATCATATGCAAGAGTGGTGTCTAATGGTCCAGTTGGTAGAAATAACATAAACTCCATAAATGCAAAGGAGGATGCCACTAATGATTGGAAGGAGTTGACATTTAATGTCCCAGCTGAGGAAATGGAGTGGCTTGATGGCTCTTATGTGGGAAAAACTTATGATTTGGTTTGTCCTTTAGACATTCAAGATTCCCTCCATACAGAGGGCATTTTCACTATTAAAGCTGTCCTCATGGGAGAAAATTAGGTCCTCCTATTACCTGAAGGAAAAAGGAACTTGGAAAAATCGTTAGTTGAGGATGCAGTATCATTATCAAAATGGTTTTCAAATATTCGAAAGTGGGAGCCTACAATTGTAGCTAAAGACAGGCTAGTGTGGGTTAATGTAACAGGGGTGCCCATACATTCTTGGAAGGAGGACTTGTTTAGGATGTTAGCTCAAGTGGTTGGGAAGTTCTGCACCTTGGATGAAGGGACTCTGAGGAAGAAATAAATGGATGTAGCAAGAATGTTAATTAAGACAAGTACTCCATCGACCATAACCAGGAATGTTCTTGCTAAAATTAATTATCTAACACACTTAGTTCGGCTGATGGAAGACTCCCTCAGTGATCCCTACTGGATATCAAAGAGTAACAGAGAAGTGAGGCACAGTCTGAAGAGCTCATCCGTAGGGAGAGAATCCATGGTCGACAGTCTTTTGGACTTACCGGAAACAACCCTCGTGGGCAGTGGTGCGTCGGATCAGGGGAGAGAGCCGGTGGATGAGGAGGGACAAAATTCAAAATTTGAAACTTGGGGGTTCCGAGGTGGTACAGTGAATAGACATGGTGAAAAAGGCTATGATGGCAGGCTAGTGTCTGGGAAGAAGAAAAATCTTGTACGATCTAATCAGAAGGCAAAGGATAGTAAAGGCAAAGCACAAATGTTTGGTGGTGAAGAACAATCAGGTGGTAACTGTATCCTAGGAGGTATTGGGTTTAGGTCAGAAAAGACAAGCAATGGTAATGAGAAGGTGGTCAAGGTGAGCTTTGGGCCTCATCCAAAACGTGGGGGCAGAAAGAAGGTTATTGGGCCTAAGTATATAACATCTCCTTTGGAAGACTCTTATGCTAATGCGGCTAGTACAACACCTATCCGTGTAGCAAAAGTAGCTACTGGGCCTGATGCTCATGAAAGGAAATTGGGGCCTTGTCTACACTTATATGATTCGAAGAAGCCAAACACTGGGCTAAGAGATGGATCTATAAGGAGCATATCAAAGTGTGGCCCAAAGAAGATTAACAAGTTGCGTTTCAGAAAAAAGGACGTCTACCTTTTTTGGGGCTACTGCGTCCTTTATTCTTCATGAGGAAATAGAGGAAAGGAAGATTAAGTTTTAACAATGGAAAAAGAAAACAGGGGGTTAAGACTGGTGTTGGCCATGGCAACCATCACCCAAGAGGGGGGGGGGGGGTGAATTGGGTTTTAAATAAAGATGAAATCTTTTTCGTTAACTAAAAAACCCTTTTAAAATATAAACAGAAATCGCAACGAATCAAAGGTTCTTTTCAAATTAAGGCGCTTTATAAAAAAATAAAACGTTTGAAATTACAGCGCGATAAATAAAATGTGGAAATGTACAGAGGATAGGGAAAGAGGATGAACACAACAATATATCCTGGTTCGGCCACAGACTACCAACGTGGCCTACATCTAGTCCCTAAGGCAATACGACCAAGGGTTTTCAATCAACTCTAGTTTTTAACAGGATCAACTAGAACCTTTACAAAACAGAGCACTCCTCACAGACCAGGGATATCACCTCCCCCAGTGAAAGAGCCTCAAGACAATAACCTAAGAGATATCACCTCTCTTCAAGGAATATCACCTCCCTTGTAAATACTTGGAAATCACATCCAAGAAACACCACAAGAGATATCACCTCTCTTGTAATAATGGTGTAGAAAAGAAGGGTTTGAGCCACACGACTCTTATCAACAAATATGCACTCTTAATAGTGCTGATAAAAACAAATTGAAGCCCAATTACAATAACACCTATATGGAGTATAGAACTCTCAATATAATATGGTCAAAGTGATAGTGCAAGAGAAGATAATATAGAAAATGGTTTTCAGAGTTTTAGCACAGAAAATATTGCAGTGTTCTCTCTCTTTTTGCTGATGGCTGCCTAGCTTTGCTTTTATAGGTGAGAAATGTTGGTACAAAGAAAATAGGTCAAGCCTCTTAGTATTCATTTTTCTTGCAGCATAATCGATTATTACATTCTCATAATAGATTATTTAAACCAATTTCAGGAAGCGCTGACTTTGACAGAATAGGCATAATCGATTATACTAATCGATTACGAGTCCACCGACTTTCATATAAAAATCTATAATCAATTACATAATCGATTACAGGGTTTCTGTTTGAAGCTTGTTAAAAAGCAGAAAGGACATAATCGATTATACATTTTACATAATCGATTATTCTAATTCAAAATTCAAACTCAACGGCTTTAATGTCATAATTACTTATTAAACTCATTTAAAGCCTTTTAATACATATCATAATCGATTATTGGATTCCCATAATCGATTATGGCTCGAAGCACATTTGAATTTGAAAATCTTAACAATTAATATTTTGATTACTCATTAAGCACAATTAATTGTCAGATATAAAACATGTTTAAAATGTTTTTGGTACATGTTAAAAGTGTGTGTGTATGACCAATATTAAATTGAGAACCCTACTTACCATTTACACACTTTTTCTAAAACAATCAATACAAATATTGAAATGCCCATTTTGCCCCTTGTGCTTGCTTGCTTTATGACTTTCCGCTTTTTTGCACTTTAGTCCTCCTGGACCTTTCCCTTTTGTCATTCATCAAAACTAAAATACCTGTCAAGGCATATATACACAACTAGGTTAGTGCCAATGTGTGATGGTACCTGTGTCGCAGATCCGAGTGTGCCCTTGGAAGAGGACATCTCGTCGTCGAATGCCTCAGGTGGAGGCGATGGGGGTAGGATTGTCCCGGAGAATCAGAAGTTGGTTGTGTTCAAGCCCGTGGAAGAAGGGAGGGCGCAATCCAGTGGTACAATCTCAATTATTGCTGACTCTTTGGCATTATCTAACTCTTCAAGGCCACTCAATCAAGACCGTTTGGCTTCGTCAAACCCAACTGGGTCTGATTCCTTGGTCAACAGAGCTATTGATCAAGTGGGGGTAATTCTTTGGAGAATTTAGATGTCCCTGAGTCCAATGGCTTGTCAGAATCTACAAGGAACGAAAACTCTCTCTCAGGTAATGAGATTTCTGATACCGACATTAGAAGGTGTAATGACAAAATTATTGCTGCTAAGGTGGTTAGCAATAGTCAGGAAAATTTTGGGACTGTGTAAAGATTTAGGAGTTTCTTATTTCAGGGGATGAGGAAAATATGATTAATTTGTCGAAAGTTTGGAAAAAGGGATTTAGCTGCAAGGGATGGACTAGGTGAAACGGTAGGTGTCTCGTGAAGATTATCTCCTTGAATATAAGAGGATTAGGAGGTAGGTGTAAAAAACAAAAGATAAGGTCTCTAATTAGGTAAGAAGAAGCATATTTCATTGCTACACAGGAGCCTAAGATGGTGGTGGTGGATACAAGCTTGTTTCAATATTTATGGGGCAGTCAGGAGGTTGGGTGCGTATATGTACTTGCCATAGGGAACTAAGGAGGAATAGTCAGCATGTGGAATTCCAGTCTCTTTTCATTGATTTACCATTTCTCGGATGTTGGATTTCTAGGGGTTTTTGGTGTATGGATTAAAATCAACGCTACCTGCATTGTGGTCAATGTTTACTCTCCTTGTTCGCTGTCAAAGAAAAAGGTGATGTGGAGCGACCTTCTTATATCTTAGGCTGGATTCAGTGGTAACCTTTGGTGTGTAGTTGGTGACTTTAATACAGTTAAAAGTAGAGCAGATATGCGAGGGGTGAGTAGAACTTCCCAGAATGGCGAGAACACAGGGATGTTGTCGTGCAGTGGATGGGTCAAAGGGATGTTTTGAATCATTGTCCAATCATGCTAAGAGTTGATTGTCATAACTGGGGCCCAAAACCGTTCAAATTCAACAACTTTTGGATGCAGCACAAGGATTTTAGGAGGTTCGTTGAATCTTCGTGGTCAGGTTTGCATGTTACGTGGTGGAAATTTTTTTGGGTTCAAAGACAAGTTGAAAAAACTAAAACAAAAGCTAAGGGTGTGGAATGTGGAAGTGTTTGGCTTACTGAACACGAAGATAAAGAATTTGGTTAGTGATCTCAATCATTCTGATGAAATTGCTGGTAATAGGACTCTATCAGAAGAGTAAATTAGTCCAAGGAGGAGAATTTCATAGGAGTTATGGCGAACATAAAAACAACAAGATATTCTTATGTACAAAAAATCAAGGGTACGGTGGTTGAAAGATGGAGACTCGAATTCCTCTTTTTTCCAATTCATCTGTCAACTATAGAAGGAGGAAGAACAACCTTTTGGCAAGCTTCTCAAGGGGTAGGTGGATTGAAGGTGTTGAAAATGTGAAGGAGGAAGTGAAAATTACTTTAAAAACTCATTTGTGGAACATAATGTCCCTACTGGATAGTTTGCTTTTTATAAGGATCTCCACGGAAGATAATGAGAGGTTAACTGCACCTTTCTCCCTAGATGAAATTAAGAAGGCAATTTGGAATTGTGACGGGATAAAAAGTCCAGGGCCAGATGGGTTAACCTTTACCTTCTTCAAGAAGTTTTGGTCTTCACTAAATAATAAACTCTTCCTTGTGGTCAATGAGTTTTTTCACAAATCAACCTTACCAAAAGGAATTTACTCTTCTTTCATATCATTGATACCAAAAAGGGATAACCCACAGTTGATCTCGGATTATAGGCCTATTTCTCTCATTGGGTGCATCTACAAGTTGATCTCTAAACTACTTACAGCTAGGTTGAAGAAGGTCATGGGTGCTCTAATTTCTCCTTGTTAGTCTGCTTTTGTTTCAAATTGGCAGATCCTCAATGAGGCTCTGGCTATGAATGAAATTATAGATTTGGCAAAAATAAAGAGGAAAGAATGTCTTATTTTCAAGGTAGACTTCGAGAAGGCTTATGACTCGGTTAATTGGGACTTCTTAAAGTACATGCTGAGGAGAATGAGGTTCGGTTATAGATGGTTTGAACGGATTTGAGCATGTGCCTTCTCAGGGGATGTCTCCATCCTTGTTAATGGTAGCCAAACGGATGAAGTTAAGTTGCATAAGGGACTTAGACAAGGTGATCTGTTGGCTCATTTTCTATTCTTAATTGTAGCTGAAGGTCTCAGTGGCTTAATGAAGAGGGCGGTAACCTTGGGTAGGTTCTTTGGTTTTGAGGTTGATTATTGTAGTAGTTTCTCACTACTTCAGTATGCAGATGACACTCTGCTAGTGGGGAACGCTTCATATGATAACCTTTGGGCTCTAAAAGTTGTCCTTAGAAGCTTCGAAATGGTATCTGGGTTAAATGTCAACTTTCATAAAAGCTGCCTATATGGACTGAATGTCAGCAACTAATTCTTATCCGCAGGCTCTCTTTTTTTTTTTTAATGTTGTAAGACCGGATCTTTGCCCTTCACTTATCTTGGGCTTCTAATTGGGGCTAATCCGCGGAGGCTTTCTTATTGGCAACTGGTGGTGGACATGTTGTGGAAGAGGTTAGCTAAGTGGAAGGGGAAGCATTTGTCTTTGGGTGGACGTATAGTGCTGTTAAAATCAGTGTTATCAAGTTTACTGTTGTACTTCCTCTCTTTCTTTGGGTTACTAAAGAAGGTGTTGTCAAAATTGATAGGTATTCAAAGATCATTTTTATGGGGTGGAGGTGATGGCAAAAGGTGCATATCTTAGATAAAATGGAACAGGGTGTGTCCTCCAAAACAAATCGGTGGGTTAAGGGTGAAGCATCTGGATATTTTTAATCTAAGCCTACTAGGGAAGTGGAGATGGAGGATACTAGTTGACAAAGAGGTATGCTGGTATAATATCCTTCGTTCGAGGTATGGTGATTATATGATTGAGTCTACGCAAAGTGGGTGGAACTCAAGGAATTCCTTGCAATGGTGGAGGTTTTCAAATACTAGTGTGCTCTTCCAATCTCCCCTATTGTGCTTATATTGGATATATGTGTTTATATCTGCAGAACCTATCTAGCTATGGATCTTAGTTAGATGGTTTGTAAACGCACAGGTGATGAGTATTTGAAGGAAGTGGAAGAGTTTATAGAATTTGCTCAAAGGAATGTTCTGTTATATATCCTTGTGTCAAATGTTTGAATACGAGGAAATGTACGGTCAAGGATATATGTGCTCATCTTATTTGTAGTGGGATTTGCTTGAATTATACAAGATGGATATGGCATGGTGATGTGTTGTTAAGTACTAAGCCAAGTGTCTCTCAAAGTGAGGATGTTGACATAGATATGGAGGATGATCGAGTGGAGGACATGATACGTGATATTGGACAAGAATATTGTCAGCGAGCACATGTGTATGAAAGGTTGTCCAGTGATGCGGATAAGCCTTTGTATCCCGGGTGTACTGCACATACACGGTTGTCGACGGTGTTAAAATTGATTTGTGTGAAGGCGAGAAATGGTTGGAGCGATAAAAGCTTCACAGAATTGCTTGAATTGTTGAAAAACTTGCTTCCAGAGGGCAACACATTGCCTGACCGTAACTATGAGGCCAAGAAGGTATTGTGTTCGATGGGTATGGAGTATAGATATACGCATGGCCCCAATGATTGCATATTGTACACGGGTGTTTATGAAGACAATCACGATTGCCCCAAGTGTGGGTTTTCATTCTACAAAGTGAATGATGGTGATGATCTTGATGATTCGATTTGTGATGTGAGAAAAAAGGGTCCTCCTATGAAGGTGTTGTGGTATCTTCCAATAATTCAAAGGTTCAAGCGATTGTTTGCTAATGTGAAAGATGCAAAGACTCTTAGATGGCTTCATGATGAGAGGAAATGTGATGGAAAGGTTCGTCATCCGGCTAATTCTATGCAATGAAAGAATATTGATACTTTGTTTCCGGATTTCGCCGATGAGCCAAGAAACCTAAGGCTTGGACTTACTACGGATGGAATGAATCCATATGGTAACTTAAGTAGTATTCATAGTTCATGCCCTGTTCTCTTGTTAATTTACAACCTACCTCCTTGGTTGTGCATGAAGCACAAATACTTGATGTTATCTATGATGATTTCGGGCCCAAAGCAACCGAGAAATGACTTAGATGTTTATCTAAGTCCCTTGATTGAAGACTTGAAGAAGCTGTGGGTTGAAAGTGTTGATGTAATTGATGGGCATTATCACGAGACTTTCAAGCTGCGTGCCATGTTATTTTGCACCATCAATGACTTTCCAGCATACGGGAACTTGTCCGGGTACAGTGTTAAGGGGCATAAAGCATGCCCTATATGTGAGAAAGGCACATGCTACACTCAGTTGAATCATGGAAGGAAGATGGTTTACCTTGGGCATCGAAGATTTCGTAGACGTGATCACCCATATCGTAAGATGAAAAGGCAAGTTTATCAATGGGTGAAGCACATCAATGTTATCTTTGGCAAGTCCAAAAAGAAGGGTAAGGCTACTGAGAAAAACATATGGAAGAAGATGTCGATATTCTTTGATCTTCCATACTGGTGCAAGCTTGATGTCAGACACTGCATTGATATGATGCATGTGGAGAAAAATGTGTGTGATAGTGTGATCGTGACGCTTCTCAACATTCAGGGCAAGAGAAAGGATGGTGTGAATGCTCGTCTCGATCTCGTTGTGATGGGTATACGAGAGCAGTTAGCTCCAGTCGTTGAGGATGGTAAGCGGACATATTTGCCTCCAGCATGTCATACTTTGTCAAAAAAAGAGAGACAAAGTTTTTGTGAGTGTCTTCAGGACATCAAAGTTCCACATGGTTACTCTTCAAATGTCAAGAGCCTTGTCTTAAGTGATCCCAAATTGGTTGGCTTAAAGTCTCATGATTGCCATATCCTGATGCAACAACTTCTGCCCGTGGCTATTCATGGTATTGCTCCTAAAAATATGAGACATGTCATTACCAGGTTGTGCTCATTCTTCAATGCTATATGTAGCCATTGACCCCATAAGTTGGATGAGTTGGAAGTTGAGGCTGCTACAATCTTGTGCCAATTGGAGATGTATTTTCCTCCTTCGTTTTTCGACATCATGGTTCACTTAATTGTTCATCTAGTGAGGGAGATAAGATTATGTGGCCTTTTTTTTTTAGATGGATGTACCCAGTTGAGCGATACATGAAGATCTTGAAAGGGTATGTGAAGAATCCACACAGTCTCGAAGCATATATTGTTCAAAGGTACGTTGCAGAAGAAGCTATTGAGTTTTATTCAGACTGCCTTCCAAACACTAATCCTATAGAGGTTCCTAAGCTTCGTCATGATGAGAGAAGATGTCAAGGCAAGGGTACACTTGGTGTAATGATTAATAACGAGGGTCGGGAGGAAGTGCTTCAAGCATATTTGTATATATTGAATAACATCGATTTTGTTCAACCTTACTTTTTTGAACATAAAAGAAAAGTCAAGCAAGAAAACCCTCGAATGAACGAAAAGGTGGTTGTTGAACAAGGAAGAAATGCTGAAGGTTGGTAGTACTGCTTCTGACGAATTAAAATGGCTAGCACGTGGGCCTAGCTTTAATGTTATTTGTTGGGGGGGGGGGGATACAACGTCAATAACTTTTGCTTTTATACAAAGGAACAAGATAACAAGAGTACTGTGCAAAATAGTGGGGTTATGATCGTGGCTGAATCAATGCACTTCTCTAGTTCAAATGACACAAATTCCGTTATTGCACCGATAGCTTACTTTGGAGTCAATGAAGAGATTTGGGTGCTCGATTACACTAAGCTCACGGTGCCGGTTTTTAAATGTAAATGGGTCGATAGTAAATGTGGTGTACAAACCGACGAATGGGGGTTTACATTGGTAGACCTTTGCAAGTTAGGTCATACAACTGAGCCTTTCATCATGGCTTCCCTAGCAAAACAAGTGTTTTACATCACTGATCCTTCTAACAAAAGGTTGTTCGTGGTTCTCCAAGGAAAAACATGCATAATGAAAGTGATGAAAATCAAGATTCAACTCTTGATATTCCCGAGACTCCTTCTTTTTCAACAAACATGCCTACTATCATTGAGGAAACACAGGTGGACAATGTACATGCCACTCGTGATGATCATCACGAAGGGATATTGATATAGGTAATTTAAACTTGAACATAGTGTGAGTTTTGTTCTTTTAGGGCAAATGTCTTATTTTTATTTATCCATGTTAGTTTAGATTTATTTTTACTTATAGATGTTAGTTTAGATTTATTTTTACTTATCCATCTGTATTTATATTTACCTTCATTTATCCATGGTAAAATAACATAATTTAATAATTATTGTTTCTGAACATGCATACACATGGATAGGGCGGACAACCCACATGCACGGGATGAGTCAGTGGGGCCTGTTGATAGTGTAAGTTTTATTTATACACATAACTTAATAAATAATTAGGTTGATAGTGTAAGTTTTATTTATACATATAATTTAATTAATTATGCTCATATTCTTTATTTATCTATTTTATACATAACCCTCTAATTTAATATATTTTTGTCCAAACAGGTATTACAGTCTAAGAAAAAATAGGGTAGAGCAGCCACTAATCTAAAGAAGTTAGAGAAGGCTAGGCTCAGTGGCCAAAAGCTTGAGGTGTGGTTTAATTCTTCACTAAATCCCTAGGGCTCCTATGCTAATTCATTTACTTCTTGGGTAGCTAAGGAAGCTAAGAAGCACACTAGCATCCTCATTGACCACTGGGACAACGTTGCATAGAACGTTAAGGATCAGATCTGGGAGGCTCTCATGGTATTTTACTTTTACATTCTTTTGAATAGAATTATTAAATAATTATTTGACTTCTAGCTAATTCCTCCTCTTTGTTATGTCTTTAATGTGCAAATAGCGTGGATCGTGCCGAATATGGAAGATCATAGGGCGAAATGGCTCTCATTGGCGGCAAAGCGTTGGAATGGGTTTAAGCATGATCTTCTAGGCACTACGTATTCGGACCGAATGACCGCTAGGAGCTTTTCATAAAGTACCCGTATCTTGATAGGGAGACTTGGGATAATTTTGTTAGGAGCCGACATACAGAACAATTTCGGGTTAGTTGATGAAGTTAATTTATTCATGCATTTTAGAGTACATTTAAGTAACGAAATTAAATATATTTAACTAAACATCCATACCCACACCTTGTCTAAACAGGCTAAGAGGGAAAAGGGTCAGCGGGCTCAGGCACAGAACATCCACACCCACACCTTGTCTCAGGGTGGATACCCCACTAAGATTAAGGTGATGATGGAGGATAAACTGCGGGAGAGGCAGGAGGAGCTGAATCGTAGGATAGCAGCTGGAGAGGTGCCTGAGGGAACACCTGTTGATCCTTCGTCTCCTATTGCGTGCGAGGATGTTTGGTTGGAGGCCCGGAAGACAAATAAAGGAGATTTTAAAGTTGAAGCCACTCATACTGTGGCAGAAAAGATTGTAAGTAACAAACTAAATGCATTTATAGTTGATATTTGTATATATTGATATTTTTAACACATTGTCTTACACGTTTTTAATTTATCCATTGTAGGAGGAGCTTAAGGCCCAAACCTCCCAGGGCACATTCGTCCCACCTGGACGCCGGGATATCTTGATCACTGCCCTAGGCAAAGACAACCACCCTGGTCGGGTGATTGGTGTTCCAGGGACGGTGGGCATCAAAACATATTATGGCAAAAGCGCTCCACGTAGACGGGTCGATGAGGAGGAGCTTAGAAAAGTGATTAAACAGCAGCTCTTTTCCGACCCGGCCATTACGGATCAGTTGATGAGCCACTTCCTATCCAACCTATCCTTCAAACAGATGCTTGTAAAGGAGCTTTCCTCCATGGGTTCCCAAGACACAGCGGGAGCTGCCGAACCTTCACATGTGAGTACAAAAGAGAGCTATCATAGGACACATGTGGAGGTGGATGACTTGGCAGAGAGGGAACGGGAGTTAGAGGTAAAACGTCGAGAGCTTGAGTTGGAGGGGAAACGGCGAGAGTTTGAGTTGGCTCAGCAGGAGCTCGAGTTGGCCCGGAAGATATATTCAGAATTAATGATCAAATTTGTCAATTAATTACTTATGTTGTTTTATTCTCAACTACTTATATACTTTCTTTATTTAATATTATTGAAGGCAAAGACGAGTTCGCTGTCTCCCATGACTCGTTTGTTCTCCATTGGTAATGATTATGCAGACGAGATTTTTATATGCCCGTTGGAGCACGATGGATGGATGACACGCCCACCTCAGCCGCATGATCTTGGTTTTATATTCAGCGATGACGATCTTGGGGATTTTTGCAAAGATGGCAAGGAGCTAGCCACCACGATTGTGAGTCTTTGGTCAACATATGTATGCTTTAATTTTATAATTAATTCAATTTATATATTTTATTTCAAATTTATGATTTATAATTTCTACCTCAATATATTATGCAATTAACATCCACTTATTTCACATCTTAGGTATCTGAATCGTCTTCAACTTGAGAGGGGCTCCAACCTTTATGGCTTCTTAGACTCCTTCGTCCTTCAGCCTGCATTCTTTGTCAATCACAATGAAGTTAGCCCATACCTTGGAAGATTACTGGGAGGTGATGATCGAAAAGAGCTACATATGGCACCGTACATAATGCACAACCATTGGCAGTTGCTCATACTTCATCCTGCCAGGCATACTGTCATATTCTTATACTCCCTCCATTTAGACCCGCCACGGGAGGTAGTGGAATCCATCAATACGTGAGTAATTAATCTTTTATTTAATTTAAGTTTTAACATTTGCTTTTATTTTATTACACACGTGATGAATTGGATAATTGACATGAATATTCTGTTTATGATAGGGCGCTGAAGGCTTGTAGCCTAAGTTGTGCCAACGGGAGGAGTAGGACTACTAAGTCTAAAGGAAATCCTGAATGGATTCTTCTCAAGGTAATTGGTAGTTTATTAAATAGTAATTAATATTATAATCACTAATTACTAATTCCAAATATATATGTTTATTTAACTGACATTGAATTTCATTTCTTTCGTAGTCTCGTAAGCAGCCAGACAGTTGGTCGTGTGGCTATTATGTGATGCATTATATGCTGAACATAGTCTTCACATCTATTACAGAGGGATGGAAGAAGGTAATACTTAAACAACTTATTTAATTATATATTTTAGTTTTCCTTTTCCTTGCGTTAATGTTATTTTTAATTATTTGAACGTGTGCAGACTTTTAGCGACCAAACTCCTCTTTAAAAAGGAGACTTTAGAGACTTGAGGATGCGCTTTGCATAAATTTTCTTTAAGTATGCTACAAAAAAAGAAATAGCAAAAATACCTCCTGAGTTTTTTTTTTTTTTTTTTGAAACAAGATGTGTAGTGTTTATAATTAGAAACTTATATATAGTTGATGTGTGTATTTACATGTAACATACTTTAGAAACTTTTAGTTATGCTTTTTTCTATCAATGGGTTTTGGTTTTTTGTCCCCCCATTGGTTCTTTGTATTTATTTTCTTTTTGTAATAAAATTTAAGGGTACTCTTTTTCCTTAATGATGTTTTTATCCCTAAGGAGGGTTTTGCATCATAAGGTTTTAATGAGGCCCTTTTTTGCTAAATTTGAGTGTATGTGCAAATTCTGTAATATGCCTATTCTGTATATTCTAGACTGTGTTTACTGAATGCAGGGATATGCTGGGGGATGGATAAATTGTAAAAGAAATTAAAAAATAAAAATTAACGTCAGTTATTTAAAACAATTGAGACGTTAAAAGTAATTTTAAAAAAAACAAAATTTATTTATAACGTCGGTTGTCTTAAACAACTAACGTTATAATAGTATATTTAACGTCAGTTACATTAAACAACTGACGTTAAAAGTTTAAACTGACATTAAAAGTTATACTTTTTACGTCTGCTCGGATAATGTCAGACATTTTTCAGACGTTAAAAAAGAATTTTAATTGACGTAAAATTCTCTTCCTGCACTAGTGATATTACATTAAGTCTCTTTAAATTTTTTATCTAAGATCTCAATATTTCTAGACACGGCTATCATAGAATTGCAATGCAATAACAGGAATTCGTTGTGTACTTAAACAAAGGCCACAAGTTTCTTCCGTAAAAACCAAAACAAGAATTTGCAAAGCAACAAGCACTTCTCACCTAATATCTTTCTTGTTCTTTTAGAAACACTTCATATATTACTAACCGAAAGATAGCCTCGTCGCCCTCGAATTGATTTAGAAGGTTGTTCTGATGCACCGATCAAGGTTGCTTTTTGAATATTCAACTATACGTGATTTTCACATAAGTTTGTTTTAGATACTGTATAAGATTTTGGGGTTTAAGCTATAAAGATGTGGCTGTATTTATATAAACGAGAGACATTGGGCCATGAAATTTTTTTGAAAATGGTTAAGTTCCAGCTGCAATCTCTAAGTTAAGAGAAAGAATAATGTTTTCTGACATCAAAAATACAACAGTTGGTTGAAACTATATTGGGTGTGTGTGAATAATTGTCACCTTATATAATATATTAAATCAGAATAAATATATGACATGTAAATATAAGTTATCGTTTGATTGTCATGTTCCGAGTTCAATAACGTATCTATATAAAATGCAAATGTTTTGAAGATTAATTTTTATGAACAATCGTACTAATAGAAGGTCAGAGATTTAGTAATGTCACTGTCGTTAATATTTAATTTCGGAAAACGTCCCCCACCATGAGTATCAGGTCAAAACAATCTGTTTTCCTTTTCAAAAGACAAATTTTAGATGGTGTATTGGTTGTTGATGAAGTTTGTTGATTTTGCTTAAACTAAATGGAGAAAGAATATTTGATTTTTAAAGTTGATTTCGAGAAGGCTTACCACTTTCTAAATTAGGGCTATCTTGAGTATATGATAAAGAGAGACAGAGATTTTGTGAAGGATGGAGATTGTGAATTAAGAGGGTGTTTGGGAAATATTCTTTTTGGGAGTTTCAACTATTTTTTTGATAAAAAGTTGTTTTGATAAAAAGCTGTTTTGTTTGGGTCAATAGCTTAATCTTCAAAAAAGCTTTTCTTTGTTAAAAAACACTATTTTGATACAAGCTGGTAGGGAGGACTCTCTATTGAAAAAACTTTTTTCCTTCCCTGCGCTGCACAAGTTGACGAGCACTATTCCTGTTGTGTCCCTGCAGTTGACCAACACAATCCCATTTGACCAATACAATTCTTCACTACATCGCACAAGCATGTAAAAGTGATATTAAAATAAAAAACTATCAACAAATATTTTCATACCTTTTTTTTGTAATTTACTATATAAAAGTGATTATTTTTGTATCACCCAAATGAAATAGATTATCTTAAAATCGATTTTTAGCAAACATACCCAAACAAAAACAGATTCTGATTATAATAGATTATCACAATAATCAATTATTTGAAAACAGATTATCAGCATAATCTTTTTTTTTTTTTTCAACTTTCACAAACACACTCTAAAACTTGTGTTTCTTTTGACTCTGTATCAGTTTTGTTAATATTGTAGGCCAATTGTTGAATTTTCGGTCTCTAAAGAAATTAGAAAAGGTGTGATCCTTTGGCTCCATTTTTGTTTTAATAGCACCGGAAGACCTTAATGGTTTAATTCGAAAGGCTATCAAAGTTAAAAGATTGAAGGGCTTTAGAGTTGGCGATAGCCAAATTGAAATTTCTCAACTTTAACTTGCAGGTGATACTTTAGTATATGGAGGCAAAGTATGAGAATTTGTGGATCAATGAAGTTAATTTTTCGGTGTTTTGATAGGTAGTAGAATTTAGGAGAATAGATGGAATTCCCTGTTAGGGAAAGCCTTGAGGGAGAGATAGATTTATGATCAATTTTCTTCTTGCTTTCATTTATATCACTATTGGTTTATATAACCAATTTACAAATAATAAGCTTAATACAATTTACCCTACTATTAAGGATCTAAGGACACATGATATAACAAACTACTAATAATAAATTGTAAAATTGCAAATTATAACAAACTATATTATTCTAGAATATTCTATACTTGCTGAGATGGTTTGGACTCTATTTCCATTGGCTACTCATGTCCTCTATTATTGGGTTGAATATTTCATGCATGAAAGTACACTTTTACAAGAGTAATTTAATTGGGATAAACATTAGGAAGCACTTTATGACAACTGACATGGACTTCTAATTGTCTATAAAAAATTAAAAAAAATGGACTTCTATTTTTTTTTTTTTTACAGGCAAATATTAGTATATTAATTAGTTGTTAATTTTTCTCATTTGCCAAAGTTTGAACTTTGAACCTCCATCACCATCAATACTTTAAACCCTTAGCTCTTACAACTTGAGCTACCCCACTTAGACTTCTAATTAAATTATAAGGAGGATAAGCTAGTGGATAATGGTAGCGGATAAGCTAGTGGATAATGGTAGCGGATAAACTAGCGGATAGTGGATAGCGGATAAGCTAGCTGATAGCGGATAACTGATTAGCTAGCGGATTGGATTTGAAGTGTTTGATAAAACTAGCAGTTGGACTAGCTGATAAATGTACAATGACATAAAATGATATGTTTGTATTTTTTTTATGTAAATTATATGTATATATATTATTTATATTATTTATTTTAAAATAATTATCACTTATAATAATTTATTTTATTCTAAATTATTTATCGTTTACCACGTCAAAAAAAAATTATTGATCGTTTAAAAAATTCAATCGTTAATTTTAAATTTAAATATTAATTTAGTTTTAATTAATTTTAATAAATAAAATGGAATAATAAAAATAAAATTATATATTGATTTGATTTTTATATAAGTTTTATTTTTTATAGATAAAAATATATTTTCCACTTTTTTATCTTAAATATAAATCTAAATAGCAAAATTAATTCTTATTTATATACTATATTAAATGATTAGTATTTTATTTTATAATCAAGGATAAATGAGGAATTTAATTAAGATGGTAGGGATAAAAATGAAAGAAAAAATGAAACGCTATACGCTATAAGCTCAAACGCAAAAACGCTATACGCTAGTGAAAAAATGCTATACGCTAATTTTAAAAACTACTACCAAACGGGGCTACTTTCCCATCTGCTATACACTATCCGCTAAACGCTAGCGGATTTGGCAAACCAAACAGTGCATATACCTTTTAAATATATATTTGGGTCTTCCCGTTGGTACAAATCAAAGAAGATTTCTAGATCAAAAAGAGGATTTGAATCTTGGAGGCCTTCTATTAAAAAGAGTCATGATATTTGCACACCTGGGTTTGACACCCAGGAGGATACCTTGGTTAATTCAGTTCATTATATGGTTAATGGGTCATATGAAGCCTATTTTTCATAACTATGTAAATATTTGGTTAATCACATGCAAATATCTGGTTAATTCAGTTCTTTATATGATTAATGGTCATCATGAATTAACCAAATATTTACACGTGATTAACCATATAATGAACTGAATTAACCAAATATTTGTACCGATTAACCAAGGTGTCAACTTTGGGTGTTAACTTTGGATGTGCAAATATCATTTCTCTATTAAAAATGTGAAAATAGGCTATCCTTATGGAAAGATAGGCATCTTTCTCTTGGTGGTAGGTTTGTTTTCATCAGTTATTAAAACTGTCATTCAAATTCAGTGATTTTTTTATCTGATGTACCGGAAATAAAAATCTTAGATCGTTTTTGTGAGAAAGGGTTATGCTGAGAAAAGAAAGGTTGAGTGGGTTAGCTGGGAAGACATTTGTGAAGGCAAAAAAAAAAAAGTGATTTAGGGGTGAAAAATATGGAGTCTTGATTTCTAGATATAGGCTCTGTTTGGTAAAAACTAGCGGATAGCGGATAAGCTAACGGATAGCAGTAGCGGATAAACTAGCGGATAGCGGATAAGCTAGCTGATAGTGGATAGCTGATTAGCTAGCGGATTGGATTTGAAGTGTTTGGTAAAACTAGCGGTTGGACTAGCTGATAAATGTAAAATGACATAAAAGGATATGTTTGCATTTTTTTTATGTAAATTATATGTATATATATTTTTTATTTTAAAATAATTATCACTTATAATAATTTATTTTATTCTAAATTATTTATCGTTTATCACGTCAAAAAAAATTTATTTATCGTTTAAAAAATTCAATCATTAATTTTAAATTTTAATACTAATTTAGTTTTAATTATTTTTAATAAATAAAATGGAATAATAAAAATAAAATTATATATTGATTTGATTTTTATATAAGTTTTATTTTTTATAGATAAAAATATATTTTCCACTTTTTTATCTTAAATAAAAATCTAATTAGCAAAATTAATTCTTATTTATATACTATGTTAAATGATTAGTATCTTATTTTATAATCAAAGATAAGTGAGGAATTTAATTAAGATGGTAGGGATAAAAATGGAAGAAAAAATGAAACGCTATACGCTATAAGCTTAAACGCTACTTCAAGTAGCGTATGGGAAAAACACTATACGCTAGTGAAAAAACGTTATACGCTAATTTTAAAAAAACTACCAAACGGGGCTACTTTCCCATCCGCTATACGCTATCCGCTAAACGCTAGCGGATTTGACAAACCAAACAGTGCCATAGAGTGCCACTCAATGGGTAACACTTCTTTGGGTACTGTTTGGTAAAAACTAACGGATAGCGAATAAGTTAGCGGATAACGATAGCGGATAAACTAGCGGATAACGGATAAGCTAGCTGATAGCGGATAGTGGATTAGCTAGCGGATTGGATTTGAAGTGTTTGGTAAAACTAGCGGTTAGAATAGCTGATAAATGTAAAATGACATAAAAGGATATGTTTGCATTTTTTTTATTAAATTATATGTATATATATTATTTATATTATTTATTTAAAAAATAATTATCACTTATAATAATTTATTTTATTCTAAATTATTTATGGTTTATCACGTCAAAAAAATTTATTTATCGTTTAAAAAATTTAATCATTAATTTTTAATTTTATAATATTAATTTAGTTTTAATTATTTTTAATAAATAAAATGGAATAATAAAAATAAAATTATATATTGATTTGATTTTTATATAAGTTTTATTTTTTATAGATAAAAATATATTTTCCACTTTTTATCTTAAATGATAAGTAATTTATTCTAATATCGAAGATAAGTGAGGAATTTAATTAAGATGGTAGGGGTAAAATTAGAAGAAAAAATGAAACGCTATACGCTATAAGATCAAACGCTACTTGAAGTAGCGTCTGGGAAAAACGCTATACGCTAGTGAAAAAAAAGCTATACGCTAATTTTCAAAACGACTACCAAACGAGACTATTTTTCCATCCACTATACGCTATCCGTTAAACGCTAGCGGATTTGGCAAACCAAATAGTGCCTAATAAAAATTCAAATTCTTCGTTATGGAAGGACTTATGCAGTATTGATAATATAAATATTTATATGTTAGATGATTTAAGTTGGTATGAAAAAAATATCAGAAACGACATGAATGAATTATTTTTGGCATGATTATTGGGTTGGAGGTGATTGTTTGCATTGACTCTATGATAGGCTGTGTAACATTTCAGAAATCCGGAATGACTCAGTTGCTGAAATGGGTGAGTCGATTGACAATAAATGGAGGTGAAGGTTTAAATGGAGGCAATTTTTTTTGTTTGGAAAGAAGCCTTTTAGCCGATTTTAGAATTTTTATTTTTATTAGTTTAGTTCACATGACTCAAGATAATTAAGGAGGACAACTGGAAATGGACATTTGACTCTTCCGAGATATATTCTTCAAGATCTCACTTGTTCCTTCAAAACCAGAAGCTGTGTTTGTTCTTGTAGTTTGGTGAGTTAAATCATGATTTTTTTTATTTTTTTTTAAAGAAAGTTCTGGAATAGTTTATTGCAGCAAAAGTTATGGTTTTTTTTTCCTTCTTGGCTTAGGCTCCTAACAAAGCTCAATTATTTAGGAGAAATATCACTGATATTTAGCAAGCAGATTGTGCCCCTTACATACAACGACACGAATCTTTTACCCATCTTTTAATTTTCTTTAGTTGCAAGTTTGCATCTTTAGTTTGGGTAAAATTATAGGAACTCTTGTTTGGGCATTCAAGTTGTTCTTCCAATGGATGCAAGATCTCATTTTTTTTATACCATCTCGGATTATGCGAGGAAAGAAGATAAAAAAAAAAAAGTAAAAAGTATGGATGGTTCTTTGGTTTACTGCTATTTGGTTGGTTTGGTTGCATTGGAATAATGTTATTTTTAATCAAGATTCTATTGATGTTTTTAATGTCCTTGATCTCATAAAATTTAGATTTGGTATTGGATTAGGATTAAGATTGGGGGGATTTTCTCTTTTTGTTATTGGTGTCTTTAAGCCTTTCTTAATGTTTGAAGTTAGCTTGTAATGGTTAGGCTCTTCTTCTCCTTAATGTATATGGGTTGGAGTACTTCTTGTACTCTTTTATATTAAATATTTTTTTTGTCTGATAAAACACATTTTTGCGTGTTCACCCATGAGATATTATGTACATTTATCTAAGTAAATTTAGTTAATATTATACCATAATAAAAAATTAAAATGAATATCTACAACAACAAAAAAACGAAAATGAATAAGGTTTATGTAAATATCAATGAGATATTGTCTTTTTTTTTGTTTTTTTTTTTGGTAAACTCAATGAGATATTGTCTGAATATATATATATATATATATATATATATATATATATATATATATATATATATATATATATATATATTTTTATGTTTCAGTAAAAAATAAAAAATAAAAAATAATGTTTATACACTATAATTTAACACCCCGTGGAACACTAATTACATTTATGTAAGTGGGGCTAAGTATTTTCATATATTATATGTAAAATTGGAATACTCTTTTTTTTTTGCCAGCTTGCTTGTAATACTCTTTTTTCTTCTTTCTCAAACTCTAGTGTGAGTTTTGTTAGGCGACATGGTGTAGCCTATAACTTAGCAAAGGCGACACCTTTTAATGCTAGTCCATCTGATTATTATGTTGCATTGCTTTATATTTCTTCTTTAATTATTAATGAAATGCATTAAGCTTTTGATTTCAAAAAAAAAAAAAAGTCGGAGTTTAATTTTAACACACTATCAATGGAGAAAAGATTCTCTCCAATTTCTCTTGAGAAATGGAAATGTATATTAGCATGCTGTTAAAAAATAAATGGTACTCTCCACTTATATGTAGAGTTTAATTTATATGTACTGTCAATGTAAAGATTTTTATACTGATAATTAATCAGAAATCATGAAATAATTGATGATTTTTAAGGTGGTTAGTATAAGAATCAAACATTTATAATGGTGTGTTAATTTTGATTAGTTGATAGTTAAAAAAAACTTCACACTGTCAGTATATACCAATTAAATTCATATATGTATCATCTTCATTTCTTGGTTTATTGAAATTTTTGGCCGTGCAGAGAACAAGAGTATGGGTTTTCTGATATATGGACCATCCCGTCACTATTAACCAGGGAACCGTAAGACTATTTTGCACCATAAATTAATATATATTTTGTGAATGTGAAGTAGTGGTGAAATCATGGAGTTTGCATGCAGGAGGCTGCTAATTTGAGCCACTGAAATTGAATGGTCTAATCGTTTAGTGAATTAAATTGGTTGATGTTATTGATTATTTAGCTTCTTATTAGTTTAATTTACTTTGCTGGTCGTAGTAATACTAAATTTATATGTAATTTTGATTCTAATTCTCACACGAGATGATGTGTTCAAACAATCAAATGATGTTCGAGTTTAAACTCGACTGAGTGAACAAATTATTCTTGATGCATTAACATTTTACACCAAGAGGGATAATGGAGATGGTAGGGTCCATGATCGAGTCATTAACATTGAACACCAAGATGGATAAGGTAGGGTCCTTTGAAGAGAGACATGGTATGGTTGATTCATTAATTGATATTTAACCACCCCTAAAAGATAGGGCCTCCACACCACAAGACTGCACCCTAATCCAATTTGGAGGGAATCCCCACATAGAGAATAGTTTGTTTGTCTTGTCTGGCTGTGCAGCATACCTTGCACAATTCAATGTGCAAAGATGACAAAAATTTGATACAGTAATGTTTCTTACACTTGGATATGATATTCAGTAAGACACTTTATATTTATATGAATTTGGTTAAATACTATCATATATATTATACATAGAATTAAAGTAAATTTATTTTAATATATATGAACAAAACTATCATATATATTATACATAGAATTAAAGTAAATTTATTTTAATATATATGAACAAAATATAATCTAAGTGTCTTATTCTTATTATTATAATGAAACTCATTTTCATTGGGGCTAAGGACCCCACTCTTCTGTGCACCAAGTAACGTGGGAGGAGATGCCAGCAAATTGGGCTGGCCCCAATTCCCTTCTGCAGAAAGGAGAGAAGGTACCCATCAGAAACTCTGTTCAGATGCCCTATACGTGGTCCCAAATGAAATATCTTCATAAATAAAAGAAGAGATGCGGGATTGTACTAAAAAAAAAAAAACAGAGATGCGGGACTAAAAATTGAAAATAAATTTTAACTCCAATGAAATATTATTAACTATTTTGACCTGAAAAATATTGTAAATTAAATAAATGGACCAGTAGACAGAATTTCATTTTGGAGAATAACACGGTGAATAGTAGGGAGTATGCAACGGATTATGTTTGTCCCTTACCCGACCCTAAATATTGATAGGGTCAATTCTTTGAACTCGAACCCGTCCTTAGATCCGAACAAATCCAATCATATGCAAGTTGGTTTAAGACGAGTCTAAATGGGTTGAGACCGGGTTGATCTGAAGTAAAAAAAATTCTTTGTAAACTAATCTCTGAGTACGAAAAAATGTTATTTTTTTTTCTTATAAGCTAAAATTATTAGCAAAAAATGCTACCTAAAAGCCACCAATTGATCTCGTGTCACCAAATAGATCGAAAACTGGATGTTATAAAATATCAACAAATATATCATTTGCTGGAAGCTTCATTGATGCTCGTGTTACCAAAGTCTCATTGTTTAAAACATGATACTTTCATCAAACATGATTCTTTCAATATTACAAAAGCCACAAAATGCTTCATAAAAGTAACCAATTGAGTCAGTGTGAGATGTGAGATGTGAGAGTGAAAATTTAATAATTTACTTCAGACTTCTTTCTTAGTGACCGTGCGTGAAACATACGTTACTAAGGGATAAACGTAAAATTAGATTTTTATTATATGGGACGGGTCGGGTAATCTGAAGATCAACTCGGATCCATCCCTGACCAAATATTGGGTAACTAAATGGGACGCAGACTCGTCCATTCTCTTATGGGGGTTAGAGTCAGGCCCGATTCGAACACTATGGGTTAGGGCGGGTTTTAGGATCGGGTCGAGTTTTACACGCCTCAAATGAATAGGAATTGGTCAAGGTGCCAACAGCATATACTGCCCAGCTGAGATTTAAATGAAACTTATGTGCTCTAAAGAAGGAGAGAAATCTTATTATTTTATTTTCTGTATAAGAAATCTTTTATATCATATTATATATTTATAAGAGTTTAATTTCTATGTACTGTTAGTGTAAATAATTTATACACTGACATCCAATAATATCTAAACAAATGAGCATTAATGTTATTTCTCTCTCTTGATTATTAAAATAAAAGTGCTTATATCAAAATGTTAGTAGATGTTAGTGTAAACATTTTAAACTAACGGTAAAACGATGCATCCAAATTTGCGGCAATGAAATAACAAAATGCAATTTCATTTTATCGTTCTACAAAATATCATCCGTACAAAGTATGATTTTCTAATTATATAAGTTATTATTATTTAATGTTATAATTATAGTGTAATATATTTTGTTGAAGAAATTAGACTTAAGGTTTGAAAATAAGAAAAAGAGATAAGAGTGTAAACTTAAAATAATATTAACATGAGACAATACGATGATACTTTGATAAGAAAAGACAAACAAACTCCTAATCCTAATTAAGAAAGAAAACAAATAAAAAAAAATAACATTTAAAAATAACTTCAAAGGGGTCTTCTGAAATATCCTAAAATTTTCTAATATATTATGATATATGTTTTAGATATTCTAACATTCCCCCTCAATCTAAACTTTCCCAAGCTTTTTAGTGGTGTTCAAGACCTTTCTTGTCCCATTATCTGCCCTATTCCGAAGCTAATGGTGACATGTTGAATTTTAGAAATTAGGCCGAATGTGAAAGTATGGAGTTTGGGTTATAATTCTAGTTGTTCCAACCCTGCCCAGTGTCCCACATTTTTTTTAAAATCTATTCCTTTTTAGAGTTAGTAATATTTCTTAATTGTAAAACAATAACATTTTATACGACATGATAATATATTTACATTGATATTAGTTGTTTTGAAATACACACACACACAATATATATGTATTTGATATATTTTTTCTTTTATTAAAGGATCTTGAAGTTGTTTTTCAGTCTTTGCATATAAAATTTCTTTTTGTAGAAATCCTATTTGATTTTCTTTTCTTTTAATTATTGATAAGAAGTTCTTTTCATTAATTTTATCATTTAAAGTATTTAATTCTTTTCGTTTAACTGGATTGATAAATTCAAAGAGAACTTCTTTGTTATCTTTCATTGTTGTTATACCCTCTTCAGTAATGTTTATTGGATATAGTTGTGTTAAGAATGGAGTTCCTAGAATTATTTGTTCTGATGTATCTTTTACTAAAAGGAATGAGTTTTTGAAGCAAATCCCATTATTGCAAATCTTTGCATCTTCTAATTTATATTTTGCTTTGATTACCCACCTTGTACTAATTTCTTTGTTTTGTAATCTTGTAGTTTCGTTTTCGTGTTCAAAGAAAGCTGCTACAACTACTGTTTGTAAGTAACTATAGTTCTACTATAGTGTGTTTTCAAATTCTGTACTTGTGAATTTATACAATAAAATCACTCAAGTTGATAAAAATCATAAGTTGATTAAACTCTCCTGAGTTTTATCAATTTTAATTGTGTATTCAGCAGTTTTAATAATGTAGTCAGATTTAAACTTATCTAAGAAATTTAGATTGGCAACTAGAGGAAGTTCTGCGGATCATCTCAAGATTAGGTTTAGAATCAATAGAGTAAAATAAGTAATATCAGAGAGTATCAGCAAAAGTGAAACTAGTTTTATCAACTTATGATTTTATTGTATAAATTCACAAGTACAGAATTTGAAAACACACTATAGTAGAACTATAGTTACTTACAAACAGTAGCTGTAGCAGCTTTCTTTGAACACGAAAACGAAACTACAAGATTACAAAACAAAGAAATTAGTACAAGGTGGGTAATCAAAGCTCTTAGTCTTCACTTCGACGAGGGACTTCATTTATAGAGGGGAGAAGCCTTCGAGCGGACTTGAATGAGTTTGGAATCCGCAAAAGCAAGGACTGTTGAACTTTTGACTTCGACTTAACTTTACTGTAGCCATGTGAACATGTCGGCCAATAAGTCAGTGTTGGCACAACAGGACAAAACTACTTTAATAAAGACGAAAAGAAAACTTGAGTGACTGATGGATGATGCTGTCGGCCAGTGCTAAATCTGTCGGCACCTAACGACAAAACTTCTTTATTGAATGCTTTTAATCAAAGAAACCTTCATCTGGATCATGATTCTCCAGATAAGGGTTATAATCAGACCCATGAGAGGAGTGTTTATCTGTGTCTTCTTCATCTGAGTCTATTGACGATAAAGCTTCTAACAGTAGCTTTTTGTACTCAGCTGGGGAAGTAGCATTGATATTAACTGAAAATGGGGATGCAATTATTGGTTCTTCAGAAGAATTACAGACTTCCTTTAATTTTTGTGAAGGAATTCTGGGATTAGGAATGGCTGATTGGCCTGATCTGTTCCTCTTCCAAGAACTGAACTTAGTTACCACAACATTGTTATTGAATTTTCTCCACCAAGATACCACATTATTGGAACATATGTATTTAGGAAATGGTTTAGGGAGATGTTGATGGTATTCAAAATTAAATTTAAGTAACCAGGCTATGCCGAACTGGGCACAGAAATGAAGTAACTTGCTGTAAACTGGAATTGTAGGAGTTAATTTTTTGTACTCCTCATAAATAGCAAAAATAGAGTTTGGCAAGATTTCTGCTGAAATACCATAATGCCAAAACCATTCCATAAACCAATGTGGAAATCTGGTTTGATTATTGAGAAAATTGAAATACCATGAATGCCGAGGATTAGGTTGTTGAAGGACCACATCCCAAGCAGCAATGTAATCAAAATAATTGTAGACTGGAGGGTCGAACACCCTGGAGAATCTTTTGTGTTTTTGAGGTTCTTGACCCCAATCTGAAAGAGTCAAAACCTTAAATATTTTGCATTTTGAATATGCAATAATTCCTGGAGCATTGGCATTAGTTTCTTCTTCAATTTTTACTGACTGTGTCTCAATGAGGATAAATTGATAGAATTGTAAATCCTTTTTGTAATTACTGGAAGGAATCCATCCATAACCTTTTGGGATTATCTGTTGGAGCATATCCCACGGGGAAATATCAAGATTACCATATTCAACTTCTGTAACAGTTATTTTGTTACATTGAGACTTTATTTTAAATGGCAGAGGCTCTCGGGTAGACTTTTCAACAGAGGCATTGAGATGGGCTAGAGTCTCTGGAGTTAATGGGCTAAATTTATTGGAGGTTGATGGGTTATTTGTAGCTGGGCTTTTTGGTAAATTAGTTTTGGTTATTTGGGCCGCTGATGGGGCAAAATCATCAAGGGTTAATTCTTTGGATCTGGAGGGAGATGGAGGTATTCCTCCTCGAGAGGAGGATCCACCACGGGATCTGGTGGTCATTAGGAAGGCGTTCCTTGTAAGAATTCCCTGGTTAAGAAATCAGGGATAAAATTATTTTCACCTTTCAAATATTCAATGTCAAAATCAAAACAACTTAGCAAACTTTGTCATCTAGCAAAAATGTGTTTTGATACTAAATTTTGAACATCTTTTTGTAAAACATCTTTAGCAGCTTTACAATCAATTCGAAGTAAAAATCTTTTGTTGACTAAATCATCTTGAAACTTTGTAATACATAGTACTATAGATAGAATCTCTTTTTTAATAGTACTATATTTTAATTGAGATGAGATCCAACGACCTGAATGATAGCGGACTATTTGTTCTACTTTTGATTCTGGAAGGATCTGGAGTAGGATACCACCATACCCTAAATCTGATGCATCTGTCTGAACAATAAGACTAGCATCTGGATGAGGAATACCAAGACACGGTAGAGACTTGACATCCTTTTTATTTCTGACACTAATTTGGATAACTCATCTGTCCAAGGCTTAGGGTTAGAAGTTTTTCTAAGCCTAGAGTACAGAGGTTTACACTTTATCCTAATATTGGGGATAAACTCAAACATAATTTAAACATCCTAAAAATCTTTGTAATTGTTTTTTATCTTTTAATTCATTTGGAAATTTGTCAGCAAAAGCAATACTTCTGCTTATTGGAGTTATTGTTCCTTGATATATTTCATGACCTAAAAATCTCATTTTTGTTTGAAACAATTTTATTTTCTTGGCAGAGATGACCATGCCATTTCTTTTAATTGTTTCTTTGAATATTTGTAAATGCTTGAAGTGTTGATCTATTGATTTTGAATAAATCAAAACGCCATCAATGTAAACAATTGTAAATTCAGAATGTGGATTTAGAATATCATTCATGATATGTTGGAATTCTGAAGGTGCATTTTTAAGTCCCATTGGCATGACATTCCATTCATAATGACCAAAAGGAACTGTAAAAGCCGTTTTATATTTATCTTCTTCTTTTAGCTTTATTTGATAGAATCCTGACTTCATATCAAATTTAGACAATATGACAGAATCATATAATCTTTTAAGTAAATCTCTTTTATTTGGGATTGGATATCTTATCCATTTTAATACTTTATTTAGAGGTTTGTAATTTATTACCATGCGAGGTTCTCCTCGCTCTAGCTCAGCATTATGATTAACATAAAAAGCTGTGCAGCTCCATGGAGATTTACTTGGCCTAATTAATTTTTTATCAAGAAAACCTTTAATATCTTTCTTGCAATATTCAAGGGTTTCATTGTTCATTTGAATGGGTCTTGCTTTTGTTGGTATTTTACTTTCATGAAAACCTTCTTCATATGGTAAAGAAACCATATGAGTTTTTCGTTCCCAAAAAGCATTTGGGACTTCTGAACAAACTTCTTGTTCAAAATCCTTTTGTATTTGATATATTTTTTCTTTTATTAAAGGATCTTGAAGTTGTTTTTCAGTCTTTGCATATAAAATTTCTTTTTGTAGAAATCATATTTGATTTTCTTTTCTTTTAATTATTGATAAGAAGTTCTTTTCATTAATTTTATCATTTAAAGTATTTAATTCTTTTCGTTTAACGGATTGATAAATTCAAAGAGAACTTCTTTGTTATCTTTCATTGTTGTTATACCCTCTTCAGTAATGTTTATTGGATATAGTTGTGTTAAGAATGGAGTTCCTAGAATTATTTGTTCTGATGTATCTTTTACTAAAAGGAATGAGTTTTTGAAGCAAATCCCATTATTGCAAATCTTTGCATCTTCTAATTTATATTTTACTTGTAATTTTTGATTATTGGCTGTGTATAATCTTTGGAGTGTCTTTTGATAATATTGTGTAGGAATTAATCCTTCTTGAATACAATTTAAATCTGCTCCTGAATCAATTAATGCAATAAATGGTTTATGACAGGAGTTTTTAATTTTTAAATTGACCTTAACATGCCATTTTTGTTGCATGGTTTTTATCTGTAAAAAGAAATCTGTATCTTTAACAGTTTCAGTATGTTCTTTGTAAAGATTATTAAATTCATTTTCAAGGTCTGTATCATTGGAGAGAAAATCTGAAGAGGAATCAATTTCCTTTCCTTTCCCCAAGGATTTTTGAAAATTTTGTGATAAAATTTTATATTGTTGTTTTAATTGAGTAATTTCAGATTTTAAATTCTTAATTTCTTTATATAAAGAAGGCAGAGTTAGGGGTTCTTCTGAGAAAGTAGATTGAGGATTTAAGATTTGTTGTAAATTATAACCTTTAAATTCTTGAGTAGTCAATTCTTGATTTTCTAATTCCTTATATTTTTCAAGCATTGCTAATTTTATTTGAGGGTCTTAAATAGTACTGATTAAATCTAATAGGACACGAGCTTCCTTGGTGAGAACATTAATAGTGAATTTACAGTCACAGTTATCACCTAAACAGCCACAACTTAAACATCCAATATCAGAATCAGAAGATGTTTCTTGATTCTGATAAATTATTTCTTGTTCATCCTCAGTAGAGGAATTACTTGATGAATCTGTTTCATATAAAAGTATTCTTGTTATTTGTTCTTTTATTTCTTCATCCATTTTTAATTCTTTTATTTTTTGTTTAACTTTGCATTGTTTTGCTATGTGACCAGTGCGACCACATTTGTAACAAACTATATTTTTATCAAAGTTTGTAAAAGGTTTCTTATATGTTTTATTATATTTTTTGTAGGGTTTTTTATAAGTTTTTATTGGTTTGTCTCCTTGTCTATTTTTATAATATCTTGGTTTATATTTTTTAAATGTTTGTTGTTTTGGTTTCCTTTGTTTAGAAGGAGGGGTTATTTTCTCATAACCAAATTGTTCGCAAAAATTACCTAATTCTTTATGATTGGTTTTACTTTCAAATTTTGCTTGTCTATACATTTTAATATCTGTGCAAAATTGTAAACCTGTCTTATTTATTAATGAGATTAAACTTCCATAGGAAATATCTTCCATTGGTATGCCAGCATAATTTAGTTTTATATTATCTCTTACTTTTTGAGCAAAGTTTTTAGGGAGACCAGAGATAAACCTATCTTTCCAATAGGCGTGTCTACAATCTGTCCTAGTATAAATTTTTGTTATAAAATTATCTTTGTACCATCTGAATTCTCCAAGTGTTGGACAATACAGATTATTTAATATCTCTAAAGATCTATCAGCAAAAACATTAGCGTCTCCGATAAACGCTTTTGAAATTGCAAAAATTATTGCTTCAACTTGTTGTTCAATTACATTGGTATTTATTTCTCCTCTTTCATTTGTATTTATTTCAGTTCTTGTACAGTTTAGTACATTTTGCCTTTCAGTTTCATTTAAATTATTTTCCCACCATCCTTTCAGGCTTCCAGTAAAGCCTTGAACAAGGATTTTTACTGTACTAGCAGCACTGCTACGTTTCGCCCTGTACGCGGTTGCCGCCATGGTCATTTCTTCTAATTTTCGCATTATTTGGTGTTCTGTGAAACCATCAATATTCCATTCACAGATGCCTTCACCATTGTATTGCGATACTAAATCTAAATAGTTTTCTTCAAACTGAATGTCTGGCATAGTAGGTTTTGGGTAATAATTCCTAGAGGTTGGATAATTTCTTGAAGTATTTTTTATTTTATTAACTGTGTCAATTTCAATGTGTGTATTATTAAATTGTTTTTCTAATTCTTCTATATCATCATTTTTTATCATGTTAATGGAGGTTTAAGATATTTTTAAATTAGACAATCTTTTATTGATTTCTTCTAAGAGATCACTTGTGGGTTCTCTTTCTATTTTTATTTCTTTGAGTTCAGAGTCTGAAAGTTTATAGGGAGTTATGAGTGATTTTTCAAGCTTTTGTGATGTAGAAGTCTTTTCAACTTTTGGAGGTTCAATACCTTCAGAAATATTGGCCATTTGATGTAATATTGCATTAGTATAATTTAATTGTTTATGAACATTATTTATATCATATTTGGTTGAATCTTGTATTTTTAATTTTACTGGATCTTCATTCATTAATTTAAATGGTGATGCCGTTACTTCAAAATTATCAATATGTGGAAAAGTTATTTCTTCTAAGGGAGGAATTTCAGAAATGACTTCTTTACCCTTAGCAGTTTTCCATATTTTCTTTGCTGATTTTAGCGTTTTAATTTCTAATTTGGAAAACAAAATTCTTCAAACCATTGGAAGTAAGGGATATTATCGTCCTCTACCTCCTCCAAATAAGCATAATAGGAAGACCTATAATGCTTTATTTTATCTTGGGAAAATGTTTCAAAAAACCATTTTCTTTTTAAATCATTGTTAGGCTTCATAAACTCCTGTTGAAGTTTATTTTATCAATGTAAAATTTTGTAATAACAAAACATTGATTAACTTCAAAGCTTTGGTTTTATTTCAGATTGACTCGGAGACTCTCTCTGCTGTACTGTTTGAGGGGTTTCAACCCTATACTCCGGTTGAGGAGTAACAGGATGATCCCTAATACCTGCTAATCTTAATGAGTGAATTGGATTTATATCTATTGATCTTCTTGAATTAATTGATTGTTTAGATCCTTCAGGAGTTCTGTAGGATCTAGTGAAATTGCTCCTACTAAGAGGTGCAAAACTTATTGAAACATTACCAGATTTATATTCTATTGGGATACTAACTTGAGAAGGTTCTGGCTCCTCTGGGGGCAGAACTTCCTCTAGTTGCCAATCTAAATTTCTAGAGACCTGATCATGGTTAAGTCTCTTTGGAGTGACAGCATTTGCTTTTTCAAGATTTACTTGTAAAAGTAAAGTTTCTTCCTTTGAGGAAATGTTTAATGCTTTGGGAGAAATATTCGTTTTCATTGCTTTATAATAAATTTTATAAATTATAGCCATGGGATAGGATTCTGGATTCCAAATCCCTTCTTTTATTTTAATATCTAATTTGATATTATGTTTATTTTTTCCAAGGCTATCCAAAGACATGGTATAATTTGGATAGTTATTAAAAAAGGTTGGACCACTGTGAAGGTTGGTCTCAATTATTGAAAGTATATATATATATATATATATATATCTTAAAAATTTATATTAGTTTTAGTTTCCCACTTTTAAAATTTTCTGGCTTAGCTATGTATAGCATTTAATCCTATAATCTTATACATTATATCAATATATCGGGTTGACCCAGTTCTGTCCCACACATTATTGAGTCGGATTTGGATCGAAGTAAATGACTCCACAAAAATATCAGGTCAGGTTCCGATCAATTAAATATAAGAGTGATTAAGTAAACTAAAAAACATCAAGGCTTTGGAAGAACACAAGAGAAGAAGCACCCACTATGCCCAGAAATGACCTTCAATACCATTTCTTTTTGGCACTTAATAACTCTTGGCTCTATATATTCATCTTCACGCTGTTAAAAGGGTAGACAAAAATAATATTTCTTAAGCATTTATTTATAGTACATACGATAACGTTTCCTAGAAGAAGCTATCTTAGCTCCCACATAAAGCATTATCTAAAAAAAACCTAAGACAACTAAAGCTTTTTCTATGAAGCGTTATATCATAAGGGGGACCTAAGATAGAGCTTCTTATAGGAAGCACTATTGTAGGTCCTTCTTTTTTGTAGTTTCGTTGTTATACACATTTCCCCTACAAGCATTTAGGGGATATACCAAATTTGTACTTGCATAAACAAGATATGACAATTCACATGCAGTAAAGAAGAAGAACAAGAACAAGATACTATACTTGCACAGTAAACACCAAGAAAGAATGAAAACAAAATTGCCAAGAAAGAATGGAAATTGTACTTAATTAATATATTTGTCAGTTTACAAAAACAACACTAAGATATTCAGTTTATAAAATTCTAAATGTTTACAAAATTCAACACATACAGTTATAACTGCATTATCTTCTCAACTATCAACTGTGACCATTCTTCCTTGATTTTATTTATGTAAAACCTCATAGGTTTCAATATCTTAAGTTTTAATGATGCCAAATATTGTTTGTTGATATGCCCAATATTAATTGTGAAAACATGTCATAGTGTTATACATGTACACATGCGTTGATGGAATATGGTACAAATATATTATGTATGTTGGTCTAGTAATTAGTTAAATAATCATTAAACCATGCATCTCAAGATATTAAATCATATTGAAGCAAATAGAGGGAACCGTTACAGTGGCCATGAATTTTATGTATCTGAGGAGGAAATGAGTTGGCTCAAGGACTGTTTTGTTGGAAAGATGATTTAAGAAGTTTCTTCTTGAAGGTTTGTTGTCTGTGAACATTACACCTTTAGGGGAAATCTTGTTCTAATATCAGCCCATGATGGTGAAAGTTTTGAGGATCTACTCAAACTGAAAGACAAAGCATTCTCTAAATGGTTCTCTGAGATAAGGCCGTGGAGCCCCAACTTGGTGGCTTGGGAAAGGTCAGTTTGGAAAAAGGTCTTAGGAGTGCCTGCACATCGTTGGAACGAGAAATTCTTCAAACAGATTTCCCTGTTAGCAGGTAAGTTCATCACCATAGACGACTCCACCAGAGACAGCAGGGGCAAGACTGGACATTGGTAGGGCACTGATCACGACAGCTGCTCCAGAAACCATTAATAAAGTGGTGGAGGTGAAAATTAATGGTATCATGTACTCTATCCAAATTTTGGAAGAATGTTTCGAGGATAACTTCAATAGATTCCTTTCTGATTGGAAATACCAGAACTCTGAAAATTTCTCTTCTACTGATGATGATGATTCGTTGGTTAATAGTATATTGATGGTGCCGGAGACAGAGTTATCGACAAGGATCAGAGACGAAGATATTCAACGGTTACACAAAGAATTTTCAAATTCTGAGTTTGGAAAAAGCAAAATGCATGTGGAAAAGAGCTCTGACAATTGCAAAACAGATGTTGGGAGAGGCTCAAGGAAATTCGTACGTTACACTTTCTATCCTGCTTGAAGACTTGGCCAGATGTGGGGAAAATGTAAAATTGAAGGAAATAGTGGGTTTGGGCCTCGTGGGAAACAACCTAACCAATAGCCCAAAGGGCAATTTCCAAAATAAAGGCCCTTCTACTAGTGTTCGGTCAGGTGAGTGCAAGCAGTGGGGCTGTAGTGGTAGGAAGGCGCAAGATACACAAAATGGGCCTGTGCAAATTGGGCTTGAAGACATTTGTTACTCGGATCAAAACTTGGACAGCGATAATACAGTTAGAGGATGAAATTTGGTGAACCGGAAAGGTGTTTGGGGGCGCACAGGAATTAAATGATAATAGCAATCGTAAAACAATTTCCCTGAAGACAATCATGCCACAAAAGGAAGGTAAATTTAATGAGGATTTTGGGGCTTCAGAGCAGGAAATTTCAAAAAGAGCTTCGAGGAAAGCGAT
Organism: Echinosophora koreensis; assembly: GCA_035048595.1. Classification (NCBI taxonomy): domain Eukaryota; kingdom Viridiplantae; phylum Streptophyta; class Magnoliopsida; order Fabales; family Fabaceae; genus Echinosophora; species Echinosophora koreensis. The sequence goes on from JAPCYP010000069.1 coordinate 1,374,772, forward strand.
GATTGCTGCAAGAAAAAGGTCAGTGAATATATCGAAACCTATTATTGGCTCGACTTAGGTGAGTGATCCAATTTCGGGTACTTTGTTTACTACGGACACACAAATACAGAGTAGGAATCTTGCAATAATAAGAATAGAGGCGTATAGAGAGGCTAATGAAATATGGGAAATGGGAAAGAGAATTGGGATGGCATCTAAACAGAAAGAGGTAGATATCATTGAACAGCTGGTGGATATGGAAGTTAGGGATAGATCACTCTGTGAGAGGACTCAATCAGGGAATGCGATGGCAGGTGGTAACAAAGTTTCTTAATGTGAATAACATCCTACAATATCATAGGTTTGGGAGAGAGAAAAAAAAAAAGAGCGATTAGGAATCTGATCAAAAGGGAGAAAGTGGAATTCATATGTATCCAAGAAACGAAGAGGGAAAGCCTTGACAATGTCGTATATCAATCTTTGCGGGGGGAAGGTGAGGTGGATTGGGTCTTCAAACAGTCGATTGGGAATGTGGGCAGATTACTTTGTATGTGGAACAAAAGGATTTTTTGCTGTTCAGGATTCTTTTGTTGGAAGTGGATTCCTGGGTGTCGAAGTTATTTGGGATGGAGCTCCATGTTCATGTTTCATCATCAACATTTATTCACCATGTTCAGCTGCTGCAAAGAGGTGCTTGTGGGAAGAATTGCGGAATCTTAAGGCAAATCATCTAAATTTTGCTTGGTGCTTAGTTGGCGATTTTAACGCAGTTAAATGTGCTAACGAGCGGAGAGGTGTTTCGTTTCAACACACAACTCGGGAAATGGAAGATTTTGGTGATTTCATAGAAGATATGGGGCTAATTAATCTACCTCTTATTGGCACAGAGCAAATGGGGGGTGTATGAGCAGACTCGATAGGTTCCTAATTTCGGATGATTGGGTTGATCAATGGGGGGACCTTACACAATGGGGTTTGAAGAAATCGGTATCGGATCATTGCCCCATTTTATTGAATTTAACCTCAATAAATTGGCACTACTGGAAAATATGTAATAAACGAGTTAGATTAACGGCTGCCAAATAAAATGTAGACGTTAAAAAGGAGGCGGTGGCAGAACCGTAAAGGTCATTTAAATCACCTTTATCACTTTTAACGTCGGTTGTTTAAACACCTGACGTTAAAATTGTATGTTTTACGTTAGTTATTTTAACAACAGACGTAAAAGATGACTTTTAACATTTGTTGTTTTAACAACCGACGTTAAAGGTGGTTTTGAAGTTTTTTTTAGTAAGTATACGTTATAACCCGCACGCCTTTCTTCCACTTTCACTAATCTCTTCCTCTGTTCTCTCACCTCTATTTGCCCTAACCCTTCCAAGTGATCATCTCCTCTGCACAAGGTCCTCTCCACCACCACCACCACCACCACCACCACCACCACCAGGAGCTCCTCTACACCACCATCGGTAGTTACTATCTCTCTCTCTCTCTCTCTCTCTTCTAAACATTGCACGCTCGCCCTAATCTTTCACAACTCCCTCTCCCATCTTTAACAGGTACTGAACCGCGGCCACCACTACGCGAGCTCCTGTCCCCACTGCCATGCGGGCTCCTCTCTGTCACAACTCTTTCTTCCATCTTTAACAAGTACTGAACCCTATTCTGTAAATGCTCTTTTGTTCTTTTTTTTTTTTTGTATAGAACAGTAAACAAATTTACTTTAATATAGTTCTTTTCCTATATGCATGTTCTGTATTATGAGTTTTGCTTTTTTTCATTTTGGTTTCTTTTCATTTTGCTTTCTGTTTTGGTTACTTTTTGTGATATATAAATTTTGCTTGGGAGAAAGTGCATTAACTTGTAGAGATTTTTTTTTTTTTTTTTTTCTGTTTTTGTGAGTTTTGGGGTTAGTCAATGTGTGAAAAAGATTGTGTTTTTGGTTGTTTGAAACTGGTTTGAATGAAGCAAGTAATTTTGGAAATTGAGAGATAGGGGGCGCGCGAGAGAGAGAGAGAGAAGTGTTGATTTTGGTTTGTGAGGTTTGAGAATTGAGAATGTGAGTTTGGATTTGAATGACAAGTAGGAGGGGTTAAGGGAGTTTAAATAGAGGATTTGGGCATGAGAGGGTGCATGTGATGGAAGTGGAGAGTTAATGCACTTTCTCCCTTGTTCTTGTATCATAGGTTTTTTATTTTAGGAATGTGAATATTTTATAACATTATATTTTGTGTGGTTTAATGCTTGGTTCTGCGGATTTTTGTATAAAGTTTAAAACTTATTTTGCTTGGGGTTTCTCACCCTTTAAGTTGAATCACTGCAATTTGAACTAGTTGTTGTTGTTAATTTCTGACACAGGAAAGGTTAACGTCTGTTAACTAAAACTTAGACTTTAAAAAGGTTAACGTCTCATTGAAGCTTCGACCGCCACCTCTCTTCCCTTCTCCACTCCACTCAGTTGCGTGATTCTCCATTAAACCACTCCACGCGCAATAAGAACAGGTATGGAACCCCTCTTGGACATCAATGGAATGATGAATATTGTCTTTGGTTTCCTTAGAAAGTAGGCAAGTCATTGGAAACACTTGCTGTGAGGATATATCATGTCCATTTGAGGTCCACATGGGTATAGTTTTTTGTTGGGATTGGATTTCCAGTTTACTCGGTAATAGGCTTATTGTTGGCATTGAAATGATGATAAATATATGGGTTAAATATGTTTTTAGTCCCTCATTTTTGACAAAAGTTCGGTTTTAGTCCCTCGTTTGAAAAATATACTTTTTTAGTCCCCCGTTTTTTAAAATATGTCGGAAATGGTCCCTGCACCAATATTTTTTAGTCCCTCAATTTTGACAATCATACATTTTTAGTCCCTCATTTTTTACAAAAGTTCGGTTTTAGTCCCTCGGTTTTCAAATGGAAGTGTGGTGCAGGGACCATTTCCGACACATTTTAAAAAACGGGGGACTAAAAAAGTACATTTTTCAAAAGAGGGACTAAAACCGAACTTTTGTCAAAAACGAGGGACTAAAAACATATTTAACCCTAAATATATATTAGGATGATGTTTTAGCCAATTACTCAATTAAAATATATATAGTTGTTAGGTTTTCAAATACTAGTGCGCTTTTCCAATCTCTCCTAGTGTGCTTATATTGGATATATGTGTTTATATCTACAGAACCTATCTAGCTATGGATCGTAGTTGGATGATTTGTAAACGCACAAGTGATGAGTATTTGAAGGGAGTAGAAGAGTTTATAGAATTTGCTCAAAGGAATGTTCCTAATTGTAAAGGAATATTCTATTGTCCTTGTGTCAAATGTTTGAATATGAGGAAATGTACGGTCAAGGATATACGCACTCATCTTATTTGTTTTGGGATTTGCTTGAATTATACAAGATGGATATGGCATGGTGATGTGTTGTTAAGTACTAAGCCAAGTGTCTACCAAAGTGAGGATGTTGACGTAGATATGGAGGATGATCAAGTAGAGGACACGATCCTTGATATTGGACAAGAATCTTTTCAGCGAGCACATGTGTATGAAAGGTTGTGCAGTGATGCGGATAAGCCTTTGTATCCTGGGTGTACTACTCATACACGGTTGTCGGCGGTGTTAAAATTAGTTTGTGTGAAGGCGAGAAATGGGTCGAGTGATAAAAGCTTCACCGAATTGCTTGAATTATTGAAAGACTTGCTTCCAGAGGGCAACACATTGCCTAACCGTAACTATGAGGCCAAGAAGCTATTGTGTCCGATAGGTATGGAGTATAAGAAGATACACGCATGCCCCAACGATTGCATATTGTACACGAGTGATTATGAGGAGAATCAGGATTGCCCTAAGTGTGGGTTTTCACGCTACAAAGTGAAGGATGGTAATGATGGTGATGATCTTGATGATTCAATTTGTGATGTGAAAAAAAAGGGTCCTTCTGCGAAGGTGTTGTGGTATCTTCCAATAATTCCAAGGTTCAAGCGATTGTTTGCTAATGTGAAAGATGCAAAGAATCTTAGATGGCATCATGATGAGAGGAAACGTGATGGACAGATTCGCCATCCGGCTGATTCTGTGCAATGCAAGACGATTGATACTTTGTCTCCGGATTTCGCCGATGAGCCAAGAAACCTAAGGCTTGGACTTGCTACGGATGGAATGAATCCATATGGTAACTTAAGTATTATTCACAGTTCATGGCATGTTCTCTTGACAATTTACAACCTACCTCCTTGGTTGTGCATGAAGCGCAAATACATGATGTTATCTATGATGATTTCGAGCCCAAAGTAACCGGGAAATGACTTAGATGTTTATCTGAGTCCCTTGATTGAAGACTTGAAAAAGCTGTGGGTCGAAGGTGTTGATGTAGTTGATGGGTATTCTCACGTGACTTTCAAGCTGCATGTCATGTTATTTTTCACCATCAATGAGTTTCCAACATACGGGAACTTGTCCAGGTAGAGTGTTAAAGTGCATAAAGCATGCCCTATATGTGAAGAAGGCACATGCTACACTCAGTTGCATCATGGAAGGAAGACGGTTTACCTTGGGCATTGGATATTTCTTAGACGTTATCACCCATATCGTAAGATGAAAAAAGCTTTTAATGGATGCCAAGAGATTAAAAATGTTTCGGAGGCCTTAAATGGAGAGCAAGTTTATCAACGGGTGAAGCACATCAATGTTATCTTCGGCAAAGCCAAAACGAAGGCTAAGCCTACTGAGAAAAACATATGGATGAAGAAGTCGATATTCTTTGATCTTCCATACTGGTGCAAGCTTGATGTCAGACACTGTATTGATGTGATACGAGTGGAGAGATGAACATTGGTCCTGGAAATTCACATGGAGAAGAAGTTTGTTTGTGTGGGAGGAAGAGCTTCTAAGAAACTTAATGATCATTTTGAATGCACAGATCTTGGTGATGGGGGCTGATGATAGGTGGTGCTGGTTGGGGAAATATGATGATTCATATGCTGTCAAAACAACATACAGGCCGTTAACTGAAGGCCAGGATGATACCCAAGACACTTCCTACAAACTTCTATGGGATAGGACAATTCCCTTGAAAGTGAGTGTTTTTTGTTGGAGGGTGTTCCAACAACATCAAACCTGCAAGAAAGAGGAGTGTTGATTACAGATGATTCACTATGTGCAGGTTTTGCAAAACTGAAATTGAGACCAATACACATTTGTTCTTATCTTGTAATTTCTCCTATGCTGTTTGGAGTTTATATATAACTGGATAGGATTGGACACGACACTAGTTGGGAATCTAAAGGAACGCTTATTACAACATGCTGGTTTAATCAAAGGGAAGGCGTCTAACAACATTTGGAGATTGGTATGGTTCGTGGTTATTTAGACACTTTGGACACATAGAAATGAGTTGATTTTCAAGCAAGGAACTATTAATTTTGAAAGGGTGACTGAGCTGATCAAAATTAGGACTTGGACTTGGTATTTTGCCTCTGTCAAGCAGGGTGGCTTCTTTTTCATAGATTGGACCATAAATCCAATTATGTGTTTGCAACAAGCAGGGTAAATGGATCTTGTTGGTTGGTGTTGTTTGCTGCTACATGGTTTGCTACATAACTAGATTTCCTTTGCCTTTGTTTTTTGTGGGTTCTGTAAGCACAAGCCATGTACATTTGTGTTTTGTGGTTCATCATTCAATAGTAATAGTTGAATCTGTTGAAGCCGCTGTTTTTCTGGTATGGGTTATATTTGTAAAGCTATTATTCAGGTGGGTGATTGGCTTGCTAAGATGCGGCAGTAGGCAGGGGTTATCTCAGTATGGGGGCATAACTTAAGCTATTTTTCAACCTTTTAGCAGTGGATTAGGTGCTTTTGGTTGATAGAATATCTCTAGTTTACCTTTAATTTTGTATTTTTATTCTTTCTTCCCCTCTTTGTATTCTGGTTTGGGTACCCCTTGTACTCGAATTAATACATATCTTGCTTATCAAAAAAAAAAAAACTATGTTTCAAGTGAGCAATGCCTTGTAGAATAGTTCGAATATCAAGAGAAAGCATTGGAGCAAGAATGTCAAAGTTATTTATGCTTAAAATCAATAAGAAATATAATGCCCTATGGCAGAAACAACCTATAATTGTGCTTATTTTTTGCATTCGATTGCGCTTTTGAGCGCTATTTATATTATGTTTGTTAAAGGTAGCACTCAATTAAAGATAGCGCTTTGAAAGTGCTACCGTATGTCAAAGGATGGAATTATAACGTTTATAGCATATCCACCCAAAAATGTTATTAAATAGGCACTATTAAAGTTCTTTTCTGGCATAATGATCATTGTGAGGGCACATAACAGAGGAACCAAACTACATTCGGGATGGGACCATATTGCATTTGGATAAACATGACGAAAAGGACAAAAATATATGGGGTGAAAACATATTGCATTTGAGTCAAAACCACGAAGCCAATTTTTCTGGCTGGATCAAGTATAATTGATTGGAGACGCGGGATCAAGTAGAATTGATTGGAGGTACGGGGATCAGGCAGAACTGATATGAGATATGAGGATATATTCATATCGAAGGTAAAACTGAATGGATATACATATCAATGATGCAAATTGGAGACATAAGTGAATCAAGATGCACATCAAAAGTAGAACTGAATGGAGATGAGAAAAAACAACAAAACTATATTTTAGTTTGTAGTGGTGAGTAATGATTCTGATAAGTTATGTGAACAACAATACAACACACCGTCAAAATGTGAAACTCTCCTCAAGGTGGGTACTATAACTTTGACACCAAGTTGAAGAAATTAAGTTTAGATTAAGAAAGATAAGACAGCTATCAGAATAATATTGATATAAGGTAATGTGATGATGATGTGATGCAAAAGACAAACCTAATAATCTTATATAACTAAATAAAGAAATAAATCAAGAAAATATAAGATATAACTCATAAAATATTTTTTAAAATATTTTAAAATATTCTAAGATACAGTAAAATATTATGAAATGTTTCAACTGTTATGGCATGTTCAATGATATATTTTTTATTTCAAAAATATTTAGAAGTTTCTCAATGTAAATCCACACAAAAGACGTTTTATTATTATTATTATTATTATTATTATTATTATTATTATTATTATTATTATTTATTTTTATTTTTATTTTTATTTTTATTTTTATTTTTATTTTGGTAGTGTCATCTATCGGTTGCTGAAAATTTAGGTAAAAGAATAAATGGGAATGTGGTTTAGAGATGCCAGCTGGTTATAGCCCACGTGGTGGTACCAATTTGCAATTCCTGTCTCCTCCACAGCTAACTGCAAAATCTTGACATCATTTTGCTGAGTGTAAGCCCTGCTTTGCTCTACTACCCTATCTTGAATTTATTCCCACCCTATAGTTGATTACAGATACTTGCTCATGGTCCATGCCAATCAGAAAAACAAATATCTACAGATCCATAATTCCATTTATAATTCACCCAACACCAAGATCTTGTTCATAATCGTGATGATTTTGTTTTGGATCTTTTGTGGGATTGATCAAGTAGAGAGTTTTTTTTTTTTTAATAAGCAATTAATCTAGTAAAGAGTAATATACAAGTGTCATAATATTGCCGTATTATTGTGATGAAGGTTTACATTATGTATTTTATTTGAATGATATGTAACACTTTATGTTTTTATTTCATCTTTGTGGTATAAACCGTATAATTCTCTTGAAAAACTAGAAAGCAACTTACGAACTTAAAATTCAAATTAATAACCTTTACAAACTTTGTTTTTAGTAAAGTAAATTGTCAAAAATAAGTGATCGTGACTCTACTTTTGAAAAGCGAGGGAGGCACAGGGGCGTTGGAGGGAGATATGGTTGGGGCAGCCAGGGCTTACAAATCGCACATTCATCAAGAGTCAGGGCAGGACCATTGGGCACTTATTCAAGTCCCCAGCAGAGAAAGTCCCGTAAGATTATATATCTTAATTGTACTTTTGGTCCCTCGGATATCACGATTGTACGATTTTGGTCCATTCTGTTTCAATTGCGACAATTGGGTACCTCAACTATTACGATTGTGCAATTTTAGTCTCTCACGTTCCAATTGTGTCAATCGGGTCCCTCGTGTATCACGATTGTGTAATTTTGGTCTCTCGGATATAACAATCATGCAATTTTAAATGCCAGTAGCCTATGTGACACTTTGAGAGTGATTTGACACTTAGTGAGGTCGGCTTGACAACTTACATGACATTCCTATATAGTATTATTAACACCTCACACTTTAATTAACACATAGGAAAGTCATGTAAGCTACCAAGCTGGTCTCACTAAGTGACAAACCAGTCCCACGTGTGCCACATATGCTACTGATATTAAAAATTGTACAATTGTGATATTTGCATGACCAAAATTGCACAATCATAATACTTGAGGGACCCAATTGACTCAATTGGAACCTGGTGGACTAAAATTGCACAATTGTTATACCTGGGGGACCCAATTGTTGCAATTGGAACCTGAGGAACCAAAATCGCACAATCGTGATACTTGAGAGACCAAAAATGCAATTAAGCCTATATTATATTGTTCCAATTAAGAGAGAACATAATAAAAAAAATTGTATAAATTTTGACCACTTAAAGTTGGATATATCAGGTAATCAATATAATTAATTATGATAAATTATGATAATGAATTAATCATTAATTATAATAATCATTTATTAACTCATGATATATAATTGACTTTGTCGATTCACTCAATGTTTTAAAAAATGGTCTAACCAGACTAGTTCGATCGGTTGGATTGTCGACCGGATGCCTCCTTAGTCTTGGTCGGACTAGAAAGTCGAAAGAATGGTCTAACCATGCAAAAGCTATACCTATGTAAAACTTGTTAAATCAGAGAAAAATTGGTTTTCGAAATCTGGTCAGATCATTGTTTAATTTTTAAAGAAAATTACTTTTGATCTAATTTGTTTGAAGGTCAGGGACTCCAATTCAAACCTAATTTAGCTGGCCTATAGGCTCTTACATGTTACATTTAATGTAATTTAATTTCAATGTTAAGTTATAACAATCCATTATTGAATATGCAATTTGGTGTTGCTATAAAAACTTGGATCTTGGATTGAAATTTAGTTTATATATATATATATATATATATATATATATATATATATATATATGGTTAAATCTTGAACCACTTATTTTTCGATCCTCCGATTGGACCGGACTTTAAAACATTAGATTCACCTTTCAAGTGTTCCAAGTTCATTCATTCAGATTGTTAGTATTAAGGTGGGGTTGTCTCTATGTAATATGCTTGTAGAGGGAATATGGATTTAACTCGTACAAATAAACGTTGAAAAGGCAAAAGAAAAATTCTTGAGCGGGTAAGTTGTAACAGAGAAAGCTAGTAGAAGAAATGGAGGCAGCTCTGTGGCCACCGCTCATAAGGGGGAAAAAGTGTCCGATAGTGCCCTTTCCTATGTAACATTCAAATTTGAAACGGTTCATCAATCTTAATTTCTTGGTTTCTAATACATTAATTGATTTTGATTTTTTTTCCATTCTTAGCTCATATTCCTTTTGAAACCGTTGTGCTTTTTAGCTAATAGGGTAAAACCAAAAAGCAGCCATTTCACTTTCACTATAAGAGAATGACAAAATCCATTTAGCTAGAGAGGAGAGGGCCCTGTTTTAATTTCTGGGGAATAGATTCCCTATGTTTTTGTTCCTATCCCAAAATTAATGTGAAGTTAAAAACTTTGAAGATGGGGGCATCTTTTAGAATTCCCATGACAGGGAGTAAATAAAAGTAGTTTTCATTTCTGCAAGTGTGATGTGGACTTGAAATAAATGAAAGGGACTGAAGGAATGTCTCTCGCTTTTGGGTCGTTTATTTTTGTAGGTTAAGGACAGATGCAGCTTCAAGTAGGACACATGAAATTACACCAACTTGTATATATGTCAGTTACGTGGCATGAAGCATAAAATTACAGCACCACCAGGATTACAATTTACATGGAACAATATATATAATGTTAATTTTGTACCTTAGATTCAGATGCCAGATGCTAACCTAGTGAAAGGTGGAGCATATATTATCTGGAGAACTAGCATCTTTGCCAGAAATTGAGCTTTTCTACTGATACTGGTAGCTAGTAGATAGATACTATATATCGTACGGTCAATATCACTGGCCACGAACATGAGGAGGACACTGTCACAAAGTGTGAGGCAGTGATAATTGACTTTCTTTCATCATTCACAAGTTGTATATAAGGTAGTGTTGTGGTTATTGGTGATTAAACACTAAATTTTAGAAAGTATGTTGAGAAAGTATCAAACCACAGTACGCATATTCAAAAAATGGTTGGTCGCAATAGAAGTGAACCGTGCTTTCAGATGGACTTTACCTATAAGGTCAGTGGTTCGAATCTTGAATTCGTCATTTTGAGAAATATTTTATCTAACCATCACCCCAGCCTGAAGGTTAGTCTCAAAACTTTGTCAGTCTGATTAATGACCCAAAAAAAAAAATTTACTATGTGTAAATAATCAATCATTGTCATTAAAGTTAAATGACAAATTATTATTTTCAACTTCAATCGAAGTGAAGGGGTTAAGTGATGGACTGATGGGGAAAAAACTCGATGATGCCAAGTAAAAGAGCCAATGTGTAGGTTATCCAAAACTATACTGTGTTATGTGTGTGAATGTTGTATCCAATCCTCAAATTTAATGGGCTGGGCTTTCTTTTTACTTCCTGCAGGTTCAAGGTGTGTAGTTTAGTCTTGGCGTGCGGTTGCTACCAACACCTCTATACTTGCTACATCCACCCCTACACTTTAAAAAAATTTGGCATATCAAATGACTTTTTTGCCCCTATGAGTTGCTGCCAATTAGTTGTCAGAATATAATTTTTCAAGAATCTTACCTATCGATAACTAATTGCCGGGATATAATTTTTCAAGAATTTCTATATGCTGGCAACTAATTTTTGGAATATAAAAAAATTAGCCTCCGGCAACTAATTCTCGGATTATATATATATATATATTTTTTTTCAAGTTTTTGAGTTTCCAGCAATTAGTTGCCGGAATACTTCATTTTGTTTTCTGACAACTAATTGTCGGAAACACAAAAACTTGGATATATATATATATATATATATATATATATCGGCAATTAGTTGCCATACAACAAAATGAAGTATTCCGGCAGCTAATTGTTGGTAGGTAAAAAAATCTTGAAAAATTATATTCCGATATTTAATTGTTGGTAGCTAAAAATTACTCTTCTGTTATCGCACCTTTTTCTTTTTATTCTTAAGGGTATTTTGGTAAAAAAGATTTGTGGAGGTGGATGGAGCAAGTATAGAGATGTAGATAGCAGCTGCCTTTAGTCTTTTTGGTCAACAGGTTCCGCTATATATGTCAAATTCACAAGATGCGAAAGTCTAAAATGATTATACTGAGACAAAGATATTCATTACCCTTGCAACTTGCAAGGAGAAAAATGGATTTGAAAGGCTTAAAGCCCACTTGGGAAGGATTATTAGGAAATCTCAGCCCTACACATCTATATAGCACTAGTGAATGGCCCGTTTAGAGCACGTGAATTCGTATTTTTTATTCATTTATTTTTATTTAGTATGTTATCTCACTTCAATTATAATTAAGAGTTAATTGACAAAACATTCAGTACTAGTATATATATTTTTTTAATTAGTAGACTTGGAAAGTAGCAAATAATATTTGAGAAAATATAAGTTTCCCAACACCATATTTTGCTTTCACCACTAATAGCATGAATCCCAAGTGTACGATTTCATCGTCAAATAATAACAGATATCGAACCCATAGAGACAATTTTATGAATACCAATTAATTATTAAATCAATTAAACCAAGGAAGAAGATTGATTTATGAGATTAGAACCAAGTAACAATTATAATTGAGAATAGTAATTAAATTAAATTATGAAAATAACAACAAAACATGATTTAGGTTTTTCAGATGGGAAAGGAATTTCTAGGATTTGGGTTATCACAAAGACTTATTATGCTTCTGAATCGACTACCCCTTTATTAATTATCAAAATGCTTTGAAGGTGAATTTATCCTAACATAGTTAATGTTCTCTCTTGAGATACAAGAATAGTGCCCAATTAAACCAACTCCTACTCTCATGGTAAGTGTATTTAAATTGGACTTATTAGGGTTTGTGACAATTCAATGAACCCTCGAAGGACCGCTTCTAACTCTCGTGATTTAAGTCCTAAGTTCAACTCCTATAGATCGAATACCTAAGCTCACTTCCCAGTTCATCCCTAGAGTATCTATGACATGCAAATAAGTGGCTACCAAATTCACAAGTAATTCATGCAATAGGAATTAAATCAAAAGCAAATTGAAATTAACAAAGGGAAATCATCAATTCATAACATAAAAACAAGTTTTGGGCATTGCCCCAATTCCTAGAAATAAAGAGACTACTCAAGCATTACCAACATCATAGCAATCTTGAATAAGAAAAATATGAAAAACCAAAGAGAGAAAGGGAGAAGGGATAGAGAAGAAGAGAAATCTTATTCCTAAGCCAAAACCTCCAATGCAGCAGCCAAAGATCCTTAATTTTGAGCCTAAGGGTCCCATATATAGTGTAGGTCAACTTTGGATCAAAGCTCATTACAATTTAAACCAGAAAAAGAATTAAAATTCTGAAGTCATCGCGTCACGGCCATGACAGCCATCAGGGTCTGGCCATGAACGCTTATTACTTATGGATTAATTTCTAGATCACAGTCATGACAGCCATCACACTTAGGTCGTGATCTCTTCTGACTTATCAGAGCTTCTTTTCTTCGCTTTTTGCGCGTCATGGCCATGACAACTATCATGGTCTAGTCATGAACGCTTCTTTTCTGCAGTTTTTCAGCTCTTTAATATTCTCTCTTCTTTCTAACTCCAAATTAGGTTGATCCAAGCTCTTTTTCAATCAAATCTGCACAATATACCGACAATACCATGATAGTCCGTTCTAAAAGAAGAACTAACTAAATATTAAACAAAAAAGGCCTAAACTACCATGAAAATGCATGCAAAATAACAATAAAATATGAGGTGAAATCACGCTCATCAACCACCTCATGCCACAACACCTCTTGTGAAAGAAAACCATGTTGTGAATTCTAAACAGATAATGTGTATCTATAATTAAGAATTAATGTAGTATAACTATGGAGGATTTTTTTCTTGAATATCACTATTTTAATTTTTATTTACCAAAATACCACACTTTTCAAATTATATACCAAACTACCACACTTTACAAAAACAAGTGAGAAGTCTAGTTGGGAGGACTAGACTTCTCAACATCAAATTTTTTTTTTTTTTTTTAAATCTGGTTGAGAAGTCTTGTTGTGGGGGCTAGACTTCTCAACGTCGTTTTCTTCTTCTTTTAATTTAATATTTATATTTAATTAATTAATAATAACTTAATTCAATTAATAACCTAATTAATTAATTAAAGGATTACATTAAATTAATTAATAATAATTGCCTAATTATCATCAATATTAATTTACATAATTTTTTATTTAAATAAGTAATTATAAATTAAATAATTAACACCATAATAATAATAATTGATAATCCACTCATTAAAATTAATTTTCATTTAGTAATTATACAAGTGTGCTACGCTTGCGTAGAAGACCCAGGACGGTGAGGACATTTATTTTGCTATGACCCTCCGCTCGGCACAATCCACATCTCTTACGATGACCCGTTTCCCTCATATCCATCTCTGTACGAAAGCGGGTAGATTGAGGACGGCCCTTTAGATTTCTACGCATGTTTGGATTGTGGAACACCTCAACTCCCGTGTATGGTGGCCAATATGCCTCGTTGGGCACCGGGGTGAACTCTTCCTGGTAAACTTTGAAGATAGTTTCCAATTTGTACATGACAGGCACATACTCTCTATAGTTGTAATGAACACTGGAACAAGCGGCGATGACATGTGAACAAGGGAGGTGCAGCGCCTGAAATTTCCCACAGTCACACCACTCCTTGGTCAGGTCTACCATGAATTTTCCTGCTGGTCGTCCCTCTCGCGGGTTCATCATTTCTTCCACCATGAATTTCATCTGACGTCGGTCGAAGCTACTGACACTGTGAGAGTTGGACGCCGCTTGTTCTTTCTCGAGGGCCTTGTTGACAACTTCTGAGTATTCTTGGCCGGATGCGATCATTGTGGTGATCCTCCTCCCATTTTTGGCGAACATTGTGGACAACCTATAATAGGTTGCTTGGACCAGTGTGGTTATTGGCAGATTTCGCGTCCCCTTTAAAATCGCATTTATGCATTCTGCCAGGTTAGTTGTCATGTGTCCCCAACGGCGGCCTTCGTCATATGCCTGGGTCCACTTCTCCTTGGGGATTTCGTCAAGATATGCCACTGCCTCTCTATTCCAGAGGAGGATCTGGTCTCGATAATACCGCTGGCTGGGTTGAGTCATTGCGTATCCTGTACAATTGGAATATAAAATTTTTCGAATAAACAATGAATATAAATATAAATATAAATAAAATCTTATTGTAATATGTATGACTGCGGTACTAACCCATGTTGACGGCCTTCTTCCTCATATCTACGTTCTTGAATATCCTTTGGAAGTTTTGGCCGATGTGTCGAATGCAATAAACATGTACCGATGGGGGATCTTGCCATCCGCTGTCTGGCCGGTTGTAGGCACTTTTTATAGATTCGTGCCTGTCTGAAATCAAGCAGATATTAGCTTGCGGTGTGACGTGCCTTCTCAGGTTCCAGAGGAAGAAAAACCAGGCATCTGCTGTCTCACCCTCCACTAGGGCGAATGCTATAGGAATTGGGGTGTTCTCTCCAGTTTGAGCAATTGCAAGCAACAAGGTCCCCTTGTACTTTCCAAACAGCCACGTCCCGTCAACCATAATAACCGGCTTGCAGTATTGAAAGCCATTGATACACGGTTGGAAAGTCCAGAAAAGACGACGGAAGATTCCCTTACCATGAGCTATTTGATCCCCCTCGTAAGCTGGCAGTGTCTGCACCTCCGTGATAGTCCCTGGAACATAAGTATGCAAAGCAAGTATCCATCTTGGGAGGTCATTGTATGATTTCTCCCAGTTACCGTATATCATTTCAATGGCCTTTTGCTTTGCTATCCATGCCTTCCGGTACGTGCATGTGTAGTTGTACTGTACCCGTATGTGTGCAATCAACACCGAGATCGATATTGTCGGATCCTCTTTGACCAATAGCTTGACACTTTCAGCAATAATGTTTGAGTCAAGCTTATTGTGATCTTGCGACAGACTTGTTGATACACATGTATGATTTGAGTCCAACTTACGGATCTCCCAAAGGTCGAAGTTTTTGCGATACTTTGCTTTATTGCTACAAGACAATGCTACATAAATTAAATCATATAACTTCAACATTATTATTATTACATATACATTTGTCTTATCATCATTGCTTTTGTATACTATTGTCATCATCTTTCACGTGAACTTAGACAAATAATGCTTCACATGCCATACTTTGAACAAATATTGCTACAAGACAATATAACTTCAACATTATTATTATTACATATACATTTGTCTTATCATCATTGCTTTTGTATACTATTGTCATCATCTTTCACGTGAACTTAGACAAATAATGCTTCATATGCCATACTTTGAACAAATATTGCTACAAGACAATATAACTTCAACATTATTATTATTACACATACATTTGTCTTATCATCATTGCTTTTGTATACTATTGTCATCATCTTTCACGTGAACTTAGACAAATAATGCTTCATATGCCATACTTTGAACAAATATTGCTACAAGACAATATAACTTCAACATTATTATTATTACACATACATTTGTCTTATCATCATTGCTTTTGTATACTATTGACGGTCCAGATCTTGCCGACAATTCAATCACAGCCGTTCGTCTCTGTCGGCAGAGAACGACAAAACTGGTCACATGGCTGCTGGTACACTGTCGTTGAAGCTGGCAGAAAACTGACGCTGAACTTCAACATTATTATTATTACACATACATTTGTCCTATCATCATTGCTTTTGTATACTATTGACGTATCATCCTTCACGTGAACTTCAAAAAATAAAACTCATACCTAACTACCCCTCTATAAATATAGGCTCATCCTGCCTCATTTCACAACTTCAGCCACAAACACTTTACAACTTCTTCTATCTCGATCTTAATTTTTTTTCCTTCGTTCAAACCTTCTTATGGCTTTGTTGAGACTTCAACACGTTCACAGGTCTTCACGGCTTGATGCCGTGGTGCTCAACAACCACCTCCACAACGTAGAACCTCCACATCAGTCAATTGTGCCATACTTGCAGCAAGCTGGGTTTTATTCTGCTGCAACATTGGGGTCTTTCAAGATTGACAAAGCTCTGGTGACAGCAATGGTAGAAAGGTGGAGGCCGGAAACACACACCTTCCATCTTCCAGTTGGTGAATGCACGATAACACTGGAAGATGTTGCACTGCAGCTAGGACTCCGTGTGAATGGACTACCAGTTACAGGAGGTAGTATGTTTGATTGGGAATATGAATGCTTACAACTGCTTGGTCAGGTGCCTCCACCAACACAGATGAAGGGACAATTTGTTAATATTAGATGGTTGGAGCAGACATTTGCGACTATCCCTGATGGCGCTAGTGAAGCACAAATACAAATAAATTGTAGGGCATACATTCTACGATTGATCGGAGGGGTCTTGATGCCTGATAAATCAGGAAGCAGAGTTCATTTGATGTATCTCCCACTTTTGGCAGATCTACATCGGGCTGGACGTTACAGCTGGGGTTCGGCCTGTTTAGCACATCTGTACAAAGAAATGTGTCGTGGATGTGCACCGGCTGCTTCCAATATTGGTGGATGCTTACTCCTTATGCAGTCTTGGGCATGGTACCGCATGCCATTCATCGCACCTCGGTGTAGGAGCAATCCATCATTTCCACTGGCACAAAGGTAAATAAAAACATAACACATAACACTCTGTTTGCCTTACCACTCTAATGTTTATATTGACGTAAACATCTTTCTTACCAGATGGAGTCACAAGGGACTGATCCATACAGGAACTCCTCGGAATGACCTGTTAGGGTTCAGGACACGATTCGAATACATGACGCCTGATCAGTTTGTGTGGGTGCCACACAGAGGCTATAACTTGCCACCAGAAGCTTATAACGATCAAATGATGTGGAGTGCCACTACCGCTCTGATCTGTTTCCAAACAGTGGAATATCATCAGACAGATAGAGTCAAGCTCCAGTTTGGTCTTTGGCAGGAGGTACCGGATGCACCCGAAAATATGGATGAACTGCATAACCTAGATATGCGAGGCCAACATGCTGAAAACTAGGCACAAAGGCATCACCACTGGTTACAGATCTGGAGGAATCGACGAAACCAGGTCCTTGTGGGCCAACCTATCCAGGGTTTCTTCGGGCACACAGAAGAGTACATGGTATGGTTCAGGCGGAACTCAAAACCCTACCTAATAAATCCGCCACAACAGCAATACCAGGAAGGTCCTGCTCAAGAGAATCAAGGTGTTGGAACCAGCCAGGAAACCCAAGGACGTGCACGACATGGTACACGTCGACAGCCGAGCCCCCAAGTTGCCATGGAAGAGGAAGAGGAAGAGGAACAGGTTGAACTGCATGGCCATATATTTGACCAGTCACCTGCACAGCAATTATTTGCATTCACCCCTTATCAACAACAACAATATCAGCACTCTTTTGCACCAAGCAGTGGAGAGTTTATGAGCAATCTGTTTGGCGCTGACGTTGGAACGCCAGAGTCTGCTCGGTTGTACATGGAACGCATGACCAACATGCGCGGCATGTACACATTTGGCGTTCCGTCAGGGCCCAACCAGGCGGGCCCTAGTACTTCAACATCGCATAGCGTGGACTTTCAAGATAATCCGCCGCCGACTTATGAAGAACACAATCAACCTGTTGCTGCACCTACTGATGAACAGCATGATCGGCATCGTCCATGCCGTACCCGGCGACCTACACGGTGTGGAACTGGAGGCCATTTAGGACATTAATTTTTACTGTATTTGGTATGTCGTATTGTAGTTTAAGTTTGTGTATCTGAATTTTAATCCATCATAATTTATTATTACTTAATTAATTAGTATTAATTAACAATAATACTAAATTTATCATTACACTATTTTAATTAACTTATTTAAATAAAAAAATTATGTAAATTAATATTGATGATAATTAGGCAATTATTATTAATTAATTTAATGTAATCCTTTAATTAATTAATTAGGTTATTAATTGAATTAAGTTATTATTAATTAATTAAATATAAATATTAAATTAAAGGAAGAAGAAAACCACGTTGAGAAGTCTAATCCCCACAACAAGACTTCTCAACCAGATTTAAAAAAAAAAAAAAATTGATGTTGAGAAGTCTAGTTTTCCCAACTAGACTTCTCACTTATTTTTGTAAAGTGTGATAGTTTGGTATATAATTTGAAAAGTATGGTATTTTGGTAAATAAAAATTAAAATAGTGATATTCAAGAAAAAAATCCTAACTATGGACCGAGCACAAACAAATAATGATGTTGAGTATATGAAAAGCAAATAATATATACATCTTCATTCATTGTCATAATATTTCATTTTTTCTTTTTCAAATATAAGCAAACATTTGTGTAGAGGTCTGTCTGTAGCATATTCGACTTACTAATCTCTGATGCCAAATATTTCAATTCAATTAATCAAAATTGTAATAATATTCTCTGTATTCAATTTTTTGTTTGGACCTTGGCATTAGTTACATCCATATGGTAATCCAATTTCAACGATATTAAATATCTGCTCTTTGAACAAAAAGGGAGAGAGGGAGAGAAGAAAGGTGAACTTTCCATCTTTAAAATTTTGAATTTCTGTCTACATTCAAACTCACATTGCAACTCATATATGGATTATCACTTACCACTAACACCCTTTCAAAGTGTTTAAAAATTGGGTTATATCCAAGTCCGGCTTCAAGCAACTTTCCAAATCCGTATTTAAACTTTTCAAGTAACACTTTGTCTATTCCTCTTTTATTTTATACAAGTTAGTTAACTGCTTGCTTTCTTGAAGATTAAAATCTGTCAACAATTTATCTCATGCTATTTGTAAATTTCAGTTTCCTCCTCATATTGGAATATGCATGCTTTAAAATCCCTTACAAATTTAGATCAACTCTCCATCATATTTCCAAGATGGTTTATATCATTTTGCATCAAATGAAGAGTGCATAATCCATGAGGCATTACCTCTTGCAAAGCTTTAGCTAATGCAAGATCTTGATAAGTGAATATGGTTTGCAGCTTTTTTTTGCTTGTGTGCTCGCAAAAATGTTTAAAATAACCATTTAAATGACTCTCCTATCTCATCCTAGAGAAGCAAATCTCCAAAAGTTACCACTACTCTAAAATGGTTAAAGCCTGCAAATTCAGCAAGAGGCCTATATGCATTTTTGGTATTACAAGTAGTATCATTAGTAACACATCACCAAAATGGGCATAATCAATAATTATCCTTTAGGCTTTTTATAATCTTATATAGCTATGCTATATATACATTCAAATTAGGAGAGAACTGAAAATTTCATTTCATTCCTTTGAATACAAAAACCAATTACTGAAAATTATCAATTCAATGAGGTATAAATTTTCCTCAAAGAATCCGCAGTCAATTCATGCAATTACATATTACACGCCTCAGTACTTGTTAGCTGCTAGAGGTTAATCCACATTCTGCAATCAACACATGTTTACAATTCCACAGACTCGTTAATATAAAGTGAAATCCCAATACCATTGAAACATATTTGTAAATCTCATTTGATACTTCTTTATTCATGCTGCTTTGTCAACGTTGAACTATCTGACATAGCATTACCTTGACTTTCCACATATGGTCTAATGAAAGTTCTCCTCCACCAGACCTCAAAAGCTCTCTGAAGATTGGGACAGCTATCACCAGTTTTCAAGAAACTTCCCAACCATGAAAGCAAAATACTTTGCTGATCCTCCAGAGGCAAGGTGAGAATTGTCCTCCCAATTCCTTCCTCCACAAGTTTCCTATCGAATGACCTGCATCCATGTTGTAACCAGTTATAGTCATTCATTAAAGGCTGTAGCCATGTCTGTAACAACAATTGGCGCGTGTCCTTTGATGGCAACAACTGGCCTCTTCCAATGCCAACAAATAGTCTGCCAGAAATGCAGCTAACATGATAACGTGATACGATAGGCAGCTTTGCGTGTAGGACGGCCAATTCTTGCTGGTTTGCCCACAGCAATGCAAATTCATCAGCTGCTTGTTTGTCAATTAAAATCTCAAGCAACCATGACAGGTTATCAGCTTCAAGGGCTATATGCTTTACTACAGGATCTCTGTTATCACTTGGTTTGTCAGCAAAGGCTGGTTCTGCAGCCTGCTTGAAAAGAGACAATAATGAATCCAAGCAGCTTCTGCATGATCTATAAATCATGTCACTACAGATGTCAGCTGAACCTGCATGGCTTGGAAGACTGTTATTCTCCCTAAGGAGCTTTAGAACTATGGATTTCATCTCGCGACGACCCCTTTCCTCATTGCTTTTGAGAACAAGTTCAATAATTTGGGAAAGGGTATCTTTTGGGACATTAGAAACATCAGAAGAAACTCTTTTTAGCACAGGGTTGACCCCAATTCCTTCTGCTTGAAGTCGTAGTAGTACAGTTGAGACCACCTTTTCTTCTTCTTCTTCTCCAACCCAAGGGACTGCTTCCAAGTACTCCAAACATGATTGGATACATGAGCTGAATCCAAGGAATTCTGCAACCTGCGGAAATAGTTTCTTTTAGGTTCTCTGAGAACTTTTAACACTTATTTCTCCAAATGGCAACATAGTTCTTAAACATTAAACACACAGACAAAAATTATGCTACTCAAATAAGTAACATGTACACACTACATAAGTTTAAAGTTTCATGACAACTCAAACAAAATCAATTTGCAAAAATTAGAAAATCTGGATTAAATTACCTTGGACATTACCCCTTACACTACTTCAGGGTCGAATGGCACCCCCTCCACTAGTCCCCTTTTAGGGAAACACACAGCACAAATGGGTTCAAAACAAATGTTGAATTTATGAACAGGAAATAAACTAAGATGTAGAATACTCTATGCTTCAGTGCAATCATCGATCATTCTGCATCAACATTATGCATGTAAATACAAATGTATGCATTATTACAAGCTAGTTATACATATACTTTTGAAGACTAGGAAGTATATACTAGTTAACTATAACTATGAAAGAATCCCCTTATGAGTATATGACAGAAGGATTATTTTATCATATCACTGTAATTGGCTTTCATAGCAACAATTTACTGCTAGAGCAGCTCTTGATTTTGCCATCAGTAGTCAGTATATGAGTATCTGTCATAAAATCATAATCCATGAAATTCCTTGTGTAATGGAAGCACTTTCTCCTTCAAGATGAGTTGAGGAGAGATCATGTAATCAAAACAGTCAAGAACTTCATGGAGAAATGCATCTATAAACTGTGTAATAATTAATTATCCTTAAAACAACTGTAAATCTGTAATGCACCAGTTTCCATTTCAGTACAGCCGCTTCCACTTAATAAAATAGTGATGATGTTGCTATACTCGTTTACAGTATCACAAAATCGTACATTACAATTTATATTTATTGAGTTTAAACTTATGTAGCCAGTAACAGATAAATATGCAGTTGGTACTGGTTA
Source organism: Echinosophora koreensis (assembly GCA_035048595.1). Classification (NCBI taxonomy): domain Eukaryota; kingdom Viridiplantae; phylum Streptophyta; class Magnoliopsida; order Fabales; family Fabaceae; genus Echinosophora; species Echinosophora koreensis. The sequence goes on from JAPCYP010000069.1 coordinate 1,396,634, forward strand.
GTGACATTTAGAATCTAAATACTGTGTACACTCAATCATTAGATGCAAATAACATCATTTTTTAAATTGAAGAACGTATATCAAACCATATTCAGGTAACCCCACTAAAAAGATATATCATAGAGGAGCATATTAGGATAAATTCCAAGCACAAACATTGCACTTCAGAGGAACAAATAAACAGACACCATAAAGATAATCTCAAAATTACAATACCTGTAAGAAAGATAAAGTAATATCAACACCACATATTTTATCCCTAGAAATGCATCATACAACAGAATTGAATTAGCATAATAGCAGTCAAGGAAGATAAATTACCTTGAGTATTCTAAGAATGCGAGAAACACTTTGCTTCATAAGCCGCTGCTTCATTTCCTTGCTGTACATGAGACCAAAAGTTTCAACATATATTTCAACATCCTCACAATCATCAATTTGGAGACATGACAAACCCTCTTGTTCAGAAAGTTTATCAGCAAAGAAACTACTCTTCTCTGTCAGAACATTCCTGTGCACACTTAACTTCACACAAAATCCCTGCTTTCCTAACAAAACCACCTTCATATCACAAGTTCCAGGTTCACCAAACTCAATAGCTACCTTCCTTGGCAAAGCTTCAATTTTGGGTCTAGGTGCTCTATCAGCAGCCACAGATGTGCTAGAAGCTGGAGGTCTTTCAGGACCAATACATTGTTGATCATCAGAAAGGACCAATCTTGATGGGGCAGGTGCAGCTGCAGAAGCTCGTCTCTCACTCACTGGCACTGGAATTGGCTTTTTCTGGACACTAGTTTTCGGTGGGGGTGAGGAGGGTGGTTTAGGTTTATTCAGAGGATTTTGAGCCTTGTGGCTTTTTTGAAACACAACAGGAGAAGGGCAACACCAAAAACCTTCTGGGGTGACAGCTATTGGAACATTCTTAACCTTGGTTTGGCCTTGCTCCACCCGGGGAAGCTTAATTTCTGCCATTGCTAAGAAATTTTCACAAACACACACAGCTAATATGGAACAAGATTATGATGGCATCACAGTGAAAATCATTCCAGTGGGAACAAACAAAGAACCAAACAACCAAACATGTCCTTGTTTCCTAATTCCTATGTAACAAACAATGATTTTGTTGTACTGGCAAGTCAAGAAGAGGAAATATCTTGGCAAATTTTGCTCCTTTCTTTTGGTAAGTTCCCTAAACTAAGGAAATGAGGAAAATGAACAGCTGCAATCTTTGAACTTGATCTGCTTTTCCCCCAAAAACCAAAAGGAATCACTGCAGTTTCACACAAATTGCTTGGAACATGAGGAATGTTCAATAGGACTGAAAAATTGATATATACATACTTTTTTCTCAAATGGGTAAAGTGATTTAATTTGAATCCCAAACAGAATAGCATGAAAAAATAAATACACCCTTGCTTTACTTTTCACTCAGGGAGAGAGAAAAAGTAATGAAAGCATTTTTCAAAAGTATAACCAAAGAGTTATACAGCTAAACTCTAGTTAACTACAGATCAGAAACACTGAAAAACTAACAGATGAATAAATAGAGAGAAGGCAGAAATAAAAGCACTACTCACCAAAAGCATAAAACTTAACAAGAAATGGTGTCTGTGTCATTCATATGAGAAACCTTAGAAACCCGATGTCTTATGTAGTACTACTACTGAATCCACAGCGTGTGAAAAATGATTGATCAGAAGCAGCAGTGTTAAGCATGAAGGGAACCAGGGAGTGAACAGATATAGTTGCAGTCAGAGAAGGATAATTAGTAATTACTATTTAGTGTGCAGTGCAGTTTTGAAGACCCTCTTTAATCTGTAAAGCAGAAAACATCACGAGACCCCAAAAAAAGCAAAAGGGAATGAATGAAGGGAAGGAAGGAATAGATGATGGTTCATAAGCTGTGTTTTTCACTTTACCAGTTCCATATGTATGCTTTTGATGATTGTCTTTGTTTTTGTATCTGTGTGGTGGGTCTCAGAATTTGTTGCAACCCCAGAACTACATCATTTGTCTTCTCTCTATTAATATTAAGAAAATGGTTTTCTCAACCATTCCACCATCTTATCAACAAAAAGAAATGTTTATACTCAAACATTAATTATAACACTTGACAAAATATTGAGGCACTGTTTGGTTTGCCAAAAACGCTAGTGTTTAGTGTTTAATGGATAGCGGATGAAAAATTAGGCCCGTTTGACAACCGTTTTTAAAATTAGTGTATAGCGTTTTTTCACTAGAGTATAGCATTTTTTCCGGACGCTACTTGAAGTAACTTTTGAGCTTATAGCGTATAGCGTATGACTTTTTCTTCCCTTTTTATCCTTGCCATCTTAATTAAATTCCTTACTTATCATTCACTAACAAAATAAAATATTAATAGAAATCAATATTATTTTTATTATTCCATATTATTTATAAAAAATAACTAAAACTAAATAAATATTAAAATTAAAAATTAATATTTTAATCTTTGAAATGATAAATAAATTAAAGTGTTAAAATTGATAATTATTTTAAAATAAATAATATATATATATATTGGTAATTAAGAAATAATATATATAAATACATATATATTTTTTATATATAAAAAATGCAAACATATCCTTTTATGTAATTTTACATTAATCAGCTAGTCCAACCGCTAGTGTTACCAAATATTTCAAATTCAATCCGCTAGTTTATCCGCTATCCGTTAGTTTTTACTGAACAGAGCCTGAATAAACTATTTTTTTATACAAACTTTCTTATTTCAATCCCCCTTAAAAAAATGACGATTGTTTTGAGAAGAAAAAGAGAAAAAGCTATTGCCTTTATTATTTTCTCTTGTTTTTCCCTTGTAATTCTCTATACACAATTCAGCACTCAAACAGGTAGTGGGCATGCCTTATATATATATATATGTATATATATATATATATATATCCTATTTTATTTATTTGTTTTTTCTATAGTTTTATGAGATTCTCTGTGTCCCAGTTGCTTTTGGAGACCGTCGTTGGATTTTCTAGGCAGAGTGAGCGACAAACATGTAGAGTAAATTTGAAGTATGCTATACATGGTGCAATGACCAGGACACCCTTCCTTTGGATTTGTCAAAATTTGGAGTAGAAGAGTGAGCTTGAATCTTGATATTGATATCTGAATGGAAACTTTCTTTTGAATAATAATCTCATATTTTACTAGGCTCGAAGGATTAGTCTACGCAGTTACGTGTAGAGGATATACTGGGAAACCAAAAGAAAGGTATCTCATATTTTAAAGCAGAGTGAATATTATATTATTATATACAAATATGGTTGTGGATTTATTAATTAATAGAGTTCTAAGGTATTAAATTTATTAATTTTAGCAGCAGTTTTTCTTTTCTGTCTTTTTTTAAAAAAAAATCTAGTGAATGGAAGTTAACCGTAGTAGTACATGGGGGACCCAAAGGTCCTAAAGAAAACAAGCCATGAAAACGATGGATGGTCCAAGGTCCAAAACCACAGACAGCATGTGTAGCTTCTTCAATCGTCAGAGGAATGGACCATAGCAAATGTCTCTATAAACTTAGATCAACAATCTTGTGTAGATACAAGATTATAGTATTTCCATCATAATCTACTTATAGAATGTTATAATTTGTGTAACTGGCATCAAGAATGGATCCATCTCTACATTCCTAAGAGCTCTGAAAGAAACTCCTCTACATAATTGAGAAGACGTGAGAAAAATTCTCACAAAAATGTTAGTTCACATTATAAATTCTTAATGTGGGAAGCATTAAAATCTTACTTTTAAACTCATAATGTACCCTCAATTAGTTAAGATGAGTTAAAATCTCAATGTATTTTGACTTATCAATGTTGGATGCGTTTTTATTTTTATTTTTCACTTTACACTCAAACTACTTTAGAGGAACCTGATCTCGACCATACCCTCTGAATTATAATGCTACTTTCTCGTAAGCAATGATTGATTTGCATCCATGCAATCCATCTAGATCCGAAGGAGATTTTTCTTGTGGCCCCTTTGATAGTAAGATGCTCAAGAAAAAGGGCTTAATTCAAAGTTTCCCATGCTGCTCCAAGGTGAAACATTTCATTGTGAAGCTGCTGTTTGCTTTTGAAAGAAAGGGAACAAATTCACAAATCACAACTATCGCAATTCCTCATCTCAAAGGAAAAAACGCCCTGGCTCATCACAGACCACACATTCAATAAATTATTAAACTTTTGACTCGTTTCTCTTAGCAATTATGTAAAGCTGTGGGGATGGCTTTAATTCAATCATAGAGCTATGCAATGATTCTATTTAATTTCTAAAAACAAAAAAGAGGGTATAGAAGAGAGCAAAGAAATATACAAACGTGTTTTCTTCATGAAGCATCAGAAGGAAAAATCATTTGCACATGCTAAGTGGCCTCTGCTGGCCTAGAATTGTTGGCCTTGGCCCACACCGAATCACTGCTCTCGCTGTATTTGTGGGCTCCCATAAACAGGGTTGGTCGAGTGAGTATGAAACGGTCTCGTATCAGTGGCAGATTTGAGTCCTCACTAGTCTCTTTAAGAAAATTAAATGTAAATTTCTTTGTAAGTGCTTATAAAGCCCTGAAGTTTTTCATATATTGGACTGGGATACTATCCTCTCATCCTAAATTTTTATATACCAAAAAAAAAAAAAAAAACAGATATCATTAATAAACACGGTCCCATGTGCGACTGCATTTCAACCCAACTAATAGCTAAATTTTTTTTTCCTGGAGTTTGTAGTAATTAACACGCACCTAACCGATTATTAATCCTAAGACTTAGACTCATTTTGGGCAGTTCAAGCGGGGTCACCTGCTCATTAAGAGGTAACAGAACCGTAGAATCTTTAACAAAGAAAATCCTAAACTAAGATAGGTGGATTAGATAAAGCGTATTCATGTGCAGAGACATTTCGGGAACATTTAATCACCATTGAGATATCATCTATCGGTTAAGAGGTGTTTGGGAAAACTTTAAAAAAAAAATTATGCTGATAATCGATTTTTTATAATCGATTATTGTATTTAGGGTTTAGGATTTGTTTTTGTTTGGCTCTATTTGTTAGAACCAAAGTGGTTGTGGATTAAATAATCTCTTAAGTTTTGATGTTAACAAAAAGGTTAAATTTGTATGGTAAAGTGCTGTCAAAGATCTAACTTGTTTGTTATATATTGCAGGACTATTTGATTTATACTAGTCAGAGGAACTTAAAATAAAATATGGAATCATATCAGATTCTATCTTAATCCTCTAGAAGAGTTCACAACTCTTGGTAATATCTCTGAGTCTGTTAAAAATTGTGTTTAGACGAGGTCTTAAAATTGACTAAGGTAAACGAATAACTAAGTCTAACAAAAGTCAAGTAGACGAAACCATGAAATAAATTTTCAGAATTATAGCAAGTCCAAAGACTTGATAGACAAGTAGTCTCACTAGACGCCACATCAGTAGACGAGCTATTGATTATTGCAAGTCTTGATAATAAACGAGTAGTCTCACTAGTTGCCACGTCAGTAGACAAGCTCTTGAAAATAGCGAGTCCAACCCTTGGAACTTGACAAGGATGTATAGACGCAGTATCAGTAAATGAGTTCATCTCATTGATAAGTTATTGTTGCACGTTCAAAGATCTGAGTGTCTACTAGCTTTTAAGAAGTAAACCCGTCTAAGCTTGAACGTATTTATTCTCACACATAGTGAGTTCTTATATCAAGATCTTAAATCTCTTTGTTAGAGTTAGAGCCTGAAGAGGCTTGGTAGAGAAAGAATACTTGTAGCTTGAAGAGGTGTGGAATACTTGTAATCTATTTGGAGAATAGTGGATAAAACCTTCAGGTAGAAGGGACTGGACGTAGCTCTTGGTTGGAAGAGAGTGAACCAGGATAAAACACTTGTGTGATTTTTGCTAAACCCTTATCTTTTACAGTTTTTGTTTATACTAGCTGTGGGGATTTGAACTTGACATTGTTAATCTTTTAAGATCATTTTGTGTGCGTGCTTAGTTAATTTCTGCTTGAGAAAATTATTTGAAAAAGGTTGTTTTCAAAAATTATTAACAAACACAATTCAACCCCCCCCCCCCCCCTTCTTGTGTTTGCCTGTGTCAACTTCAGTCGGTATCAGAGCTCAGCCTCGAAAGGGTTGAGCATCTAACAAGTGCTGAGGGAGTACGATCCAACAAGCATGGATACAGAAGGACAAGTAATCAACAGACCTCCTCTCTTTGATGGTAGTGATTATGACTACTAGAAAAAGAGAATGATGGCTTTTCTTGATGCACAAAATGTGGACATCTGGGAGCTGATTGAACTGGCTACACTGAGCCAAGAGGTGATGATGGAGCTGCTATTCCTAGAGCTCAATGGACTCCTGTGCAGAAAACTCAACATCAACTCAATCTGAAAGCCAAGCACTACTTGATGTGTGCTATCACCAGATCTGAGCATGATAAAGTCCATAGATGTAAAACTGCTAAGGAAATATGGTATACTCTTGCTCTAGCTCATGAAGGGTAATCTCAAGTCAAGAAGTCAAAGATAAGCATGTTGGTTCACCAGTATGAGTTATTCAAAATGGCTGAACATGAAACCATGGATCAAATGTTTGGAAGGTTCCAAACTATCACCAATAGTCTTAGATCTCTTGGAAAAACCTATGAGAATAGAGATCATGTCAGAAAATTTTGAGGAGCTTACATAAACAATGGAGACCTAAGGTCACTGCCATTCAAGAAGCAAAGAACCTCAATATTCTCACTTTGGAGGAACTTCTTGGATCTTTGAAAGTTCATGAACTTGAGCTAAATGAAGAAGAGAACTCCGGAAAAGGAAAATCTATTGATCTAAAGGCAAAGAAGGCTAGCTCGTCAAAAGTTCTTAAAGCTGAGGAATCCTCAGATGAAGCAGACCTTTCAGACAGTGATGAAGGATCTGATGAGGATGAACTGTCTTTTATCTCTAGAAAGATTCAACATATGTGGAGAAAGAAAGGTGGTTTCAGAAGGAAGCAGTTCAACAAAAAGTTCTTCAAAGAGAAATCTGACTCCAAAGAAAAAGGTCCACCTCTGTACTTCGAATGCAAAAAGCCTAGTCATTTCAAAGCTGTCTGCCCTGATCTAAAGGACAAGAAGAAGTTCTTCAAGAAGAAGAAGGGCTTGATGGGTACTTGGGAGGATCTGGATCTGTCTTCATCTGAAGAAGATGAAGCTGAGGAAGAGGCAAATATCTGTCTCATGGCTGATACATCATCAGAAAATGAAGGCACCGATGCTGAGGTAATGGATTATGACCTATTTATCCTTCAAGATGCATTTGATGAATTATTGCACAACTCATCAATTCTGTCTCATAAGTATAGAAGTCTCAAAAAGAAATTTTCAAAAATATCTAAAGAATATGATAGGGTTTGCATGCAAAAACTAAGTCTTGTAAATGAGAATAATAACCTTAAATTTGATAATGTCAGTTTAACTGACAAACTCAAGTGTGAACCCAATGTTTTTTGTGAAGTTGCAAAACTGAAACAAGATGTGACATACCTGACAGACACCCTGTCTAAATTTGTAGGTGGCTCAGATAAACTAAGTTTAATTTTAAGGTACTCTAGGTCACCGCATGATACATCTGGCCTTGTATATGACAAAGAGAAGCATGAAGCATCTCATAAAAAGTCAAAACCACATATGCATGATAGAGCTTCAAAAGCTCAAACATGGCATGTTAAAACTAGAATAAGCCCGTCCAACACTTACTGTAAAGTATGTGGAAAAAGTGGTCATGTGACATCTAGATGTATCATAAACACATCAAACATGCTCGTCCAGTGACTACTAAGAAGAAGGACCCAAGTCAATTTGGGTACCTAAAAACAAGATCATCCCTATTGCAGATTTGCTTAACAACAGGAAAGAAATAAGCATCTTGGTACTTGGGCAGTGACTGCTCACGTCACATGACGGGAGAAAAGTGTATGTTCCAAGACCTTAGACACATAGATGGTGGCTGGGTTACTTTTGGAGGTAACCAGAAAGGAAAGATCATTGGAGTAGGTAAAATTGGTAAACATCATTTTCCCTCCATTGATAATGTGCTATTAGTTAATGGTTTAAAACACAATCTGTTAAGCATAAGTCAATTGTGTGATAGTGGGTTTGCTGTTTCTTTTCATAAGAGCATGTGTAATGTCAAGAAGCCTGATGGATCACTCTTATTCACTGCCAAGAGGCAAAACAATCTGTATAAGATTGACTTGGAGGACCTCCCAAATCAAAATGTCTCATGTCTAGTGTCCATTGAAGAAGAGCGATGGATTTGGCACAAAAGGCTAGGTCATGCAAGCTTAAAATTAATTTCAAAGCTAAATAAGCATAACCTCATGAGAGTATTACCAAACCTTAAGTTCAAATTTGATGCTCTCTGTGATGCATGTCAAAAGGGAAAACAAGTCAAGGGTTCTTTTGAATCTAAGAATGTTGTTAGTACCAATAGACCACTAGAGTTGCTACACCTTGATCTGTTTGGACCAACAAGGAATGCCTCTATCAGTGGGAAGAAATATGGTATAGTCATAGTGGACGGCTACACTAGATGGACATGGGTTATGTTCCTAGCTCACAAGGATGAGTCATTCAGGGTCTTCTCTGTATTCTGCAAACGTGTACAGAATGAAAAAGGCATGTGTATCACTTCAATCAGAAGTGATCATGGGGGGGGGAGTTTGAAAATGAGCTATTCTAAAAGTTCTGTGAAGAAAGTGGTATACTTCTCAACTTCTTAATACCTAGAACACCATAGCAAAATGGTGTGGTAGAGAGAAAGAATAGATCTCTTCAAGAGATGACTAGAACAATGATCAATGATACTATCCCTAGACACTTCTAGGCTGAAGCTATTAGTACTGCCTACTACATTCAGAACAGAATATACATTAGACCAATCTTGAATAAGACTCCTTATGAATTATGGAAAGGACGAAAACCCAACGTATCTTACTTTCATCCTTTTGGTTGTAAATGTTTCATCTTGAATACTAAAGATCAACTTGGTAAGTTTGATGCTAAAGTAGATAATGGAATTCTGTTAGGATATTCTGAATCATCAAAAGGGTTTAGAGTTTATAATTTTAGAACCTTAGTAGTAGAAGAATGTATACATGTTAAGTTTGATGACAAGCAGCCTGATAAGAAATTATCAGAGCTTGATGAAGCTATTGCAGATTTGAATCCCAAGGATTCTGAAAATCAAGCAAATGTCAAACCTGATGATCAAGTAGACGACCCCCAACAGCAACAAGAGTCAGAAACTTCACCTTCTCAACAGGAAGATGTTCAGACATCTTGGTACTTCAAGAATTACCATCCTCAAGATCAAATCATTGGGAATCCTAATGATAAGCTAAGAACCAAATCTACATTCAGAAAGCAAGATGATTCTGCATTAGTCTCTGAGTTAGAACCAAAGACAGTAGACGAGGCTCTACTGGATGAAGGTTGGATTCTTGCAATGCAGGAAGAGCTGAATCAGTTTGAAAGAAGTGAAGTGTGGACTTTTGTACCTTTACCAAAGAACAAATCTGTTATTGGGACCAAATGGGTTTACAGAAACAAGCTTGATGAAAATGGGAAAGTGAAATAGACAACTATAAACACGAGAAGGGGGATTGAATTGTGTTTATCAGAAATTAAAATAAAGTTAAAAACTTTTCGCACACAGAAGCTAAGTTCGGACAGGTGTAAAAAGGTTACACAGACAGGTCACTTGTCTGTTATATTTTTCTCAGAAAACAACACAAGCATACAGATGAAAAACAAGCTTGATAAAAACAGTTTTAACCCCTTAGTTAGAATGCATATGATATATAATCAAAACAACTAAAGAGATTAAGGGAAGAGAGATTAACACAGTGATTTATCCTGGTTCACTCTTTAACACAAAGAGCTACGTCCAGTCCTTGGCAGCACCAAGATTTATCCACTATAACTGATCAGGTTACAGACTCCAAGTATTGTTTGCACACCTAGCCTCTTCAGGCTCCAAGACAAGTATTCTTTGCGCACCTAGCCTCTTCAGGCTCACTCAGATTTGTTTGAGAGTTTGGTTGTAATACATACACTTACAGACAGACAGATCTTTCACTAACACTCAGAGAGTGGTTTAAATGTAAAGTTTAGGAAAGTCTGCTTAATAACTTCAAATGATTGAAGAATACAGAGTGAATAAATGAACAGAGTAATGGCTCTTTAATGCTTTGTAATCTATGATGTGTTCATCTTCAATGACTTCTATATTTATAGCCTTCAAACATTTAATATCCGTTAGAGACATTCCTTGCAACGATGGCTTCAAGCAGAGCTTCATTAAATGCAATATAGTCGTTCTGGGCAGCCATTAATGCAATGGAGACGTTGGTTGTACTCTAACATGAAGGATAATGGCTTTATGCATCGTGTAGTAGCCAAATCAGAGTTGTGCAGAATGCTTTTGTACCTTTGCAGAGTACATTTCCCTTCTTGTGTAGTAACCGAAAGTACTAGGGAGTAAAGCATGTTGGAAACATTCTTTAACTGGAAGTTTGTCTCTGACTTCCTAGGTTGCTTGAGAGAGAGCACTTCTGAATTTCTTGATAAGCGTGAGAAAGAGATTCATAGTCTTCTGCATAAGGGGACAGCTTCCAAAAGCTTCCTGTACTTCGAGTTCTTAACAAAGAACCTTAGACGAGTTTAAGAGCAGGGCGGAGACAGGTTGAAACCAGTTTGTACTAAGTCAACAATCCCAGTCAGCAGACAGGTTGACCTTTTTGCTTATCTAAACAGGTTAGTACTTAGGTAGACAAACAGGTGAGTTTTGTTATTTTCTGATCTGTACACTAAGTAGACAGGTAGCAACCACAAAGTAGGTTAATTAAATCATTAACCAATGTTTAGTTTTCATCAAAACTTAGGGAAATGCACACAGACATTTTAGAGACTTAACAGAAAGTGGTAAGAAATAAAGCTCGATTAGTTGCTCAAGGATACTCTCAGGAAGAAGGTATAGACTATACTGAAACTTTTGTACCAGTTGCTAGATTAGAAGCTATTCGCATCTTACTATCATTTGCTGCGCATCACAATATTATGCTATATCAAATGGATGTAAAAAGTGCTTTTCTAAATGGTGTTATTAGTGATGAAGTATATGTTATGCAACCTCCGGGTTTTGAAAGTGAAACCCAACCCGAACATGTATATAAGCTAAACACAGCTTTATTTGGCCTTAAACAAGCTCCTAGAGCTTGGTATGAAAGGTTAAGTTCATTCTTAATGGAAAATGGATTCAGTAGAGGAAAGGTTGATACAATCTTATTTAGAAAATCCAATAAATCTAGTTTTATTGTTGTTTAAATATATGTTGATGACATAATATTTGGTGCTACTAATGAATCTCTATGCAAGGAATTCTCTAAGCTTATGCAGAAAGAATTTGAAATGAGGATGATGGGAGAACTTAAGTTCTTCCTTGGACTTCAAGTTAAACAACAGTGGACTAAGTGTACATCCATCAAACTAAGTATACAAAGGAACTTCTAAAGAAATTCAAGATGGATGATTGCAAACCAATGAACACTTTTATGCACCCCACGTCCATATTGAACAAAGATGATAAAGATAAAAAGGTAGACCAAAAGGCATATAGAGGTATGATAGGATATCTCTTATATCTCACTGCGTCTAGACCTGACATAATGTTTAGTGTATGTTTATGTGCTCGTTTTCAATCTGATCCAAGAGACTCTCATTTATCAGCAGTTAAAAGAATATTTAGATATTTAAAAGGTACTACTAATCTGGGTTTGTGCTTTAAGAAAAATGGTGATTACAGATTAGTTGGCTTTTGTGATGTTGACTATGCTGGAGATAGAATTGAAAGAAAAAGTACCAGTGGAGGATGTCACTTCATTGGAGCTAATCTAGTCTCATGGTCAAGCAAAAGACAAAGTACTATTGCCTTATCAACTGCTGAAGCTGAGTATATTTCAACTGCTAGTTACTGCTCACAACTTCTATGGATCAAACATTAATTGGAGGACTACAATGTGTTTGTAAGTAGTATTCCACTTATGTGTGATAATACTGCTGCAATAAATCTATCTAAGAATCAAATACTGCATTCAAGGGCTAAGCATATAGCGATAAAACATCCCTTTATTAGAGATTATGTGCAAAAAGGCATTATTGATATATAATTTGTAGATACTGACCATCAATGGGCATATATCTTTACTAAACCTCTTGTAGAGGACAGATTTATTCTCATTAGAAAGCATCTTAATATGATTTGTGTGGATTGATTGTGCGTCTATTGCATGTGCGTCTATTGCTCAAATGCGTCCAATAAGCATTGCGTCCATTAACTGTTTGCATGCTCTTTATCTGACCCGTCTATGCTATCTATTATTAAATTTGCATTAATTTATGTCCAAGACATATTTAATAATATCCTCATGCTAGGTCAGTTATTTCCATCAATCCCATCGATAGCCCTTTTACGTTTTCAAAAACCTGCGCCGTATCAGTACTCATTACATATTCCTTCACACGTTTTCCTTTTTAATTATTTTCTTTTGGAAAACTCTTCACATTCGAAACCTTTTTAAGTAATATTATTTACCTCTGAAAAACCTTTCACAAACTCTTCTCTTTGAATCTTCGTGCACTCTGTTTCCCCTGTCTCCAAACCCTAACCCTCAAACCTCAACAATGGCTTCCTCTTCTGTTGTTTCTAACTTTAATGTGGACAAGCTGAATCCTGCTGTGGAGCACCACTTTAACTTTGGAATCTTGAAAGAGTATAACTTGGATGTGAGTAAGAACATCACTGCTGCTGGTTAGGAAGGTATGTTCATAGAGAAAGTCTCGATCTACCCTACCCTAATTAGGGATTTCTGGAGAAAACCTGAAGTAACAATCACTGAAATTTCTGCTGAGGTAGTCGAAAAAAGAGTAGTGGTCTCTGAAAAGACCATTTCTGATGCTATCATCTGTGCTCAAGAAGGAGTGGTCTTTACCAGTACTTGGGAGAAGGACCTTGATGGTTCTGAAGTGGTAGTTGCCTTCCTGATGAAAGAAGTGTTGGTGTAAGCCCTAGAGGCCAATGTTAGAGGCCAATATTTTTCTTTTGGACTTACATTTTGTATCTTGCTATTATTTATCATATGAGGCATTTCAGTTAAAATCCTTAGAATAGAAAGTTCTATTTAATAGAATATCAAGTATACAACTTGATAGTGAGACACTATTAATCAAGAGAACTTTATTATTAAATATCCAAAGTCGAGTATTATTATTAATAAGGACAATAATAATACATCAAGACTATTATGTGTGTGGATTGATGACCACGTCTCACGGGTCATGGATATGAGATATCAAGTCACACACATAGGTACACAATAGAGTAATGATGTACCGGATTGACCCGCCGTGAGAACACTACATGGAACGTTATGTGAGTGTCATAAGTAGTTCTCACAGTGACAATGTTGTATGCAATCCTTCGACCTGAAACCACTATGATCCCTACATGAGGAGTCGTATGCTTTAATACCGTCAAACGTTATTTGTAACAGGATGATTATAAAGTCGGTCATTGGGTACACCGCGAGTCATGCAGAGGGGTGTGATGTGAGTGATCTAGTGGGATTTGTCCCTTCCTGCATAACAGGAGTAATATCTGTGAGCCACTTGATAGAGTGAGACTATAAAATGCATGGCCGTGCTGAAATGAGTCAATATGAGATATTAACCTCGTTTAAATATTAAGTGTACTTGGGTATCAAGGAACGTAATATTGAACTATACAAGGGTGACACATCTATGCCTTGTGTTCAATATAGATATAAGGACAATTGGACAAAGGGATGATAATACACATTAACATTGGTCACGGAAATGTTACGTCAAATCACTGACTTTCTCATTACTTGGGTAGCAATAATGTGTTGCTAGACACCACTCATTGTTTATAATATTAAATATGATTTAATATTATTGCCAACGTTATGGGAACCTACACTTAGAGCAGATAAATCAGAATTAAAAGAAATTGGGTTAGACCCAAATTTCTATTGGGCCATGCTCATGACAGATGAGCCCAGGAGGGCCAGGTTTAACCTTTTCGCATGCAAAAGACGTCTACCTATAAGTAGCAGCGAAACAGTGCTGACCCGTTACGTTATCATTCTGGCCGCACTCAGTTCACTGTTTGCGTGTAAATAGAAATATACTGCCGCGTCTCTTCTTGCACCTAGCAGTGCTTAAAGGCGCCATTTTGATTGAACACGTGAGACGTGTTCATCTGTTTGTGTGGACTACATAGAGACATTGCTGGCTCGTGCAGTGCTCGTGATTTGCAGCGTCTGAAATCAAAGGTCTGCGCTTCAAGAGGTAAATTTTCGAAACATGAACCATGACCATTCGCAAGGAATCTTGGTGGAATTTTTTCGTTGTGCTTGTTTGATGCACAAATTCCCAACAGTGGTATCAGAGTCGCTTGCGAATTTGTTTTTCTGGAAAAAAGTTTCAATAATTCGTATGTCATGTTTTGGAAAACATGTTTTTGATGTTTCGTTTTTCATATATGATATGAGTCGCATTGAGATGTATGTATATGATACGTACATTGTTCTGGAATCGTTATATTATATGTGATATATACATGATTGGTTTCATTTTTATCATGGCGACGTTAAGGTTCAATGAGACATGAAGAGTTCATGTTCTCGTGACCATGAAGGTCCAAGTGTTGGTACCCGAAGCACCTCTGTGTAGTGTGATAATTAATTGCGGCATTAAAACGTTTTAATGATAATAAAATAGTTTTATTATTATGATTACAAAATCAAATCCTTTTGAATATTTTGTATTATTTTCTTAATGATAATATTTTAATACTCATTAAGTATTATTAACATGTGTTCAATTACATATTTGAATTTCAATTTTGAAGATTCTGAAATCTCAATTAATTGCAACATTAATAGTTATTTGTTATATTATTAATATGTGCTTTATCATGATTTCGAAAATTAATTTCATAAAGAATGATATTTTGATATCTCTTGATGATAACATTAATAGTAATAAGTGTGTATTATTATTTTGATTGTTATGATTCAAAATTAATTTTGAAATCTTTTATGTCACCTTTTAATAACGACATCAATTATAATAAATGTGATTTATTATATATATGTTATGCTTTTAAAATTCAGATTTTGAAATCCTTATTTAATAACATTTTAATAATAATAGTAGTGATTATTATTGGTTGTTATTATTTATTTGGCGATGCATGGTGAGTGGTTATGACCTTAGTCCTTTTTTCCTTTTGTTTTATATTTTGAAATACGGCCTGCGTATCGTGCCTTTCTCTTATCATGCTTGGAGTAGCTTGGACGCTCCTAGGACTTAGTTAAGATTCTCTCATTGGCTTGGGAGAATCAATGCGTTAAGGGCCATAACCATACATGTATGTATGTATATATGTATGTATGGCATGTTAAAGAGTTTAACTAATGGTGAGATCACTTTAATAAAATCCCTTAAAGGAAATATTAAGTTTGAAAGCCTTCCAATGCATAGCACTCGTCAAGGCTAATATCGAATGAGTGTAGGTCCGCCAAAGCGGGGTGCATTTTTCTATACTAGTAAGACACGATGGGACAATTGTAATATCTAATTGTTATTTATTGGGTCTAACTTAACTAAGTCGTATTCAATAGAATTGAAAGACTTAGAGGCATTGAGTTGGGCTTTAGTCCATGAGATGGATTAGAATAAGAGTTATTCACCTAACTATCCAAGAGTTGCATGAGATGTAATTAGAAAGTGTTTCCTACCTAAATAACCAAACTTTAAGCGATCTGCCAAAGCTGACTTGAAGCTAGGTGAAATATGGATCTTGACCCACTAGAAAATCTTTCAACGGGATTTTCCTGATCAATGTTGAGGGTCATTGGTTTGAGTAAAATAGTGGGAGGCATATTTAATTAAAGACCTAATTAAATATTTTAAAGCATGATACTTATATTTTGCATATTTCTTTATGTAGATTACCATGTCATCAAGGCACCACGAAGAAGGGCAATAAATATCAAAGGACTCGCCACCAATGTTTTTTATTATGGAAAACGTTGGAAAACCCTTTTTATTGAAAAATTATTGGTCTTTTTGGAACAGAGAAAGATAAGGTTCGGGAGTCGATTATGTCTAGGGAAGGCATGAGGATTTAACCCCACGGCACCCTAGAGCATTCATTTATAATGATGGTTACCATGGATTGTGCAAATTAATATTTTAAACCCCTTTTGCTTTAAAAATATTTTTGGAATTTTACTTTTTAAAATGAGTCATCAAACCGTGTTTCGATTAAAATGACTCAAACTGTGGAAAAATTTAATTAAATTGATGCGCTTTTTGTTATTTTTTGTATGAAGGTTTTTTGGTGATTTTATATTTCCTTAGTGTAAAGAGAAGGAGATCAGTTTTAAAAGCTTTAGAGGAAATAGAATTAATCAGTTGTACAACTAAATTAATTCCCTTTTAATTTTGTATCAAAAAAATTTTTGTTTTGAAGGGTAAATCTTTTAAAAAGGATATTAATAGATATTTTTCTTATTTTTGTTGGTGTAAAAAAAAAATTATTTATTTATTATTTACTTTTTAACAAGGATTGATGGTTTGAACGAAATTGGAACCAACAAATCACTAGGATTAAATTAGTTCTTTTGTTAGTATGTGCAAGTAAAGCTCAACGTATTGTTAGAGATGTCACTAAAATTTGTTTGCGAAGTAAGCCACTATGAAAGAAGATTAATCATTGTTTTCTATTTCAGGTGTAAAAGGGATTTTGGTTTATCATTCATATTTTATTTACGAGAAAGCAACTTTTAATAATCAAATCATGTTGGCGTAGGATGTCAAAAAAGGTTAAAGTATCATTTAGTTGCACAACTAAAATGACTTATTTTAGTGAAAGGCTTTATATATATATATATATATATATATATATATATATATATATATATATATATATATATATATATATTATAGGAATGAATTGGATGAACCAAATTGGAACCAACAATTCGTCGAGATTAAATTGGTTTTTCTTTTTATGCTCACAAGTGAAACTCCACTTAAGTTAGAGACGTCACCAAAAATTTATTTTCAAAAGATATAAAGAAATTAAGAATTCATATTTGCAATGACAATGTAAAATAACTATGATCCATTTATAAAGATAAACAAAATAAAAAAAAAATTGATGATTTTAGTTATTTTTCATATTTATTTATATTCACATTTATTTTTTATTGTAATTAGGAAATGAACCTAAACAATTGAAGAAAAAAAAAACTTTTACTATGATTTACTATGACCAGTTGGCAAACTTCACTTAGGGAATAAGGCATTGAAACACGGTTTGTTAACAAGCATGTTCTTGACAGATTTTAACGTAAAAGACATAGGAAGTTGTGGTTCCTTTTTTATTTCTTTACCTATCATTGAATAAGTTGGATGCAAATATATATATATATATATATATATATATATATATATATATATATATATCATGTTTAGCATTTTGGAAGAAAAAAGGTAAATCGAGAAGAAAATAAACTAAGAATGTAAACAAATTTTTTAAAACATCATACAAATAGCTAATTCATTCACAATGTAATAGTGTTAAAATAAAAGGAGAAGAGCAGTGGAATACCAAAGTGGTGCCTTTCTTTACAATATGTAGAAGCCAAAATCCCTCCTTGCTGATTACTAACAAAGATGAAAGAGCATGGAAGATGAAGATCTTCTTGCAAAATTTTGGGTTCCCTAGATTACAGAGACAAAGATAAAAAAATTAGGTCTCCCCTAATTTAAAGAGAAACAAAAATGGAAACCCTAAAGAAAGAAACCAAAAAACTACCCCGGTAGTTACAGAGAAGAGAAAAATTTTTCGCCCCCTTTTAATTCATTCAGGCATCAATATTTATAGAAGATGGAGGAGGAAGAAGTGTGCCTTCTATTATCTGGCAAATTGAAGGTAGTTCTGACGCAAGCTCTAACTGGACGAGTTCTTGCAGGCGGCTTGTGTGAGTGAAGGTTGCGTGTGGTAGAGGAAGAGAGGCTATGGGGAGGTGGCGGTTAGGTGTGATTTCAGAGGAAAAGGGGCATGACTATCCCAATATGTGTTTTTTTTTTATTGTGGTGCGCGCATCGGCATAAATGGAAGGCGACATGATGTTTGAGACAGCATTGCACAAGCATTCAGTGATCTTATTGATTTTCCTTAGATGGTATGTACAAATTGTATATTACATTGAGTTTTTGACATTTCATTTGGCTTGTGTCTTAGCAGGACTTAATTTCCATTTCAAGGTAATTCGTTCGTCAATTGGGGAGTAATTTACCATCACATATAACCATTGAAGACAACCTTGGACATTCATTTAATGGTTAGATTGTGGTTGAAAACGATCATTAGGCATCGTTGTCGCTTACAACTGTCATCGTCCTGTAACGGACATGCCCATCTGTTGTGTTCATGGGGCGCTAATAATAAATCTCATTAAGGTTGGAGGTCAATGAGATTTAGTTCTATAGTTCTATGGTTGATGAGATTTGTTATCAGTGCCCCATGAACACAACAGATTGGTGTGCCCATTACAGCACGATGACAGTTGTATGCGACAATGACGTCCAATGACTGTTTTCAACCACCGTCAAATGAATGTCCAGGGTTGTTTTCAATGGTTACATGTGAAGGTAAATTGCTCCCCAATCGATGAACAAATGACCTTGAAATGGAAATTAAGTCCTGGTAAGACACAAGATAAATGAAATGTCAAAAACTCAATGTAATATGCAATTTGTAAAGACCATCAAAGGAAAATCAATAAGATCACTGAATGCTTGTGCAATACTGTCACAAACACCATGTCGTCTTCCATTTATGCTGATGGAGTAACAATGTACCACAATACAAAACGCATATTGGGACAATTTGACTAAATTTAGGAGGACTTATATATTGGGACGTTGAGGATATCTCCCTTTGAAACCAAGCTTCGATAACAATGACGCACATAAATATTGTGCAATTTTTTTCTATCTGAAACATAGGAATTTGTGGTTACAAACTTAAGAAATTAATTCGAAAACAAATGCTTTTAGTTACCACGAAAGTCATTTAAATATTTGTATACACCGTCCATTAATGGTTGTTGGTTAAGTTACTAACTCATTTAATGCTCGAATACATAACCTCCGTCCATAAAGCCAAAGACACACACAATAACCGCTAGATTTAGAGTGTTACAAGTTTCAATGTTCCGCCAACAAAAAAGATAGTCAAAGTTCATTCCCATAAAAAGTTGCATCGTAAAGGTGAATCTTTTGAGACACATTGGTCGTACATGTCATTTACAGAAGACCATAAATTCGTGTGCATCCATAGTTCAATATTGGAAACCATGTAACTATAATGGAGTGACTGGATGACAATGGGGGTGGTATTTTCTAATAACTTCACACAGATTATAGGCATATGCCCTACCTAAGTCATTGGATCGCCTAAAAAGAAACACAAATCCAACGGTCCGGGTTGTCACATATTATGAAAGTAATTGTATGGATACAGAATTGACAACTTCATTGTCATCTTCAACGATTCAAACCACACCCAAACGCCTGCTTCCCCAAGGGAGTGATAAAATCTTTAACGTCATTCCTTGGTATGGCCTGAAAGGACACGAGAGTTGAACAATTTTCAGCAACTATTAATATCATGTTAAACAATAACATTAGGAGATATTGTTAGGATGTTTAAAATATCTATAGTATTAATTATTAAAAAAATAGATATATGTTACAGATATTAATTTCACCTAAATCATTAACAGGAGAATAATAAATTTTTGTCCCTTCATAATCGTCATCCTCTTGTATAACCTTAACGTTGAAGACATTGGTGATGTTATACTCCCATAGTAGAAAAGGTTTTCCTTGAGAGATAGATCGTTGCAAAAATGACCCCACCCTCTGGTAAACCAAAGTTGTCTTCCACGAACTTTGTATCCTACTTTTTAGGTTGCATTATTCGGTAGCCGGACATGAAGGGATTTGACAATTGGCAACCAAACATCTGTTGTATATTTGGTGGAAATCTCTACATTTAACAAACACAAAGATTAACATCGATTCATATAAAGTGTTGGTTCTTTCAACAAAGTCGATGGACCATTACCTTCGTCCCATCTTCTAAGGTATCGGCAGGACCGAGAAAAAAACGGATAGGAGTTCGTGTGCTGGAGCTCTGCCCTCTTTCGTATGTCTTCGCCAAGGAATATTTATTTTAATATTCATATTTATTAATAGTTTAATATTTTAATATTTTTCTATTTTATTTTTTATATATATTTTAATAACTTATATATTTTATTTATATATATTTTGAAATTTCACTATTTTCGGTTCGAACCAAACCAAACTTAACCAACCTGCTCTTGAATGGTTTGGTTTGGTTCGGGTTTTGTAGGAAAATTGCTTAAAACTGAACCAAACCAAACGAACCACTTTTTGTTTGTTTCGGATTTTTTTTTCCACCTAAAACCGAGGCAAACTGACATGTTACACCCTATAAATTAATGCTTTCTATATTAGTGACTACTATTAACTGATTTAGTAAAACTATTTTATTTCTATATTGTAGACTAATTTTCATTAGCTTTAATCTTAAAGCTTAATCAATTATTTCTACCCTCATTTGATTGGATACTGGATTTTTCAACATATATGAACGCGTATTATGGGCCAAATTAAACAAAAACCCCACTAAAAATATGTGGGTTCATACCTTACAATTAGAAAATACACATGAATGGGCCACCTTATACATAACTAGTAGCAAAAATGGGCATAGTTCATACCTGATCACATATTGGGCCAATATTTTAACATTTAATTATAGTTACCCACAAAATTGGCCCACTCAAATTAACATGTTGTTTTGGCCCGAAATGGTAACCTGTTACAAATTCAATTTTGGGCCTCAATCACCAAAACAAATTGAAACCCTACCCAACCCGACTCCCTTCTTCCATACCCGATTGTTTCTCTACACCTGGTTCACCAAAGCGCAGCATTTCAGAGTCTCAATGACACCAACCGGTTGCCGCACATATGCATCAACCTCCGTTTAACCCAGAGGCATCAACCTCTATTCAACACCTACGTGCATCCACCATCCACAACCAAACCCCAACCTTCCCATGAAATAAACAACGTCGTCGAATGACATTCAACATTTGAAGTTTCAACCACCGACGCCTTCCCATTACACAACGCCAAGCTATGGGATACGACAAACAAGGACCGGTAGTGGTGGTGGGATTCAATCCTCAAAAATAAATTTTCGACCAAACAAAAAAAAAAATTTAACAAATTTCTTTTTTAATTAATTCAAATGTAATTTTTGAAATTAATCAGTATTTGTAGTAATGTATTTCAATGCACAAATACCTCACATACATTTTGACTACATATGCAAGTTGAAAAGTCAACCATAGTATCACTTATCCACTTGGCAAATTCATTGGTTCACAATGTGACATGTAGGTGGTGCACCACTGCACTACTTTGGTGTGTGGTGCACCATAGACGCCTCTCTAGGGTTAAATATGTTTTTAGTCTCCCAAATTTGAGTCATGTTCGATTTTAGTCCCTCATTTGAACAACGTTCTTTTTTAGTCCCCAAATTCTAAAACATGTCAGTTGTGGTCCCTAAATGGGACTAAAACATATGTTTCAGTAATTCTAAAACGTATTTTGGGGACCACAATTGGCTATTTTTAGAACTCGGGGGCTAAAATAGTATTTTTTTTAAACGGGGACTAAAATCGAATATTACCCAAATTTGAGGGACTAAAAACATATTTAACCCTATTATATATCAAATGTATTATCCAGAACTTGGTTAATAAGTGTAACAATAAAAATGAAGTCTTTTCTCACTATGTGAGTAAAAAAAATTGCTAATTAAATTCAGGAAGTGATATCCTAATCCTAATTACATTTAAAATTATATATATATTTATTTAAATAGTTAACTTGTATGGTAAAAAGATGAGGAATAATCCAAATATATTTTCAAAAGAAAAGAAAAAACATGATATGATTATCAAGATCATTGAGAAGGTTTAGCATTACAGTTTAAATAAATTACATTGGGAAATGATTGATATTTTTTAGAATGCTTTAATTAGTTGCTTTGAATATATATATATATATTACTCCCTCCATTCTTTATCTTTGGTGTTTTAAGGTTTCTACACATTAATTAAGAAATCATTAATTTGTGTATATTTGTAACAAAATATCCTTATTTGTTCCATTAATTGTTTACAAATTCTAACTGCATTTACTAATTTAAATAAATACTTTATACTCCACTAGGCCATTTAGTAGTTGAAAAGAAGTATTTTGTGTATTTTTAAGTCAAATCAACTTAATTCTATATAAGTGTATACATGAAAAATAAAATTGGTCAATTATACCTTGGGTTTATAAAATACCCATTGTTTTGAAATAAAAACAAATAGCTAAAAACACTAAAGATAAGAAATGGAGGAAGTATTAAAGGTTGAGAGGAGTATAATATCAAGGTAGAAAAGTGGAATATTTTACCATTTGTCAAAAGAATTTAAATTTTCAGCTCTATTATTTGAACATAAAAAAATGGGACAACAAATCGACAACAATTAATATTGTCAAAAAATTGTGGTTAATGATGTTTTGAATTTGGTTAAGGGATACATCAAATATGAATAACTCATTAATTATTTATTCAGTTGCATTAACCAATATTTTAAACGTCCTTAAATGTGGTGGATTGTTATCTTTTTTTTTTTTATGTCCAATTAACATTTTTGTTAAATTTTAGAGTGACGCTCTAAAGATGACACCAAACAACACTTCCCATCCATCGGGTTTACCTTAGAATTTATATATTTATAGATGTTTAGTTATCTTTTTCAATAAAAAATTATCTATTTTGTCTACTATTGCCCGTGTCCTTGCCAACTCTCCCGTAGCTAAATAGTATAACAGAAATGTTTTTTAGACATCTCCATTTGCACAGTGTAGCACTATTGTACTGTATTGTGCGACACTGTAGCACTATACTTTTCAAAAAAAAATTTTGTTTCAAACTTTGAAATTAAAAAAAAATTAATAATTTGCATTTTTTTTACTAACACTTTTTTTAAGTACTAACATTTTTTGTTATGTATGTGTAAATATCTGGGTAATCAGATACAAATATCTGGTGAATTCGGTTCATTATCTGGTTAGTAGGTTTTTTTGAGAAATAAAATTTGTGGTTAAGTATGTGCAAATATCTGGTTAATTAGGTACAAATATCTGGTGAATTCGGTTCATTATCTGGTTAATGGGTTTTGTTGAGAAATAAAATTTGTGGTTAAGTATGTGCAAATATCTTGTTAATCAGGTACAAATATCTGGTGAATTCGGTTCATTATCTGGTTAATGAGTTTTTTTGAGAAATAAAATTTATGGTTAAGTATGTACAAATATCTGGTTAATCAGGTACAAATATCTGGTGAATTCAGTTCATTATCTGGTTAATGGGTTTTTTTTGAGAAATAAATTTTTTGGTTAAGTATGTGCAAATATCTGGTTAATCGGGTACAAATATCTGGTGAATTCGGTTCATTATCTAGTTAATGGGTTTTTTTGAGAAATAAAATTTATGGTTAAGAATGTACAAATATCTGGTTAATCAGGTACAAATATCTGGTGAATTCGGTTCATTATCTGGTTAATGAGTTTTTTTGAGAAATAAAGTTTTTGGTTAAGTATGTGCAAATATCTGGTTAATCGGGTACAAATATCTGGTGAATTCAGTTCATTATCTGGTTAATGGCTTTTTTTGAGAAATAAAATTTTGGTTAAGTATGTGCAAATATCTGGTTAATCCGATACAAATATCTGGTTAATTCAGTTCATTATCTGGTTAATGGGTTTTTTTAAAAATAAAATTTTTTTTTTAAAAAAAATCTCAAAATTTGTAAAAAAAAAAAAAAAAAAAAAAACTACGTTACTGTAGCACTACAGTACGAGTTGTCCCGTAGTTGTCCGCTTCCAGTTGTCCAAATAACACAACTGATAGTATAATTTCAATGTGGTTCTCTTAGAATGTCACAATATTCAATTTCTCTGGTTGTTACCTTTGCTCCTATACATATGGAATCTAGCAGACATTCATTATTATTAATGGATTTTTTTGGGGTTGGGAAGAAAATGACGGAAACAATTGGAAATGGAGAAACATGGAACTAAGGAGAAAAGGTACAAGTAGTTGTATTTATGAGCACACAAGAACGAAATCAAATCCATTATTATGAGGACAAGACTAATGAGTAATGACCGACAAATTGGTTTGGCATGCCATGTTGCATGCAATTCATGCCATAATGTGTTTATCATCCAAAGCACCTTAGTCCTTATACCCATGCGCCCCTGTTCTTGATCCTGACTTGCTCTTTGTCCTTCTTCTTTTCCACCTTCGATGGGTTCCTTTCCTTTCATCCATATAACTGTACCTTTTAAAGCAATATCGTAGAAAGCTGAATTGCTTGTGATGGTCCCCTTCCCCCCAAAAGAAAATGAAAATTGAGATGAAATGAAAGAGTAATGATAAATTGATACATTTTTGGGACATCAAGTATAGATACCATATGGTGGTAGGTTGTTTTCAGGTGCTAAATACATGTGATGAAAGAAAAAAAATAATAAACAAATATAAATACGTGTGTATATATATATATATATATATATATACGATGTTGAACACCAAAAGTATGTTCATTTATCATTACTCAAATGAAATCATTAGAAACAAATAACATGATCATCTATTTTGTCTTTTTTTTTTTTTTTAAGAATAAATAATGGAGTTCTATAATAGCATTCCTACAGTTATGGGCTAGATGTTAGATTTTCAATTTAGTTTAGGCAGAAATTTTAATATCCCACAGCTAGTCCCCAATTTGCTCCCTCTCTCATTTTTTACTATGTGAAATCTAGCAAGTCAAATGTTAATTGATAAGAGAGACAAGAAATAAGACTCCTTTAAAATAAGTTTATAAGTTAGTAAGAGTATATATATCTTTAGATTATTTAGTGGGTTAAGATCTTTATACACTTTATCAAATCAAGATTAGATACATCCCTACTTGTCTTTAAAGACAAACTCGCTTTAAATGAGCATTTTTCGATAGAACAGTTATTCATATCATCATAATAACTAGGGGTTGAGGGGGGGCCATGGCATCCAAAGGCCCCCCTCTCCCTCCACCTCTGATGTGAGGTTAAGTCATTGTAAGATAGATTAAACTCCAAACTAACTAGAGATAAAGGGTCAGATCATCTAACAGTGTGTCATATAGAGGAGTAAACCAAACATGATTTCCAAGTAAAGTAT
The DNA here is from genome assembly GCA_035048595.1 of Echinosophora koreensis. NCBI lineage: Eukaryota > Viridiplantae > Streptophyta > Magnoliopsida > Fabales > Fabaceae > Echinosophora > Echinosophora koreensis. The sequence continues at coordinate 1,422,189 of JAPCYP010000069.1, forward strand.
TTTTTGTCTTGTCAAAAAGACCAGCCCTAGAAATGAGATTAGAAGCATGCATCGCCTAAGAGAGAAAGAACTCGTCACTAGAAGAAAGTACTTTTAAGCCCAAAAAAATTATTGAGAGGTCCATGATGTATAAGAGTACTTACTCTAAAAAACAGTAACCTATTCCATCAAAGGCATCAGCTATAAAACTAGGTGATTTATATACACGTTTGCTAGTTTTTGTTACTAGACAACTTTGTTGAGACTATAGTTTGGAGCTTAGTTCTTTAGTCAGTTTTTACTGTAGTCTATATGATTTGTTATTTTGTTCATATAGAAGACCACATGTAATCAATTTATCAGTAAATTCTTATTGTTTTATAATATGTATTTTAAAGTAAATTTTGCAAAATAACTTGGTAATCCATGAGGAGGTTGGATAGATCAACTGGTTTGAGCTAAGGGTATAAGGTGTTAAGGAGCAAGAGATCCAGGGTTCAAATATTGGCAAAGGAGAAAACTAACATAACATTTAACTTACTAACATTGGCTTATTAAAAAAACTTGGTAATCCATGAAGATTATGCAAATGTACCCTTCTCTTATTATTTGTACTCCTGTTAATTGTTATTATTGTTTAGTTTAAGGAGCACAGTTTGACCAACTACTCAAACAGATATACAAAAAATAAAAATAAAAAAAAATTATTGTATACTTTATGTTCTCGTGACTTGTCCTATATCCGGTTTCTTGATTTACCACCTCTTCCTGCTACACCCTGGTTTGAACTTCGAATTCTGATTCCAAAGCAGCAGAGAATGGCAACAAGAAGAAGGTTATTCAGTTTGTGTTCTCTACTAATGGCTACCCTTTTTGCATACTCAGCCTCTGTTCAGTTAAATGACCCTGGTACTTTATTTATTTAATTATATTTATTCATCTTTTTTCCCCCTTATTCTAATTAACGAATTTTCTTATTTATGTCAATATGTCATCGAGATCTAACTTTCCCATTTTTTAATTTTTATTTTTATTTTTACTTCTTGGGGTTGGAATAGATTGGTATTTTTTGTTTCCACTCTATTCTTGTGCCTTTATCATTAATCTCACAAACTGCATCATCTCAACCAAACTAAACAGCCAAATTGCCACAATTGCTCTATGGGTTGGGATATTTTTGTATGTCAAAGTTGTGCTTGAAGATTTTGTATATGGGATAGCAGGATTTTGGTCATTGGATCTAAGTGAGAGAGTTGTTAGGGAGAAAATTGGAAGCATGTTAGTTGTTATATCCATGATCTTGCATATAGAAGCATCAAAGGTTCAAAATGATCCGGTCAAAGAAATGGAAAGGGAATTGTCAAGAATAGTAAAATATGGTGAGTTCAAGAGGTTGAATCTCTTTTCATTAAGTTTTGTTACCAATTAGTCAAATTAATTAAGTATACTCTTTGAATGTTATGCAGGGATGCTGATCTTGATAGTTTTCAGCTATATGCTACCATTTGTCTTCTTTGTGGTCCTAAAAGGAGAAATGAAGCTCTAGTTCTAAATTTCTAATCTATAATTTACAAATGAAGACCAGTTAATTTGGTTTAAAATCCTGGTATCATTGTAACATTTTTCCAAGACAAGGAAAAAAAAATCACTTACATAAGTACATAACAACGCATTAATTAGTAGCATACATAGTTCCACGTTTGAGACCACTTAAAATTTGATGGAAACATAAATACATAAGTTGGATTTGCAATTATAATATATTTTATAGCATATTTTAGACAAGAAAAAAATATTTCAGTGAAGTCCATAGTAGATAGTTATTATTGACAAAATTCTTTGTTAATTTTTTTTTTTAATAAAAATACAAGTACTTGGATAGGAAATTATTGATCTTTAACCAATTGTTTATGCAATTTTGAGGTAAACAGTGAGTACAAAGTTTTTTTTTTTTTGTACGAAAACAATGAGCACAAAGTTGCATGAAAGCCTCGGTCTTGCTTTTTATAATTTCTTAGCACTCGTTAGCATGACCCTTTTTTTTTTTTTTTTGGTTAGACCATGGCAACCTATTTAGCCCCAAAAAGAAATGCAAATGAAACATAGTAGGTCAATTATACAGAGTAGTTCTCAAGATAAATTGCAAATTAACCGATAACCATTGGAAAATAATCTCCCTTTTTGCATACTAGTTAGTTAATATTTACAAATTTGGGGTTGATTATAGATATTGGTTGGTTAATCAGACAATAATCAATTAGTAGTTAATTACAATCCTGTTAATTAGCAAATACTTGTGATTAACTATCAACATGTTGTTGGTTCGAGTGGTAACGGGCTCAAACCGACCTTTAAGTAAGAGATAAAGGGTCTGATCCCTGATTCTTGTGTATGGAGAAAATATGGTAAGAAAAGATCAGCACTTCAATATCGCTCAGTACCATGAGGGATTAGTCTCTGCAGTTGTGCTCAAATGATACCCTGGGAAACCAAAACTACATGCGATTAACTAAAAATGGGTACATTATCAACCTGTGTACAACAAACATTACTTGGATCAAATTATTCTAGTATCACAATAATTAAAAAGTGACTTTTGGATTCAAATTTTAATTTATTTAGCAATCGTTTGTAATGACAAAGTACTATTTCATTTCAATAATGTAATCGTCTCCATACAAAGATCTCTATCATTATTTTAAAATAATTAAGTAGAGAAAATGAATGGATAATATATAACTTTCGACTTTATTCTCTACTATTTGCAGTGTTGAAAAGTAGTGTTCTACCGAATTATACTCCTGTGGTCCAAATCATAGGACTATATATTTCTACAGTCACTGATATTTAACCAATTAAAATGTCACCACCCCTGTCCCCACTAGGGAAAAGAGTGACCCTCATGAAAGATGAAACCTTGCGTGAAGCAGCAAAGGTGTTCCTTTCTGATCATTGTGATGAGTGGATCTCTAACTTTCTAGAGGACGTAGGGAATCACATTTGATGTTCTTCCATAACTGTTTGAAACAAAGACTGCACTTAGCATGTGACTTGAATATTTAGCTCCTACAGCCTAAACATTTGACTCCGAATTGACTCCTAAGTCCATCTATTTCAATAATGGAGACCCTTTGCCTTTCGTTTGGATGAAAAGGAAAGTAAGGATATGAAAAATTGTACCTTTTACTTATTTGGTATGCATTTGTAAATGGATGGAAAAGAAAATGCATTTGTACCTTAGGGCTTGTTTGGTTTGTTTGATGTTTCCTGTTTCCATTTCCTATTTTTAAGAATAATTACAATGCAAATGAATATAAAATTATCCCATTATTTTCATTTTATTTCTTGTTTCCAAAAATTTGTACAGGAAACAGTAAAAACAAATAAAAAGTTTTCAATGTTTCCTATACAAATCTTTGAAAACAGGAAATAAAATGAAAACAATATAATTGTTTTATAATCATTTGCGTTGTAATTATTATTAATATTAGGAAACGAAAACAGGAAATAAGAGACAAACCAAGCAGACCCTAACCTTTCCATAGGTCCCACAATTTTCTGTCCTTCACATCTTGGAGAAAAAAAAGCAATTGAAGTGAGGAGATGAATTTTTATAAATCCCACCAAAATATATACATTTACATACATTTCCCTTCCTAAACCTTCATAAAACCAAACAAAGGGGAAAAAAGTCCTCCTTTTCCAATAGGGATACCTCTTTCCTTTCTTTTCTTTTCCTCCGGAAAGTCAAATGAAGTTGGCTGAACATTCAGCCAACTAAATAAATGAACATTTATAAAAATGAAAAGGAGCAACATTCAACAGCACTCATCTTTCAATGGACAAAATTTACAAGCAAACTAATTCTACAATTTAGTTATTCAGCCAACAAAAGGAGCAAATAAGTAAAACCAATAAATATGTTCCCATTCCTGCAGCACTATCAAAGATATTAAGTCATGGATATTAAACATACAAAGAGAAGAAAATGATAAAAAAGTTGCCAATCCAGAAAGGTTTAACTTCAGAGTTATTCTCCTTTTCCCAAGACTTTGGTGGAGGGCAGGGGACAGAAGGGTGTTTCCAAATTATTCTATGAAGACAAGCACTTTAGGCAGAGGAAAAAAGAGAGAATAAATCAAGAGAAAAATTGTACACGGCCAAGAATACTAAATCCCTTGAACCCTATCAAGTTTGCTAAAGACAGCCAGCAATTTATGGCTAACTTCATACAGGTTGCCTGCTTCAATGAGGTGGTTGAGTTGTCTCATCTGCTAGGATGCAACAAAACTATCAGAACCCTTCAAAGTTGGGCAGGCATGATTTTACACATTGATATCTTTTAATGTTGAGCAAATCTTTTGTTCCCAAAATTAGGCAAAATCCGGAAATATTAATGCAACAGCACAAATGTTGAGGCTCTAGTACAGGCGTCCTCGGCACTTCAAAGATCCGCAAAGACAAGGAGACCCTTCTCCAGGCACAAGCTCATATTGGTAATTATATGTCAGTTCTTCACCCAAAGCAATCTGTACACAAGAAAGAAAGTGAAATCTAATTAATGTAGTACATTAAGCTAGCGAAAACAGTAACTTCGTCAACTATTCGCAATGAAACATGCAGGAATTAGTAACATTTGATGTATTTTACATTCTTGTCAAATAAGTAATGTCCACTTATCTAATCCATAAATACTAGTATACATCCATCAACCAGGATCTGGAAAGCAAATTTCCTACACATCTTTGCCAATGAGCAGTTTGTCCTTTTTTCTATTTTTTCCCAATTAATTTTATAAAGAGGGCAACAGTCTAACAGAACCAGGTCCCTCAACCTTTGATCAAACTATCACTTCCCACATCTCACGTTTCTTTGGATCACCTCCTCCCACACCAATCAGATGCCAAATCAAGAAAAAAATGTTTGCATGTGCATATTCCCAAGCATCATAGATGGAGTCACTCTCAACTCTCGAGGAAACAGTCATATGGAGAAGTGTACTTACATCTCGACTCGCATACAAACCAATATGTGCACGCTCACAATCCATGCTCTCTACAAGAACTTGGTGACTCACTAGATTGGGCGAGCAGCTGCAATAACAAGAAATTGCAACAGCAAACCAACAGCAATTTAAGAAGAAGAAATCAGAATGAAATAAATAGTTGCTGTTAATAAAATGTTATGCTTCATATTCATTCAGAATATATCAAAATGCCACTGCTTGAAAGCAAAAATAGAAACCGTTATCACTTTTTGCCAAAAAAATGAACAAATTGCTCCATGTTATTTTTGTGATAACAAATAACCAGGTACTCCTACATTAAATCTATGCTCACCTGTTATTGATGAACCTAGAGATGTTTCCATATCTAGTAGAATCAATGACAAATTGGGACTGCTCTTCAATCAATCTACTCATATCATTGACATGAGCATCAATGTCATATAAATAACTGCAATTTTCTTTGCCATATCTGGTGTTGGCATGGATTGAGTCAGTAAAAGGAAAAAGAAACAACAAATTAAAAAGGAACTACATGAAGAAATGTAAACCTCTTGCACCTGCTGTGTGCCTCCTGTTTATCTAAAACCTCTCCAATGTACTCGCACACAAATGTGCCACGCAGGATAGCCTCACCAGCCCTGACCGCCCATCCCTGCAAATCAAATGACAGAAGTCAATGTATCAAGCCTTAAGAGTCATTTTGAATTTATCAAAAAAGAGTAGGAACCACAAACCACCTTTTTCTCTGTTTTAAAGACTTCCAATTTAACCCGTAGTCCATTCTGCAATATTCTGTTTGGACAGGTTTTATTGCATCTGCACATATGGTTACACTCATAAACAAGGTAACCTTCCTGCAGTTTTGAAGGGCAATTCCCAGCCCAGGACAAAAAATAAAATTTGTAAATTAGTAGTCCAGAAACAGAGAAGGCAAATGTCAGCTGTATATGCTACCAAATTATGAAGGTAACTCAAGGGCAAAGTCATGTAATAGTGATGCTGGATGATATCCTATACAAGTAAATTCTAAAAGAATCAAGAGAAGATCCTGTATGATGATATTGACAACAGAGATAAGTCAGCACACACAAAACATGTACTCCGTAACACCTATTTTGCAATGACAGGAAAGAAAAATAGGCATGACATATATAGAAACATAGAAATCCAGCAAAAAGTAACCAGGAAGAAATAGTTTATTCAGGATGTTAGCATATACTGGATTTATTGTTGCCTAATGCATTCAGAAAATAACTCTTTGCTCAGATTCCGGATATAAAAGCAGCTTACACAGTTGAAGCAAATATTTTACCTCCAATATTATTCGCCCATTCTCATCATATGGGAACCTACCACGCATTGATTTCCCAAATATGTCTTTGGCATCATCATAGTCACTATCAAAAAGGTATACATGATCACATGTTTCAGGACTGCAGGTAGAAAATGTGCAAGCACATCCCAGTTGAAGAGTCTGCAAATAAAAAAAGGTTCAATTATTGAAAACCAATTAAAAAAAAAGTGTATTCTACAAAAATTCTTTCTACCTCAATTTTACAAAGAAATATGCATTACTTAAAAGTGCAAAACTTGTGTGTCCATGAGCATATTCACAGGTAAAATATTCAACAGATACTTAATAAAACTTGGTCCATTTTAGGTCCTAAACATAGTGTCTTAGAAAAACATGAGTACATACAATATATTATATGATAGATAAGCAGAATGAAATACATCTAGCATACAAGAAGTTTACTCCTATTAAATTAGGATTTGATCAAAGAAAAAATTAAGTCACAGTTAACTACCTCAGAAGCAAGACTAATGGAATGATCAACCATTGGCTTTGTAATATAGGTAAAGCTCTCCCAAGGCCTAGATAGATTTATATCTTTCTCATTGGATCCATGCATAAAAGAATTTAGAATTTCTTGATCTACTACACAGATAACTGGAATTGATTCCTTCCCAAAGCTTATGTCATCGCATAAGACTATAGCCTTTTGCAAGGATTCAAATTTTAACTGGTGTGGGTTGATGATGTAGTGAAACTCATCCACCTCCAACTCATCACTTGTAGGATCTGATAAATTTACTGATTGTGGCCTTAGGAAACCATTACAAAGAGATGCCAAGGGAGAGAACAATGTTTGGTCCTTCAATACCTTACAACCTCTAGGACAAATGAACCCATCCTGGTGCCAATTCACTAGAATGTTATGCTCACCACAAAGTTTTGCTGCCTTTAAATAGAGCCTTTCAGGCAAAATTCCGTATTTCTCCTCCAGTGAGGCTTTAAGACTAACTTTGCAGCAAGCAGAGCGTGCAATAGACAAAATATCAAGATTGTTGGGTCGAGTTTTAGTCTTCTGGATCTCAGAAAACAAAATCTTTGCAACTGCTGAGCATTGATATTCTTCCAATCTACCAATGTTTGCTGTCTCAGTTTCTTGTGGTTGTATGGTTATTTCCCCAGTGTCAAGTGACTTTATTGTCTGAATGTGTCTCTTTAAATTTGCATTAGCCCTACTGATCCTATATGATGCAGCAGCCACACCTTTTTTAAATTTGGGACGGCTAAGTCTTCCAGATTTTAATCTATATGCATAATAATGAATTCCCTTCTTTGCAGGGCGGCTTCTAACTAGACTGCGCCCCATATGAGCAGCTTGATGATGGCGACCTAGGTCAGGTAGTAAATCAAATTTCAACCCGCAAAACCTGCAAACGAACTTCCGCATACCAACTGGATTCTCAAAATTGTTCTCCAAAGAAGCTGAATTTCCTTGCTCAAGTTGTTTTGGAGAATCCTCACAAGTAGACAAAGTTTGCTGCTCAGGAGCTTTTGATGGTTTAAATTCAACAGGGTGAACTGATAAAACATGCAGCCATAATTGCTCCATATTTCCAAAATGACTACCACAAGGAATACATTGGAGAAGCAAGCATTGTTCAACAAACTGCACACGATGTCTCTCCTGAACATGAGTTTCCAATAGTTTCTTGTTTGTGAAAGAATCCAGACAAATGGCGCAAGCATAACCTCTGAACAGCCACTGTGCTTCCTTTTTATGATTGTCCATCCAATGGTTACCAAGTGTTTGGTCATCAGGAAATTGGGCAGAGCAGATCTTACACTTGATGGCATTCTCATTATCAAAGCTATCATGAACTGTAGAAGGAAAGAGAGGTGGTCCTTCTATGAGTAAGGGTACATCTATGTCATCACTGAATCCCCAAATCAATTTGATTCTCTCCTTTTCGTTATGAACCAACTTCATAAATATTTCTCCAACACTAGTATCTTTAGAGGCTTCAGACAAAGCCCACTGGAATTGAACTTCCTTGGGAGCTGGGCTCCTTGATGACAAAAGGCTTTTGAATAGCCTGTAAAAAAGTTCACATGCTTTATGGAGGTGAACCTTTTGCTCCCATGAGCAGCAGTAACTTAAAAGTTCTGTGAACACTTCTTTTGATATTATCCTACTCTTCCCATTTCTTGCACGTTTAAGCCAACTTGGAAGGTGCATTTCACAGTACAAGAAATACCGATTTGGAGCTTCCAAACAACGGTCCCTGTCATCATAGGGAAGAGAGCCTATACAGTGAAGTCCCTCCATTGAATTATGATAGTTGCCTGAATGCACGGACTTCTCATGTAAGTTACTTCTTCCATGGAAGGAATCACCACCAATGGCTGACACTGGATCTATTTGCAATGGACTTTCAACATTGACCAATGCCAAGTCTTTGCAGAACAAGCCCTCTGAACCAGTATAATTTTCTTCATGTTTCCTCTTTAGTATATTACGGGATAAATTAGAGGTCTCACCTATTTCAGCACGAGGCCGGTGTTTCTTACAGAACGAATAGCCAGGAAGGGCATGATGCTTACATCTAGTACCAAGAATAGTTGTACCTTCACATGCTGAAGTATCAACTGAAACAGGTTTTTTCGGATTTAGATAAGATGCCCAAAAACCGAGAATGCACACAACAGTATACATCATTATCAATTGCCCATCTCACACACTGTCTTCCCTTGGCTTCAATATAAACTATACATTGTTGATTCTTAGTACCAGGTTCTACAAATTTCTGACCAGCCATTTCATTCATGGGTGTTGATTCCATTCCATTGGTAAGCAAGAGCCTGGAATCTACAGTCTCAGCTACAATTTTATTCCATTTATTGGTCAAATTACTAGGTAAATCAGATGCAACAGGCACCTCCCTAACATCCTCCCGTTCGGAAGTCTCAGCTGCCAATAAACTCAATGTGTCCTGATTCTTAAAGAAACCTGGGTCAGTCTCAAGAGTAATAGAGTGATCTGAACCCTTCATCTCCACCAGTGAAGCATGTGTATCTGCACGACGAACTTCAAGTTTGGGCCTTTTTCTACCAACCTGAGGACTTACTAGGTACAAACCATCAGAAGTCTGCTGCAGCATGTCCTTGTAGCTGGACAAGGAAGGAGATGTGGAAAACCATTTCATTGCATCATGCTTCCAGGTTTTCCACTCAGAACTTAATGTTGGTTGCACCAGTCCATCCCCGAGGGTGTTGACATCATTCCACAAAATAGAATCAAGCAATTCCTGGAGAAGAGGATAACAAAAAAATAAACCAAACATATTGAGCAAAAGTTTTGTAATTATTGTTTAAAGCAAGGCCTGTGTATTCATTGCAGTTGTTGGAAATGTGGAATATGATTTTAGTCCGAGCACCAGAAAAGAAGCACCACATCAGCCATGTCCTCTATTATTAAAACTATGAAGGGAAAAAAAATCATACTACATAAGCAAAGTACAGTATTTCTGGAAAAATCTTCACAAACCAATATTCGCAGATGGCAGAAGATAGCCTCAGTCACGTAAGAGGAAACTGAATGCATATACTGATTTTATTTTCCACTGAAACTAACCAGATAAAATTCTAGGCCACACATTTTCTCTTCAAGGAGGAATTATGCTAGATCATACAGATCCTTCATCTTCTCTTAAATCATTTTGGCCATTTTTAAAAAATTTAGAGTGGTTATATCCAGATATATTTTAAATACTGCTTGTGAATGGAAGTATATTCATACTTGATACAAGATGTGGTGGCCTTTTCAGGAACAGATCCAGGAACCAAGCACTAAAAGGTGAAAAATTCAAAGTTTAAATAGCTAATTACCACAATTCAAAATCAAAATTCATAAGATTACAACTATTCAATTGCTTATTTCATTATACAACTGAGTTACAATGCAACACTCCCTGTATTTATCTATTAAGTGAACAACTACCCATGTCTCTCTGGGGTTTAACTTTGGAGAATTTTTTTCTCTATTATTTTGCTTGCGTTTTGTTTGAAATATAAAACCAATCTTTGGTCTTTGGGGTTTGGGCTAATAGCTTAAACTTTTAGGATGGTTGCTCTTTGACACACTATCAAAGACTCTCTGAGTGAGTAATCAGGAGTTCCATCCTAGCTGCTACACCCATTCTTTTAAATAAAGTTGAATTTCAGTAGTAGGTCGAGTGGGTGGTGTATTGTCCATGTTTCAAGCCCAAACAGCACATGCATGATAAGGTGGGTTAAAGAAATAAAACAAATCTTGGGTCTCCATCCCAATAACTTAAGCTTTATTAGATAGTTGGTCTTTGACATGTTTTAAATGAGTTAAAAACTGAGAAATCACATGATTGGATAAAATAAATAAATAAATAAACTAATGGAAATGACTCAAGCTTTCCACAAGAACTAAGAAACAGTACATTTTCAGTTGAAATGAAGCACAAGGTAGGCTCATTAAACTTTGGCGTATATTGCCCTTGAGGGGTTGGCAGGAATCAAAATATTAAATTTAAGGCACCAACAAATAATGCTAAAAAAATATTTAGATAGAAAGCCTTCAAAAATAAAATGTCTTTGCTTGACCCCCTTGTAAATCTGGCTTTGCTTATTATAGTATTGACAAGGATTAGGCCAGGCAAGCAACAGATGTGCTTGAGTGTCCTTTTATCAAATGCACTTGATGAAAGAAATGGAATAAGTGTATACATAGACAACAATAAACTGAGACAAGACAACCATTAGTTATGCTTAGGAAGTTGAAGTATAAGCATTTCATTATCCAATTCTTGTTATGTTCATCATCCTTTTATGAGTTAAAAAATGTCCGTCGCCATTGATGATCATCCAAAAATGAATGCACAAAATCATTCGTTCTAGATACATGAATTGGCCACCAAAATTGTAAGGTACCTCCTTCAGCAGCTCTACTGATTCAGCACTATGCGCATTCTGGCATCGTTCAACCCAAGATTGAGAAGAATGTTGTATCCAGTCAGCATTTATGTAGTGCTGCATTATGCTCTGTGAATAAAAAAGGTGTTATGCTACTTAGGATACCAAAAAAGGAAGTTGTCAAGAAAATTTTAACTGAAACCATTATAACAGTATTTATCTAAAGAAAATTGAAATACTATAATTTATGAAATTTTAAAACCATAATTAGCTCAAATGAAATAAATAGCACAGACTATGTATGTACACAAGGTGTCAGCATTCAAATTTACAGAAGTGCCAGTAATTAAATTAATCAAATCAAACAATGCTTAACTCGATGCATTGCCAATTACAGATAATATGTGCTCAGCCAAGTAGAGGTTGTGAAATCTAAAAAAGAAAAACAGAATTGGTAATATTCTGTATTATAGAGATACGAAGGCAATCTCTTCTCTCTCCCCCTCCTCCTGATAAGAAATCAGGCCAAGAATATTTAAAAGAAGAATATGTGAAGGCACAAACTCGAATGATTGTTATTTCACAAAGCTGTCTTCAAATACATGAGATATCATGCAAAGTAGAAAGGAATTCACTATTAGTTTTAAGACATGATACTAGATATGCCCTTAGACCCATAAGGCACATCACCAAAGCAGTGGAGGAAACTGATATCCTCAGGTAGCAAGCAGCATGCCATAATGAGAATGGAAATTATCAAGAAGTAGTAACGAGTCTTGCAGAAACATGCATAGAAATAACGTAATTTAAAAGTACAAGGATATCAATAACCAGGGGGGAAAAGGTAAGAGGATATGAGACCTATAAAAATCATGTAACATAATAAATGTCGGGGCCAAAAAGGGACATTACAACAGCAACCAAGGTATGCATTAGACTCAAAAGTCATGCATCAAATAAGAGCAAAATACAAATCAAGGTTTAGTTTACATTTTTTCAATGCCCAACATTTATCCAAATTTAACCAGTAAAGTAACGTAAAATGCATTGCAAACCTATCCTTTTATTGTGGTTCAAAAGATTTTTTTTTTTTAATAAAAAGTTCCCAAATTAAAATGTTTTCAAGTAATTTTTCGATTTTATTTGACTTGAAAACGCATAATAAAGGCAAAACTCGTTGTAAATCAATCACACTCATTTCATTATGTTACTAGAAGCTTCATAGTGAATATTGTTGCTAAATTCCTGCCCAAGGGGGTCTATGAACCCAATGAAGAAGCATAGCTACAAAGAATATAATTGTTTTAAAATGCAATAAGTTAAAGACCCAAAAAAATTATAAGCTTCCTACTCCATAAATGATTTAGGAATTGGAATTTACATTTTGTAGCTTTAGAAGCATTCTTCCATAATCAGAATAACCATCACAACGAGAAGCCTCCATAGCGAATTCCTTCCAAACCATCACATTACGAGCAGTTTCTACCAAAGCCTGCATGCATTATAAAAAACTAGTAAAAAATAAAATAAAAAAATGTTGATAACTTGATACAAGAATAAGGAGTGGAGAAGAGGAAATACACTGCATGCACATACATTAAAATGAAGCTGATCAACAATGTTCAGCATGCCAACAGCTAGCTTTTTCATTATAAACCGTCGTGCAACAGTCAAGTCTTTTACCATTTTCAATCCTGCCTGATGAGTTTTATATGCGATAGGCTGAGGAAACTCATTAATTGATTGAACAAGCAGCATATCAGCCCAAGAATAATTCTTTGTTTTAGGAAAGAATATGACAAAATATTTCTTCCGGTCATGAGTTGGTTTTGCTTTCAAGGTTGATAAAGGCCAGTCAGCCCTTGCACATCGGATGCCAACTTGCCACTTCCCTCTCCACTAAAAAAAGAGATGTCAAAAAGAATACAAAATTAGTACACCTTGCATTATGATTTTCTTTTTCCTTTTTCTTTTTTCTTTTTTCTTTTTGTTTACAGAGTAAAAACCCTTTTAAGTTTCTCAATGAAATATGCAAGAGAATGTTTCTGCAAAAAAGTTTACAGGGTAAAAACCCTCGAAGTTTCTCAGTGAAATATGCATGACGGGGTTTCTTCAAAAAAGAAAATATTTTCCTAGAAATTCATGGACAATTCCTTGTGATCAGGCAACATTAGAGAAGTGAAATCAGAGTTCCTTTAATAAATAAATAAGACAGCATCAAAGAAGCTAGATCAGGGTCACGAGTAACGAATACTCTCATTGTAGGAAGAATAACAAACAATCGTTAGAAAAGCACTCAACAGAAAGTAAACAATTAAATTTTGACCTTGCATACCTTGACCCACAAAGCCACAGATTCATCCCCCTTCAGCCAAGTGGGTTCAGAAAATGACAATTCTCCTTCCCTACTATTGTTTGGTGATTCACCTTCAATCGTATCCACAATAGAGCGAGTGTTCTCAGAGGTTAAGCAAGGTTCACTTGTTTCATCATCCTCAAATTCATTGAAACTACAGGATTCCTTTTGGTCTTCTACTTGACAGTCACAACCTGAAGCTCCACTGCATTGGCAATCTGAATTAGTCAAGAGTTCACAAGCAGTTTGTTGCCCTTGGCCTTGTGTTACCATCTGAGGCCCTTCCATATTAAGTAATGAGTCATTCAGCCGATCATTTCCCAATTTAACTAGTTCACCATTTTCGGGGCGATTAGGTTCTCCCTGGTATACAAAAGCTGTTCCTGAACTCTGCTGAGGGCAATCAGACTCCCCAGCATACTGAACACCAGAACAAGGAAGTACTTCCATGATACTGTTCTCAAATCAGCAGTATCATATGACGTGCTTGCTATTGCTGATGACTCCCTATCTCACCACTGTTCCATCAAAGGTCAGTCCATGAAAAGGTAAGACAAATTAAACATAGTAATTTATAGGAGGGATTAAATAAAACAGAAATAAAATATATTGAAACTAAATGGCACAAGTATATCAAATTTTAAGAAACTAGGAACAATTGACCCAAAAAAACAACTGGGAATAATGTATTTAATATTCAGAGACAATATATTGTAGAGCATGCAAAAACACCATCTATGTCCCTTAACTCGAAGGAAAACAAACTGAAACTCATTCTATAGCAGCATTGGAGCAAGGAACCTTTTGTTTTTATAACCATTTCAAAGAAAAGGTTGAGTGCTTCCAAGAAAGCAATACATACATACACAAACACAAACACATTTAAATAAAAATTGAACCGAACACTCGGTTCTCTAATTCTCTATTAGTAATACCAAAATTCAGCTAGAAAACTAAGGGCTTCATCAAGGTCATTGTGTTCATGATTCTAATATGAAATAGCAAGATTATTTGAACTTCAATAGAAAAATATGGAACTCAGATTTATGTGTCCCTAAATAAACATAAGAATGGAAATTAACCTATTGACATATCTGTCAGCATATTAATATTAATAATAACTGATCTAATATAATTCTAAACTATTCTCAGTCACAAGACTAAAGAAAAAGGATGCATGATGAACCATAACAAAATAAATGCTCTGCCATGCAAAACAATGTTAAAAGTAACATCTCATAATCATAAGATTTTTTAATTCCTTAAATAAATAATTTCAAAAACCAATTCATGTTAACAGCAAAGTCACTCTAAAAATTTCCTGCCCTTGTTAAAACACTTCAAATTTTAATGGGACACTTCAAATTTTGGAGCTATTCTATGTTAATTTCAATGCTTATAGATGTTAACAAATGCATCTTTTTTTTTCAACATTTCACACAATTTCATGTCATGCTAGATCATTTCAATCACATGTTGGAGCTTCATAACTAGTAAGCACTATGAAATTATTTCTTCATAGATCAAAATAGTTGTTCATAGGGTTTTTATGACTGAATAAGATAAAACAATCAAATCGATCAGTTCATAAAGTGAGAATGAACAAGTTCAAATCATGCATAAAAAATCAGTTATCAATTAAAAAAATAAGCAAACACATAAACAGAACCATATGCATGATAATACAAAATCAGTTATATCATTGCGTACAAAAATGTGAATTTATATAGTTATAATGAATATCAGTAACATAATCTGTGTATGAATAATCCCACCCGCTAGGTAATTTTTTTCTCGATTAAGTGGGGGTGTGCACGCGCCTTTCTCGATTAAGTGTGGGTGTGCACGCGCAAGGGTCCACGATTGGACAACTTATTCAGATCAGAATTGGTATAGCTAACCTCTAATTCAATGTGATCTAGCAGAACAATCAATATTTTCATGTTTATTGCCGAAATGAGAGTAAAGCATTAAGTGATCAATAGTTGAAGCAACAATTGGAAAAAAATTAATTCTTTTATAATTTCTGATGACACAATAATTCACATCTAACTTCATAATGAAGATTGTTACAATGGAAAGTTGAATCAATAGATGCTTTCCCAAATATATAATATGCTTACAGATGACTTCTTTTAATTACATTGGAGGACTAAGTCTTGGTGTGGGGAGGAGAGGATCCGCCAACTCAATCGAAGCAGCCTGGGTCCGATTCGATCTCAGGAATCGCGATTCAATCTCGGGATCGAATAATTCCCAAAGAGACTTAGTACCATTTGAGCAATGGCTTATGGCTCTTGGGAAAGGATTAAGGAAATTTTTAACCTTTTAAATCTAAAATGCAATATCTTTTTTTGGGGGGGAAATTTGTGTGTCAAATATGCTCCTCCAAAACAAATCCAACCTAGAAAACAGTAAATAAAAAAATAAAAAAATAAAAAACAAAGGGTGATTTTTGTGTTCTTGCATTAAAATCCAATTCTGACAGCCATCAAACTGGGTAAGTTCATCCCTCCCACCCCCCAAAACACAAAACCACTCCTTTTTTGGGAATCAAATGATCTTAGTCCCCAGCAGATGTAAATCCACAGAGGCAATAAATTTATGAAAACAACATTAAAAAGATTCAACCTTTAAGTTTTGCAGGCACATAACAGCATATAGACCCAGCCGTATTGAAACCTAAAAATCTTTAGCCACTACTGTGGCCCAGAAACCCACAATTACAAAAGACCCAATTATAAAATCGAATAAATCCCAACGTTATTGTTGTTAATCAGTAACAAGATGATAAACCCTAACCAAATCCACGACATGTAAGATTCAATAAGGAACATTTTCTGCATGTTGAAAAATAATTATTATAATATATATAAAAAAAATTAAAAAGACTCAGAATCATATAGTATAAAATTGGGCACCAAGTATAACCTCGAAACTTAACAATTCCTAATAGAGTGCTCCTGGTAAGTTCTTCATTCTGCCATTATTAGCACGTCTTTTTTTTTTCTGTTACCTACAAAAAAAAAATTAATACACATAAAGTACACAACATTTGGGTTAAGAGATAGGTCAGATATCATTAAACCAAAATTGACTGCAAAAAAATGTGACATAGAATAGAATAATTGACATTGGCTAAGCCAAAATTCAGAGAATATAATGGTTAATAATGTACCTTAACACATGAGACAGGGGGTTTACGCACAGAGAGATCAATCGGGGTCTATAGGGTTGTGATGCTTGGTAGGGTTAGATTCTAATATATATTTTTTAATCCTAATGTGAAAAATGTTGTGTCTCGCAATTGAATCGCTCCCTCACTCACTGTGCCTAATGGCTCGTGATATATGAATGATATATACCAAGTGAATTCTGTGTTTGGGGTATCGAAGGAAAAAAGAATAGGGAAGGTGGTAAAGGTCAGGTCCCGTGCCCAAATTGAATGACAAATCAAAGGTTATTTTTCTTTTTTATTTTTCTATTTTTTTTTCTCCTAAAGGGTTTGTTTAAATAAAAATAAAAATAAAAATGGGGTAGATTTGGATTAGAAGGGTTAAGATGGAATTGAAAGGCTTAATAAGGTAAAGAGAAAGGGGCATGGGGGTGAAGGGGAATGGATAGGAATAGATAAATAGAGACAGAAAAATATATATAGTAGAAAAACAAAAGGGTTTGTGGTGGGGTTACTAGAAAACCAAAATGAGTGGGTATTCATATATGTGTAGTGTATGCATGTAGATAAATAAGGTACTAGAGAAAAGAGTAGGTGAAGTGAAGGACCTAGCCTGGGTTGTGTTTGGGGGCAGGGATTTCAGAAGCGAAGACTGAGGGATATTTCATATTACCATTCAGCACTGCGCTTCTATAGCTTTATTTGAGTTATTTTAGTAACGTCACCTTCGTTATATTAAAAAAATTATATATATCATTATTTGTTATTATATTTTTCTTGGGGTTAGATCTAATATAATTTTTTTTTTTTTTTTTTTTTGGCTTTATGGGTGGGGATGGTTGCAGAGCCTAGATCCGTTGATGAGGTTCTTTATATGTAGTTTTTGCTTTTTTGGGTATAATTTTGAGAGCAGCAATTAATAATTTTGACAAGTTTGGAAGTGTACGTAACCGATAAAGATGAAATAATAAAAGTGAATTGGAAGGATTAGGCTGAGGCATGAAACCATCCATCAAAATGCGGAGGGCCTTCGCTTGTAACGACGGCCATAAATCTCGCGGGCTTCATTGACCAAGGCAAACTAAACGGTGTCGTAAAGCAGTGTATATAGTTTGTACTTTTATTTTATTTTTTCTGCCACAAGTTTATTTGTACTTTTATAGATAAATAAAGGTTTAACTATCGAGGTCATCGCTAAACTATTTGTCAAATAGTTCACTATATTAAAAAAAAATTGGATTGGATACCCGAGCTTTTATAAAAATTTTAATTGGGTCCCTAAACTAAAAAAAAAAATTAATTGGATCCTTGAACTTATTCAAATTTTCAATGGGGTCCCTAAAGTAGAAAATTCATGAGTGATATGTTAAAATCATATCAGTCATCTATGAGTGGTTTGGGTAGACGATGAACCTTGAGACATTGTCACAACAAAATGTAGCAACATGTAACAAGATGAAGCGAGATCGATGTAGTAAGTTGCAAGTGACGGAGCTATTTTAGACGAAATTATTTTTAGAAAGGGATATGCAACCGTAAAACATAAATTGGGGAAGGAATGAACCATTTGTTCAGATAGAGGAGAAGCAGTTGCAGGGCACATTTTGAATTTCTGGTTCAACATTTTGGTCTCTTACAACCCTAAATACAAATTTGGGGGGTGGAATTTCAAGTCACGTTTCACATAAGTGAACTTAAAGAGCTCTTCACAGAACCCTACCCTAAGGACTCTGTTGAAAGTTTTATATAAGTTCAGGATCTATATATAAACTTTTTTAGTTCAGTAATCCAATTGAAAACTTTATAAAAGTTCGGAGACCCAAATACAATTTTTTTTAGTATAGGGACCTATTTGAAAATTCTCAAATAGTTCAGGGACCAACTCAATAGTTAAACCATAAATAAATAGATATTGAGTATAATTGGTATGTAGTGTTAATATAAAGTATTTTATATTGACAATCAATCATAAATTATAATATGAATGACTTTTATAATAGTTAGGATAAGAGACAAATATTTTTTATGATGTGACAATCTATAATTGATTGATAGTGTAAAAAATATTTACATTAACAGTACATACCAATAAGATATATATATATATATATATATTGTTAGGGTCATATCTAGTGAGAGGGCTATTCTTATATGAGAGTGAGAGGGATAAACCTTTGTCATACAATCATACATGAATGGTCAAGATTGAAAGTTATTTTATGGTCACATGACCACTTAAAAAAGTCACATGACTTTATGTTTTAATATTGATCATTCAAGGTTTGATTTAATGGCTATGATTTATTCATCTCACTCTCATATTAGAAGAGTCCTCTCATTTGATATATCCCCTATATATATATATATACTTTACAAGATTAAAATTTTCACACTATCAATAAATCATAACTTGTCATATCATCAAAAATGTTTTACTTCTTTGGATAAAAGAAATGTTTTGTTTTTATCCCAGCTGTATTGAAGTCACATATATTATGATTTGTTATTGGTTGAGAATGTAAATAAATAAATATATATATATATATATATATATATATATATATATATATATATATATATATATATATGATTGATGATATATCAAAATCAAACTCATATTAAGTTTTTTTTTTTTTTTTCAAACTCATATTAAGTTTTTAAGAACAATGAGTGTGATATTAATATGAGTTCAACATGATAATAAGCAAGTCATGCTTTTAAAGAATGATAAAAATGTAAATAAATCTAGACTTAAAATATTGGGAGGATATTCTCTTAATTAAAAAGTAATAACAACCGTGCTTGCAAAAATAGTGTTGCAAAGTTACAGTAATACTTGTCTTGGAGGCTCGTTCGGATATTATTTCAATCAAAGACCTAAACGGATTTTTTTTTTTTTTTTGAGTCAAAAGACCTAAACGGATAATACGCTACAACTACAGGAAAATGTAAACTTATGTCTTGTCGTAAATTAATCGAGTTTTTATATTATTAGCTTATTATTCTGAATAACATAAGTTGACCATAAAAATTCTCCTACAAACTTGACTTAAAAAACAGAGGGAAATGGATTCCCTGTAGTTACTTCGTGAATACAGGGAAATTTTGATCATTAATTAAATTTTGAATAGGATAAATATATTAATGTAAGGATGGGGGTATAAAATCCTGACCATTGATTAAAGTAAATGTGTGAATGTGTGAAATTTGTAAATGCTGGGAATCTAAATCCAAAAAAGAGGTGTGTTATATGGACATCCAAGATGGACACTCAAGTATGGATGTGTTAATGAGTGCACTTATATTTACACAATTGTCATTATGTTTATTTACACAATTGTCATTGTGTCTAGGATATTCAGAAAAGATGTCCCAAATGGATGTTCAAATATCATTTGTGTAAAAAAATGTAATTATGGTTTCTGTCTTTTTGTTCTGTATCAATTGGAGAATGACGTTTTTTATCCTCCAGAGTTGCTAGACAATTTTGGTACCATTGACTTTATACTTAGAGTGCAAAATTGTAGCAAAATATATCGATTCCTCTCTACGTCTCAAAAAAAGATTAATCTTAAGTTATTGATCGGAAAATAATCTTAGTGCACAAAAAAAAAAAAAAAAAAACTCTTGAGTATGCAGCATATATATTTATTTTTTTAATTAACAAGATACAATTAAGTCAAGGACACGAATTGACGACGTGGAAAATTGACGCAAATTTACAATCGACCAACTTAATTTTAAAAATGAAAATAAAACTAAATGCCAGACAAAAATCATGCGACATAGTAGATAATTTTCTTACGATTCTTCCCATACAAAAGATCATTTCCCTTGTTCTTTATCAAAAAAAAAAAAAAAAAGATCATTTCGCTTGTTAAAATTATCAAAATTGGCAACACTTAAATGTAATCAAATCCAGTAAAAAAAATGTAATCAAATCCATTTAAGATTTCTTCTAATTTAATAAGATTGTAATGATATGGTTATTTTTTCCCAAACATAAATATTATTAATTAAGAAAAAGGTTATTTTAAAATAAGCTTCTTCTTTTTTGTTCGAACCCACCCTAATTTGTCCTTTGGGTCGAGTAGGTCCACCAAAGTATCCCTACGGTTTAGGCCCTTTGAGACCGCTATAGAACTAATCTCTGGTTCAATTGATTGAGCAGGTTTTTACCCATTGGTTCTCAACCTCCCAATGGGAGTAACTCCATAAGGATTTGAACCCGGATTCCCCAGGTTCTCCTCCTTATGGGGGCAAGTTACTTCCACTTGTTGGTTACACTACAAAAAAGAAGGTGAATTACCGACGGCCAGAAGTTATCGGAAAAGACAAAAAGCCGTCGGAAACACTGATTACCGACAGAATTTCCGACGGACACGTATCCGTCGGTAATAAGCACGTAGGAAAGGGTTTCCAACGGATCTGGACCGTCTGTCGGAAATTTCTGATGGTCTTGTCCGTCGGAACACGTGCCACATGGAGTCCCTCATTACCAACGGATATGTCTGTCGGTAAATGTCAGTGGAAGTTACCGATGGGCTTTTCTGTTGGAAAATCTAAACTATATGTATCGACGGAAATGCCCATCGAAAACAATTTTTTTAAAATTTTATTTAATTGTTTTATTTTATTTTGTTTTGTTTTATATTAATAATTAATGATTAATTTTATTTATTTTTTAATTAAAATTAAAATTTTATATTTTCAATATTAATTATTTATTATTTTATTTTATTTTAATTAATTATTATATTATTAATTAAAAAACAAAATTGAAATTACAAATAAAATTGAAAAAGCAATTAAATTAAAATTAATTTAAAATAAAAACAAACTCAACATATAATTCATACATAAAATATCTGTTTAGCTACAAAACTCTACTACATCTATAACTACCGGCGTCAGATGACCATCAGGCTGCGGCTCAGAAGACAGACCGGCATCATGCGGTTACGATGGTGGATCAGTAGAAGTAATGGATGGCTGGCTGGCATGGAGGACCCCCTGCAGAGCGCTGCGCCTATCTGATGGGAGGAAATCGAGCATAACGGTCATGACCGTAGAGAATGTCTCCATCTGCTGCATCATGCACTCGTTCGCCTCCCTCTCCTGCTGCACCTCCTGCCTCAGCCGCTGCACCTCCTCTGTGTCTTGTGAGCCGGAGGATGTAGGCTCCCGAATGGTCAAGCTCTGCGTCGACCCCCAACGGATGGACTTGATTAGTGTTGCAGTATCGTAAATCTGCCCCTTCTTCTTCGTGCCTGCCACATCCTTCCAGACCTGGGTCTGTAGTCGCTCAACCTCGGCGGGGTCCAGCTGGGAAGGATCGAAGGCACCAGAGCAGGAGGCAGTGTAACACCCCGTTTTTACTATTTTTACTGTTTTCATTATCGATAGAATTTTTAATTCTTTATATATTTTATCTGAGATCTAGAAAATGATTTTGGATAAAACAAAATCATAATTATACTCTAACTTATGGTAGAAGGTTACGGTAAAAATTTAGGTTTAAAATTCAGACGAAACCCGGTCTGCGTTTTCACTGACAGTAAGATTTTACTGGTCAGAAAACCTAATTTTAACCCGAGAACGAAACAGTTAAGGTTTATATTTTATTTCCAACCATAGTGGTTATTTTGAAAATTTTCAAAATAAATAGGTTATTATACGTTATTCAGGTGAAACTCGACGATCGGGGATCGACGGAATCGAGAACGGAGGTGCAGAGACAAAATCCGATGCCGGACGGATAAGACCAATGAGTCATTTGTGATGACTCAAGGGGGTGAGTCATAGGGGTTAGTCACCATGCATTAAATGCATGTAATGATGTCTAAAATATGAAAAACCAAATTACCCTAAATCCTTCATTTTAACTACAAATTTGTCATGACAACATTTTACCTCATTCTCCCTAGCAACTCACGGTCACCACCCTTTAAATAGGCTATCTTCACCTCATTTTCTCCATTTGGCTTATGTTCTAAACACTTTCACACAAAATACTCTAAGTTCTTACACTTGATTTACAAAGGAAGTCTAAGTTGTTGTTGGTTTCTTCAAATTCTAAAGGTAGATTCTTGTGATTCATGATCATACCTTCCTTTCTTTTCACAACTTTTCTTTCTGTTTCAAGTTTTCACAAATTTCAAATTCTTAGATCTAGAACTTCAAAAATCTCTAGAAAATCATAGAAAAATCCTTTTAATGTGATTCCATTTTCGATGATCTTCATATGACTTCTATTTTTATCATCCTAGAGCTTGAAAAATTTAGAGAACCCTAGCTATTTCTTCCTAGCTTGACCGAACCATGCTCAAAATGGGTTTGGTAGTTTTTCTTCATTTTTTAACTTGTTTTCTTATTGGTTGTTCATGGCTAGGTTTTGTTGGTACAAACCTTGAAGCTCTAGGTGAACACCATCATCTTGTTACTTGATCTCAAGTGATCAACAAAGGTATGGGGGAGATTACTATCATCCTACCTTATGATAGATATGTTGATGGTTTATTAGTGTTTAAGTGGTATGATAATCCGTTAGATTATTTAGTTTTATTCTAGACTTTCTAGTGGAATTTACCATTTTGATGAGTTGTATTGTCAATTCTTACTTAATTTTGGCTTTGTTTTCCTTAAGTAATGTTTAGAGTCTTTTAGTGTATTTTTATCTTTTTAATTAGGAAATGGAGTCATTTTATATAATTTCTTGGTTGAAGGGATTTCAGGTGTATATTTGCACTAGGAAAGGAGAAAAGTGAAGCCTGGGAGCATTGGAAGCAAAAGAACAAGGACAAGCAGATGAAGAATTAGAGATTGGCTATTTTGTTTTTTTTAGGCCTGGCACAAGTTTCTTAGGCCCGGCCTAAAGCCCATTTCTGATTTGGGCCTATTTTTAATGTTGCGCCCGGCGCAACATACTTAGGCCGGGCGTATTCGCGCAGCAAAACCTATATATTGAATTTCTCATGTTATATTTTATTATACTTTAAGTTATTATTTTATACATAAAATATTTTTATATTTTATTATATCTTAAATCACTCTATCATATCCTGTTAAGTTCTAAGTTCTAACCCAACCCTCCCCTTAGGATAAAATTTTAACTAGATGAACATGATATGATAGGTGACATGATTTATCCTATCCTACTGGCTCACCAAACAATAGTTTCAGATAATATATAATATTTTATCCTATCTTATCTCTCTTATCCTGATCACCGAACACGTCAAAGAGTACGATCAAGCCATCTCCGGTTCCCCATTTGACAGGGCTTCGCAGTCCAATACGCAGTTATTGAGCCGAATATACGGACCATTCTTCTGTCTGTATGTTAGTCTATGGGCCTATGGCCCTTTCTGCTCAAATTGCGAAGTTCTTATAATACTTGGTTTAGAGTGTTTTTTTTCAGTTGAAAGTTCAATTTCGCAATAGAAGCCAGACAACTATTCAGATTTAGCAATTATTTAGTGTCCAACTATAATTCATATATTAAACTGATCCTTAAATGATGTTTTTCTTGTGCTTTTAAATTATCGATGTCTTTTTTTTTAAAAAAAAAAAATTGTCTTATAAATTTGTTATGTATAAACCATATAAACCATATCTATAGTGGTAGTACGTACATTAACCTGGCCAATTAACAAAATGTAGCAAGTTACTTTACATCATATATCGGGTCAATCACTACTATATAATGAGATGCAACTTCACAATCACTTAATGCTTTAGAATAAGCATAGGTAGTGGGTTCAATCGTAATGTTATATATTTAGTTATCTATATATATATTACAATTAATTTTTTTTTATTTGCACTTACTTGGTAATATAGTTGCTGGGATGAGTTCGGTTAGATTTGTAGCTGTAGTCTTTTTAGATTTGTTTTGTTCCAAGTAGTTTTACTTTTGGTATATTGTCCTTTTTAGCATCGAGTTGACCTGCAGCTTCATGTGTTTGGGTTCAGTTTAGTTTAGGTTCACCACCACGGAATCTCATTGTTTAAGTAGTGGGATAGGTAGCTCTAACTAGTATATAACTAATAAATAATATGTAACAGTTGTGTTATTTTCATGTATAAGTCAGATTATAGTTGGGTTTGGTTGTCACATGAATCACTAAGGCTTTGTTTGGTTGTGAGAAGAAAAGGAGAAGAGAGAAAGAGGTGAGAAAGAGTATGAGAAGAGAGAAAAATTGTGAGAAATAGAGTAGATTTTATGTGTTGTTTGGTGTAAAAGAAATAAAAGAGAAATAGAGGAGAAATATGTGTTTTCTCTCTCTCCCCCTTGTTTGGTTGGATAGAAAATAAGAAGAGAGAAAAGTATTTTTTTTTTAAAAAGACAAAAATATCCTTAACTAAAAAATAATATAAAAATATTTAAATTTAATTGATTTAAGTTATTTTAACTAATCAATAATTTAAATTAATTTAACTGATTTAAGTTATTTTAAATACAATTTATTAGTTTAATATACTTATTTATTTATTTCAATTTAATTTAATTAATTAAATGATTAATTTAATTCAATTTATTTAAATTTATTAAATAATTGATTGAGAACCCAAAAAGAAGGGTACAAAAGTCATTTTATATGAAATACTCTCTCCTTCCATTTTCTTCTCACTTGGGGAGAGAAAAAAATTTGAGGTGGGTCCTACCAATTTTCTTCTCTCTTCCCTATTTCTCTCCTCCACCAAACAAGATAAAAGTATATTTTCTCCTTATTTTCTCTCTTCTTGTTTTCTCTCTTACCATTTTCTACTCCAACAAACAAAGCCTTACTGCTCAAAGGAAAGCTCAGATGGATTTTGTGTTTGACTTAGTTGGGTCCATAGTAATATTCTATTCTTAATGAGTCACTAGACAGGTATATTAACTTCTTGTATTTTTTTCTTGTTATGAATGAGTTGATCTGATTCTAGTGGAAGAGGGTGCTAATCAGTGGGCTTTAATTTCCTTCATATTGATGAGCAATCTCTTATCTCTTTTTGGGAACCCTTTATTCTATATTTGCCTTTTTCCTTTTTAAGAGGGTTAAAATTACTAAAAGGAAAAGACACTATCTGCTTAAAAAGACTTGAAAGTTAAGAAGATTATATTCTACTTTGTGTAAGGATTAATAATCAAAGAATGAATCCCCCTAACTCGGTTCTTGTCTTTTTGCCTCTTTCTATTGACCAATCCTAATGTTAATTTATGTCACAATGTTGATTATAACAACAGTCTTGCTGTTGCCACTTTCTTCTTCAGATATGTTGAGAACAGCTTTCGCAATGATTGGGTTAGAATTGTAGGAAATATAAAGCATCATGCTACTTCCTGGTTTTAGGGTTTTTTTTTTTCTTTCCAAAACTTCCTGGTTTTAGTTAGAGACACATCATGTGAATAATGTTTGATGCACATTATTTTGGTGCACATATTACCTCTGCTGAAGTGATATGATAAAATTAAAATACAGATATGCAAAAAAATAATAATATATAAGAAATAAGAAAAATTATACATATATAAAATGATATATTATGATAGCATTATTCTAATTTTGATGCTGCATTCAAGAATTGTCATAGTAAAAAGTTCAAAACTTTATCGTACCCATCATTATTAATTTATAGGGAATGTGGGAGGATGCATGCCGTCAATGAAAGGACTACAGTTCTATGGGTAACCAACCTTAGAATTTGGAGAAAAGATGTGTCACATGCAAAGAAAGGTACTAAGGAGAAAAAGAAAAAGAAGAAGCGATAGAGGAGAGGAGGGTGGTTCCTTACCATCTCCATCATCAGGCTATGACTAAAGGTAAAGCCGGCCTGTGGATATATTCACCAAAGTTGTCTGACCCTTTTGTCAAAATCTCCATCATGCAAAGACCTATCTGCTATTTCGCCCAATTGA